>OX638065.1:11726288-14126288 GCA_951804385.1 Trifolium dubium
AAGAGGGCAATCCATGCTATATACAATCAACCATGGGCTATTTATAGCGATCTCAGTAAGAATGATAGGGCTGCTATTTTTGATGAATTTAAGGTAATTAAATAATTAAATGTATCAGAGTTGATTTGCAAAAGTAATAATTAAATAGTTTTGTTATGGTCAATTGGTCAAGCATATATAATTATTTGCCTGTGATATGTGATGGTTGACGAATCATTAGTTTTCATCTTTGTTATCTTCTTCAGACCTTCAACAAAAGAATAGATTAACTTCAATGCTTTTGGGTGGATATTTTTGCTTCTTCCAACTTTGCTTAATGACTTTACTTTGCTTGGTGGGTTGAAGATAATTTAGGTTGTGTTCAACTAGAATGATTTCCTTTTGAATAAATATCTAATTTAGTCACTGTAATTGTAGGATTGTATCAAATTTAATAGTTCAGCCCAAAAAAGATGAAATTTTGTTTTGCACTATTCTGCAGATTGCATAATTTGGTCACTGCAGATTGCATAATTGAGTAGTTTAACGGTATGTTTGGATTGACTTATGATTTATTCGAGCTTATATACCGACATAAGCACTCATGAGAACTTATGAATACAACTAATGACATGTTCATAAGTTATTTTCAGCTTATTTTTATAAGTTTTTCAAGGTAGCTTATGGGAACAACTTATACAGTATACAGAAATAATTTGACTTTATTTATATGATAAGTCTTTATGCTATAAGCTGAAAACTAAGTTGTTTATTCATACATGGTCTAAAAGTTTGTTAGTGAAAATTAAGTTTTATCATTTTAAGTTTTATCATTTTTAGTCGAATTGGAGTTTAAAGGCAAAAGTGATTCTACTTGGGAAAACTCAAAATTTCAAGTTTGTGATAATATAACTTGTTTGGATTTGTGTAATAGTTCAAAATCACTTTCAATTCAATCTACTCTAATATGATTTTGGCAAAAATGTAGAGATTGTTACTTTGAAGTCATAAAAATTAGTTTTTGCATTACGTTGTTACTAAGTTTTACATCACACTTGCTTTTAGAGCAAAAACATTCAAACTTGAATCAGTTCACTTCAAATTAAATTATACAAAACTGAAAATGTTGTTTAGCAAATGCTCTTAGTCCTGTCAACATGTTAGGCATTGTATCAGTTCTCGATTAGGTATTATGAACATAGTTTAACTACATTCAGGGTTGTTCTAATGAATAAAATGTCACTTAGTCTTAGGAACTTCAACATAGTATTTATTGTCAAACCCCAAGAGGTTAATACCAAAATATTAGACTATTTAGAGATTAATTTGATTATTTATTCTCTCTTTAAGTGATGATATGATTTTCTATGTGGAGTGTGGTTTTCTCTTTGGTTTCTTTCAAATTTAGTCACTGCAGATTGTATAATTTGGCTTTCTGGTTCATGCAATTTTGTTTTGCACTATTCTGCATATTCAGGTTGTATAGCTCTTTTTCTTGCAGAGATACTGTGCATGGGAACCTAACTTGGAAGCTAAAATTGAGCGTATTTTTCACCGTCTGGCCCGAGGACGTTTATCAGACATGCTACATGATGAACGTGCCGCCCACAGAGACAACAATAGCTACCGCCCCTACTGGATCGGCGAAGATATATGAGCTAAATTGTTGTGGTACTGGGCAAATAATGCAAGATTTAAAAAACGTTCAGAGGCCAACAAAAAAAATAGAGCTTCCAACACAGGAGGCAAACTCCACACACAGGGTTGTATCAGTCTCCCTACACATGCTAGACATCTGGTAAAAATATATATGATTATTATATTTTCTACATATGTATATTTAATTATTCATAGGTTATATAATTAATTTTTTGTGTGAAATTAGGTAAAAGAACTTGATAGAAATCCTTCTATAGATGAACTTCATAGGGCTACCCATATTAGACAGGGCACAGATAATGTGTATGTTGATCCGCGCTCAGAACGTACTCAGGTGAAACTAATGTTTCATATTTTATAACTGTTTTTTGAAGTTTTTTATTCACTAACTTTTGTTGACTTTAATTTATTAATTTACATATACAGAGACATTATTCACAGTACCTCGGTGAATTTTTGGCGGAAAATCCTGAGTATCCATCTCATGTTGAAGTACCTGATCCTATCAAAGCAAAATTATGGCAAAAGGCAGCAGGGAAGGCATCAATGCATAAGGGGTATGGTCTTGGACCGTATGCCCCCTACGTGGTTGAGTATGGGTCCTTATTTAACGTTCCTCCTCCTGGACAAACGTGCTCAGCTGCAGCACTCACTCCTAAGGTTCAAGAAAGAATACAAAAAATGTCGGAGGAACTTGAAAAAAGGGCTCAAGTGGAGAAGGAGCTAAAGGAGCAAAACGCTCAAATGGAGCGAGAATTAAGGGAGGAGATGCAGGTTCGAAGTGAACAAGAAGCTCAAGAGAGACAAAATTTAAGACAAGAGATGATGAGGTTTTTTACACAACAACTTTCAACTATGAATAGTCATATCCCTTCTACCTCAACACAAAATGTCCAATCTCCTCCTAGGGAAGATGAAGAAGGTGAAAAAGAAGATGATGGCAATTAGGAAATTTTGTGTATTATGGCAATTAGTTTTTTTGTGTGTGTAATGATATTAAGTATTGGATTTAAATTATTAGTTGGTATGTATCAATATGAATATGATTGATATTTTTGTGAAATACATTCAGGTTTTTTGACGTGCATAAAATTTGAGCGCTAATTTCAAATTTTGAGCGGGATTTAAAATTTTCGAATTGAAATGCTGAACAAATAAGTCTTGCTTCCGAGGAATACTTCCTAGGAAATGTTTAATATATTTTATCAAATAACTTCCTATGAAAACTTCCTAGGAAACTTTCTGCTCTGAATAATTCTGACGCGCTGGTCTGCAACATTGTTTCCTAGGAAAATTTCCTCGGAAATAATCTGACACAATTGACTTCCTATTTCATCGGTAATTCCTAGGAAATTCCTAGGAACACATTTAAAATTTCCTACGACAGAGTTCCTCGGAAATTTCCTCGGTATTGGTGTTTTCCTATGAATTTGAACTGTTTTCCTAGGAATATATTCCTCGGAAATGTCCAAATTTCTTGTAGTGCCTCCCCACACAAACATATATAAATTTTAACTGATATAAATTTTATAAAATTCACAGTTGACTTGAAAATTTATATCATATAACTTATTTGATATGTTATTGAAATACATCATTTTTAAAGCTTTATGTGTTTCTTTAAACCCCGTTAATCTTTATATGTTTCAATAATCAAATTATTTTAAACTTACGCCTTCGTTATGACATATCCAATGGTGATTTCCTTCACCCATTTTCGAACCCTAATTTTTCAAATTGCTCAATAATTGGAACACCATCCCTACAATTTGTCGCGGTGCAAACGAATCCCACGATCACAACTAGCATCAGCAACGCAAACGAGAGCCGACGCCATTGGCGGCTATATCTGCGAGTACGTGTTTTTTCTCTCTCGTGTTGCCCTTCTTTCTTTCTTTCTTTCTTGTGTTGCTCGTTTCTCCCTTTATCTATTTACTATACTAAAATGAGATCATGCTTCTATTATTCGCAACCCTAAAACCCTATCACTTTATGTCATGGATGATGCAAGCATGATGTAAGGTATTCATGTGGACCAATCAAATTTAGGTGAGTATATTCTAAGGGCCCATGTGGCTTGCATGTAAAGCCTAATTCTTGGGGTTAGCCAATGATTGTCAAACCCTATTCTTATTTGGCCAATATTTTGTATCCATCTCAATGCATGCATGTGGCACACATAATCAATTGTAGAAACATGCATACCACCTCCTTCCATCATTACTGAGATTCCTTACCATCTCCTTCCATCATCAATTGTAGAAACATGGATACCACCTCATTCCATCATTTCTGAGATTCCTTACCATCTCCTTCTATCATTACTTCTCAATAATCATTACAAAACTCATATGCAACTCTAACTCATAAGTGACATGGGAAGACAAGAGTCAAGTGTCAACATGCATGTAACCTAATGAACAAATGTCTCTCGTAAATCAATTCATCAAACTCTATATAAATCCAACACCCCCTAAAACTACACCACAAACACAGTAACTTTCATCAAACCCACCATTTTCACTTTCTCTCCTTCAACTCACATGCTCCCTCTTTTTTTCTTTAAAATTCTAGTTAATTACTCTCTCCTTTCTATTCATTCACCTTCTTTCTCTTCACTCTCACTTTCTACAATTTATTTTCAACATTACATTTGTTTATGCTAATCCTTCTTAATTACATTTCTTAATGTTGTTAATAACATATATATATTTGTTGTTCAAAAAAATAAAATATATTGTTATATAATATTATAAAAAAATATTGTATTTTTTACAGGATGCGTAAGTGAAAAAAACTGGTATGATTTTATTTCATAAATATCATTCTTTTCTTTTCTTTTTGTTAGTCATGACTGTATAATTTTGCAGGTGAGGATGACTCAAGAAAGAAAAAATCAAAAAAGGGAAAGAAGTTTTTTTCTAAGTTGTGACAACAAAAACAATTATATTCTTTCCATTGGCTACAAAATTACTTTATAATATGATTCAAGCAAAGTGACAAAACATAAAAAAGCGTGCTCTGACAATCAACATGCTTTTATACGATTTGCTTTTGACACTTTTGGTATTTTGGCACCAGATGTTGTTAATCTTCTAAATAGAGTCCAAAAAATCATGAATAACAATGTTGTTTCTCCTAAATCTGTAAAGATGGTCTTTAAGCGAATTGGTTTTGCAATTCAAAAAGAAGTAGCTGCGCAGCTTGTTGCCCGTTTAGCTTCGACACATATGTAATTATCTTTTATATATATATATATATATATATATATATATATATATATATATATATATATATATATTTATAATTATTGTATCAAATCTATTGAAAGTTAAAGTACTCTATCATAACGATACACTTGGACAATATGATTCATACATAAAAAAATCAAATGCTATATTTTTTGTTAGAAATAAAAGCAAAGAATAAAGATGAATAAAATAAAGATGGTTATTATAGGTTAGTTTTTTCGGTTAACTGTTTTGAAAAATATCCAATCACATATGCTTCAACTACTATATTATGTTAATTGATATAATTATAAGGGTTGACAAAGTTCAAAATGCAAAAGTTAAAGTACAAAGAGATGGATATAAAAGAAGAATCATGCACTAAAGTCGATCTAAATTTAATTTGTTAATGGCATATGGTTTATTTAAATTTTCTATAATAAAACCAAACAGTGAGCATGATTATTTTATATAAGCATATGGTATGTATATGAGGCAAAGAAATGTGCATAACCAAGTTGTCAATTCAAGTGTTGCATGTGCTCTACGGAATGATTTAGAGGAAAACATTATGCAGAATTGCAGACTTTGCTGATGCAGTATTTTGTGGGAACTAAGGATCAGATGTATATCAAATGTATCATGTATACATGGAGCTAAGTACCTTTTCATTGTTTGTTTGCAATATTTGAAGAAAGATATCATAAACATGTTAAAAATTAATATTGGGTAAAAAGGAAAATTACATAACATACAAAGGACAACCAATTTGATAATAAATAAACAAAATTAATAAAAAAATTTAGAACTTATATTTTTTAGAACCAATTTGATAATTAAATTAAATTGGTCTACAAATTTGTCCTTTGTTTTTCATACTAAAAAAGTTGTAAAAAAAGAACGAAAATTTTGAAATAACAAAATAAAAAAGATGAGAAAGATAAACTTAGATTCAATATGCAGAGGAGAAAAATACAACACCATATATGCAGGAAAACAGTATCTATTGAGAAATAAAATATACAAAAATTCTGATTTTTTTTTTATTTTTTTTGTCTATTTTTGTTTTGTACAAACAAAATAAATATGTAAGATTAAAAGATAACCAGGTACGACGGCATAGATTATTGGCGCAGCGGTCTATTGTGAAGTTGCTCTGAACATAAATTTTGTTTAGGGAATATGTTGAGGAGGTGGCAAAGAAGTACAAATCTGAATGTTTTTTTTTTTTTTTGAAATGACAAAATCTTGAAGTACAAATCTGAATGTTATAATCAAGTTGTCACCACGGAATTTTTGATTTCCAAAGAAAGGAAGAAAGATTGAATAAACCCATAAATTAAAGATCTTACGTAAATAAACACTTTTGTAATAAACACGTATTACATGATTGTTTATGCAAATAAACAGTTTTGTAATAAGTACTTAGGCAAATAAGCACTTATTTTTCAATAAGTACTTTTCATAAATAATTAATAAAAAACAGGAGTGCAAATAAAAGAAATATAATGCAAGAAACAGACCCAAAGCCCATATGAGGTCTAAACCCCATATGAGTAAAAGGGGGGTGCACTCACAAAAATACGTGTCCAAAACCAAAATGAGCCCAATCAAGTGGTCCAAACTAAGATCTGGTCCGGTTTGGTTCGGTTCAGCCTACGGTTCAACACATGAGTTGAACCAGAACCAATCTCTAGATCTGGTGTTGTGCGCGCATGCTAGATCATCGTACACCATAACTATCAACATTTGGTCAAGATCAAACAAATCTGATTTAAATAAAACAAACTAAACAGATTAAATCAAAACGATCAAACGCATCAGATTGAAAGTTGCAGAGAAAGTAGACCATGGTGCATCATCGTCCTCTCCGGCAAGCAGATAACGGCCGACTCGGTGCAACCACCGCCAGAGAAATTGCATAACACCAAAGCTTAATAAAGAGACTCACAGTTTGATCTTTGCAACTGCATTTGAGAGTGGACTGAAGTATTTAATGTTTGAAATTGCCCCGAACTCTAGAGTACTAAGACATCTCCTAAAAAGAGGGTGAAAAAAAAAAAAAAAAAACTAAAAGTATATTTTAGTTTTTCATAGCAAGCCTAAGTGCATCATTTAAAAGGATACACATCATGATAGAAAGATCTATATATCACATAGTTTTAATGGAAAAGATCTTAACTGGTAATTTTTTTGTTTTCACCATCTAATTCTTAGAAGAAAAGAGTCTTAATAGTCTAAAATTTAGGACGAATCCTGACATCAAATATAATTTTAGTCTTCTCTCAAACACAGTTGAAGAAGATCGAACGCGATCTTCCCTACCAAATTCAGCGTCGATCACAACTGGACCAACTTTGGTTCTTAAAGTAATTTTAAATGTGGAGAAACACGCACTAATTTGTGTATGATGTTTATGCACAACACAAATAAACGCACCTATAAATTAACCTGTGTCTTTCTTTCACCCCAAATATTTTCTCTCTTATTTTTTTCACGTTTTGTTCTCACTTGCCTTTTTTCACCTTTCTTTTTCTTATGATTTTTTTCAAACTCTAAAAAAAGAAGAGATATATGGTTTCAAGAGCCGAAGCTTTGATACCAATTGATACGAGACTACTTAGGATCGTCTTAAAAATAGAAAATGAACTTGACCGTAGCCGCAACCTGCCGGTAAAAACAAAGTTGTCAAGTAAAAAAAGGAACTGCACTCTAACCGCGACCTGCCTGTAGAACCAAAGTTATTAAGAAAAGTACAACTCTAACCGCGATCTACTGATAAAAAGACCACTATAAAGTTCTTACCGAAGGAAAAGTTCCCACAATAGAAAACTCTCAAATTTGATTAAAAAGTACATGAGTTGCCAATTTATAGGCTAATCTTGAAATACTAAAACTTATCAAATGCATTAGATAATAAGCACTAAAAATGTTTATTAATTCTCACTAGCCACTATAATGACTTAGTGCACCACTAGAAAACATCTATAGAAGCTAGGATGAAACTAAACTAAAGGTCATTTAAAAATCCACCCAACACAAAAAGCGAAAATTGCAATAAAAATAAAAGAAAATTGAACTTAATTGATTTCTTTCTAGTCCAATATTATTAGACCACAAACTAGCTGATGAATGCTTCTTATCATATCCATTTGGGATTCATCCAGTTATGCCCTCAAATTTGGTTCAAAACATCTTACTTTTCTTTGATCTTAGTGAACATCTCATCAATGAGCTTATAAGTTATAGCTTATAAGCTAGCTAATTATAAGCTAGCTAATAGCTTATAACTAATAAGTTAGCTGATTGAATTTGTAGTGTTTGGTAAAATTAGCGGTAGAATTAGCTTATAGATATGAAATAACATAAATAGGTTTAATTAATATTTAATTTTTTATAAGTAAGATTATAGGAGTAAAATTGAAAGAAAAAATAATAAGCTAAAAGCTAAAACTTATAAGCTCATGCCAAAATAAGCTAAACTCATAAGCCATAAACTATAAGCTAAAAGTTACCAAACAGGTCTTTTTTTCTTCTTAATGTGTTTATAAGTTATAAGCTTTAAACTATAAGCCACAAACTCAAAATTTGGCATTACCAAACAGAGCCCATATATGACACTAGTCCACTCTGTGGATGTTTGGGTTCTCGGCGAATTTGTTGACGTCACAATGGAACCACAGTACCATATAATGAATCCATCAAACTTACCGTCAATCCAAACACGCACTTTGTTCAAACATATATTTGTTTCAAACAGTGTCTAGTACAATGACATTATCTTCTATAGATATCACTTGCATGATACATTATATGACCAAATAACTGTTGAGATCAAAAGTTGCTGCTGAATAAACCATTGATATTTGTTATATATATAAGTGTTGCATACACAATTTACCAAGTATTTTTGTCAGTGTAGCCAGCATAGAAGGAATGTACTATACAGTTAAGTCTATACAATTGACCTATAAAAATCATGAAAACAAAACTGGGAGTGGAAAAAAACACACAAGAGAGAAAAATACCAGCAGAAAAATTACAGATCCTCGTGTCATGTGGCATCAATACAGAATGAAAATTGAACTTGACACCATCAGCAACGCTCCCACTTCAGTATAATGCGACATGCACAGAAGCAAACAACTTTAGGTACACAAGGCAATGTTAGGATTGTGTTCTTCAATTAGTAGTTCAGTACAACTAGACATCTTTCTTGACAAATTCTGGGAAAACTAAAACCAAATCCAGTGTTGTATAGATTGTAAAATATAACGGTTCAATTCCACCACTACGCTGTAACACCGTTATAGCCTCTATTTGACAACATGTTGTATTAAATAGGGTATAACAGTAACAGAACAATAGTGATTTGTTCCAATTCTGCTACGCTATGGTGGTATTGTATTACAGCTGATATTTAACAACATAGATCATAACCAACGACAGGATTTAGTTCCTCCAAAACAGAAGCCTCGTCTGAATACAGAAAGTGTCCAAGAATTTCTATGGTAAAAGAGGAACCCTAAGCAAACTACTCAGTCGAACTGACATTACTTACGTAAACTTGCGATTGAATAACTACCTTCCCAATTCTAAAACCAGGAAAAACAGTGAACCCAACATTTGCTCTTTCCTTATTTGGCCATGTCAACCTCTTTGTCACATCCTCCATGTATACCATTGAGAATTCCACGCCTCTTTCCACTTGAAAGATCTCAACTGCAGGATCAAAAGCATGTGACAACTTATGCAGTGTCCATATGGAACTAGCCATCCCAACAAATGCCTCATAAAACATACTCAACGACCTCCACGAATTCAACACCGCTTCTTTTTGATCCAAATCAACAAAAATCGACGACTCCATCGAAGGATGGATAAGCCTCTCATATTTCATTTCACAAAACCTCGAAAACTCACAACCCGGATGAATACTAAGCAAATCCATTGGATTGCTAGAAACATGCTCCAACAATTGTTTCAAACAACTATTTCTCCCTTTCAAATCTACATCACACACGTCACCATTCGACATCAATTCTTCTTCCTTTTCCTCCGAACTCAACCCGAAACTAACCGAATCAAAACCTTGAAACATCCCTAAACAAACATAAGACAAAAGTGCATACTGATTATGCCCCTTTTTAGAATACACAACACCCGGATGAACCGCATTAGCCGCTAAACCTAAATCCCACCCAGCTTTCCTCATCAAAGCAATCAAAATCTTCGTAAATTTATGTGCCGCTCTAAAACCATCGTGCAACAACGAATCAAAAACCCTAACACTTAACAAAACATCACAACTATTAACATTACTATTACTACAAAGCTTCTTAGATAAACTCACATTCCCCTTTTGAATCTCACTAAGCTTTCTCCTAAGCATAAAAACCTCATCATGCTTCTTCTCAAGTTCCAACTGCAACCGATTCGACACAGTCCCCAACGTCCTCAATTTACTCTGATTCTCTTCAACTTCAGCTTCCAAAGAAGAACCAAAAGGTAAATTAGTATAAAAATTAGGGTTACAATAAAATTTCTTAAATTCAGAAAATCTCTGAAGCTGAGAAACAAGTATTTTATCAGTAATTTTCACATTCTCTTCAACAAAAGGAACATGTGCAGTTTGTAATTGAAAATACGAAGCTTCAAAAGCCGAAACCGCCGCGAAAATCGAAGAAATTAGATCATGCGCCGTTGTTTCGTTCAGTAATTGCTTCGGCGTATAAAACGCCGTCGTTTCCGTTTCGTTGAGTAATTGTAATTGATTTGGCGGTGATAAAAACGCCGTCGTTTGATTCGTTTGATTGAGTAATTGTAATTGATTTGGCGGTGTTAACAACAGCGTCGTTTCGTTGGGTAATTGATTTGGTGGTGTTACTGTTAACAACGGCGTCGTTTTGGGAGGGGAAGATGAAGGGTTTGGATCGGGTTTAATGATGATGACTTTTTGGTCGGTGATGATTTCTTCGTTGGAATCGAGAAGAGAGAGACCGTCGGATTCGTCGAGATTGGGATCATCTTCGTCGGCGAAGAATTCGATGGTTTTGGTTTTGAAAGCGAGGGCGAATTTTTGGAACATTTCGGAGATTTGAGGTTGTTTGTTGTTGTTGTTGTTGTTGTTGTTGGTGTCATAGATTTCTTGCATTGTTTTGTTTGGAGATTCTAAGGATGGATCTGGAAGGAAATTAGAGAGAAAGGAGTTTGATTTGAAGTGAGATTCTGTTAATGTTCTTTGAATGTCTTAGAAGAAAGACCATGTGGGGTTTGGTAAAAGGAAAGAAATTCTTTATTCATTTTTAATTTGGATTTTGTTTGGGTTATGATTTTAGCTTTTTGGGATGTGGCTTAGTTCCATTATTGGACTTAATAAGTGGTGAGGTGAGATTGAAAGGAAATATTATTGTTGTTACTATGGTTTTTTCTATTTTTGGTTAAATTCAGTCTTAAATTAATATACTCTATTATTGTTGTTACTATGGTTTTTTCTATTTTTGGTTTAATTCAGTCTTAAATTAATACTTTATTTTGTTATCAAAATTTTAATCCTTCTATTTAGGCTCTGTTTGGTTCAACCGAAGAGGAGATGAGGTGAGGGGAGGAATTTTTAAGGAGGTGAAGTGAGAGAAAATATAATTTATTATGTTGACAAAACTACCCACACTTTTTTTATTAAAATATCCTTGTTGGAATATTAAAAATTTAGGTTTTATTTTTTTGACAACAAAAAAAATTTAGGTTTTCTACTCATTAGATTTTTTTTTAGTTATATATCCTTTAGACTTTTTTTTTGCGTAACATATCCATTATAATTTAATCCTTATTTTTAGTTTATATAATTAAGAATAAAAAAATAAATTAATTATTCGCTCCCCTCTCCTCCCCTCGTTAAAAAGTTGAATCAAACACAAAAAATTAAAATATTCCCTCCCCTCCAAAATCCCCGAACCAAGCAGGGCGTTAAGGAATATTAACCACCTACTTCTCTCTCCGTCTCATATTATAAAAGAAAAAATCAAAATCACACTTATTAAAAGATGTAAAAATAATTTTTATTGGTCGTTGGTTATGAAAAAGATAAGAGAAAGAGTAAATTTTTCTTGAAAAGATAAATATTTATATTTTTTCTCTTATATGTTGAGAAGGAGGGAGAATTATAGATTTTTAATGATTTTGTTCCCATATTTTATGGTATTTTTAAGAATTCGCTATAGTCATTTTTAATGAAAATAATTAAGTGAATAAAGATAATATGCACATTGTGTAAAAAAAATAATATACACATCAGCATTGTCATATAAGAAAAAATAAGCTAAATTTGATTAGAAGGAAAAAATCGTGAAAAATCTAAAATAAAAAAGTGAAAATTTCAAATTTCAAAATAGACAGGTCAAAACTGCATTTAAACCTTCTTACAAGGTTAATTTTCTTATAAGGGGTGTTTTGGTTAACACATCCCAATCTTGCTATTTTAATTACGGTTGTAATGAGTTCTTTTTACACCTTTTATTTTGAGTGTGAATTTTCTTACAAAGTGTGGTGTAGTGTGTTAAAGTGGTTAGATGCGAGTAGTGTTCTTTCTAATATGTGTCACTCGCTCATGTGCAATATTTCATTGGTCAAAACATTTGATATTTGAATTATAAAGATTGTTTTTCTTCTAATTGGTTAGCAACAGTTTGGTTGTTACAAAAAACTATTAATATCTACATATTCAACAATAAATAAATTAAAATTGATCGGTTCTTAAAAAATTTAAAATTCAAATGTGGTGGTGGTTTAAGACGACTTTAAAAGATTTTGGTGATATGTTAAATTTATGGTGGTTTAAACCTTTGTGTTGTATGGGTAAAGGGACGAGTAATTTGTTAGTGTGATTTACACTTTGGTTTTGTTTTTTATTTTCAAGACAAGTTGTGTGTACTTTGTTTGCTATAGGTTATTTACATCTTGTGCCAAGCTATAGGGGTGATTGATTTATTTTATGTTCCTTTGGTGATTAACAAAATAAAAAAAATATCATGTAGTCAGGAGGGAGGGAGGGCGTGGGTGTGGCGGAGACAGTTATGGGTGTGGGAGGAGGAGATGTTGGGGGAATGTCAGATCTTACTTTCTAGTTTTCAGATGCAGGAGCACATGGCAGACGTCTGGCGGTGGCGTTATGATCCAGAGGGTGGGTACACTGTTCGCAGCGCGTATCAGCTGTTGACTACTCAAGATGACGTTCCTTCAGATGAGGCAGCAGATCTTATATGGCACCGACAGGTTCCTCTGAAGGTGTCTATTTTAGTTTGGAGACTTTTGAGGGACAGGTTACCGACGAAGACTAATTTGGGTCGACGTGGCATTCTTACTCAGGAGGATCAGTATTGTGTTTCTGGGTGTGGCGGTATTGAGACAGCCCATCACCTTTTCTTCACTTGTGGAGTCTTTGGCGCCTTATGGACTATGATCAGGGCCTGGATAGGTTTCGACATGGTGGAACCTGCGACTCCTGCTGCTCACTTCATTCAGTTTACTGGTGCAGTCGGTGGTCGTCGGGATCGGAGATCTTTCATGCAGCTTATTTGGCTTGTTTGTGTTTGGATTATCTGGAAAAAGCGCAATCAGCGCCTTTTCAGAAACTCGATGCAATCGGCCCCTCTTTTGATGGAACTGATCAAGCGACATTCTTTTTGGTGGTTGAGGACTCAGTATCCCGGGTTGGGGGTTAACCTACACAGTTGGTGGGTGAACCCGTTGTTATGCTTGGGCATTTGATTTGTATTGTCTGGTTGTTTTTGGTTATGTAACTCTTGATGTACTTATGGTGACCTATTTCTAGCACATCTTGTGCTGGGGGTTCATCTTTTGTTTGGTATATATATAATCTCATTTTGGCTTGTTAAAAAAAAAAATATCATGTCATCTTATTATATACTCCCTTTAGTTTTAAATATAAGAAAAAATGTGCTTTTTAGAAAAATTGATTTTAGCAAATTTCTAATGTCAAGTAGAATTTAGTCTGAAAGCAAAAATCAATTATACTTTTATAAAAATAAACAATTTAGAAATCAATTCTACACTTCTAAAATCAATTTTAATTTCTCTAAAATTAAAACCAACATATACTTAGTAAGAAAGAAATAAATCCCTATATCTTTTAACATTTCTCCTATTAAACAACTTGATCGTGCCCAAGTTTAGGCCAAAAAGGTGGCTTATTTCATGCCTTTTTAAGCTTTTCCAACCAAGTTGGCATTTTTTCTTTACGCACCTTTGAACACCACTTCATGCAGACAATTCCTAGTGGAAATCACCAAAATACGGTGGTGTGCTTTATAATCTGAAAAGGGGAAACAACGTTGCAAACTATGCTTGTGTATTTGTATATCTTTACATATACATTTCTAGGCCCAATGTATTTACTGTCCTTTAAATTTTGTTTTTTTTTATTATATATGTCTTTTAAGTTTTTTTTTATAATGTATATGTTTTTTAAGTTTTAAAATTATAATATATAGGTCATTTTAAGTTATACTCATCATCTAAATCTTCAAACATAACATCACTTAAATATCTCTCATCACTACCAAATTATTCAACAGTTGAGACTCATCACTTACATATTTTTTATGACTTAAATGCATATGAGACGAGGAGATGTGAGCATATTAAATGAAGAAGATGTTTGATTAAAAATATATTCTTTAAAATGAAGACTACTCTTGGCACATTTCACAAACAAGCTTTAACCATTTCAAAACTAATTTTACAAAAATATCTTTCTAGACCATGTATGGATAAATTTGCTAATGTCTTCATATTTCACAAACTCTTTTCTCCTTAAATCATTTATCCTTTTTAAAAGATATAGAAACCTGATTTTATTTAAAACTCACAAGTCATGAAGATGGTTGTTATATTTTAAACATGTAAGTTTTGAGAAATAACTTCAAACAAAGTTAAATGAGGTTAAGAGTTAAAAGTTCCATTTATAAAAAATCGTTAAATATAAAAGATCAAACATTATTCAAAACATAGCATGTAATGTTTATGGTCTTTTTCAACACTTGATTAAAGATATTTTAACCATTATATTTTCCTTTTAAAACAATTCTTATTTTGTTTGGAGAGTTCTTAAAAACCAAAAAATAAGTGAAATACAATTTTGATCAAATAATGTTTTGAAATAAAGTTTTTCAAAATATTTCTATGATCATAAACTGTATTTGAGCTTTTAAAATAAGAGCTATTAAAAGCTTAAAACATATCATTATTTTGCTTCAAAAATAAATTTCAAAAGAATCTTTGAGTAAATCATCAAGTATTACAATATCATAAGACTTGTAGTTTTGACAAGAACAAAACAATATGAAATAATTCAAAAAGTCTTTGGTTGAAAATGTATTTTTGAAAAGAATATTAATCTTAACATAAATACAAGTTTTACAAACTTTATCCATTTCAAAACCAGTTTTTGAAAAATAGATTTCTAGATAAAATTTGTCATGGCTTTCATACTTACTTGGCAAGCTCTTTTTATTCCAAAAAGATTTATCTTTTTCAAAACATGTGAATGCATGATTTGATTTAAAGTTCATTTAAAAAAAATTATAATCATGAGGATGAGAATGAAATAACTTCAATTTCAATTTTCATAAAATTTAATGAAGTTATGTGTTAGACTTTTAACTTATAAATCATCCTTATTTTAAGCAAAATAATTTTACTAATGATACATGTATTTTTGGTTTGATATTTTGTCAGTGACTTCAAAGGTTGTAGATTCCACATTCCTCCTTTTTTAAATTTGAGAAAATATTGTCTTTCTCAAGTCATATTTTTTGAGAATCAATTTGCCAAGCCTCAAGGGTTTTTCTTGATTGTTTGAAGACATTCCTACAACACAAGTTAGTAATGATTTTGGTACCCATAATGATTTGGGTCTTTGGAGGTTAGTGTTATTCCTCTTATAAGATTTCCTCTTATTCTTATAATGATAAATTGATCTCTTATATGAGGTTTTGGAATAAGAATGTATTTTGAGAATGTTCTGAGAATGTTCTTGTTTTTGATGAGAATGATCTTTCCTTTTGAGTTTTTTCTTAAAATAAAAAGAATTAATATGACCATATTTGTAACAATATGAACATTTATATCTTTGTATTTTTTGGTCTCTTTGAGGAACAAAAATATTCTCATGTAACTTTTGTTTTTGAAAAGTTCTACAACCTAAATTATTTTTGTCAAAAATTGCTACTTGTGATTCCTTAAAGTTTGAAAAAGTTTCTATAGATTTTTAAGAGGTTGTTATGTCATTTCTCAATTCTAAAACATTTTCAATCAAAACAACATCCTCTTTAAGAACTTTAGAACATTCTTGAGGTTTTAGTTCTTCTCTAAGTTTTCCAAATTGCATAGATAATTTTGTATGAGCAATTTGTGAACTTTTGACAACTTCTTTTAAATGGTCATTCTCAAATTTGTACTCATCTCTTTCTTTGGTGATCTTAAAGAGTTCATCTCTAAGTTGCTCATTTTTTTGAGTTGTAATTAGAGAGTTGTCGCGCTGCGAAAATCGCCCGAGCGTTTAGGACACTCGGAATGACACAGAGTCGCCATCAAATTTTATTTTAAAGGGAAATATTGATAAAACCTAAAAAGGGACGGTCGTCGCAACCATCTTAGGGTTCGGGAGTTGGTTATGCAAGGGGAAGGTATTAGCACCCCTCACATCCGTTGTACCCAACGGGAACCTCCTAATTAATTCTAGGGTTTTTTGAGTTTGTTTACTTACTTTTTATATTGTTTTATTTTATTGAAGATATTTACAAAATAAAAGAGAAAAAAGATTGAATTCTTTATTATTTGCAAGAGGGAAAAAATTAAGTTTTTTATTATTATGCTTGACAAGATGACTCTTGCTCCTACGTATCCTCCGGTGCGATGAGGAAATCAAAGCTACGTAGTTCTGGGTATATTGTTGGTTGATGTTTTTTATGAAAAAGGTTTTGCTTTTATCTCTTAAAATGACTTTTAAGAATAACCCGAAGGCGAAAAAATTTGATTTGATTTATTGATGTTTTTTAGTGTTCTTTTTATGGGTTTGAGTGGAAGACGACTAAAAGTCGGACAAAGTGTGCACTAAGCCCCCAATTAGTCGAGAAGCGAACGGATGTGCATCCGCCTCCTCTTTTTTAATCCACATTATTTTTAATATATTTTCTAGTCACATAACGTAAAATTATCATAATATAATATATTACATTTAAATTAGATAATTAAATTGGAATTAACTAAAATGAATTATATGAGTTAAATAAATTATGTACATTAAAAATAATTACAGAATGATGCAGATAGCAGAAACAGGGGTGCAATATGAAGGAAAAAACAGCAAACAGCAAGGCCCAATTCACACAATCAAGCCCAAAACGTGCTGGGCCTTTGCAGCTGTTTGATCAATGATCAGCAGCAAGGAACACAGCAGTTATGCTAGGCGCGCGCGCACCAGATCAACAGGGAGCATACAAGGGCCAAAATCAGTTTTTTTACTCATTTTTCACAAACTTTCTCTTTCTTCCCCTTTCCAAGTCACCGAACTCTCTCTTCCTCACTACCTTTCTCAAGTTCTTATTTTGTTCTTCATGTTCTTCAAACTTGAAGAAACTTCAACCATTTCTTATTTTTCCCTTACCCCAAAATTAACCCAAAACTCTATTTTTAACACTTTTTAACATGAAATCAAACCTCTAAACACCAATTAAACCTCAAAACACCAGAATCAAACCCAAAATTCCCAAATCCCAAAACCTAATTTTTTAATTCTATTTTTTAGTTTTCGGTTCTGTTTTTTTTTCGTAATTTAATTAGAGTGTTTTTCAAGTCATGGGTTCTGTTTTAAGGATCATAAACACAAACAGAGACAAAAAAACAACACAATAAACAGATCTGGCGAGTTCAAATACAATCAAATTCGAGAACAGAAATATGTGCGAGCATTCTACATGTTATAAAGCATCGAAGAACCAACCTGGAGTGTCGTGAGTTTCCCGGTAATTAATTTTCTTTTCGTTTCAGTTTCTGTTTTGTTTCGCGTTTCTGTTTCGTTCCAATTCGATTCTGACCGCTCGCTTTGTTTCTGTGTGCGAGGTTGCTGCTGCTGTTTGAGGCTGGATTAGTAATAATTAATTTTTCTACAGTGTGTAGAAAAATTAATTTAGGGGTTTATGAGGGTGCTGCGTGATTTTTTTTGCTCAGGCAGTGTGCTTGAATTTGTTCTCTGTAATTTTTCTGTGTAATTTTTGTGTGTTTGAATTGTAGAAATAAGCTCTCTATTTATAGAGTTGGTTTTAGGGTTGTAAAATTGTTGAGAATCATTGTAAGATTTGTTATTGAAATTAGTTTCAGAAATTTTCTCAATTTTTATGTTTTGATTTGCTTCAAAAATATAATCCTGTGTTAATTGTTTTGCTTAGTGACCAAGATTAAAGATTGGTTTTGGAAATATGTTTGTACTGGGCTTTTGCTCCCTCCTTTGCTGTACGCTTGATTCTTCTCTAAAATTATGTTTCCTATTTATTTTGTCTTTTCTGCCACAATATTGGACAAAAAATAAAACAAACAAAAATATAATAATAAAAGAAATCTTGAGAAAAATAAGGCAAAATGCCTCCCCAGGGGGACTTGAACCCTTGACCTTAGCCTCAAAGTACTGCCGCGCGCGCCCCCACTTTACCCACTCAACTACAAGCCTTTTACTGATATGGGAGTGAATTAGAAAATATATGTACCAATAATGAAGGGTAAAATTTGGGGTATGACAAGAGTCATAAAAAAGATTATCACAAAGATGTTCATTTTTTTGACATGATGAACAAGGTTCAAGTATTACCTCTTCAATGTCTGAGTCTTTCGTGAGGTATGTATTTTCTTCTTGTTCATCTTCAAATTTTGAGTCGTCAAATTCATCTTTGCATATCATCATAGATTTCTCTTTGGAAGTTATATTTCTTTTGACTTTCTTGTTCAAAGGACATTGATTTATAACATGTCAACTTTGTGCATTTACGTTATCTACTTTGATTTGCAGGTTTTGACATCACTTCCTTCCTAAATCTTTTCTTCTAGCACTTGTTAGATGCTCAGCCTTAGAGACCGTGCTCTGATGCCAATTGAAGTGGAAGAAATAATCACAAGAAAGGGGGTTTGAATTGTGACCCTTTTAAAATTTATTCCTACACTCAATTAAATTGATCTCAATATGAGAGATTGATCTGAGAATGTTCTATAGAACAACTTGTTCTAAGAGTGTTAGAACAACTTGTTCTAAGAGTGTTCTCTCTACTTTGTGGAAATCCAAATTAAATGTAAATAATCTCAAAAAGTTAGTAAGATTTATGTACAATAAAATAAACTAAGAAGAACAAATAAAGTTAAATCAAATGTTTTAAGTGCTGAAAAAATGTTCATTGGTCAAAACGTTCTTTGGTCATTCTTTTAGAATGTTCTTGGTATGTGATTGTGTCTTGAAAAAGTAAAGAGATAAAGAAAAGAGGCTTGACAAAAGTAAGTTATACTGAAAATGAATGAATGAAGTTAAAACAAATGTTTTAAGTGCTGAAAGAATGTTCTTTGGTCATTCTTTCATAATGTTCTTGGTATGTGATTGTGTCTTTCAAAAGTAAAGAGATAAAGAGAACAAGTTTGACACAAGTTATACTGGTTCACCCAAATCTTAGGCTAGTCCAGTCCCCACACCTGTGAGTTTTCCACTATACTCTTGAGATACAACCGATCCCAAATAATTACAATGTTCTCTATGATCTAAACTAAGATCAAAGTTTCTTTAAGCTGTCACGAGCTTATCTGCCACTTTTTCACTAAGATGGACTTTATTTCCTTGCTCAAACGAATAGTCACGTACCCTTGAGCAAGATCTCCTTTTCTTTTTACAAAGAGTTTGTTTGGATCTAGAAACTTGACAATAAACTTATCCTACACTACAATAAAAAGTGCCTCTGGCAACAATTTTTTAAACAGCATGGAAAAGTTGTTGCCTAAATTTCGCTAAGGCAATGATATATGGTTGTTGTCAAGATTGATTTTGCAACCCCGGATAAGTGTTCCCTGAAATACTTTTGGGGACGTTTTAAGAGTGTTACTCTATTATTTTTATAGCTATAGTTGGTAACAGTCCCCATAGGTACTTCTTGGGACGTTTTTAATGCCGTCTTTGGCAATGTTTGATAAGTGTCTCCTTAATTATTTATGGGAACAATTTTAAACTATTGCCATATTTATGGGATCAAAATAAAATCTTTCTTCCAAATATTATAAATTTTTTATTTTATAAATTTTTTACGCAAAATACATTTATATATAAATCCTTTAAGTTTTCTGTTAGTAATATAGATAGATTCTTGAAGATTTTTAAGTAACAAATAAATTTTTTAAGGGTCTGTTTGGTTCAACCGAGGGGAAGGGGAGGGGAGTGATTTTTAAGGAGGTGAAGTGAGAGAAAATATAATTTATTATGTTGACCAAATTACCCTCACTTTTTCATTAAAATCCTAAATTATCTATGTTGGAATATTAAAAATTTAAGTTTTCTTTTTTTGACAAATAAAAAAATTTAGGTCTTCTACTCATTAGATTTTTTTCTTGGTTATATATATCCTTTAGTTTTTTTTTTGACGTAATATATCCATTACAATTTCATCTTTATTTTGAGTTTATAAGGTTACAGATAAAAAAGTAAATTAATTATTGCCTCCCATCCCCTCCCCTCGTTAGAAAGTTGAACCAAACATAAAAATTTAAAATATTATCTCCCCCTCCAAAAATCCCGAACCAAACAGAGCCTAAATTTGTAATTTGTAACATCTAAATCCTTTAAATATTTTAAGAAAAAATGTTGTGTCACAACAAATAGTCTTTAGTCACTCTCGACTTGCACCGTCACTCTCAATCCCCCTCCCGACAACAAGATTGCATCACACAACCTTCTTTGTTTTCAAGTTTTAGGGTTTTTAATATTGATTTCATTGCTAACCTTAAGTTTCCCTCTCTCTCTCTCTCTCTCTCTCTCTCTCTATCTATCTTGTCGGTTTTAGCTTGAAAAAGAATGGCCAGCTTTTCTACACCTCTGGGCAGATAAAAGGTTGAATCTACTTGATTAATTTTTTTGGTGTTTAAATTGATGTGGTTGTTTCCTTACTCATTTTGATTTGCTTTTTTATTTATGGGTTTATTGATAGTTATGTTAATGTGATGTCTCTTGCCTTTTCAGTAGTCTCATTTTGATTCCGGAAACGAAGCCGACACGGTTAATAATTTATCAAAATGTAGTGATTGAATGTAACCACATTTGCTGGGTTTTAATGAAATTGTGTTTTCACATAGCGCATTATGGTAGTTGAGAGAGAACAATCTACATTATTGATTGCTTTAACAAAGTTTGGTAGTGAAATTTTTTATCTAGAAAGAAGTTAAAAGTGAATTTATTTGGCTTCAAAGTTTTGAAGTTTTGATGTTATTTCCCTATTGTTGTAGCTGCATAATAATTTCTTTTTATGCTAATCATAATGTAGTTGAAGCCCTTTAGGTTTGGGAGCTAAGATGTATGCTTAGTGAGACTAGGATGTAACTTACAACAGTTTTCATTTGTACTAGGTAAGATTTGGACATGGTTATGAGTAAGATTTAAATTATATAGTTCCAGTAATTTTTCGATTTTTGGGGGAGATGAACAGCCTCTCCTTGTATAAATGATATCCTAAGTAATTTATTGCATTGTTGTCATATGCCATAAAATTATTTATATAACGTTTGTTCTTAATTGGTTTAGTTTGAATTTCTAAACTAATTTCATGTTCTCTTTCTTGTTCAAAAAAAAATTTCCTGTTCTCTTTTGTTCCAATTTTGAATTACATGCAATTATGATGTCACTGTCATTGTGTTTCATCATGTAAAGTTTGATGTTCCTCCATTCAATATACCTTGGTTCCATGACCCCAACAGTTTTTAATGGCCCTATCATTCTTTAACATTTGAAGTTTAATTAAGTTAGAATAATAATTATATTTTATGTATGGAAAGTGATGGAGGCTTTATGACATCCTATCAATTCAAAGAACTGCATACACTAATAAAATATTCTCAATGTTGTTTTCTTTCATTTTATGCAGAGGCATAACATTGATAAAATTTCAATTTGAGTTCCCTCATTCTTATAATTGTTGTTATAGACATGCCATTGTACAGATGAAACTACTAAGTAATTACATAATGAACTTTCATGGTTGTGGTCTTGTGATTTTGCAGGATTGTTGTTATAAGACTGTCTATCATGTTATCCATCATTGTACCATGTGGTTGTTGAGCTATGCGTGTTGATGTGTACAGGGTCACCTTCTTCTCAACTAATTTGTTTTCTTTGCGGATGATGTTGGTTATTAGTGTTTTGTTTTTCAACTTAACAGTGATGACTATTAAGCGGCTCTACTTTTAGAGTTTAGGCGACGCTTATTTGAAATTGTGGCCAAAGAGTGGAACAAAACGTCCCCTTAGACAATAGGCAACGCGCGCATAGAAGACGGCTGGAAATCGTCCCCTATTCTTATAGGAAACGTTTTTCATAGCACTGGGAACATTTTTCAATGGTTCCAAAAGAGGAAAAATGTAGTAGTCCTAGTTTATAAAGCTTCTAATGGAACTAAAAATCTCTCTGAAAATCACTCAATGAATTTGCAGATCCAACTGCACAATACTGAGCTTTGGAGTGAAAGTAATCAAAGAAGAGTTTGTAGAGAATCTTGTCCACAAAGACAAGTATTGTGTGATTTATGTTGATATCAAACTCTTGTTTTGCTTATGGTGTGAGACCTTCTATTTATGAGATAAGAGAACTTCTGATGTCTTAGAGAAGGTGCCTTTAAAGCAAAGAATGATGTACTAGCTGTTGCATTTAAATTAATGAAGGCATATCTGGAAGATTGACCGAAGAACAATCTTTGGTGGAGCGTATTTGCTGAGTTGGCACTGTCCTTGATTACTTGGGACATAAGCAAGGTTGTTGCATCTGATATAACAGTTGTAACCTGACCAAGTATAAATGGAAAAGTACTTTGTAAGTACAACCATGGTAGAAATATAGTGTAGCCTTTTATTGGAGAATGATCACTTAAATGTACTTTGAAAGTACATGACAACTCATAAATGAGATTTGTTGTCTTCTTCTTATTGGTCTATGATATTTTCTATTATGAGAGAATGTTCCCTAATCATTTGTACCTCCTAAGAATGTTCTGTACTTTCAAAGATTGATCTGTACTTTGAGAGAATGATCTGTACCTTCAAAGAATGTTTTGTTCTTTCAAAGATTGATCAGTACTTTGAAAGAATGATCTGTACCTTCAAAGAATATTCTGTACTTTCAAAGATTGATATGTACTTTGAAAGAATAATATGTACCTTCAAAGAATGTTCTGTTCTTTCAAAGATTGATTTGTACTTTGAAAGAATGATCAGAGATTATTCTAGGAAGATTTATTTGTACTTTGTATCAAGATGTAGTACTAAACAGAGAATGTTCTCGTAATATTCTGTTGGTCAAAGAATGTTCTTTGAATGTTTTGCTGGTCAAAGAATGTTCTCAGAATGTTGTGTCTGGTCAAAGAATGTTCTCAGAATGTTCTGCTAAAGTTTTTCTTTGATGATGAGACATATAATTTTGTTGCTACAAAACCTCCCATTCAATTGATGTTTTGCACACATTCTTTTTGAGAATCTTTGAGATGTTTTAGTGGAGGCGTGAGTATACTCATCATGAGAACTATGATCTTCTAATTTGGAGAATGATTAAAGCATTTATGCTCTTTGCATAAGTTCTTGTGAAAACTCATGATGATCATTCTCAAATGTTTTCATCTTAAGAAATCTTGGTAGGATAATACTTTGAGTAGATTTTGAAGATCCTTAGAATATGCATCATTCTTTTTTATGTTAGTTGTGGTAGTAAATCATCAAAGTGTGTAACACAAAACTCATTGTGAATTTTGTCATGCAACATCAAATATATCTTTGTGTAGCTTATGATGCAGGTTTTTTCATCCTCATTCTTGAACTTATGATCCTCATAATGTTTCTTGATCAATCAATACTATTGTAAACCTTGTGGTGTAGAAGAAGATTATTAACCATGAAAATCATTTTCTTGCTTGAACCTTTCAATTAATCATCTTATGATTTAAACAATATCCTTTGAAAATATTCATGAAGCTTATGATGATGATCTCGTGCTCCTCAAATTCTTTTATAGTTTAGTATATATAATGCACTTGTTGATGTGAATGACCTTTAACTTGTTCCCTTTTATCATTATCTAGCTTTGAACAAAAACTCAAGTGCAAACATTAGTATATTACCATTCATAAAACTTAACATTTATTCCATAAGGTTTGTTGTCATTAAAACATATACAAAAGAGAATTTGCCTCAACACAATAAAGTGATGTTTACATACTCACACGTACTCACACGTACACCAAACAGCATCTACAAATCAACCCAAGCATGACAAATTGGTTTATATATACAAAATATAAAAAAGACATTATTCATAACGATCAACTTCTTTTGTCTTTCAATTTTCTTTTATTCTAGTCATGACACACCATGACTAGAAAAAAAAGTGAAACTTGATTTCATTATCAATTATGCTACTAGGAAAGAAACATACAAGAAAAGAAAGACGAGTCTATTGAAAAAGGTTTATGAACTAAGTATTCTTTGTGGAATTCAAGCATGTGCCATAGTCTATGGCCCTTATGAGCCAAAGCCTGAGATTTGGCCTTCACCTAAGGAAGTCCAAAGGTTGCTCTAAAAATATAGGACAATGCCAGAATTGGCTCAGAGCAAGAAAAAATTGAAAAAAGAGGAATTAATGAATCAGAGGATTTTGCAACTGAAGAAGTTGCAAAATGACAATAGTAAGAAAGAAATGACATTGTTCATGTCTCATGGTCTTAAGGAAGGTAACATTGTAATTGATAACATTCAATGAATGATTTAAATTATTTTTCTTAGTTAATTGATCAGAATTTGAAGAACATTGGTAGAAGGTTGGAAATAACGATGGTCAAAATCAAACTCATATTATGACTAACCAAAATCACCTCCAAATAGCACCACTACCTCCACTAGTAGCAACAATATCTACTAAGGTTAATCTTGATGATGATGGAAGGTTAATTCTCAATGGACTTGATGATGAAAAATGGCAATGGAGATGGGACAATGCCATTTGGTCTTCCTAATGATTCCAATCTTCCAAATGAATTTTGCCCTGATGATCAATTACCTTAGGTGAAATCATTTGTTTAGTTTGCATACCCTTTGATGATGAATTTGTGGCTTAGGAGAGCTTCACATGTTTATATGTATGCTTCTTCTAAATTTCTCTATTGTTTAAGAAAATTTAATGGTTTGATTGAATATATAAAAAAGTATGTTTGGTATATGTGAAATTTTGGATCTCTGGAAGGAAAGTTGTTAAGCAAGATGCTCTGACAACTTGCTCAGCTTTATGCTACGACAGTATAATAAAATAAAGTGCAGAAAGCAAATAAAGAACATAAGCAATTGTTTACCCAGTCTCTAGGTCTTATTTGAATAGCCCCAATTCAAGGCCTCTCACTAAAACTACCCGAATGAAATTATCTAGGACTCTCCCTCAACCAATTGCCCCAATGGGAGGAACGATTCTAAGCTCGTTACACTAGTGTAAAACTTGCATGATTACCACAACGACAACAATAATGAACAATGAACAAAATAAAATGACTCAATAAACACTTAGAGCTAATATTATAATCTTGAGTCGTGATTTGCTTCAATGCTTGGAGCTCTATTTATAGCTTTCAAACTCAGATAGAGTTAAGCTAAATAATAGGAAAGTTTGTTGAAGTTTGAGAATTAAATCTTTTATCTAAAGATAAAATATTGTGTTTGTAACTTCTTTAAGCTCTTCCAATGATTCTGGCACGCGCGCAAACAAATAATCTTCTGAATTGTTATTTGTTTGGTTGAACTGATAATCTTGTAACAAACAATATTTGTTTATATATTTGATTTTAAATCTTTTATAAAAGAAAACGCGCCATAACAAACTTACTAAAAGATATACTTCAACTCAAGACGTTGGCGTAATTTGTGCATTTGAATTTCTGAACTGATATGCTTCAGTAGAAGCAACATGTCAAAGTCCTCTGTTGGCAACATGTCATGACATCTTGCTCAACATGTTGTTTGATCAAAATTCATGACAACTAAGGGAACAACAATATGATTCGCAAAACTCTTAAAAAAATGAAAAATTATTTGATATTTAATTGAAACACATGAAATTTAATGATATTCAATAAAAACACATAAACAGTTAATTTCAACGTGTCTCAATACTATATTAAATAACTTTTTCATTTTTTTTAAATTTTATATCAATAGTCTACATAATATAAACTTTCAATTCAACAATAATTTTATATTCTTTATAATATTATTAAATGGTGTAACATTATTCAAAAGTTACACCGATGTAATTTAATTTCTCCTCTGATATATTATACACGTTGATTGCGTGAATTTGTGAGTCAAGAAAAACCAAATTTCAAAATTAAACACACGTTTTTATTTTCAAAACACCCTCTTTGCACATGAGTGGGAATGGAAAATAAAATATGATTATTTATTGGTGACAACTTATGTACCCCTTCATGATTTGGAGGTATTTATTCTTGAATCACTCAATACTATTTTAACCGATATAAATTTTATAAAACACACCGCTGGATTGAAAGTTTATATCATATCGATCATTGGTGTAAAGTTTCAGACGAATTCAAAATTATTTGATATGTTATTTAGACACATCAAAATTAACGATTTGTGTCAGCTTTTTAAACGTTGTTAATCTTGATGTGGCTCAATAACATGTCAAATAATTTTAGATTTGTCTGAAATTATACAATAATCTATATGATATAAACTTTCAATCTAACGATTTATTTTATAAAAATTTATATCGGTTAAAATATTATTGAGTGGTTCAAATATAAATACATCCAAATCATGAAGGGACAATGAATCGGAGATTGATTCGTTTTGACCTCCGATTCATTGATCAATCAATTAGACCGGTTTAACCGATATTAAATAAATAAAAAGTATATTTAGTGTTAATTTTTATAAATAATTTATAAGTTGTTCAAGAAAAAAAAGTTGTGTTTGTAAAGTTGCAAAATTTTACTCAAAGTGTCCAAAAACAATGTGTGGCCCAAGCCCAACGCAAGAGACACAAAAACCCTAAAATGCTCTTTTATAAGCACAACACAACACAACAGAGTACCACCAACAATTTGCAGCTCCAAATTCTACTGTGATTGACTTGTTTCATCTCTTTTATTCAACTTCTTCCTTTTTTCTCTTTTGATAAATCTTCAAATATCTGTCTTTAAACTCCTTATTTTTATCAAGTCTTCATTATTCTTATTTCTTTTTCTCTTTAATTTATTTCATGGTGGCTTTTGATAAGGTTCTTGTTATTATTATTGGAAAGTAGTGATAGAGGAATAGAGAGTAGCCACAACAAAGCCTAAGATGACAAAGAAAAATGACAAATTTAAAGTATTAGGGTTCTTGCGTGAAGAGAGAAGAGTTGAATGGGTTAGTGAGAAATAAGGAGAGGAAACTTAGAAAGGAGTTGGAAAATATCTTATTTTATTTTTTTTAATTATAAAAAATTTATTATTTTCCTTAATTTTTATAAATCTATAAAAACAATAAAATATATGTTTCTCTCACTCAAACAAACTCTCTCTCTCTTTCTCAATACTCTCATCAGTCATCACCATATGTGTTTCTTTCTAGAAAATCACATTTTCTTCTTCACCATCCAAATTTTCGTAATTGTGTTATCTATGTGAAACACAAATCATGAAATTCTCCAAAAGGTATGAATCCATAATCTCAACAAATATTTTTGATATTAATTTTTTGTTTTCTGTTTGTTATGAAAAATAGTGTAACAAACTTTTATGTAACTGCGATTTTAATTCGGTGTTACAGAGACTACACTAACAAAATGAGAATTGTCAATGCTTATCAATGTTGACTGTTCAATTTAGAGCAGCTGTCACTAGATGGTATCCCATCCAAACTACCTCCGATGGCCATTCCGAATGAAGAGATTTCTCAAAATGAGACGGTGCATCAGAACCTCTTCGGAGAAACCTCTTCATTCAGAATTACCATCGAGGTAGTTTGGACGGGATGTCATCAAGTGAGAGTTGCTCTAAATTGAACAGTTAGCATTGATATGCATTGACGGTTCTCATCTTGTTTGTGTAGTCTCTATAAGACCAAATTAAAATCGTAGATACAGAAAACTTTGCTACACTCACCTTCATGACAAAAAGAAAACAAAAAATTAAAAAATTAATATCAAAAAAATTTGTTGAGATTATAGATTCATACCTTATGGAGAATTCCATGATTTGTGTTACATAGAGATTACACGATTACGAAGATTTGGATGGTGAAGAAAACGCGATTTTACAGAGAGACACACATGTGGTGTTGACTGATGAGAGTATTGTTAGAATGAGAGAGATAATTTGTTTGAGTGAGAGAAACATATATTTTGTTGTTTTTATAGATTTATAAAAGTTCAGGAATATAATCAATTTTCTATATAAAAAATAAGATTTTTTCCAATTCCTTTATATGTTTGCTCTTCTCATTTCTTACTAACCAGTTCATCTCTTTTCTCTTCAAGCAAGCAAGAACCGTAATACTCTAAATTAGTCGGTTTTCTTTGTCATCTTAGAGCATGCACATCCATGCCACTCATGTGGATGGTAAAAATGGGTCTCACTTAATATATTATATTATTTCACATATCTCGAGTATTTAACATCACTCTTAGGATCGGAGTAACTATGCATCAAACAAATTCATTTATAATTCATTTAAGTTCTACAAAGTTTAGGGGTTTACTTTCGATAATTATTTGTGGAGAATTTTCAATAATTACCCTGAAAGGATAATAATAAAACTGGAACTTCTTAGAAAGTGAAATGAATCCTTGACATGTACCACATCTATCACTTTTTTCAATCAAATTGAGATAAAGATTCCAAATTGGTTTCGTTACTAGTCCACAAGTGTGCATCCAAGGCCATATACTTAATTATCTAGATTGTGTACCATTAATAAATTAAGAAAAGTTATGTTTTGGATTTTTGTTTGACAAATAGATTTTAGGTTTTTATTTAGGAACTTTCAATTTATTTTCCCAAAATAGCTGTTAAATGGAACTGATGAAACGAAACAAAAAGGCTTTGAAGTTTGAATCGGAGAAGGAGAAGCGGTAACTTTGAGAGAGAAGAAATAGAGATCGATTAGTGTAAAGAAATTCAGAGAGCGATGAAAACGATTATAAAAAAGCCAACATTTATGGAAGAGTGATCTCGTACATTCACATATTTTAATGATTAATTTAATGGCAATCTTTGAATTTAATCCAAAGGCTAAGATTTAACCCCCGCATCTCTCTCTCTCTCTCTCTCTCTCTCTCTCTCTCACTCTCTCTCTCTCTCTCTCTCTCTCTCTCTCTCTCTATATATATATATATATATATATATATATATATATATATATATATATATATAAGGGATATTGATGTTTGGTGTATTTATCTAGTTGTTTAATGGCTAAAATTTCATTGTATGAACTATGGTCAATAATCTATTATTAAATGAATATGTAACTTTTAAAAAATAATTGTAAAATTACTTTTCTTGAAAAAAATTATTATAAATTTCTTTTAGTATTATATTTCTACAATGTTTAGTCAACAAAAGATTTTAGTCAAAATATATTTTATGATTTTGACTAATATATTTCTACAGTGTTAAGTCAATTACAAAAAAATTCAGACAAAATATTTTTGTGAATGAACATAGTCATAACAACATTTAATTTGTGGTCGAATCTTAATTACCTGGATAGAATGAAAATAAAGCCATAGATATCTAACTACTAATGGTAAAGTAAAATCTGATTTAAAATATTCATGTTCATGCATCTATGTATTCCTTAAAAATAAATGTTTGTGCATCTATAGAGAATAATATACCTGTTTAGAATCAACTAAATGATTTAGATACTTAAAATGTATACACTAAAATGTCATAAAACACTTGCTTTTTTAGATCATAAATGGATGTGAATGGCAATAAAGAAATATTTACAGCTTATGATGACAGTTTGAAATTAGTCACATACTCACACGTACACCAAACAACGTCTACAAATCAACCCAAGCATGAAAAATTGGTCTATATATACAAAATATAACAAGACATTATTCATAACGATCAACTTCTTTTGTCTTTTAATTTTCTTTTATTCTAGTCACGACACACCATGACTAGAAAAAAAGTGAAACTTGCTTTCATTGTCAATTATGCTACTAGGAAAGCAACATACAAGAAAATAAAGACGAGTCTATTGAAGAAGGTTGATGAACTAAGTACTCTTTGTGGAATTCAAGCATGTGCCATAGTCTATGGCCCTTATGAGCCAAAGCCTGTGATTTTGCCTTCTCCTCGGGAAGTTCAAAGGGTGCTCTCAAAATATATGACAATGCCAGAATTGGCTCAGAGCAAAAAGAAAATAGAATCAAGAGGAATTCATGAATCAGAGAATTTTAAAGGTAGACGAGCAACTGAAGAAGTTGCAAAATGACAATAGTAAAAAAGAGATGACATTGTTCATGTCTCGTTGTCTTAAAGAAGGTAACATTGTAATTGATATTATTCAATGAATGATTTAAATTATCTTTCTTGGTTAATTGATCTGAATTTGATGAACATTGGTAGAAGGTTGAAAGCAGAGAATAACAATGGTCAAAATCAAACTCATATTATGACTAACCAAAACCAACTCTAAATGGCACCACTACCTCCAGTAGCAGTAACAATATCTAACAATGAAGAAATGACAACAATGATAGGCCATGAAGATGCTTGGATGGTTATGAATAATACCGACATCATGCAAGGTTAATTCTCAATAGACTTGATGATGAAAAATGGTAATGGAGATGGGACAATGCCATTTGGTCTTCCTAATGATGCCAATCTTCCAAATAAATTTTTGCCTGATGGTCAATTACCTTAGGTGAAATCATGTGTTTAGTTTGCATACCCTTTGATGATGAATTTGTGGCTTAGGAGAGCTTCACATGTTTATATGTATGCTTCTTCTAAATTTCTTTATTGTTTATGAAAATTTAATGGTTTGATTGAATATATAAAAAAGTATGTTTGGTATATGATTCGCAAAACTCTTATAAACATGAAAATTTATTTGATATGTCATTGAAACACATGAAATTTAATGATCATACAATATAATAAAGCAAAAGTAGTATTTTGGCAAGTTTGCCATTTGTCATCTAACTAAAATGCTTGCTATTTTTAAAGTTACTATTAATAGTACTAATTCTATTTTTGTTTAATTATTTTATTTTTTAATTTTTTAATTGTACAATATAATTTGGTTATTAATGTGTTATTAGTTTTACCAATACTACTAATGAATGAGGCACATTTCCACACCGGTGCTTTGCATTCTCTATGCATCCATATTAATTTTGTTTAAGTATTACCTATGCATGATATGCTACTAAGCACAAGAACATTCAACTTCCTTTCTACTTTTTCAACTATTTGGTACTTGTGCCGAGTTAAAACTTTCATACATTTAGTTTTGATTTTATTTAAAAATTATTTTAAAATTGAAATTCATCTATTAAAAATTGAAACTCGACATAGACACAATTTTGTATCGTCTCCCATGTTTCATCTCTTTTCGTCTCCAAATATTAAAGTTATAAGATAATATTTATGTGTATTGATTTTTCTTCTATTGCATGTAATTGAACATTGTTCCCATTAAAAAATATATTCTGGAAACAATATGTGTGCAACATACAGCGTTGCAGTTGATGAAAATGATCATTTTATTTATTTATTTCATTATTGTATTAGACTAAAACATTGATTTAGTAATGATTTTGTATTGTTTCTTTTTAGCAGTGGATGGTTCTATTCCATTATATTTGACATATTGATGAAATGTGCTCTATTTTTTACATTTTTTTGGTTTTGATTTTACATATTTTTAAACAAATAAATTATCAATCTATTGTTTTCTTTTATTATCTTATCACTTTAATTTTTTTTAATATTTATACTACATTTTATTAGTATCCAACATGAAAAAAAATATTAATACGAATATTCTTTTTTCCTTTCGGTACCAATAAGTAATGTGGGAGTCTAACATGAATAATTTTGGATAATTCTATAAATTTTTTGATCCATAAAGTGTTCTAACCATGTAATTTGTAAAAAGGTGAAAAGATCTAAAGTATTACTAATATTTTAAAAGAAATCCATTGTCATTTGAACAAAGCAAATATAATACTAAGTTTGAGGTTTATTGGTTGATTAAGGTGCTTTTTTAAACTTGCAGTAGTAATAATTTCTTAAATGTCATTTAATTATTATTTTTAATTATTTTATTTGTAATTTTCAATTTTTAATGATATTTTTTAATATTACTAATTACTAATTAAAAGAGATAATCATTTATTTGGAAGGTCATGCATATTGAGATTAAATGGAGTATTTTAGAGATATTGTTGGTGTATTGAAATGGGTGGTTTTGGTTATGATGCAATTAAGTGGTTGGTCACATTGAGTGGTAAAAATGAGCGTTCAATTTTTTTTGGTTTTCAATGTATCAAAATTTTGTATTGCATATAGTTGGGTATAATGGTGTTAACTCATTTACTTTGATCTGAATTGATATAATGTTATATTTTTGCTTCTTTCAAAATATCCATATAACATTATTCTTATTGTTTTCATTTTTTGTATTTATGGTATACTCTCAAAAACTTGCTCCAAATTTTAAATAATTAATTAAAAGTATAAAATATGAAATTTTTTATTTATAAGTTGATTCTAAAAAGATATTCCCCGTACATCGTACGGGTATACACACTAGTATTCAATAAAAACACATAAACTATTAATTTTAACGTGTCACAATAGTATATTAAATAATTTTTTCATTTTTTTTAAATTTTATATCAATAATCTATATAATATAAACTTTCAATTCAACAATAATTTTATATTCTTTATAATATTATTAAATGGTGTAACATTATTCAAAAGTTACACCGATGTAATTTAATTTCTCCTCTGATATATTATACACGTTGATTGCGTGAATTTGTGAGTCAAGAAAAACCAAATTTCAAAATTAAACACACGTTTTTATTTTCAAAACACCCTATTTGTACATGAGTGGGAATGGAAAATAAAATATGATTATTTATTGGTGACAACTTATGTACCCCTTCATGATTTGGAGGTATTTATTCTTGAATCACTCAATACTATTTTAACCGATATAAATTTTATAAAACACACCGCTGGATTGAAAGTTTATATCATATCGATCATTGATGTAAAGTTTCAGACGAATTCAAAATCATTTGATATGTTATTTAAACACATCAAAATTAACGATTTGTGTCAGCTTTCTAAACCTTGTTAATCTTGATGTGGCTCAAAAACATGTCAAATGATTTTAGATTTGTCTGAAATTACACAAATAATCTATATGATATAAACTTTCAATCTAACGATTTATTTTATAAAAATTTATATCGGTTAAAATATTATTGAGTGGTTCAAATATAAATACATCCAAATCATGAAGGGACAATGTTTTCAAAACTGAACCGGAGATTGATTCGTTTTGACCTCCGATTCATTGTTCAATCGGTTAGACCGGTTTAACCGATATTAAATAAATAAAAAGTATATTTAGTGTTAATTTTTATAAATAATTTATAGTTTGTTCAAGAAAAAAAGTTGTGTTAGTAAAGTTGCAAAATTTTACTCAAAGTGTCCAAAAACAATGTGTGGCCCAAGCCCAACGCAAGAGACACACTAACCCTAAAATGCTCTTTTATAAGCACAACACAACACAACAGAGTACCACCGACAATTTGCTGCTCCAAATTCTGCTCTGATTTACTTGCTTCATCTCTTTTATTCAACTTCTTCCTTTTTTCTCTTTTGATAAATCTTCAAATATCTGTCTTTAAACTCCTTATTTTTATCAAGTCTTCATTATTCTTATTTCTTTTTCTCTTTAATTTATTTCATGGTGGCTTTTGATAAGGTTCTTGTTATTATTATTGGTGAGTAGTGACAGAGGAATAGAGAGTAGCCACAACAAAGCCTAAGATGACAAAGAAAAATGACAAATTTAAAGTATTAGGGTTCTTGCGTGAAGAGAGAAGAGTTGAATGGGTTAATAAGAAATAAGGAGAGGAAACTTAGAAAGGAGTTGGAAATAATCTTATTTAATAATTTTTTAATTATAAAAAATTATTATTTTCCTTAACTTTTATAAATCTATAAAAACAATTAAATATCTGTTTCTCTCAGTCAAACAAACTCTCTCTCTTTCTCAATACTCTCATCAGTCATCACCATATGTGTTTCCTTCTAGAAAATCACATTTTCTTCTTCACCATCCAAATCTTCGTAATTGTGTTATCTATGTGTAACACCAATCATGAAATTCTCCAAAAGGTATGAATCCATAATCTCAACAAATATTTTTGATATTAATTTTTTGTTTTCTGTTTGTTATGAAAAATAGTGTAACAAACTTTTATGTAACTGCGATTTCAATTCGGTGTTACAGATGAAGTGGAAGAAATAGTCACAAGAAAGGGGGGTTTGAATTGTGACTCTTTTAGAATTTACCTAATAAAGATTTCTCTTCAAAACAAACAGATGAGATTGATCTGAGATCAATCTAGTTAGTAATGAAAACAGATTTAAATGTGAATTGTGTGTGTAGTGTTTTGCTCAAAATAAAGATAGGGAAAGAGAGAATCAACACAAAAGGATTTATACTGGTTCACCCAAATCCTGGGCTAGTCCAGTCCCCACGCCTGTGAGTTTTCCACTATAATCTTGAGATGCTACCGATCTCAAATTACAAAACCTCCTTGATCTAAACCAAGATCAATAGCTTTTAAGCCCTCCAAGCTTAAACCTATTCTAGCCCTTCAAGCTAGAAGGATACAACATCAAACCACTCAATCAATAGTTACGTATTGACTTGAGCTTATCTTCTTTTTTACAAAGAGTTTGTTCCGGATTTAAGCTTTCAAATAAACTCAACCACGTTGAGAAGCTTATACAAAATACACTCAATACACTCAGTAATATGTTGATCCAAGAGCTGATAAAGAGCTTGAGTGTGAGTGGTAAAACTGAGACACAATGATACAACCACACTTAAAAGTGGAGTATGTTGAAAATGGTCTCTTAAGATATTTGCTTGTAGAAACTCAAAGGTTAATTTGAGAAGCAAATAAAATCACTCTAGAAAAACTCAGAAGTACTGATGATAATGAAGAACTTTGAGTTGAGTGATGAAAGAAGAGCTTTGAGAACTTGTATGATAAAGACAAGTGTAGAAAGATTGTTGTAGTTGAAGCTCTTACTTTCCAAAGGCTCCCAAGGGTGCTATTTATAGCTGAGATGTGTACTTCAATCCTTGGTCATCAAGTAACCTTAGTGGAGCCAAAAACTAGCCGTTAGTGCCCATACGATGACAGCTCATAGTACTTGATGAGAGATAGTAAATCTGCCAGACCGTTCTTAGAATGTTCTCTGGTCTGGGACTGAACAGTGAGCAAATGAGTTGGCATGAGTTGGATCCTGTTCATAACTTGTACCCCAAGGCTATATGCTGTAAAAATAGTCGTTATATTCAAGTACAAACATCTGGAGACAGCTGGAAATGGATGTTCAAATAATGTGCAAAAAGCTGTACGGAAATGAGAACGTTCTCAGATCGTTCTCCAGTTTGTTGCTGAAGCTTGTCTTAATAAAAGAAGACGTTTGCTTGCCCAACAAGATATCTCATATGTTGATCATAGTAAGACAGCTAGCCTTCTTATCCCTTTGCTATCCAAGTGTACAACCAAAGTACACATAGCTTCCATAGGTGTAGGAGAAGAACATAGGATAAAATATAAAACTTGTCCTTGCAAGTACAACACAACTCATAGTAAAGAGTATGTTGTCTAAATCTTATTGGCCCATATAAAATGCCTTCAAATAATCTCTAGTGACAGCTTGCAATGATCTAGCAAAGGCTTGTGACAATAATAACATCATGTTTATTTCTTAAACATGACCAAAAGAGAAAGCTTCTCTTGTCACCATTTATTTCTTGCTTTAAATGACTTATGTCTGGTAGAGATTCTGAGAAATAAATTACCTTGCATAAAGTGATTCTTTGTTTTGTCCATAGTCCACTTAAAATAAATAAGTGCTTTTGCTTTGTAACAAGATGTAGCGCTGGACAAAGAATGTTCTCAGAATGTCTCCTGAAGCTTTTCTTAAGGGATAAAACATATAGTCTTGTTGCTGCAAAACTTCCCATAATTCAATTGATGTTTTGCACACATTCTTTATATGTTATATGAGTATCTTGGAGATGTTATAGTGGAGGCGTGAGTGTACTCATCATGAGAAATACTACTTTCTAGTATAGAGAATGATTAGAACTTTTATGCCTTTTGCATAACTCCTATGAAAAATCATTCTCAAACATTCTCATCTTGAGAAGCTTTGGTAGGATGATACTTTGAGTATATTATGAAGATCCTTAGTATATCCATTATTCCTTTTGACGTTAATTGTAGTAGTAAATCCTCAAAGCATGTAACACAAAATTCAATGTGAATTTTGTCTTGCAAATTAAATATATTCTTGTGTAGCATATGATGCAGGTTTTTTCCATCTTCATTCTTCAACTTATGAACATCATAATCTTCCATGATCAATCAAAACCCATTGTAAACCTTGTGGTGAAGACGAAGACTATAAACTATTATATTCACTTTCTTGCTTGAGTCTTTCAAAGAATCCTCTTATGATTCAAACAATATCCTTTAAAAATCTTTATGAAGTTTGTGATACTGTATTTACCATTATCTGATGCTACTCAAAATCTTTCATTGTTGAGTATACAAAATGCACTTGTTGATGTGAGCGACTTCTAGCTTGTCCACTTTTATCATTATCTAGCTTTCAACAAAAAACTCAAGTGCAAACATCAGTAGATCACCATTCATAAAACTTAACATTTATTCCATAAGGTTTGTTGTCATTAAAACATGTACCCAAGAGATTTTTCCTCAACAATCTCCCCCTTTTTGATGATGACAAACCTTTTAAATAAATCTTATGTTTTATGGATGGATATAATAACAAATGCAAGAATGTTCTTAGATATGCAATTAAGCTCCCCCTAAATCCATGCAAGAGTTTAATTCTTATGATTCTAATTAAACTCCCCCTAAACACATGCAAGAGGTTAATTCATAACATTCTTCATTAATTATTTCCATCTTAGATTTTTCTCTTATCATATATCTCTCCCCCTTTTGACATCTATCAAAAAGGGTGGGGGTGATAAAAAAAATATGTAGTGAACTGGTCAAAAATAAGAGTAGGAATATATTGCACATATAAATCATGTAATTGAGAAGTTTACTCATATATCAAATTTATCAAGTTTGCATTTTAACATTAAAGCACATAGAATGTGATAAGTAATCATTCTAATCAATATTGAAACCGCAATATGAATAACGATTAAATCACATGTAAATCCATGCAAGCATTTTGAGAAAAAAGATTTTGACCTCAATAATAATGTAATTTGACATGAAACAAACATTTTAAAAATTTGAAATCTCCCCCTAAGTCTTATGAGATGAATATTCCTTTAAAATATGACTATTCTCAAAATGATGGACAAGACTATGTTGTAATCATTTGATGAATAAAATATAATTTGTAAAATGTCCAAAAACTTTAAATTTAGAGAGAAAACGATGCATATGCGGAAGTTGTGAAATCAGAATAAATCATGTAAAAAATGTTTCTCTCTTTTCAAAATATTTTCATGATGAAGATGATTCTTTTACAAAAAATATATTTGAAGGATCATCCTTTACAAAAATATTTGTTCACATCTCATAGCATGAAAGTGTAGAAATATGATCAAAAATCAAAATTTAAAAAACACACTTTTATGTTGAGAAAAAGTCAAATATGAGTTTAAAAACATAATGTGCAACAATTGTTCTACTTTGACCAAAATCTAACATTAATGAGATTAGACACTCAAATTATTTTCATGAAGACGAATCATGTGTTTTAAAATTATTCAAAGAATAAATCCAAAAAAAAATGGATATTCATTTAAAACATTTGAAGAAGAATCTTTTACATAAGCCATAACAAAAACTTGATTTTTGAAAAGCCATGTTCAAAAAAGGTTATGCTTAAACATTAAGCAAACTATAGGCTAATCAAGATGTGCAACAAAAATTGGATTAATCCAAAATTTTATATTGAGAAAAGTGCACATATAAAAGACTTATAGAGAAAGATATTATTCATTGAAATGAATTATAAGTCATACTTATGTAAGAACAAACTATTTAAAATAGAATATTTTTGTGATCTTTTCATGTTCAAAATTTGTTGGTCTATCATGAAGGATAATTAAGAGACTAACTCCACAAAAATGTTCATTTTTCATCAAAGATAATTAAGCACACAATCAAGTCATGCAAAAAAAAATGATCACAATGTAATCAATACACTTTTAAAAATATTTGTAAAAAGTCCATAACAATATGAATAGAGAGAAATGTCAATTCATTTGGCTTTTGACATGTAAAAGTAAAATTTGATCATTGTGAAAAAAGTGACCCAATTAAAAGTAGAAGATTGAACTTTAACAAAACAATCATTAATCAATCTTTCTAAGCAATTAAAGCACAATTAAAAGATTGATTATAAGGATGTAAAGAGGTGAATTTGCATAAAAATGATGATCATAATTAGCATGATAATTTGAAACATAATATTTTTCAATGTATTAGTAAAAATCATAAAAAGTGTAAGATTAAAGGTTGTAAAACTTATTGCATTTAAGCTATGAATTTTGCATATTCATAAACAAGTTATGACAAAAATAATGTTCCCATTTAAGTTTTAAAGTCATATACTTGCATAAAGAAAATTCAAAATGCATTTTAGATTTCAAGATCAACCAATCACATAATAACATTGCATAAAGATATTCAAGCTTATTATAATGCAAATGTTATAAGATTTAAAATTAGAATTTGTGTACCTCATATAATGACTTTCTTTACTTGCGATTCAATGAAGAGAGCATCTTTCATCGTATTGAAATTTCATCACAAGTTCATTTATCCAACACCATTGTAAATTGAGGACACTTGATTAATGGTTGAGGAGAGAAGATTTAGCCTTTGATGTATTCTCCAATATTTAGTAAATCCACCAGCTTCAAGTATATTAGCATCAACTTGAGAAGAGGTTGGTCCAAGATCATTGTCAAACTTGAATCAATATTCAATGAGGTTTCTGGATTAAAGAGTAGGACAATGACTGAAGATCTTTAAGTACAACTTTTTTGCTTTTAACACTTGTTGTCATAGCAGTGAGAACATTTTGAGATTAATCTGCCTGAATCAGGACAGCATAAATAACTCTTCAAGTCGCTTTCCTTTCCAAATCCATCTTTTTTTTTTCTTTTGTTCCAAACATCAGTAGGAGAGTTATCAAGATTAAAATAACTCTTTTCATATGAAGAACATATTTGAAGTCATAGATATATGGCAAGAGTTGACCATTTTCTTCTTCTTGAAATTAATCTTGTTGATACGAAAGAATCATGATGACGATAATCCCACAAGAAAATAAAATTTCCTTGTTGCAATCTCTATTGCATTCATCATATGTTGCATGATGACATATAGGAGATTCATCTTCAATCATTTAGCAAGGTGCTACATGATAACCATGTCATTCTCATAAACCTTTTCTCTGCTTCCTTTTCTCAAAAATATAGGATGATGATACATGTTGCAAAGTATCTTGTAATCATACTTGAGAATTGATAAGAGCGATCCTTCCATCTTAGCACCAATTACCATGAACATCGCCATGATTCAAGCATTTCTTTTTCCACCATTGAAACTTTTGATAATTCATACTTGAGGATGATGGTAAGTCAACTTTCAACTCTTCGAATGTATTTGTAAAAATGATGTTTGAACAATCTCAATCTTTGATCCAAGATTTCTTGTTGTTCATTATCATCAACACCATATTTATCTCTTCACTTATTATCAAACTCATCAAAAGTGATATGCATATTTATTCAACTTTGAACTTTAAGATTTTCATATTCAATAATATTGTGAGAATGTGGTGAGTGTATGCAAAAAATAGGTTTTTGAGATTTTAAAAACAATTTGCTCAATGCAAAATATAGTAATGACATCTAAAATTAAAAAGCATGATATGGTTAAATTTATATTTTTCAAAAAGATATGAATCTTTACTTAATATTTTCATGATTCAAAATATAACATGCAATGTCTATGATCTCTTTCAAAAATAGTTTTCAACACTTGATTTGTTGACAAATGTTTTAACCAATAAACAAAAATATATTTGTTGAAGAGTTCTAAAACAAGATAAATCAATTAAAATCCATTTTCATCCAAGAATGCTTTGAAAGGAAAATTAACATAATCTCCCCATGCTCACTACTTACTCAAAATGATTTTTAGCCTTCTAAAATTTGAACAATTTTTCAACGAACTTAAAAGTCTTAAAATAAATGCTTCAAAATTTTAGTCCAAGAGAATCTTTAGATAAAACCACAAACATTTCAAAGTTGTAAAACAAATGAAAAAACAAATAAACCAAAATGAATTAATTGAAGAGATTTATGGTTTAAGTTGTATTTTTGAAATAAAGGTTATTCTTTTCATAAGCTTTGACTTTTTCATAAAAAATAAGTTTTTTCAAAATAATCTTATTATACCAAACAAGGGTAAGCTTGCATTAGTTTTTGAATTTGACAAACTATTTTATGCAAAAATCATTTATCATTTTCAAAAGAAATAAAAACATGATTTGAAATCAAATTCATAAGCCATAAAGATGCTTGTTTTTAAAAATAATTTTCAATCCATATTTAACACATTTTGAAAAGGTTATTTGTTGAACTTTTCACATATAAAAAATCCTTGAATATGCAAAAACATTTTCTTGATAAAACTTTTTTATCCGAAAATAATTTATAGAAATATGAGTTGGTTAGAAATTCATAAATCATTAATTTTTTCAAAAGATATAGAAATATGATTTGATTTAAAATTCTTAAGTTATAAACAAGTTTGTATCATCTTAAACATTATGTTTTAAGAATTAACTTCAAACAAAGTTAAATGAGGTTATGAGTTAAAGCTTTAAAATAACAAAAATCTTTGAATATGAAAAATTGTTTTACTTATAATAAAAACAAGATTCAAAATCATATCATGTAAAGTTTATGTTTCTTTCAAAATTATAACCATTGTATTTTTCCTTTAAAACAACTCTAATTTTGTTGGAGAGATATTCAAACAACAAGAGTTAAGTAAAATATTATTTTGATCAAATAATATTGTGCAAGAAGGTTTGTCAAAATTTTTACATGGTCACTACTTACACAAAATGATTTTGAGCTTTAAAACAAGAACCCTTTTTAAGTAATTCAACAAGTATGACAAAGTCATAAGACTTTTAGTTTTGACAAGAGAAAACTATTATGAATTAATTTAAGAAGTCTTTTGTATAAATTGCAATTTTTTAAAAGAAGACAACTCTTGACAATACACACGTTTGACAATTTTTATCCTTTTTAAAACTAGTTTTTGAAAAATATATTACTAGACAAAATTTGGACAAATTTAAAATAGTTTTTATACTTACTTGATAAACACTTTTGTGCTAAAAAAATATTTATTTTACCAAAGTCTTTAAAACATGATTTGGTTTAAAATCTAGCTAAGTATTTCATCATAATGATTTTAAAAGAAAAAACATGATCATGAGGATGAATATGAAATAACTTCTATGCAAAAATATTTACTAATGATACATGTACCTTTGGTTTGATTTTTGTCAATGTTTCTGAAGGTTGCAGATTCACCATTAATCCCTTTTTAGATGTGAGGAAATATTGTCTTTCTCAAGTCATATTCTTTGAGAATAAATTTTCCAAGGCTCAAGACTTTTTCTTGATTATTCGAAGACATTCCTACAACACAAGTTAGTAATGATTTTGGTACCCATAGTGATTTGGGTCCTTGGAGGTTAGTGACATGCTTCTCATAAGATTTCCTCTTATGATGATAAGTTAAACTCTTATAGAAATTTTTTGAGTAAGAATGTCTTTTCAGAAACTTCTGAGAATGTTCTTGTTTCTGATGAGAATGTTCTTTTCTTTTGAATTTTTTCTTATAACAAAAAGATTCAATATGACCATATTTGTAACAATATGAACATTTGTATCTTTGTGTTTTTTGATCTTTCTGAGCAACAAAAATATTCTCACATAACTTTTGGTTTTGAAAAGTTCTACAACTTAAACTATTTTTGTCAAACTTTTCTACTTGTGATTCCTTAATGTTTTGAAAAGTTTCTGTAGATTTTATAGATTTTGTTTTGTCATTTTTCAGTTCTAAAACGTTTTCTTTCAAAACAACATTCTCTTCATTATTTTTAGAACATTGTAGAATATGATTATTGATTTGATCTTTCTTGAGACTCTTATTTTGCTCAATCAAATCCAAATGAGAGTGCTGCAATTCTTGAATGATTTCAAAATATTTATCATTCAAGATTTGTAGTTTCTCTTTTTCTTTCTTTATCTCACATAATTGTTTTTCTAAAAAAGTACACTTTTGAGATAAAGTGTTTGAATCATTTATAAGACTATCACATTCAATTTCACTTTCAATAGATAAAGAAAAAGGTTTAGAAGTTGTTACCTCTTTATTTACCATTGGACATGTGTTGATATTTTCGTTTATTTTGGAGTCGTCAAAGTCTCCTTTAGTTTCCATCATGGATTTGTCTTTGAAAACGATCTTTGTTTTCACTTTCTTGTTCTGAGGACATTTACTTTTAAAGTGTCCCATCTTTGAGCATTTACGACATCTACTTTGATTTGCAGGTTTTGACATCACTTCCTTCCTGAATCTTTTCCTCTAACACTGTTAAGTGCTCAAACCTTAGAACCAGAGCTCTGATGCCAATTGAAGTGGAAGAAATAGTCACAAGAAAGGGGGGTTTGAATTGTGACTCTTTTAGAATTTACCTAATAAAGATTTCTCTTCAAAACAAACAGATGAGATTGATCTGAGATCAATCTAGTTAGTAATGAAAACAGATTTAAATGTGAATTGTGTGTGTAGTGTTTTGCTCAAAATAAAGATAGGGAAAGAGAGAATCAACACAAAAGGATTTATACTGGTTCACCCAAATCCTGGGCTAGTCCAGTCCCCACGCCTGTGAGTTTTCCACTATAATCTTGAGATGCTACCGATCTCAAATTACAAAACCTCCTTGATCTAAACCAAGATCAATAGCTTTTAAGCCCTCCAAGCTTAAACCTATTCTAGCCCTTCAAGCTAGAAGGATACAACATCAAACCACTCAATCAATAGTTACGTATTGACTTGAGCTTATCTTCTTTTTTACAAAGAGTTTGTTCCGGATCTAAGCTTTCAAATAAACTCAACCACGTTGAGAAGCTTATACAAAATACACTCAATACACTCAGTAATATGTTGATCCAAGAGCTGATAAAGAGCTTGAGTGTGAGTGGTAAAACTGAGACACAATGATACAACCACACTTAAAAGTGGAGTATGTTGAAAATGGTCTCTTAAGATATTTGCTTGTAGAAACTCAAAGGTTAATTTGAGAAGCAAATAAAATCACTCTAGAAAAACTCAGAAGTACTGATGATAATGAAGAACTTTGAGTTGAGTGATGAAAGAAGAGCTTTGAGAACTTGTATGATAAAGACAAGTGTAGAAAGATTGTTGTAGTTGAAGCTCTTACTTTCCAAAGGCTCCCAAGGGTGCTATTTATAGCTGAGATGTGTACTTCAATCCTTGGTCATCAAGTAACCTTAGTGGAGCCAAAAACTAGCCGTTAGTGCCCATACGATGACAGCTCATAGTACTTGATGAGAGATAGTAAATCTGCCAGACCATTCTTAGAATGTTCTCTGGTCTGGGAGTGAACAGTGAGCAAATGAGTTGGCATGAGTTGGATCCTGTTCATAACTTGTACCCCAAGGCTATATGCTGTAAAAATAGCCGTTATATTCAAGTACAAACATCTGGAGACAGCTGGAAATGGATGTTCAAATAATGTGCAAAAAGCTGTACGGAAATGAGAACGTTCTCAGATCGTTCTCCAGTTTGTTGCTGAAGCTTGTCTTAATAAAAGAAGACGTTTGCTTGCCCAACAAGATATCTCATATGTTGATCATAGTAAGACAGCTAGCCTTCTTATCCCTTTGCTATCCAAGTGTACAACCAAAGTACACATAGCTTCCATAGGTGTAGGAGAAGAACATAGGATAAAATATAAAACTTGTCCTTGCAAGTACAACACAACTCATAGTAAAGAGTATGTTGTCTAAATCTTATTGGCCCATATAAAATGCCTTCAAATAATCTCTGGTGACAGCTTGCAATGATCTAGCAAAGGCTTGTGACAATAATAACATCATGTTTATTTCTTAAACATGACCAAAAGAGAAAGCTTCTCTTGTCACCATTTATTTCTTGCTTTAAATGACTTATGTCTGGTAGAGATTCTGAGAAATAAATTACCTTGCATAAAGTGATTCTTTGTTTTGTCCATAGTCCACTTAAAATAAATAAGTGCTTTTGCTTTGTAACAAGATGTAGCGCTGGACAAAGAATGTTCTCAGAATGTCTCCTGAAGCTTTTCTTAAGGGATGAAACATATAGTCTTGTTGCTGCAAAACTTCCCATAATTCAATTGATGTTTTGCACACATTCTTTATATGTTATATGAGTATCTTGGAGATGTCATAGTGGAGGCGTGAGTGTACTCATCATGAGAAATACTACTTTCTAGTATAGAGAATGATTAGAACTTTTATGCCTTTTGCATAACTCCTATGAAAAATCATTCTCAAACATTCTCATCTTGAGAAGCTTTGGTAGGATGATACTTTGAGTATATTATGAAGATCCTTAGTATATCCATTATTCCTTTTGACGTTAATTGTAGTAGTAAATCCTCAAAGCATGTAACACAAAATTCAATGTGAATTTTGTCTTGCAAATCAAATATATTCTTGTGTAGCATATGATGCAGGTTTTTTCCATCTTCATTCTTCAACTTATGAACATCATAATCTTCCATGATCAATCAAAACCCATTGTAAACCTTATGGTGAAGACGAAGACTATAAACTATTATATTCACTTTCTTGCTTGAGTCTTTCAAAGAATCCTCTTATGATTCAAACAATATCCTTTAAAAATCTTTATGAAGTTTGTGATACTGTATTTACCATTATCTGATGCTACTCAAAATCTTTCATTGTTGAGTATACAAAATGCACTTGTTGATGTGAGTGACTTCTAGCTTGTCCACTTTTATCATTATCTAGCTTTCAACAAAAAACTCAAGTGCAAACATCAGTAGATCACCATTCATAAAACTTAACATTTATTCCATAAGGTTTGTTGTCATTAAAACATGTACCAAAGAGATTTTTCCTCAACAACAGAGACTACACTAACAAAATGAGAATTGACAATGCTTATCAATGTTGACTGTTCAATTTAGAGCAGCTGTCACTAGATGGTATCCCATCCAAACTACCTCCGATGGCCATTCCGAATGAAGAGGTTTCTCAAAACGAGACGGTGCATCAGAACCTCTTCGGAGAAACCTCTTCATTCAGAATTACCATCGAGGTAGTTTGGACGGGATGTCATCAAGTGAGAGCTGCTCTAAATTGAACAGTTAGCATTGATATTCATTGACGGTTCTCATCTTGTTTGTGTAGTCTCTATAAGACCAAATTAAAATCGTAGATACAGAAAACTTTGCTACACTCACCTTCATGACAAAAAGAAAACAAAAAATTAAAAAATTAATATCAAAAAAATTTGTTGAGATTATGGATTCATACCTTATGGAGAATTCCATGATTTGTGTTACATAGAGATTACACGATTACGAAGATTTGGATGGTGAAGAAAACGCGATTTTACAGAGAGACACACAGATGGTGTTGACTGATGAGAGTATTGTTACAGTAAGAGAGATAATTTGTTTGAGTGAGAGAAACATATATTTTGTTGTTTTTATAGATTTATAAAAGTTAAGGAATATAATCAATTTTCTATATAAAAAATAAGATTTTTTCCAATTCCTTTATATGTTTGCTCTTCTCATTTCTTACTAACCAGTTCATCTCTTTTCTCTTCAAGCAAGCAAGAACCGTAATACTCTAAATTAGTCGGTTTTCTTTGTCATCTTAGAGCATCCACATCCATGCTACTCATGTGGATGGTAAAAATTGGTCTCACTTAATATATTATATTATTTCACATATCTCGAGTATTTAACTTCACTCTTAGGATCGGAGTAACTATGCATCAAACAAATTCATTTATAATTCATTTAAGTTCTATAAAATTTAGGGGTTTAATTTCGATAATTATTTGTGGAGAATTTTCAATAATTACCCTGAAAGGATAATAACACCGAAACTTCTTAAAAAGTGAAATGAATCCTTGACATCTACCACATCTATCACTTTTTTCAATCAATTTGAGATAAAGATTCCAAATTGGTTTTGTTACTAGTCCACAACTGTGCATCCAAGGCCATATACTTAATTATCTAGATTGTGTACCATTAATAAATTAAGAAAAGTTATGTTTTGGGTTTTTGTTTGACAAATAGATTTTAGGTTTTTATATAGGAACTTTCAATTTATTTTCCCAAAATAGCTGTTAAATGGAGCTGATGAAACGAAACAAAAAGGCTTTGAAGTTTGAATCGGAGAAGGAGAAGCAGTAACTTTGAGAGAGAAGAAATAGAGATCGATTAGTGTAAAGAAATTCAGAGATCGATGAAAACGATTATAAAAAAGCCAACATTTATGGAAGAGTGATCTGGTACATTCACATATTTTAATGATTAATTTAATGGCAATCTTTGAATTTAATCCAAAGGCTAAGATTTAACCCCCGCATCTCTCTCTCTCTCTCTCTCTCTCTCTCTCTCTCTCTCTCTCTATATATATATATATATATATATATATAAGGGATATTGATGTTTGGTGTATTTATCTAGTTGTTTAATGGCTAAAATTCCATTGTATAAACTATGGTCAATAATCTATTATTAAATGAATATGTAACTTTTAAAAAATAATTGTAAAATTACTTTTCTTGAAAAAAATTATTATAAATTTCTTTTAGTAGTATATTTCTACAATGTTTAGTCAACAAAAGATTTTTAGTCAAAATATATTTTATGATTTTGACTAATATATTTCTACAGTGTTAAGTCAATTACAAAAGAATTCAGACAAAATATTTTTGTGAATGAACATAGTCATAACAACATTTGATTAGTGGTCGAATCTTAATTACCTGGATAGAATGAAAATAAAGCCATAGATATCTAACTACTAATGGTAAAGTAAAATCTGATTTAAAATATTCATGTTCATGCATCTATGTATTCCTTAAAAATAAATGTTTGTGCATCTATAGAGAATAATATACCTGTTTAGAATCAACTAAATTATTTAGATACTTAAAATGTATACACTAAAATGTCATAAAACACTTGCTTTTTTAGATCATAAATGGATGTGAATGGCAATAAAGTAATGTTTACAGCTTATGATGACAGTTTGAAATTAGTCACATAATCACACGTACACCAAACAACATCTACAAATCAACCCAAACATGACAAGTTGGTCTATATATACAAAATATAACAAGACATTATTCATAACGATCAACTTCTTGTCTTTCAATTTTCTTTTATTCTAGTCACGACACACCATGACTAGAAAAAAAGTGAAACTTGCTTTCATTGTCAATTATGCTACTAGGAAAGCAACATACAAGAAAACAAAGACGAGTCTATTGAAGAAGGTTGATGAACTAAGTACTCTTTTTGGAATTCAAGCATGTGCCATAGTCTATGGCCCTTATGAGCCAAAGCCTGTGATTTTGCCTTCTCCTCGGGAAGTTCAAAGGGTGCTCGCAAAATATATGACAATGCCAGAATTGGCTCAGAGCAAGAAAAAATAGAATCAAGAGGAATTCATGAATCAGAGGATTTTAAAGGTAGACGAGCAACTGAAGAAGTTGCAAAATGACAATAGTAAGAAAGAGATGACATTGTTCATGTCTCGTTGTCTTAAAGAAGGTAACATTGTAATTGATATTATTAAATGAATGATTTAAATTATCTTTCTTGGTTAATTGATTTGAATTTGAAGAACATTGGTAGAAGGTTGAAAGCAGAGAATAACAATGGTCAAAATCAAACTCATATTATGACTTACCGAAACCAACTCTAAATGGCACCACTACCTCCACTATAGCTAGCAGTAACAATATCTAACAATGAAGAAATGACAACAATGATAGGCCATGAAGATGCTTGGATGGTTATGAATAATACCGACATCATGCAAGGTTAATTCTCAATAGACTTGATGATGAAAAATGGTAATGGAGATGGGACAATGCCATTTGGTCTTCCTAATGATGCCAATCTTCCAAATAAATTTTGGTCTGATGATCAATTACCTTAGGTGAAATCATGTGTTTAGTTTGCATACCCTTTGATGATGAATTTGTGGCTTAGGAGAGCTTCACATGTTTATATGTATGCTTCTTCTAAATTTCTTTATTGTTTATGAAAATTTAATGGTTTGATTGAATATATAAAAAAGTATGTTTGGTATATGATTCGCAAAACTCTTAAAAACATGAAAATTTATTTGATATGTCATTGAAACACATGAAATTTAATGATATTCAATAAAAACACATAAACTATTAATTTTAACGTGTCTCAATAGTATATTAAATAATTTTTTCATTTTTTTTAAATTTTATATCAATAATCTATATAATATAAACTTTCAATTCAACAATAATTTTATATTCTTTATAATATTATTAAATGGTGTAACATTATTCAAAAGTTACACCGATGTAATTTAATTTCTCCTCCGATATATTATACACGTTGTTTGCGTGAATTTGTGAGTCAAGAAAAACCAAATTTCAAAATTAAACACACGTTTTTATTTTCAAAACACCCTCTTTGTACATGAGTGGGAATGGAAAATAAAATATGATTATTTATTGGTGACAACTTATGTACCCTTTCATGATTTGGAGGTATTTATTCTTGAATCACTCAATACTATTTTAACCGATATAAATTTTATAAAACACACCGCTGGATTGAAAGTTTATATCATATCGATAATTGGAGTAAAGTTTGAGACAAATTCAAAATTATTTGATATGTTATTTAGACACATCAAAATTAACGATTTGTGTCAGCTTTTTAAACCTTGTTAATCTTGATGTGGCTCAAAAACATGTCAAATAATTTTAGATTTGTCTGAAATTACACAAATAATCTATAAGATATAAACTTTCAATCTAACAATTTATTTTATAAAAATTTATATCGGTTAAAATATTATTGAGTGGTTCAAGTGAGAGCTACTCTAAAAATGTGATCAAATCCCGATTTGAATCATAGTAAAATTTGTCACATGTATATATATTATGTTGATTCAAATCACAACTGCCATTTTTTTTCTATATATTAACATACTTCGTCCATCCCAAAATATATATATAAGAAAAAAATATAAATATTTATGTTTCCAAAAAAATTTACTGCTCACTCTATTATCTTTTAGACCCAATAACCAATAAAAATTATATTTACATTTTTTCTTGCAACGTAACTTTTTTTAAAGAAAATACAAAAAAAAATTTATGTTTTATTTTTTTTTTAATAAGTATGATTTTTTTTTTCTCTTAAATATAGAACGGAGAGAGTATATAACATTTGGTATCAAATTAGTTGGTATCAACAGATCTTTACTTTTAATAGATTTATGATTAAAAAAAATACTTCTAACATTTTTTTGACTAAAAACAACGATATACATTCATTCAAATTTAATTTATAAAATACATATTTCTAATTCAAAATGAGTTTTTATTTATGAACACATTTTTTCTCCCAATAAATGCTTATAATTTCGGACAGAGAGAGCCTATATTAAATGATTCTAGAAATTCCGTGAAAAAACAAAACTCATAAATGAGAATATCATGTTTGTGACATAAACATTTAATAGTTGTTTAATTTTTCTCACTACTTGTTCTAAATGTAACTCATCTGTATCTAATACTACCTCCGTTCTTTATTATAAGGGACAAATCACTTTTTAGATTTATTGAATAATTAATGTATCTAGTCTATATATTGACCAGATACATTAATTATTCAATGTATTTAAAAGGTGACTTGTCTCTTATAATAAAGAACGGAGGTAGTATATGTCTATATAAAAAGTATAACTAGAGTAATAAGAAAGACATTGCAAACATCCATCGTTTTTTAGCACAATTTTGGTTGGTATTTACAACCATGACAGATAGGAAAGTGGATATTGAATACATAACTAGTGACTCCAAGAGGAAGGCAACATTTAGAAAAAGGAAACATGGTTAGTTATTAACTTTCTCTTTAATTTATATATTAAGTACGTTCATATCATACACATTATACCATTAGAGATTATATTTCTGAATATTAGTATCACAATTAATTTTTATTTTTGTTATGGTATTCTATTTACCCCTTAAGAAAATTATAACTATTGCATGCCTTGTCATAATGTACTCACATTTTGATGACAGGAAAGTCGTTATAAATTTCTAAAACCTTTATATTATCTCCATAACAGTTGAAACCCTTGTGTGTCACATGGTATAAATTTTAATGAAGTTTTATATTTCTCACAACTTTCTTCACTACTCATGCTATGATTTTCACCAGGTATAATTAAGAAGATTAGTGAAGTCACAACCCTTTGTGGAATCAATGTGTGTGCTATAATTTATGATGAAAACAATCCTCAAGCGACGGTTTATCCATCAGAAGATGGAGTCCAAATGGTGTTGGACAAATTTAGGAGTTTTCCAGAATCAGAACAAATAAAAGGGATGATCGATCATGAGGGCTTCATGACAAAATCCATAGAAAAAGCTCGTGAGAAGGTAGAGATACAAAAGTGCAAATCCAAGAAGAAGGAATTGAATAATCAAATTCATCATTTCATTCAAACCGGTGAATTTAATGGAAATGTGAGTGAGAGTGATTTAGAAGATCTATCGTCACTTATAGATTCAAATATAAAGGATGTTGAAGAGAGGATTGAATCAATTCAAGATCTATAGGGTAGCAATTAAGTTATGACTACAATAGACTAAAAGGTCCAAAGATCTTACCGAGATAGCCTTTGATCTATCTAATTCATATTTACTTTCAAAATCATCTTGTACTCAATTCTTAATCAAATGCGAGCAATTTATTTTTTAAAGTCAAATGTATTTGATTCAAGTTTTAGACCAAATACATTTACAATTTTAAACAATTTTTACTTTATGTTTTATTCAAAAAGGAGTGTGTATAGTAATATGAGGGTCTTATATATGCCATTGTTTGTCATTTTGTTTTTTTTTCTCTTTTACATAAGTAATACTTGCTTTTCCAATGCTATCATCATCAATAAATTCAATAGAAACTTATTTGTAAGCTTTTAAAGAATAACATTGATATTGTTAAAAGTATAAAAACTAACATCAATATTTACACACTAACCATTTTAAAGAATAACATTAAATAACATTGTAACTAATAATAACTAGCGGTCAGATGGGCACTCCCGTGCCCGTTAGCCCGCTTTTTCTATTGAGCTAAAGTGTGTAGTTTATAAACAGTTGGTATATATTTTCTTAGCGGTTTCTGCTATTTATCAGCTAGACTATCCGATACTTTTCATATCAGTTTTTTGGCGATATGATATTTTCCACGATTCAATATTAACAACACTGCAAAAATATGAATAACACGATTAAAACATGGTTGACATTGAATTGAATTTCAAAACAAATACTACTAAGTACCACTCTTATTATTTTGTTGTTGTAACAAAAGATAATGTTAACGTAAAATTGACATTATGAAATGTTAAGAGATGGAGCGGAAAATTTCATCAATGTGAATATCAATCTTGCTCTTATACCATGTTTGATGGATAATTTAGGAAGTGTACTAAACCGTCGTCAAGTAATAATATTTATAAAGATTCGTCTCCACAGGGATTGTTTAAATCTCGACAAAACAATAATATTTAATTTAGAATGTAATTTAAAAGCAAGGGGGGATTTGTTTGCATATAGGTTTCAATTGATAAAATTGATAGAAAAAGATAAATTGATTTCAGAATTATGAGAATGATCAGGTTATTCGAATCACTTTCTCGTCATAAATTGGTAGATGCGGTCCTATCCTACAATTGCCCTCCTAATATCACGATGAAATTAACTAAGTGGTTCAAACCGGTGTTAATGACTAAGAACCCTTTTCTATAAAGATAACTTCCTAATGTCTTAGGTCAATTCAAATTCATAGAAAGATTGATGCACGTTAATTCTAGTTATCATGGTTCAATAATCCGATATCTCTAAAACAATTATTGACCAAACAATTATCTCATGATCAAGTTTCGAAAGTTAGGGTTAGTAATCATTCGATTCCTAAATTCAATTCATAAATTCGACAATTCATAAAAAGCATTAAACAAAGAGATAACTGAATAATATTAGGATTTCAATTGCATAATAAGATCCTCAACAATCTACATGGTTCAATTTGCTCAAAGAAAGATCATCTCATAACCTAATCAATAGAGAATTAGCTACTCATGATGATAATAACCATTACAAGGAGTTATAGAAATTATACATTCAAGAGTTGATGATATGAAGCTTCTAATCTTGTTTCCAAGCTCAAAATCTCCAGAGAAAAAGTTGCAGGCGCTAAAACTCTGCTCAAATAATTCGGAACCCTAAAAATAATGAAACTTTACGTATTTATAGGTCCAAAGGCGCGCCCCATCGTGCCACGATGGATCCCATCGTGCCACGATGGCACCAAAATTCCAGGTTTCTGTTTTGATTTGATCGTGACACGATTCTGCTCATCGTGTCACGATTTCTGCCTGTCTTATCATATTTTTCTGCTCTTTCAGCTGTTTGATCTACTTTGAGTCCAAAAATCCATGAATATTATGCTAAAAATCACGTAATGACAGAGTGTCATCACATGTTAAGATATATGACATCCTTGAAAATAAGAGAGAAAGACTTAAAATGTAATTGTATAAAAAGTACCACCGACTAATATCTCACTAACACTATATTATAACTAATCTATATCATTAACATATTTTGCTCAAAAGGTTGAACCTCTTTTCTTTAACAAAGTACAAATTAGAATCAAATCATTTTGTTAGTTCTTTAATTTCTACTTCTTTGATGACCGATTTGTGTGATTGGAAATTGGAAAAGAAATTGCATGCAAACATTTATTTCTTTTGGTGTGGTTTCAGTTTTATATTCCACGATATAAAACAAAAGAGACGAAATGGTACACAAATTACTCTCACATGGCAATAGTGTGTTTGGATGGGGGAATTTTTTGAGGGAAAGTAATGTTTTGAGGGAATTAAAATGATTTTGGTCAAAAAAATTTGTTTGGATAAAAAAATGAGATAATTGCTAAAATGACATCATTTTAGAGGTTATTTTAGAAAGACCAATTTTGAAGGAATTACGATTCCACCTAAAAGGAGAGAATTGTGAAGTTCTCTACACATTAATTTTTCATATCTCTTATGTTATTCTAAAATTTTGAAAACTTTTTTTTCTCAATATCGATAAAAAAGCAGTAATCTTATTTTCTCGAAACTCTGAAATCGATTCCAAACCCAACCTCAATCTCAAAATCGGTCAAAAACCAAAATTCGACGTAAACCGTCAAATCGGTCGAAAAACATAAAATCGGCGGAAAACCCTAAAATTGACCCCTAACCCGAGCATAACCCTAAAATCATTATAAAAATATAAAATTGACCATAAATCCAAAAAATCGGCCAAAAACCATAAAATCGGCCAAAAACCATAAAATTAGTAAAAAATCCTTAAATCAATCAAAAATCCAAAAATTAACTATAAACTAGACCGAAATACTAAAATCGGTCAAAAACCCCAAAATCGGCCAAAAATTGGACGAAAATCATAAAATCGGGCAAAAATCCTAAAATTGAACAAAAAACCTAAAATCAACTATAAATCAGACTTAAATCCTAAAATTGGTCAAAAACCCCAAAATTGGCCATAATCCCAAAAATCGGCCAAAAACCGTAAAATTGGGCAAAAATCCTAAAATCGACCAAAAATCCTAAAATAAACTATTATTCAGACCTAAATCTTAAAATCGGCTATAAACAAAAAAATCGGCTGATAACCGTAAAAGCAGTTAAAAATCCTAAAATCAACTACAAATCAGACCTAAATCCTGAAATCTGTCAAAAAAACAAAAATCGGTTATAAACCCAAAAATCGGCCGAAAACCCTAAAATTGGTCAAAAATACTAAAATCGGCTATAAACCCTAAAATTGATCAAAAAATCTAAAATCCGCTATAAACCCTAAAGTCAGCTGAAAACCCTAAAATCGGCCAAAAATCCTAAAATCGACCAAAAATCAATAAACCCGTAAACCCTAAAATCAACCATAAACTCGACCAAAACCCTTAAATCGGCTATAAACTCCAAAATCGGCCGAAATCCCTAATATGAGGACTTTTTCTCGAAATAAAAAAACTTGAGATTTTATTCTCGAAATCAGAAAAAAAAATCAAGATATTTTTTTGAAATTTCGAAAAATTCTTTACACTTTCTTTCTTGAATACGAAAAAAAATCTTAACTTTTTTTCTCGGAATCGGAAAAAAATTCGAGTTTTTTTTCAAAATATCGAAAAAAGTTCTAGTACTTTTTTCTCGAAATCGAAAAAAAAATTCGAAGATTTTTTTTATCAAAAAAAAAATTGAGAACTTTTTTCATGAATTAAAAAAAGAATTGAAAAATGAATTACTTTGTCATTCATTACTTTATCCAAACAAAGAATTTTGAAATGAAGGGAATTTAAATGTTTTATCCAAACAAATAATTTTGAAATGAAGGGAATTCAAATTGAAGCATTTGAATTCCATGAAATCTCAAAATCTCTTGAATTTGGAAATTCTCCATCCAAACACACTCAAGAATAAAAAAATATGGCTCCAAAGGAATGATTTCATAATTGCATAAAACGAATAGTTTAGCAATACAAATACCACAATTATCCATCATGTGTTTTTTTTTTTTTTTGAGGTATTATTCATCATGTGTTCCTCTAATGAGTTTTGATACCTTTAAAAATAACTTAGTCCTTAATTTAATATCACAATTAAAAAAGGACATATATCAATAGTATTTCAAAAATTAATTAATTTTCATATTACCACATTTCACAAGGAGGAGAAATGAGTAAGACACTAAATTTTTTTCCCTAAACCATGTGATATCATTGTCATGATTTCAACGTAGTATATTCTTATCTTATACCCTACCCTACAATAGAAAATACACATAAAATTAAATGAATAAAATCTCATCATTACGAATTTTAGTCATCTTTCAATTCCAAAAAGAAAATGGTACTAATATATGAAAAAAATCAAATTGGGAGGAAAGCATTAATAACTTTATATATTCAACTGATTTAGTACTAAATCTCTAAACTTTGTTCACTAAAATATCACCAAAAAATAGTAAATAATATGAATTCAAAAGTAAAAGTTGTGGCCTGAGTGAGTGAAAAATAGATATAAGTATAGAAGAACGACTCACTGCATATATGATATGGCGCTTGTTCCATTGATGCTACTGTATATGTAGTACAATGTATTCAATAATGAGATAGATAGATAGATAGATAGATAGATAGATAGAATCATCCGTGTTTTTCAAATCCTGATTAAATTGTATCAAAGTGTTACATGAAACGGTTATTTTTTTATCATGAAAAAATAACAATTGAAGAAAAAAAATAGAAAAAAATGAAGAATTCATGAAAATAAACTCAGTAACAAACATATGAATTATGATATGAAGCAAGTATACATATCAAAATAAAGTTCTGATTACAATTAAGCAATGAGACAAAAACTATAAAAATTAAGTATGTCAATTCAATTATTCACGACATATATCAAAAGTCACAAATACCAATATTCCAAGATAAAAGCAAGAAGTTTTAATTACAAATATGTGGTAGCGATGCATATTTATCATCGATTTGCAATATGTGTTGAAACCTTTCCTTCGAATTTTGTTTGTACTCCCTGTTAGATTAGATCTATTGTGCCTGTTTAAATTTTGATGTATATTAGAGAACGGTTACATACTTATCAGTTTTTTTTTACTAAATGTAATAAGTGAAGGGTAGAATAGAAAAGGAAAAAATCAGCCAAACTTATGTATCCCCTTTATAATAGGTATAGATAGGTATAGATATGAGAGAATGGTTATTTTCTTATCAATTTTTTTGATTAAATGTAATAAGCGAAGGGTAGAATAGGAAAGGAATATAAATATTGAAGAATAATTTTATATATGATGTATAATAATTTTTTTGAATTAAAAAAATAGTAATAAATTATTAATAAAAAATGACATGACATCAAGTATAATAGTAATAATATTAATAGTGAAAATATAAACTCTAAAATTTTATATTAAAAAAGATAAACAAAAATAAAGGTGAGCATAAATAAATTATACGTCTCAATTATAAACTCTAAAATATTTGAATCACTATCATGTGCCAATTTTCTTTTAAGTTTCTTTTTGAAGGAATTTTTCTCTTAAGTTATAACTTATTTAGCACTTAAAAATTATTTAGCACTAACCTGGAATTTATCTTTTAAAAATTAAAATTAAAGAAAAATCAGTTGCTACTTTTTCCGTAAAAAGAAATTAGTAGCTACTACTATGTGATAGTTGAGAGACAAAATTTATATTTCATCCTTTATAGTTGAGAGGCAAAAAAAACCAAAGGATCAAATCCATCATTGTTTCTCATTCATTAATATTGAGTCTACAAAACTAATAATTTAATGTTTAAATAGTAATAGAGCATGAAGAAATTGATAATTTAACAAAGACAATTTTTAAATAGTAAACTAAGAGAAATTAATATATCATGAAGAAATTTTTAACAAAGACAATTTTAAAATTAAAGGTGAATTTTTGCTTGTTTCGGTGAAGGAATTTTTGTTAAAACCTACAAAGAGAAGAAGAAGCAAGAAAGAGTGAGAGATGAAATGTGTAGAGTATTGATTAGTAAAACTTTAGAATACAAAATGTGTGAGTGAGAGACAACAAAAGACATTAATTGGTTTATGCACTAATTATTCTTATTATTTTTTATAACTATAATTTAAATTGAACAACCAATGTTGAAAAAAGTGTTAAAAGATAATTATATTTAAATGCACCAATAAGATATGCACAAATATGAATGCATTGAATGCTACAAATGAGAGGGAAAAAATTAAGGTTAGTTGTAATCAATTTTACAACTTTTAAAAATAAGAGATGATAGTAATTTTACCATTGAAATCAACACAATTAATCATTTCTTTAAAAATTATGCATAAACCTTTTTTTTTTGTTGGGTGTTGTATGCACAAACCTTAAACGACTATTATTTTAAATATTAATTACTCTTTTAGTCTTTTAACTTATTTTTTAGTTTTGGTTTAGTCCCTTAACTATTAAATATTTCATTTTGATCCCTTAACTTATTTATTGGTTTGAGTTTGGTCTCTTAATTATTAAATCCCTTAATTATTTTTTTGGTTTCATCTTGGTTCCTTAACTCTTTCTCCGTCAACCACTTTGATTCTTCCTTTTAATGGACCAAGATGAAACCAAATAAATAATTAAAAGATCAAAATGAAACAAAAAAAATAAGTTAAGGGACTAAAACAAAATTTTTAATAATTAAGGGACCAAAATAAAAGCAAAAAAATAAGTTAAGGACTAAAACGAAACTTTTAATAGTTAAGGGACCAAACGTAACCGAAAAATAAGTTAAGGGACCAAAATAATAATTAAGCTTTTATTTTATTGGGTTACTTAATTGGATTTTATTTCGTCCCAAAAATTTAGCTTCATTGATTGAACATTTGCAAATAAAGTGCAAAGATCAAAATTCAAATTTTAATACATTCATTTATTCGTTTTTATGGTTGAAATTCTGGCCTGATGACAATAAAAATTGGACTTTATTTTCATGTCCCGCACAATAAAAACCAAATACTCATAACTGATCTATACTCTAAAGGCATAAAACTCAATTAAAAAAGCTAATAAAATAAAAGTCTTATAACACTATATCTAAATTATTTAATTAACTACTACCTAATCTTCAATCACCTCTTAAAAGAATGAAAAAGATACTACTTGAAAAAACCTGCTACCCTACCATGAAAAACACATACAACTTCAAAGTTTGCATATTTATGGTTAGAAATGAAGGGTGAATCAAAGTTTGACTAAGGGGCCATGAGATAGACAAGCAGTCATTTGGGTAAAGATATTACAGTAGCATATAATATATATCTAAAGCCTAACCCTACAATAGGAAGGAAAGGAAAGAATTCATTGCATGAATCAATCAAATGAATTGACAAACACAAAGGAGGAAATCTTTGGAGCACGGATGGATATTATACGATATCCCTGTTACTATATCTATGTCTATGGCTACTTCTCTTTTACAGTAATTAATTAATTTACCTGTATAGAATGGGTTTTTTTATCAGTATATCCCACATTGAGTTCAAATATACCAAACTGCCCCATTTTAAAAAAATATTACATGTCTGCCCTACTTTTGGATTTTTGCACTCATTTAGCCAAATAGGGTGGCGAAATGTAAGAACTTGTGTAAGAAATGGGGCCTACGCAATAAGCCACCTTGGATGGCGAAATGGTCCTTCTTTAAAAAAAAATTCTCGTTTTTTTATTCATAATATGAACTAAAAATATTAAATTTATCAAAAAAAATTTAAAAAAATTATCACAAAAAAATTATAATATTTATAAATTAATATGACAAAAAAATTTAATATTATCTTACATATATATAATTTTTTGTTATAAAAAAAAATATGACAAAGAAAAATAATAAAATAAACTAAAAAATTTAATTTTTTTTTGTTCATATAAATTAATATGGCAAAGAAAAAATATAAAATAAACTCAAAAAATTAAAATATTAAAAAATTTCATAACAAATGTAGATGATTATAACATAGAAAATTAAAATTTATGATTACATTGATGGATTTTTTATCGAAACATCCCTGTTTGAGTTTAAATATACTAAACTGTCCCACTTTAACAAAATATTACCAACTTTAGTTTTGGGTTTTCCCACTCATTTAGTCAAGGGGGTGGCGAAATGTAAGAGTTTGTGTAAGAAATTTGCCCACGAAATAAGCCACATAGTGTGGCGAAATGTATCTTGTTTCTTTTTTTTTTTTTCATAATATGATGCAAAAATATAAAATCTCTTAAAAAAATTTTAAAAAATTATCAAAAATTTTGTAATATTTATAAATTAATATGACAAAGAAAAAAAATAAAATAAACTAAAAATTTTAAAATATTTCAAATTTATTTAAAGGAACACAAAAGTTGAATTTATTTTGATAAATTAATAAAGAGTAAAATTTAAAAGATATTACATTGCTATTAAATATATATATATATATATATATATATATATATATATATATATATATATATATATATATATTTATTTATTTAAGTGCCACATTGTCGAGGTCTAACAGTTCGACGTGGTCGACGACGTGATTGTTCTTGTACTAGAATTAGGATCGAAATGGATGATGATGTTGCAAGACAACCAAGAAATTGTTGGTTATGCAAACAACCTGGTCATATTCGTAGCAAGTGTCCATATATTGAAGGTCATTCAAATGAACACTAGTTATTGTTCTCTTTGTTTAAGTTGTATGACTATTATTATCCTTGTAAAAAAAAACTTGTGTGAACTTAATTATTATCCTTCTATCAATGTAATCATAAATTTTTATTTTCTATGTTATAATCATTTAAATTTGTTATAATTTTTTTTTAATATTTTAATTTTTTGAGTTTATTTTATTTGTTTTATTTGTCATATTAATTTATGAATATTTTTAAAAAAAATAGTTTTTTAAGAAATTTTATTATGAACAAAAAAAAAGAAAAAACAAATTTTTTAGTTTTTTTTTTTTTTCTTTGTCATATTAATTTATAAATATTATAAATTTTTTTGAAAAATTTAATATTTTTAGTTCATATTATAAAATTAAAAAATAATAAAGAAAGAAGGACCATTTCGCCACCCACGGTGGCTTATTGCGTGGGCCCCATTTCTTACACAAATTCTTACATTTCGCCACCCCTTTTGGCTAAATGAATGCAAAAATTCAAAAGTAGGGCAGACAGGTAATATTTTTTCAAAGTGGGGCAATTTAGTATATTTGAACTCAATGTGGGATATACAGATAAAAAAACCGTATAGAATGCTTTTAAGAACTTAATAAAATATTATTCATTTTTAAAATTGTATATTTAACTTTTTATACAAATTAAAATATGTTATTTAACCAGAGCCTGCTTGTTTATTTTTCATCTGGAAAGTAAACTGGTTGATTTGACTATTGCTCTGCTACTTCTTTTCAATTACTAAAACTGAAGTAAAACAATTTGTACCCCAAAAAATGAAGTAAAGAGAAAAATGTTTTAGTCGGACAAACAAAACAAAGAAAAATATGATTAAATTGTTAAGGTTTTGTCTAATGTAATTTGTGCACAAGTTATGAATTATTATGTTCGATCTTATATATGAAAAAAAATTTATATTTTAGATTATTATAAAATGAATGTATTAAGAGCAGGGGCAGAGCTGCCTATGAGTAGTGTAGGGCTGCAATTCGCCCTTTAAAAAATCATTTTTATTATGTATATATATGTTTTTGTTACAATGAATTTTATATATATTTTCTGTTTTAATTGTTTAACCAAAATTTTCATCTAGTTTAGTGGTCAAGCATACCTAACATGATCAAAGGGTCAATCAACATAATGTAATTTTAGTGTTTTAACATATAATTATATTTTCACACACAAATTAGTGTTAAATATATTTTTAACGAATATAAAACATCTTAGAGTTAATTTTTTTGATGAGCCTCAATAAATATTAAGAATTTATCATTTTTTATGCAACATTGTTAATTTTAATGAATCTCAATAACTTATCAAATTATTTGAATTTTTAAAATTTTACATAAAAAATCTATATAATACAAACTTTCAATTCAACAATGGTTTTTTATAATTTATAATTATATTATTAAAATGTTATAGTAGAATTGAATATTACGTTACCCTAGTGCAATTTTATATATATATAATTAGAAGGAGTACATTTACATATAACGAATATAAATTTTATAAAAATTAATATCATTTATATCATTCATACTTTTAAAGGAATTAAAAATTATTTAATATTTTTTTAAAATTCATAAAAATTAACGATATTTTATAAAAATTTATAAATAAATAAATTATTAATATGTATGAATCTAAATATTTTGAACGTGCAATGATCTCATATTTTGAGTCACATGAACGAAGAGAGTAGAAAACGGATGATGGATTATCCATGATAAATTTGCGCTGGGTGGGTGAGTGAGGATGAGGTAGTGTAGTGCAGTAGTGGTGGAGGAATTGTTTTGTTTATATCTTTATAACAACAGGATAGTACTACTGGCTATGCTGCTGTGCTGAGTCTATTGCTGCTCTGCTCTGCTGTGATGCTGCGCGGCTGCCTGTTGTTTGTTTGTTTGTTTGTGGTGAGCTGATGCCTGCCTGCCTGCCAACTGCCAAGTGTGTGGTAGGGGAGAGCAGTACGATCATATATATTGCAATCCGTTTTTCCATTACCTGTCTTGTCTGCCCTTTTATTACTTCAGGTTAACCCCCTCTTTGTCTGCACCTTCATATCTCTTCTAATCTAATCTAAGCCAACCCAAATCAAACTATCTCCTTCATCCCCATTAATACTGGTACAATTCTTTTTTTCTTTTTTTAATGATTTTTTTGTTTTTCAATGTTTTAGATTAGATTAGATGCATAGAAATCATGAGATTTGATATTAGTATAGATTATGGTTGATTTTGAAATTGTTTTAGATTGAAAGAAAACAAGTAGAATGAATAGTTTTGGAGTGCAACAACTTAAGGTTCATACTTACTCCCTCCGTCTCAAAATGTAAGTAAATTTGACTTTTTAGCTACATTTGACTATTGATGTATTTGGTCCATAATATGAGCTAGATACATCAATAGTCAAATGTACCTAAAAAGTCAAATTTACTTACATTTTGAGACAGATGGAGTATAATTTAAGCGGATTGGTTTTGAGTGAATTTAATGTCCGAATCAATGAACTCTTAATTAATTTGATTAGGTTCGATTTTGCATGTTTTTTAAAGATGAATTCAAACCAATTAAATTAATTAGTTTAGTTCGGTTTAAATCGGATACTATACTTGGTTTGTAACATTTTGTTTTTTTAGTATATTTTCTGTTATTATTTTTCAAACAATATATTTCAATTTTTTTTGTTTTATAAGGCGCCTTTCATTAATTTCTTCGCTACTGGTTATCTTTCACCGCCGTTCGTTTTGATATATTCGCAGATATATAAAAAATAATTACATATGTGTCGAAGGTAAACGGGTAACAATCTGCGTCGCTACTCCTTTTATTTTTTCAAACAATATATATTTTAAACTCTAGTTTTCAAACGACTTACAATAATAACATAAATCGACTAAACAATAACATAGTTTTAAAATACAAAATATAACACATAGATAGAATAAAGTTTATCATCAAATTCAAAATATAAATCTTAGGTGGTATTCACCACCAAATGCTATATATTGGTTTAGTTCGCTATGGTTTAGTTAATCCATTGGATCTGAGAACCGAACAAAACCACTTCGGTTTTCAATTGGTTTGGTTCAGTTTTTGATATAAATCATAAAATTCGATTTATTTTCAGTTTGAATTGGATTGGATCATCGATTTAATTGGTATTTTTCAATCCACTTATACCCATACATATAACCGGTCTAAAATTATTTAATAAAGGATGTATATAACCATACTTATTTTTTAAAGTTGTATATATAACAAAATGTACAAAGAAGACCCCAAACATCTATCAAATTTGAGCTAAATAGTCATTTATATTTTCTTTACATACTCGACATGGATAGATCCCGCCCTGTGTCCTCCTCCTTCCCCCGCCGCCTTCCGACCTGCGGGATTATACAATGACAACTTCCGGACATTTATTTTTACGCTCTATAATTTTATTAGTCAAAATACAAAATTGAGAAGTAAAATTTAAAACACACGTAAAACTATAATTTTGTCTTGATTCCTGCGATCAAATGTATTTCTACTCTTTTATAAACTTTACTTTTGGAATTTTAATTTTTATATAGTTTTCAACAACAAATATTTGATTATCTATCTCAAGGTATCAAATAACAATTTTATTTTAAACTAAGATAATTTTTTCATTGAATTTCGTGTGTTAATATCTCATATTTTATTCATTATAACCTATTTAGCAAAGTTATTATTTCTTCTAACAATTGCGGAGATCGTGTATTACAAACAATTATCTGAGATTTTAAAATATGGTGACTTACGATACCAGTAGCTGAGATATCATTTGCCATAATTAATACATATTTCATTTATCGTTTATAAAAAAGTCGTAATGTATTGTATATAGAAGCTCTTTTTCAAAATTAACATAAGGCATAAAATGTCAAGAACAAGAGCTGACTATATGACCAATTATCAAATTAATTATAATATGGAGTTATCGAGAATTATAAAGTAGAAAAATATTAAAGTTAAAAGATAGATGTACCAGTTAAGGAAACATAAATAGTTATATATTAAAAAAAGTATATTTTTTATTTTTAAGAAATTGATCAACGCACAAATTTTAAAATAGTATTATTATATTTGCTTTTTTAATAAATGCATTTTGTCGTTGTATGTTATCAACTTGGATGATGTGAGTCTGTTTACAGATTCATTCTATACGTTTTTAGCGATGTTGAATGTAGTTGTATTTGATGTATTGTATCAATTTTAATGAATGAATATCATTTTATTTTTGTCAAAAAACATCATTCCCTTCAATTCTTAATATAAAAAAACTATTTTTTCCAAAAATATTCAATGTTTGTACTTGGTCTATGACTATAATATGGATTAAATATATCAAATGGTCAATAAATTAAAAAGTAAAAGTCCTTTTATTAGTATTAAGAACCAGAGAGTAGTAGTAAAATCTTGAAATAATGTGAAGACTATGTATAGCCTCAGCCCTCAGCTTTGACCCAGAATATCCAAAAAGAAAGAAAAAACATTTTTTTGACATTATCAATTGGTCAGTTTGAGCTGAAAGAGACAAAGTTATAAACTAAGACAAAACTAAAATAATAAGCGTACAAACTACACAGCCTTATAGCATAAGACAAGAGAGGGAAAATAATCCAAATTCATGCAATGTTTGATTATTTGTGCCAATTTTGATAATTGGGTCAGTCATATGTAGCATAAAACCAAGTTGTTTGTAAATTGTGATAATACAAGACGATAAATAAAAGGTTTGAAGGTGTAATGTCAATTTTGCTTTTAGGCTTATTATAATTGAATGTGATATCGAATAAGATATGATATATGAAGAGTCACCCTTTTACCCAGAAAGTTGAAAACGACAAGTATATGTGACTTTAGGTCAAATGGACTACATTTGCCAACCAATAATTAGAGACTTTCTTGGTTTCTCCTATTAGGTGGCATATTCTTTTTATTTTTCTTCTAAGTCTAAATACTAGTATATGTTAGTTGAATTTGATAGAATTGAATTTTTTTTTTTTGAGGTAAGATAGAATTGAGTTTGTTAAATTAGTTTTGATTAAAAATTAGTTGAATCTAATTCGATTTAAGTTTGAATACATTTATAAAATTGATTTTCACCAATTGTTGTTTGGATATTTAATTACCAAAATGGGTATTTTTGTACAAACCAAAATGGCTTTATAATTGAATTTATAATTAGTAAATAAATTTAAATTCAAAGGTCACATTTAAATAAAATTATCACCAAAATATTGTCACACAAAATTTGTCATAGTAGTTTTTTTGTTTTATCATAATTCATTAAATAAATATTGCCAACAAAAAAGTTATAATTGACAAATAGTATTTTTAATCCATTAAAATAATAATGAAATAATAACAAAAACAATGTGCTAGAATTACACTTAATAAGAAACTGGGAGTACTGTCAAAAAAAAAAACTTGGAGTAGTCATTTTTAATTTTTTTAATGTCATATTAATTATTCCCTCCATACTAAAGTATAAGTCACTTTGAGAAAAAAATTTGTGTCAAAATATAAGTCATTTTACAATACCAATAAAATATTTAATATTATTTTTCTTATTATACCCTTAACTATTTATTACTCTTTCTTGTTTTACTTCTACAATTTATCTTTTCTATACTATTAATGAAAGACAATTTTGTAAACTAAATCATAATTTCTCTTTTTCATACAACAATAATTATATTTCTTAATTTGTGTGATATAGTCAAAATGATTTATATTTTAGTACAGTGTTAGTACTTTTCTTTTTAATCTATACCCTCTAAATCTTACCAAAAAAAAACTATACTCTCTAAATAATATTATGTGCATCAGTTTTTTAAACTTTACATTTATAATAATGATAATTAATCAAAAGTTTGTAATTAGATACATAAAAATACAAAGATGTATAGATAACGATGTAGCAATAAATTAAAGACAAATAATGTCTTTGAATTTTGTCACTACCCTACTCCTCACTATCAAGGAGAAACAAGAGAAAATAAGACAAACTTGTGTAGTAGTATTCCAACACTTGCTATTCTAGGATTACCACAAGATTAGTGGGACATGGACAGGCATAGCCACTCCAAAAAAATGTTGATTTCTGCTTTTCCTCAACCATGTAAACCAAATAAATTAGCTCAATCTAGCTATGTTGACCCTTCTTTTTTAAGCTTTATAATTCAAAATTTTCGTTAATACTATGAACAAAAGGTTGTTGCATGTCATGATCCAGGTTAATCATATAAAGTTTATACACAATTGATTGGTCTTGTTTCCTTTTAAGAGTATGTCCAATATTATAGCCTAGGTAAGACATTGATCATATAGTTCAAAGTTCAAACCCACCAAAAATTGCAGTTTATAATAAGTCAAGTAGCCTTCAAAGTTTTTGTCAAAAAAAAGGTAACCTTCAAAGATCACTCCTCTTTTTACCTCTCTAACGTTCATTTTTAGTTTCAATTCTACAAGTGGTAGAATTGATTTTCAATATCAAGATTTGATTATGACATGTTTGATTTTGTTAAAATATAATTGATTTTAAAATTGTAGTTTTAGGCAATAGAATTTATTTTTTATACTAAAATTTAATATTCAACTTACTTTTAATTGAATGTGTACGAATATAAATCATTTTATCTTCGACTCATAATCAATTTTAATTTTTATTCGCATAATCGGATATACACTACTTCTCAAACAAAACTCTTATGACACCATTAGACCAACCCATTGAATAGGTTTAATGGTGTTAGTTTGTTATCTTTAGTACATTCTTCCCAAAATTTTAGGTTCGACTCTCTTTGAGATTATATAAACGAACAATAATTGATCATTTAAATTAGTCTAACTTTAAGTTGGATGCCAAATTTTAAAAGAAAAAAAAATTATATGTTCAAAAATCTTAGAGTCTCTCATTAAAAAAACTGATAGAGACATAAGATAGATTGTCATTTTCAAAGTTAGGTTTTCTCCGTACAAATGAATTGTATTATGATTCAAAACCATTATTTGCTAAAAGTGATTAAATCTTTCTAGTCTCAAATAAATATAAAAATAAGTTTGTATTTAGTCGTATTAACATGTCTCCAATGAAGATAATTAAGTAGATAACTAGTAGAGTTTCACGAGGAGTGAATATTTGATTATTATTTTTACCCATAGGAAGAACATGAGGTGGTAAAGTGAGTAGTGAAGATTTTAATGTGAATTACAGGTGGTAGTGGCTATGTGGTTCTTCTGATACATACTCGGTTAAGGAAGTATACGTGTCCTTAGCTAGTCGGATAATTTTTGACGCGGACACAGAAGTTGGTCATGATATTCTTTGGCATAAACAGGTTTCGTTGAAGGTGTCAATGTTTGCTTGGCGCTTTTTACGTAATCAACTTCCAACTCGCGACAATCTTGTTTGAAGGGGTATTATTCCAGAAGTATCTAAAGATTGTAGTTTTGGTTGCAGCTCGGTGGAATCTTGTCACATCTTTTCTTTGCTTGTAGTCCGTTTCAATAGGTGTGGTATGGTTTATTACGGTGGTTGGGTATTCTTGAAACCTTTCACGTTGAGGCAACTTCTCATGCTCAGCAGTTCATCGGTCTTCAGGTTCTTTTGGCTAAGCCTAAGAATTTTTTTCAACTTTTATGGCTTGTGACTATTTGGTGGATTTGGACGGCTCTTAATGCGCTTATTTTTCAGAATAAATCTCTTGACATATCTCAGGTGCTAGATCAAATCAAAATTCTGCTTTTTCTAATCCTTTAGTTGTGGTTAAAGGAGAAGTTAAAAAACTTTAGTTTTGATATTAATTTGTGGTTCTCTGATCCTTTATCTCGTTTAGGGTGGCGGGGTAGTTAATTCTGTTTTGCGGTTGTTGGTAACTTTGTTGTATTTTAGTTTCTTTGGCTCGCTTTTCGACGGGAGCTTTTGTACTCTTTAGTGTAACCTTCTCGCCTTAGCGTGTGCACATCGTGTGCCATGCTAGAGTGCCTTTTAAATCAAGTTATTTTAGTTGTTTAAAAAAAAATACGAATAAAAATAAAAGAATAAGATACGATATTGGGAATAAAATAAAATATAAATGTCATTAGTAATACAAATTAAAAATATAAAACTAACTGAGTTGTTTAAGAGTGCATTTTTTTGTTTATAAAACAAAACGAGTGCATGTATTTTATCATTGAAATAAAATGCAAATAAATTATATAAGTAAGAGAAGATATTGTGGAAACTACTTAGTAATATGTATAAAACTCAAAATAAATTATTTAATAATATCATAAAAAAATGCTTGAAATATATTCCATTCATCTTAAAAAAAAGAAAAATTAGAGAGAGATTGAAATAGTGGGAATATTTGGAGGTTCAATGTGAAAATATTGTTTCATCAATTTGAAATTGAAATAGTGGCTTTAGTTTTAACAAATTAATTAACACTATTAACTTAAGAAGAGAGAGGTGTTTCCATGTCATTATATATATAAGGAAAAATTCAAGAATAATTTTTATTTATTTTCATAAAATTAAATATAAATTATATTTAATATTTTTTTCTTTAATATAGAACAACTAATAAAAATTATTTTTACATTTTTTTATATAACTTATTTTAATAATGATGATTTTTTTTCTTTATAATTTAAGACGGAAGAAGTATTTTAAAAGACTAAAAGGGATGCTAGGTTTGTTGGTATATGATTGGTTTTAATTTTAAAGTAGTTAAAATTGATTTTAAATGTGTAAAATTACTTCCAAATTATTTGATTTTTTAAAAGTAAAATTATTTCTGTTCTAAGTTCTAATTAATTCTACTTAAAATTAAAAATCATAATTTCTAATTCAAAATTAATTTGTACACTCAAATTTTTTATACATCTCAATTTTACATAAATATATACAAATATAATTTGAAATTAATTTTTATCAAAACTAATTTATATAATCAATTATGTCAAAATCAACTTTTTCTTCCACACAACCAAACAAAGTGACATCATCCAGGCTTCTGATTCATCCCTGGTCAAGATCAAACTAAACAAATTGAAACATGCAATTCAATATCAACATAAATATGATATAAAATATATTAATAATAAATCTCGGGAAGGAACTGTGACACTGTAGAAGCAAGAGGTAAAATCAAAATAAACCCCCATTACACTGTGCAATATAACAAACCCAGTAACATCAAATCATAGCACAGTGTTTAAATCTCTCTACAAAACTAGGAAGCTATATATAGGCTTTTCTTCCATGTAAGATACTATAAATATACTAGTAATAAATCGCAATCCAAGATAATCAAATTAATAATGACAACATTTAATTTAATTATAATAATTATTATTATTATAAAAATACTAAAAGTTTATTTTCTCATTTCCACCATCTCCTTGTGCCGTGATCAAATATTATGTGTTCTCAAAGTAGTGGAGCTCTATGAGGGTTTCCTTTTCTTTTGTTGATCAGATTCACGGAGATTTCGGACACTGGCGTGCAAGTAGGCCGAACCGGCAAGCAAATAGGGCGACATGGTGGTCGAAAAGTGAAAACACTAGTTCTCTTCTTTCTAACAATCTCGGTAGTTGCGGTGCAAGCCAATGTGGCTTGACAATCCATACCGCTATATCCGCCTGAACCGGATGAAGTGTGGTTCGAACCGGATGGTTCGAGGATCGAGTCGGATGTCATTGGACTGTCATTGAGTCCAGAATCAGATAATGGCATGTAGTTGCACTCATATAGGGAACTAGATAGTGAACCTGATGTTTCCCATAGGTGACTCACCTGTAAAAAACAAACAAAAAATCAGTTATCAAATAACAAAACCTAAAAAATTAAAACAATTTACTACTAAAAGATTAAGTACGAATTTTTTTGGTGAGGAGATTAAGTACGAATTTGGGTTCACATATAAATTAATTTTAAATTAATAAATTTCAACTTAACTTGATTTATATTTAAATATAATAACGCAAAAGTGAATAGAAAAATATATTTAAAAATCAATTTACAAACAAAAAATTACTCCTACTTCCAACTTCAAATTATAATCAATTCAACAAAGAAAATTAATTATACTCAAGAAATCAAAATATAAAAATGGGTTAGAAATTAAACTCTAGACTAAAAATCAACTATAAACAATAGAAGCAAAAAATTACAAATTTTGACTTCAAAGTAAATTCAACTAAAAAAGAAAAATAAAGTTAATTCAGAAAAATTTCAACTTATTAAAATCAAATTTATATCTCTAAAATCAATTCTTCTTCTCCATATTTCGAATCAAACATGAATTAAAATGAGAAAAAACTTTCCCCGTAACTTTGTTCGGGAGTGGACTAAAACCACTTAACGTCAAAAGTAACTCTCAAAACAGATTAAACTGGAAGCGAAAACCAAAATAAATAAAAAACAAAAAAAACTGGAAAAATGAGAAACAAAAGAGAACCTTGCAAAAGAGAGAACAGAAGTTGTATGGGTCTTGTAGACTTCTGGCACAAGTTCTGCAGATATTGCCTGATAAGGTTTTCTTTGTGTTGTGTTGCCTTCGATTTATAAATATCACTTTTGAACTGTTTGTTCTGTAGAACTGAAAATGTGTATATATACACAAACACAAATAACTCATAATTCAGAATTCATTCATAATAAGCTACAATTTACAAACAGCTTATTTATGTGTGCAAATACTATTTTGCTGAACTAGTGCAATTATAATACATAGGTAATGAAAAACAAAAACTCAAAATTAAAAATTAAAATCAATTATCAATAATCACTTACTTGAATAGAAGAGCAATCAATTAACTTTGAAACATCATCCAACCTTATAACATCATTTAACACATATCTTCTAATCTGAAAAAAAACAAAATTGAATTTTTTTTAATTAATTAATAAAAATAAGTTGAAATTTTGTTTGTTAAAATAGAAGGAACCTACCTGCAAGAGTCTGTGAGAACTATGAGGAGGAACACAGTGAGGACAAAGACTGATACAACAATCCAAACAGTATATATTCTTTTCATTCTTCTTTGCTTCTTCATGAATTATACAAGCGTTGTAGAATTTCTCAGTTAAGAGATTTTGAAGCCAACGAGGAACACATGGAGAAGAACTAATAAACTGTATAACAAAATTTGAAACAAATGGTTTATTTTTATCGTATATGAAATTAAACAACAAAATACTAAAATGAACATGAGCAGACGAACAACTAAACTATAAAATAAAATTTGATTCGAATTGGTTAGTTAGTTAGTTGTGAATGAAATTAAACAACAAAATACTAAAATTAAAAAATTAAAAAATTAAAATAAAAAAAATCAGAAAGAACAAAGCAAAGCACCATGTTGAAGTTAGAATTAATTTGCACAGTTAAGAACAAAGGTGGAAGATGAAAAGACTGAGAAATTAAATATATAGTACTAACCATGATGATGATTAATTTTTATGATTTGATGTAGAAAATTAGAATTTTGATTTTGATGTGTTGATAGTGTTAGTGTGTGATAGTAATAGTGATACTGGTATGGTAGTAGTAGAAGAAGTTATGGAGGCATAGTGAAAAAAAAATGGATTTATGGAAAAAGGAAGAGAGAGAAAATGAAGAGAGAGAAAAGGGAACGGCGCTTGACAGATGAAGAAAAGATTATTACTGTTACCAATGAAAAATGAAATGGGGAAGGCAGGAAGGAAAGGATTATGGTGAGGTGAAGTGGGGAGGGTAGCAACAATTTATGAGGGGAGGATTTGTGTCGTACACTACACACTACACAACTCATAATTTGGGATTCGGATCGAGTGTAGTCGGAGAGAGGTGACTGTAGTGAAATCGATTATATTTAGATCGTTTAGTTGAGATCGGATGGTTTGAACTTTGAATTAATTTTGTTTTTATGAATAATTCAAATTTAATTTTTAAATTTGAATCGTGCGATATTGATCGGACGGTTAAGACATCTTGATAACATGCGGTGAGATGCACACATGATCCAATTTCCTGTTAATTGTTGTCACACAGCATGTCCTTCAAATGTGGTATTTGATTGACGACTATATATTGAAGTTTTTGATTTCATGTTGTGCAACCATTAACTTGTTGGTTGTACTGCCTTATTTTGTCCTTATCATAAAATTTGTTTTCATACAAAAATTGTTGCTGAATATAAACTTCATTTTTTTTGTTATAATATAAATTTCATTTTCTACTCTTCTCTCTTTAATTATAAGAATCATTTGAAAGAAAAAATTTATCTTTAATTATAAGTTCATTTTCAAGTTCCAAAACATAATTATTATTTTTTTGGCAAATATAACCTTGTTTAAGTTTTGTTCGACAAAAATAATAAATGATTGATTGGCTAACTTATAACTGATGAATGATAACTCGTAGCTGATAAGTGATGACTGATAGTTAATAGACTAATTGAAGTCTTTAATAAATTTAACGGTTCACTTGACTGATAAATATAAAATAATATAAAAGAACATTAAATTAATATTTAAGATAATTAAAATTTAGTAATTAAATATATCTTTTATGTCTTAAAATTATATTCTAAGAGTTTTTTTTTGTTTTTTTATTTCAATTTTTATACTTTATAAAACAAATTATAAATAACAATTTTATAAAATAAACATAAAAAGGGATGTCTCTTACTAACAAAATTAAAAATAAGGGCATGATACAGGCACATAGCGTTAGCGTACATACAGGTAAGGTACAAAAATAGTTGCAACGTACAAAGAAAACACAACGTATGGTGGACAAATATTTTTTCATTGCACTCGACTCTTTGTTTCTTGTTTTTCGTCAATTTTATTTTTTTGATAAATTTGACAAAAATAAAAAATAAAGAATACAATGTTTTTTTGGTCGAGACTGAGGTATCTACTGCCGAACGCAGTGACTAATCTCGCGTTAAATATAATAAATTATAAAAGATAAAAATTGATTTTATGTGAAATAATATGGGTAAAAATTGAAAAAAAATATATGATAAACTATAAGTTAGAACGTTTTATAAAATAGCGCATAGAAAATTAACTACTATATAAATTAGTGAAATAAACTATAAACTCGTGGTGATAAAAAAGTTATCAAATAGATCATTTTTTCTTATATAAACTTAGCTTATTAAGCTTGCCAAACATGCATACTTTTATGAGCTTATTGTTAGTCAAAAAAAGTGTGGCTAAACAAAGATTTTCACTCCGTCTGAAAAAAATAAATAAGAATTTTTACATTATTAATGTTAACTTTTTCTTTAATCAAAATATTACCTCAACAAAATATGATTTTTTTAATAAGTAAGATGTGAATTACAAAGAATATAAGAGATATTTAATTTTGACAATTTATGAACAACCATCTTAGATGTATTAAAAACAAACTAAATGATCGATACACACCTTATGATGGCAACAATTAAAGAGGGAGGATTTGTGTCGTACAACATACTACACACTCATAATTTGGGATTCGGATCGAGTGTAGTCGAAAAGAGGTGACTAATGAGATCGGTTATATTTGGATCGTTTAGTTAAGATCAAATGGTTTAAATGTTTTGATTTAATTTTATATTTAATAATAATTATAATTTAATTTTAAAATTTATATCGTATGATATTGATCAAATGGTTAGACATCTCGACAGCATGTGATGAGATGCACACTCGATCCAATTTCCTGTTAGGCTATGTTTGGTATCACGGTGGATGTGTCAGAATTGTGGTGACCTACCGTGATTTTGCAGAAGCTACAACTTGTAGCTTTGTAGCTTCTAGAAATCACGGTAGATCACCACAATTCTGACACATCCATCGTGTTACCAAACATACACTTAATTGTTGTCACACAACATGACCTTCAAATGTGCTATTTGATTGACGGCTATATATTGAAAGTTTTTGATTTTATGTTGTGCAACCATTAACTTTGTTGGTTGTACTATCTTATTTTGTCTTTATTATAAAATTTGTTTTCATACAAAAATTGTTGCTAAATATAAAATTCATTTTTTTATATAATATAAAATTCAATTTATAGTCTCTAATTATAATTATTATTTGAAAGAAAATTTTAATTCTTTAAATATAAGTTCATTTTCAAGTTCCAAAACACAATAATTATTTTTTTTTCAAATATAAAAAGTAATTATTGTGCCTTAGAACTTGAAACAAATATAATGTAAAATAGTTGTAACCATATTTAATACAACTACTTTACATTGGAATATGAAAAATCAATTATAAATACATCTTTAAATAATTTAATAATTGTAATACATAAAAATTACATTTTTTTTTTGGCACAATAGAAAAAATACATATTAATTACATTTTGAACTTTTCTTAATATACATAAAAAATATCAATATACACTTGTAAAAAAAGGGGACAGAGAGAGTATTACTTGAGAGAGAGCTAAATTTTAATAAATGACCTTCAAATCAAATTTAATAAATGGTGAAAAAAAAACTTTATTTTTCTATTAGATATAATTTCTTCTAAACTAAACTTGATAACGAGATAAATTTTACTCGCTAAATATTATTGTAGTTTACTTAAAGTGTGGATTGTGTGGCCAACAAAAAGAGTGGCTAAATAAAGATTTTCACTCCGTCTAAAAAAAAGTGTGGCTAAATAAAAAAAATTACATTATTAATGTTAGCATTTTCTTTAATGAAAATATAACAAAAAATGATTTTTTTTATAAGTAAGATGTGAATTATAAGATGCATTAAAAAGCAAATTAAACTAAAAAATGGTTACACCAAATTCAGAAGAAAAATAGAAACATCAAGTTGGAAGTTGAAAAATTAATTTTCAAAATAGAAACTAAAACTTTAAATTTCAAAATTAAATATTCTATGTAGTAATTTATTTTTTGGATTATAATGATATCAGTATGTAGGGATGTTAACGGGACGGGGATTGACCAGAGTGTACTTTACCACGCCTTGCCTCATTCCTGCTTCGGGGAGATTTCTACCTCCATCCCCATCCCCGCGGGGAAATTTCTTCCTCCATCTCCATCCCCATGGATCCCCACATTATCCACAGAGCTCCGCGGAGATAAAAAATTAACAAAATTGTTATACATTTTAATCAAAAGCACGACACTAATATCTTGTTTTTTTTTATTTTTTTCTAAAAAAAATATATTTTGTATCTTTCATTTTTTATAATAAAAAAACATTTTGCATCAATAAAAAAAAATGCAAAAACACTTTTTACTATTTCTTTTTGTAGAAAAAATAAATATTCAATTGAACTTGTTATCACTATACATAATCATTACCTTTATAACGTATTAATTATTATTTTTTATTAAAAAAACATATAAAGTTATATAATTATATTATATTATATATATATATATATATATATATATATATATATATATAATTTAAATAATATGGTCGGGGTCGGGGAATCCGCGGTGGCGGAGGGACCTTCCCCATTCCCCGCCCTAAATTATCCACGGGGGAATTTCTCCCTCCATCCCCATCTCTACGGGGAATAAAATCCGCGACTTCGAATCTCCGTACAGATAATCTCCACGGATAATCCGTTATCAGATACAAATTGACATCCCTATTAGTATGAAGTTTCCACTAGCGTTAGTGATAATTAATCTCTATCGAAAAATCTGTGGAGTACACAAATTCCAAATTTTTTTACATATGCATGAGTCAGTAATCGAATCTCTGATCACATGCTTACGCGGACCAATAATCTTATCATTTGCACCAATTCATTGTTCGTCTCTATGTGGTAACTTATAAGCAAAAACACCAATTATTCTTGTTCTAATTTATAAACAAAAAAGACCATTTTTTATCATTTTTAAAAATTTTCTTTTTGTTTATTCTCATAAAATTAAATACAAATTGTATTTAATTTGTTTTCTCTATCTATTTTTCCGTAGTCAATAATCAATAAAAAATATTTTTGCATCTTTCTGAGAAACTTATTTCAATGAAAACACGAAAAACAACATTTCAAATTATCACATATTTTGTCTTTTTTTTTTAAAATAAATGTGAATATTTTAGACAGACGGAGTAGAAAAATTAGTCTACTTAAGTCTATAAATAGATGAAAATTTGACATTATCTTTTTAATTAGTTAAAATTCATATGAATCTCTCATTTTAAAAATAAATCAACATAAAATAGTAAGAATCATATGAATTTCAACTAATTAAATGGAGAACATTAGAAAGTGTACAAAAGAGAGTGAGTGTTGTTACAATTCAGTGGATTATTACTAGTTCAATTTTAATTTTGAAGAATAAGTATTGCTTTTAAGTTAGATGATTTGAAGTGCTCATAATGATTGTTTTTTCAATAATAAAAGCTTTCGATGCAGATATAGTGGTCTCTCAAATAAAAATTCAATTTTTGCGGTGGCTCAAAGAGAAATTCAAAGTATTCAATTGTGGAAGTTTATTGTTTATCATCCTTTGCTTTGTTTGGGTTTACGTTATTTGGAATCGTTTTGCTTGGCTTTTGGTAGCTTTTTATATGCCTCTCTTTTGTATTTTGATTTTTGTTTACCATGTAGATTATGAACATTTTGTGCTTATGTTGAGGACCAATTTTAATTTAATTGGTTCTATGTATGGTTGATTAAAAAATAGTCACTTTAATATTATGCATTTGATTTTGTTTTTTTCTATGATTTTTACATTTCAAGTTGTATTTTTTATTTTTTTATTTTGATGGAAATGAGACTCTAATAGTCTAGAATTCGACCACGAAATCAGTAAAGTTTGACAAAAAATTATTCCACAAATAAAACGAATCTGAATTCTATTCTTTGAAAGAGTTCATTATCTATCTCAGTCTAACATCTTAGTTATTTCAAGTTGTATTTATGGTAACACAACAAAATGATTTATGACTTATTGAACAATAACTTTTTTTTTTTTTAAAAAAAATTGATTTTGTTATGCAAGTGCTTTCAAAAATCTCTCAGTTTTTATTTTTAAAATTTCCGATGAAGAAAAAAAAAATCTCTCTTTTTCTAAGTGTTAGAAAATCAAACTAAACCTAGCTTGCATAAAATAAAATATTTAAAATTCAAATTCTACCACCAATCAATTTGAAACCAATTTATAATCTAAACCGGTTTGAAACTAATCTCGCAACAAATCGGTTCATGGTCAATTAAGTAAGGTTCCATTTGGTCCGGTTTATTTCTTATTGTTGTGAATTCCTTTAGAATAAAGTCACACCAATAAGATTTTGATGTGTGGAGCAAAGTGATTAAGCAACCATGTATCAAAGAGTATAGAGACAATGGATATTAATCCAACAATATGAAGCAAGAGAAAAATATAGAGAAAGCAGTAAAAGACACAATCTTTGTTTACCTAGTTCAGTCAAATTCCGACCTAATCTGGGGGAGAGAGCAGCCCCTCCGTTCCACTATTTCCAAAGTATCACCGTTACAATGAAACTCCCAATAAGGGTTACAAGAATCAGAAACCTAATCCTACCCTAATCCCAAGTTTCTTCCCGTAACCAAGAAACTTATTATAGTGTTTCCAAGGTGAAGAATAAACAATTTAGAGAATAATTGTTTCTTTCCCTTCTCCTCTTGTGTTTTACCTTGTTCCTAAACCTCTATATTTATAGTAAAAATATAACAATAAATTAGGAACAAATCTCATATAAAACTAGAACAAATCTAACCAAAAACGGACAAAAACTACCAAAAAACAAATCTGCCACGCGCGCGCGCATGGGCGCCCGTTTCCCCCGCCTGGGCGAAAACGGGCAGAATGCCAGTTTACTCATGCGCGCCTGGGCGCCCTTCTCCTCCGCCTGGGCGAAAACAGGCAGAACTGAAAACCAGTCTTGAGCGCCTGGGCGGCCTGTATTCCCGCTTGGGCGTAAATTGGCATAAACTTCCATAACCATGTTTTTGCTCCTTTTCCATTCCAATGAGATTTCAAGGCAATTCTAACAATTCTCCACCTTGACTTTAAATCAATGGTGATGCAATTTACACCAACCACCATGCTGCTCTCTCCATCTTGAACTTCTATTATTCAAGATCACAGGCCAAGTTCAAGTCACACTTGAACCTTGACCTAGGCACTTGCTTCCACTTGCTTCCCGCAACCATTGCTTCCTTTCCTTCATCCCTCGGAATGTCTTCCTTCATGAAGTTCCTGTCTTCCACTACCATAGGGTGTTTAGGTAGCCTAACAAGATGCACCGCTTCCACTTCAGCCCCCGGAGTAGCTAAGTCCGTCCTCCTGAAGGTTTGCTTGCTCACAGCTATCACCGGAATTTTAGATAGCTCAACAACCTCAACCACCATCAGATCCCTAGGAATACCTTCCGTCATCCGAAGTATTGCTTGGCACCAAACCAACCTTGGATTTTTAGGTTGATCCACCTCAAGCTGCAACATCAAACTCCCTTGCTTCCAACTACCTCTCGTAGTATAACAAGTTCTCTAGTTTGATCAAAGTTGCTTTCAATTGCCTCCTTGAAGTTCCTTTCAAGGTCTTGCACTTCTTCAGCCACAATTGAAACATTACCACCAAGGTCCCCATGGCCACACCCCTTTGGTTCAACACTTCCATTCTCCTCCATATTTCCAAGAGTTAATGTTGTTTCTCTCCCACTATTGGAAGACTCCACCTCAAAATGAGATTCCACCAAAGTAATTCCACCAAGTAATTGGCAAGACCTCTCCAATTCCTCTGAAACTTCCAAACCGAAATCCCCTAACTCTCCACCGTCATGAGAATCATCAGAGTTCAGATACTCACTCTTCTCCGGTTTCCAACTATACACCAAAAGTGCTTCCGCATTCTCATAACCCTCTTCCACAACATGCACAAAATTATTATTGCCCTTTAATTCCGGACAATCCTTCCTGAAGTGACCTTTCCTATTACAATGATGACAATTCCACTTAATGCTTCCTTTTGACCTTGCCTTCCTACCTCTATCTCCACCAGAAACATTTAACGCATCCTCATTGTTTTCCACCTTCAAGTCTTTAGACTTAGTTAGTTCTTTCGTCCTCAAGGCCGATTGAACTTCCTCCAAGGTAACAACGCTTTCTCTACCATAGAGTATGATATCCTTGAAACTTTCATAGGATTTAGGTAATGCACACAGTAAGTGCAAGGCTTGATCTCCATCTTCTATTTTTACATCAAGATTTGCCAAATCATCAATAATTTTATTGAATTCTGCCAGTTGCTCCGTTATGGATTTCGACTCCACCATTCGATAAAAGTAGAGCTTTTGTTTCAGAAACTGTTTATGTGCCGTCGACTTGATCATGTACAATGAATCAAGTTTGGCCCACATAGACGCCGCATTGGTCTCCTTAGCTACTTCTCTCAGCACGTTGTCTCCAAGACAAAAGACAATAGCACAAACCGCTTTCTTATTCAACTCAGATTTCTCATCAGCTGAAAGTTTTGCCGGCATCTGTGCTTCTCCCTTCAAGACTTCATCACAATTGTTATGGACTAAGACCGCCTTCATCTTTACCTTCCACAACCCGAATTCGTTTTTCCCTGTATACTTCTCAACATCAAACTTCGAAACCATGGTACCTAATTCATGATTTAATCCTTGCCCCACGGTGGGCGCCAATTGTTGTGAATTCCTTTAGAATAAAGTCACATCAATAAGATTTTGATGTGTGGAGCAAAGTGATTAAGCAACCACGTATCAAAGAGTGTAGAGACAATGAATATTAATCCAACAAGATGAAGCAAGAGAAAAATATAGAGAAAGCAGTAAAAGACACAATCTTTGTTTACCCAGTTCAGTCAAATTCCGACCTAATCTGGGGGAGAGAGCAGCCCCTCCGTTCCACTATTTCCAAAGTATCACCGTTACAATGAAACTCCCAATAAGGGTTACAAGAATCAGAAACCTAATCCTACCCTAATCCCAAGTTTTTTCCCGTAACCAAGAAACTTAATATAGTGTTTCCAAGGTGAAGAATAAACAATTTAGAGAATAATTGTTTCTTTCCCTTCTCCTCTTGTGTTTTACCTTGTTCCTAAACCTCTATATTTATAGTAAAAATATAACAATAAATTAGGAACAAATCTCATATAAAACTAGAACAAATCTAACCAAAAACGGACAAAAACTACCAAAAAACAAATCTGCCACACGCGCGCGCCTGGGCGCCCGTTTCCCCCGCCTGGGCGAAAACGGGCAGAATGCCAGTTTACTCATGCGCGCCTGGGCGCCCTTCTCCTCCGCCTGGGCAAAAACAGGCAGAACTGAAAACCAGTCTTGAGCGCCTGGGCGGCCTGTATTCCCGCCTGGGCGCCTGGGCGCCCTTTTCCATTTCAATGAGATTTCAAGGCAATTCTAACACTTATTTTTTTTCTTCTCCTTAAAAATAGTAAAGAAAAAAAAATTGTATTTTTTTTTTGACATAGAGGAAAAAATTGTGTTTGACTCAACTTCTCTTTATTTTTTACTTCTTTACTTTATTTTTCTAATACTTTTAAGGAGAAATATGACTAATTTCAATTTTATAATTTTCTATTTCATTTTAAAAAAATAGAAAAGTAGAAAATAAGCCGGACCAAACGGGACCTAAGTTTATAAACCATAATCTTAGTTTTAAAATTCAAATTCCCACTAATCAATTTGAAAACCAATTTATAATCAAAACCAGTTCGAAACCATTCTTGCAACAAACTAGTTTATGGTTCAAATGGTTGGTTTATAAACCATAACCATAAATGTTAAGTTGGTTCACATCGTATGATTTACCATACACTACACATCCCTACTTAGGACATCTATATATATCCCTCATACCCAATGAATGACTCTTCATAGCAAAGGATCCAAAGATATAAAATTATTAAAGATAGAGAGGCAAAAATACTATTCCTACATAAAAGTTAAGATGCCAAAATAGTAAATTTATAAAAATTAGGGAGCAACAAGTGCAATTTAATTAACCATTATTAATTCATTGGGAGAAATTCATATCAAAGAAATTGCAAATAACACTTTCTTTTTACAAAAATTGCAAGGACACACCTCACACCTAATCAACCTCAAAGAACATAATATAACTACAAATTACAGACACATCATTAAACCTCAAGTAAGATCAATCCCCAATTAAACCCACATATATATAGAAAACTAAAATGATATATACACCCACATCGACTTCAATAGTAACTCTGATTCAATGATATTCTTTCCGTCATAGAATATAAATAAATTTCATTTTGCTTATATTTTATCACGGTGGAAATATAGTTAAAAATTTCTTTACTAATTATCTTTTAGAAGAGTGGTCTCATTTGCCTGAGCCACAACAACTTCAACATCACCTTCTTTAGAACGACGTTGTTTACGACAAACACGGTCTGGATGGTGTCCAAGCATGGCTGCTTTGTGGCATTGGAAACGTGCACCTCGACTCATTACGATCCCAAACATGGTTCCTAAGCCAAAGGCAATGCCTACTTTAAGCTGGGGTCTGATCATTTTCTTTGATGCAGTTTAATTTTAATCAAAACTACAAATAATAAATCTTAACTGAAGAAAATTTTGGTTGAGATTTGAGAATGGTTTGTTTTTTATGTTGTTGTTGATGGAATGGGTTGAGAATGCTACATATATATAATAATAAATATTGAATATAGAAATATACGTGATGGCCAAGTGTTCATTTGGGATCGGTTAGTCAAAGTTTTTAGATGGTACGTAACCCCTTCTTCAAGGAATACATGTAATTGTTTTTTTTTTTGGAAAAAAATTATACTCCCCCGGTTTAATTTTAAGTGTGGTTATTTGACTATAAGTACTATTCACATAATTTTGACTATATTTTTCTGTTAATATATAAAATCAAATGTTAAATATATAAAATTAAATGTTAGTATTAGAAATAATATAAAACCATTAATTTGACCTTTCCTAACAGTATTAGTTTTTGGGATAATTAATCATCTGACATGGTATCAGAACCTCTATGACTATAAGTGGTCTAGAGTTCGATTCCCGTTCCCGTCACTTTCTAATTAAAAAGTGGAATTTTAAGCATATGGTAGGTGGGCCTATGCATTATCCACGCTTCAAGCCCAATGAGCTCTTACGTGAGGAGGCGTGTTATAAATAATATAAAACCATTAATTTGGCCTTTCCTAACAGCTTAAGCTTTTGGGATAATCGATCATCTGACAGTTAGTATATAAGAGCATCTCCAATAACAATGTGAAAGAATTTTTATAAGTTAATGATTTGGTTCGTATCTTGATTTTTTTATCGTTGGAGTTTGATGAGGCGGCATTGAGGGTATAAAAAATATTGATAATTTTTTTTTTGTCGAGACTAGGTTATCCATCGACGAACGAAGTGACTAATCCCTCGCTAAGATTTAAAGCTTCTCCATATTCAAGGTGATGATAATACACTCGACCCTTGGTTAAAAAAGAATGAACTCCAACCACTCAAGCGGATTATCAAAAATGTTGATACGGTACTTTATTTAATGTGTTGTATTTTTTTTTTTTTTTTTAACCACGTATCTCTGCGTGCAACTACAGATACTGATCCCTCGAGCCGGATAAGACTACAAAGGATGAAAAAACTCTCACTCTAGAGAATTTAACACTGCTGTATTTTTAAAACTGGTTTCAATTATATGACCTCTAGTTAAGTTGGAAGAGAACCGTTACCATCTCATCCAAGTGTTATTGGGTACTGTATTATTAATTTAATATCACTTTTATGATTTAGATAAAATTAAAAATTTAAATATAGAAATAGAGGAAGTGGTCAACAACGACACTTAAAAAGAAATAGAGGAAGTAAATGTTTTTTTTTTTTTATGCAAGAAAGTAAATTTTAATGTTGGTTTTAATTTTTTTTAAAATGGATACAGATTGGGTATAAAGTTGTTAAACTATAAGGCCCATTCGTTCAAAAAATTATAAAGCCCATACAATTGGATATCCCATAGAAAAGTTTAAATAAAATTTACTCTATACCCCATCCACACCTATTCATCCTACCCCACAAATTAAAGGGAATAGATAAATACGAAAAGAGCTTTGATAAAAAAAATGTCAAAATAGCTATTCCACTAAATAATTAAGAAAAAAAAGTCTAGAAATCTTATTTCAGTTGATATAAATTGTCGAAATTGTTAGGTCGAAAATTCATAACCGGAGTTCGAATTCGGATCCCTCTACTTTGTATATGTGAATTTTTAATAGATTATTATTTCGTCTACGTAGGAAAAAAACTAAGAAAAAAAAAACCAAATTGATTTTTTTTCACAAAAATTTCCTAAATAAGGAAAAAGTTTTTTTTACCCAAATCAGAATTATATGTAAAATTTAATTCAACTAACAATACTAATATTGCTAATATATAATTTTTGGTTCAACAAAAGAAAAGATGTGTGAGGACTTTTCAAACATCTTACAAAGTAAATTTGAAATAAGTATGATGAGAGAATTTGAATTTTTTGTCTGGCTTAAAAATCAAGTAACATAAGTAACATCAAAAATGAATTTTTATTAATCAAAAAACATACGTCAAAGATCTTCTTAAAAATATAAAATGAATGAGACAAAGATTATGGTCACTCTCATGCATCTATTATCTAGATGATAAGATCTTTACCATTCTTAACTACAAGTAGACCTGAGATAATTTTTACAGTTGGATTATGTGCTAAATTTCAAACATATGTGCTAAAGAATCTCATCACATTTTTGCTGTCAAAATAATTTTCAGATATTTAATAGATACTACTGATCTTGGTATTTGGTATACCGAAAATTCACATTTTGATCTTGTAGCCTATTGTGATGTTGATTTTGCTGAAGACAAAATTAAAAGAACATGTACAAATGGAGCTTCAAGATGATATTATTTTTCAAAAAAAAATTTCTTAATAATTGTTCTATTTTTAAATAATTTTTTATTAATACCTTGTTTTTCCCTTTCCAATCCAATATTCTATCAAGAAAAAAATTCCTATCAATTCAATAAAAGATAATGTAAGAGAATATCTATTGTCTCAAGGGAAAACCACCAATTTTCTATCTTAAATTAAGAGCAAGTTAACATGTGGCTAGGCTTGAAGAAAGAATATAACCTCTTATTTTCAACTTGTTGCATTATTTAAGAATCGACGAAACAATTCATAAGGGCCTCTTTGAAATCCATTAGTTCCGCTTTCATATGTGTTTTGTCACTAAAATTTTGAAATAAATTGGGAACCAATAAAAATTATGTTGAAGACAATTTTTACATTTTCATTGGGAACAATTTGTGGTGTCCTTCTTGCTAGAAGGGCACATAGGTTTTTCAACTTTGAAGGCCTTAGAAATCTTGCCCCTAAAAGTGATCTTAACAAGAAAGTTCTTGTAAGCAATTCTACGGTGGAAGAACGTCGTCGTCCGTGATGAAAAGATGAAGAAATTGTTCAGAATTTCAAATCATCATCTATAATGTGCAAGTACAACAATGTTAGTTTTGTAGAGATATAGTTTGTTTTGAAATTAAATGTATATAAATGGATGTTTGTAAATTAGCTAGTAGATGTAATATTTGTAAAGTAGATGAAATTTACATATGCAAATAAATTACTATTGTATTTTGTTGTATGTAGGACTTACATATGTTCGGGTTCTAATTGTAGTTGCAATGCATATAATTTTTTTTGGTACTGGGGTTCAAATCCTGTTTATTACATCTGACGTAGCAATTTTGAACTTTGATAATGGCGGTTGTAGTTACCATATGAAATTTAATAGTGACGCAAAATGCAGACAAATATGATATGCAGCTATAATCGCGATAATATGCGCTACTCCTAGATTAATATTGCACAAACTTTCTTAGATTCTGTTTTGCATTATGTTACATTATATGTTCATTGCATTTTGCTTTCCAATTCTCAATTATGTTTTTCGATCTCTAATGATTTAATGATTTATGTCCACTTGACATATGATCCGTAAGATTAGGAAATTGAAGGCTTCTATAAAGCCAACCATGATGAATGAAAATATGTATAGAAAAAATATTGAACCAAGGTTCGCTATGTGCAATTCTTGTAATGAAAGAGAAACTTGTTTAGCAACTACAATAGAGGTTGCATTATCTGTATTTGATATTGCAACATCTATTGTATCGTTTCACATTTTCAACAACAACAACAACAAACAGTTTTGCAGCAATTCCAATCATGGTCATATCGCATATTTTTATTTAAAAACTTGATGACGACATAAAAAAGTTCATCAAGTATTAATTAAATATCAAGACTTTACTTACCTTTTAACCGAAATTTTAATCGATAGAGACTTAACTTAATGATCTCCTAACAAAAATAGAGTTTGAACTATGGAAAGTCATTATGATAGCATTCCTTCAAAAGTCAACCTGCAGGATGACTAAGAGAAGAATTATGCAAGAAGAAAGTCTTTGTATTAGTAACAAAGAGGAGGACATCTCAAAATCAAGATGGACTAAGGATCCACCATAATGCGAAGGTTAAGATATGAGGAGTAGATGGCTAATTTGATATATCAATGATTTATATATTATTATTATAAAGCTAAGTCTAACGTGCACAACTTATGGTACACAAATTACTCAAAATATTATAATGAATTCGAATTTTATAAAATTTATCGTTGGATTGAAATTTGAAAGTTTATATTATATTACATTCTCACATGTCACACTCGCTCATCTGAACTCCATTGCTCTTTTGTTGGAGATTCTAAAATATATTTGAAAGGTTGCAATGATTAATTAGTTGTGTCCCTTCACCGATTGACATAAATTTTTCTATAAATAGAGACACTTTATAAAGAAAAAAGTTGAAATAGTGATGGAAAATTAGAAATGAAAAAATGTGATATTCATTTCTACACTGCCAATTTTAGTGATCACTCTTTAATTTATGTTGTTACTTCAACGTTTTCTAACAGTGTAAGAGATTGAGAATGTCTTTATCTAGTTGCATACTTCTTCTGTTTCAAAATATAAAAGAAAATTGGTCAAAGAAAGTAGATATATCCAGCTAGTTAAAAAATTTGGCCTAGATAAATCAATTTTCTTTGATCAATTTTTTCTTATATTTTAGGATGAAGGGAGTAATATTAATTCTAACATAGACTAAGAGGCCCTTTGTTATATTTATCTATATATTCTTCCTTCTTCATATTTGGGCTTCAAACACATCTTTAACAAAGTTGAATACTAGTAGTAAATTGTTGAAATTAATTGCTACTTAGTTATGATGTGAAGGATGTGTCTTGGGAGGTAAATAGTCCTCAAACTCAGGATTTCTCTCATTAGGGTTCTTGTGAGTCACACTCCAAGAAAATGAGCCAAGAATAGTTTTAGTTTCTAAAGCACCTGAATCTTTTCTCTTGGCTTTGAGCATCTCTTTCTTAGTACTTAATTCTTTCCTTGATTTTTGTGTATGAACCAACCGAGTCTTCATCTTGCTACCTTCATTCATCTTTGGAAAATTATTTGGAAAAGATTCAAAACCATTTATATTATCAATCTGCAATTAATAACAAAGAGCTTATGAGGCACATATTACATTAATTAGAAAGGAAGTTAGGTGTTCCGTTTATCTACAGCGCATTTGTTTTGTAGTTCGTTATTTACCGGTCTCTATCTGTCTTGTGCGGAGATTTAATTATTTATAATATTATATTTACCGTTCAAAAAAAATCGTAATCCGTAACCGTAGTTGTGGCCAAAATTTTGAGATATCTGCAATAGCATCACAACTATAATTTCAGCTACATCATTCATATTTTTATAAAGATATGTAGCGTAATTGTGATTGCCACTACAATATTGTGACTGCGTAATTACACAAAGTCTTTGTAGCGGCATAATTAGAAGTCATTGGAGTGGCATCACAACTTTTACTGCATCAACTACATTTGACCACATTACAACTAACAAAGTTATCACGGTAATCTAAAATCATGATCATACACTACAAAAAATGCGCCTGATTGCGGCGGTTATTTAGGGGAGGTTTAGTAAAACCCCCGCAAATTGTGTTCTAAAGTGATCTATGAGGAAACACCTTTGAAGTTTAGCGGGGAATCATAAATCCCACAAAATAATGACTTAATTTAGTTATTTTTTTGTTTTACGCACATTATTTTCTCCCCAAAATTTTCAATTCCCTCAGTTTTTCAATTCACCCTCGAAACCCTATTCTCTCTTCCCGTCACTGCACCACCGTCGTTCCCTCTCCTTCGTTATCGGCACCACCGTAACTGCTTCTTCTTTCGTATCGGCGCAACCGTCACTCCCTCTCCTTCCATCTCAGAACCGCCGTCACTCCCTCTCCTTTCGTATCGGCACCGCCGTCACTCCCTCTCCTTTCGTATCGGCACCGCCATCACTCGCTGGAACCTTCGTCTCAGCTTTGGGGTAAATCTCTTTGCTTATTGTGTTCTTCACTTTGTTTATTGTGTTCTTCGCTTTGCTTATTCTTTGTTATGAGATCTGGAACATTCAGTAAATTGAATTTGGAAATAGTAAGATAAAACCCTAATTATATTGTGTAATGTTTATTTGTTCCTTTCAACATCAATTCTCCATGCTAGGTCGATGATTTTGTTGCAATAGTGCTGATTTTGCAGTTTTCCCACAATATTGAGGTTTAAAGGTACACTAAGGGTTGTGATATTTTTAGTGTTTTCTTTGATTTAGTTGCAGGCTTGCTTGAGTTAATGGAACTGAGATGCCACCGCCGTCCTTGAACATCTAGTCGTTGAGGTAACTTTTGCTCACCATAATTGATTTTAAGTTCCTTCTATGTGTGGGTGGCACCATCTACATGTTTCAATTATAAAGCAAAACATGTTATGAGAGTTGTTGTCATGAGTGTGTTGTGTATTCTTATTTATTTCTTTAATTTTGATAATTTGGTGATTTACATGGTTTAATCTATTTTGGATCTATTATGAGTATAATTTAGTATTTTAATTCAATGGCTTGAGGTTCAAGTTTGGATGGCCTCATTGTGTCACCAATCTGTTACCTTAATTTGTTTAACTTAATTCTTACAATCTTGACAGATTTTGATGTTTATAATAATCAAGATGCTATAGTTCTTAACATCTCATGTATGTATAACGACTCTTTGCTCTGTTTATTTGCAATGGTACACATAGGTCCATATAAAGGGTTGATGGTTCTAACAAAAACATGTGCATTGTATTTCATCTTAACCAGAAGCATTAAACAAATATATTCACCAAATGAATTAAAAGTGATGTATCAATAACTTGTGTAATTAATTCTAAGAAATGATTTATTCTTCCATGCATCATATGATACTTGTTTGAAGCAATTTGGTCTGAATGGTTATACAGCAAGGCTCCTTTTCCATGCTGAAGCATCATGTCATAAAATTTCATCTCACTTTTTGCTAAGGAATTGCTATAGACAGGATGTATAATAATGTATAGATGTTTGTGTGGTTAATCTTGCTCAATTCCAACTTTGGTTATTTAATTTCTATGATAATTTCATAACTAACTTTAAGTTTTTATGTTGTTTCTTTGAAGGGTATAGGTTAGTGGGGGTAATTGAATGAATTGATTACTCTATGCTTATTGCATTGGTCAAGCGGCTGCTCTCATATTTTCTTTGTGATACTAGTTGTCTCATTTTTCAAGTCTGATTACATATTCAGCCATTCAGGTACATATCCATTGTTCCTATTTTTTTCTCAATTGGTCATTGTTGGATATGTATGTAGGTTTATAGTGTAGGTTTTGGCCACAACCTATCATATAGATAGATCCAATTATATCTTACAAATTTCTGTATATGTTGTCATATAAGTAAATCTCTTCACTTGTTTTTGTGCATTAAGACATTAAAGATTCCACATTTTATTTTTCATGTACTTGTAGTATTGGAATGTGCTAGCTAGTATCTCATATTTATTCGGCTCCTGCTTCCAAGCTAGTATAAGGAAAGTGATTGTAATGTCTTTATCAAGAGGATGTCTCACAGTTTTGGTGAAGATGTTGCTTGCTCTGATTTGTTCTTTCTATCAAATTATCTTTATTATAATGATATTGATTATGATGATGATTCTTGATGTTGCTTATTTGTTTCTTATGAGTGTTTACTCTATTAATCTGTTTTGTCCTTTTTGGTTTTGGCTTTGCAGAAATTTTTGCAAGGAAAAGTAGAACAGGGAACCTGTTTGTTAAGGTAATTTGCCGTTATTTGATTTGAATTAGTTAAGACTAGTGTTTGGTGTCGATTATTGTTTCTGAAAGGGTTTCTTGTATCATCACAGGGTATTTGTTTGTAATTGGTTATTGCTTCTGAAAGGGGTTTGTTAAGGTACTCTACCGTTCTCCTTTTTGTTAGTATTTGTTTAGTTTACATGAGTACACGGTGGAACTTAAAAAACATATGCACATCAAAATATGTAATGGCAACTGCTGCAGCTAAGCATCATATTGTGATTGTTACTTAGGGATGATGAAAATGTTTGCATAAGGAGTAAGGACTTAGTAGAGTTAAAACTTGATGGTATTTTACAAAGTAATCTTTTAATTTACTTGTTATCAGGTTACTGAACATGGTATTACTCACTTGATCATGCTTTACTCACCATGATCCATTCCCTTTGAAGAGCTCCAATTTGAATCTGAGTGTGTTCCTTTCACTTATCTTTTTTATTGCTATGCTTGAAGTAAGTGATTTCATTTCAATATGGTTTAGAAGTTAAATGCTATGAACAAGAGAAGGTAAAAACCTATAATGTCTTTTTGAATTTGTCATGTGTTTTGGACTGCAATTGAAACCTATATTGCTTGAATAATCTTGTTTCATGACAGCAGGACAAGTTTGTGGTTAGCAATTCCTTACAAAGTGGAACCAGATTTCGTACCCACGCATTTTTCTATGTTGTAGAGTCCACTCATTATCAGTCTTATTTGAATCTAGCTGCAGTTCTTCATTTTTGGTTGTTTCAGGTGCGTGCTTCTTATCTCTTCTCTAAATATGATAGTTTTTTGTTTGACGAAATGGATCTTTGAAATGTTATTTTCTTTATTATTTGAAAAGTAGCTTATTATGCACTCAAATAAATACAATTTGTATGTGGATTTTACATTTTTGCCGTATTTGCAGTGCATAGCTTATAGCTTATGGTTGTTATAAAATTATCATAGTTATATGTGTCTATACATCAATATCAATTAAATCACTCAGCATCAGTTCTAAATATTCCTAATTTTATTGTCAATTTCTTTGTTAGAAAAAACTGCAGAAAAATTAGCCGAGAACCTGAGGAGTATTTCTAAGAGGTGGACTTAATAAGAAGGAATGGGCACAAACAATTTAGCTGTTTACCAAAAAAAGTAAAGGTAAATTAAAAAGTGATGTTTAGAGTTGCTATCATTTTTTTATGAAGGGTGGTCAGTCTCTGCTTTCCCTTGAAGCACATGAATTTGTTTTGGGTAAATTGAACTTTTCTTTAACTCTTAGTTATGAGTTCTTGATAATGCGAGACATTAAATAGATAAATATATTTGTTTGCTAATCAATTTTATGTTCAAATTATATTCATTACGGAAGTTCTGTTCATATATTATCATATTTATGATATTATTTAGAATTTAAACGGTCTTAGACTTGTTTATAGAGTAGAAAAGTTGTTTGCTTGTGTAGTAATTTTGCACACTTTATTGTCTTACTTTGATGCTGAAGATATGATGATGTGTTTAATAAGTTTTAACTTGTGTTGTTATATGTGCAGTTGACGCTTAACAAAAGAGGAAGTGAAAGTAATGTTAAAGAGGAAGTGAAAGTATAGGTTGATTTTGCTATTTTTTCTTCAATTTTGGTTAATAGATTTGTGATTGTGCTTAATTTTTAGGAGGGTGAACAAAAGTGACATTGATTTTTTATTGTTTTTTCTTAAAGGATTGATTTTTTATTGTTATGATGAATCTTTTGTTATTATGAATTTGATATTATACAATATATATAAATTTATGTCATCTTGATTAAATAATATTTATTTTGGAATTGAGAAAAAAAAAAAAATCAACACTGATTTGAAGGAGGTTTAAAACCCCACAAAGTAAAATTATAAAATAGGTCTAACACTGATTTTAAGGAGGTTAAAAACTCCCGCAAAACGTAGGAACTAAACAGCGGCGGTTTTAAAGCGTGATACCAGGGGTTTAAAATAACTGCCGCCTACATTTTATGGGAATCGATTAACCGGCAGTTTAGAAAACTGCCGCTAAACATTTTTGCGGAGGTTGCAAACCCCCGCTAAACAGAACAAAAACCGCCGCTAAATGGCGCGTTTTTTTGTAGTGATAACTATGAATTAATACAAACTTTAATTAATTACACAAAATTAGAGATTTATAGTCCCATGAGTTTAGCTCAATTGGTTGGAAATATTGCACGAAAGTGCAGGGATCCGGGTTCGAACTCAGATATACCCACTTATTTCATTTTTAAGGGGTGAATTTATAACAACTAGGCTATCTGACCAAAAAAAAAAAATTCTACGTAGTCACAACAACACTGTAAGCATTAGATTAAAAAAAGGAGAGAAGGCAACACATAATTAAAGTGCAAAAGAGGATCCAATTTGCACCGTAATACTACCTTTATCCCAAATTATAAGAGTAAATTATGAAAATTAAGAAAGTTACGTCGATTGTGATCAGGGATGGATGTGCATAGTGCAATGTGAAGGCACTTGCCTGCACTAAATTTTTTAATTTTTTTTTATATATATATTATAATATAAGTTGATATTTGATCAATTAGTCCACACAAATTCCATCACTTTTCTCTCAAAGCCCACATAAATTCCAAAAAATTTCTCTCATGGTCCACAACCTTTTTGTTTCCAAACATAAAAAAGGTGTGACCTGGTTTACTCCTTCGGGATTTTGGTGTATTTACCCTTAAACCACTTAAAAATATTTCAACCGATATAAATTTTATAAAATACATCTTTGAATTGAAAATTTATATTATATAGATCATTTGTGTAAAATTTCAGACAAATCAAAAATCTTTTGATATGTTATAGAAACACATATAAATTAACGATTTGTGTGATTTTTTTAAACGCTGTTAAAATGTGTCTCAATTGCATATCAAATTATTTTATATTAATGAAATTTTACACAAATGATCTACATGCTATAAATTTTCAATCTAATAGTGTATTTTATAAAAATTTATATCGATTAAAACATTATTTAGTGGTTCAGGGATAAATATCCTCAAATCATGAAGGGGTAGATTAGAAAAAACCTAAAAAAATAAAAATAAAAATAAAAATCTTTCTCAAAGCAAGCAAACAAAAGGGAAATAGAGACAAACAAAACAAGGAATAGAAAAATATATTTTTATTGACATTGAAAATGAGAAAATCATATTTTCAAAATATGAATCGCCGTAAAGAATAATTATGATGAAAATTTATGTTTTGTTTTTGGTACAGTATATTTATGCTTTTAAAATGAAATATAACATATATATTTAATGTTGCAAATTTATATATGTGGTGCCCCATTATTTAAAATTCATTAAGTATTGTTTTTATATGTTTACTTTTAATGAAAGAGAATTAGTTACAACTTGTATATAAAAAATGTATTATAACTAAAAGTATGGTGGAAAAGAAATAAAATAAATGAAATTGAAAATTTGAAAGAAATCTTATAAAATTGGATATTTAGAAAATTTAAGAGAATCTTATATCATTGGACGGAGATAGTATTACAATATTATACATTAAATATACTATCGACTTTTTTATCAAAATAATCTTAAATAAAGAGACAATATGAAGGACAGACACACTTTGAATTAGATGTGTTTCGATGTCGAACAGACACCATGTACGGCACCGATGTTGAATTATATGTATCGACGTATTAGTGTCTGTATCGTGTCTGTGTCTGATGTTTCATGTTTCACCACGTATATCATAAATTTAATTATTAAACCGTATGCTAAGAAGAAAATTAAAATGTTTTAGTTGGACAAACCTTGATAGAGAAATGGTTTTTGTTCTGCAGCTGCATATCTTGAGTGTTGCTAAGAGGCAGAGCAGTACAATAATATGCATGAAAGGAAATGCACAGAAAGAAAAGAAGATAAGTAACTGACATTCTCAGAGACAGATAGTATACACTTTTGAGAACAAATGTGTTAGACAGATGGAGTATTTGTAGAACAAAGAAGTAAATGTGCATTAAATGCTATATAAATTGAAGTATATTGCAGAACATGGAGTTGTAGGGAAAGAAATAGAGAGTAAGAAAATCAAACATATGGTGGCTCCACTTCTGTCTCTTCCTTAATCTTGTATCAATTTCATGGGTCACAAAAGTGGGAAAATTGAAGAAAATTTGTCATTAATGGAAAGAGAGACGGGGGGAGATAAGTCCATACTTCATTCGTCTCATTTTAAATGTTTAAATTTGGGATTATTAGGGATGTTTGTGGTATGGTATGGTTTGGTTCGGTTTTGAGTATAAAAATCGCATAAACTGTAAGATAAAAAAATATTCAGTTCAATTTAGTTTAGTTAATTTTTAAAAAGTCGTCTAACTCAAACAAACTAAATAAATACAGTAAAATCTTTATAAATTAATAGAGTCAGGACCAGAGAAATTTATTAATTTAGAGAGTTATTAATTTATCGATAAATTAATAATTATTAATTTAAAGAGTTTTTAATGACTTGTAAATCAATAATGACTTTAGTAATATGTATTGGAAATCAATAATGACTTTTGATATAAACAAGAGGAACAAATGGGTTCAATGTATTCTTAAGCAAGTTTGCCATATATAAATTACATGAATGTGATAGAGTATTAACACAATTTCTATGAATTATTAATTTATAATTTTCTTGGGACTGAAAATTACAAAGGGATATCCCAAAAAATTATTATCTTATTATTTTATCGAGTTTTTAAATTTTTTATACTGGCCCAAGTCGAAACTGGACAAATTTATTATTTTAGAAAGTTTATTAATTTACTGAATATTAATTTAAAGAGATTTTACTGTATGGTTTAGATCAATTCAATTGGGGAAGTTTATCGTCATATAAAAAATTTGGCAATATTATTATTATAGCCGTCACACACAGTCCAAAGGCATTGTATATGTCTTAAAATGGTAAAATTTCTTGCATGTTTCCAACTATTAATGAATACATTTCTTTTTGTTCTTGCTATGTCTTTTGTTATTGCTTGACTTCATTGATATATACACATAATTATATAAGATGGGAACAACATATTTAGAACCTAATATAATTTTTAGTTATTTTTTCTTCTATATATTAATATCTTCTGTGTGTAATTAAAAAGACCAATTCTTCAAATTAATTGTGATTAATTTAAAGTTTAATTGGAGATTATTAATGAATTATATGACCGAAATAATTAAAGAACCTAAATATATCTACTACTCTGTCCTAAAATATAAGTAAAAGTGAATTAAAAAAACTTAATATATTTGATTCAAAATTTGGATCAATACACTTTTATTGACCAACTTTTACATATATTTTAATTTTAGGAGGAAGGGAGTACATTTATGTCACGTGTTGATTTAAGAGGATTACAAAGTCATCATGCATTTTGACTAACTGAGTGGCACAATGCATGTAACCATTTACTATTGTATATTTTCTTCAAATTGCAAATATATCAAGTTAATGTTAATACTTTCCCATTATAAATGCCACCTTAACAAACAAATTTAAAATCCTTTAAACATTGGAGATTGTTAAAACATCAAAGTGTGACTTATCACACAATTTGTACCAACAAAAATTCAAAGGAAGAGACAAGATTCATAGGCCATATCTTCATTGTCTCACCATTAAAGAGCACAGTGAATGTCCCCACCGTCAAAACCGGCAAACATGACACGTGGCAGATGACCATGTGAAACAAACAAACACAATCGTGGAAACATAACCTAAGCTACACCATTTGACATGACACAATATTAATACAATGTTCCATTCTTAAATAGAAATGTGCAAATCACACAAACTTTATAAATCAGTTATTATCACTAGAAATAGATGTATGTCATAGCACCATTTTGATCCTAGCAGTGTAATTGTTATATTCATCTTTTATGCTTTAAAGTATTAAAATTGAAAACACGTTTATAATATTTTTTGTTGTTGAAAATCTTGTAGATTATATTGATAAGTGAAAAATATATTTCATGATTAAATTAACTACTATATATCTTAAAACAAAGTTGAAGTTCAAAAATGATTAATAACAAAGATATTTGAGAATGTATTAATGATTTGGATACTTTCAAAAATTCTCCCTCTATTCCATTATATAATATAAGCACCCTTGATTAATATCACGCTTATAAAGAAATGTTGGTAGTGTAATTGTGTCTAGTTTGTGTGTAAAATTTACTAAATTATCCTTTGTTTGTATGTGTAGAAATTTGACCTTTTGTATTCCAATGCAACTTAGTAGTAATAATTAGGGGTATGTGTAAGAAAAAAAAATAATAAATGCACCTAGTAATTTGTAAAGGGACTTATATTTTAGGACTAGACTTTTTTTGAAAGGGTGCTTATATAATGGGACGGAGAGAGTAATATGACAACGAGTTACATTTTAAAAAAAAAAACGACAGTTTGTCGTTTTTTATTTTTATAATGGAAATATTATTTTTATTTTCAACATAATATTGGATAAAAAAACTTGGCTAGTGGCCATAGATGCAGCTTTTCAGGATCATTGTCTTAGCCGTGGTGCATATATTGTACACAAGCTTTTGAGTTATTATAGTGTGCTTTGAAAGTTGAAAACTAATTTTACTTAAGTTGATTTTAATTTTAAGTTGATTTTTTTTTGTTTTATTTAAAACAAGATAGGTACAAGCTATGACTGATAATAGGGGATGTCGCGCCACGAAAGTCGCCCGAGCGTTTAGGACACTTGGTACGACACAGAGTCGCCACTAAATTTTATTTGTTAAGGAAAATATTGATAAAACCTTAAAAGCAATGAAAAGTTGGTCATCGCAACCATTTCCAAGTTCGGGAGTTAATTATGCAAGGGGAAGGTATCAGCACCCCTCACATCCGTTGTACTCAACGAGAACCTCCTAATTAGTTCTAGGGTATTAAGAAATTTTTTAGAGTTTATTTACATGTTTTTTATTATTATATTTTTATTAGAATTTTTAATTACAAGACATATTTACAAGAAAGGGGGAAATTTAGGTTTTTTATTACTATGCTTGACAAGATGACTCTTGCTCCTACGTATCCTCCGGTGCGATGAGGAAATCAAAGCTACGTAGTTCTGGGTATATTGTTGGTTGGTGTTTTTTATGAAAAAGGTTTTGTTTTGACCTCTTAAATTGATTTTTAAGAATTACCCGAAAGCGAAAAAAAATTAGATTGAATTTGTTGATGTTTTTTTAATGTTCTTTTTTATGAGTTTAGGTGGAAGACAAATTATTGGTAAACTAAGTGTACACAAAACTAACAATAATTTGAGAAAAACGGAAGTGCATCCGTCTTCTCTTTTTAATCCACAATAATCTTAGAATATATTTTATTTTACAAGAAACATTTTATTTTTTTAGTATTTTTGCATTATGTTTGACAACATGTTTTTCTTAATAATAATTAATAAGGATAATTAAAAATGAATTTAGTAAGTAACAGAATAATAAAAAAGGGGTCATGTATGTACACGAGGGTGTAACATCAATATATTCATTTCTACACCTAGTAACCGAACACATATCCTAGTTTAAATTAGTAAAAAAGAAAAAGTCGTATATATAAGAACATTAAGCATACAACGAAACACCAAATCAATTCATCTTTATCCATCATAAAATTTAACACAGACAATATCAATTAGTGTAGAACAGGTTACGTACCGAGTCAAGGTTTCACGGAAGCGGTTGTCGTGTTATTTTGACAGTTCAACAGTGCTAGTTTGGATTCCGATTATGGCTTCCTTGAAGGAGGCTCAACAATACACGGTGTTGTTGTTGTCCTACTTTCTCTCTCTATTTTCTAATGTTTGGTATGCAGAATTTTTGTGATTTGCGAAGAATTTTGTTGTATGAATGAAGAATTGATGTGTGAATTATTGTGTAGAAAGAGCCTCTATTTATAGTTTTGAATTAGGCTTTTTAAAACTTGAATGAATCTTGAGATATTTGGTTTGTAAATTAATTTGAGAGATTTTGTTTGTTTTTTATGATTGATTTGCTCTCATTTTATGTTTTAGTGTTAATTCTATTTCCTTGCTCTCCAAGACCAAAGATTTGGTTTTATTTTGTTTAATTTACTTCTTTTTTTATATTTTTGTGTCTTTTATTTTTCTTTCTACATAAGTTTACATATTTTCCTTCTTTTTATAAATATGTTTTATTTTTTATAATTTTTGACAAACAAAAAAAATGATAATAAATATTTTAATACAAAAAGTTTCTTGTTAGAAAAATAAATAAAATTGACTAAAATAAATATGTACTAAAATTTGGAGGGTAAAATTTGGGGTATGACAGGGGAGTAAGTGGATCGAAAATAAATGATTGAACCGATGATCCAAACAACTCAAATCCAAATTTTTTTTTGAATATTTTTGGTTCTAATCTAAAACTGAACCGAACTAATGAAAATCGAGGTGATTTGGTTTGGATCTCGAATTTATTTTCATGAACCACCAAACTTAGAAACTGATATTTTTGGTTATTTACTTGAGAGCTCATTGGGCTTATTGTTTGAACTAACTCAACCTAAATTTACAAGGTAAAACTAGGGGTGTAAGAGGATCGGAAAAATCCGATTGAACCGATGATTCAAACTCATCCAAACCGAAAAAAAACCAATTTATTTTTTTGAACCTAAAACTAAACCAATGAAAACCGAGGTGGTTTAATTCGGATTTCATTTTTTTGATCTGTCAAACCGAGGAACCGAACCGATATGTTTGGTTAACCACTTGAGAGTACATTGGACTCATTGTTTGAACCAACCCAACTTAAATTCACAACGTAAAACGCAGGCATAAGTCAAAACACACAACACACAAACCTTCAAAACTTTTGTCTTTCAATATAGAATTGAAACTTATTATTTTAGGATGGATAATTGAAATTTTATTTCGGTTGAACTTTGTTATTTTATGTTTGAACTAATGAACTTAATTTCATATGGTTGTACTTTTGACGGTGAACTCTTTTCCACCTATGATTTGTATTTTGTTTTGGTTGTATTTGTTGATGAACTTCTCCACCTATAACTTATATTAGTATTTGGTGGTGAACACCGACTTGTATTTTGAATTTTATGGTAAACTCTATTTTACCTATGTGTTGTATTTTATATTTCAAAAATATATTTTTTTTTGACGAAATTTCAAAAATATATTATTGTTTACTTGGTTTATGTTATTATTGTAAGTCGTTTGAAAAATGGAGTTTGAAATATATCTTCTGAAAAAAAAAATAGCTTGAAGTATATTGTTTGAAAAAATAATAGGAGATATTACACTGAAAAAACAAAATGTTGCAAACCTAATATAACATCTGATCCAAACCACCAAACTGAGCTAATACGAACCAATTGAGAGTTTATTGGTTCGAACATTGGATTTACTCAAAACCGATCCAAACCGATTCGCTTACACCCCTAGGTAAAACACAAGTATAAGGCAAAACTCACAACATAGAAATTTCAACACCATTGTCTTCCAACATAGAATTGAAATTTATTATTTCGAGATGGAGCATTGACGATTCAATTGGAAAAGAATTGAAATTTTATTTCGGTTAGAACTTTGTTATTTGATGTTTGAACTAATAAACTTAATTTTGTATGGGTTGTATTTTGTATTTGGTAGTGAACTCTTCTCCACCGATACTTGTATTTTGTTTTTGTTGTATTTGATGGTTAACTTTTCTCCACCAATGACTTGTATTTTGTATTTGATGATAAATTCTACTTTACCTATGTGTTGTATTTTGTATTTAAAACTATCTTATTGTCTACTAAATTTATGTTAAGTCATTTAAAATATAGAATTTAAAATATATCGTTTAATAAAATAATAACAGAGATTACATTGACTATTTCACCCTAAGTAAATTGAGATTCAACTACTCTTAATTCTTAAACTACCTCGAGCAAAATAGTCATTTGATGCGGCAACTACATGAAGTGTCATGTACATGCTTATAAAAAAAATGAAGTGTCACTGTCATGTACATATAACATATATAGACTATAGTTAATGTGTGAGGCTGATACACAAAAATAAAATAAAAGTTAAAGAAAAAAAAAGATGATTAGTGATTCATTCAATCTTTGTTAAGAATTATGGAATTATAAGGATAAAAATTAGTATAAAAATTAGTTTGTGCAGAGTTTGGGGGGGGGGGGGGGGGTATAGGTTCTAGATCCAGGTTCTAGATCCAGAACTAGTGCCTTTATCCACCCAAACTGATGCCTATACCTCTTAAAACTCAGCACAAACTTCGGATTCTACATCCCAAACCGTACTTCGGGATCTACGTCCCAAATTTTGCTTAAATACTCCCTAAGGACAAAAACGGAAGTTAAGGGGGGGAAAGAGAATGATGGGGTGGGTAGCAAAATTTTCTAAAGGGAATCAAGTTGCACATGAAAATTACTCTACGCCCCCCCTACACTTCTCAATTACCCCCTTCCCAATTTGCCCTTCGTTTAACACTAAAAAAGCGGTTCGGATAATATATTCCGAAATATTTCATGAGAAAAAGCCTAGTTCGGGAAATTTTATCCGACTTCTTTTAGGGGAAGTTCAGATTAAAAAATCCGAACCTGCTAGTTTAAGAACAGAAACAGCATATCAGTTCTTAGTCTCTCACATTGTCAAAGAAAGAAAGAAGGGCGCGCGATTTTCACCAAATTTCTCACATTTGCAACCATCTCACACCAATTGTAGAAACTATCACCAATTTATCAAGTAAGTATTATCTAGGTTTTATGTTTAAAATTAATTTTGATAGGATTTTGAGTTTGGAGTTTAGGGTTTGGGAAAAGAATTGTTAAGGTTATGATTGTGAGTCAATCTCTCAGTTTTCTCCTAGTTTCTAAAACAATCTTTTTACACAATCTCATTTCTCATTTCCAATAGTTCTACAACTAAATCAACTTAGTTTGGGTGTTAGTCACTTGGTAATGATATAGGGTAAAATGAAGAATACTTTTATTGCTAAAGACATAATTTAAGGTATATTTGGATTGACAGAATATGGTAAAATGAAGTTGAATGAAACCAAATCAATAAGAATCAACGAAAATCATGCACTAAAACGCTCAAACCAAATACCCTAAATTTGGATTAAAGTAGGTATTTTGGTTTGCACGTTTTTGGTCGTTTTTGTAGGTGATTTTTGATGGTTTTATGGAAACAAGTTTGAACCAACTTGATTGAGATTTGAGAGAATTATGAATTTTTGAATAAGTTATGAACAAGTATTTTTGGTATGAATTTATGAAGAATAAGTTGTATGAATTAAGTTGTATGATTATAAATTATGGTTAGAAATTAAGATTACAAGTTGTTTGAGAAGTTGAATATTGGGTGAGTAAGTTGAATGTAAGAAAGTTGAATAATTTTAATAAATTGTTTGAATGAGTTGATATTTATGAATTTGATGATTTAAATTTTTGTTGTTGTATAGTCATGGAAGAAGGCGTTGGAAGAGTCAGACATGGTAGACCAAGTCGAGCACATTCATCGGCTCAAAAACATGTTCTTGCTGATGTTCCTGCTCGTGGTTCAAAAAGAAGTAAGAATATGCAACAAGAACCTAAGATAGTTCCAAGAAACAACGATGCCGAAGCTGGTGGTTCACAGGCGCATAATGAGATTGAAGTGGGTGATGATGTGGCTGCTGATAATGTTACTGCTTCAAAACCCGTGCGACGGTCACGTATACCCAAACCAAGAGTTCGTGAACCCGAGTTTCATGAAGGAGACCAATACTTAAATGCTGATGAAGGTGAAGAAGAAGAAGAAGAAGATGGTGAAGAAGGATATGGAGGTGGCCCGAGCGATACATCTTTGTTGACAGATTATGCCGAGCATAGGTCCCGCATGATATGGGATGCATATGAAGAAGATAAGGAGGTATAACAATCATTATTTTGGTTAATTGTTGTTGATAGCATCATTATTAGTTTTCCGTTGTATATTATAGTGTAGTAAAATTATGAAGACTATTTATAGTGTATGTGTCTTACGATTATTGATTTGGTATTTTTCAGATTTTAACTTTCACTCAAAACGTTACAACCCATGGAATGAAGGTGGTGAAACTTACAAAACCATATCGTGATGACGAACATGAATGGTTTTGGGATGCTGTAAATGAATCTGGTCTCGAGCCCCTTTTGTATACTAGCTACAATGTTATAAATCACGGGCTGATGACGGCATTCTCCGAGAGATGGTATCCGGAGACCGAGACCTTCCACCTTCCATTTGGTGAGATTGGCATCACAATGCAGAAGGCTGACGCTCTCGACTTGTGTGTTAGGTACCTTGGATGTGATTCCAACACAGTTGTTTCTCAGTTCGTACAAACTAGAGGCCAACATCTGAAACAAAACTATGTGAAACAAATTTATTTAGAGAATTTAGAACATGCTGATAGTGGTGTTGAGAACGGGTTGCCGGAGGAAGAGGTGAACAAGTACAGAGAGAGGTGCATCAGAGCTTTTTTGTTGTATTTGGTTAGTTGTACCATTTTCAGCAACAAGAGTGACTACTACGTAGATGTTGTCTATCTACAATACTTCACTGACCTGACAAATATTCTTACCTGGAATTGGAGTGCAGCTGCTCTGACTTATCTTGTGAGGTATATGAATGAGTCATCAAAGGCCACAAGTGGAATGATGGCAGGATACTTGTCACTGCTTGAGGTAAATTACTAAGTTTTCAATTTATATGTTTGTTTTAATAATTTATAAGTTTTGCAATTAATGTATGTTTTAGTAAATTAATAACTAACTAAATTGAGTATAAGAACAAATATTTTAGACTTATTATTAACAGTTCATCTATATGCTGATAACTACACTGACCATATGTCAATTTGTGCTAAGTACGCCGCAAGACAAGGGCACACTGATCCACTTAATTATAGAGCATTTTTGGATAATTGTCAGGTGACTGATGTGGTTTTCTGTCCATACGAGGACTACCGTCATGTACGCCCCATTACTGATGAATGTTGGTTCTCTGGTTGGTTGAGATGTGGAGACTTGAAAGCAAAACACATGCCTGAACGTGTGATGAAACAATATGGACATGTTCAAAGCATACCAACAAGTCCTTCTACTGCAGCGCCAATTGTCATAAATATCAATACTCTTTCTGAAATTTTTGAAGATGACCTTGAGAATCACATTATTGGTGAAGAAGAGAGGGGTCCAGCTGTTAAAGACCCATGGGACGTGTCTGTTGACTATATGGAATGGTTTTGGAAAGTTTTGCATCCGAAGATGCGTCCAGCAAGTGCACTTATTACTTCTCAAGCAGTCAATTCATCTCTAACTCTGAATTTTTTATCGGTATGATAATGAGCACTTGTATCAATTTCTACCTCTTCCTCGGGTTGAAGCCGATTAGAATTCGAATCAACTTGAGGCTCAATTTCTACCACCACATTTTGTTGAGGCTCAACTTGAGGAACGTTTGAATTTGTTTCACCATCACCATCTACAACAACCGCCTCAATTTCAACCGCTTCCTCCGGTGCATCAACCATAACTACAATACATTAAAACGAATATCAAAAACCAACACAAAATAAATATTTGCAATTCTCATATTTTAAAAATTATGACAACAATCATGAAACCACTAATGGAAAACTACTTCAACTTATGCATCAAACTTCTTGGAAACTACTTCAACTTACATCATAAACCTTAACAACTATCCTAAATATAACAATCTTCATTAACCATTCTAAACAAACCATAAACTAATAATCAACTAATCATATTCAACAACTTATATGTAACCAACATATATTCCAACAACTTAATTGATTCAAACATGTTTTCAAACAACCAGAGCGCCAGTTCGGACGTGCAGAACCCGAACCAGTTCGGAAAAAATTTCCCGAACCCACTCAGTGTCAGAAACCCAGAAATTCTGACGAACACAAAACCAGCAAAACAAAAATTTAATCGGTTTAAGTGAGAGATTACCTTATGTTGACGCTCTAAAGTGTATGCAACTCCCTCACCAATGTTCCAATGTTGAGATTTGAGCTTAATGCAAACAAAATGAGAAAGTTTAGAGAATATAGGTTTTGACTGTGTGTGGAAGAAGTTGGTAAAGTGAGTTGCTGGTGAACTTAAGTATGCCAACTTCGAATAATTTTCCCCGAACGTTTGTGAACATGCTTACTTCAGGAAAAATGTTCCGAACCTTTGTGATTTGTTCGGGAAATATTACCCGAATTGTTCTAACGCGCAATAAAGGGCATAATGGGTAGTTAGGGGGGAAGAGAAACAAAGGGGGTGCGTAGAGTAATTTTTGTTGCACATGCACTGCCCCAATTACCAATAAGCCCAACTTTATATGGATCATATCTATCAATAAATTTGCTCTATTTCAAAAAAAAAAAAATCTCTTCACTAGAAACCAAATTACATAGACCAACGAACCTAGGGGTTATTCAATTGGGATTTCGATGGATTTTAAAAGGCTTTAAAGACTTTTTTATGATAAAAAAGTCTTGTGTTATTCAATCAAGACTTTTTAAAAAAGTAAGTAAATTTTGTGTTATTCAATCAAGACTTTTATAAAAAATAAGCAAAAGTTTTTTAAACAAGTCACTTAAAATCTCACAGAATCAATATAATCCCACAAAGTCTTTTAAAATCTTCAAGACTTTTTTATCATAAAAAAGTCTTTTAAAATCCATTGAAATCTCAATTGAATAACCCCCCTAATTATGTAATCAGGAATGTGTATCAATATTAAAATAATTTAATCTATTATTGTTACAAACAATAGCATAAAACATTTGACGTTAAAGTTATAGCCTAGATAACAAAAAGAAACATAACACATATAATAAAAAGAAAGAGCTCACAAGTTCAAACTACCGTCAAATGTCAATATTGTTAGACTAGAAATCTTCAGTTCAAATTTCGCAATTGAGTGAATGAGAGAGTTCTAGTGGTGTTTGTAACTTTGTTTAAGACAAATAATAATAATAATAATAATAATAATAATAATAATAATAATAAAAAGGATCAGTACAATGTGCAAAATAACTTTTCATTTGATACATGACATTATATTATTTTCAGTTGATGATGCTGATCATGGTGGAGGGTAGCATCAATAATAATAATGATTAATGAGCAAGTATATTATATACAGTCTTTTGTACTATCCAAGAAAAACAAATTAAGTAATCAAACAATTCTGGAAGAAACAATTTCTTAATTTTATTTCCTGCTATGTTTGTAAAGTAACTCCTCTTTTCCTTGTTCACAACCACCTTAAACACATGAAACAATATTAGCAGCATGAAAGAAAAAATATCAAGGGGACACACGAGTCTATGTCAATTGATAAGAATGAACTCAATTAGCTAAGCAAATTATGACAATTAAAACAGTGTTAACTCTCATATAGATACTGTCATATAGATACTGTCGTTAAACTTACTCCAAGTTACGGGGATAATTCCCTAGTTCAGTATGACAAAAACCTCCGGTTTTTATTTTCCAACAATCCGCAACAACATATTTAACAATCTAGGAAGATATCAAAGACTAGTTGGTACTTTAAAATTATCCTATTATCCTTCATCAAAATATTTTTGTTGTGTGAGTGGGGGACTCTGAGCAATACAGGGTAGGGGAAGAAGAGCCATTGTCTTCCTCTTATAGAAGTTCTACTGTAGGTTATTGTGTGCTTAAAAGTGGTTATTTCATCTCTTGCAAAAGTTTAGAAGCCAAATGCTGTTGTTAGATCTATATCTAGGGTTTAGTATCAAGTTGTGGCTCTTAGAATTGTGAGTTGGACCTAACTCATCCCTACAAACCCGGCTTGTTTGAGTTAGTCCAACTCTCGATTCTAAGATGGTATTAAAGCCTCTCCATGATTAGCTGGACCGCCTGCTATCATGTTTCTGATCGAGCTATCCCCGATTTATATCCGTGCACCAAGCCCAATAATGCAGGGCACGGGGGAGGGGGGGGGGGGGGTGTTAAGAAGTTCCACATCAGTTGCGAGATGACTTATATATATGTTTAGAAAATAGAGGCAATCCTCACCTTACAAACCAGTTTTGTAGGGATGAGTTAGGCCCAACTCTCAATTGGCAACATTTGAGCTTATCTAGACTAAGCAACTAATTCATTTGTTTTGTGATAATTATGTTGCACTTCATATTGCTTCCAACCCACTTTTTTATTAGATTACCAAACATATTGAAGTGGATTACAAGAAAACCAGCAAAAGAACATAAAATCAACCTTCCTTTTTTTCCCTACATGCTCATTTATGTCATATTTTTGGTATAGTGAAAAAGTGAACTAAGTCAACAATAATTATAAATAATGTGCATACCTTGGCTAGACAAATGTTTATCTTTTGCGAGTGACACAAGATCTACGCAGAAGCAGTTACTGGAACTCGAAGTACTTGCTTCAGAAAGCGTGCTACGAAACGTTGAGTGATCCCATCCATAACACCACCCCCAAGTCTGCGTACTTCAGGTTGCTGAAGGAGCTGTTACAACGTACAAACATCCACTTAATAATATTTCAACTGAGGACAAGTTTGAAACGTAGAAGAAAAATGTTTAAAACAAGTAAACTAATTAGTTTTAATTTCAAAAGTAATAAAGTGCATTGGATATTACTTGGAATATCGGCAACAAAAGAGCTGGATCAAAATCGTTAGAGGATTGAAGAAGTCCCCAAATCCTGCGTACTTGATTCCTAAGTTCTATCATGCTTTGCATTTCGGATTCTGACATAACAAGGGGACCATTTGCATTGCCGTTGAAAACAAGATTCCTCATAAAATCAGGAGCTGACTTGTATGTATCAGAAATTGAGCTGAGAGTAAAAGCTTCAGATACGCGAACAGCCTCTTTGATAACAAGTGCTCTGAGAACTTCACCATCGGGACTCAGTATTACCTTTAGGACAGGTTGTAAGGCCTCTTTAGTGGAGAAGTCGCTGTCCATACTGCCCTGGATTAGTAAGTCTTCAAGTCTACTCCACCTGCACTGGAACAGATCAATGAATGTTCAAGTACATTTTCTCAAAAAAAAAAAATCACTAATTCAACGTATAAAGGGTATGTTGGATGGGCTTATTCGAGCTTATCTACTAGAAAAGGCACTTGTGAAACTGTTTAAGCGAGCTTATTGAAACAGCTCTCTTTTTTTGACTATAAAAAATCAAGTTTTGCTTGTACAAACAGGTTATGACATGTCTATAAGCTGTTTTTAACTTATGTCCATAAACTCTCCAGAGTAATTTATGTAAACAATTTGACTTTATTTTATCATGTATTATAGAAATAGTTTATACATAAGCACTTACTACCTCCGTTCCTTTTTACTTGTCGTTTTAGAAAAAAATATTTGTTCCTTTTTACTTGTCGTTTTGACAATTTACGTTATATTTTGCCTATTATACTCTCTTTCTATTTTATTTTATTGACTAAATTTTGTATAATATTTTTTTGTTGAAACAATATAATCTTTTTATTGTATACAAAGTTTGTTTGTTTTTAAATAAAGTTTGTTACAATTTTTTTGAAAATAGATAATGTTTGTGAAAAAGTCTAAATTTATTGGTGGATTAAAAATATGATATATATTTAAAAAAGGGCATGATAGGAAATTTAGGTGCAAAAATACACACTCCTATTTTGGTCTTTTTTTTTCTTCTAAAACGACAAGTAAAAAGGAACGGAGGTAGTATATGATAAGCTCCTACGCTATAAGTGCTTAATTAAGTTGTTTATCCAAACATGGTTTATAGAGTATAGATTTAGGATACAAGTGAAATACATACCTAAACTTCCCGTCCTTGAAAAGCAACTCAATAAGAGCATTTCTTAGATATGGATTTGGATCTGTTAAGAGCCGCTTAGCAAAATATGGGTATGAAGCCGCAAGGACCTTAAAATTGGGATCGGCATTAAGTGCTAAACCTTCCAAAACAGTGAGAGACCTCAATATCAGAGCATAGTAAGCTGGGACTGCCAACAAAAGAGGGGAAAAAAAACAAATTTAAACCATCAGACTCTGAAGCAAATAGCAGAAAATAGGAAAAGTAGCAAGTACAAACTATTGATACAAGTATGCAATAACATCACTCTTTGAAAATTGTGAAACAAATCATTAGCACGTCAATAATCACTTTATGGTAACCGAAATTGATTTTGACTGAATTGATTCTGTAAAATTGATTCAAGCAAATAGTAAATGGAATTTTATTCTTGTTTAGTTTCTTCCGTTTCCGGAAAGTGATTTATGTTTGAATACATTCATGTAGAATTAGGTTGAACAATGAATTCGAGCCTAAAAATCAATTGTACATACAAAAGCTTCAAATTCTAGCTTCAAGATAGAAAAAATTTTTGGAGGCATAATAATTCTACTTGAAAACATCCAAACATGCCAAAATCAATTCTGCACCTCTAAAATCCAGTTTGCGACTTCTCCAAAAGTCAAACCAAACAAACATTAACGTCAACATCAGTTTACTTCGTAAAAGTATGTAATCCAGGCTCAAATGATCCAACAATCAATCTAAATAAATGCACTAGATGAAAATGAGAAGAAAAATATAAAGCATGGCATATCTCACCATTAAATGGAAATTGATACAAAACGTTCCCCAAACCGTCCACTAGTGTCTTGAAGTTAAGTTCACTCACAGTATAATTAAGCGCATCGTCAAAAAAGTCTCTAAGTGCCGGAACAATCGGAGAAACATCAACATCAGGTGAAAGGAAATCAAGAGCATAGTAATCACGAGCCATAGCTTCGTAATCTCGGTTAACCAGGTGAACAACATGACCAATTATAGCAGATCTTGCTTCTTCTGGTGTCTCACTCATCATTCCAAAATCAAGAAAAGCAAGCTTTCCATCAAATGTTGCTAAAAGGTTCCCGGGATGAGGATCTGCATGGAAATATCCGTACTCGAGTAGCTGTCTGAGGCTGCACTGTATGCCTGTGTTCACCAAATCCAAGACTTTCAATCCTTGTCTCTCAATAGCTTCTTGTTCGCTTAGTTTGACTCCTTCAACCCAATCCATTGCCAGTACTTTAGCACTTGTATAATCCCAGAAAATATCGGGAACACAAATATCTTTCCTGTCGGCATACAATTTTTTGAACCTCCGTGCATTTTGTCCCTCCTGCAGTAACCTGTCAAAATTTACATTCAATCCTAAAAAAGAATCTTATATAATTTATTAGAGTTGTAGTTTCATTGTCAACATTTGCAAAACATATCAAAATTGCATATTCCGTTCTTTAAGCATTTTTAAGGAGTTCTGTTACAAAAATACACAGATGAATGCTTTCTTCTTCGGTCTCATTCATCATCACACATTTGTATTTTCGTAACAAACCTTCGTAAAAAGGGTAACGCGCACACGTAATGTGGCTCAAAGACTACATGTTGTAAAGAAATTAAATTGAAGGATCTATCGGGTGCAAAGTATCTGATGTTTTATAGTTTTTTCTTTAACATAAACGAATCACGCAAAGGATAAAAAAAATACAAAAGTACAAAATATGGTAATATTGAGTAAGGAACTAACCTGCACATAGTTGAGCTCTTGAAAAACTCTACGAGCAAATTCATCAATAAGAGCAACAACATCGGTGGTGATTATGTCTACATATTTATTTATGAAAAACCCGAGACCTCTAATTAGGTAGAAATCCAATCCTATAGCTTCCTCAATGCTAGGACGTTGAACCTTGATAGCCACGAGTTTACCCGATTGCTTCAACCGAGCTTTATAAACTTGACCCAAACTCGCTGCAGCTATAGGTTTTGACGATATAGAAGAAAAAATAGAGTCAAGGGATACTCCTAATTCCTTTTCAATGCATGCAAAGGCCTCCTCATCAGGAAATGTAGGCAAACCATCCTGTCAAAGCACGGCAACGGTTAAGGGTTTCTAAGTTTTTCGATTCTTTCATCCAAATCTTGGTTTTTTGACCAATTTGTATAAATCTATTAAGCAGAAAATGTAAATAAGAGATACAATATCATCCTACACTACATAAGTGAATAAACTTTCATGCATTGCATTAACTATGTTCAGGTATGAGAAAAATTGATATATTATACAGAGATGAAGCAACAAAATGGCAGGTTAAGCTAGAATTATGAGTGACAAGTGGCAATCAGTTACAACTGTAACGAATATAGTTGAATCAGTTACAGGGGTGTGATACTCTCTACACTAGAGACTAGGAGAGCTTGTCGTCATGAACATAGACATAGTTTTATCCTTTAATATGAAGTGAATGCAATGTTGCGTATTGACATCAGCGACTAACTAATCAAAATTCTCACACTTGCCCTATTTTGATGAACTTATTTTTACCGTATTAATGAACAATTGTGATTAATGAAACAGTTTTAAAATAATTTGATGAAATTAACTTTAACCAAACATCAAAATTCCATTCTTGCACAAACACTAGCTGAATGTCTATCCAAACATGAGGGTGAATTTGGTTTGTGGTTGCAAAAAATATGAGTTGAATTGGATAATTAACTCGTTGAATTTATTTCATTAACCAAACGAGTCAAGCTATTGAGCTGAACATAATTGTTCGTGATATTGAATTAACTCTAGTTTGCGTTGAAAAAGGTAATGTTCAAGGTAAACACGAGTCGAGTATCAAACTAAACCAACTTATATCAAGTCAAGTTTCAAGTTAAGCCAATTCGACTCATTTCAACATCTTGTCTTATGTAACAAACACATACCACATTGTCAAAGTGCACCAAAACATAACACCAAGTTCTGTTATGTTCTAAGAAACAAATGGAAAATGTAAACGGAACAATAAATGCAACTACAATATAACTGAATAATAAAAAATGAGGGAAATGAAAAAGAACATAACACCTGAAGCTCAGAGAGTTCCTCCAAATATTCAGGTGGGCAAATGTCCGGCCTAGTCGACAATCCTTGACCTAACTTCACAAAAGTCGGTCCGAGCTTTGTGAATATGGTCTTCAATTCAGTAGCTCGAGCCCTTTTATTCTTATCAAGTGTCCCATTCTTCTGCTCTAAAAACAGCTTCAACCCAAATGAACCCAAAGCATTCACAATTTCGAATGCTCTCTGTACCACCTAAACCATTACAAATAAAACCAAAATCAGGGTCGAATCAATCTACGAAAAACCAACCTTCTTTGCCTAGATACAAGTATGATATCAGTACATATACAGGAACATGATAAGCAAATTTTCAAAAACTATGGTAGAATTATGTTAATTTAAATTATAAAAAAAAAAACTAATTCTAAATAAATACGGACTTGATTGTAAAAGAATATAAATTACATATCAATAATTTCTGGTATAAAAATGATACAAGGAAACGTCTTTCATTTTTACTGCATAAATCAAAATGGAATCAAAAACTAAACATACGAAAATGGAATTTTTTTGAATAGGAATAGGATATTTTACATTATAAGAATCAAGGAATGCTTATTTATATAGCAAAACATAGGGAAAGAAAGAATATACAATATAATAGAAAAGATATTCACACAAAAAATATGATAAAACCTAAATTTCTTTGATACCTATGAGAAAAAGTATGTACCAATACCCATAAGTCAAAACTCAAAACTAATCCAACTGGTTTTCTACCATAATGTTGAATATCCATATAACTAACCATAATGATTTTCTACCAAAAATTATCAACATATACGTAATCGAAGGGCCTTATTTGGATCTACTTATATAAGTTTTGTGAGACAGTTTGAAAGAACTTACAAAAACAACTTACAACAATTTTCATATGCAGCTTTGTTCATCTTATTTTCATAAGTTCTTCAATATAGCTTACCAAAATAGCTTATAACATATACAAAAACAATTTAACTTTATTTTATCATTTGTTACAGAAATAGCTTATGTAAACTTATAAGTGTTCATCATGATAAGCATTTCTGCTATCAGCTGCAGCCTGCAAATAAGTTGTTTATCAAATTTCCGGTAGATCAGTAAACCTATGAAACACGGACACCATATATGACACAAACACTAACACGTCGACACCAATAATAATTCAAAAATTCAACTTCTCTTGACTTTTTATCGATGTGGCAGACAAAAAATCAACTTTTTGCTTACGTAGCAGTTGACTTTTGTCTACCACATCAACAAAAAGTCAACATAGGAGTAAGTGATGGAATCTCACATTGCAGGGGTAATTCAGAAAAACAATTTTAGAGGGAATAACTATGAAGCTCCGACTTTAGTAAAATAAAAACTATGAAGCTCTGACATTCCTTAAATTAGGCGTGTCTCGGTGTCACACACGACACCGACACTTATAATTACATTGAATTATATCACTTTTCAAAAAATTTATCCGTGTCGACGTCTTAGTGTCCGTGTCGTGTTCGGTGTCAGTGCCTCTGTCTAGGCTTCATAGGGGAATAAATCAAAATTCGCAGGGACAAAAATCTACTATTAAGTATTAACCCTTTGGTGTAATATTATGTGGTAGAATATAGAGGTGAATTTTGGAGTACATATAAGAGAAAACCCAATACTACCCCACGAAATAACTTTCAAAAGGGTATCCAAAAATCAATAAAAGTAAAAACCTTAATACGTTGAGACCCATATTTAGAAGCCAAGAGTTCAGGGCTATAAAGAGTAGCATTGATAGCACGAGTCATAGCTCTAGCCTCAGCTTGAAGATCATCAGCACGGTTCAATGGAAGTGTCAACACACGGTTGTTATTTCCATTTCTAACCGAAGGTAAAGTGCTTGAAGGCGTTGCTTCCACCACAGCAGCAAGAACCTTCAACCGTTTGAAGTTTGTTCTGTTTCTGAAACGACGTCGTGGAGTGATTCTGTATATTGGAATTGAAGAACATGGTTGTGATGAATATGAAACCGTAGCCATTGTTGTTGCTATGTTGTGTGAATTTGAATGCTAAATGTAAAAAATTTATTATTAGAAAATAAAATGAAAATAATTGTTTATTTTGTTTTTAAAGGTTTAGAATTTTGGTAGCCCCTAAATATATAAGTGGTTGCAAACAAATAACTTGGTTACGTATCGTGGTCATGTCAATTACCAATGACATCTTATATTTTTGGATATATATTATATCCCCAACTTTTTTTCTTTGTTAATAGGTTGAAGTTTAACGGCCCCGTAAGATAGCTCAAGTGGTAGATATGGGTTGGATAGGGGAAAGTTTAGAGTTCGATCTCTGACGAAAGTAATTTAAAATTTCTGATGTACCAAAAAAAGATTAAAGTTTAACGTGTCTAGTGAATTTAGCTCGGTTGTCAACGACATCTCGTATTTTAAATGTAGGGATATATTCAAACTTGAACACTGCACTTTTTTATTTTAATAATGAATTTTTTAGCCACAATACTACTCAACCAAAAGAAAAACAGTTTAATGCACTAGTAACAAGTTCATAAACTTTAGTTCAACTAGTAGAAAATATCAAAATTGTTATGTCGGATGTTTATAACAGATATTCAAAGCTTGTCTCTTTATTAATGTGTGAGTTTATAATGATTTTCTTTGTTAATAGATTAAAGTTTAAAGTGTCTGGTGAGTTTAACTCAGTTGACAAAGACATCGTATTTTAGATGTAAGGATTAGATTCAAACTCCGAACACTCTACTTTTTCACTTTAATAGTAAATTTTCTAGTCACAATACGAACTAACCAAAAGAAAAACAGTTTAATGTAACAAGTTCATAAACTCTAGTTTAATTAATAGAAAATATCAAAATTGTTATGTCAGATGTTTATAACTGATATTCAAACCTTGTCTCTTTATTAATGTGTGAGTTTATAATAATTTCTTATTTGATTTACATACTAAAAAAAAAATTGTACCAAAAAAGATAAAATGTAGGTAATTGTCTCATTGTAAGACGGATGATTCGTTAGATTTTGATTTTTAATTTTGGTATTTTTGTTTCTAGACATTTAAGATATGTATGAATTTAGTCTTAAAGATATTTAAAGGTGAAATTCTAGCCACTAAACTATATGATCAAAAAATAGTTTGCATTTAGAGACAAATTTTTAAAATAACAAGTTGGTATAACACATGACGTATGCCGTACGTGACCTTATAAATTTTGAAGAGATTTTAAGCTAATAATTACAAAATCAACGTGTAAAATGGATATAAAAGTTCTCCTCTCTCTAAGTGGAGAGCGTGTTTTCTTCTCTCTTCTATAGAGAGCTTGCTTTTTTCTGCGTTGTTTTACCTTCCTTTGCCAATACAAGAGATAAAAGTTCAACCTTTGCCTTGTTTTTGATCAATTCCTCATGGCTAGTGAAGACCTTGCTAATTTATCATTACATGGAGAGGAGGAGGAGGGTTTCACGTTTGAGTTTGATGATACGGAAGAGGAAGTCGTGGATCTCCGTTGGTGTCTTGTTGGAAGATTTTTGTGTGACAGAACTATCCATGTCAATTCCATGATGGTGCGCATGGCTGATCTGTGGAGACCGGTTAAGGGAGTGACGATTAAAGAAGCCAAGTCAGGACTATTCTTATTACAGTTTCATCATCAGCTGGACATGGAAGAGGTACTGAACAAAGGTCCATGGACGTTTGACAACCATCTACTCCTACTGGAACGAGTGCAAACAGGCGTTCAAATTGAGAACATCCCACTGTATTTTGCTGACTTTTGGGTGCAAGTTCATGACCTTCCCATGGGACTCATGAAGGAGAGTGTTGGGAAAACGTTGGGAGACTATATTGGTTCACTGGTAGAATATGATAAGAGCAACAAAACAAGTTTTTGGCGTGAGTATATGCGATTGCGAGTAAAGCTTGATGTGCGACTGCCATTGAAAAAGGAAACTAAAGTCAAAGACCGGAATGGGAATTGGTGCACAGTGAGATTCAAGTATGAAAAATTAGGGATCTTTTGCTTTGTTTGTGGAATTATGGGACATGCGGAGAATCAATGTGCTGTCCGATTTGCTATGGAAACAGATGATCGCAACAGGGAATGGAATAATGATGTGAGAGTAGAACAAGGAGAGTGGCTGGGAGGCAGACTTCACGTTGGCTTGTGCATGAAAAGGGGAGCCGATCAAGCAACGTTGGAGGCGATAACAGTAGTCAACATGGTGGCGGCAGTGAGAGTAACGGAGTCAGACAAAGTTCCGGCGAACCTTCAATGCAGTGGCCCACTCAAGATAATGGGAATCATAACCTCCAAGAAACCATCATTACTTCCAATCATAACCTACAGACCATACCTTTAAATCACAATAACTCACCTGTCCCTCAAAAATCCCATTCAACCAATAGCCAATTACTCAATAATCATTACCCTTTAAATCAGTGCCCAACTGTTACACCTGCGCAGTCAACAAAAGTTACCCCGACCCTCTTTGAATTTAGCGCGCCAGCCCTTAATACTAGCCCTAGCCACATCAGCATTGACAACTCAGCCCTCAAATCATTGCCTCATCATTATCACTTATCACTTAACCCTAGCCATGTCAGCCAGCATACCTTCTCACCAAACACTCACTCTGACCTCATCCAAACTTCCCAATTCATCCTATCCAGTAAACAAACGTTACTTCACAACATCAACCCAGCAACAGTTGCTCATACCAGTCATGTCCCCAATACCAACCCTACAAAGACCATTGAACCTTCTAAATCCCTATTGTCTAACACTATTAGTAACGAAGAAGATGCTGAGGGCGATGACAATATGGAGGCACATGTTGAAAGGAAGAGAAGACGTGAAACAGAACAAGATACCAATCCAGCAGTCAACAGAAACTCACTTCATTTTTTATCGGCAGGTCCTGGCAGCCAGGACTGCCGGGAGCAATGATCATCTTAAGTTGGAATTGCCGGGGACTGGGCACTCCGAGTGCAATTCCGAATCTTCATCGACTTGCTCAGAAACATCGCCCTGATGTTATGTTCCTATCTGAAACTTTATCAAAGTCTGTACAAATGGAGAGAATTCGAGTTCTACTCAAGTTTGACTCGTGTCTGGCCGTTGATGTGGTAGGGAGAAGTGGTGGACTTGCTGTCCTGTGGAATCATAATGTGAAATGTAAGGTAACCAATTACTGCCGCAACTATATCAACTTAGAAGTGGAGAACGAGGAGAAAGGGAAGTGGAGGTTGACGTGCTACTACGGCTTTCTAGAAAGTACCCGTCGTCGGCAGGCCTGGGATATGTTACGGAATCTACGTGATATGTCTCCTTTGTCGTGGTGTATTATAGGGGATTTTAATGATCTCCTCTCCCAAGATGACAAAGTAGGAATCCACCCTCATCCGAATTGGTTATGCTCTGGTTTCAGAAGTGCGGTTAACGATTGTGATCTCACCGACATCCAATTGGAAGGACATAAATTTACTTGGATTAAATGGCAAGGATCACCCCAAGCGGTTGAAGAGAGACTAGACAGAGCTATGGTGTCAAGTGATTGGCTAGTTTTTTTTCCGGAGGTTAAATTACTTAATTTGTTTGCTTCACATTCTGACCATAGCCCCATTTTGCTTCAGAGTGCTCCCATAAGCCGAGTCAGACATCATTATGCTTTCAAATTCGAGAATGCATGGCTTAAAGAGGATGATATAGGTGACGTTGTGGAATATGGGTGGCGTAGAGATGACAATACTGAGGTGATGAAACGAATTGACAGATGCGCTAATGAGTTGCAGAGGTGGGGTAAGAGGAAGAGAACGAGGTTTAGGGAAGAGTTGGAGGGCTGTAGTGCGGAGCTGGAGAGACTTAGAGGTAGTAATGATCACACCAGGCTGTTACGCTACCATGAGTTACAAGGACAGCATGCGAGAATGCTTATTCAAGAAGAAGCTTATTGGAAACAAAGAGCTAAAATGCATTGGTTAAAAGAAGGAGACCTCAATACAAAAATTTTCCATATGTCGGCCAATGCTAGAGGTAAAGTGAAGAGAGTAGTGAGGCTGGTTAATGAAGTGAATGAGGTTGTTATAAAGCAGGAAGATTTGTGTGAGACGGCCAAGAGATACTTCGAAGCTTTATTTAAGTGTTCAGATGGAGAGCAAGAGCCAGTTCTATCTCTTATTCAACCAAAAGTTACTACGGAGGATAATACGATGCTTACAGCCCCTGTTTCAAAAGAAGAATTACATAAAGCACTCATGCAAATGCACCCTGATAAATCCCCAGGGCCTGACGGTTTCAATCCAGCCTTTTACCAACACTTTTGGGATATTTGCGGTGATGACATTTTTTCGGCGGTTAAGCAATGGTTGGCAAGAGGTTTCTTCCCGGCGTCACTCAATGATACTAATATTTGCCTTATCCCAAAGTGTGAAAATCCTAACTCCATGAAGGATTTACGGCCCATAGCACTTTGCAATGTTCTTTACAAATTGGTCTCAAAGCTTCTTGCAAATAGGCTCAAAATGTGTATTGACAAGTGTGTTTCAGAGGAACAGTCAGCGTTTGTGGAAGGGAGATCCATTCTTGATAATGCCATGATTGCAATGGAAATTATTCATGCTTTAAAACGAAGAACTCGTGGCCAAAAAGGGGAGCTAGCTCTTAAAATTGATATTAGTAAAGCTTACGACAAAATTGATTGGAGTTTTCTGAGAGGCATGTTGCATAGGTTGGGGTTCTGTGAACAATGGATTGGTTGGATGATGATGTGTGTTAGTACTGTCAATTACTCGGTGTTAATGAATTTTGACAAGGTTGGACCTATCCGGCCTGGAAGGGGTCTTAGACAAGGCGACCCGTTGTCCCCTTATCTCTTTATATTGGCAACCGAAGGTTTAACAGCGCTAATCAAGCAAGCTATCAGAAGAGGCGAGTTACACGGTATACAAATTTGCAAAGGGGCTCCTACAGTGTCCCATCTTTTATTTGCAGATGATTGTTTCTAGTTTTGCAGGGCTAATATTGGAGAAGCCACCCGCCTTATGTCTTTACTTCAAACTTATGGTGCAGCTAGCGGACAAGAAGTTAACTTGTCCAAATCTGAGGTGTTTTGTAGCAGAAATTTGAGTAAAGCAGCTCAGGATGACCTCTCCGGCATTATGGGAGTGAGGCATGTTATGGGCACGGGCACATACCTTGGTTTACCATCTATGGTGGGTAGAAGCAGGAAAGCAACATTCAGTTATATAAAGGACCGTATCTGGAAGAAGATCAATTCTTGGCGAGGAAGAGCTTTATCGAAAGCGGGTAAGGATATTATGATAAAATCTGTTTTGCAGGCTATCCCCGCTTATGTTATGAGTGTGTATTTAATTCCAAGCAATATTATTTCGGATATAGAGAAAATGTTGAACGCCTTTTGGTGGGGCGGCGGAACTAATAGGAAAGGTATTCAGTGGCTAGCTTGGGATAAGTTGGCAAGACCAAAGGAAGAAGGTGGACTTGGGTACCGTAATTTCCAAGCATTCAACATGGCTATGGTGGCCAAACAGGCGTGGGATTTTGTGTCAAGACCAGATAAATTGGTGGCAAGAATTTTCAAAGCTCGGTATTTTCCCCACTCTTCTTTATTTGATGCTAAAATTGGTGCTAATCCAAGCTATGTTTGGAGAAGTATATGGAAATCGTGTGATGTGCTTCGGGATGGCTATAGGTGGAAGATTGGTGACGGTAAGAATATAAAAGTTATGGGAGAACCATGGATGCGGGGAGAAGGAATGAATCAAGTGCCATCGCCGCAAAACCAAAGTATGTATAATCTTCATGTTAGTGACTTATTATTGCATGATAACAAAGAGTGGAATGTTCACCAAATTCAATCTCTTTTCTCCGATACAGTAGCTGCAAGGATCATTAACACACCACTATTTGAGGAAGTGAAGGATGATAGGATCATGTGGCAATTTGAGAATCATGGCAACTACTCAGTGAAAAATGGTTATAATCACTTTGTTAAGCAAGCACAGCAGCAGTCTAATTACCGTGTGGACGGGGATTGGAAGTCTATATGGCGTGTACAAGCCCATCCAAAATCTAAACATCTCTTGTGGAGAATTTGTCGGGGCTGTTTGCCAACGCGTATAAGGTTGAGAGAAAGGTATGTGCCGTGCCCGGTAGAGTGTCCGTTGTGCAGTAATAATAACGAAGATGATTGGCATGTTCTGTTTGGGTGTAGAGAGAGTCGTCAAGTGTGGATCGAGGCGGGGTTGAATGAGGTCATAACCCCTCGGATAAACACAGGTTCTGATGTGAAAACCATTATTTTTGATATTTGCAGGGCTGAATCCGAGCAGGTTGCAGGCAAGGTGGCTACCGTGGTCTGGTGCAGTTGGTATAACAGAAATAATTGGGTGTGGAACGGAGTTCAGGAGACGGCAAAGGGCGTGGCAACAAGAGCAATGCACATGATTACGGAATGGCGCGCGGTCCATTGTGAACAGCAGCGGGGAGAGCTACTGTCTGATGCTCCTTCAGCTAGGCATGTTGCAGCTTCAAATAGTGCAGAACCGCGTGCAGCCATGCAGGTACCAGACGCGCTTCAATGGCAAAGACCACGACATGGCTGGATGAAGTGCAACGTCGACGCGAGTGTCTCACCACACCTAGGAACTACTGGTTGGGGCTGGTGTATGAGGAATGAAGATGGCAATTTTGTGGCAGCAGGTACCAATACATGCTCTTATAATTTGACGGTTGCTGAAAGTGAAGCTAAGGCAGTCCTGGAAGCTATGCGTGAAGCAGTTCATAGAGGCTGGACTAATATTGTGTTTGAAAGCGATGCTAAAATTGTAGTGGACTATATCCAAGCTAGAACTACCGGATCTTCAGATTTGAGCTCTATTATTTCCAATATTAAGTTGATTTTGCAATGTAATCCGAACTTTGAGGTTAGGTTCATTCGGCGTCAAGCGAATATGGCGGCTCATACTTTAGCTAGGGCGGCCAGTTCTTGGGCTAGACGTATGTCCTTTAATTATATACCTCGCTGTATTGACCTTATTTTATTGAATGAAAGGCGTTAATTGTGTTTGTTTCAAAAAAAAAAACAAATATTGTTGCTAGTTATAAATTCATATTTAAATCATCTACAATTATTTAATACTCCTTTCGCCTCAAAATTATGGTCATTTTAAAGTTTTATACGTAGATTAAAAAAAATAAAGATTGATAAATTCAGTCACTATTACTCTTATTTTATTGAGAGAAAAAAAAATTATTTAATAAATGTTTTAGTTTTTGTAAAAAATACAAATGGTAAACCGCTATTAATTTTACATTTGTTTTTGAAAAGGACCAAAGTTTTGAGACAAAATTAAAAAATTAAAAGGACCAAAATTTTGGAACAGAGGGAGTATAAGACTCTTAATAGTAACCAAAAAAAATATAAGACTCTCAACATAAACAGATATTTATATTTAAGGATAGATAGCATGAATTATTATATCTCACACTCAAATAAATTAAACATTAAACATGGTTTTGGATATATGCAATTACGTGTCTTCAAGCACAACCAACTTGACATGTTTCGCACGCTTCATGTTTGACCCACACACACAAATGCAATATGCATACAGAATAATTTCATTTTCACTAGCTTTGTCGTTATGGTTTAGTATTGTTGTTTCATTTTCATCCAATTGATTATAGCGTTATAAAATCTATGTTATATCATTTGCTTCTACTTTGAGGTAATTCACTTAAATACTCTTTTAAGTTCAACACCATAAATGGAATTATGGAAATGAATATTATTGGTATTTTGATTATGATGTTCATTAGCATCAACAAGATATGCTACAAGTTGTCCCATGAGTCTAAATTAGTTAATAGGATATTTTGACGTAAAGTGCAGGGACAAAGATTCAAAATATGGCACCTCCACTTTATTCACCTTTAAATGATGAAATTCTAACTACAATACGACCTGACAAAAAAAAAAAGATATGCTACAAGTTGTAATGTCGAGATGGTGAGAAACCGTGTGAAATGCATTATAGTGTGTTTGGTTGCATGTTTGATGGCAAGAGATGTGCGTTTACTGGTTTATTGAGGCAATTTCGACATGATTTCAAGAACGGTTTGTTGGAACGCCATGGTGACAATAATATGATCCTGAATGGTGATGGGAGCAACATTGGTAATCCTGGTGTATCGGGGTTCGGAGGCTTGATTCGAAATTCGGACGGTGTATGAGTTTCTGGTTTTACTAGTAATATAGGCTTTTCGAATATCCTTCATGAGAAGTTATTGGCTGTGTATCATGGTTTAGTTCTGGCATGGAAGTTGGGTATTAAAGATTTGTGGTGTTATACTGACTCCAAAATGTCACTTCTGCCTTAACGCGAAAAATCACGCCGTCATTTTATGAAAATGCGAAAATCTCACCCTAAACCAAAGAGAGGCTTAGTACATTATCTTTTTTTCATCCGGAAGTGTACTTTAAGACGAATACAATCTCTTTTTTTCGTCCGGAATGCAATTTAAAAAAAAATCATGGAAATTAAAATTAGCTCTCTTAAAATAAAAATAAAAAACACAAATTGATGTATGACAGTATGAGGCATGGATACATATCCAATAAGGATAAAGAAGCAAGTTACTCACTCCATAACAGACACAGTAATATATTCATCATCATTCAAGCACCACTCCAAGAAAACCCACCATTTTATAGAACAGAATTGGATGCAGCAGCCATAAATATTTCGGTCTATCCATAACTCTATAAACCATACACATTGTCATCTATCTGAAATTTTACATATTGTGTATGATTTATTACCAATCTTGCATTCAATACCTTTGAATTTACAGGTAAAAATACACTTCTTCAAAGATTTCCCAGCAACACATTTCTTCACTTCCTCATCCACAACTTTCTTCAGGGAATCGGCGGTGTCGCCCAGTGACCATGCTAAAGATATGTGCGGACGTGGATCCTACACAAAGACTTCAAGTTTTAAGCACTATGATGATTCTCCATTCATTCTAAGAAATCATTAGTCATTACCTAAACTTGGTCAAACATGTTTTGTTCTCAACTTTGTATACACAGTAACTTTTCTTTTCCCATTGGATTTATGTCATTTTTATTGGTAGTGTAGAATGTAGATTACCATTCATAATTAGATTTTATTAACAACAACCAAGCCTTATCCCACTAAGTGGGGTCGGCTAGTCGGCTACATGAATCGAACGACGCCATAATATTCTATCACAAACCATGTTTTCCTCCAACACATTTATCTCTAGATCCTTCCTGACAGTTTCTCTTATAGTTTTCTAGGTCTACCCCTACTACTAGTGATCTGACTCCCCTTCATCTGATCGATTCTTCTGACTATAGAATATACAGGTTTTCTCTCACATGCACAAACCACCTAAGTATAGTTTCTAGTTTCTACCATTTTTTTCTACTATGGGTCTTCCAATTCAAGATTTGAATCTCGATTTGATAACTGTTCTTGGTCCCAGAAAACCTGACCTACACTGCAGATTTTCTTTTCAAAAACAGTTTAGTCATTCAGTGTTTTTCAATGCATAGTTGTGGTTTACAAACACTGACCTCGTAAAATTCAGGAAGATTGTGAAGCTTGTAAATTGCATTGACTACTTCAATTTGCTTCCTTATCTGAAATCAATTGAAAAGAAACATTTCATATGTGGCAAACAAAAAGAGAGAACTAACTTGCAACACTAAACAAACAGATATTAGTTGGAGTCAAGAAAATAAATGAGTGAACAGTTCGAGACATGTAAACAATTCGTTGAATCACATGACTTTCACGTAAGAGTAAAATACATGTAATTGAGACCCCACTTTATGAGAAAATACTTGTTATTGATGTAAACAAGGAGAAATTAGTACAAGTCTACAACCAATACATTGAAAGAATGAACGAATGTAAAATCATTACCAAACAAATATGAATGTAAACTGTACATCGAACAGTAAATGTAAAACTAAAAAGATCTTATAAAGCTTTTGCAAAATACTACCTCCGTTCCTTTTTACTTGTCGTTTTAGAAAAAAATATTTGTTCCTTTTTACTTGTCGTTTTGGCAATTTAGGTTATATTTTGCCTATTATACCCCTTCCTATTTTATTTTATTGACTAAATTTTGTATAATTATTTTTTGTTGAAACAATATAATTTTTTTATTGTATACAAATTTTGTTTGTTTTTAAATAAAGTTTGTTACAATTTTTTTGGAAATAGATAATGTTTGTGAAAAAGTATGAATTTATTGGTGGATTAAAAATATAATATATATTAAAAAAAAGGGCATGATAGGAAATTTATGAGCAAAAATACACTCTCCTATTTTGGTCTTTTTTTTCTAAAACGACAAGTAAAAAGGAACGGAGGTAGTAATAACAACATTTAAATCTGCTTTTCCATACATTCTAAATTCATCTGCGCAAGTTTCTGTATAAGGTCCAAATAAGAGTGATGCCCTTATACCCCCAGAGCAAATTTAGTAACAGATTTCATGTTGGACGTGTCTGAAAAAACTTACATTTGAACCATGGTTTAATTCAATTTTGTCATGTATCCCTAATGTGGAATTACAACTAAAAATAAACATTGTGTAAACATACATCTTCGCTTTCCAAATTCTCTATTCTCATATCCTTTTCAACTCTCCCCTCTCTTTTATTCTTCTTAATACTACTCCTAACTAATTGTGATTAGTTGGCTGTTACAAACATATGTTACAATTATACAAAGCTCTAATCCCCTATTTCTTCTACTGTACACCCTCTTAATAGGAGGAATCGGCCCTCCATTACTTAACCATCAATAATATTCTACATCGGCGGTTCTATAAAAAATATGCAAAATATGAATATTGAGTCACTAGGCACTAACAATACACATTAAGCATCAATCAGTGCAACATACAAATCTAACTTGCATATGTCCGAACACAATAAATATAGAGGCATAAAATTGGAAAAGAAAGGACTATGAGTCATACCTCTACAAGCCCACCGTGAACAACTTCAGCTGAAAGGAAGGTGCGTGAGCGCTCATCATTAACAAAAACCTCCCATTTGTCAAAGTCGATCCAATAACTTCTTCAAAATGACAAGTTAAAGGAAAGAATCAGAAGTTGACAATAATATGCTGTTCGATATTTCATAACTGAACAAAACGATAATAAAAACTGACTGGTTTTGAGTTTGAAGTTTCTGTTTTAGCATTGAAACCACCGAGTCAATCTGATGTACTCGTATTGGAACAGTTCTTCCCAAACTTATGTGAAACTCTCTTCCTAATGCAACTTGTTCAAGCTTCTCGTCATTTTTGCAGATGATATTAAGTGGGACATCAACATCAACAACATGAAGACTTGGGTCCCGAGATGAGATTTTCTTCAAGAAAGCAGCTAGCTCTTTTTTCGAGGAAGATGAAATATTAACTGAAACGAACAATTACAGTCTGAGTCCAAAGTCAATGCAGTTTAAAGTGCGAACACGTTTGAACAAATTTTATAGCAATTGTCAAGTCTACTCAAATGATATGAAGAAACATTGAAGTACAGATAAGACGTCAAATGTTAAATAATCTTGCTAAACACGACCAAAACGTGGGGAGGGACAAAAACTTTCGAATCAAAAAATTCCAAGAATATCCCATTGAACATCAACTAATTAATCACATGTAAATATTTAAAAAGGAGTATCTATAAATTCTAAGAATATCAAATTATGCATTTTTAGATCCTACCCCTGTAGGTAGCACCAACAAGTAGTAAGGCACCCAACTCCTTTGTGATTGTATTGAAGTACTTTGAGGAAGGTAATATAAAGTTTTACACAGAAGCTATGCAGTGCTGGCTGCTTCCTCTAAGCTATTTTTGGGTGCTTGAGCATGAAAATAGTGCATTTTGACCGTTGGGGCACTGCCCCTCAAGTTTTACCGCTACAAACAGCTTTTTGAAAGAGGGTGATACTTTTGTTCAGGATTAGGATCAAAATGTAAATTTGGATGTCTTGTTAGACAAAGACTTAAACTTAGACAAAACTCGCTTTGATCTCATCTGCAATTCATCTTCCTCTTCCTCCATGAGTAGCTAAACTCTGCGTTAGGGATTACTATTACTCTTTTATATCAAATCGGTATCAGGTTATTATCAACAGTATTCAAACTCTTATTTCCTCTTTTTTTATCTAAATTCCCACAACTTCAGCAGATGTAAAACTTAGTAACTTTTCAACCAAACACAAAAGTTACGTTTTATAAACTTTACCAACGCGAAGGTCTAAAGGCAAACGTAATTCAACTTGAGAACACCCAAACATGTCAAAAAATGATTGAAATCCCACATTTTCCTCAGAAATGTGGATTCAAACATGGAATAAGTGTCCTAATAGGAATGTAAAATGTCATAGAAAAATTGCAGGCCAGCATGAGATCACTCCGACCTGTTTATAAATGATAATTAAAATCCATGTCACCAATAGAGAAACACAACAACCGCCTTATCCCACTAAGTGGGGTCGACTACATGAATCGAACAAATCCATAGTGTTCTATCAAAAGCCATAGTGTGGTATTATAGTTTTCCTAGGTCTACCCCTACCGCTAGTGACCTGACTCCCCTTCATCTGATTTACTCTCCTAACTACAGAATCCACAGATCTTCTCTCTACATGCTCAAACCACCTAAGTCTAGTTTCTATCATCTTCTCTATTATAGGTACTACCCCAACTATCTCTCTAATGTTGTCATTTCTAATCCTATTCCATCTAGTCTTTACCACACATCCAACACAACATCCTCATTTCTGTTATACTTACCTAATGACCCCTTGTTTCTTTCTTTCCTCACCAAGAGAGAAACAAGGGGTTATAAAAAAGAAGTATGAAATGATGAAAATTGAGCCGAGTATAAAGCAAGACACAATAAAATAATCCGGCAAATATAATTAAGACAAACGAGATGGTTAGTTTCCTAACTTCTTTATATACAGACATACAGGTCTGTCAATTCCCAGGTAAATCTAAATGCATGGCTTAACATAATGCATGATAAATTAAATAAAATCTCTAAAATACCATAACGACTGTACGACAAAACAGGAAAGTTCTTTCGAAAACTAAGACAATTTTAACTTACTTGGTATGTATACATGTAAGGCATAGTTACCATCAACATGAGGGAAGCTCCTAACTTTAGTTGTCTGACTTATCTGCATATCTTGAGGCCCTTCACCAACACAATGAATATTCATCAACAAGAGGCACTTATCATATACAACTACCTCATATAAATAAGAGCTAATTATTCATCTAATTGCGAATACAAAGAACATCAAATGAAAGAAATAAGAGTTTAAAAATTCTGAAAATTATACGATCAGTGCAAAATTAGAATATTATTATTTTCTAATTAATAACCCAAACCTATCCACAAGAACATATTTTAGTTCTCTTTTGTCTTTCTTGTAACGAGTAAGAAAATCAGCTTAAAAGCCATCATACCAAGAAAATTTGGAGGATTAAGGAGTGCAATAGGAGGTGGTGGCAAAGGCTGGATACATACTTCGTGAAATGGTTCACGAATGTTGGTTGCCCGCGGCGGCAAGGGCACAATTCCTTCTGAATAAGCTGAAGTTGGATTTGAAGGGAAAGTTTCTGAATCTGAATCAGAAGATCCGTCCCCATAACATGATATCAGTGCCTCCATGTTCAGTCTTCGCTACTTAACATAGCAAGATTTTGACCTGAAATTGATACTATTGAAAATATAAATAACATCTACAGTATCTGATCAAACCAACATGTTGCAAAACCTAGCATGATATGAAACAGGTAAAACCCAGCATGTTGCAAAAACTAGCATGATATGAAACAGGTTTAAAGAAAGGAAACCTGTTCCGAAAAGGCTAAAACTGATAAGAGAGAATAATTAAATCTGTCAAACCATGAATAAACTCAAACCGGTAACAATCCTAACAAAAGCTATTAAAAACTAAAGCAATCGTAACAAAAGCTCTTAAAAACTAAAGCAATCCTAACAAAAACAATTCAAAACTAGAGCAATCCTCTTATGTCCAAACTCTCTTTAGCTTATAAAAATTAAAATAATCCTAACAAAAGCAATTAAATTTTTTCAAACAGTTACAATATAACAACAAAAGCAATGTCAAATTTCATGTTTCCTTCTAACATGCAAGTGTTCACCTAAAATGTCTCAGCACACGAGGAATCCAAACACTGGATACTAGCAATTACAAGGAAGCATAATCAGATTCAGAACTATAAATCAGCCCACAGAAGCAACATAACCAGGAAAACTTTGATTTCTACATTGATTTGAAGCAAACCAAACAGTACCTCAACAATAAAAGATCACCAAATTCACATATTCACTTCAAATGGATTGAAAATAAAAAGTTAAACTGTGAAATCTGAAACATGAATACCTGAATATTTTATGATGGTGTAAACAGCAGTGTGAAATCAATTTAGGAGTGCGATTGATTTCGATTTCTGATTTCTGCAAAGTTAACTAGTTTAAGTTATTAATTTTACATTGCAGGTGTATAACTCGGTCATTAATACCCGAACAACTTTCTAGTTCTGCTTATAAATTCTCAAATAACAGCAGCATACATAAAGTAATCATGTTACTATAGAAACTAAATTTTGCTTTCTTCAAAGTTTGATCATACAGCAAGACAATAAAGCTATCACAAGTTGTACAATTTCTTAGGGTCTACATAAATCCAACTTTTCAAGCCACTCTATTGAGAGTTTAAAGTAGGACTGTTCATGGTTCAGGTTCAGCAGAAAACCAAACCAAACAGAATAGAACCGTACAACCAGTTCACAAGAACCGAACCGTTAATATTTTATATGAACTGAACTGCACTATATGATTCGATGAACCAGTTCGTACCAAACCAAACCGAACTGTTACTTTACACAAAACACAAACGAAGCACAAAACACAGAAAACACAAAACACAGAAACATAACATGAACATAATCGATTTTGAAACACATAACAGAGAATCACTTTTGAAACACAAAACACAGAATCGCTTTTGAAACAGAAAAACACAGAATCGATTTTGAAACACAGGACACAGAATCGATTGTGAAGCACAAAAGAAACACAAAACACAGAAACAGAACACATAATCGATTTTGAAAACCTGAAACGAACACAAACGAAGCACAAAAGAAGCAAACCTGAAACGAAGCACAAACGAAGACAGAATCGATTTTGAACGAACATCTCACAAACCTGAAACGATTTTGCAAACTCAAGTGATTATTGTTCGATTTTGCAAAGTTGGGATTATGGTTCGTTGGGATTGGGGTTCAGTTTTGTGAATTGAAGGAATTATGGTTCAATTTTGCGATTTGGGAATAGGGTTCAGTGGGATTGGATTTTGCGAACTGTGACTGACTGCCAAGTGCCAAGTATTGGATCTTTGAGTTATGTTTTATGGTTCGGTTCTAAACAGTTCACCGGTTATTAATGGTTTGGTTCACAGTTAGAGAACTGTGCTTCATCTATTGGTTTGGTTCGCGAACTAGTGTGTCGGTTCGGTTTTTAACTGTTCGGTTCGGTACGGTTTGGCAGTTCAGTTTGGTTCACAGTTCAAAATGAACAGTACTAGTATAAAGTTTAAACAATAAGAGGCAGAACTGGTTAGCAGTGAATCAAGTATTTTCCAGAACTTGAAAATTTTAACAGTACACTTTTGATGATTTGATAACGTCTAGTCAGGTTAGTTTTGAATTTAAAGTATACTCATTATGTAAATAACACTTTTGATGAATCACAGCTCATCCAAACATCATACCAGAGGGAAAAAACTAACAGCATTTTTGTGTAAGGGAAAATACTAGTAAAAGTCCCTAAATTTCATATTACAGCATATAAAAGTCCCTTCCAAATTTTTTGTGCATAGCAAAGAATGAAATTATTCCCAAATGCACTAGTAAAAACAAAAAAATAGATTTGACCATATTATCCATTAAAAAACAGCTTGAATTAGCAATTGTTATTATTGTTATTCTTATGCAAGTGCCCCTATCACACATAAAAAGTGAGACAAACTAAATATTCCTTCTTTCTGTGAGAACAATTTGCCACAAATAATAATCACTCATCATTCTGTACTATCAATGAAAATATGTTGAACTTGAACCTTTTATGAAACTTGACAATCCATAAAGCTATTACGCTAATCAATAACAAAAGAATCTAACATCTCAGCAAGTCAACCAAACATCATACCAGGGGGAAAAATCAAACAAAATATTCTAGAAAATCAAATATGTTAAACACATGTTCAACAAGTCTTACGTTGGCCTTATGTATAACTTTAAATCTATAATACCATTGTACATGAAGAAAACTACATATGAAACTACATATAATACCATTCCAAAGTAGCGATATCCAAAATTGTTCACCAATAAGTTTAGCAACCTCACAAAATTACTTTCTTTCTAACTTGTTTTTGACTACAAAACACCACTAATATTTTCTCAAGCAGAAAACAGAACCCAAAATCAAGCCGAAGCAACGCATAAAGCAGCACAAATCACAAACAGACACAGGTCAAAAGAACATAAAATCACAAACAGACACTATATATACCAAAGGTCAAAAGCCGCAAAAATCACAAACAAACACACTAAATTATAACAAGTGTTTTATAAGTTTTTGTGACTTACTTACCTGAAGGGTCAAAGCAACACAGAAATCGGGGAAGAGAACGCTGCAATCTAACACGAGAAAGAAAAGGAATCGGCAATAGTGTCTAGGAAAGGGATTACATTAATCTCATCTACTCACTTATTCACAAATAATAACAAACAATAAGGTTAGCATTGATTACTAAGGTGCCAACTTACATGAGATCTCAACCAATAACAAGCAATTAATTTGGGAAATTGTAATAATATATCCAAACATAGTCTTATCACCCATGAGCACAACAAAATTGATCATTAGAGGTTTAATTTTTCGAAGCATAACATTTACTATTAACTACGTCAGTCCCGTGCCTATGAAGCAAGGACACAGACACAGATACCTGACACAACGTGGACACTGACACGTCGATACGGATAAAAATTTGAGAAAATATTATATTCTAATGTAATCATAAGTGTTGGTGTCGTGTCCATGTCGGACATAACATGTGTCGACACCGGAACATGCCTAATCCGAGGAGTGACCCTGCGTCATTGGTCCCACTCCCTGCTTATTACCAAGTGATGAGAAAGGTAGTGGCGCCTAAACAACAACATTTATATGCGTATGAATACAATGTCACAAACCAACTGCAACAGGCTAATATTTTACACTAACTGATAACAAACATAATGCAGCAAGCTTTATGCATATTTATTTTGTGTGTTGATAAGACACAGTGCAGTTTGAGTACTTAGGAAAACAAATATAATGCATCCTATATAATAAGGGACTTGTGCACACAATAAGCTGGAACTATTTTAATTTTTGGTTCCCCTACCTTTAATTTTATACCTTATATTTATCTTCTAGTTTATCATCTTCAAGCTGCATGTTTGGTTTGGCTTTTGAAAGAGCCAAAAGCAATTCTAGAGGTATAGAATTGATTCTGGAGTGACTTTAAGGTGTTTGGTACTCTAAAGCAGAATTGATTCAACCTTCAGACTTGATTCTACTAGAAGCTAGGATTTGTAGCTTCTGAATTTAAATATGATTTTTCCACTGAAATTTATTGTTCAACTCACTTTTACATAAATGTATCCAAACATAAATCCATTATGTTATCTCTATTAAAATCAATTCTACGCAACTCAGTTTTATCAAAATCAATTATGTCAACCACCAAACCAAACTCAACAGGCAAATCATAGCAAAATGAAAACTTCAACTCAACCGAACAAAATAAATCACATCAACTCAACAAAACAAAACAATTCACTTCAACTCATCAAAATCAATTGAACTTGGCAAAATCAAAACAAAACAGAAAACAACGAAATACCTTTGGCAAACGACAATGAATAAAAAACTGAATCGAGTTGTGAGTGAACTGTGAAGATGTTGAAGCAGTCGGTTGCAGTGAACGAACCGTTGTGAATGAACCGCGCGATGGTGGTCTGTCGAGAATGAATGAACTGACTTAGGGGTTTTGTTTTGGGGTGTTTTAACCAAATTATAATGACTGATCCATTTAAATAACACTTAAACATTGGTCGTGAAATTTTGATTTGAGTCTTATATTAATTTTTGTTTTAAACAAGTCCTTCAATTAATTAAATTTTTTTGATTTTCTTCTCTTAGAGTGTGTTTGGATGAGGTATTTTTTTGAGGGAAAGTAATGTTTTGAGGGAATTAAAATGATTTGAGGGAAAATATTTTTTGGATAAAAAAAGAGGGAATTCTTAAAATTACGTCATTTTAGAGTGTGTTTGGATCGAGAATTTCCAAATCCAAGGGATTTTGAGAATGCAAGGAATTCAAATGCTTGAATTTAAATTCCCCTCATTTCAAAATTCTTTGTTTGGATAAAACATTTGGATTCCCATCATTTTAAAATTCTTTGTTTGGATAAAGTAAAGAATGGCAAAGTAATTCATTTTCAAAATTCTTTTTTTTTTCTTCTATTTTGATAAAAAAAGTTTTCAATTTTAAAAAAAATTTCCATTGTCAGAGATAAAAATTCTCGAAATTTTTTCAATTTCAAGAAAAAAATCTCAATTTTTTTTTCCAATTTACAAAAAAATGTACTCGATTTTTTATTTTATTTCGAGAATAAAAGTTATAAAAAATTCTCAAAGTTTTGTTCGATTTTGAGAAAAAAGTTAAAATAAATTCAAAAATAATATAAACCTAAAATTTAGCAATACTTAAAATTTGTATTATATGAAGCTATTAAAACAACTTACAACATGTCATAAGTTGATTTCATAAGTTCTCTCAAAAAGTCTCATAAGTGCTTATGCTAGTAGATAAGCTCAAATAAGTCAATTCAAATATACACAAAGAGTGGAACTCCTCAAGGGACATACTTTCTACAAGAACCTACTATTTTAACTAGTAAATTTACATTTTTGTAATCTATTTCAACTCCAAATAACTTGCTGTTGCAGGATTTTTGAGACATACCCCACTACAGTTTTTTATTTTTCATTTTCAAAGGAGGGGAAAAATTGAAAACCTTTTAAAAGAAAGAGATTCTAGGTACGGGGGTTAGTTGCGCTCAAGGAAGGTGTTAGCACCTCAAGCGCCCATGGTACTCCATGGTAACCTCTTATATGTTTTTGTGCTTTTTTATATACATGCTTTAAGAATGGAGGGAGAAATTGTATAGAAGAAAAAAGAGAAAGTGGGTAAAAATAAAAGAAATTTTCTTTCATAAAATAAATAAAAGAAAAGAAGTGTAAAGTATTTTTTCTTTGTAAAAGAAAGGATTTTGAGAGTAATGTAATTGTTGTTTTGTAAGGAAAATGGTAAAAAGGAAATAGTAAGAAAGTGTAAGTTTTGTTATGATAAAGAGTTAAGTGTGAGTAAAAGGTAAAATAGGTTAAAAGGATTTTCCTTAAGGTGAGTAAAAGGAAAAAATTGTAAATATATTTTTTGTTTGTAAAAAAAGGTTTTTCTTGAAAGTAATGTAATTATTATATTGAAAAAAAGAAAGTTTAAAAGAAAAGAAGATGTAAGAAAGTATAAAGATTGGTTATGTAAAAAAGGGTTAAGTGTAAATAAATAATATAGTGAAATAGTATAATGACGTTGCGACTAGAGTGGACCTACGGTTGTTTTTGTCTTTATAAAATATCGCGTTTGAAGGTTGAAAGGAGTTTTGTCGCAAGAGCCCTCGTAATCAATTGAAATTTAATTACGAGTTCTCTCGCTTGGAAATGAAATTTGGCATTGTGTGTGTTGTGTAAACTAGGAAAGCAATAAAATGATAAATAAAGTCCTACGCTATTACAACCCAATTGAATAATTAATATTTACAACCATATCGAATTGAATGAATAAATAATAATAAGAGGCAATAAGTAAATAAATAAATAGCAATGCATAAAAGTAAAATGCAAGTGCGAAAAATAAATATGGCAATGAATATGTACACAAACAATTAAGAAGAGAAATCATAGCAAGATATTATATTCTACTTAAAGGTGAAGTGTGTGAAAAAAGGTATGGGAGGCAAAGACATGATAATGGAAATTTTTAGAGTCATCCGTAGTAACAAACAAATCAAACTAAAACACAAGCAAAAAAGTGATTTTATTTAGCAAAAGAAATTTTTATGTTTTATTTTTATTTTTATGAAGAGTATGAATTTAGGCCAAAAAGGTCCTTCACTATTAATGTTAATGTTAGAGCTCAATGATTTTATGAAGTAAAATATTGTCTCTAACATGCATTTTTAAATGATGCAATGTCCTAACCTAAATGCAATGCATGTATGCATGTGGAAAAATGTAAAGTAAAATTGTAATGTGAAGTTGTAGTGTGAAATTGTAGTGTGATGCAAAAACTTGTAAAAAATGTTATGTGATATGCAAAAATGTATAATGTGACGTAGTAAAAAAAATGTAATGTTGTAAATGCATGTATGCATGTAAAAATGTGTAGTGAACATGTGATATAAATGTAATGTGATGTAAATTTTTTGTAAAAGGTTATGTGACTAAAAAAAAATGCATAATGTGATGTAGTGCAAAAATGTAAGATTTTGAATGCATGTATGCATGAAAATTTTAATAAAAAGCATGTTACATGTTTTTATAAAATGGAATTAAATGAAGACATAATCATGTTATCAACCATAAAAGAAAAAAAAAAACAAACATAGCATAATTCAATTTTTGGCATTTTTGTAGTTTTCATATTATTTTTGCATACTAAATAACTAAAGGAAAAAACATGGCTAACAAACTAACATTTTTTGTTTTCCTTTTTTTGTATTTTTGATGTTTTTGCATTTTTCTAAGTAAATAATTAAAAATAAAGTCATAAACAAATTTTTTCTTTTTCTTGGCATAAAAAGGTTAGAAAGAAAGTTTTTTTGTTTTTTTGTATTTTTGTATTAAATGACCAATTAAAAAAGGCAGTGAAGTTATGATAAATAAACATTTTATTTTTTACATTAAAATGATTAGAAAAGAAAAGTTTTTTTTTTTTATTTAAAGAAGAGTTTTTGTCTTTTTGGCTTAGAAATTTTCTTAAGAGTTTTTTTTAGTATAAAACACTTAGCTTAATATTTTTATATAAGAAACAATAAACTCACACATATATTTTTTTATGGCAAAAATATCTAAAAACATACAAATATAATGCATATATATGAATGCAAATAAAAAAATACATTTAAAATGATAAAAGAACAAATAGACTTAATAAAAACAACAATTAAAATTAAGACAAATCACATACACACACAAAAAAGAAAAGAAAACGGATTGGGCTAAAAAAAACAAAAAAAAGGGTAAGGCCCAAACCACTCTTAGAAAGAGAGCCGGAGCGGGTCGGACCCGACCCACAACCCGGTTCGGTGGACCGACTGGGGGGCGCGCGAGAAACCCCTGGGGGGCGCGCTGAGAAAAATGAAAGGAGTTTATACTTGAAATTTTTTCCTGATCTGGCAAAGAAGTTTTCTTTCTCTCTTCTTCTCCACCTCTCTGTTCTCTTTTCCTCTGGTTTCATTTTCTCTCAAACAAAATGAAAACCCTAAACCTAGAAAATCAAAACTTGTTCAAAATAGAAAAAACAAAATGCAAACCCTACCTAAAATCAACCCCTAAACGCGTATTTGGGGTCGAAATCACACAAAAAAAACATCAAGTAGCCGGATTGGAGGGGGTCCGAAACTAACCATAAACCCCCAAATCGAAAGAGCCTAGCCCCAAATCTAACATATCATGCAATCGGTTGTTCAAAATAGCAAATAAGGGTCTTAGATCGAACATACAACATATAACAAGACATAGATCTAAATTTTAGATCTAAAATTTATACAATCACGGGTCAGGCATGGTGATGCAGAAAATGAAAGAGGAGTTTGAAGCTTGTTACCTCTCCTGAAGTGAATCTTGAGGTAACGTTTTCTTTATCACCTTCTTCCCCTTCTCTGCTGCTTTCTTCTTCTTCTTCTCTTTCGATCTCCTATCCTTTTTCTGACTTTTCTTTTGTGTTGTTTGTGATGTATGTAACCGAGATATGGAGGCCAGTGAGAAAAATTGGTTCTTCACATTGTGTGAAGAATCAATTAAGGTTTATTGGATGTTTAGAGGTGGAAGTTTGAAACCGAAAATGGTAGGGAAAAGATCGAAAAGCAGTGAGTTGATGTTGGTGAAGAAGGAGGCTGGGATTTGATAGGGGAATTGAAAAATTAAACCGATTCTTCACAGTGTGTGAAGAAGTTCATGTTTGTGTTTTTGATTTTTGATTTTTCGGTTAGGTTAGGGTTTTTCGTTTGTGATTGTTTGTTTCTGTTTTTCTGAAAAGAAATTGTTCTAAGCTAATATTTTTGCTCTCTAATCCGCCCCCCCCTCTGTGTTGTGATGTTGTGTTTGTTAAATAGGCTAAAATTTTAGGGTTTGAGATTAAAGAGGAAAAAAGCAGAATTGTTTTTATTGATCCAGATTTTGGTTAGGAAAATGTATCAAAATAGGGGGAAGAAGACAAAAGCTTGAGTACTCTTTTTTCAGAAAGTGATTTTGATCCTTTTTTCAATTTTTGGTGTTTCACGTGCTGTTTTCTCTATATTCTTTGTTGACCGAAAAAGGAACTAAGGAAGAGGACCAAGGAAAAAGAAGTTCTGTTTTTTCAATAATATTACAATTACAATAATAATAATAATAATAATAATAATAATAATAGATAAAAATATGACCGAAAAAATAAAAAAAGGAGAAGATAAAACATATTTTTTTGATTTCTCTTGATTATATATATTTTTATGAATAAATGAGTAAAAAAGAAATTTTGAACTAATGATAATAACCAATAAAAAGTAAAGGAAAATAAATAAAGTAAAAGAAATTCTTTTGAAAAGGATTATTGTAACAATAATAATAATAATGATATAAATGATAAGAAATAAAAGTACGACCACAAAAAAGTGATAAAAAATGAACATAAACAAAACGACGAAAAAAGGACGGACGTGATAACATATCATTATGCGATGAATATTTTTTGACATTTTATAACGAAAAAGAGAACAATGGATTTTAGGTCCAAAATTGGGGTACAACAGCTGCCCCTATTTAAGTTTCTTCACCCGGAGAGATGGAGATTGAAATCTTTGTCTAGACGGGATTGAAGATACTTAAATATAAAACGTGCACCATTTTTGGACCTAAAATCCTTAAACAATGCTTATGATGCAAATATGAATGCATGAAATGCAGATGATCAGTTTTTTTGAATTTTGTATGAATGTTGTAAAAGACAGACAAAAGAATAAAATATAGTTAGGACTCCACAGGGGAAGAATATAACATGGCCCGACTGGGAAAATAACAAGATGTGCCCCAAGTCTATTGGAAGAACGAATTCCACTGGGGAGCAGAGTAAAACACTGGGGAGAATATTACCCATTATCATATAGATGAAAGTATTGTGAGAAGAACATTGTCCACCGCCCTACAAAGAGACGGATTGCAGATAAAAGACAATTTCTACAAGAAAAAAAACAGGAACATTGTCCACCGCCTTGCAAAGTGACGGCTTGCATAAAGAAGACAATGATCAGATATTACCGACTACCATACAAATGATAGCTTAAAGGGCAACATGAGAATAAATGACATTATCTAACTATCGAACAAAGATAGCTTAAAGGATAATGAAAAGATGATACATTATCTACTACCATGAAAATGACAGCTTATAGAACAATGATCAAATATTACCGACTATCGCCTGGCCGACAGCTTAAAGGGCAATATGAAAATGTATGACATTATCTACTATCGAACACCGACAGCTTAAAGGATAACGAAAAGATGATACATTATCTACTACCACACACAAAAAATGGTAACTTAAAGGATAATGATCAGATATTACCGACTACCATACAAATGATAGCTTAAAGGGCAACATGAGGATAGATGGCATTATCTACTATCGAACAAAGATAGCTTAAAGGATAATGAAAAGATGATACATTATCTACTACCACACACAAATGGTAACTTAAAGGATAATGATCAGAGTATTACCGACTACCATACAAGTGATAGCTTAAAGGGCAATATATAAAAAACGTCATATTATCTACTACCGATCAATGATAGCTTAAAGGACAATATGAAAATGTATGACATTATCTACTATCGAACACCGACAGCTTAAAGGATAATGATGAAAAGATGATACATTATCTACTACCACACACAAATGGTAACTTAAAGGATAATGATCAGAGTATTACCGACTATCGTCTGACCGACGACTTAAAGGGCAATATGAATATATGTGACATTATCTACTATCGAACAATGATAGCTTTAAAGGACAATGTGCAAAGAGGATGCATTATCTACTATCATAAAAATGACAGCTTAAAGGACAATGATCAAATATTACCGAATACCATACAAATGATAGCTTAATGGAAGGTAATATTTTCCTATTAAAGGAATAACTCTACTGGGGCTTCAAAGGAGACGCAAGTAGGTTAAACTGTAAAAGTGTATGCATTTGTAGAGAGAAAAGACTTGTATGATCTTTTGTGTAAAGTTTCTTGATAAGATTCACTGGGGGATAAGCCCACCCGAGTAATTGGAAATGTATCTGGTAAAACACAAGCTTCTTGTAAGGATAGCTTGTCACTGTTGCTTGATATGTACAAGCTTCTCGGATGACGAGACTGCCACTTGTAAAATGGATACAAGCTTCTCGAATGACGAGACTGTCACTTGTTGTTTTGAATTGATGTATAATCCGGGAACAAACCGGAGGGAAACTGTAAACAAGACTCTGTGTCCAATCGAAGAATAAATTCAACTGGACAGTTTCCTTTTGTTGTAGGAAAAACTGAAACAACCATCTTCCACAAGAGAGGAGTCTAGTGGGGATTTTTGAAACAAGAGGTGTACACTTATCTGCCTAAGCTGACACTCTAATTGGAAAGAACAACATTCCCATCCCGACTCTAATTTGTAGACACAAACAAGTCAAAAGAGATAGAGATATGTATATGATGTAGCAATGTATGAATGATGTAAATGTTGATGGCACATGTAAATGCTATGTTTGAACGCATGGAAGTATGTATGTATGTCATGTATGTATGTATGTATGTATGTATGTATGTATGTATGTATGTGAAACATCTTTTGATGGACCGACAAAGTGACCAAACCGGAAACACAAGCCAACGTCGCATCACTGCTCAAGATATCTCAATAAAGTGTAAATGTTACTGTATATAAAGCAAGAGAACTTCTCTTGGGGAAGGAACAACTTCTCTGGGGAAACGACCGTTTTAACCGAACGATCTGTACATAAACTTGATTGTACTCAAGACAAAAGATTTTAATCTTCATTGGGGATGTACCCTCTTCTTGAGATGACTGCTAACATCCTCTTAGAGAAAACATGTTTGCTGTTGATGAAAAAAAATATGAGAAGACGGAGACGACTTGCCCCTTGCTTTAGATTCTTTGCTTCAGTCTAAAGATCTTTGAAGAAATTCGCTCGAAGAGCGTGACTGGTTGACCTTTTCCATTAGGCATTGTATCTGTTGAATGTAGCAGTGTGCTAAGAGTTGAAAATCTTTTATGCTCATGGTAATGGCGACCAGAATCTTTCCATACTTCACAACATGTGACTATTCAGGAAGATATGATCTTGACATAGTATGCCCCAAGTGCTTGAAACCTTGAAGGGTATGCCCCTGACCAACTGACGTTTATAGTGTAACCAAATCTTGAACTCTTTTCAACCTTGATAAGAAGAATATTCAACTTAGTTGCCCCTGATTGGCAGAATTCATAGATAACTTGCCCCTGGCTAGGAGCGTCTCAAGTCAGATTTGCCTTTGATCAGACCATAGCTTAAATTTCTTTGATGTCAAGCATTAATTTGCAAATAAAATTATTTATTTTGAAAAGTATTTTTGATAAAATGCACATGTAATTTTTTTTTTTTTTGAAATTGAATATTTCTGTATTTTTAGAATGAAAACACATATGATGTGTGAAAAAGATAGATATCGATTACTTAACAAACAGGATGAGTCAGCGTAACGAAAGATTTGCCAAATATGCTTTCACAGTGAACCTAGTTTCAATTAGGTCTTTTGTATGTTATAACGTGGCTGGGCTCACGGTTTTCAAAAAAAAGATTTGTTAGGCTCAAAATTAATTTGGTCCCACCCATTCTTCTTGATGTCCTTCATTCCTAAATTCAAATAATTCAACTAATGCACTCAGTCGACAAGAGAAATTTTTGCAATGATGTTTGAGGTTGACACTTTGGTCGAAGCTTTATTGACATCCTTTTTGTTGAACAGACTTTGATGAGATCTCGAAGTGACAGTCACTTTTTGTTTGGAAATTGTTCCTATTTTTGAAATCACTCTTTTTTTAAATGGACTAGTTCTATTCGAACTTTGAATTTGTGGTCCATCACGGTGCCCCCTTTTTTTTTTATGGGCTCTTTTTTTTTGAAATCACTCTGTTTTTTTGTATAACCTTTGTAAGATGGAGATTGTGACTGTCGTATGAATTGTTGTGAGTCTCATCTCTTGACAGCTTCCTTTGTCTGAGGAAAGCATTGTGATTAAACCTCTAATTCGGTATGGCCAGATGAATTGATTCTCTTGTATCAAGATGCATCATCAAATTAATTGAAAGACTACCCTGCCCCAGGCTCAGATTAAGGGTTCAGAAAAAAAAGAAAGAAACACCGACTTCAGGCTCGAATGGGCTGATTACGGATCATCTCCTTATATCTCCACTGTTTGGGAAGAGAAACAATGCCTTACATCGTCAACTAGATTTCTCACCATTGAAAGCATATATCAGCAAAAATTAATTATTTATTCATCATCCTCGCTCCAAGTTTGTAAGTAATAAAACAAGAAATGAGTGAATACGAATGAATTTATTCCAAAAACATGCATGTTTAGTATATTAAAAGTACTTGACAAAATACATGATTTTAAAAGCAAACAAAATGCTTGACAAGAAAGAAATAAAAGCCTAGCGACCATATGGATGAACTTTCTAGTATCACTGACTTCAACTGGACGATTGCAGCAAAAGTAACATCATCAGCAATCCAGATTGCAACAAATCACCTATTGTATCACAAAAACTGGGTCTGTACCCCTGAAATAAAGTTCGTTATCTTCAATTAGCTTCCGGACTTCAGCTTTCAAAGGAAAACAATGTTCAGTATCGTGGTCGGGTGCTCCTTGATGGAAAGCACAGAAACGGTCAGACTTATACCACCTTGGTAATATTGCAGGTATCTTAGGAGGTGTTTTAGTCTGAACATAATTCTTCTCAAGCAAAATAGGAAGCAAATCTGCATACAACATAGGGATTGGTTCAAACAGAGGTCCCCTTTTTGAAGCAGTATCAGTAGCAGGAATTATTGCAGCAACATGTTGTTTGTTCTTCTTTGACTTCCCATGAGCCACCATACTCAACTCTTGTTCTTTCTTCATGTTAGAGCTAGACCCAAATTCTCTTGCATTTCTGGAAGAAGCAGTCTCTCTTGTCAAACGTCCTTCTCGGAGAGCTTCCTCAATGCGCACGCCTATGTCTACCATGTCGGCAAAATCACGAAGCGCACTGGAAATCATTTTGTCATAGTAGAATGCATCAAGAGTTTTCAAGAAAATTTTAGCCATCTCCTTTTCCTCAAGAGGCGGGCTAATCTGAGCGGCAACCCCTCTCCATCTATGGGCATATTCCTTGAAAGATTCCTTGTTTTTTTGAGTCATGGCTCGAAGTTGATCTCTATCCGGTGCCAAATCAGCATTGTACTTGTACTGCTGCACAAACGCTTGACATAAATCAAAAAAGGACTTGATCTTTGAACCACCTAAGCTCATGTACCACTTGAGAGCTGCACCAGTCAAACTGTCTTGGAAGCAGTGGATAAGCAATTCATCATCTTTTGTCAGAGCATACATCTTCCTAGTATACATCACAAGATGCATCTGAGGGCAAGAAATCCCCTTATACTTTTCAAACTCGGGCACTTTGAACTTCGGCGGAAACTTGACATTCGGCACTAGACAGAGCTCATGCGCACTCTTTCCAAACAAGTCTTTTCCACGGAGAGTACGAATTTCACGTTGAATCTCATCAAATTGATTTTGAATTTCCTCATTGTGACCAAAAGATACCACGCTTTCAACTGGATTAGCATGGTAAACAGGTTCTGTCTCAAACTGCCTTACATTCATAGTGAGAGGTGCAACAGTCATCTCTGGAGACGGAATAGACACTACCATTTGAGGAACAGAAGTCATCCCAGGAGGTGGAACAGATGCCATCGTCTGTGGAGCAGTAATGACATAGAACTGAGCGCCGAAATCATTAAGCTGAGAATTCTCGCCAAAATTGGCGGGCATACCCCATGGGTACCGTGTAGTTGCAGTGAGTGTTGGCGTGCTAACATAGGACAACGGAGCTGAGATTGAGATGATTTCTGGGACAGAGACATTCAAACTTTGTGTTGGAGGAGGCGAAGGAGGGGGAGCCCTCACCGCGGTCAAAGATTCAAACAAAGCCGTCAATTGAGCCACATTAGCCTGTAGAGCGGTGACATCTTCTTGTAACTGCTGATTCTCTTGCCCAAGACCTTCCATTCTTTTTTTTTTGGAGTTTGCACAAGTGTTGACTTTCAAGTTGACTTTGCACGAGAGCGTCAGACCACTGTGAGGAAGACACAAAGCTTAGACTCTTTGTAGAAGAAGACCATGAATGCACAATGATGCATGAGAAAGAGAGTTTTGTTTTGTTTTTGATTTTCAAAGGACTTTAGGATACAAATCATAAAGGACCTCCTTTTTTGTTAATTATCAAAATAAATTTTCTTTTCTTTTTAAAGCAACCCCTTTTTTTTGAAGGTCCATGAAGATTGTGTAGTTTATGAAGAAATTCCTCTAAGTCCTTTGAAAATCAATGGAAAAAGTTTTTCATGAATGCATGGATCAAATGAGATGTGATGATGCAACAAGCACAAACATAAGCAAACATGGTTGGTTGAGATGTCACAATGTTGGAGCCAAAGGTAAGAACCACCCACAAGGTATGAACTATTGGTTTTTCTTCTTTTCGTAACACGGGCTCTATAAAGTTCCCAATGTCATCAACTTTCCTATTGAATACCAGGTGCGCATAACTACTCATGGCTCACTGAAATATCCGAAGAAAAATCTCGTTTGAGCGCAGCATCGCGGAACAACTGAAATCAAAACTACTTATGACTTTAGCCATCGCGCTACATACTAAGGGCCAAGATGGATTTAAAGGTAACTAAAAGCTACTCAAGCTTCTCGGGGTCTATAAAAATAGTGTCGCCAACACCACTACTAGTGCCGACAAACCCCACTTTTACAAACCCTCCACTCGAGCGTGGCCATATCACATGTATGTGCAGAACTACTCCAAACACAAAACTATGATTCCACCACAATCCTATCTTATGTGTTCACTCAAGCAGGTGTATTGTGCTTGTCTCACCACTCAAAGAATCCCACAAGGTATATATTAAGCATGTAAACAAGTAAAGCACATAAAAGCATATAAGTTAGGTTCAACCCTCTTAAGGAGAGAGTCCCCAGTGAAGTCACCATTTTTCTGTTGCAGGATTTTTGAGACATACCCCACTACAGTTTTTTATTTTTCATTTCCAAAGGAGGGGAAAAATTGAAAACCTTTTAAAAGAAAGAGATTCTAGGTACGGGGGTTAGTTGCGCTCAAGGAAGGTGTTAGCACCTCAAGCGCCCATGGTACTCCATGGTAACCTCTTATATGTTTTTGTGCTTTTTTATATACATGCTTTAAGAATGGAGGGAGAAATTGTATAGAAGAAAAAAGAGAAAGTGGGTAAAAATAAAAGAAATTTTCTTTCATAAAATAAATAAAAGAAAAGAAGTGTAAAGTATTTTTTCTTTGTAAAAGAAAGGATTTTGAGAGTAATGTAATTGTTGTTTTGTAAGGAAAATGGTAAAAAGGAAATAGTAAGAAAGTGTAAGTTTTGTTATGATAAAGAGTTAAGTGTGAGTAAAAGGTAAAATAGGTTAAAAGGATTTTCCTTAAGGTGAGTAAAAGGAAAAAATTGTAAATATATTTTTTGTTTGTAAAAAAAGGTTTTTCTTGAAAGTAATGTAATTATTATATTGAAAAAAAGAAAGTTTAAAAGAAAAGAAGATGTAAGAAAGTATAAAGATTGGTTATGTAAAAAAGGGTTAAGTGTAAATAAATAATATAGTGAAATAGTATAATGACGTTGCGACTAGAGTGGACCTACGGTTGTTTTTGTCTTTATAAAATATCGCGTTTGAAGGTTGAAAGGAGTTTTGTCGCAAGAGCCCTCGTAATCAATTGAAATTTAATTACGAGTTCTCTCGCTTGGAAATGAAATTTGGCATTGTGTGTGTTGTGTAAACTAGGAAAGCAATAAAATGATAAATAAAGTCCTACGCTATTACAACCCAATTGAATAATTAATATTTACAACCATATCGAATTGAATGAATAAATAATAATAAGAGGCAATAAGTAAATAAATAAATAGCAATGCATAAAAGTAAAATGCAAGTGCGAAAAATAAATATGGCAATGAATATGTACACAAACAATTAAGAAGAGAAATCATAGCAAGATATTATATTCTACTTAAAGGTGAAGTGTGTGAAAAAAGGTATGGGAGGCAAAGACATGATAATGGAAATTTTTAGAGTCATCCGTAGTAACAAACAAATCAAACTAAAACACAAGCAAAAAAGTGATTTTATTTAGCAAAAGAAATTTTTATGTTTTATTTTTATTTTTATGAAGAGTATGAATTTAGGCCAAAAAGGTCCTTCACTATTAATGTTAATGTTAGAGCTCAATGATTTTATGAAGTAAAATATTGTCTCTAACATGCATTTTTAAATGATGCAATGTCCTAACCTAAATGCAATGCATGTATGCATGTGGAAAAATGTAAAGTAAAATTGTAATGTGAAGTTGTAGTGTGAAATTGTAGTGTGATGCAAAAACTTGTAAAAAATGTTATGTGATATGCAAAAATGTATAATGTGACGTAGTAAAAAAAATGTAATGTTGTAAATGCATGTATGCATGTAAAAATGTGTAGTGAACATGTGATATAAATGTAATGTGATGTAAATTTTTTGTAAAAGGTTATGTGACTAAAAAAAAAATGCATAATGTGATGTAGTGCAAAAATGTAAGATTTTGAATGCATGTATGCATGAAAATTTTAATAAAAAGCATGTTACATGTTTTTATAAAATGGAATTAAATGAAGACATAATCATGTTATCAACCATAAAAGAAAAAAAAAAACAAACATAGCATAATTCAATTTTTGGCATTTTTGTAGTTTTCATATTATTTTTGCATACTAAATAACTAAAGGAAAAAACATGGCTAACAAACTAACATTTTTTGTTTTCCTTTTTTTGTATTTTTGATGTTTTTGCATTTTTCTAAGTAAATAATTAAAAATAAAGTCATAAACAAATTTTTTCTTTTTCTTGGCATAAAAAGGTTAGAAAGAAAGTTTTTTTGTTTTTTTGTATTTTTGTATTAAATGACCAATTAAAAAAGGCAGTGAAGTTATGATAAATAAACATTTTATTTTTTACATTAAAATGATTAGAAAAGAAAAGTTTTTTTTTTTTATTTAAAGAAGAGTTTTTGTCTTTTTGGCTTAGAAATTTTCTTAAGAGTTTTTTTTAGTATAAAACACTTAGCTTAATATTTTTATATAAGAAACAATAAACTCACACATATATTTTTTTATGGCAAAAATATCTAAAAACATACAAATATAATGCATATATATGAATGCAAATAAAAAAATACATTTAAAATGATAAAAGAACAAATAGACTTAATAAAAACAACAATTAAAATTAAGACAAATCACATACACACACAAAAAAGAAAAGAAAACGGATTGGGCTAAAAAAAAAAAAAAAAGGGTAAGGCCCAAACCACTCTTAGAAAGAGAGCCGGAGCGGGTCGGACCCGACCCACAACCCGGTTCGGTGGACCGACTGGGGGGCGCGCGAGAAACCCCTGGGGGGCGCGCTGAGAAAAATGAAAGGAGTTTATACTTGAAATTTTTTCCTGATCTGGCAAAGAAGTTTTCTTTCTCTCTTCTTCTCCACCTCTCTGTTCTCTTTTCCTCTGGTTTCATTTTCTCTCAAACAAAATGAAAACCCTAAACCTAGAAAATCAAAACTTGTTCAAAATAGAAAAAACAAAATGCAAACCCTACCTAAAATCAACCCCTAAACGCGTATTTGGGGTCGAAATCACACAAAAAAAACATCAAGTAGCCGGATTGGAGGGGGTCCGAAACTAACCATAAACCCCCAAATCGAAAGAGCCTAGCCCCAAATCTAACATATCATGCAATCGGTTGTTCAAAATAGCAAATAAGGGTCTTAGATCGAACATACAACATATAACAAGACATAGATCTAAATTTTAGATCTAAAATTTATACAATCACGGGTCAGGCATGGTGATGCAGAAAATGAAAGAGGAGTTTGAAGCTTGTTACCTCTCCTGAAGTGAATCTTGAGGTAACGTTTTCTTTATCACCTTCTTCCCCTTCTCTGCTGCTTTCTTCTTCTTCTTCTCTTTCGATCTCCTATCCTTTTTCTGACTTTTCTTTTGTGTTGTTTGTGATGTATGTAACCGAGATATGGAGGCCAGTGAGAAAAATTGGTTCTTCACATTGTGTGAAGAATCAATTAAGGTTTATTGGATGTTTAGAGGTGGAAGTTTGAAACCGAAAATGGTAGGGAAAAGATCGAAAAGCAGTGAGTTGATGTTGGTGAAGAAGGAGGCTGGGATTTGATAGGGGAATTGAAAAATTAAACCGATTCTTCACAGTGTGTGAAGAAGTTCATGTTTGTGTTTTTGATTTTTGATTTTTCGGTTAGGTTAGGGTTTTTCGTTTGTGATTGTTTGTTTCTGTTTTTCTGAAAAGAAATTGTTCTAAGCTAATATTTTTGCTCTCTAATCCGCCCCCCCCTCTGTGTTGTGATGTTGTGTTTGTTAAATAGGCTAAAATTTTAGGGTTTGAGATTAAAGAGGAAAAAAGCAGAATTGTTTTTATTGATCCAGATTTTGGTTAGGAAAATGTATCAAAATAGGGGGAAGAAGACAAAAGCTTGAGTACTCTTTTTTCAGAAAGTGATTTTGATCCTTTTTTCAATTTTTGGTGTTTCACGTGCTGTTTTCTCTATATTCTTTGTTGACCGAAAAAGGAACTAAGGAAGAGGACCAAGGAAAAAGAAGTTCTGTTTTTTCAATAATATTACAATTACAATAATAATAATAATAATAATAATAATAATAGATAAAAATATGACCGAAAAAATAAAAAAAGGAGAAGATAAAACATATTTTTTTGATTTCTCTTGATTATATATATTTTTATGAATAAATGAGTAAAAAAGAAATTTTGAACTAATGATAATAACCAATAAAAAGTAAAGGAAAATAAATAAAGTAAAAGAAATTCTTTTGAAAAGGATTATTGTAACAATAATAATAATAATGATATAAATGATAAGAAATAAAAGTACGACCACAAAAAAGTGATAAAAAATGAACATAAACAAAACGACGAAAAAAGGACGGACGTGATAACATATCATTATGCGATGAATATTTTTTGACATTTTATAACGAAAAAGAGAACAATGGATTTTAGGTCCAAAATTGGGGTACAACACTTGCAAACCAAAGTATGATATCAATCTAAACAAACTAATCATAAAAGCGTACATGTTATGAAGTTTTAACAATAACAACAAATTAATCATAAAATCAAATTTCTTAAGAACAATTAGGGTTTCTCTGGTGTGTTCATGTTTCTCTCGTTTTTCCACTGATCACCATCATTTTGCCTTGTAAAAGCGTAGAGGATTCAAGCGCGTTGATGAACTAACGATTTTATCGTACGGTACGTCACAAAGATTGATAGAATACCTCGGCGCGCACAAGCAGAATTTCTTGTTCCCTACTCTCATGGGGGACGAGAACGATCATCGTTGGGAAACTGTGAGAGGACGTAGGCGCAATCGCAATACACAACATACTCAGCAACGTATACCTGACCTTGCCACTGCTACACGATCCAGCAAGGGGAAGAATGAAGATATCACGACATTCTTTTTCACTGATTTTCCGCCCTCCCATGGGGCTAAGGCCATGTTTAATGCTTTTCAATACTATGGGAGGTGGTCATTCCGGCTAAGAGGGATCGACGAGGGCGAAGGTTTGGGTTTGCACGATTTTCCCAGGTTGAGAATGCTCGAAGTTTCGTGTTGGAGTTGAATAACATCATGTTTGGGAGAGACAGAATTTCTGTCAATTTGTCGCGTTATCAACGCTCAACGGCGGTTAGGGAGAACATTAACTGTATGTCAGGACAGAGGGGGGGAGGAAGTGACCGTCGTTTTGACGGATTGCGACAGGGAGATGAGGAAAGGCCTGGTCAACAACAACCATCATTGCATAGGAGGAATGCGGTACGAACTTATGCACAGGCGGCAACAAATGTTAAATCTGGGGAAACTATTCCACATGGTAAGACAACATCATGTGATGACAAAGAGCAGCGTAAATCAATGTTATCGTACGAAGTACCAAAGGACGACATGGTGACATTACAGAAAGCTTTTGTGGGCGAAGTTTTACAATCGGGAATGTCGTATAATATACAGGAAGCTTTTCTTAGACAAGGTTACTTTGGGGTGAAGGTTACTCCTTTAGGGTCAAATTTAACCTTGTTACAGGGACAAGACGATGGGGAAGTGCAAGCACTTTTGTCCGAGGCCAAAGGTTGGTTAGATCAATGGTTCATAGATATTCGTCCGTGGAATCCTAAAGAGATAGACACCGAAAGACTTGTTTGGTTAAGAGTTTATGGTATACCTTCCCATGCATGGAATGAGGACTTTTTTGCTCAGGTCGTTGCACCTTGGGGTGTATTACAGAAAGCAGCATTGAATACAAGGAAGAAGATCACTATGGACATAGCAAGTCTTCTGATTCACACATCAAGTCAGTCGGTGTTGAATGAGGTTGTGGAAGTTCAAATCAACGGAGAAACATTCCAGTTGCGGGTGATTGAAGACTCTTTTGGTCCAATGAGATTAAGCTCACCACACATTTCTGAGGTGAGTGATAATGTAGACGATGCTCTATCGGAGGAGGAGGAGGAGGAGGAGGAGGAAGAAGTGGAAGAGGAGGCAGATGAGGAGGGTAGAATGGGGTGCGACAGCTCTGATATGGGGGATAATGAATACTTTGGAGATAATGGATATTGTTTGGCTATCATTCCCTATGCACATAAATTTCATGATCATGATTATTTCACCAACGCAGTGTTGGAAGGTGTTTCGGATATTGGACTGGTTGGGAAGGTTTACACTTCTCAAGCTCCTAATTCAAATTTTTCTACTTCTAATTCTAGTGACAAACACGTGGAGAAGGGGGGGTCTGTAGGGGTGGTGGAGAAAGTTACTCAGAAGGATGGACATATGGGGAAGGGTGGTAATTTGTTGGATCAGGAGGATGTAGGAGTTGATTCACAAATTTCTACCAATAACCAATGTACTATCAAAGGGGGTGGGAGTAGTAGTTTGGCTCATTCAGCAAAAGTGGCTGGTAGTGGTGTGAAGACTTGTCAAACAGGTGGTTTATATAGTGAAGGCCCAAGTAAGGTATATCAATCTTTGTCTAAGGAACACGTGATCCAGCCCAATGGTCTTCCTAGTTCTCATTCTCATTCACAACCACGTGTACAACCAGTACCCACAAAAGTTAGGAAGCAACAACAAGCAATTAAGCAACTCAACTTGCGCCTGCCAAATCAAATTTCCAATTCGGTTAGTGTTTCTTCGCCATCTTTCAAGGAGGTGAATTCTGGTCGGTGTATAAACTTTGAAGAACGAGTGATCCGTAATCCGCCTTACCGGTATCGCCCATCAAAGACTCCAGCCTCGTCTGTTTCCTCGGCTGGCACAATTCTTTGCTGTAGTTCTTTACAATCCTCAGACATCCGTAATTGTAACAATAGGATTAAGTCTGATTTCTCTCGTTCGGCTGCACAAAAGGTTTGGTCTGGAGCTACTGAATTAGGGGTTGTTGGGGGAGAAAAGGAGGATGTTTATGTCAATCGGATTCTAGCTAATGAAAACAAAGAACAGGAAGCTAGAGTTGAACGGGAGCACCATCAAACTGGTCCATTACGAAGATTATGTCCTTTAATATGAGGGGGTGGGGAGATTCGGCGAAGCGGCGTAGGTTGAGTTCTTTTCTTAAATCAGGTCAGTTTGATATGTGTTTATTACAAGAGACAAAACGCAAGTCAGTGGATGACTCTTTGGTTCGTAGTTTGTGGGGGCATGTTGATGTCGAATGGGTGGCTAAGGCGTCTGATGGCTTGTCTGGTGGCTTGTTATCTATTTGGAATAAGGATTTATTTACTTTCCGATATAGTTTTACAGGGGCTGGCTTTTTAGGGGTCTGTGTCGAGTGGAAAGGTGGTGTGTTATACATTGTCAATGTTTACTCGCCTTGTTCTTTATCTGGAAAACGCGAGTTATGGCAGGAATTGCTTGATTTCCAGAGGCAAAATATAGCTGGTGAGTGGTGCTTAGGGGGAGACTTCAATGCGGTCTCAAAGATTGGTGAACGTAAAGGACGACAAGATGCAGGGGGGCAGTCGGAGAGGGTGGATTTTTCCCTTTTTATTGACGGGTTGGAGGTAGTAGATATTCCTGTCACTGGTAAGGTTTTCACCTGGTTTAATTCAGATGGTACCGCGATGAGCAGGTTGGATCGCTTTCTCTTATCCGAAGGCTTTATTTCGAAGAGTGGTGTTACGAATCAGAGGGTGGGTGATCGCGACATTTCTGATCATTGCCCCATTTGGTTGGAGGGTACTAAGATTGATTGGGGGCCTAAACCGTTTAAATTTTTCAACTGTTGGTTAGAACATCCGGACTTTTTTTCTTTTGCTAAAACCAATTGGGAGAAAGGGGGGATTAGTGGTAAAAGTGCTTTTGTTCTTAAAGAAAAATTAAAACGGTTAAAGGAAGATTTGAAGATATGGAATAAAGAAGAGTTTGGAGTATTGGAACTCAACATTGAGAAGACAGTGCAAGAGTTGAATGAGGTAGAGGAATTAATAGCATTTGACAAATGTGACCCGACGGTTTTAAATTCGAAGGCTTTGGTTAAGCAATTGTGGGAGCAACTACATTCTAAAGACAGACTTCTTCATCAAAAATCGCGAGCTAAATGGGTTCAAGACGGTGATTCCAATTCTCGCTTTTTTCACTCTAGTATTAAAGCAAGAAGACGGCGTAATCAGATAGTATTGTTGACGAATGGAACTGAGCAAATCCAGGGTGTTATTCCAATTAAATCTGCTGCCAAAGATCATTTTCATATGCTATTATCTGAAGAATGGACTAATAGGCCATTCTTGGAAGGCCTTGATTTCAATTGTCTCTCGGTGGAGGATAATGATTTACTGCTTACACCGTTCCATGAAGATGAGGTGCGTGATACGATTTGGGATTGTGATGGCAATAAGAGTCCGGGTCCGGACGGTTTTAATTTTAACTTCTTGAAAGCTTGTTGGTCTTTTTTGAAAACGGATGTGATGAATTTTTTTCATGAGTTTCACGGTAATGCTTTTCTTCCTAAAGCGGTGACGGCATCGTTTTTGACTCTCATTCCTAAGAAGGATCATCCACAAACTTTGTATGATTATCGCCCCATCTGCTTGATTGGTATTCTCTATAAAATTTTGTCTAAAGTGTTGGCCAACCGGTTGAAGGGAGTTTTGGGCAAATTAATATCAAAATGTCAATCGGCTTTTCTTCCTCATAGACAGATTTTGGATGGTGTGGTGGTGCTCAATGAGATTATTGATTTGGCAAAGCGGAGAGGGGACGAGTGTATGCTTTTCAAGGTTGATTTCGAACGGGCATATGATACCGTAAGCTGGTCTTTCTTAGAATGTATGATGATTAAGATGAATTTTGCGGAGGGTTGGTTGAAGTGGATGAGGGCATGTATCTTTAACAGTTCGATGTCGGTGCTGATCAACGGTAGTCCTTCGGCTGATTTTACGGTTGGAAGAGGCCTTCGCCAAGGGGATCCTTTGTCTCCCTTTTTGTTCCTTATTGTTGTTGAAGGGTTAGCAGGTATGATGAATAGGGCGGTGGGTATAGGGAAATTTAAAGGTTATAAGTTATATGGGTTGAATGTGGACCAATCTTTTCTTATAGCAGGTTCCTCTTTTTTGTCTTGTTGTTCCGATACGGTTCCTTTTAAATTTTTGGGGATACCAGTGGGGGCTAATCCTCGCCGGCGTGCAACTTGGAAACCGGTGGTGGAAGCTCTGAATAGAAGGTTAAGTACTTGGTATAGTCGTCAATTATCATATGGTGGTCGTGTTACTCTTATTAACTCGGTATTGTCTAGTCTTCCCTTGTACTTCTTTTCGTTCTTTAAAGCTCCAAGATGTATTTTACAACAGTTAGAGAGGATAAACCGGAATTTTCTATGGGGAGGCGTGGACGGAGTAAAGAAAATGAGTTGGGTTAAATGGGATCTTATTTGCTCACCAAAAAATAAGGGTGGATTAGGGATCAAAAATCTGGAACTATTCAATCTTGCTCTTTTAAGTAAATGGAAATGGCGGTTTTTACATGAAACAGATTCTTTATGGGCAAATTTACTTCGTTTCCGGTATGGGCACCTACCTACGCAGTTGTTGGAAGGGTCTTTACTCCCTTCTAGAGCAAGAGTTTCTTTATGGTGGAGGGATGTGGTTGGAGCAGGACGTGGTGTTACGGCGGATTGGTTTATGTCGAATATCAGTTGTAAAGTGGGTAACGGTTCTAACATTGGGTTTTGGAAATTTAGGTGGTTTGGAAATCAATCTTTTAAACATTTGTTTCCTGAATTGTTTGCTAAAGAATCTTCCCCCGACGTGTTGATCACAAAGAGAATTTCAAGTCATGATTCTTTCATTTGGGAGTGGACTAGTACTTTATCTGCTATTGAAGAGCAACAATTGCATCGTCTTAGGGAAATTCTTTTTGGCTTTTCTTTGCAAGCTTCGGTTTCGGATAGCTGGCGGTGGATCCCCGATACTAATGGTGTCTTCACTGTGAACTCTTGCTACACATCATTATTAGCTACCCGCCCTCAGGTGGAGATTCCTACGGCTGTGTTGTCCGCTGTTCATAGTCTTTGGAAAAATGATATTCCATCGAAAATTCTTTTTTTTGGTTGGCGACTTCTTTTGGAACGACTGCCCACGAGAGGTGCATTGAATCATCGTGGTGTTTTGCCTAATTCCTCTGATTTGTCTTGTGTTTTTTGTTCTTCTTTGATAGAGGATTGTCGACATCTTTTTTGCCAATGCTCGCTTAGCACGGAGGTGTGGAATGGTGTTTTGGGTTGGATAGGTAAGAATACGGCGTTAGAAACCGATGTGCTGCAATCTTTTGTTCACTTCGGTAATTGGTTTCAGCAGTCAAAAGGGGGGCGCATCAAACATTTGTTCTGGTTGGCCACGACATGGACTTTATGGAGGTATCGTAATAATGCTATTTTTCAAGGTATTCAGCCGCGTGTTCCAACGATCTTGGATGAAATTAAATTTTTTTCTTGGTTATGGTATAATGGAAGATTTGCTCGTCATGCTTGTATTCCTTTCACCGATTGGTGTCTGGATCCTATACAATTTTTTTTGTAATTCTCATATCTGTTATTTTTGTAAGGGATTGAGTACCCCTTGTACTCCCTTATTTTAATAATATTCTTTTGCTTATCAAAAAAAAAAAATCTAAACAAACTAATAGAGCCTCATTTAAAAAGCAATTAAACCAGTAGTAATTATCTTTTTGATCATTTCCTCCCACCCTTTTTCTACTAACTTCTTGCACTGCATGCTCAATCTTTTATGCCAAACTGCACAAATCATGAGAAATGATGTAAGATTATCTCACATGTTCTTAATTAATCAACTTTAGTTTCTACAAAAACATAGTAGTAACGGACCGTGTAAACAGAAACGTGCGCACAAACGAAATGCATAAACAAAAGCACATAAATGAAAAAAAGAAGGAACCGAACAAACTATAAAATAATACAGAAACAAGTTTAATGCAGAAATGTAGCAGCCAAGAGATTTTCCTCAATAAGCGCCAGAATAAAAATGATCTCAATTGAAAACTGGGTATATGGATCACAACACAGTACACTCACTCATAGAAGAACACATAATAAGTGGGGTGCTGCAGACAAAGTTATGCACCCAAAAATAAAATGAAAAAATCATTTAAACTGGTAGAAACTACTTACATCTTAGATGAACATGGATAATAAAACCAAATCCTATAATTCAATGTCCTAGGTGAACAAAAACAAGAGAATTGACGCAATCATACCAAACATGATAACATTGTTCTTAATCTTATGTCACTAGTACTCACTAACTATCATCACCAATGGAGATTCAAAACAAATTGAAGCATTATAGATTGATGATTCAATCAAGCACCTATTAAGAGAGTTATCAATGGTAAAGCAATCAAAGCATTAATTTGGCACAGTCATGAAGATCCTAAAGTATGGAGTAAATGGGGTTACTCTTCATGATGCCAAAGTCCCAGCCAGAGCCCAAAATAACTGAATATATATATATATATATATATATATATATATATATATATATATATATATATATATATTAAAAAATAACTCAGTTCAATGCATAAATCATATTAAAAAAAATCATATTACCTTGGTTGAAAAGACATAGATACCAAGAGATATTTCTTCTTCTTATTCAATGGAAGTGCTTTGAGAACCGCAACATTGTCTGGATTTTTAACCAACCAATTAATTGCTTTATAGCTTTGTGCCTCATCAATGTCATCAATCATCTCCACTTCATTCAACACTTCTTGCACCACTTCTTGAATATTTCCTCCCATCCTTTTTCTACTAGCTTCTACAAAATCTTTCAAAGACCCAGCCACCTCTCTCATGAAGTCCATAATCCCATCTTTGGCTTTACCCTTATTAGCACGAGTACATTGTTTCTTCTTTGCTGTGGAACTTGGTTCCTCTAAATCAATAAACACATCGGACCCTTCTTCAGCTACCTTTGCTTCTTTGTCCATGACGTCATCTGCCTCAAATGGATGTTCTACTTGGCTTCCACATGCTCGATCTTTAGCACAAATATCGACAATGTCATCCCAATTTGGAATGGCCTTGAATCGGAATCGCTTGGCTACTTCATGAGACTTATAAACAAATACAAAAATAACGAAAAGAATAATCAATACTTTAAATATTCAAAACAAAAGCAATGCCAATATGTAATTCGATTATCAAAACTACATTTCATAGAACTAGCGACTGATATAAAAGCACAATAGTACCAAAGTTCCTTGCTATATACGTGTACAAAGAAACCCAAACCAGATAACTACAATACGTATGCATCAGAAAATTAAACGGAATTATGCATCAGAAAATTCAACGGTGATCATGCATATGCATAAGAAAATTATGGCATACAAACAGAATGAATACTAAAATATACTTTGACATAAGTATTAAAATATACCTTGGCATATTCATTCCATGCATTTTCATCTTCGACAGTGATCATGCATTTTGTGCCATCCCAATCAAAGCCACTTTGACTGAGAATATCACTAACTATCCCATACCATCCTCTCCAAAGCTTGATGTGATTTTTTACATTATCTCCGTTAAGCTGAACATTAAAACGTGAAGACAACACAGCAGCTGCAGCATTGTATGCCACTGTTTTCCAAGCTCCGTCACTTTGGCGGCCCAAACTTCTTTGATCCCTAAGTGTCTCAGCTAAAACACGCTCCATTTCCAAATTCCACGTGACGTAACTTCTTACATCCTCTTTCTTTTCCCCAATGTTGCTTTCCTCCTTCTTTCTTTTTCCCTTTGTCTTGTGGCTCAAACTAGAATCCATATCTTAAAATCAAATAAGCAGTAAGCACACATAATAACAATTACATTTACATATCAATAAGATAAAAATACACATTTTATAGCAAAACGCCACCAATTACACCATTAGTTCTGAAATTTAATACAAACCAAAAATTAAGATAGAAATCTAGTACAAACACAGCAATGGCAGATAAAACATCATAGGAAATAGAAACTATCAAAACACGACTACTTAGAAAAGCAAAAAACCACTAAACCTAAGAAACATTTCTTCTCTCTTGATATTCAAGAAACATTTCCATCGCATAAGTATCACGGAATGTTGTCCATTCTTCAGTCACTTGAACTGTTGCAACCTCATCTACACCATTAGTTGTTACTCTGTGACCTTGGTGATTGGCTAACTCTTCATCAACAGCAAATAAAAGCTCTGAATCTTGAGCCTCTAAAATTTGATCACTTTTTTTTTCATCTATTATAAAATTATGCAAAACAAAACAAGCATTAATAATTCTAATTTGTGTTTTTATATCAAAAAAAGAAGGAGTTCTTAAAATACTCCATCTTTTCTTCAATACCCCAAATGACCTTTCAATAACATTCCTTGCACGCGAATGGCGGAGATTAAACAACTCCTTGTAATTTTGAGGGGTGTTTCCAATCCACTCTTTGAGATGATATCTAGTCCCTCTATATGGTGCTAAAAATCCAGGGCCATTTGTATATCCCGCATCCACAAGAAAATACTTTCCTACAGTGATTTTCTCAAAATAAAGAAAAATTCATATAGTTTCCTTTGATCCATTAAATAAATAAAGTATAATATAAATATTACCATTTGGAATTTGAAGACGGTATTGACGACGTAAAGCATCTCGCAATACTCGAGAATCTCCAGCAGACCCTTCCCACTCCGGTAACACATAAATGAACCTTAAATCTGGACCACAAACTCCTAATACATTTGTAGTTATGTCACCCTTTCTATTACGGTATCTAGGCCTATCTTCTGCAGCAACAGTTACGGGAATCCCATCAAGTGCTCCAATTGAATTCTAAAAACATAAAACAAAATCACAACATAGCTACTTAAAATGGCTTGTAAGTTGTAAAAAAAATTCAAACTTACCTCAAACCATTTCCATTTACTTGCCTCTGAGCCCTCTGGGACTTTGGCATCATGAAGAGTAACCCCATTTACTGCATACTTTAGGATCTTCATGACTGTGCCAAATTAATGCTTTGCTTGCTTTACCATGGATAACTCTCTTAATAGGTGCTTGATTGAATCATCAATCTATAATGCTTCAATTTGTTTTGAATCTCCATTGGTGATGATAGTTAGTGAGTACTAGTGACATAAGATTAAGAACAATGTTATCATGTTTGGTGTGATTGCGTCAATTCTCTTGTTTTTGTTGTCTTAATACTATAAAATGTTCACCTAGGACATTGAATTATAGGATTTGGTTTTATTATCCATGTTCATCTAAGATGTAAGTAGTTTCTACCAGTTTAAATGATTTTTTTCATTTTATTTTTGGGTGCATAACTTTGTCTGCAGCACCCCACTTATTAAGTGTTCTTCTATGAGTGAGTGTACTGTGTTGTGATCCATATACCCAGTTTTCAATTGAGATCATTTTTATTCTGGCGCTTATTGAGGAAAATCTCTTGGCTGCTACATTTCTGCATTAAACTTGTTTCTGTATTATTTTATAGTTTGTTCGGTTCCTTCTTTTTTTCATTTATGTGCTTTTGTTTATGCATTTCGTTTGTGCGCACGTTTCTGTTTACACAGTCCGTTACTACTATGTTTTTGTAGAAACTAAAGTTGATTAATTAAGAACATGTGAGATAATCTTACATCATTTCTCATGATTTGTGCAATTTGGCATAAAAGATTGAGCATGCAGTGCAAGAAGTTAGTAGAAAAAGGGTGGGAGGAAATGATCAAAAAGACAATTGCTACTGGTTTAATTGCTTTTTGAATGAGGCTCTATTAGTTTGTTTAGATTGATATCATACTTTGGTTTGCAAGTTATTTGGAGTTGAAATAGATTACAAAAATGTAAATTTACTAGTTAAAATAGCAGGTTCTTGTAGAAAGTATGTCCCTTGAGGAGTTCCACTCTTTGTGTATATTTGAATTGACTTATTTGAGCTTATCTACTAGCATAAGCACTTATGAGACTTTTTTAGAGAACTTATGAAATCAACTTATGACATGTTGTAAGTTGTTTTAATAGCTTCATATAATACAAATTTTAAGTATTGCTAAATTTTAGGTTTATATTATTTTTGAATTTATTTTAACTTTTTTCTCAAAATCGAACAAAATTTTGAGAATTTTTTATAACTTTTATTCTCGAAATAAAATAAAAAATCGAGTACTTTTTTTTGTAAATTGGAAAAAAAAATGAGATTTTTTTCTTGAAATTGAAAAAATTTCGAGAATTTTTATCTCTGACATTGGAATTTTTTTTTTAAATTGAAAACTTTTTTTATCAAAATAGAAGAAATAAAAAGAATTTTAAAAATGAATTACTTTGCCATTCTTTACTTTATCCAAACAAAGAATTTTAAAATGATGGGAATCCAAATATTTTATCCAAACAAAGAATTTTGAAATGAAGGGAATTCAAATTCAAGCATTTGAATTCCTTGCATTCTCAAAATCCCTTGGATTTGGAAATTCTCCATCCAAACACACTCTTAGGGGGTTATTCAATTGAGATTTCAATGGATTTTAAAAGACTTTTTATGATAAAAAAGTCTTGAAGATTTTGGCAAAAAAAAAAAAAAAGTCTTGAAGATTTTAATAGATTTTGTGGGATTATATTGATTCTGTGAGATTTTGAGAGACTTGTTTAAAAAACTTTTGCTTATTTTTTATAAAAGTCTTGATTGAATAACACAGGATTTACTTACTTTTTTAAAAAGTCTTGATTGAATAACACACGACTTTTTTATCATAAAAAAGTCTTTAAAGTCTTTTAAAATCCATCGAAATCTCAATTGAATAACCCCCCTAACATAAAAATTAGTAGAAAAATTGGTAGAAAAATCTACAAGAAACTTATGAATTTCCAAAGACTTATTTAAAACAAAAATCGATACAGAGCCTAAAACCAAAATTTCACGTACATACAGAGTGGTTTCAGTATAGAATTTGTTCAAACTAATTTGGCATAAACATCATTTTAATCTTGTATGTACGCGAAATTTTGATTTTAGTCCCTATATCAATTTTTATTCTAAATAAATTTCTGAAACAACCAAACTTTTTATTTTTGGTCCTAAAAACTAAAATTCGCAGGAAAATTCGCAAGTTTTCTGCATATTTTCCTATGAATTTTCCTGCAAATTTTTGCCGTAGGATTAAAATCAAAAAATTTAGTTGAATCGGGTATCCTCTACGTTCAACTGCAGAGACTAATCATTCGAGCCAGGTAGGACCACAAAGGGTGGTTAAAACGCTTTCTCAAGAGAATTTAACACTGCTGCATTCTCAAGATGACCTCTAATTAATCTGGAATAGATCATTTACCATCTCATCCAAGTGTTCTTGGGTACTTCTAAGTTTAGTCCTCACTTAATTTTCATTAAATTTTTAGTCTATGAAAAATTATCATGCACACAGCCTTGGTCCTTACTGTTAAATCAAGAAATATTTTTGAATGATTTTTTCCCAGATATGTTTAGATCATCGTAAAAAATTCTCCTAAAAAAAATGAGCTCAAAATTTGATTTCTAAATCATAATTTTAGTTACTTTTTCTTAAACTTTTGCTATTTGAAAAATTCATATTTAATTATTTTAAAAAATTCTAAATTTTAATAAATAAATTGTATATGACATTTTAACATACTCATAAAAAATTATTCAAAAATTTAAGAGTTTAATTATAATTAAGAAATTTTAATTTTATTATGGAATAAAATTATATGCAAGAAACCAATAATAGGAAATAAAAATTAAATAAGAACTAAATTTAGAATGTCCACATTTTATAAGGACTAAAAACATATTTAACCTTAATAAAAAAATGGGTTAAACTGTGTAAAAAGATTGTTAAATCTATTTTTAGTTTGTTTAAATATATCAATTTTCATTTTTAGTCCCTCTAAAATTTTCTTTGAACTTTAGTCCCTGCAAAATTTTAGTTTCTAATTTATGTAAGATAATTACATTTGAATGAAAGACAGGAGGGCATACATCATTTTAGTCTTTTTCTTACAAACATTCATGTAACATGTTCAAAATGACTTATTTTGATGACATATTGTTAATAAGACCTTAAAATGTCAATAGTTTAATTATTTAACTATATATTCTTCAGTTTAACAATTTAATCTTTAACTTGTTCAAAAAACAATTTAATCTTTAATTTGAATATATTGAATTAATGAATAAATAATAGTTAAATTATTAAACTATTAGTATTTTAACATAATAACAATGATATGATTTTTTATCAAAAAAAAAAAACAATGATATGATTTAAGAAACATCATTTTGAACATGATATGCGAGCTTTTGAGAAAAAAAAATGAGGGATTAAAATTGAAAACTAAAAATTTAGGCGGACAAAGTTTGAAGAAAAAATTTAGAAGGACAAAAATGAAAACACTTAAAATATAGGTGGATAATATATGTACTAGTTTGTGTTAAAAAATAGGATAATATATTAGTCAAAAAGAAAATAGGATAATATAATAATTAGTTAGTTTTATAAAAATTAATTTTTTTATTTGAAATAAAAAAGGACAGAATTATAAAAAAACAGAATTATTTTATAAAACATATTTAAAAGATTATTTTTTTCAATTAATAAAACAATTTTATTAAATATGTTTTATAAAATAATTCTGATAAAAAAGGATTTCAAAGGATTGTGGTATTCAATCAAGACTTTTAAAAAAAGTAAACAAATCCTTTGGTATTCAATTAAGACAATTAAGATTTTTTTTCAATGCCACAAAATCTGTTGGTATTCGATTGAGATTTCTCACGACTTTAAAAAAGTCTATCGATATTCAAAAGTATACGGATTATGATGGATTCTTTTGTGGAGTGGATTTTGAGAGACTTTTTAGTAGAAAATATAAATAGTTTGCACATCCAACAATCTCACCATAACTCTCAAGACTTTTCATAAACTTCCAAGACTTTTTAGCAGGTTTATTCTTTCTTTGTTTCTTATATGTTTTATTGCTACATATTGAACAAAATCGTTCGTTACTTGTTTATTTGTTCGTTCGTTACTTGTTTATGCACCAATCATATGAAAGTTTTTGTTTGTTATATGGTTTATGCACAAACTGATTATTTGTTTGTTACATGTTTACGCCTTGTTAGTTTGGTTTTTTTTTTGTTGACGCAAACCTTGTTAGTATGATTAGAATAACAGTAACAGCAAAGATCAAATCTCAACCTTTATGAAACCCAAGTCTAACGAACCTAAGATCTATGTAAGCCCTCAATGTTTAGAAAGATCAATCAAGAAAGATCAATCAAGAACTTATTGACAAGCTATTCTGGAAACTTCAAGAGCCTATTGAAATCTACAAATTATGGTTTATGACATTAGCATTCAAACGCTACATATTATATACTACTACATACTATTATAACCTTTGACATTAACATCTGAATTTGGTGCATGTCTATGCCTATACCATATAAACTTTCATCGTAATTACAAATCAATTTTTTGATTAGAAAAGTACCTGGATGTAAGCCCTCAATTTTTAGGTTTGGAAAATAAAATACGAAACTATTTTAGGTTTGGATTTTGTGCAAATAATGACTATAATAAAAGGTTTCAATTTTGTTTTTTCAATCTCGTATTATTACTCTTATTAAAAAATTTATATTATTTGGTCTATAATCACTATACTTTTGACAACTAGTAGAAAATAATAACTATTCTTGTGAAATAACTAATTTTTTATATATACTAGCAATCAAATGGGGGATTCACAAACAAATAACAGAGGAAAGAATACTAGAGACAAAGATAACTACGTTTCTTGGACTATGGAGGATACCAATGAGTTGTTGCACCTCTTGGTAGATGCTATGAATAGAGGATTGCGTGACGCCAATGGCTCACTTAGCAAACAAAATGTAGGACGGTTAATACTACCCAACTTAATGCTAAAACAAAATTCCCTAAAACTTATAATCATTATTTGAATCGGATGAAGTGGTTTCGAAATCAGTATAACATGATGTCAACACTTATGCGCAATAACTCTGGCTTTGGATGGGACTCAACTAAAAAAACTTTCACAGCTAATGATGAAGTATGGATAAATTACTTAAAGGTGAGCTAAATTCATAATCTCTTAAATATATCAATAGTTATAATTTTAAGTACATTATAATATTATATTTGTAGTATATTAACAATAATTTTTTTTAGTCCATCCAAGTCACAACAAACTTCGAGAAAAAACTTTGATTGATTATGAGGATTTAAAGATTGTGGTTGGGGGTGGAGTTTCTACCGAAAATGGTTCGATGTCTTTAGACCCGGATGATACTGATGCAACAACTCTTGAGCCAGAAAATAGAAGTGCAGGGTTAGAATAATTTGTATATGATCCTAATAGTGGGTCATTCATGGCACCAGATAACTATGAATCACCGTATCAACCTCCTTCACCAAACATACATAGTCCCTCATCTCATCTCCCTTCAGATTCAGAGATTTCTAAAGAAAAACAAAATTGTCACAAGCGCAAGAGATCCGAATATGGAGGGAGCACTTCGATTCCTTTTCCCAACAATCAAAGCAACATTTTGGAAAACCTTTCTATTGGCATTGGGACTATTGCTGCGAATTTTGAAAAAGTATCTAACATGATGGAGAAAAGAGAAAAAGATAGAGATGGAGATAGAGAGTTTGAGGGTGTCATTTGGGAAGTTATAAAAGATATTCCAAACTTGGATGACATAACGCGTTTCAAGACAGCTGAGTTGTTGAATACTAAAGCAAAAAAAGATCTTTTCTTGAAGTTGTCACCGGAAGAACAACGCTTATCTAGGATAAACTTCAAGTTAGGGGATAATTAACATTATGATTATCAATTACTAAAAATATTATTCTGTTAGATATCTATTTTGGTTGTACTTTGGTTTAAATATTTGGCTTAGTTTTTTTGTCAAACTATTATGGTTGTATTTTGGATAAAGTATTTGGTTTGTTTTTTGGTCGAACTATTATGGTTGAATTAATTTGTTTTTTGGTTGAAATATTATGGTTGAATTAGTTTGTTTTTTGGTCGAACTATATTTATTTGAAATATGAATTTATCTTATATTTGATATTGACTTTGTATTAACCATGATCATGGCATAAAGAACGAAGAAATGGATGGAGATATATATAATGAAGATACAAATGATGTAGATATGGATGACGAAGAATTTTATGAAGCTATTTACACAAATATGATGGCAATTTATGCTTTAATACATGTACTAAAACATTTTCTGAATATCATGTGTGATGAACATATTGAACGTCCATTAACTCGACAACGAATTACTAGTAAGGGATATGACTATATACACAAAGCATTGAATGATGATCCTGCAATTTTTCGACAAGTATATAAGATGTATCCTGATATATTTAAAAAGTTATGCAAGATTATAAGAGAAAAAACACCTTTGGAGGATACAAGATTTATTTGTGTTGAAGAAATGCTTGCATCATTCCTACAAATTGTTGGTCAGAATGCTCGATATTGTGTAATTTGAAATACATTTGGCTGTTCATAATTTGCTACACGTGAAAATTTTCACAATGTTTAGAAGGCTTTGAACTCATTAGCACCTGAATTGATGGCTAGACCAGGCTCAACTGTGCCTGCAAAAATAAGGGAAAGCACAAGGTTTTATCCTTATTTTAAGGTATGTGATCATTGTCTAATTATTATAACCAAACTCTAACTCTAATTATGATTATTATAATATTTATGGTACACTCTCTAGGATTGCATTGGAGCTATTGATGGTACACATATTCCAGCATTAGTAAGAGGACGAGATGTAAGCAGTTATCGTGATCGTCATGGAAATATATCACAAAATGTATTAGCTGCTTGTAACTTTGACTTGGAATTCATGTACATTCTTAGTGGGTGGGAGGGTTCAGCACATGATTCCAAACTATTAAATGATGCTTTGACAAGGAAGAATGGACTTAAAGTGCCACAAGGTAAGCCATTATTTTTTAAATTATAACTGTGTTTTGTTTATTTTCACTTTGATAATAATTTTATATGCATTGTCTAGTTTTTTTGGTACATTTATGTGCATTGTTTATGTAATTAGGTAAGTATTTTCTGGTGGATTGTGGATTTCCTAATCGGCGCAAATTTTTAGCCCCATTTCGAGGTGTACGATATCATCTACATGATTTTGCAGGTCATGGTAATGATCCTGAAAATGAAAAAGAATTGTTCAATCTTCGGCATGCATCCTTAAGGAATGTGATTGAGAGGATATTTGGTATTTTTAAATCACGGTTCACAATTTTTAAATCAGCACGTCCATTTTTATTTAAAACACAAGCAAAGCATGTGTTGGCATGTGCAGGACTTCATAATTTTCTTCGCAAAGAATGTCGTTCAGATGAATTCTCAGTTGAACCTATTGACGAAATTATCTTCATCTTCAGTGCTACCAAATTACGAAGATAATAATTATGAACCCATTATTCAAACACAGGAGCAGGAACGAACATATGCTAATTTATGGAGGACTGATATAGGTTCAGATATGTGGAGAGATACTACTATTTAGAAAAAACATGAAGATAGAATCACTTTGTTGTTAAAAGATTGAAATTTTTATTGTTATTGTTTCCTTTTATTCAAAGATTTGAATTATTTTTGTTTGAATTCATTTAATCTTTAGAAATCATAAAAATCTGTAAAGTACTTTGAAATCTTAAAAGTCTTTATTATAATCCCACAAAATCCTGTGTTAAGAATCTTGATTGTAAAAAGTCTTTTAAAAAAAGTCTCCCAAAACCTCACAGAATCAATATAATCCCACAAAATCTCTTAAAATCTTCAAGACTTTTTATGTAAAAATAATCCCTCAAAATCCCAATCCAATACACCCCCCTAAAATTTTAAAATTAAATAAGAGCTCCGCCTACTTCCGCCATAAATTTGCGACTGTCATCGCTCGCCGCCGTGGACTGCCTTAGAGCTGGTGTTTATGGTTTATTTATAAATGGGACATGAGTTTTTTTTTTAACTTTGGATTAAAAAATAGATTAATTAATTTGGATGGTAATTTCAATAATGATAACCGGTTTATTTGCACATCTATATTTATGAGAATGGAAGAGAATGAATAATCTTGGTTTGAGAGAAGTAAGTAGCGAGAGAAAGTGTGAATTTATGTCTTCTTCCTAAATGAATAATTTGGCTTTGAGCAAAAAAATCAAAGAATAATGAATCCTATTTTTTTATTTAACTTTTTTCATTGAATTCAGATTTTTAATCAAATTTTCTCAACTAGCACTTATTATTTAGTAGTTCAATATCTTTATACGATGTTAAATTTTGTGGCTTCAAATTTGACTAGACAATAGTTTTATTGTGTGGTCAAAAACTTTCAATTATTGCCTAAAGTGTTATAAGTAACGATTATGAGGTGTGGCTATAAAAAGAGCATAGGCAAAACAAGTTTTTGAGGTCAGAGCATTCCACACTTTTCAATTGTGGCTTAATAGTAGAATAGGGCCCAGTTTCTAAATCAAACTTAAAAAATGCATTATATATACAAGTTATATGCAACACTTGTAAAATTGTTGCTTATTCCTAGTTTAGGCCACAAGTTTGTAACTTTGGACAACTAAAGTGTGGTCTAAAGTAAAAAAATGTTATAGATGCTCTTTAAGAGTTGATATTTCGTGACATTCCAATTATGAGAAGCTTTTAGAGAGGTTTCTTGTTCCTTTTCCTCATGTTCTTCTTCACCTTTTGAACTAATACTATCCTCATTTTTGTGAGGAACTTCATGTTGGATATCATCCTCGACCAAATCCTTAGTTAGCACACCTATAAAATTCACATAAGAGATACTTTTCCTGGTTTCTTGGGATAAATACTCATCAACATGAAACATGACCAATAATAAAATTAAACAATACCAACTACACTATTGTTGTCAACGTATGAGATGTATCCATGTTTTTTTCTTCTTAAAACAGTTAAGCATGGATACATCTCACGTCAAATATGTCTTAAACATTCGCTATCTAGGTACCGACCCCTTTTCACGATTGCAAGACAATCCTACAACAATTATTTTGTATGGTTAGGTCCCCAACTTAAGTTGGTTCCTAGAAGGTTAGTAGCAAGCCTATAAGTGTTGGACATCCACACCATGTTTTTATTAGGAGAATCAAGACAGAATTTCCTAACAAACATTATAGATGTAGTATTTTCAACCTTATTACAATATTGCGCTTGATACTATTCTTTCTAGATTTTGGAGATTTGATTTTGAAAGTATTCTTTGAAAAAGTTCTCATTGACTTAGGTAGATTTGTATATTCTTTAGGTGATGGCAAGACTTGTTCCAATTGTTCTTAAACAACAAAACGTTCGTTTTCCAATATTGAATATTTTTTCACAATTCCTATCACTAGCAACACTCTTATCACAAAAACATGTGAATTATCTTTTGATGAATTTTTGTCAAGATTCAATTCATGCTCATCTAAGGCTTTCTTAATTTTTAGTTTTTCTTCTTGAAGTTTAAAATCTTCACCTTTCAACTTAGAAATTGTTCTAGGTTGAATGATTAGTTTCTTTTGGCTTCTTACTTCCTTGTTGTGTATTTCATGATATTCGTGCAATAAAACATCATAAGAAGGATAAATGTTAAGTTTGTAATCAGAGTTACTTACCTCATGAATGATGTGTTGGTGTCCCATTGAGCATAAATTAGTCACCTCTTCGAATCCGGAATCACTTGAAGTTGAGGAGTCTTCATCCTCCTCTCAAGTTATGTAAGCTCTTCTACCTTTAGACTTTCCTTTTTTAGACTTGTATTGGGATTCTCCTTTACCTTTCGTAATATTTGGACACTCGTTCTTAAAATGACCCAGTTTTCCACATTCAAAGCAAGGAATAACTTTTGATTCTATTTTCGAATCACTCTCCTTCGTGAAACCTTTCCCGAATTTTACCAATTTTTTTGTTGTTATGCTTCATCCTGTTTCGCATGATGAATTTGTTGAACCCTTTTACAAAGCGGCTCATCTCTTCGTCTTCATCTGAGGATTCATCATTATCATCCTTGATATAGCTTTGGTTTGCCTCTAAACTTTTGACTATGGACGACAAAGCCTTTAGAGCGAATCCCTTCTTCACTTTACCTTTCCCTTTTGAGCTCTTCTCTTGGGCCTTGAGCCGTATGTAATACCCTAATTTTGAGCTTTTTAAAATAAATATTTTATTTAAAATTATTTCTTATTTTCCTTCAGAAATACCCAAAAAATAGGTTTTTGATAATTTTGTTTTACAATTTATTCATTTTCCTTTATTTCTTTTAATTTGTCGCAATTTATCTTTTTATACGAAGAATAACAAAAATAATCAAAAAAATAGTTTTTATCTCTTTGTTTAAGTTTATATTTCATTTTTATATTTTTCTACATTTTTATTCATTTTTCTTATTGATTTTTACCTTTTTTTACCATTTTATAAAAATTCTTTGTTTTTGACCAATCACATTGCGACACCTCATCATCTCCACTTCATAATCATTTTATTACACAAATACCACTCACCTAATCCTATTACTATAAATACACACCTCACATCACTCAATCATTACCAATCATTTTTCACAAATCCCAATACAAGAAAAATCAGAAAAAATCACTCCTCCCTCCACCACCAACACTCTTCCGGCGCCACCGCCGGAATTCCATTTTCCGGTCAACTTCCGGCCATCCCAAAATCCATCAAAAGTTAAAATCAATTACACTTTTCCAAAGGTTTGAACATCACTGAACACGATTCCGGCCTCTAAATCACCGAAAACTGACCGGAAAAGCTCCGAATCTAACCTCAAAGTCACGGTCAAAATATAACTCCCGTTTCCGGTCATCACAAGCTCTAATCAAGGTATAGGACAGTGGATTCGTGATCTATAAACTCTTCTGAACCTTTCTATTCACTCAGTTTTCGCTTAAAGTTACCGGAACCTTTTTTTCCTTTTTTTAGATCGTTCGGTTTTGGGCTTTTTTCACGTGAATATTGCTTTGAATGATGAATATGACTTTAGATCTGTAATCTATGTGTGATTCCGTTTTGATTGGTGTAAGATTCGTTGTTTTTGGTCGTTAGAATTGTTTTCTACGCCGTCGCCAGAGCTGTCGCGCGCGGCCGGCCATTGCTGTTGCAGAGTTTCTATTTGAGGTTGAAGAAGATGAGAGGGGGACACGTGGCGCTGTGTGAGTGGCTGCAGCTTTACTCACGCGCGCCCCCCAATTTCTCAACGCCCCCCCCCTATGTTTTTTGTTTGGTGAAGTGGGTTGGTGACCAGGTTGGGTTCGACCCATGGGTCACCCGACCCGGTCCGTTTCCTGAAGCTTGGGCTGGGTCCTTTTGGGCCTAATTCTGTTTTTGTTTTTTTAAGTGCTTTTTTTTATTTTTCTGTTTATACCCCCTTTGCTGCTTCTGCACTCCCTGCTGATATTATATTTAATTATCGATGTTGTAATTTATAAAAAAAAATGCTATTCCTTTTGAAAACTCGTATTTGAAATAAAAAATATATCGGACTCTGACGTACGTCTCGTGTCTTTGATTTATTTTTTATTTCGAGTATTTTAAACAATTTAAATAATGTAGAGATAAAAGGGCTTGACTTACGACTTGTCTCTGTTTATCCTATTTTAATTAATTTCGTTTAAATGACCTTTTTTTTCGTTACTTCTTCAAAGATCGAATTATAACGTCATAATTAAATAAAATATCAATTGTATGCTGGATTTAATTTTAAGTGAAATAAAGATAAATTGGGCCCTGTCTGACGACTCGCGCTTTGAATTTATTTCTTATTTCATTCAAAATGTGATTTGATGTTCTGAAATGTAAGATAAGCGAGAGCCTGACGTACGACTCGTCTTGAGCTTATCTTACGTTTGCTTGCTAAAATGCTCGTTAATTTGCCTCTCTGTCTGTCAATTTCATTTTATGCCTGATTATCTGATTACTCATTTATTTATGTATCCGCATATTTATTTCGAGTATTATTTAATTGTCGCATTATTACACTGTCATTATCATATATCATGCATTTGCATTTTTCGCATCTTCTACCCTTTTCTTTTCTGAATCTGGAATCTGTTGTGAACTTATCTTTGAATATGGAATGTGAATAAATCAGTCTCTGTCGTACGACTCTGGCTTCGAATTATTCGCATGCCATTTAAAACGGAACACTCTTTAATTAAAGGGAATGGGAAGGAGCCTGACTTACGACTCGCCTTCGGCTCGTTTCACTTTAATTAACATATGTTCAACTAATAAACTGAATGAAAAAGAGGGAGCCTGTCGTACGACTCGTTTCTGCTCGAATGATTCGGTCCCTGTCGAACGACTCGTGATTGAGGATCATTCTCATTCACAAAACAATTTCCTAAGATCTAAAAGACATTCAACTCACTTCAACTGTTTTCCTGCCCTTGCGCAGTCAACTCTTTTTCAACTGCTCTTGTGCAGTCAAATCTTTTTTCAACTTCTTTTTTCTAAATGGATGGCGCTTTATCCATTCCCCTGCTACAGACAAACGCTTAGGCCTCCGAAGCAAGCATACAAGCATACTGTTGTATCAGTGGAATGCGACCTAAGCATCGTTCACTAAAAACAACCAACAAACTAAAATCTTTCTTTTCAGGAAGAACTACGTGAGCTTTGAATTCCTCATTGTACTCGAGGGATACGTAGGAGCGAGAGCCTCTCTCGTCAAGCCAAATAATAAAAAACTCTTTTTTCCTTTTCTGTTCAATATGCGGTAGTTTAATTCTTTTCATGCGGCTAGTTCTTTTTAAGCAAACCAAAATTCCTCAAATGGTTCCCGTTGAGTACAACGGATATGAGGGGGTGTTAACGTCTTCCCCTCATGTAACCAACTCCCGAACCCGATCTTTAAGGTTTTATCATTATTTTCCTTTCCCCTCATGGGATAAGTAAAATATGGTGGCGGCTTCATTGTTTACATTTGTGCATTGCATTTCATCATTGCATATCTGTATATTTTTTGCGCCGGGTACTACAGCTGGCGACTTCACTGGGGACACTTGATTAGTGAGTTAAGCCTAATTTGGGGCTTTTGGTTTGCTTATTCCAGGTTAGCCGTATCTGTTCTATCTTTTATATTACCGCAAAATATTGAACTGTCTGGATTTGCTGGCTTTGTCTTCTCTTCTACTCCTTTTTTTTCTTTTTGCCTTTATGGCTTGGTTCTTGGTTACAGTGTGATTATGCTCCGTACCCGAGCTAGAGTGATACTCAGGATTAGTTGAGGGATTGTCATGTTGGGCTCCCTGACGAACGTCTCTGGGCTTGGATGTGATGGTCTCGACCAGAATAGATTCACTTGGAATAATTGGACTCCTTGGCTTACGCCTTGCGGGCTTCATGTTTCCTTGTTGGGTCCGGGACTCTGGTGGCCTTTATTAGGTTTCCGAAACTTTGTCTAGGGACCACCGTTTAGAACATGTGTCGAGGTTACGATGTTGACTCATCTAGTTGGCATTATAATATCGCTCAGATGAGGTTACTTTTGGGAAAAGTAATCGAGGATTTTGGGAACCGTGTCAACCTAGAACAACATGTGAGAGGGGTGGGTTACAGGTAACTTTGAACTTTTGGCCTCAGAGATTCCATTTTGAAAAGAACCCAGTTGTTATGAAAATGGAAGATTTGTGACTTTGAGATCAAGTTCGCCAGATGATACAATGTTACCGTGATCGTATACATGCATTGTATTCATACATCCATGCATCCATATAAATAATCATGCATATTCATCTTTCATACATTTACAAAAAAATGTGGGGAAAAGTCTTTGAAAAAATATGCATTTTCATTCATAAAAAAAATAAAAAATCATGCATTTTTATCGATTAAAAATCTCATTTTCATTCATTCATTCATTCCAACAGCTACCTTCCCGGCACCGTTATAGGACAAGAAAAGTTGCTCCTCACATTATGGACAATTGGCAAGAGAAGCACGATGCGCTCCAGGCTGAGGTAACCCAGATGGGTGGACAAGTAACTCAGTTGGGTGGACAGGTAACCCAGTTGGATGGAAGAATGACCTTGTTGGGTGGGAAGCTATATCAGATTCTTGAGATGTTGGTTAATAAGAATGTGCAACCAAAGGTGGTTGAGATTCCTGCACCTGCAGTTATGGTTGCTCAAGAAAATGCCTCTGTTGGCTATGATTGGCCTACTTTTGGTCTGCCTAAGGGTTATGTTCCACCAGGATATGTGCCAGCAACTTCTGCTTCAATTGTGGAAGCCCCTGCTAGGGTGACATCTGTGCAACAAGTGATGGATTTGGATCAAGACCCATTTGAGGATCCTAGAGATGTGTACCAGGGTCCCGAATTGCGTGGGCCTAGGTTTGCTTACCAAGGACCCGTGCTTCCGGTTAGTGAACCAAAGTTTGATTTTGCTCCTCAGCTGGAAGAAACAAAGCAGAAATATCAGGCTCTAGAGGAGAGGTTAAATCTGGTAGAAACGGGTAGTGATCCGTTGGATTTCTCGAAGATGTACTTGGTTTCTGATTTTGTGCTTCCACCAAAGTTCAAAATGCCTGATTTCGAGAAATATAAGGGTTAGAGTTGCCCGAAGAATCATCTGGTTATGTATGTCAGAAAAATGGCCTCTTATTCTCATGATGACAAACTGATGATACACTGTTTCCAAGACAGTCTAGCTGGTGTGCCTCTCAATTGGTACATGCAACTTGAAAAAGGTAACATCAAGTCGTGGAGGGATTTGGCCAATGCTTTCCTCAAGCAATACCAATATAATATGGATATGGCTCCAAGCCGCACTCAGCTCCAAAATACCACTATGAAGGAGGGTGAATCTTTCAAGGTCTATGCTCAAAGATGGAGATCCTTAGCTTCTCAAGTACGTCCTCCGCTCTTGGAGACGGAACTTGTGGACATGTTTACCAATACTCTGCAAGGGACTTACTTTAAAAGGTTGGTTAGTACTACTTCCTCTGATTTCGCCGAGTTGGTCCAAGTTGGTGAAAGAGTCGAAATGGGGATCAAGAATGGGAAGATTTCAGCTGCTTCTAGTTCACAAAGCAATAACACAAGGAAGCCTGGTGGTGGCTTTAACAGAAAGAAGGAAGGTGAGACTAATGCTATATCCTCAAGGGGCAGTCAGGCGCAGCCGACGGCACCTGTTCAGTTTCCCTACTTTCCTTTTCCATACTTAGCTGCTGCTCAGCACCAACAGTTTCCAAATTATCAGTATCAAAACCCAGTGCCTCAACATCATCAATAGGCACCACCCAAACGGAATCCTCCACAACCTCGTAGGGTTTTTGATCCTATCCCTATGTCGTACAGTCAGTTGCTCCCTTACTTGATTCATAGTGGTAAAGTGACGCCTAAACAGTTAAGACCTTTGCTTCCACCATTCCCTGATTGGTATGACGCTAACGCTAAATGCGATTACCATGCTGGTATTTTGGGTCACTCTACTGATAATTGCAAAGCTTTTAAGCACAAAGTACAAGACCTCATTGATGAGAACGATTTGACTTTCAAAGAAAGCGGACCCAATGTGACCAATGATCCATTGCCTAAGCACCCAACAGGCAATGTGAGTTGTGTTGAAATTGGTGGAAATTTTATAAGAGATGTTTCTCTGATCAAAACACCCTTGTCATCTGTCCGAGAGATGCTGCTGAGTTATGAAGAGTTTGAGAAATTACACTCTGATTGTGATGATTGTCAAAAGGATCCAAACCACTGTTCAAAGTTGAAGGAATGTTTGCAACAACTAATGGATCAAGGTTTAGTGCAAGTGGGATATGCTAAAAGGGAAACTTTGGTTGCCACTGTTGATCAGAATGAACATGCAAAGCTGGAAAGTGACGGTCGGAAAGAAAAGGGATCCGTTACATCTTTGAAAAGCTTGAAAGTAGCCTTAGAGGAAGGACGTCCTACTGGTTTGGGACAGATGTTGGTCTTGCCTGAGAAAAAGGATCGCTTCAGTTTGGGTTATCAGTCATCCAAGGGGATAGCAACTCCGAAGAAGATAAAAGACAAGATTCCAAAGATTGAGGATGTTTTTAGCAGTGCTGGCTACCGTCTTGATGGTTACATTGCTATGATTGATGACAAGGATATTGATGGAAAGTTCCAGGATTAGGTGCGCCAGTGTTCTCAAGAGACTGTGCTTAAAAGGCTGTTGGAATCCCTGAAGTTGTTTTTATTTCAAAGTAATATGTTTCCTTTTCAAAACACCTTTGTTCAGCCCTGAATAAATGGTTGTGCTTGTAGGGCTACTTTGCTTTAATGTTTGATTTGCAATTAATGAAAAAGTACTTCTTGTGCAATTTCCGTCTTATTTATTCTTCTTTTACAGTTTTAAAAAGATAATGAAAAATGGCAATAACTTCTTGCATTCATAAAACACTTTTGCATTCAATCAAATTCAAAAAAAAAGAATCATCATTCAGAAGTGAATCTATTGAATCATAATTGTGCCGTAATTCTTTATGGTTTCGGGTTGCAAGCTTCGTTGAAGAGTTAATATGATTGTTGGATCAAAAGCATAAAATGATTGAACTTCATCGGTGATCGATCCGGGAACTGACGAAGAAAAAGGTTAAATTGGGTGTCTCCCCATAACAGGATATGAAAAAGAAAGTTGATCAGGCATTTTATCTCTTGTCAAGTATTTGTTTGCTTTTAAGATTATGTAATGCACATGCATGTTTCGGAATCAATCCATCTGTATTCACCTCTTTTTCTTATTACTTGCAAATTTGGAGAGAGGATGATGAAAATGAATAACTGATTTTTGCTGATATATGCTTTCAATTGTGGAAAAAACCTAGCTGATGATGAAAGGCATTGTTTCATAAAAAAAATTGTGATTGAATCGAGTCATTCTTGCATATGTTTTGTTGTTATCTGATTCTCCCAATTTCTTGAGATATATCTTTTTTAAAGAAAATAAGCAATGTTGGTTTGATACTTGACCTGACACTTTAAGAGTATATAGGTTGTTTTGCACTTTAGGCTATTATGAAAGTTCAGAAATGATTCAATAAAATCGGTACTGTCTTAACATCTTAGACTCTTTGAAGTATGTAAGATCAATTTGAGTACTGATTTTGACGAAGACCTGAACATAAGTTTTTAGTAACTCTCAGTAGTTTATCTTAGCAGTCGGCACCATCTTGTACACAAACTAAGTAGGAAATCGATGAACATAAGTGAATGATCCAGAAATGAAATTTGCATACTTTGGTTAATTTCAAAAGTGGGAATGCACTTATTGAGTTAGATGACCCTCACTCGGTTGTTTAACCCAGCAGTTGTTGAAAAACCATAGTAAATATACCCATTTAGTAGTTGGTTCAGAGGAGTCTGGTTCTGAACTTGGTAGGGCGGGTTGTTATCCGATCCCCCACAACTGCATTGGGAAGAAAAAGAGGGGTTTACCAAACTGATTTTACCAGCTCCCCTCGATTTATGATCATAATCACTAACAGATTTTTCTACCATGAGCGTGTACAAGATAACGGGCTTAATTTGATTGCACCTGAATGAAAAGGGTGAATAAAATTTAAGCAAAAGTTAGAGTCACAATAAAATGCTTCTGATTTGTCTTCATATGATGAGAGTCTTTGACTGCAATGTGTGGTTTTGTGTTATTACAGTACCCTTGGTATTGATGTTTATTACTTGATTTTCTTCTCTAGCCGGCAACCACATATGATTAGAGTTGTCATGTCGTGTTTTCAAACAAGTGCTAAAAAAGAGTTACTATTTATGTGCTTAATGGCAAGCAAATGTTCAAGTATGGGGAATTTGATAACACAATTTATATCTTCCTTTGGCTTGATTTACATGAATCCTAATTGCATGTTATAATACTCAAAAGACCTAAATGAAGCTAGGTTCACTTTGAAAGCATTCGGCAAATGTATTGTTAAGCTGACTCCTCCAGTTTGTTGAGTAACTAATAATTATCTCTCTTTTCTACACATTATATGTGTTTCAAAAAACTTGCATGTGCAAAATACCTTTTTCAAAAGAAATGATTTTACCTGCAAATTAATACTTGACATCAAAGAGATCTGAGTTGTGGTCTGATCATGGGGCAAAGCTGATTTGAAACGCTCCTAGCTAGGGGCAAGCCATCTATATATTATGCCAAACAGGGGCAAACAAGTTGAATACCCTGCTTATCAAGAGTGAATTGGTTCAAGAATTAGATACACTGCAAATATCAGTAGGTCAGGGGCATATCCGTCATAGATTCCAGTGCTTGGGGCATACTGTGTCAAGATTATATTCTCCTGAAAAGTCATATGTGGTGATATATGGCAGAACTCTGGTTGTTAACATCATGTATGGTGAAGAGTTTCCATTCTCAATGCACGCTACTGCGATGCCTGACTCTACATGAAGATGAAACTTTCAGACAGAAAGGATTGACTCAATCTCCTTTCACCAAAGCAAGGCCTTGTAAACTCGAGATCGTGAAGAAGAATGATATCGTTATGATTCAGTAGAATTCATTTATTTCATTGCCATTATCTTAGTTTCAATTTGCAATCACCTCATTGAGGGATTAACATCCAGTTGTAAAAACTTTCCGCATTTTCGCGCAGTGAATAAAATTCTCATTTTCAATCATATTGTGTCTGCTTGCATTTATGTTCTGATTGCATATGTTTGTGCTATTCATTTTGTTAATAAATAAAGCATGCAAGCATTGTGAAAAATAAAAGCATTTGAAAAAATTACAGACTGTTTTGATTTTTTTTAAAAACATCTGAAGGGAAACCAGTGGCATTCAGTAAACTGTCCCAATTCATTACAGAAAATCATGGCAATCACTCGATTCCATCTCATGAAGAAAGTTGCTATCCTTTTTGGAAGCTTGACTGAATGTTCGTCCCGCAACGACAGTCGACGTCTCAGGATTTCACCTCAATGGAGTTACTCAAATTCTCGGTGCCGGGAAATTCAAACTCTCCTCAAAACAAACCTGGAAATTCATGCATTCATGCATATTCATGCATTCACGCATATAGGTTCATGCCTAAAAAGAATCACACCAAATCCTGCACATAATCAGATATTTCATCTGCATTAGTTCTGCATTTAGGCATTATAGGTGCACAATCATGCATTCATGAAGTACATGTTTAAAATATTTGTCTTAACAGGTTGCCGACTTTGATCTCTTGTTCAGTAACGAAGGTCTGCGGACCTAATTCTCCAGCAAGACGGTTATTGAATCGTAACTTCTCAGCAATAAGGGTTGATGAATCTGTTCCCCAATGAATTGGTTAACAAAGTGCCATCCCCAAGCTGATCAGTCAGTGCATCATATTCTCAATGAGAAAGGTTGAGGGGTCGTTTCTTTCCCCAATGAGGCGGTTGATAATTGTTCATCCCAGTAAGTCGATTGTAACATCGCATTTTCAGAAAGATGGTTGATGAATTGTAATTTCTTGACAAGAAAGATTAGTTGATCTTGAATCTTCCCAGTGAACTTATTTGGTACTGATCACTGATATTCAGCAAAAGAGAGAATTGAGAGAACAAAAGAGGATGAACCCTAGCAGAGAATTGAGAGAACAAAAGAGAGAGAGGGAGCGGTTTAGGGAGAGGAAGAAAAAAGGAAAAATGAATGATTTTGCTGAAAAAATCCACTTATACTCCCTCCTGATCCCATGCCTGCGCGCGCACCATAAGCGGCGTGTACCTCTTCTCCAATGGACGTTGATCATTGATCACACGACTCTGTACTCTCTCTGATCTAGCGCGCGCGCGCCCACCATGGCTGCTGTGCACCCCTTTTGTTTGTTGATCTAAGATTTAAATCAGATGGCCCTGATTCTCCCCTCAATTCTGAAATGGTTTGGGCCTCTAGGAGTGGGTTTGAGATTGATCATTTCCCTATTCACACCCCTACTTTGCTGTTTGCACTATTTATTTTATTTTGTTTTTTTTGTGCGTGTTTTCTTGTTTCTATTTATGAAAATTGAGAAAAAATGATATTAATTCTTATGATAGAAATTTTCTTTTAAATGTACAAAAGCAAAAAAAAAGGGCTTTTAACAAAAAAATTCTCCTAATAGAAAAAAAACAAAAAAATATTTTCTTTTTAACTATTTTAATTTCAAAAAATAAAAATGTTAGTTTATTTGTTATGACTTTTCTTTATTTATTTATTTAGAATGCAAAATATGAAAATAACAAAAAATATTAGAGAAATTTAAATATGCTATGTTTGAATTCTTTTTTGTGATGATTGATTATGTCTTTGTTAATTTCTTTTTATGGAATATATAACATGCTTTTATTAAAATTTTTATGCATACATGCATTTAAAAATCTTACATTTTTTACACTACATCACATTTATGCATTTTTTATGTCACATAACTTTTTTTACAAAAATTCTACATCATATCACATTTTTTCATTTCATTTAGACTACACATTTCTTTTTTACACTTCTACATTACATTGCATCATAATCTACACTTTGCATTTCACATGACATTTGACACTAATTTTTGCATCACTACACTTTCACATTACAACTTTACTTTACATTTTTCTACATGCATACATGCATTGCATTTAGATTAGGACAATGCATCATTTTAAAAATGCATGTTAGAGACAATATTTTAATTTATAAAATCATTGAACTCTAACATTAGCATTAATAGTGAAGGACCTTCTTTGGCCTAAATTCATTCTCATCAAAAATAAAAATAAAAACTTTTCTTTTTGCTAAATAAAATGTTTTTGCTTATATATGTTAATTAGGATTGTTTGTTGATGTGAGTGGCTTTCGAAAATGCTATTATCATGTCTTTTGCTTCCGACACATTTCTTTCACACACTCCATTTTTAATTAGGATGTTATTTTGCGATGTTTTTTCCCTCCTATGTGCATATTCATCATCATATTTATTTCTCCGCATTTACATTTTACTTTTATGCATTGTCATTTATTTATTTATTTATTTATCGCTTATTATCATTATTTATTCATTCAATTCGATATGGTTGTAAATATTAATTATTCAATTGGGTTGTAATAGCGTAGGACTTTATTTATCGCTCTTTACTACTTTCTTAGCTTACACATCACACACAACGCCAAAAAAATTCATTTCCAAGGGAGAGGACTCGTAGTTGATTTTAAATTGATTACGAGACATTTTGACACAAAAAAACCTTTTTCAAAACAAACGTACGATCTTTCTATAAGACGAGCGCAAGTTCACCTTAATTTCAACGTAACTTCAATCATTTTAACATGCTTTTATCACAACCTTTTTTTATATATAACTTTTTTTCTTAATTCTTTTTTTGACAACAAAATCTTCTTTTCTTTACAATCTTCTTTTCTTTCAAACACACAAAAAAACGAATTCTTTTTCAAACAACAATAACTTCTTTTCTTTTTTTACATAACAACATTTGCACTTTCTTACTATTTCTTTTCTTTTAAACATTTCCTCTACAATACAATAAAAACATTACTCTCAAAAATCTCTTTTTTTTACAAAGAAAAACATTTACACTTCTTTTCTTTTATTTACTTTATGAAATAAAATTTTCTTAACTTTTACCCACTTTCTTTCTTCTTCTATACAACTTCTCCCCCCATTCTTAAAGCATGTACAAAAAAGCACTAAAAAACATATAAGAGGTTACCATGGAGTACCATGGGCGCTTGGGGTGCTAACACCTTCCTCAAGTGCAACTAACCCCCGTACTTAGAATCTCTTTCTTTTAAAGGTTTTCAATTTTTCCCCTCCTTTGGAAATGAAAAATAAAACTGTAGTGGGGTATGTCTCAAAAATCCCGCAACAACCCCCCCCCTATGTTTTTTGTTTGGTGAAGTGGGTTGGTGACCGGGTTGGGTTCGACCCATGGGTCACCCGACCCGGTCCGTTTCCTGAAGCTTGGGCTGGGTCCTTTTGGGCCTAATTCTGTTTTTGTTTTTTTAAGTGCTTTTTTTTATTTTTCTGTTTATACCCCCTTTGCTGCTTCTGCACTCCCTGCTGATATTATATTTAATTATTGATGTTGTAATTTATAAAAAAAAATGCTATTCCTTTTGAAAACTCGTATTTGAAATAAAAAATATATCGGACTCTAACGTACGTCTCGTGTCTTTGATTTATTTTTTATTTCGAGTATTTTAAACAATTTAAATAATGTAGAGATAAAAGGGCTTGACTTACGACTTGTCTCTGTTTATCCTATTTTAATTAATTTCGTTTAAATGACCTTTTTTTTCGTTACTTCTTCAAAGATCGAATTATAACGTCATAATTAAATAAAATATCAATTGTATGCTGGATTTAATTTTAAGTGAAATAAAGATAAATTGGGCCCTGTCTGACGACTCGCGCTTTGAATTTATTTCTTATTTCATTCAAAATGTGATTTGATGTTCTGAAATGTAAGATAAGCGAGAGCCTGATGTACGACTCGTCTTGAGCTTATCTTACGTTTGCTTGCTAAAATGCTCGTTAATTTGCCTCTCTGTCTGTCAATTTCATTTTATGCCTGATTATCTGATTACTCATTTATTTATGTATCCGCATATTTATTTCGAGTATTATTTAATTGTCGCATTATTACACTGTCATTATCATATATCATGCATTTGCATTTTTCGCATCTTCTACCCTTTTCTTTTCTGAATCTGGAATCTGTTGTGAACTTATCTTTGAATATGGAATGTGAATAAATCAGTCTCTGTCGTACGACTCTGGCTTCGAATTATTCGCATGCCATTTAAAACGGAACACTCTTTAATTAAAGGGAATGGGAAGGAGCCTGACTTACGACTCGCCTTCGGCTCGTTTCACTTTAATTAACATATGTTCAACTAATAAACTGAATGAAAAAGAGGGAGCCTGTCGTACGACTCGTTTCTGCTCGAATGATTCGGTCCCTGTCGAACGACTCGTGATTGAGGATCATTCTCATTCACAAAACAATTTCCTAAGATCTAAAAGACATTCAACTCACTTCAACTGTTTTCCTGCCCTTGCGCAGTCAACTCTTTTTCAACTGCTCTTGTGCAGTCAAATCTTTTTTCAACTTCTTTTTTCTAAACGGATGGCGCTTTATTCATTCCCCTGCTACAGACAAACGCTTAGGCCTCCGAAGCAAGCATACAAGCATACTGTTGTATCAGTGGAATGCGACCTAAGCATCGTTCACTAAAAACAACCAACAAACTAAAATCTTTCTTTTCAGGAAGAACTACGTGAGCTTTGAATTCCTCATTGTACTCGGGGGATACGTAGGAGCGAGAGCCTCTCTCGTCAAGCCAAATAATAAAAAACTCTTTTTTCCTTTTCTGTTCAATATGCGGTAGTTTAATTCTTTTCATGCGGCTAGTTCTTTTTAAGCAAACCAAAATTCCTCAAATGGTTCCCGTTGAGTACAACGGATATGAGGGGGTGTTAACGTCTTCCCCTCACGTAACCAACTCCCGAACCCGATCTTTAAGGTTTTATCATTATTTTCCTTTCCCCTCATGGGATAAATAAAATATGGTGGCGGCTTCATTGTTTACATTTGTGCATTGCATTTCATCATTGCATATCTGTATATTTTTTGCGCCGGGTACTACACCGTAGTAAGATTTTCTCATGTTCCTTGAGCTTTCCAAATAGCATGGTTACCTTCAAAGTGTTCAAATTTTGTGATTCTTTGATGGCGATGAGTTTTGGTTGTTACTCCCTGTTCAAAGATCTTAAGATTTTGTTAAAGCAATCTTTGTATGATATGGTTTTACCTAAATTGTTGAGCTTGTTTACAATCTGAGTAAAACAGAACTGCACGAAAGAAATACTTTCGTTTACAATCTGGGCTTGTTTACTCTCGTTGGTAAGCACGTCAATCTTAGACTGTTTAACATCATGGGTCCCCTCATAGAGGTTAGATAACGCGTCCCATATTTCCTTGATAGTTTTACAGTGTCAAATTGTGTAATATTCATTAACTCTGAAAGCGAAAATTACGATACGTTTTGCTTTTAAATCTTATTAGACTTTATTTAAAGGCTTAAATACAGTTTTGGTCCTTTAATTAATTTTGTGGTTTCATTTTGGTCCCCTAAATATGAAATGTTTTTTTTGAGTCTTTTAACTAATTTTTTGGTTTCGTTTTGATCCTTTAACTATGTCTCCATTAATCAAAGTTGTAAGACCCATAATTCTATAGTACCTTTAAGTGTAGGATTTTCGAGTAGCGGCTAATAGAGTGAGGTTTTTAATTATAGTTTCGCGTATAGCATCTGTAATAAGAGTAAGTTGTTGAGTGCGCTCTAATTTTACATTCGAAAAATTGACACAATGATTTTATCAGCTTTAAATGAGTTTAGAAACATTTTTATCTTATCAGAATTTCAAAAATAACTTTCTAGTGGTTTTTGAGAAAAAGTGCAAAATATACCCGCTGATTAAAAATTTTACTATTTTCGATTGCCATCAAAATTTAAACGGACACTTTATATGTCGACTGTAATGAGAATTTGATCTCATTATATTTTTCCGAGTTAAGGAGCGAAAAATTATTCATAATAAAATTTATTTGAAATTTTTTGAATCGTTTTAATTAAATTGTTTACGGTAGAATTTTTCTGTTTCCGTAAAATTTATCGCTACGCGAGATACGACTTGTTTAAGAGCGAACGGGGGACTGAGGGAGATGAGTTGACAAGATCACAAAATATCTAGATATTTAGGTGAGAAGCTTGGTGACCAAGATTTCAATGAATGGCTAGGATTTGTTCTTGCAATTTTTACTATTCGATCGAACGAATATGGTTAATTCAAGTGGCCTATTTAAGAAAAAGGTATGTGAATCAAATTGTTTCCATTCTTTCTCTCTTTTCCCATAGCTCTCTCTCTCTCTCTCTCTCTCTCTCTCTCTCTCTTCTCTTTCTCCATTTATTTTATTTTCTTATAAGTATTATGGAACAAAAACACCATTTTTGTGAGAGCTTGAGTGAGTATTGGATCAAGGTTCCAAGAGAGAAAGTGTAGATCACAACTTGGTGAAGCTTTTGACATAAGCAAAGTGGTTAAGACGATTAGCCGAATTGGGAACTTTTTGAGAGAGAGACGGACGTTGCTCGCCTAACGTAAATGAACGTGTTGGAAGCTTGCTAAGGTAGGGGCACTTTCTAATGATTTTGATATACCTCGAAATATCGAGTGCTTTTTATGCATGTGTATTTGCTTGATGTGTTGCAATGTGATTTATGAGCATGTTGTTGTGTGATATATTCTCGCGACGAGAACTTGTTGAGAACATGCTATATTCTTCACATGTTTGACTGATAGTTGTGAATTCATATAATTGAATAATATTAAATGTTCATACATGTTCTTGGTTGAATATATTGTTGTACATAATGTTGTTATAATAATATGTATTGACATGTGGTTACAATTACATATGCAATCATAGTACGTGGTTACGTGAGTGGACCACAGGGGTGAGGTTGCGTGAGTGGACCCACCTTTATCCTGCAGGGTTTTATGATTGGTATGTAATTGATGCATTGGCATAGATAAGAGACATCGTAAGCTCATGCATTCATGGTATGTGGTTGCGTGAGTGGACCCACCTTAATCCTGCGGGATTTATAGAGTCCAATAAGTGGTTGCGTGAGTGGACCACAGGGTGTAATTGCGTGGGTGGATCTACCTTAATCCTTCGTGATTTTATTGATGGCCCTGCGGGATATAGTAGGAGATGGACCTACGACTCTCTGCGGAGAGGTTAAATTCTGGAATTCATGCATATGACGATCCAGTGATTGGCGTCACATTTCTTATAGAGTCTGCATTGATAGGCTAATTGTGGGTTTAAATATTGTTGTGTGTGACTGATAAATAATTCGTGCACTTAAATCTATTGTTTTATGATTCCAATGATTAAATGTGTAAATAATGTCATGTATTGTGTATCTTGCGCTGCGTATTTTTGGTTATATGTTATTTTTAGTGGGTGACCCTCTACGAGCATTTTTAGGTAATTACATGTACCACATAGATAAGCGACGAAGCTTGAAGCTGTCTGTGGGCCTCCGTCACCCACCCATCTTCAGTAGAGTCTAAGGATCAGCTTAGGGGTAGTTGTTTAAGAGTCATGTTACTCTTATTTATTTTCCATTGTATTTATATTCTTAAATTGTATTATGATTTATTTGGAATAAATGAGACCGCTATGTTTGTTTAGGCATAGTCGGTGGTTTTCATTCTTAAACTTTCATTCGTGAAAATAATTTATAAAAGAGGCATTGCATTTCGATCATTATTTGGTAAATGGTTTACTCTGATTTAATTTAACGGAAATCGTGAATGTTTCTTTTCAAAGGCTTTGTTTATTTTAAAAAGAAAAAAAAAGACCTTTTGGGCTATGAAAAGCGGGGTGTTACAAAAGTAGTCATTTCCGTCAAATTGATTCAAAAAACGTTTGTTCTTGTACAAAGTTGCAATGTTCATCTTCTTCCTTCCATTGTTCTTCATATTCATCATCCTAAACCCAGATTTTTTTGAAACATTCAAAATTCATTTTTATTAATTCTTCCAATCTTTTTCATATTCCATTCTTCTTCATTGTTTTATTTCTTCATCTTACACCTTTCTTTTTATTCTTCTTTATAAATTACTCAATCAAACTTAAATTTTCAACCAACTTCAAACAAATTTACAATAAAATCCCAAATTTTTAAAATTTTAATTTCTTTCAAACAAACCCAAAATTCCCAAGAAAAAAATCAAACCCTATCATCACCTTTCCTTCCCAAACAATAAAAATCCCACACCATCAATATCAAGATGAAATTGATAAGCACAAGCTAAGGAGTTCAACCAACTATAACAAGCTGGATTACATTCTTCAACAAAAAAAAACAATTATTACAAATCAAACAAAGAAATAGAGACAGAAACATACAGCCACACCACTAGCAACATTATCTCAAAATCTGCGACCCCTCTCACCTTCAAATTGCAATTTTTTTGCGTTACTAATATTTGTGTTTTATGCACAGATCTAATATAATTTTGGGAAGGAAATGTGATGATGAATTTATATTCTTCTTTTTGAAAATTTTTGTGTTTGTTTGAAGAATCCTATGATAATGGTGAAAAACATGAAGTTTACTTTTTGAGTTTTGATTTTGAGATTTGTTTAAGGAAGGAAAATTTTTAATATTTCCGGGATTTTGTTTATGAAGATAATAAATATTATGAAGATGGTGATGAACATTAAGAAGGAGAATAGTAAAGAAGATGAAGAAAAAAGAACAAAAAATTAGGTATTTGTGGTTCACTATTAGATATCATATACTTATAAGATTCAACGGTTTAGATGTCAACAGAAAAATCAAATGGTTAAAATTTTAATTTTTATTGAAGCCTACGGTGGACCACATACAATGTTGGTATACTATATACATTTTGTGTTAAAAACTAACGGAATTGACCTTTTTGAATAACAGAGTTAAGTTAAAGGACTTAAACGGAACATTTATTAATTAAGGAACCAAAGTGAAACTTGAAAAATAGTTAAGGGACCAAAAGTGTATTTAAGCCTTATTTAAATCATCATTCATCCAATCGTCCTTTAACTTGTCAACTACTCACAATCAACGGTTTGAATAGGTTTAAAAGTTTCGTTTTTTATGGCTTTCCACACTTGCATGTCAATTGACATGATATGGACACTCATGTGATCCAAAATTCTTAGTTTTCTGCATTGAAAACTGGAGCTCTATTGTACGCACGTCTATGAACATTACTCGTCATCTCCTTAAGTTGTAAAACTTTGTCAAATAGATTGGACTCTCGATGCCACTTGTTGGTAGGTATGACGGATACAATACCTCTAGAGGGGGGAAGAGTGAAAAGAGGTTTTACAAATTTATTTAAGTTAGCGGAAAAGCAAACGCATTTTTAGAATCTCCTACAACTTTTGGAAAGATCGCCTAATGTTGACATATTTGAATTCCGATTATACGTAATATGAATATCACACTCTAAAGCTACAAAGTAATATTTAATTCTAAGATTGATTGTAAATTGAGCTTATCAACAAATTACATAAAAACAATCAATCATAAATTTCTTACACTATAAACAATTAAAACAAGTACACACTAAAGAATTGAATACTAGTAGAAAATTTACTAAACACTAGTTGTATAGTTTTCTAAAACACTTAGAGTGCACACTATGATTCAAAAAAAAATTAAGTGTTTTTAAACTAAGTTCACAACTAATTGATAATTCAATTTCTACACTATTTAACACAAGTCAATTTATCACCTATAATTTCACCAATCTAACCATATTGATGATCTTAGAATTGAATTACTAGAAAACCAAATTTTAAAACAAGTTTTAAAATCAATTCAACAATGATTATGATTCAACTTATTTCTAAATCATCAAAGCTCGGATTACCTAGTTATATGATCAAATATATTCGAAAATTAAAGAGATTAAATAAGAGAGATTAGACCGGCGATTTATAGTGGTTCAGTCTTTCGTCGTCGCTTGGACCTACTCCACTTTCTCCGGATTGTGTCACACCACAACCGGAACCTTCCACTATGCAATTTTGCAAGAATTACAATATTCAAATATAATAGGTACACTAATTCATAAATTCTACATCTAGATTCTTGACTTGATCTTGTGCTTCACTCTTGCCTATGAACAAATAATGATCCAAGACTTCAAATTTGATTCTCCAAATTCCTTGGACAATCTCTCAATAGGTTTCTTCAATTTGACTAAAGAATCGTCAAAGCCTCCTTGGTCTCGATCCAATAAAAAACTCACCAATAAGCTTTTGAGAGAAAGATCTTAATCATTTTTCCTTAGATATTGTTCCTTGTTCTTGATCGATAATGTTGATCCCAAAACTAAGATCTCTCCCATCTAGAACACACACACTTAAGAAAACGATTAGATGCAGTCCATTACACTAGATTAATTCTCCAAGAGCTTAAAAGGTTTCTTCAAAGTTTGCAAAGAATTCTAGAGAATATTGAGTATGAGAGTTAAAATTGAAAAATGAATGTTGTATGAGAAAATTGTGATAAGTTCAACTTATAGTAAGTAAAATGAACGTGTAAGTAAAGATCATGATCTCCTCATAAATAGATTAATGGATAGAATTATATGTAAGTAAAGGATCATGAATATATTCCTGGAAGTGTAAAACGAATCTAAATCCACCTTCAGTAGTCGCTCTACAAAATTCAGGATCGTAAGGTACATGGTATTGTGATGACACGAAATCATATCGTATTTTTAGCTTAATTTAGGTGAACTTTAGTTGCATTTGCATATGTATTTATTTCATTTATGTCTTTTTATGTTAGTATTTGATTTGTTTTTAGTTTTGTCGAATAAAATAGGTCGGAGAAGGGAATTGAGCAAAAAGTGTCAAAAACGGAGCAAAAAGGGGGTGCAAAGCCCAAATTCGCGCAGCCCACAAAGGAGCATGGCAAAAATGGGCATTGGCCCAAATTTGCACAGTGGCGAGCGCCACAGTGGTGGTGGCGAGCGCCACCAATTGGAGGCCCAGTGGCGAGCGCCACAGAATGGGTGGCGAGCGCCACCCAGTGAGAAAGCCTAGCAACTGTTTTGCGCAACGTGGGGAGCAAGTAGGCGTTCGATCAACCGCTTTTCCTAATCGTGTGGCTATTGGATAAAATCAAAAGAGAGCTTATCATCTCCTATTTTTGTGGATCGTAACCTGAAAAATCCCTCTATAAATAGAGGACGCGATTCTCTTCTTTTCCCACGCATTATTTCCTTCAGTTTTCTGTCAGTTTAGGTTTCTAGTTACAGTAACTGTAACGGTATTTCCACACCGGGAATCCGTTTTCAGTTCTGTTTTCACTTTCCTGTCAAGAATTCTGTACCGGTTATTTTCGTCAACTTTAATTCCAGTTATTTCAGAATTTTATTTCAGGTTCTTTTTAATGTCTTTATTTAATTATTTATTTATGCTTTATTTAATTTTCTGTTTTTATTTATTTATTTCCTTTGTCATGTCTAGCTAAATTTCTAGATATCGGTATGTAAATTAATTCTCCGAAGGGAGTTTAATAATAATTTAGCGCGCAATTTCTAAACTATTTTTCTGATTCGAATTCCTAATTTTAAAACTCCTAAGCTTTTGAACGAGAGTAATATAAAAACGGGCAGAGTGACCAGCGTGGTTTAATTGATGGCATGGCAGATATGTCTTTACGCATGGATGATTTTGATAGCTATTTCCAACTGCTCGGTGCAGGACCTCCACCACATGAGAGGCGCACAAGGAGGCGTGGCCCGGACCGCCAGTAGTTATTTTCTCTCAGGTTGTACCCTTCCAAACTCACCTTTAGTCGTTGCATTGGGGACAATGCTCGATTTAAGTGTGGGGGAGGAAGCTTTATCGCTTTCCTTTACTTACAGTCATTTAGTTTTGCATGCATAATAAAACCTTAGGATAGTTCACTTAGACTGAGTTGGTCTTGTTATTGTTTGATTTTCCCATTTCTTGAGCCATAACCAAAAAATTTCTTGTGAAAAGCAGGTGTTGATTTATGATGCTTGATGTTGATTGTCTTAAAGTATATAGGTTGTTTGCACTATCTAGGCTATTTTGTGAATTTGGGTAACGGTTAGATAAAATCAATACCGTTTTAACACCTTAGATTCCCGGAAGTGTGTAAAACTGATTTGAGTACTAATTTTGACAAAGCTTTGCACTTGAGTTTTAATGAACCCTTAGTAGTTTATCTAGCAGTCGGCACCATCTCAAGGCACAAACTAAGTGGGAAACCGAAGAACATAAGTGAATGATTTTGATTATAAATGTTATGAATACTATTGGTTGATTCCTTGGAATAATTGATGAAAATTCAGCAAATGTTGAAACATGAGAAGGAAAAAATACCATAGTATAGAAACTCATTAGTAGTTGGTTCAGAGGTGTCTGATTCTGAACTTGGTAGGGCGGGTTACGATCCGATCCCCCGCAACTGCGAAGTGGGTAAAGCAAATAGGGGTTACCAAACTTATGTTATCAGCACCCCTCGCTGTATGATGATCATAATCACTAACAGGTTTCCCACCATGGCCGTGTACAAGATAACGGGCTTAATGTGATTGCGCTAGAATGAAAAGGGGGAATGAAACTTAGGTGAGAGGTAGAGTCAAGAGGAAATGCTTCAGGTCTGTTTTCACATAACGGGAATCTCTTGTGTCATTACAGTATTCTTGTTATTTGCACTGCCACCTGATTTTCATGGCTTAGCCGGCAACCACGTACGAGTAGGATGATCGTGTCATGTGTTTTTACTTATGCTTTGCGATTTACTATTCTTTTATGCTTGAGGACAAGCAATGGTTCAAGTGTGGGGGAATTTGATGACACGAAATCATATCGTATTTTTAGCTTAATTTAGGTGAACTTTAGTTGCATTTGCATATGTATTTATTTCATTTATGTCTTTTTATGTTAGTATTTGATTTGTTTTTAGTTTTGTCGAATAAAATAGGTCGGAGAAGGGAATTGAGCAAAAAGTGTCAAAAACGGAGCAAAAAGGGGGTGCAAAGCCCAAATTCGCGCAGCCCACAAAGGAGCATGGCAAAAATGGGCATTGGCCCAAATTTGCACAGTGGCGAGCGCCACAGTGGTGGTGGCGAGCGCCACCAATTGGAGGCCCAGTGGCGAGCGCCACAGAATGGGTGGCGAGCGCCACCCAGTGAGAAAGCCTAGCAACTGTTTTGCGCAACGTGGGGAGCAAGTAGGCGTTCGATCAACCGCTTTTCCTAATCGTGTGGCTATTGGATAAAATCAAAAGAGAGCTTATCATCTCCTATTTTTGTGGATCGTAACCAGAAAAATCCCTCTATAAATAGAGGACGCGATTCTCTTCTTTTCCCACGCATTATTTCCTTCAGTTTTCTGTCAGTTTAGGTTTCTAGTTACAGTAACTGTAACGGTATTTCCACACCGGGAATCCGTTTTCAGTTCTGTTTTCACTTTCCTGTCAAGAATTCTGTACCGGTTATTTTCGTCAACTTTAATTCCAGTTATTTCAGAATTTTATTTCAGGTTCTTTTTAATGTATTTATTTAATTATTTATTTATGCTTTATTTAATTTTCTGTTTTTATTTATTTATTTCCTTTGTCATGTCTAGCTAAATTTCTAGATATCGGTATGTAAATTAATTCTCCGAAGGGAGTTTAATAATAATTTAGCGCGCAATTTCTAAACTATTTTTCTGATTCGAATTCCTAATTTTAAAACTCCTAAGCTTTTGAACGAGAGTAATATAAAAACGGGCAGAGTGACCAGCGTGGTTTAATTGATGGCATGGCAGATATGTCTTTACGCATGGATGATTTTGATAGCTATTTCCAACTGCTCGGTGCAGGACCTCCACCACATGAGAGGCGCACAAGGAGGCGTGGCCCGGACCGCCAGTAGTTATTTTCTCTCAGGTTGTACCCTTCCAAACTCACCTTTAGTCGTTGCATTGGGGACAATGCTCGATTTAAGTGTGGGGGAGGAAGCTTTATCGCTTTCCTTTACTTACAGTCATTTAGTTTTGCATGCATAATAAAACCTTAGGATAGTTCACTTAGACTGAGTTGATTTTGCGTGTTGGTCTTGTTATTGTTTGATTTTCCCATTTCTTGAGCCATAACCAAAAAATTTCTTGTGAAAAGCAGGTGTTGATTTATGATGCTTGATGTTGATTGTCTTAAAGTATATAGGTTGTTTGCACTATCTAGGCTATTTTGTGAATTTGGGTAACGGTTAGATAAAATCAATACCGTTTTAACACCTTAGATTCCCGGAAGTGTGTAAAACTGATTTGAGTACTAATTTTGACAAAGCTTTGCACTTGAGTTTTAATGAACCCTTAGTAGTTTATCTAGCAGTCGGCACCATCTCAAGGCACAAACTAAGTGGGAAACCGAAGAACATAAGTGAATGATTTTGATTATAAATGTTATGAATACTATTGGTTGATTCCTTGGAATAATTGATGAAAATTCAGCAAATGTTGAAACATGAGAAGGAAAAAAATACCATAGTATAGAAACTCATTAGTAGTTGGTTCAGAGGTGTCTGATTCTGAACTTGGTAGGGCGGGTTACGATCCGATCCCCCGCAACTGCGAAGTGGGTAAAGCAAATAGGGGTTACCAAACTTATGTTATCAGCACCCCTCGCTGTATGATGATCATAATCACTAACAGGTTTCCCACCATGGCCGTGTACAAGATAACGGGCTTAATGTGATTGCGCTAGAATGAAAAGGGGGAATGAAACTTAGGTGAGAGGTAGAGTCAAGAGGAAATGCTTCAGGTCTGTTTTCACATAACGGGAATCTCTTGTGTCATTACAGTATTCTTGTTATTTGCACTGCCACCTGATTTTCATGGCTTAGCCGGCAACCACGTACGAGTAGGATGATCGTGTCATGTGTTTTTACTTATGCTTTGCGATTTACTATTCTTTTATGCTTGAGGACAAGCAATGGTTCAAGTGTGGGGGAATTTGATGACACGAAATCATATCGTATTTTTAGCTTAATTTAGGTGAACTTTAGTTGCATTTGCATATGTATTTATTTCATTTATGTCTTTTTATGTTAGTATTTGATTTGTTTTTAGTTTTGTCGAATAAAATAGGTCGGAGAAGGGAATTGAGCAAAAAGTGTCAAAAACGGAGCAAAAAGGGGGTGCAAAGCCCAAATTCGCGCAGCCCACAAAGGAGCATGGCAAAAATGGGCATTGGCCCAAATTTGCACAGTGGCGAGCGCCACAGTGGTGGTGGCGAGCGCCACCAATTGGAGGCCCAGTGGCGAGCGCCACAGAATGGGTGGCGAGCGCCACCCAGTGAGAAAGCCTAGCAACTGTTTTGCGCAACGTGGGGAGCAAGTAGGCGTTCGATCAACCGCTTTTCCTAATCGTGTGGCTATTGGATAAAATCAAAAGAGAGCTTATCATCTCCTATTTTTGTGGATCGTAACCAGAAAAATCCCTCTATAAATAGAGGACGCGATTCTCTTCTTTTCCCACGCATTATTTCCTTCAGTTTTCTGTCAGTTTAGGTTTCTAGTTACAGTAACTGTAACGGTATTTCCACACCGGGAATCCGTTTTCAGTTCTGTTTTCACTTTCCTGTCAAGAATTCTGTACCGGTTATTTTCGTCAACTTTAATTCCAGTTATTTCAGAATTTTATTTCAGGTTCTTTTTAATGTATTTATTTAATTATTTATTTATGCTTTATTTAATTTTCTGTTTTTATTTATTTATTTCCTTTGTCATGTCTAGCTAAATTTCTAGATATCGGTATGTAAATTAATTCTCCGAAGGGAGTTTAATAATAATTTAGCGCGCAATTTCTAAACTATTTTTCTGATTCGAATTCCTAATTTTAAAACTCCTAAGCTTTTGAACGAGAGTAATATAAAAACGGGCAGAGTGACCAGCGTGGTTTAATTGATGGCATGGCAGATATGTCTTTACGCATGGATGATTTTGATAGCTATTTCCAACTGCTCGGTGCAGGACCTCCACCACATGAGAGGCGCACAAGGAGGCGTGGCCCTGACCGCCAGTAGTTATTTTCTCTCAGGTTGTACCCTTCCAAACTCACCTTTAGTCGTTGCATTGGGGACAATGCTCGATTTAAGTGTGGGGGAGGAAGCTTTATCGCTTTCCTTTACTTACAGTCATTTAGTTTTGCATGCATAATAAAACCTTAGGATAGTTCACTTAGACTGAGTTGGTCTTGTTATTGTTTGATTTTCCCATTTCTTGAGCCATAACCAAAAAATTTCTTGTGAAAAGCAGGTGTTGATTTATGATGCTTGATGTTGATTGTCTTAAAGTATATAGGTTGTTTGCACTATCTAGGCTATTTTGTGAATTTGGGTAACGGTTAGATAAAATCAATACCGTTTTAACACCTTAGATTCCCGGAAGTGTGTAAAACTGATTTGAGTACTAATTTTGACAAAGCTTTGCACTTGAGTTTTAATGAACCCTTAGTAGTTTATCTAGCAGTCGGCACCATCTCAAGGCACAAACTAAGTGGGAAACCGAAGAACATAAGTGAATGATTTTGATTATAAATGTTATGAATACTATTGGTTGATTCCTTGGAATAATTGATGAAAATTCAGCAAATGTTGAAACATGAGAAGGAAAAAAATACCATAGTATAGAAACTCATTAGTAGTTGGTTCAGAGGTGTCTGATTCTGAACTTGGTAGGGCGGGTTACGATCCGATCCCCCGCAACTGCGAAGTGGGTAAAGCAAATAGGGGTTACCAAACTTATGTTATCAGCACCCCTCGCTGTATGATGATCATAATCACTAACAGGTTTCCCACCATGGCCGTGTACAAGATAACGGGCTTAATGTGATTGCGCTAGAATGAAAAGGGGGAATGAAACTTAGGTGAGAGGTAGAGTCAAGAGGAAATGCTTCAGGTCTGTTTTCACATAACGGGAATCTCTTGTGTCATTACAGTATTCTTGTTATTTGCACTGCCACCTGATTTTCATGGCTTAGCCGGCAACCACGTACGAGTAGGATGATCGTGTCATGTGTTTTTACTTATGCTTTGCGATTTACTATTCTTTTATGCTTGAGGACAAGCAATGGTTCAAGTGTGGGGGAATTTGATGACACGAAATCATATCGTATTTTTAGCTTAATTTAGGTGAACTTTAGTTGCATTTGCATATGTATTTATTTCATTTATGTCTTTTTATGTTAGTATTTGATTTGTTTTTAGTTTTGTCGAATAAAATAGGTCGGAGAAGGGAATTGAGCAAAAAGTGTCAAAAACGGAGCAAAAAGGGGGTGCAAAGCCCAAATTCGCGCAGCCCACAAAGGAGCATGGCAAAAATGGGCATTGGCCCAAATTTGCACAGTGGCGAGCGCCACAGTGGTGGTGGCGAGCGCCACCAATTGGAGGCCCAGTGGCGAGCGCCACAGAATGGGTGGCGAGCGCCACCCAGTGAGAAAGCCTAGCAACTGTTTTGCGCAACGTGGGGAGCAAGTAGGCGTTCGATCAACCGCTTTTCCTAATCGTGTGGCTATTGGATAAAATCAAAAGAGAGCTTATCATCTCCTATTTTTGTGGATCGTAACCAGAAAAATCCCTCTATAAATAGAGGACGCGATTCTCTTCTTTTCCCACGCATTATTTCCTTCAGTTTTCTGTCAGTTTAGGTTTCTAGTTACAGTAACTGTAACGGTATTTCCACACCGGGAATCCGTTTTCAGTTCTGTTTTCACTTTCCTGTCAAGAATTCTGTACCGGTTATTTTCGTCAACTTTAATTCCAGTTATTTCAGAATTTTATTTCAGGTTCTTTTTAATGTCTTTATTTAATTATTTATTTATGCTTTATTTAATTTTCTGTTTTTATTTATTTATTTCCTTTGTCATGTCTAGCTAAATTTCTAGATATCGGTATGTAAATTAATTCTCCGAAGGGAGTTTAATAATAATTTAGCGCGCAATTTCTAAACTATTTTTCTGATTCGAATTCCTAATTTTAAAACTCCTAAGCTTTTGAACGAGAGTAATATAAAAACGGGCAGAGTGACCAGCGTGGTTTAATTGATGGCATGGCAGATATGTCTTTACGCATGGATGATTTTGATAGCTATTTCCAACTGCTCGGTGCAGGACCTCCACCACATGAGAGGCGCACAAGGAGGCGTGGCCCGGACCGCCAGTAGTTATTTTCTCTCAGGTTGTACCCTTCCAAACTCACCTTTAGTCGTTGCATTGGGGACAATGCTCGATTTAAGTGTGGGGGAGGAAGCTTTATCGCTTTCCTTTACTTACAGTCATTTAGTTTTGCATGCATAATAAAACCTTAGGATAGTTCACTTAGACTGAGTTGGTCTTGTTATTGTTTGATTTTCCCATTTCTTGAGCCATAACCAAAAAATTTCTTGTGAAAAGCAGGTGTTGATTTATGATGCTTGATGTTGATTGTCTTAAAGTATATAGGTTGTTTGCACTATCTAGGCTATTTTGTGAATTTGGGTAACGGTTAGATAAAATCAATACCGTTTTAACACCTTAGATTCCCGGAAGTGTGTAAAACTGATTTGAGTACTAATTTTGACAAAGCTTTGCACTTGAGTTTTAATGAACCCTTAGTAGTTTATCTAGCAGTCGGCACCATCTCAAGGCACAAACTAAGTGGGAAACCGAAGAACATAAGTGAATGATTTTGATTATAAATGTTATGAATACTATTGGTTGATTCCTTGGAATAATTGATGAAAATTCAGCAAATGTTGAAACATGAGAAGGAAAAAAATACCATAGTATAGAAACTCATTAGTAGTTGGTTCAGAGGTGTCTGATTCTGAACTTGGTAGGGCGGGTTACGATCCGATCCCCCGCAACTGCGAAGTGGGTAAAGCAAATAGGGGTTACCAAACTTATGTTATCAGCACCCCTCGCTGTATGATGATCATAATCACTAACAGGTTTCCCACCATGGCCGTGTACAAGATAACGGGCTTAATGTGATTGCGCTAGAATGAAAAGGGGGAATGAAACTTAGGTGAGAGGTAGAGTCAAGAGGAAATGCTTCAGGTCTGTTTTCACATAACGGGAATCTCTTGTGTCATTACAGTATTCTTGTTATTTGCACTGCCACCTGATTTTCATGGCTTAGCCGGCAACCACGTACGAGTAGGATGATCGTGTCATGTGTTTTTACTTATGCTTTGCGATTTACTATTCTTTTATGCTTGAGGACAAGCAATGGTTCAAGTGTGGGGGAATTTGATGACACGAAATCATATCGTATTTTTAGCTTAATTTAGGTGAACTTTAGTTGCATTTGCATATGTATTTATTTCATTTATGTCTTTTTATGTTAGTATTTGATTTGTTTTTAGTTTTGTCGAATAAAATAGGTCGGAGAAGGGAATTGAGCAAAAAGTGTCAAAAACGGAGCAAAAAGGGGGTGCAAAGCCCAAATTCGCGCAGCCCACAAAGGAGCATGGCAAAAATGGGCATTGGCCCAAATTTGCACAGTGGCGAGCGCCACAGTGGTGGTGGCGAGCGCCACCAATTGGAGGCCCAGTGGCGAGCGCCACAGAATGGGTGGCGAGCGCCACCCAGTGAGAAAGCCTAGCAACTGTTTTGCGCAACGTGGGGAGCAAGTAGGCGTTCGATCAACCGCTTTTCCTAATCGTGTGGCTATTGGATAAAATCAAAAGAGAGCTTATCATCTCCTATTTTTGTGGATCGTAACCAGAAAAATCCCTCTATAAATAGAGGACGCGATTCTCTTCTTTTCCCACGCATTATTTCCTTCAGTTTTCTGTCAGTTTAGGTTTCTAGTTACAGTAACTGTAACGGTATTTCCACACCGGGAATCCGTTTTCAGTTCTGTTTTCACTTTCCTGTCAAGAATTCTGTACCGGTTATTTTCGTCAACTTTAATTCCAGTTATTTCAGAATTTTATTTCAGGTTCTTTTTAATGTCTTTATTTAATTATTTATTTATGCTTTATTTAATTTTCTGTTTTTATTTATTTATTTCCTTTGTCATGTCTAGCTAAATTTCTAGATATCGGTATGTAAATTAATTCTCCGAAGGGAGTTTAATAATAATTTAGCGCGCAATTTCTAAACTATTTTTCTGATTCGAATTCCTAATTTTAAAACTCCTAAGCTTTTGAACGAGAGTAATATAAAAACGGGCAGAGTGACCAGCGTGGTTTAATTGATGGCATGGCAGATATGTCTTTACGCATGGATGATTTTGATAGCTATTTCCAACTGCTCGGTGCAGGACCTCCACCACATGAGAGGCGCACAAGGAGGCGTGGCCCGGACCGCCAGTAGTTATTTTCTCTCAGGTTGTACCCTTCCAAACTCACCTTTAGTCGTTGCATTGGGGACAATGCTCGATTTAAGTGTGGGGGAGGAAGCTTTATCGCTTTCCTTTACTTACAGTCATTTAGTTTTGCATGCATAATAAAACCTTAGGATAGTTCACTTAGACTGAGTTGGTCTTGTTATTGTTTGATTTTCCCATTTCTTGAGCCATAACCAAAAAATTTCTTGTGAAAAGCAGGTGTTGATTTATGATGCTTGATGTTGATTGTCTTAAAGTATATAGGTTGTTTGCACTATCTAGGCTATTTTGTGAATTTGGGTAACGGTTAGATAAAATCAATACCGTTTTAACACCTTAGATTCCCGGAAGTGTGTAAAACTGATTTGAGTACTAATTTTGACAAAGCTTTGCACTTGAGTTTTAATGAACCCTTAGTAGTTTATCTAGCAGTCGGCACCATCTCAAGGCACAAACTAAGTGGGAAACCGAAGAACATAAGTGAATGATTTTGATTATAAATGTTATGAATACTATTGGTTGATTCCTTGGAATAATTGATGAAAATTCAGCAAATGTTGAAACATGAGAAGGAAAAAAATACCATAGTATAGAAACTCATTAGTAGTTGGTTCAGAGGTGTCTGATTCTGAACTTGGTAGGGCGGGTTACGATCCGATCCCCCGCAACTGCGAAGTGGGTAAAGCAAATAGGGGTTACCAAACTTATGTTATCAGCACCCCTCGCTGTATGATGATCATAATCACTAACAGGTTTCCCACCATGGCCGTGTACAAGATAACGGGCTTAATGTGATTGCGCTAGAATGAAAAGGGGGAATGAAACTTAGGTGAGAGGTAGAGTCAAGAGGAAATGCTTCAGGTCTGTTTTCACATAACGGGAATCTCTTGTGTCATTACAGTATTCTTGTTATTTGCACTGCCACCTGATTTTCATGGCTTAGCCGGCAACCACGTACGAGTAGGATGATCGTGTCATGTGTTTTTACTTATGCTTTGCGATTTACTATTCTTTTATGCTTGAGGACAAGCAATGGTTCAAGTGTGGGGGAATTTGATGACACGAAATCATATCGTATTTTTAGCTTAATTTAGGTGAACTTTAGTTGCATTTGCATATGTATTTATTTCATTTATGTCTTTTTATGTTAGTATTTGATTTGTTTTTAGTTTTGTCGAATAAAATAGGTCGGAGAAGGGAATTGAGCAAAAAGTGTCAAAAACGGAGCAAAAAGGGGGTGCAAAGCCCAAATTCGCGCAGCCCACAAAGGAGCATGGCAAAAATGGGCATTGGCCCAAATTTGCACAGTGGCGAGCGCCACAGTGGTGGTGGCGAGCGCCACCAATTGGAGGCCCAGTGGCGAGCGCCACAGAATGGGTGGCGAGCGCCACCCAGTGAGAAAGCCTAGCAACTGTTTTGCGCAACGTGGGGAGCAAGTAGGCGTTCGATCAACCGCTTTTCCTAATCGTGTGGCTATTGGATAAAATCAAAAGAGAGCTTATCATCTCCTATTTTTGTGGATCGTAACCAGAAAAATCCCTCTATAAATAGAGGACGCGATTCTCTTCTTTTCCCACGCATTATTTCCTTCAGTTTTCTGTCAGTTTAGGTTTCTAGTTACAGTAACTGTAACGGTATTTCCACACCGGGAATCCGTTTTCAGTTCTGTTTTCACTTTCCTGTCAAGAATTCTGTACCGGTTATTTTCGTCAACTTTAATTCCAGTTATTTCAGAATTTTATTTCAGGTTCTTTTTAATGTCTTTATTTAATTATTTATTTATGCTTTATTTAATTTTCTGTTTTTATTTATTTATTTCCTTTGTCATGTCTAGCTAAATTTCTAGATATCGGTATGTAAATTAATTCTCCGAAGGGAGTTTAATAATAATTTAGCGCGCAATTTCTAAACTATTTTTCTGATTCGAATTCCTAATTTTAAAACTCCTAAGCTTTTGAACGAGAGTAATATAAAAACGGGCAGAGTGACCAGCGTGGTTTAATTGATGGCATGGCAGATATGTCTTTACGCATGGATGATTTTGATAGCTATTTCCAACTGCTCGGTGCAGGACCTCCACCACATGAGAGGCGCACAAGGAGGCGTGGCCCGGACCGCCAGTAGTTATTTTCTCTCAGGTTGTACCCTTCCAAACTCACCTTTAGTCGTTGCATTGGGGACAATGCTCGATTTAAGTGTGGGGGAGGAAGCTTTATCGCTTTCCTTTACTTACAGTCATTTAGTTTTGCATGCATAATAAAACCTTAGGATAGTTCACTTAGACTGAGTTGGTCTTGTTATTGTTTGATTTTCCCATTTCTTGAGCCATAACCAAAAAATTTCTTGTGAAAAGCAGGTGTTGATTTATGATGCTTGATGTTGATTGTCTTAAAGTATATAGGTTGTTTGCACTATCTAAGCTATTTTGTGAATTTGGGTAACGGTTAGATAAAATCAATACCGTTTTAACACCTTAGATTCCCGGAAGTGTGTAAAACTGATTTGAGTACTAATTTTGACAAAGCTTTGCACTTGAGTTTTAATGAACCCTTAGTAGTTTATCTAGCAGTCGGCACCATCTCAAGGCACAAACTAAGTGGGAAACCGAAGAACATAAGTGAATGATTTTGATTATAAATGTTATGAATACTATTGGTTGATTCCTTGGAATAATTGATGAAAATTCAGCAAATGTTGAAACATGAGAAGGAAAAAAATACCATAGTATAGAAACTCATTAGTAGTTGGTTCAGAGGTGTCTGATTCTGAACTTGGTAGGGCGGGTTACGATCCGATCCCCCGCAACTGCGAAGTGGGTAAAGCAAATAGGGGTTACCAAACTTATGTTATCAGCACCCCTCGCTGTATGATGATCATAATCACTAACAGGTTTCCCACCATGGCCGTGTACAAGATAACGGGCTTAATGTGATTGCGCTAGAATGAAAAGGGGGAATGAAACTTAGGTGAGAGGTAGAGTCAAGAGGAAATGCTTCAGGTCTGTTTTCACATAACGGGAATCTCTTGTGTCATTACAGTATTCTTGTTATTTGCACTGCCACCTGATTTTCATGGCTTAGCCGGCAACCACGTACGAGTAGGATGATCGTGTCATGTGTTTTTACTTATGCTTTGCGATTTACTATTCTTTTATGCTTGAGGACAAGCAATGGTTCAAGTGTGGGGGAATTTGATGACACGAAATCATATCGTATTTTTAGCTTAATTTAGGTGAACTTTAGTTGCATTTGCATATGTATTTATTTCATTTATGTCTTTTTATGTTAGTATTTGATTTGTTTTTAGTTTTGTCGAATAAAATAGGTCGGAGAAGGGAATTGAGCAAAAAGTGTCAAAAACGGAGCAAAAAGGGGGTGCAAAGCCCAAATTCGCGCAGCCCACAAAGGAGCATGGCAAAAATGGGCATTGGCCCAAATTTGCACAGTGGCGAGCGCCACAGTGGTGGTGGCGAGCGCCACCAATTGGAGGCCCAGTGGCGAGCGCCACAGAATGGGTGGCGAGCGCCACCCAGTGAGAAAGCCTAGCAACTGTTTTGCGCAACGTGGGGAGCAAGTAGGCGTTCGATCAACCGCTTTTCCTAATCGTGTGGCTATTGGATAAAATCAAAAGAGAGCTTATCATCTCCTATTTTTGTGGATCGTAACCAGAAAAATCCCTCTATAAATAGAGGACGCGATTCTCTTCTTTTCCCACGCATTATTTCCTTCAGTTTTCTGTCAGTTTAGGTTTCTAGTTACAGTAACTGTAACGGTATTTCCACACCGGGAATCCGTTTTCAGTTCTGTTTTCACTTTCCTGTCAAGAATTCTGTACCGGTTATTTTCGTCAACTTTAATTCCAGTTATTTCAGAATTTTATTTCAGGTTCTTTTTAATGTCTTTATTTAATTATTTATTTATGCTTTATTTAATTTTCTGTTTTTATTTATTTATTTCCTTTGTCATGTCTAGCTAAATTTCTAGATATCGGTATGTAAATTAATTCTCCGAAGGGAGTTTAATAATAATTTAGCGCGCAATTTCTAAACTATTTTTCTGATTCGAATTCCTAATTTTAAAACTCCTAAGCTTTTGAACGAGAGTAATATAAAAACGGGCAGAGTGACCAGCGTGGTTTAATTGATGGCATGGCAGATATGTCTTTACGCATGGATGATTTTGATAGCTATTTCCAACTGCTCGGTGCAGGACCTCCACCACATGAGAGGCGCACAAGGAGGCGTGGCCCGGACCGCCAGTAGTTATTTTCTCTCAGGTTGTACCCTTCCAAACTCACCTTTAGTCGTTGCATTGGGGACAATGCTCGATTTAAGTGTGGGGGAGGAAGCTTTATCGCTTTCCTTTACTTACAGTCATTTAGTTTTGCATGCATAATAAAACCTTAGGATAGTTCACTTAGACTGAGTTGGTCTTGTTATTGTTTGATTTTCCCATTTCTTGAGCCATAACCAAAAAATTTCTTGTGAAAAGCAGGTGTTGATTTATGATGCTTGATGTTGATTGTCTTAAAGTATATAGGTTGTTTGCACTATCTAGGCTATTTTGTGAATTTGGGTAACGGTTAGATAAAATCAATACCGTTTTAACACCTTAGATTCCCGGAAGTGTGTAAAACTGATTTGAGTACTAATTTTGACAAAGCTTTGCACTTGAGTTTTAATGAACCCTTAGTAGTTTATCTAGCAGTCGGCACCATCTCAAGGCACAAACTAAGTGGGAAACCGAAGAACATAAGTGAATGATTTTGATTATAAATGTTATGAATACTATTGGTTGATTCCTTGGAATAATTGATGAAAATTCAGCAAATGTTGAAACATGAGAAGGAAAAAAATACCATAGTATAGAAACTCATTAGTAGTTGGTTCAGAGGTGTCTGATTCTGAACTTGGTAGGGCGGGTTACGATCCGATCCCCCGCAACTGCGAAGTGGGTAAAGCAAATAGGGGTTACCAAACTTATGTTATCAGCACCCCTCGCTGTATGATGATCATAATCACTAACAGGTTTCCCACCATGGCCGTGTACAAGATAACGGGCTTAATGTGATTGCGCTAGAATGAAAAGGGGGAATGAAACTTAGGTGAGAGGTAGAGTCAAGAGGAAATGCTTCAGGTCTGTTTTCACATAACGGGAATCTCTTGTGTCATTACAGTATTCTTGTTATTTGCACTGCCACCTGATTTTCATGGCTTAGCCGGCAACCACGTACGAGTAGGATGATCGTGTCATGTGTTTTTACTTATGCTTTGCGATTTACTATTCTTTTATGCTTGAGGACAAGCAATGGTTCAAGTGTGGGGGAATTTGATGACACGAAATCATATCGTATTTTTAGCTTAATTTAGGTGAACTTTAGTTGCATTTGCATATGTATTTATTTCATTTATGTCTTTTTATGTTAGTATTTGATTTGTTTTTAGTTTTGTCGAATAAAATAGGTCGGAGAAGGGAATTGAGCAAAAAGTGTCAAAAACGGAGCAAAAAGGGGGTGCAAAGCCCAAATTCGCGCAGCCCACAAAGGAGCATGGCAAAAATGGGCATTGGCCCAAATTTGCACAGTGGCGAGCGCCACAGTGGTGGTGGCGAGCGCCACAGTGGTGGTGGCGAGCGCCACCAATTGGAGGCCCAGTGGCGAGCGCCACAGAATGGGTGGCGAGCGCCACCCAGTGAGAAAGCCTAGCAACTGTTTTGCGCAACGTGGGGAGCAAGTAGGCGTTCGATCAACCGCTTTTCCTAATCGTGTGGCTATTGGATAAAATCAAAAGAGAGCTTATCATCTCCTATTTTTGTGGATCGTAACCAGAAAAATCCCTCTATAGATAAACTTACAGTCATTTAGTTTTGCATGCATAATAAAACCTTAGGATAGTTCACTTAGACTGAGTTGGTCTTGTTATTGTTTGATTTTCCCATTTCTTGAGCCATAACCAAAAAATTTCTTGTGAAAAGCAGGTGTTGATTTATGATGCTTGATGTTGATTGTCTTAAAGTATATAGGTTGTTTGCACTATCTAGGCTATTTTGTGAATTTGGGTAACGGTTAGATAAAATCAATACCGTTTTAACACCTTAGATTCCCGGAAGTGTGTAAAACTGATTTGAGTACTAATTTTGACAAAGCTTTGCACTTGAGTTTTAATGAACCCTTAGTAGTTTATCTAGCAGTCGGCACCATCTCAAGGCACAAACTAAGTGGGAAACCGAAGAACATAAGTGAATGATTTTGATTATAAATGTTATGAATACTATTGGTTGATTCCTTGGAATAATTGATGAAAATTCAGCAAATGTTGAAACATGAGAAGGAAAAAAATACCATAGTATAGAAACTCATTAGTAGTTGGTTCAGAGGTGTCTGATTCTGAACTTGGTAGGGCGGGTTACGATCCGATCCCCCGCAACTGCGAAGTGGGTAAAGCAAATAGGGGTTACCAAACTTATGTTATCAGCACCCCTCGCTGTATGATGATCATAATCACTAACAGGTTTCCCACCATGGCCGTGTACAAGATAACGGGCTTAATGTGATTGCGCTAGAATGAAAAGGGGGAATGAAACTTAGGTGAGAGGTAGAGTCAAGAGGAAATGCTTCAGGTCTGTTTTCACATAACGGGAATCTCTTGTGTCATTACAGTATTCTTGTTATTTGCACTGCCACCTGATTTTCATGGCTTAGCCGGCAACCACGTACGAGTAGGATGATCGTGTCATGTGTTTTTACTTATGCTTTGCGATTTACTATTCTTTTATGCTTGAGGACAAGCAATGGTTCAAGTGTGGGGGAATTTGATGACACGAAATCATATCGTATTTTTAGCTTAATTTAGGTGAACTTTAGTTGCATTTGCATATGTATTTATTTCATTTATGTCTTTTTATGTTAGTATTTGATTTGTTTTTAGTTTTGTCGAATAAAATAGGTCGGAGAAGGGAATTGAGCAAAAAGTGTCAAAAACGGAGCAAAAAGGGGGTGCAAAGCCCAAATTCGCGCAGCCCACAAAGGAGCATGGCAAAAATGGGCATTGGCCCAAATTTGCACAGTGGCGAGCGCCACAGTGGTGGTGGCGAGCGCCACCAATTGGAGGCCCAGTGGCGAGCGCCACAGAATGGGTGGCGAGCGCCACCCAGTGAGAAAGCCTAGCAACTGTTTTGCGCAACGTGGGGAGCAAGTAGGCGTTCGATCAACCGCTTTTCCTAATCGTGTGGCTATTGGATAAAATCAAAAGAGAGCTTATCATCTCCTATTTTTGTGGATCGTAACCAGAAAAATCCCTCTATAAATAGAGGACGCGATTCTCTTCTTTTCCCACGCATTATTTCCTTCAGTTTTCTGTCAGTTTAGGTTTCTAGTTACAGTAACTGTAACGGTATTTCCACACCGGGAATCCGTTTTCAGTTCTGTTTTCACTTTCCTGTCAAGAATTCTGTACCGGTTATTTTCGTCAACTTTAATTCCAGTTATTTCAGAATTTTATTTCAGGTTCTTTTTAATGTCTTTATTTAATTATTTATTTATGCTTTATTTAATTTTCTGTTTTTATTTATTTATTTCCTTTGTCATGTCTAGCTAAATTTCTAGATATCGGTATGTAAATTAATTCTCCGAAGGGAGTTTAATAATAATTTAGCGCGCAATTTCTAAACTATTTTTCTGATTCGAATTCCTAATTTTAAAACTCCTAAGCTTTTGAACGAGAGTAATATAAAAACGGGCAGAGTGACCAGCGTGGTTTAATTGATGGCATGGCAGATATGTCTTTACGCATGGATGATTTTGATAGCTATTTCCAACTGCTCGGTGCAGGACCTCCACCACATGAGAGGCGCACAAGGAGGCGTGGCCCGGACCGCCAGTAGTTATTTTCTCTCAGGTTGTACCCTTCCAAACTCACCTTTAGTCGTTGCATTGGGGACAATGCTCGATTTAAGTGTGGGGGAGGAAGCTTTATCGCTTTCCTTTACTTACAGTCATTTAGTTTTGCATGCATAATAAAACCTTAGGATAGTTCACTTAGACTGAGTTGATTTTGCGTGTTGGTCTTGTTATTGTTTGATTTTCCCATTTCTTGAGCCATAACCAAAAAATTTCTTGTGAAAAGCAGGTGTTGATTTATGATGCTTGATGTTGATTGTCTTAAAGTATATAGGTTGTTTGCACTATCTAGGCTATTTTGTGAATTTGGGTAACGGTTAGATAAAATCAATACCGTTTTAACACCTTAGATTCCCGGAAGTGTGTAAAACTGATTTGAGTACTAATTTTGACAAAGCTTTGCACTTGAGTTTTAATGAACCCTTAGTAGTTTATCTAGCAGTCGGCACCATCTCAAGGCACAAACTAAGTGGGAAACCGAAGAACATAAGTGAATGATTTTGATTATAAATGTTATGAATACTATTGGTTGATTCCTTGGAATAATTGATGAAAATTCAGCAAATGTTGAAACATGAGAAGGAAAAAAATACCATAGTATAGAAACTCATTAGTAGTTGGTTCAGAGGTGTCTGATTCTGAACTTGGTAGGGCGGGTTACGATCCGATCCCCCGCAACTGCGAAGTGGGTAAAGCAAATAGGGGTTACCAAACTTATGTTATCAGCACCCCTCGCTGTATGATGATCATAATCACTAACAGGTTTCCCACCATGGCCGTGTACAAGATAACGGGCTTAATGTGATTGCGCTAGAATGAAAAGGGGGAATGAAACTTAGGTGAGAGGTAGAGTCAAGAGGAAATGCTTCAGGTCTGTTTTCACATAACGGGAATCTCTTGTGTCATTACAGTATTCTTGTTATTTGCACTGCCACCTGATTTTCATGGCTTAGCCGGCAACCACGTACGAGTAGGATGATCGTGTCATGTGTTTTTACTTATGCTTTGCGATTTACTATTCTTTTATGCTTGAGGACAAGCAATGGTTCAAGTGTGGGGGAATTTGATGACACGAAATCATATCGTATTTTTAGCTTAATTTAGGTGAACTTTAGTTGCATTTGCATATGTATTTATTTCATTTATGTCTTTTTATGTTAGTATTTGATTTGTTTTTAGTTTTGTCGAATAAAATAGGTCGGAGAAGGGAATTGAGCAAAAAGTGTCAAAAACGGAGCAAAAAGGGGGTGCAAAGCCCAAATTCGCGCAGCCCACAAAGGAGCATGGCAAAAATGGGCATTGGCCCAAATTTGCACAGTGGCGAGCGCCACAGTGGTGGTGGCGAGCGCCACCAATTGGAGGCCCAGTGGCGAGCGCCACAGAATGGGTGGCGAGCGCCACCCAGTGAGAAAGCCTAGCAACTGTTTTGCGCAACGTGGGGAGCAAGTAGGCGTTCGATCAACCGCTTTTCCTAATCGTGTGGCTATTGGATAAAATCAAAAGAGAGCTTATCATCTCCTATTTTTGTGGATCGTAACCAGAAAAATCCCTCTATAAATAGAGGACGCGATTCTCTTCTTTTCCCACGCATTATTTCCTTCAGTTTTCTGTCAGTTTAGGTTTCTAGTTACAGTAACTGTAACGGTATTTCCACACCGGGAATCCGTTTTCAGTTCTGTTTTCACTTTCCTGTCAAGAATTCTGTACCGGTTATTTTCGTCAACTTTAATTCCAGTTATTTCAGAATTTTATTTCAGGTTCTTTTTAATGTCTTTATTTAATTATTTATTTATGCTTTATTTAATTTTCTGTTTTTATTTATTTATTTCCTTTGTCATGTCTAGCTAAATTTCTAGATATCGGTATGTAAATTAATTCTCCGAAGGGAGTTTAATAATAATTTAGCGCGCAATTTCTAAACTATTTTTCTGATTCGAATTCCTAATTTTAAAACTCCTAAGCTTTTGAACGAGAGTAATATAAAAACGGGCAGAGTGACCAGCGTGGTTTAATTGATGGCATGGCAGATATGTCTTTACGCATGGATGATTTTGATAGCTATTTCCAACTGCTCGGTGCAGGACCTCCACCACATGAGAGGCGCACAAGGAGGCGTGGCCCGGACCGCCAGTAGTTATTTTCTCTCAGGTTGTACCCTTCCAAACTCACCTTTAGTCGTTGCATTGGGGACAATGCTCGATTTAAGTGTGGGGGAGGAAGCTTTATCGCTTTCCTTTACTTACAGTCATTTAGTTTTGCATGCATAATAAAACCTTAGGATAGTTCACTTAGACTGAGTTGGTCTTGTTATTGTTTGATTTTCCCATTTCTTGAGCCATAACCAAAAAATTTCTTGTGAAAAGCAGGTGTTGATTTATGATGCTTGATGTTGATTGTCTTAAAGTATATAGGTTGTTTGCACTATCTAGGCTATTTTGTGAATTTGGGTAACGGTTAGATAAAATCAATACCGTTTTAACACCTTAGATTCCCGGAAGTGTGTAAAACTGATTTGAGTACTAATTTTGACAAAGCTTTGCACTTGAGTTTTAATGAACCCTTAGTAGTTTATCTAGCAGTCGGCACCATCTCAAGGCACAAACTAAGTGGGAAACCGAAGAACATAAGTGAATGATTTTGATTATAAATGTTATGAATACTATTGGTTGATTCCTTGGAATAATTGATGAAAATTCAGCAAATGTTGAAACATGAGAAGGAAAAAAATACCATAGTATAGAAACTCATTAGTAGTTGGTTCAGAGGTGTCTGATTCTGAACTTGGTAGGGCGGGTTACGATCCGATCCCCCGCAACTGCGAAGTGGGTAAAGCAAATAGGGGTTACCAAACTTATGTTATCAGCACCCCTCGCTGTATGATGATCATAATCACTAACAGGTTTCCCACCATGGCCGTGTACAAGATAACGGGCTTAATGTGATTGCGCTAGAATGAAAAGGGGGAATGAAACTTAGGTGAGAGGTAGAGTCAAGAGGAAATGCTTCAGGTCTGTTTTCACATAACGGGAATCTCTTGTGTCATTACAGTATTCTTGTTATTTGCACTGCCACCTGATTTTCATGGCTTAGCCGGCAACCACGTACGAGTAGGATGATCGTGTCATGTGTTTTTACTTATGCTTTGCGATTTACTATTCTTTTATGCTTGAGGACAAGCAATGGTTCAAGTGTGGGGGAATTTGATGACACGAAATCATATCGTATTTTTAGCTTAATTTAGGTGAACTTTAGTTGCATTTGCATATGTATTTATTTCATTTATGTCTTTTTATGTTAGTATTTGATTTGTTTTTAGTTTTGTCGAATAAAATAGGTCGGAGAAGGGAATTGAGCAAAAAGTGTCAAAAACGGAGCAAAAAGGGGGTGCAAAGCCCAAATTCGCGCAGCCCACAAAGGAGCATGGCAAAAATGGGCATTGGCCCAAATTTGCACAGTGGCGAGCGCCACAGTGGTGGTGGCGAGCGCCACCAATTGGAGGCCCAGTGGCGAGCGCCACAGAATGGGTGGCGAGCGCCACCCAGTGAGAAAGCCTAGCAACTGTTTTGCGCAACGTGGGGAGCAAGTAGGCGTTCGATCAACCGCTTTTCCTAATCGTGTGGCTATTGGATAAAATCAAAAGAGAGCTTATCATCTCCTATTTTTGTGGATCGTAACCAGAAAAATCCCTCTATAAATAGAGGACGCGATTCTCTTCTTTTCCCACGCATTATTTCCTTCAGTTTTCTGTCAGTTTAGGTTTCTAGTTACAGTAACTGTAACGGTATTTCCACACCGGGAATCCGTTTTCAGTTCTGTTTTCACTTTCCTGTCAAGAATTCTGTACCGGTTATTTTCGTCAACTTTAATTCCAGTTATTTCAGAATTTTATTTCAGGTTCTTTTTAATGTCTTTATTTAATTATTTATTTATGCTTTATTTAATTTTCTGTTTTTATTTATTTATTTCCTTTGTCATGTCTAGCTAAATTTCTAGATATCGGTATGTAAATTAATTCTCCGAAGGGAGTTTAATAATAATTTAGCGCGCAATTTCTAAACTATTTTTCTGATTCGAATTCCTAATTTTAAAACTCCTAAGCTTTTGAACGAGAGTAATATAAAAACGGGCAGAGTGACCAGCGTGGTTTAATTGATGGCATGGCAGATATGTCTTTACGCATGGATGATTTTGATAGCTATTTCCAACTGCTCGGTGCAGGACCTCCACCACATGAGAGGCGCACAAGGAGGCGTGGCCCGGACCGCCAGTAGTTATTTTCTCTCAGGTTGTACCCTTCCAAACTCACCTTTAGTCGTTGCATTGGGGACAATGCTCGATTTAAGTGTGGGGGAGGAAGCTTTATCGCTTTCCTTTACTTACAGTCATTTAGTTTTGCATGCATAATAAAACCTTAGGATAGTTCACTTAGACTGAGTTGATTTTGCGTGTTGGTCTTGTTATTGTTTGATTTTCCCATTTCTTGAGCCATAACCAAAAAATTTCTTGTGAAAAGCAGGTGTTGATTTATGATGCTTGATGTTGATTGTCTTAAAGTATATAGGTTGTTTGCACTATCTAGGCTATTTTGTGAATTTGGGTAACGGTTAGATAAAATCAATACCGTTTTAACACCTTAGATTCCCGGAAGTGTGTAAAACTGATTTGAGTACTAATTTTGACAAAGCTTTGCACTTGAGTTTTAATGAACCCTTAGTAGTTTATCTAGCAGTCGGCACCATCTCAAGGCACAAACTAAGTGGGAAACCGAAGAACATAAGTGAATGATTTTGATTATAAATGTTATGAATACTATTGGTTGATTCCTTGGAATAATTGATGAAAATTCAGCAAATGTTGAAACATGAGAAGGAAAAAAATACCATAGTATAGAAACTCATTAGTAGTTGGTTCAGAGGTGTCTGATTCTGAACTTGGTAGGGCGGGTTACGATCCGATCCCCCGCAACTGCGAAGTGGGTAAAGCAAATAGGGGTTACCAAACTTATGTTATCAGCACCCCTCGCTGTATGATGATCATAATCACTAACAGGTTTCCCACCATGGCCGTGTACAAGATAACGGGCTTAATGTGATTGCGCTAGAATGAAAAGGGGGAATGAAACTTAGGTGAGAGGTAGAGTCAAGAGGAAATGCTTCAGGTCTGTTTTCACATAACGGGAATCTCTTGTGTCATTACAGTATTCTTGTTATTTGCACTGCCACCTGATTTTCATGGCTTAGCCGGCAACCACGTACGAGTAGGATGATCGTGTCATGTGTTTTTACTTATGCTTTGCGATTTACTATTCTTTTATGCTTGAGGACAAGCAATGGTTCAAGTGTGGGGGAATTTGATGACACGAAATCATATCGTATTTTTAGCTTAATTTAGGTGAACTTTAGTTGCATTTGCATATGTATTTATTTCATTTATGTCTTTTTATGTTAGTATTTGATTTGTTTTTAGTTTTGTCGAATAAAATAGGTCGGAGAAGGGAATTGAGCAAAAAGTGTCAAAAACGGAGCAAAAAGGGGGTGCAAAGCCCAAATTCGCGCAGCCCACAAAGGAGCATGGCAAAAATGGGCATTGGCCCAAATTTGCACAGTGGCGAGCGCCACAGTGGTGGTGGCGAGCGCCACCAATTGGAGGCCCAGTGGCGAGCGCCACAGAATGGGTGGCGAGCGCCACCCAGTGAGAAAGCCTAGCAACTGTTTTGCGCAACGTGGGGAGCAAGTAGGCGTTCGATCAACCGCTTTTCCTAATCGTGTGGCTATTGGATAAAATCAAAAGAGAGCTTATCATCTCCTATTTTTGTGGATCGTAACCAGAAAAATCCCTCTATAAATAGAGGACGCGATTCTCTTCTTTTCCCACGCATTATTTCCTTCAGTTTTCTGTCAGTTTAGGTTTCTAGTTACAGTAACTGTAACGGTATTTCCACACCGGGAATCCGTTTTCAGTTCTGTTTTCACTTTCCTGTCAAGAATTCTGTACCGGTTATTTTCGTCAACTTTAATTCCAGTTATTTCAGAATTTTATTTCAGGTTCTTTTTAATGTCTTTATTTAATTATTTATTTATGCTTTATTTAATTTTCTGTTTTTATTTATTTATTTCCTTTGTCATGTCTAGCTAAATTTCTAGATATCGGTATGTAAATTAATTCTCCGAAGGGAGTTTAATAATAATTTAGCGCGCAATTTCTAAACTATTTTTCTGATTCGAATTCCTAATTTTAAAACTCCTAAGCTTTTGAACGAGAGTAATATAAAAACGGGCAGAGTGACCAGCGTGGTTTAATTGATGGCATGGCAGATATGTCTTTACGCATGGATGATTTTGATAGCTATTTCCAACTGCTCGGTGCAGGACCTCCACCACATGAGAGGCGCACAAGGAGGCGTGGCCCGGACCGCCAGTAGTTATTTTCTCTCAGGTTGTACCCTTCCAAACTCACCTTTAGTCGTTGCATTGGGGACAATGCTCGATTTAAGTGTGGGGGAGGAAGCTTTATCGCTTTCCTTTACTTACAGTCATTTAGTTTTGCATGCATAATAAAACCTTAGGATAGTTCACTTAGACTGAGTTGGTCTTGTTATTGTTTGATTTTCCCATTTCTTGAGCCATAACCAAAAAATTTCTTGTGAAAAGCAGGTGTTGATTTATGATGCTTGATGTTGATTGTCTTAAAGTATATAGGTTGTTTGCACTATCTAGGCTATTTTGTGAATTTGGGTAACGGTTAGATAAAATCAATACCGTTTTAACACCTTAGATTCCCGGAAGTGTGTAAAACTGATTTGAGTACTAATTTTGACAAAGCTTTGCACTTGAGTTTTAATGAACCCTTAGTAGTTTATCTAGCAGTCGGCACCATCTCAAGGCACAAACTAAGTGGGAAACCGAAGAACATAAGTGAATGATTTTGATTATAAATGTTATGAATACTATTGGTTGATTCCTTGGAATAATTGATGAAAATTCAGCAAATGTTGAAACATGAGAAGGAAAAAAATACCATAGTATAGAAACTCATTAGTAGTTGGTTCAGAGGTGTCTGATTCTGAACTTGGTAGGGCGGGTTACGATCCGATCCCCCGCAACTGCGAAGTGGGTAAAGCAAATAGGGGTTACCAAACTTATGTTATCAGCACCCCTCGCTGTATGATGATCATAATCACTAACAGGTTTCCCACCATGGCCGTGTACAAGATAACGGGCTTAATGTGATTGCGCTAGAATGAAAAGGGGGAATGAAACTTAGGTGAGAGGTAGAGTCAAGAGGAAATGCTTCAGGTCTGTTTTCACATAACGGGAATCTCTTGTGTCATTACAGTATTCTTGTTATTTGCACTGCCACCTGATTTTCATGGCTTAGCCGGCAACCACGTACGAGTAGGATGATCGTGTCATGTGTTTTTACTTATGCTTTGCGATTTACTATTCTTTTATGCTTGAGGACAAGCAATGGTTCAAGTGTGGGGGAATTTGATGACACGAAATCATATCGTATTTTTAGCTTAATTTAGGTGAACTTTAGTTGCATTTGCATATGTATTTATTTCATTTATGTCTTTTTATGTTAGTATTTGATTTGTTTTTAGTTTTGTCGAATAAAATAGGTCGGAGAAGGGAATTGAGCAAAAAGTGTCAAAAACGGAGCAAAAAGGGGGTGCAAAGCCCAAATTCGCGCAGCCCACAAAGGAGCATGGCAAAAATGGGCATTGGCCCAAATTTGCACAGTGGCGAGCGCCACAGTGGTGGTGGCGAGCGCCACCAATTGGAGGCCCAGTGGCGAGCGCCACAGAATGGGTGGCGAGCGCCACCCAGTGAGAAAGCCTAGCAACTGTTTTGCGCAACGTGGGGAGCAAGTAGGCGTTCGATCAACCGCTTTTCCTAATCGTGTGGCTATTGGATAAAATCAAAAGAGAGCTTATCATCTCCTATTTTTGTGGATCGTAACCAGAAAAATCCCTCTATAAATAGAGGACGCGATTCTCTTCTTTTCCCACGCATTATTTCCTTCAGTTTTCTGTCAGTTTAGGTTTCTAGTTACAGTAACTGTAACGGTATTTCCACACCGGGAATCCGTTTTCAGTTCTGTTTTCACTTTCCTGTCAAGAATTCTGTACCGGTTATTTTCGTCAACTTTAATTCCAGTTATTTCAGAATTTTATTTCAGGTTCTTTTTAATGTCTTTATTTAATTATTTATTTATGCTTTATTTAATTTTCTGTTTTTATTTATTTATTTCCTTTGTCATGTCTAGCTAAATTTCTAGATATCGGTATGTAAATTAATTCTCCGAAGGGAGTTTAATAATAATTTAGCGCGCAATTTCTAAACTATTTTTCTGATTCGAATTCCTAATTTTAAAACTCCTAAGCTTTTGAACGAGAGTAATATAAAAACGGGCAGAGTGACCAGCGTGGTTTAATTGATGGCATGGCAGATATGTCTTTACGCATGGATGATTTTGATAGCTATTTCCAACTGCTCGGTGCAGGACCTCCACCACATGAGAGGCGCACAAGGAGGCGTGGCCCGGACCGCCAGTAGTTATTTTCTCTCAGGTTGTACCCTTCCAAACTCACCTTTAGTCGTTGCATTGGGGACAATGCTCGATTTAAGTGTGGGGGAGGAAGCTTTATCGCTTTCCTTTACTTACAGTCATTTAGTTTTGCATGCATAATAAAACCTTAGGATAGTTCACTTAGACTGAGTTGGTCTTGTTATTGTTTGATTTTCCCATTTCTTGAGCCATAACCAAAAAATTTCTTGTGAAAAGCAGGTGTTGATTTATGATGCTTGATGTTGATTGTCTTAAAGTATATAGGTTGTTTGCACTATCTAAGCTATTTTGTGAATTTGGGTAACGGTTAGATAAAATCAATACCGTTTTAACACCTTAGATTCCCGGAAGTGTGTAAAACTGATTTGAGTACTAATTTTGACAAAGCTTTGCACTTGAGTTTTAATGAACCCTTAGTAGTTTATCTAGCAGTCGGCACCATCTCAAGGCACAAACTAAGTGGGAAACCGAAGAACATAAGTGAATGATTTTGATTATAAATGTTATGAATACTATTGGTTGATTCCTTGGAATAATTGATGAAAATTCAGCAAATGTTGAAACATGAGAAGGAAAAAAATACCATAGTATAGAAACTCATTAGTAGTTGGTTCAGAGGTGTCTGATTCTGAACTTGGTAGGGCGGGTTACGATCCGATCCCCCGCAACTGCGAAGTGGGTAAAGCAAATAGGGGTTACCAAACTTATGTTATCAGCACCCCTCGCTGTATGATGATCATAATCACTAACAGGTTTCCCACCATGGCCGTGTACAAGATAACGGGCTTAATGTGATTGCGCTAGAATGAAAAGGGGGAATGAAACTTAGGTGAGAGGTAGAGTCAAGAGGAAATGCTTCAGGTCTGTTTTCACATAACGGGAATCTCTTGTGTCATTACAGTATTCTTGTTATTTGCACTGCCACCTGATTTTCATGGCTTAGCCGGCAACCACGTACGAGTAGGATGATCGTGTCATGTGTTTTTACTTATGCTTTGCGATTTACTATTCTTTTATGCTTGAGGACAAGCAATGGTTCAAGTGTGGGGGAATTTGATGACACGAAATCATATCGTATTTTTAGCTTAATTTAGGTGAACTTTAGTTGCATTTGCATATGTATTTATTTCATTTATGTCTTTTTATGTTAGTATTTGATTTGTTTTTAGTTTTGTCGAATAAAATAGGTCGGAGAAGGGAATTGAGCAAAAAGTGTCAAAAACGGAGCAAAAAGGGGGTGCAAAGCCCAAATTCGCGCAGCCCACAAAGGAGCATGGCAAAAATGGGCATTGGCCCAAATTTGCACAGTGGCGAGCGCCACAGTGGTGGTGGCGAGCGCCACCAATTGGAGGCCCAGTGGCGAGCGCCACAGAATGGGTGGCGAGCGCCACCCAGTGAGAAAGCCTAGCAACTGTTTTGCGCAACGTGGGGAGCAAGTAGGCGTTCGATCAACCGCTTTTCCTAATCGTGTGGCTATTGGATAAAATCAAAAGAGAGCTTATCATCTCCTATTTTTGTGGATCGTAACCAGAAAAATCCCTCTATAAATAGAGGACGCGATTCTCTTCTTTTCCCACGCATTATTTCCTTCAGTTTTCTGTCAGTTTAGATTTCTAGTTACAGTAACTGTAACGGTATTTCCACACCGGGAATCCGTTTTCAGTTCTGTTTTCACTTTCCTGTCAAGAATTCTGTACCGGTTATTTTCGTCAACTTTAATTCCAGTTATTTCAGAATTTTATTTCAGGTTCTTTTTAATGTCTTTATTTAATTATTTATTTATGCTTTATTTAATTTTCTGTTTTTATTTATTTATTTCCTTTGTCATGTCTAGCTAAATTTCTAGATATCGGTATGTAAATTAATTCTCCGAAGGGAGTTTAATAATAATTTAGCGCGCAATTTCTAAACTATTTTTCTGATTCGAATTCCTAATTTTAAAACTCCTAAGCTTTTGAACGAGAGTAATATAAAAACGGGCAGAGTGACCAGCGTGGTTTAATTGATGGCATGGCAGATATGTCTTTACGCATGGATGATTTTGATAGCTATTTCCAACTGCTCGGTGCAGGACCTCCACCACATGAGAGGCGCACAAGGAGGCGTGGCCCGGACCGCCAGTAGTTATTTTCTCTCAGGTTGTACCCTTCCAAACTCACCTTTAGTCGTTGCATTGGGGACAATGCTCGATTTAAGTGTGGGGGAGGAAGCTTTATCGCTTTCCTTTACTTACAGTCATTTAGTTTTGCATGCATAATAAAACCTTAGGATAGTTCACTTAGACTGAGTTGGTCTTGTTATTGTTTGATTTTCCCATTTCTTGAGCCATAACCAAAAAATTTCTTGTGAAAAGCAGGTGTTGATTTATGATGCTTGATGTTGATTGTCTTAAAGTATATAGGTTGTTTGCACTATCTAAGCTATTTTGTGAATTTGGGTAACGGTTAGATAAAATCAATACCGTTTTAACACCTTAGATTCCCGGAAGTGTGTAAAACTGATTTGAGTACTAATTTTGACAAAGCTTTGCACTTGAGTTTTAATGAACCCTTAGTAGTTTATCTAGCAGTCGGCACCATCTCAAGGCACAAACTAAGTGGGAAACCGAAGAACATAAGTGAATGATTTTGATTATAAATGTTATGAATACTATTGGTTGATTCCTTGGAATAATTGATGAAAATTCAGCAAATGTTGAAACATGAGAAGGAAAAAAATACCATAGTATAGAAACTCATTAGTAGTTGGTTCAGAGGTGTCTGATTCTGAACTTGGTAGGGCGGGTTACGATCCGATCCCCCGCAACTGCGAAGTGGGTAAAGCAAATAGGGGTTACCAAACTTATGTTATCAGCACCCCTCGCTGTATGATGATCATAATCACTAACAGGTTTCCCACCATGGCCGTGTACAAGATAACGGGCTTAATGTGATTGCGCTAGAATGAAAAGGGGGAATGAAACTTAGGTGAGAGGTAGAGTCAAGAGGAAATGCTTCAGGTCTGTTTTCACATAACGGGAATCTCTTGTGTCATTACAGTATTCTTGTTATTTGCACTGCCACCTGATTTTCATGGCTTAGCCGGCAACCACGTACGAGTAGGATGATCGTGTCATGTGTTTTTACTTATGCTTTGCGATTTACTATTCTTTTATGCTTGAGGACAAGCAATGGTTCAAGTGTGGGGGAATTTGATGACACGAAATCATATCGTATTTTTAGCTTAATTTAGGTGAACTTTAGTTGCATTTGCATATGTATTTATTTCATTTATGTCTTTTTATGTTAGTATTTGATTTGTTTTTAGTTTTGTCGAATAAAATAGGTCGGAGAAGGGAATTGAGCAAAAAGTGTCAAAAACGGAGCAAAAAGGGGGTGCAAAGCCCAAATTCGCGCAGCCCACAAAGGAGCATGGCAAAAATGGGCATTGGCCCAAATTTGCACAGTGGCGAGCGCCACAGTGGTGGTGGCGAGCGCCACCAATTGGAGGCCCAGTGGCGAGCGCCACAGAATGGGTGGCGAGCGCCACCCAGTGAGAAAGCCTAGCAACTGTTTTGCGCAACGTGGGGAGCAAGTAGGCGTTCGATCAACCGCTTTTCCTAATCGTGTGGCTATTGGATAAAATCAAAAGAGAGCTTATCATCTCCTATTTTTGTGGATCGTAACCAGAAAAATCCCTCTATAAATAGAGGACGCGATTCTCTTCTTTTCCCACGCATTATTTCCTTCAGTTTTCTGTCAGTTTAGGTTTCTAGTTACAGTAACTGTAACGGTATTTCCACACCGGGAATCCGTTTTCAGTTCTGTTTTCACTTTCCTGTCAAGAATTCTGTACCGGTTATTTTCGTCAACTTTAATTCCAGTTATTTCAGAATTTTATTTCAGGTTCTTTTTAATGTCTTTATTTAATTATTTATTTATGCTTTATTTAATTTTCTGTTTTTATTTATTTATTTCCTTTGTCATGTCTAGCTAAATTTCTAGATATCGGTATGTAAATTAATTCTCCGAAGGGAGTTTAATAATAATTTAGCGCGCAATTTCTAAACTATTTTTCTGATTCGAATTCCTAATTTTAAAACTCCTAAGCTTTTGAACGAGAGTAATATAAAGCGATTAAGGTTAAAATCAATAGAGCGAGAGTTTGAGGTTTTAACTAGATAGTAGGAATTTGATATTAATCTTTGAACGAGCGAGAGCCACGTTAGGATTAATTAGAACTAATTGATTTTCAAAATATACTTTCGAAGCTAAGGTGGTAGAAAAGTGACAGTAAAACTCCTAGCTTAGAAAGTATGGTTTTTATCAACAAAACGAGAGTGTGAGGTTTAGACCTTTAAATTAAGAAAGTTCTTCTGAAAGATAAACCCTTTTCACGCGCGCTATTAATTTATTAAATTTCCGACGGTTAATTAAGTTACGTACCGATATCCCGTTTTTATTAATTTAATTCTTTAATTTTAATTTTCTTTTAAAATTCAAAACAATTCTAAAACACCTATTCGCCTTAGATTTACACCGTGACAACAGAAATACGGTAGTTCGATTATTGGTCTCTGTGGTTCGATAATCTTTTAAAACTACACGACGAGACTGTGCACTTGCGGTCAATTAAATTTATTGATACACAAATCGTCGATCATATTGTGCTTTATCTCGTTGTATGAAACTATTTTCGTTATACATTCACGCGACCATTTTTCTTTGCTCACTAGTAAAACCTTGTTTATGAAGAACATCTGACTAATTTATTTAGTTATAGAAGAAATAATTGGTTTTGTAATAAGTGTTCCTGGTTGTCTATTAACATTTGACCTTATTGCAAGATCTTAATGAACTAGATGTCACATGTCAATTTTTCTAAGAAAGCTGATTATCATCCAACCTAAGTCTAACAAGTGCAACTAAAAACATAACCTTAGTAATTTATCTAATTTTTGCATGTACAATATGATCATCCTCATTTGCTAAAAGATAATATTTCTTCTGTTTTCGGGACATGTAGAACCATTTTTCATATATATGGACAACATTATACATTGACTTAGATTTTGGAAAATGAGTAATGTTATTTTTCTGAATCATGGAAAAGCAAAATCTAAGACAATTTTTCATATTATCTTCCTTAATATATGGTCTTATTCCACTTGAATGTTGACGCAAAATCCCTTCTTTTTTGTAATTCAATAACCTACTTTTGTTAACACCTACGGTACATCCTTGGGCTCTACACTTATTTAAGTCACTATCACACATTTTTTCAATTTTTATCTAAATTCTTTTGCGACCACAATTTTTTTATGACAAAGAATGCCGGTTTGAAAACATTTGCATCTAAATCCAATAAATAACATTTTTTGAGACCGAATAAGATAAAGCCAACCTTGCAATAGTCTCGCATGTTACCTTACCGTTATGATTTTCATTAATCAATATTTGAAAAATTGCATCTCAATTGATATTGCTTAGGAATAATCATTTTCTTTGAGATGTTTCTGTCTCATATGAATCAATATTGTCCACTGCAAGATTTTCTACAAGAAACACAAATTAAAATAAAAAAAATAAAATCAGAATACACCACATCCATTCACCACTGAAAGTCTGAAACTAGGGGTGAGCACGGGCCGGGCTCGGTTGGGTTCGGACCAGAAACCAACCATCAATAAAACCCGTATAAGGTATTCTCGAGCCTAATTTTGACTGCGTGAGGCAACAAATGAAAAACTCAGATGATGATTTAGATCTTCAAATGATTTTGCAGAACAATAAAAAATTAGAGATGGAGGAACCATATTTTCTTGGTTGTGGAAACAACATCCACGCTATAGTATGATATTGAACAAGGTGATATTGAAAAAGGAAACAATGATTAAGAAGTAGAGGAAGAAGAAAATAAGTCTGAGAATGAAAGTTTAGAGTTAGTACAGAAAAAGTTTGACTACTATTTACTAGTAGTACTCGATAGTCAATATTATGAGTCTCCATATACCAAAACCAACAAACTAATAGAGGATGTGACAATGCTTTTTAACATTTTCCTTAATTTATTAGTAAATTAAATGCTTCTAGAATAATTTTAATACACGCATGTCTAGAGTGATCTTACACAATTACACATGTGACAACTATGGAAATACACAAATTCACATGTAAGTCTTGCACAATTACATAGGTGGAGAGAGATACTAGCTTTGGTCATAATATTATTTTTTTTAATAATTAGTTAGTTTTTTTTAAAAAATAATTAATTCATTTATTAAATCACAAACAAAATTAGAAATAAGAGTTAAGTTAGGTCAAAAATATTTTCACGGTTTCTTCTTCTTCTCATCGCCATCATCGTCTTCGATCTTTGACATACTCCTGTTTCTTCGATCCTCTTCAAACCTAAAAGTTTGTTTACCAATTTCTTCTTTGATTCAACAATGGCAAGCTCAAGCCTAAATGGAAGTGGCTCAAAATATTGCTCCAGGTTTGTATTTTAAACCTTACTAGGTTTTTGATTATTGTGCTTGTAATCAATGGTGTTTGTTTAGAAACCGAATCTTTGTTTAACTTTACTTGATGTGATGATGTTGAGAGCTTTTACTATGTTATGGTCCACTTGCAATCTATACTTGTTGTTAAATGGTTACTTTATGCGTTTTTCTCAAAAAAAATTGGTCATTTTATGTGTGTATTGTGCATGGTTGTAGTCCTTTATACATTTACCTATTTATTTTATTGTTGTGGTCCATATGTGTTGTTTAAAGCTATTAATTTATTGTCGTTAAATGTTGTTGTCTACCACATATGTATAGGCCAACTGAAATCCAAGAGGTGAGGCTTTGAATTAACAATGGGGGTATTTTTGTAAATTCACCGGCCAAATTGTATGTCATTGGTCGAGTGGATGAGATGAACTACAGTGAAGATGTTGATTGGTTGTCTATTATGGATTTAGAGAAATTAGTTAATGTTGAGGCAAAATCCCAATTTATTGTTATAAAGATAACAAACCTCTTAATTATATTTTAATGTATAATTTTGGTCATTGTGTTATCTAACAAGTGCTTTTGAGTGATATTAAAAAGATAGGAATTGTTATGCAAAGCAAAACTTTTGATATCAGCTCTGAGAATGATACAAGAAAGACAGACATCATTCTCTCATCATTCTCTGGACTCCAACGTGTTTGTTCTTCAAAGTCAAAGCACTTATTTATTTTAAGTGATAAATGAACAAGACAAAGGAGGACTTTTCATGAGAATTTAAACACAAGATCTCTACAACAACTTATTCCATTATGGCAAGAATCTTGATCAAACAACTTATGGGACTTACTATCTTAAGCCATCACATGGAGCATGTGCCAAAGAATGTTCTTTGTCCTCATTAGCATAATAAATTAAATATCTGAATTTATTATGATAGAGAAGAACATGGACCGGAGAAGACAACAACTTTCTAACTATGAGTTGTTATGTACTTGCAAAGACTTATTCAATGTTCTTTCTCCAAGAAGTGTTAGTCCTTTCTCCAACAAAGGCTACACTCTACTATTCATCAAGGTTGTACTTGCAAAAGTACTTTTCTACATAGCCTTGATCAGTTACAGCTGGTTACTTGGAAGCAAAGCTGTACCCACACCATTTTCCCACTATTCTATGAAGATATCTCAAGAGAATGTACACTGTTCTGTGAGAATGTTCTTTCATCATTCTCCCTGAAGCATTGTTCTCATATGACAGCAAAATTCAAAGGCAACGGTCACACTTGCTCATCAAGTAATGGAAGTACAATGCCAGCTCATCAAGACGCTCCTCTTGGAGAACATTCTCAGAACATTCTCCCGCTCAGTTTTCATATGTGAGTAACGGCTAGTTTAATGTTCTCTGATTTTCTCATACATTCTCCAAGATTCCAAAGGCTCTTCAACAACTATAAATAGCATGGAATACAGCAGGAGCAAAGCAAGAGTTTTGAAGCAATATCAATCATCAATTACTTGTCTTTCACGCACAAGCATCACAAACTCTTCTTTTGATCTCTTTCACTCCAAAGCTTCATAATTGCATACTTGGATCAGCAATTCATTTGAGTGATTTTCAGAGAGATTTTTACAGTTACTTAGAAAGCTTTATAAACCTGGTGTGGTTTGTTGTTAAGCTTTAGATCCAAACAGCTCTTTGTAATAAGAAAAGAACTTGCTCATCAATACGTTACTATTGGTTGAGTAACTACCTTAGAAGGAAAGGTAGAGATCACCTTGGGTATAAGGTGGAAGATAAGCTTGTATAGCTTGACAGAATTTTTGGTCTTGGGCTTAAGATCAAAAGAGAATAGTGGAAACCCTCACGTGGTGTGGGAAACTGGACTAGCCCAATTAAGGGTGAACCAGTATAAACTTTTTGTGTTATACTCCTTCTCTTTATCCTTATTCTCTTGTAAAACAGACACACTTACACACACAATAATATTCTTAAAGAATATTCCAAGAACGTTCTCTGCAATCTAACATAGACTGATTAGAGAACATTCTCTTAACATTCTCTTAACATTCTCTTAACATTCTCTGTTTTCTGTTTTGTGTTTAACTCATTCCATTTAGTTTGATTTATCATATAACTTATTCTACTAACGAATTGAGTTAATTTTTAAAGGGTCACAATTCAAACCCCCCCTTTCTTGTTAAAAACTTTGCTACTTCAGTTAAGACTTTTGGATATACAAACTTAAAATGCATATGGTATCATCATCCTATATACTCTTTTACTCGTGGACTTAGACCTCTAAATAGTGATAATGGTTTGCTGAAGTTTGTTGAAGATTCCAAATGGTACAAGGTAGTTGATATTTATGTTGAACATGTGGTGGATACTTCATCTGTGTATAATAAATGTTTAGAAACTAAACGTTCAGAGGTAATTCTATTTGGTTTTGAAGGACCATCACCTGATGAGTATGTCACCTGATGAGTATGTTGTTAAAGCAGAGGGTAAGGGGGTTGAGACTGAAGATGTTGATGCAGGGGGTGTTGAAGAAGAAGAGGTCTGAGGCAAAAGGTGTTGAGAGTGAGGGTGTTAACACATAAGGTACATCCTAGGGCTCTACACTTATTTAACTCATTATCACACATTTTTTCAATATTTATCTAAATTTTTTTGCGACCACAATTTTTTTTATGACGAAGAAGGCCGGTTTGAAAACATTTGCATCTAAATCCAATAAATAACATTTTTAGAGACCGAATAAGATAAAGTCAACCTTGCAATAGTCTCGCATGTTACCTTACCATTATGATTTTCATTAATCAATATTTGAAAAATTGCATCTCAATTGATATTGCTTAGGAATAATCATTTTCTTTGAGATGGTTCTGTCTCATATGAATCAATATTGTCCACTGCAAGATTTTCTTTAGAAAACACAAATTAAAATTAAAAAAATAAAATCAGAACACCCCACATCCATTCACCACTGAAAGTCTGAAACTAGGGGTGAGCACAAGCCGGGCTCGGTTGGGTTCGGACCAGAAACCAACCATCAATAAAACCCGTATAAGGTATTCTCGAGCCTAATTTTGACCGCGTGAGGCAACAAATAAGGCGGTGACGGGTTTTTCGGGGGACAGATTTGCAGGATGAGTTGATTCGGTTAGTAGAAAAATGAAAAACTCATATGATGATTTAGATCTTCAAATGATTTTGCAGAACAATAAAAAATTAGAGATGAAGGAACCATATTTTCTTGATTGTGGAAACAACATCCACGCTATAGTAAGGTGTTGAACAAGGTGAGATTGAAAAAGAAAACAATGATTAAGAAGTAGAGGAAGAAGAAAATAAGTCTGAGAATGAAAGTTTAGAGTTAGTACAGAAAAAGTTTACTACTCTTTACTAGTAGTACTCGATAGTCAATATTGTGAGTCTCCATATACCAAAACCAACAAACTAATAGAGGATGTGACAATGCTTTTTAACATTTTCCTTAATTTATTAGTAAATTAAATGCTTCTAGAATAATTTTAATACACGCATGTCTAGAGTGATCTTACACAATTACACATGTGACAACTATGGAAATACACAAATTCACATGTAAGTCTTGCACAATTACATAGGTGGAGAGAGATACTAGCTTTGTTCATAAAATTATTTTTTTTAATAATTAGTTAGGTTTTTTAACAAATAATTAATTAGTTTATTAAATCACAAACAAAATTAGAAATAAGAGTAAAATAATGTCAAAAATATTTTCACGATTTCTTCTTCTTCTCATCGCTATCATCGTCTTCGATCTTCGACATACTCCCGTTTCTTCGATCCTCTTCAAATCTAAGAGTTGGTTTACCATTTTCTTCTTCGATTCGACAATGGCAAGCTCATGCCTAAATGGAAGTGGTTCAAAATATTGCTCCAGGTTTGTATTTTGAAACTTTCTAGGTTTTTGATTATTGTGCTTGTAATCAATGGTGTTTGTTTAGAAACCGAATCTTTGTTTAACTTTACTTGTTGTCATGATGTTGAGAGCTTTTACTATGTTATGGTCCATTTGCAATCTATATTTATTGTTAAATGGTTACTTTATGCGTTTTTGTCAAAAAAAATTGGTCACTTTATGTGTGTATTGTGTATGGCTATTGTCCTTTATACATTTACCTATTTATTTTATTGTTGTGGTCTATATATGTTGTTTAAAGCTATTAATTTATTGTCGTTAAATGTTGTTGTCTACCACATATGTATAGGCCAGCTGAAATCCAAGAGGTGAGGCTTCGATTTAACAATGGGGGTATTTTTGTAAATTCACCGGTCAAACTGTATTTCATTGGTCGAGTGGATGAAATGAACTATAGTGAAGATGTTGATTGGTTGTCTTATATGGATATAGAGAAAATAGTTAAGACTTTTGGATATACAAACTTAAAATGCATATGGTATCATCATCCCATATACTCTTTTACTCATGGACTTAGACCCCTAAATAGTGATAATGGTTTGCTGAAGTTTGTTGAAGATTCCAAATGGTACAAGGTAGTTGATATTTATGTTGAACATGTGGTGGATACTTCATCTGTGTATATTAAATGTTTAGAAAGTGAACGTTCAGAGGTAATTCTATTTGGGTTTGAAGGACCATCACCTGATGAGTATGTTGTTGAAGTAGAGGGTAAGGGGGTTGAGACTGAAGATGTTGATGCAGGGGGTGTTGAGGAAGAAGAGGCTAATGGAGAAGGTGTTGAGACTGAGGGTGACGAAGATGAAGACTATTTAGCAAATTCTGAAGATGAAGACACTCATTTTGATGATGATTTGGTTGATGATGAGTGGGATTTGACTCATGAATTACCTACTAATACATTTGTTGGGGATGAACATGCTCTAATGGAGATGACAACACAGGCTGAGGTTGAAGATGACTACAATGATAGCTATTTACAAACTCCATTTGAAAGTGTAGATAAGAAGTTGAGCAGAAAAAGTTTACAAATTTCCTGATTCTTGAAAGTGGAGATTATGTCAAATTTTTATTGGGAATGCAATTTGCTACAAAGGAACTTGTGATAGATGCAGTTAAAGATCATGCCATGGAAACAAGCACAAACCTTCAGCTAAAAAAGAATGATGCCAAGAGGGTTATTGTAAAGTGCTTACCATCATGTCCTTTTCACATGCGGATCACTAAAAGGAAAAGAAGTCAATATTGGCAAATTGTTAGCTTCAATAATGAACATTTATGCACTAGGAAACCTAGAAACAAGCAAGCTAAGACTGAATGGCTTGCAAAAAAGTTCATTCCTATACTTAGGCACACTCCTAACATGAAGCCCAATGGTTTTATTGTTGAAGCACTTAACGAATGATCTATGAAGCTAAACACCTTTCAGGCTAACAGATGAATTTAGAATGGTGATGTCGAAATGACAAATTTTAGTGTGACAAATGGTATTGATACATTATCAGTGAATTTTGAAGATCGTGAAGAAATTATATTAGATGAAGATGGAGAACCGATTGGACCTAATGAACAAGTTGTCTCTAGATTGAGTAATTTTCTGGGAACTATCGCAAGAAGCTCAACCTTTTGTCCTTTGATTTACACAAACTTTGAGGGAGTTGTCGAAAATTATGAGAAAGAAATATGGGATTTTGTTCAGGTATGAGTTTATTTATCGTATGTTATATGATCGTCAAATAGCTATCGAATGTTGTTGATTTTGGTTTTTATTTTAGCAAAAATATATTATTCCTGAGGAAGGAAGGAAATTTGTTTTGTCTCAAATCAATGATGCATGGAAAAGTTACAAATGGCGTGTCAAGAAGAAACATTATCTGGAATACTCAAACTTTACGGATAGATTAAAACATAGGCCAGAAACCATACCAAAACCTCATTTCAAGATATTGTTGAAATTTTGGGACAATAATATCATCCAAGTAAGTCTGTAATGATATCTTTTCTTTGATTTTGTATTGTGGCTAATTCTAAAAGTGTATTCAAGAGATATTTGAAATGTTTATCTTTTACATTGCAGAACCTTAGCAAGAAAAATATTGTCAATAGAGCTAAGTAGAGGTTCATGCACAGAGTGGGGCCAAAAAACTTTGCTACAATTCGGAAAAATTTGGTAATGTATGTATATTTTTTTTATTTATCATTGTTACATACAAAACAATAAATTCTCATAATCAATATTTGTTCCTTTATTTTCAATATCTCACAAATAAAGCGTGAAAAGAAGGGCAATAGAGAGGAAGTCACTCAGGCTAAACTATTTTTCGAAACTCGTCAGTGCAGTAAAGGAAAAAAAATGAAGAAACAGATGCAGCTAGTATGATTTTACTTCTTATTATACACTTTTAAAGTCTTAAGTTTTTAATCTTTTAAATTGATTTTTTTTCTTCTCTTTTCGTCAGGCTAAACTTAAGGATGCAATTGAAAACTCTGGTCAGCCTCCAGACCAAGCATTTCGGTCTATGTTTGGTAAAGAAAAGCTTGGTAGAGTTCATTGTTATGGAAGAACAACTACACCATCAACGTTAAAGAAAAAAGAAGAAATTGCTAGCATAAAGAAACAATATGAAGGTGAAATGAGTAGCATGAAGGAGAGGATGGAAACTTATGAGTCTTTCACAAATAAGAAGATGGAAGCATATGAGTTCCTTCTAAAATGTGTTTTGATGCAACAAAATCCAAATTTAAGTTAAGATGATGTGGATAACATATGGGACAAGCTATGGGGATTGAAAGTGCAGCACACCATTCGTTTACATTGACCCATGTTCCTGAAAAGGTATGATATATATAGTTGTTAAATTTGATTTTATGTTGATGCTTAGTCCTTAGCACCCTAGGAAAGACGTACACCACATTAATTTGTTTGAATAAGTATGCATATATACGGCGTTTAAGCTTATTTAGATTGAATAATTATGCCTAAACTATGTTTTGCTAGTTTCTAATGTGGATGAATGCTATTGTTGGAATAATTTTTCTTGCTGGAGTTATTCTATAAGGTGGAATGTGGAATTGTTGATGAAGGGATTCAATGATTTTTTGTTGTGTTTTGAGATTGTATTCTGTTTTGTGTGAGTGATTCTGTTTTATTTTAGTTCTACAATTTATGTGTAGAATAGAGTGAAAATTGATAAGCATATGTATGATGCTCATTATATTCTGATTTTTTGTTACTATTTTTGTTCTGTTTGGTTTTGGCAGCTTGTAATTTATGTTTCTTTTATGGAAAATTGGAATCCTAATTATAGGATTTCGGTCCTGTATAATTTTTTTTCCCATTTGGAAAGTCATTCATTAATTTATTTTTGTCACTAATTTAAGTTTGAGTATACTTACTGTCATACCTCAAATTTTGTCCTCCAAATTTTAGTATATATTTTCGTCAATTTTAATTTATTTTTTCTGACAAGAAACTTTTTCTATTTATTTTTATATTACTTTTTTTGTTTGTCCAAAATTATAAAAAATAAAAACATATATATAAAAAGAAGAAAAATATATAAACTTGTGTAGAAAGAAAATGAGAAAGACATAAAAATATAAAAAAGAAGTAAATTAAACAAAATAAAACCAAATCTTTGGTCTTGGAGAGCAAGCAAGAGATTTAACACTAAAACATAAAATAAGAGCAAATCAATCATAAAAAGAAATAAAATATGTCCATATTAATTTTCAAAGCAAATCTTCATGAGATTCTTACAAGTTTTAAACCCCTAATTCTGAAGCTATAAATAGACCCTCTTTTCTACACAATTAAACACAACACAAAAATCAGACACATTCTCTTAACACAACTAAAAAACCACCGAGAGTCAATTCTCTTTTCTATTTTCCAGTGCGTGTGTTCTTTCCCCAAGAACAACACATTGACCTTCATCATACAAACCACCACCATCCACAACACTCACCAAAAACAGCCACCATCTGCATAGAAAGAGAAAACATGAGCACAAGTAATTATAGAAATTAGCAAGCAACAGAAACATGAGCCACCATTTACAATCAAATTGTTTTCTTGCTTTAATATTGATGCCTTGTTATTTGTTTTTTGTCACTTTAATTTACACTAACTATAATTTAGAGTCATGTATATAACATATATCAATAACAAAGCATATATCTAGTCAATTTAATTCATATAATTTATTCAACTCATTTAATTTATTTCAACTAATTTTAAATTAATTATTTAATCTAACTGTAATATATAAACGCTAAATGTAATTGCCAAATGTAACTTTCATCGAGGGGCACCGGGTCACACCATTGGAAATTGCAAGGCTTTCAAGTATAAGGTTCAAGAACTCATCGACAACAAGAAGTTAATTTTCAAAGGAGACATTCCATTCATCAATGGTTACTCTTTTCTTCAACAAAATGCCAAAACTCCAAGAAGCATCCCTTAGAGTTGGCCAATCAACAAGAAAGCTCTTTCCAAGGATCATTAAGCTTTGGATTTCCAGTATACACTTGCTTTTAAAATTGTACCTTTGGACTTGTGTTTTTAATATAATAAACATGCATGTTTTTGAATCCATTCGTGTTCTTTCTTTTCTTGTTTTATTACTTACAAATTTAGAGCGAGGATGATGAAAATAAATAGTTGATTTTTGCTGATATATGCTTTCAATGGTAATAAAAAGAACCTAGTTGATGATGTAAAAATAAAAATTGGTTAGTTCATGCTAAGTCGAGTCATTCTTGCATATGTTTTCGTTGTTATCTGAGTCTCCCAGTTTCTTGAGATATATCAAATTTTTAAGAAAAGAAAGCAATTTTGGTTTGATACTCGACATGACGCTTTAAAAGTATATAGGTTGTTTTGGCACTTTAGGCTACATTATGAAGGTTTAGTAATGATTCAACAAAATCAGTACCGTTTTAACACCTTAGACACCCAGAAATATGTAAGATTAATTTGAGGTACTAATGTTGACAAAGCCTTGAATTTAAATTTTAAAGTAACCCTTATTAGTTTTAGCAGTCGGCACCATCTGAAGCACAAACTAAGTGGGAAATCAATGAACATAAGTGAATGATCCAGAAATGAAAGTTTACATACTTTGGTTGATTTAAAAAGTGGGAATGCACTTATTGAGTTCGATGACCATCACTCGGTTGTTTAATTCAACAGTCGTTGAACATACAAAGTAAAACCATGGTTAATAAACCCTTTTAGTAGTTGGTTTGGAGGTGTCTGGTTCTAAACTTGGTAGGGCGAGTTACGATCTGATCCCCCACAACTGCATTTGGGAGAGAAAAAGGGGTTTGCCAAACTTTGGTTATCAGCACCCCTCGGTATATGATCATAATCATTAACAGATTTTACTATCATGAGCGTGTACAAGATAACGGGCTTAATGTGATTGCACCTGAATGAAAATGATAAATAAAATTTAAACAAAAGTTAGAGTCACAATAATGGTTCTAAACTTGGTAGGGCGGGTTACGATCTGATCCCCCACAACTGCATTTGAGAGAGAAAAAGGGGTTTGCCAAACTTTGGTTATCAGCACCCCTCGGTATATGATCAAAATCACTAACAGATTTTGCTACCATGAGCGTGTACAAGATAACGGGCTTAATGTGATTGCACCTGAATGAAAAGGATAAATAAAATTTAAACAAAAGTTAGAGTCACAATAAAGTACTTAAGATTTGTCTTCATATGATGGGAATCTTTGACCGCAATGAGTGGTTTTGTGTTACTACGGTGCTCTTGGTATTTGATATCTATTACTTAATTTTCCTATCTAGCCGGCAATCACGTATGATTAGAGTTGTCGTGTCCTGTTTCAAACATGTGATAAAAATAGTTACTATTTCTATGCTTGAGGACAAGCAAAAGTTCAAGTACGGGGGAATTGGATAACACAAATCGTTTTTGGCTTGATTTACATGAATTTTAGTTGCATGTTATAATTCTCAAAAGACCTAATTGAAGCTAGGTTCACTGTGAAAGCATGTTCGGCAAATTTATTGTTAAGCTGACTCATCATGTTTGTTGTGTAATCAATAATTATCTTTTGTACATACCATATGTGCTTCCACCACAAAATATTCAGTTTCAAAAACTTGCATGTGCATTGTGTTAGAAATACTTATCAAAAGAAATGATTTTACTTGCAAGTCGATCCTCGGTATCTGGTTAATTCAGCAAACAGTTCGATCAAAGAAGAACTGAATCAAGACGCTCCTAATTAGGGGCATGGCATCTGGGGGTCCTACTAATCAACATCAAGTCATAATCAAGGGTGTGCGGCTCCTGCTAGTCAAGGTCAAAAGTGTTCAAGAAATGGTCATCTTGGGGCACTATCCCTAAACGCCAGTTAATTAGGGGGCATACCTCTTGAGAAATCAAATAATGGGGCAGTTTGCAACAATGTCATATCAGACTGAGATGGACCCAAATTCTTTTTCAAGCAATTTCCTTTGCACCAGTATTCAACATTGAAAGTAGTACTTCCCATTGAAGGGTCACCCTATGGAGAATCCTTGATTATCGCCACCATGGAAGGAAAATAACCTCTACTCATAGAACTCCAATGCAGTCAAAAATATTATGCCCAGGAAAAAAGAAAATGGGGCAAAACAAGTTATTGTAGGGGCCATCTCTCTTCATACTTTCAAGTCGTTCAGGTGAATCATTTCAGACATCAGCAATTGTCGAGTTCAAAATGGGTGTCGGGAGATCATGTTAGCAAAATTGATATAACCTTTAAACAAAGAAACTCTGTGGCAAAATACATTTTCAAGCCTTAAACCATTCAATCGCCCACCACAAGGGAACTTTCATACACTTTCATATCATATTCATGCATCATTCATGTTCGCATCCATCTAGCATCAAACATGTATTGGCAACTCCAAAACTCAATCTTTATTCAACGTCAATCGGTTATCAAAAAACATTGGTTCCTCTCGACACGCAAAGTTCAGCTTTCAATTGCATTTCAAACCTTAACTATATTTGGCCTTTCCCATCAGAAGAAAATCAAGACCGACTTAACATATACATCTTAAAGTCCAATATCCATTGACACACATTCAATGCATACATCAATTATGCATTTCATTTCATGCATACATCATGCATTTCTTACAGCATAGGCCATGGCATATAATTCGTGAGCATAATTCATGCATACCAAGAAATGATACCCGTCGAGCATGTACTTCTATCAAAAGACCATCTTTAGGGATCGGCCTTTAGCATAAAACGGTTAAGCGAGATGACCCTATCCCCTACAGATCAATTTATCTTTGTCCGGCTCACAAGCCTGCGACAATGTGTCTTTCAGTCTTTGCCCGGCCCGTAAGCCTGCAGCGATATCTTTTTTATGAATATTTGTCCGGCTTGCAAGCCTGCGACAATTTATTATATGTCCGGAGAACAAGCCTGCGACAATTTATGTCTGGCACACCAGCCTGCGGCAATTCATCCATTATCGTTGTCCGGCAGTCAAGCCTGCGATAATTGGCCTTTGTCCGGCTCATAAGCCTGCGTCAATCTATCTTTCAATCTTTGTCCGGCTCATAAGCCCGCGACAATTTGCCTTTGTCCGGCCCATAAAGCCTGCAACAATTTAATCAATTCAATCTTTGTCCGACCTACAAGTCTGCGGCAATTGGCCTTTGTCCGGCTCATAAGCTTGCGGCAATTTATCTTTCAATCTTTGTCCAGCTCATAAGCCTGCGACAATTTGCCTTTGTCCGGCAAACCAGCCTGCGATAATTTATTCATCAATCTCTGTCCGGCCCATAGGCCTGCGGCAACTTATCCTTGTTCGGCCCATAAAGCCTGCGACAATTTAATCAATTTATGTTCGGTGCAAAACCCTGCGGCAACCTATCATTCATCTTTGTCAAGCCTATAGGCCTGCAACAATTTGTCTTTGCACGACTCATAAGTCTGCAACAATTTGCCTTTGTCCGGCCCAACAAGCCTGCGGCAACTTATCTTTCAACCTTTGTCCGGCCACGAGCCTGCGGCAATCATTCTTACTTACTCCTGGGATACAAGCCCTTGCGCGGAGGCGACCAAACTCTATTAGCGCCCTGCGAGGCAACGATTACTTATCTTTAGGATTTAAGCACCCTTCTGGGCAATGATTATCTTTCAGGTTTAGACACCCTCCGGGGCAATGCATACCTTCAGATGAAACACCCTTTGGAGAAATGACTTACCTTTCATGATCTAAGCACCTTCGAGGCGACGATCAATCTTTCACCTTCACGGGCAAAATTTAAGGTCTTCTTATATTTAACTACCTTTAATCGCCCAAGTGCGATTAAAGATATTTAAATAGGGGCAGCTGTCATACCCTAAATTTTGCCCTCCAAATTTTAGTATATACTTTAGTCAATTTTAATTTATTTTTTCTGCCAAAAAACTTTTTCTATTTATTTTTATATTACTTTTTTTTGTATGTTCAAAATTATAAAAAATAAAAACATATGTAAAGAAAATGAGAAAGACACAAAAATATAAAAAAGAAGTAAATTAAACAAAATAAAACCAAATCTTTGGTCTTGGAGAGCAAGCAAGGAATTAACACTAAAACATAAAATAAGAGCAAATCAATCATAAAAAGAAGTAAAATCTGTCCATATTAGTTTTCAAAGCAAATCTTCATGAGATTCTTACAAGTTTTAAACCCCTAATTCTGAAGCTATAAATAGACCCTCTTTTCTACACAATTAAACACTACACAATTAAACACAACACAAATATCAGACACAACAATTCTTCACAACTAATTCTCTTCAAACAACTAAAAAACCACCGAGAGTCAATTCTCTTTTCTATTTTCCAGTGTGTGTTCTTTCCCCAAGAACAACATATTGACCTTCATCATACAAACCACCATCATCCACAACACTCATCAAAACCAGCCACCATTTGCATAGAAAGAGAAAACATGAGCACAAGTAATTGGAGAAATTAACAAGCAACAGAAACAGAGAAAGAAAGAAAAACGGTACACTACTCTACTTTTTACAATCAAATTGTTTTCTTGCTTTAATATTGGTGCCTTGTTATTTGTTTTTTGTCACTTTAATTTACACTAACTATAATTTAGAGTCATGTATATAACATATATCAATAACAAAGCATATATCTAGTCAAAACATCGTTCATTAAAAAACACCAACCAACAACTTGTATCCAGAACTACGTAGCTTTGATTTCCTCATCGCACCGGAGGATACGTAGGAGCAAGAGACATCTTGTCAAGCATAATAATAAAAAATGTAAATTTTCACCTTTTCTTTTTTTTGTAAATATCTTTTAATAAATAAAAATCTAATAAAAAACATGTAAATAAAATTTCTTGATACCCTAGAATCAATTAGGAGGTTCCCGTTGAGTACAACGGATGTGAGAGGTGCTAATACCTTCCCCTTGCAAAATCAACTCCCGAACTTGGAAATGGTTGTGATGACCATCCTTCCATTGTTTTAAGGTTTTATCAATATTATCCTTAATAAATAAAATTTGGTGGCGACTCTGTGTCATTTCGAGTGTCCTAAACGCTCGGGCGATTTTCACGGCGCGACACTTATAAGTTTTTTTTTTACTTTTGGAAGTAAACACTTGTTTGTTATAATCGATGAATCATGGATTTGATTTTTTTTTGGATGATGTTGCAATATTCTGTAAGACAATTTTGTTAGATATATTTTACTCAAGACTTAATTATGTTAATGTATGTTTGTTTTACTCGATGATTACTATTTTTTACACAACATTGAGGATTGTATGCAATATTTAGATATTTGTGATTAAAATGTAATATATGAAAGCATCGCTTTTACTTGTAGATCCAAACAATATAGTCCACAGTTTTGTTAATATTGGTTAGTTGCCTATTCATTTTGGCAACATTTCATTTGTGTGGCTGAAACGTATAGTCCACGGTTAAGTATGTGAAATATGTGGTTTAATGTACAAACAACAATATGAAACAGTGACCTAATTTACATATAACACTTATTAAACCGTGGACTAATGCATATGCAACAGTTAAACAAATGTGGACTAATGTATTGGCGACATTTCCAAAATAGTGGGTTGATAAATAGGCGACAAGTATAAAACCGTGGCGTAAAACAAACCGTGGTCTAAAACCAAGCAAATAATCGTGGCTTCTTTGGATGTTAATAACCGTGGATTGATTTTGGTGGACTAAAGTGAACAAAACTGTGGACTTAGAGAAAAGGCGACAACCGCATATCCCTCATACCATAAACCGTGATCAAACCGTGGCCTAAACATTAAGTCACTCTTTTTTGGGTTTGAACCACCATTTTTGTATAGTGGTCTATAGTTAAAAATATTGTAGTGCTATCTTAACTTGTGATTATGTGATATCAATTTTATTTCACAAATTTAATAGGCTGGTCGTGACTCATAAATTTAAAAATTATCTAACAGATTTTCTTTCACAAATTTATGGATGAGTTTTCAAATTTAAACTAATAAAAATGTTATAGATCAAACAATATGAGGTTGGTTTAATTGGAATAAATTTTATGAACTTATAAGTTAGTGGTCTCATTGATTTAATCTCACTAGTAAATCATGCCTTTGTAGAGAAGAGAAACATATTTCTCTTATAGAACAAAACTGGTTGTGATATATTAACTAGATCTAGATTGAGTTTGAAATTCTAGGTTACAAAATGATGGTGTAATAACATGAGAAATTAGTAATTTAAGATATAGTCAAACCTTGTTTAAAGTATAAGTTTTATTTTTAGGAAAACATAAAAAGAAAAGAGATTTTGATGCTAAGAAACTTTTTTATAGATTTCTAGTATCGATGACTTAACATATTTTTCTTAAATTTATAACTTTATTGTATTCTTGTTAATTTCCTGCTATAAAGATCATACTAGTAGTTTGATTTTTTGTAGGCTACTTTGTTATAGTGAGACCTTGATGTAAGAGAAATAGTGCAACACTGAATATTCAAAGTTTAGGAATTTGATAAATTTTATAGATGTAAAAAGGGATTAGATGTTGTTAAAATTTATAATCCCAGTTAAAATAAAATCATCATGTTTTATGTGTAGCCTAGAAGGTAGTGAGACAAAGAAAGATTTTGAAACAATTTATTTTAGATTTTCTAAAAATCTGATTATTTTAGCAACACTTAATTAGTTTCTGTTGTAGGAAAAAAATATTAGTAATAGTTTTGAAAATGCTACTATTCTGGAAGAACTGGTTTTTATATGCTAATGTTTGAAAAAACAATGATTACATTATTTTATAGGATCTCGTTCGACAAATTTTGTTTTAGATTCTTCGGTTTTTTTTAAACAAAGTTTTTAGCGCTCAAATCACGACGGGGAAAAATTTCTGTTAAGTTGACACGTTGATTTATTTTTAGTAAAAATATACTTTTTAGATGAAACACTTTTAAAAAATAATAATGAAATAGTTTTTCATACTCTGCGGTTAATCTTGATGTTCACGTTAAATACAATATTAGTAGACTAGAGAATCGTTAAATCAATTAGAATAAAACCGATATTAAATTCTAATAAAGTCGCTTATGAATTAAAGGTGAGGAATTACATAAGGCTATAGTTGTACTTGTGTTTAAAGCAAGTTGAGGTAAGGGCACTCTCTAACTATCAAATATAATATTAAAAAGAATGGCTCGTTTAAAGTTCACGAACAGTTTGGCTCGGCTCATTAGGTTCAGTTTGTTTTTAGCTCAAAACTCAACTTAAAAATTTGACATAATTTTTTTCTAACTCCAACTCATACTCGACTCCATTTAAGCTACCTTTGGTAAATGTCTATCACTTATTTATAATTATAATGTATGTTCTCAAAACTTCTTAAAGATCTGATGTGGGACTTTATGTTTAAGAAATGATATGTTGTATATGTTGTAGCACTAAGTAAATTTTAAACATAAAGCAAACAAAATGAATTAACAATAAACAAATAATGATTGTCTTTATATGAAAATATTTTAGAAGTATGCTGTTTATTTGATAATAGTTTTACTTTGTATTAAATATATTACATTTATTTTTGTATTACTATTACAATTTTTATATAAAACAAGTTTTCTCACAACAAGTGTTGATTTGTTTTAAAGGCACATTTGATTTTTATTTATTGACTTTAAATTTTACCTATTGTTTGTCTAATATTGATTTAATTGTTCAACACTTTTTACATTTATAATAACTATTACTTCTGCGGTAAAATAGCAGAAATAATTTTAAATTATTATATTTATAATTAAAATACATATGTTATAATTAAAATATATATGTTATAATATTTCTTTTTAAAAAGTGAATATATGTATATTCTCCGCTTAAATCCAATTTTTTACATATAATTATTTTTTATATAGTCTGAGTCATATAACTGAGTCATTTGATTTAATTAAGTTTAATCGTCCTCATTTATTTAATTTTTTAACACTTTATAAATGCTAAATATTTTTAAAAACTTATCTTACTTATATTAAAATATATGTGAAAATATTTTATATTATCTTATTTATTTGTTGCATGTGTTATGACTATGTCTAAAATTTAAATTTAAAGAATGACTATATTTTATTTAGATGTCATGATTTTTTTTAGAGACCGAGTCATCCGGTTAAATCCGGTTCGACCGATTTAATTACTATATAGTTTTATTATAGATACCGGTTCATTCCACCGGTTTGATCCGGTTTAATCATGCGGTTCGACCAGTCACTTGGGGTTTCGACTAGTGACCCAGTGAACCAGTAGCCTCGCCGGTTTGATGACCGGTCCAGTTTTTAAAACATTGGTGATTTATTTTAATTTGAGAGTTTTTTCTACTTACACTTTAGTTCCTAAAAAATATGAATAAAGTTGTGGATAAATTTCTTTGAGCGTAGAAACTTCTTTAACCGCTTTTTGCACATCAATATTTTTCCTTGTCCATCATCAAAATATAATAAACCTGTCCAGGCACATATTCACATGGTAAAGTCATGTTCATTGTACTCCTATTATTTTTGGGTTAGTAGTAGTGATGTTCATGGTGTGGTTCACAAGGTGAACTAAATTAGTTCAAATAGTTTGCCAAACTAAACCAAACCAAACTTTTTTTTAGTTCGTTCGGCAGTGTTGCTCTAGTTTTTCAATGGTTGTTGTTCATGTTTGGTGATGTTCTTGTTCTCGGATTCTCTGCTTGTTCTATATTTGTTGAGATTTGCAGATTTTAGAGTTTCAAGTTTGCCTCCAACATAATGTGTCATTGTTTAATATCCATATCAGTCGTCGTGATTTATTTATTCAGACTGTATGTTATATCCTTGTCATATGTCTTTGACAATGGATTGTATGGCTTGAAAGAGTATGATATATGTTATGTGTTTTCGAGGGAGTTGTTGATACGTTGATCGGTTCATATTGGCGCTCAGTTCATTCACCGTCTCATAATGTGAAGGCTTACATAATTTTTTTTTTTTTGTTATCTGATCTTACGTTTGTACACAAGTTCGCTAGATAGTACCTGCGGTGCATGTGTGCTGCTTCAGTTTTAATTAAGACTACTTCTGTTGATTTTGTAGATCTGTATGTCCGCTTGGATTGATTGTGTGGGTTGATTGAATTTGGTTGATGTCCCCAAGTATTTTGTATTTTATTTTAACTAATATAGTGTTTTTGTTGTGGTTTACCACATTCACTCCCTTTACTTATAAAAACTTTTAAAATTTGAAAAAAAACAAGAACTTCCAATATTGTAATCTCTTTGTGTTTTTTTTTTTTTGAAATAGAAAAATTAAGAGGTATAGTAATTGTTGTTTTTTTAAACACCTGATGGAAGATGAATAAAAGAATGTATTTTACGTTATATTTTTATAGGATGTGCACTATCATGTTGTACAATTTGGTGGTAATTATATATTTAGTAAAGAGATGCGAAAGTGCTTCTTGGCATTCTGCGTGACTTATTGTTGGCTTATATGGAAAGAATGAATGGAAAAACAAGTGTTTTTGTACAACAAAAAATACATATGGACTCAGTTATTGATAAAATGAAAATCTTTGATTTTTGATAGAGTGAAGACCTTTGTCTTATGGTGGTTGAAGCAAAAAAAAATAAAAAAATATTTAGCTATGATTTAAATTATTGGTGGTTTCAACCATAACCTTGTTTAGAGGTTGAAATCATTTGATTTGAGTGATATTTTTTTTACTGCGATTTGAGTGTTATTGTTTGTTTGTTATTTTGGTTGTAATTGTGTTCTTTTCGGAGCAAATGTTTTAGTTCCTTTGAGGCTTTATTTATTCTTGATTAAATACATTTTGTATTTGCTTGATCAGATTTTTAAGATTTTAAATGCTTAATATATATTCTGACTTTTTAAAAATCTATTTTAAATGATAGTAAGTGGAATAATTTGATCAATTGAAATGCAATAAAAATGAGAGTTTGTTGAAAGAAGAATAATAAATTTTGTCTTCATTTTCTTAAGGAACAAATAATTTAAGATTGAGAAACCTCAAAAAAGAAACTTAGGGTGAGATGGAAAAAATAATTTTTTTTTGATTCATTGATAAAACAACAATTCATTGAATTTTTTTTTTACTAAATTCATTGAAAAACTTAATTACACCCACAAAGTATAAGTACGTAGAATTATTTAAATACTCTGCAAAATTTGTAGACTTTTCTTACATAAAAAATTTAATAGTATATGAAGGTGAAAAGTTTATTGTATTAAGATACAAAAATTTATTTTTCACCAAGTAAAAATTTATTTGTTAAAGCAAGTACATAAAACTACTACGAGCACGAAAAAATATTTAATGAATTTATGTATATAAATAAAATATTAATTTTATAATTTCCACACATAATTTTAATGTGGCTTTGTAATTTTTATCTAAATTGTAATAAACTATATTTAGATATATTTTTGTAGAAAATAAAAAAATTATCAAATGTTTTAAAATTAAATAAAGTCAATTATATTTAGTTAGAAAAATTATTTTTAATTAAATAAATTAAACTATAACTATTGAAAATAATTTTCACTTTCTTATTAAACAAAATAAATTAAATATATTTATAAAATAGTTTTTTTTAACAAAATAAAATAATTTTTATTTATTTTTAATATGATTTATTGAAATTAAAATAAAAAATATGTCATTGGTAAAAATTTTAAAAATTATTATTAAACAAAATTAAATAAGGGATAAAAAAGTTGATTTTTAAAATAAGAGGACCAAAAAGTTAGATTTTAAAATAAGGAGACTAAAACTTTAAAAAAATGAAAATATAAAGACTAAAACTGCATTTAAATCAAATATATATTTAAGATATCTTCTAAATATATTGTAAACAAATGGGTATTGTACAATATACAAAATTTGAAACGGCACGGGATAATTTAAATGGCTTTTCACTTATAAAATGAATATTTATAGAAATATTAATATTTTAAAATATCACTTAAAATCATATCAAATTTATCATATAAAGACTTAAAAATTTATTTTCATAAATATAAACACATAAAATCTGTAAAGGGTACAAAACAATATTTTAATATATTTCCGCCTATAAATTCAAAAAACAATTTTGGGCAAGTATATGTGCTTCATATATAAAACCAAAATGAAATAAATATTTGTCACTGATAAGAATATATGAATCATAACAAATTGTATCTGCATATATAAATATTATAAAATTTACGACGGGATGCAATGCAAATATTTTAACGGGTTTTTGCACAGGATATAAACAAATATTTATAAAAATATTACATTAATATTTTAACAATATTCATAAATTTGATATATCAACTTTATTCATCTATTAATAATTAAAAGACCTGTGCGAATGCATAGGTAATTGTGCTAGTAATATATTTATAAGATTTTTAAACACCAAATTTTTTTCCTTATATTATTATCTGCTATCTAAAGGGGTCTCTTGTTGGCCAAATACATGAATATTGATGAACTTGTCTGCTGTTCTGACTCGTTACACGATGTCAACTTCATTAAAGGGTCACATGTTAAGTATCATATTCATGTTGTGCTGATTCAAGTAGAGCTGTCAAATGGGCCGGCCCGGCCCAGCCTGGCTTGGCCTAGTGGGCTTTACACTTTTCATGGACTAGACTGGCCCGACCCATTTTCCTGTTGGGCCATATTTAGTGAGCTCGAGGCGGCCCTATAAAAGCTTGGGCCGGTCCGATGGACTTATGGCCCGCTTCAATCCAATTTTTTTATTTTTTTCAGTTTATTCTATCAGTTTTACGTGACTCTGATATATTATTTCTTCATAATTATAAATTTTATTGAGATATAACTGTATGCAAGTGTAAATAATTTTTACATCATCACTAAATATGTATTAATAAATTATAAAATTAGTTTTTACTAAAGTTTTACGTAAATATAACCATTTTTATTGAACTTATACATTAAACTATGTTTTTTATAAGATTTTTTCAACTAAATGATAATTTTTTATGTATTTATTGATATTATTTTTACAAAAATAATATAAAAATCTTGATAATGGCCGGCCCGAAGCCCGATGGGCTAGCCCGGCCCAATCCTCGGAAGGGCCACATGGGCTTGGGCCAAAAAAGCCCAATTGTGTTTGGGCCGCCTATTTCGAAGCCCAGCCCGCCCAAGTCCAAGGGCTGATGGGCCGGCCCATCGGTCCGACCCATTTTTGACAGCTCTAGATTCAGGATGTAAAGGAATTACTCTCTCAAACCAATGTTTCCCTCTATCACACTCTTAGAGAAGGGAATCAATGTGCAGACTTCTTCGCAAAATTTGTAGCTTCTTCAGATGACTTCTTGACTCATACCTCTCCTCTAGAAGACCTCCGTAATCTTCTTATGAATGACGCAACGAATATGTCTCATGAATAATTTCTCTTTTTTGTTTTTCTTTTTTTAGCTTCCGTACCAAAAAAAATTATATAAATTATATAGATGTATTCATTGGTAATGTATTATATTTTTTGGTTTAGATTTGGTATTTTATTATATTGCAATGCAAATTGACGTATTAATAAGTTTTTATCTTTAAAGAAAGAATAATAAATACATTTAAAATATGTAAAAAATAGTATTAAATTTAAAATAAATTTTTTCTTAAATACTCCATTTACGTACTCCCTTTGTCACTATTTATAAGACATTTTGAGATTTTTTTTGTCTCTTTTATAAGATCCCTTTCAAATTTTTATGGGCATAACTCAGAGGGTGTGGTTTAACAGTTGAAGTTCATCCTTCCTTAATTAAGGATTAAGAGTTCGATTCTCGTCTTATGTATGAAACAACTTTAAATATTTAGGTCAGTTGTTCCACTCTTTGAAGTGCTTCCAATCCAGCGAAGGGAATTATCACTGCATTTTCGCGGTGGACACCTTGATTTTGACGAATTCTTTACTATGGCTATTAATATTTTTTTGCCACAACATACCCTTAATTATAGTGAATATTTTTCTACACACTTTAATAAACACACTTTAAAGAATAATTTATAAAAGTAATATCAATTGTCAACAAATTTAATACAATAATAAAAAATTTTAATCTTTATGTTTTTCTTCAAAATGTCTTATATTTAAGAACAAAGGAAGTATAAGATAGAGGGAGGTATTAACAAAAGTTGGTGTTGGAAGTCGTGATTGTGGTTTGCAAATTTGTAATGCATGAGAAAACTAGATATTTTAGAGTTTAATTGGAAGAATTTAAAATTTGATTTTTGATTTATGAAAATGGAATAAAATAAAAAGAAACAATAGTGACATGATAATAAACCTCTTCCCAAAGGAGAACTACAAATAGTGCGCACTACATCTTGGAGTGGGGACAGAGTGTGACAAAGACCCTACCATGCGAGATAACAACGTCTACAGACAAAAAAAGCCACATAAATAGTTTATTTATTTTTCCATTAATAATTAATAAATAAACCTATAATTTAATAGAAAAACAAAAGTAGAAGAAAGAGAGAGTAAATAAGAGAAATGAACTAAATGATAATTAAAGTTAAAATTAGTGGAAAAAACTATAGTTGGATCTATGTTGTATTTGAGATTGGAACTACTTGATTTTCAAATTGACAAGATATTTTAATTGTCAGGGTCAGATTTTCATGATAGAGTGTCGAGATCAGAATATCTACCGCCGTACGTAGAGATTATTCTCCTCGCTAAATTAAAGATATTTTAAAAAGTGCGATAGTTGATTCAGAGATTTAAAGTTACTCCATACACAAAACGAGAATCGAACTTTTAATTTAATTTCTAATGGAACAATTTCTTGATTGTATATTAATTAATTCGCAATCGAACTCTAAATTTTTAGTATTAGATATCAAAAGATTAATAATAAAACTAAAAGATAGAAATCTAAAAATTTTAGTTCAATTAATCAAAAATATCGAAATTAATAGATCAAATATTTATGATGAGAATTGATTATTTGTTGTATGTGTGAATTTCTAATCACATTATTATTGTGTAAAAAAAAACAAGAGAGAGAAGGAAAAAACAGAGAGAAAGAGAGAGAAATCACTTTACCACTTTTATATGCTGCACGCATCCATCCACAGCAGAAAACACAAGGAAGACAAGAGAAAGAAAGAAAGCCACATTTAAAGCTTTTCTCTTTTTGTACTGTGCTCATCACAACTCACAAAAACAACTACACAACACAACACAAAGATGGGTTTTTGAAACCATTTACATTACACACACCAAGACAGAGAAAAAAAATAAAAGAATATAGCTTTTGTTGTGTTTTGTTGTTAGAGTGAAAAAAAAACAAGAAGAAATTGAAGTGAAAGAGAAGAACAAGAAGAAGAACAATGAATGAATGAGGTGAAAGTTTTGTTTTTTGTTGTTGATATTGTTGTTGCTGAAATGGGTTTGTTCTATAAAGCTGCATGCATTTGACAACAACTGTGTTAAAGTTTTTTTCTTCTGTCAGAACATAAGAACAACAAAAACCAAAACCTCAGATCTTGTTTTTTTTTGTTGTTGTTGTTGTTAAAGTTGTTATTTTTGTTTGTTATTATTATTGTTAAAAAGTTGTATTGGTTCTTGATTTAGATGAAGGCTATGCCCTTACCTTTTGAAGAATACATAGGAAAAGGGTTGTTAGATTTTACTTCAAGTGTTGTTGTTGGTTCTTCAGATTCATTGTTTCTTGAACAGCAAGAGCAATATTTACAAAGGTGGAGGGAAAATTGTTGCTATGCGGGCATTGAGCCCAATTCTGTTGTTGTTTTTGACATCAAAAAACCAAATCAAGAAACCACTCCTACTTCATCATCAACACTGTCTTCCTCACACGGCGGAGGCACCGGAGGTTCTACTGATAGCACCACCGGTGCCACCGCGGCAAAAGAAAACAACAAAAACATACCACAAGGTGAAGGAAGATGTGGTGGAATGGAAGATTGGGAGAGTGTTTTGTCTGAGTCACCAAGTCAAGATCAAGATCATTCAATATTGAAATTGATTATGGAAGATATTGAAGATGCATCTATGGGATTAAGCAAGCTTTTACAAGTTGGAACTAGTAATTCTCATTCTCATAATACTCAACAAGATGTTGAATTCAATGGTTTTAGTTTTATGGATCAACAAAGTTCTGTGCTTGATCCTATTTCTTCAACAAACTTTGTTACTAGCATTGATTCTTCTTCTGTTGTTGCTACTACTACTAATGAGATTTGTTCTGATTTAGCTTTTTGTAGAGGGATGAATCAAAACCCTAATTTCAATTCTTCACAAGTTTCACTTTCTCAAGGTGGTGGTTTGTTTCATCAGCATCAACAACAACAAATTCAGTCTCTTGATGAGAAGCTACCTCAATTCGTTATGAATCAAAATCAAGCGCAGTTTATGCCGAACCCTAGTTTGGTTTTTCCTTTCACTTACTCTCAGCTGCAAGAAAACCAAGAGATTCATCATCAGCCACCAGCTAAAAGACTCAATTGTGGAACTAATTATGAAATTCCAAAGATACCCTTTTTGGATTCTGGTCAAGAGATGTTTCTTAGGAGACAACAGCAGCAGCAGCAGCAACATCATCTGCAGCAGCAGCTTCAACTGCTTCCACATCATCTGCAGCAGAGGCCAATGGCACCTAAGCAGAAAATGGGGAACCCTGGAAGCGGTGGTGGCGAAGATGTGTCGGCTCATCAGTTTCAGCAGGCTATAATTGATCAGCTTTTCAAGGCTGCAGAACTTATAGACGCCGGTAATCCGGAACTCGCGCACGGGATATTGGCGCGGCTCAATCACCAAATTTCTCCTATTGGGAAGCCTTTTCATAGGGCTGCTTTCTATTTCAAGGAGGCATTATTACAATTGCTTCAGTCAAATGTCAATAATGGTAACAACAACAGCTTTTCACCAACCAGCCTCTTGCTCAAGATTGGTGCTTATAAATCTTTCTCAGAAATCTCACCGGTTCTGCAGTTTGCCAATTTCACTTCCAACCAAGCATTGCTTGAAGCTGTAGAAGGTTTCGATCGAATTCACATAATAGATTTCGATATCGGTTTTGGTGGACAATGGTCTTCTTTTATGCAGGAGTTAGCACTCAGGAACGGTGGTGCACCTGCACTTAAGATCACTGCATTTGTTTCACCCTCTCACCACGACGAAATCGAGCTTAGTTTCACTCATGAGAATCTGAAACAATATGCTGGTGAAATTAACATGTCATTTGAGCTTGAGATTCTGACACTTGAGTCTTTGAATTCTGCTTCGTGGCCGCAGCCACTTCGTGATTGCGAAGCAGTTGTTGTTAACTTACCTATCTGCTCATTCTCAAATTACCCTTCGTACCTTCCTTTGGTGCTTCGATTTGTGAAACAGCTCATGCCGAAAATTGTGGTGACATTGGATAGGAGTTGTGACCGAACTGATGCACCATTTCCTCAGCATATCATTTTCGCACTCCAGTCATATTCCGGTTTGCTCGAGTCACTTGATGCTGTTGGTGTCAATGTTCACCCGGATGTGCTTCAGATGGTCGAAAAATACTATCTTCAACCAGCAGTTGAGAAGCTGGTTCTGGGTCGTCTACGTTCACAGGACCGAACACTTCCTTGGAAAAACCTGCTCTTGTCAGCAGGGTTTTCGCCATTGACGTTTAGCAACTTTACCGAGTCACAAGCAGAGTGTTTAGTGCAGAGGATTCCTGGTAGGGGATTTCATGTGGAGAAGAAGCAGAATTCACTTGTTTTGTGTTGGCAAAGGAAGGATCTCATCTCGGTTTCGACTTGGAGATGCTGAGAATGGAAGGAACAACTTGCTTGCACCTTTGAAAGGTGCTTCATAACTTACTATTATTATTACTACTTGTTCTATTGATCTTTTTTTCCTTCTTTCTTTCTTGAATTTGCCTTGGCTTTATGATTCAATGCTAATTTATCTATGTTTAGGATTTGTTATTTCCACCGATGATGGAAGTAAACGTATTATGTCTTAATTAGCAACTGAATGGCAATTTATGAGCTCTATTATGTGTAGTGATTTGTTTTTCTGCTTTGAATATCTGCATTTTATTTATGTATTTTGTTCCATTTCTGTTGCCGCATTTTATTTATGCATTTTGTTCCATATCTGTTGCCGCATTTTATTTAACACAAGTGAAATCACCCTGTAAAGTTTGTTGATGCTTTGTTTGATCCCTCTCAAAGTTTCTCTCTTAAAAACATGATGTTAGTCTACTTTCAGTTTGCTGTACTATTCACTATGGGATCGCAATCGGAATTGTTAAGTTAGTTTTACAAAAGTTAAGTTTGAAATTGAGTTTTTTCCAATTGAATTCTCCCTCCGGCTGGCATGATCACATTTTTACACAGTCACGCAATATCAGTTCGTTCAATCGTTCAATTTAAGATTCGACGTTGTATTCCAACTTTGTTGTGAACCGTCCAATCTTGATCGGACAATTGAATAAGTGACCGCAGGTTATTTATTTCCTAGTCCATTGCATGCCACATTGAAAAAGTTCATGTTAAGTGAGTTTTATGAATAATTCTTTTGGTTTGTGAGATGAGCTAGCTGTTGTTTGTTTCAGTGTCTTTATTACTGACATCATAATTAGAACAGATTGGTCCTAATATTTATCATATGTTAGTTTGTTCTATCCTATATCTCATTCTATAGCCACTTTTCTTATGTTACTTCCACTCAAACTACCCTTTAGCCTTTTAATAAGATAGCTTCCTCAATCAAATACCATTAGTTTACCGGTTTACGTCGACGACGAGACCATCTGCCGATACTTGGTTGGTTGGTAGTTCTCTCTGATCTAAGCATTGAGTGTACCTCTTCTAAGATAAGTTTTTTCTATCCATTTTTACAAATAAACCATTAGTTTGATCATCATTATATAAGCAACAATTCACGTTCTAGGTTCATTGAATATTTGATATATCTGGTCTATATTATATATCAGATATATCAATTATTCAACTAATGTACACAAATATGTCATGGATATAAATGTCTTTTGTAAATGAAAATCTCTATAGATTGAAACTAGCTCTAGCTAGACTAGATATTAGGTAAAGGATTGGTTGGGACAATACTATGTTAGAAATAGACACGTCATAGAGTATTTGGTGCATCTCAAAAGTAGTGCAAGACAAAACAAAAAGGTTGTAAAATGGTGATTCATTTTGGTCTTATTAGAAAAAGTGGAATTAAAGACCACATAATAGAGTTATAGCTTGTCTTGTTCATCTTGTACTTGTATATCAAGTGTTTACTTCAAACAAGTTATGAATCCTTGGATATAGTATGGGCCTAACTGAGTTTCACAATCTCACCAAACCCAAACATGTTAGAAATTGCTACTCATGTGACATTATTAATAGCTAGAGGTGTTCTTCCACGGCTCATTGTAAAGTTATTCAATGTGTTTTCGGGAGAACTTAGGTTCAATTCCTAAGTGGAACAACTTTTTGGCTAAGTTTTATTTATCTCGTTCTCGTAGTTGAACTCTTGACTATTAAAATCCCTTTCCCTTAGAAACCAGATGATTATTAATACAAAAATTAAGTTATCCTGTGTACATTTGTTTGATTTTTAACCAAATCACAATGTTATCGTTCGTCTGGTTCAAAGTATCAATCTGTTGCTACAAGAAATCACGATGAACAAACGATAGGGACACGAGAATGAAGAAGGAAACGCGGAGCCAAACAAAGGCTAATACATCTCTTTGCATAGATGTTTCCTCTTTGAGTATTTTGTTTGCATTCTCTAATTTTGGGGCCATGAATGATGTTGATGAACTTGACTGTGTTATGAGCCACCACTGTTTTCATAAAATAAAAAGTAATCCGTAATTTATTTTCGTGACATAGTCAAATTAGTTTTTGTTTTTACAGTCAAATTAGTTTTTAAAGTATATAAAAATACTGACAGTCATATTTTTATTTTTTTTAATTATTTATTATTTTGATATACTTGAGAGATTTAATAAGAGAAAATTTGATGCTGAAGGATTAAGTTAAATTAGGCTTTACCATTACAAATTGAAAAATGATCCTTCATATTTTAAATCTGTAATTTTTCAATCAACAATTATTTTCGGAAACAAATTATTTGTTTTTTCATTTTCCTTTTTTGATATTTTTTATATATAAAATTTCTTCTTATGATTTTTTTTATAAATTCCTCTTAGGATTTATTTGCTTGTATGAATCAATCACCAATGATAACTTGTAAAAATAAATATTATGCAAGATTGTGACACCTAAATTCTCGACTACCTGTATCCATTGCATATTAACTAATCTTCATTTTTTAATAATTATGTTATAGTCAATCATAATTGGGGTTAAGTAAGGTGCTAGATTTATTTCTTTTATTCATTATCACCATTATCATAATCTGTGTGGCTGAACATTCAAGACATTGTGTATCGTTTTATTTGGGCATGCCAACGTTTTTATATTATAATAAATTTATAATATAGTTATAAATTTATAATACATTGAACTAGAAGTTGTTATGCTAAATTGTTTTTTAATGAACCTCCCTAATGTAATCACATGGGTCTAGTGGGAGTGGACCCCACTTCAAATTTAGTTTAATCTCTTCTATATCTTTTAACCTTGAAACCCTTTCATTTAATTTAACTATACTTTCATCAAACACAATCATAATATTTAATGATTGAGGCCATGTTGCATGAGAGAGATGTTTGGCTTCTCATTGTGATTATAATTATTCTTGCCTTAATTTTTTTTAATTAAAGAATGACAAATACGTCATTTTCTTGTAAAACATTTTTTTAATGCTACCATTATTTTTTTCTATATTATGATCTAACCCAAGATTAATGTGCAAATACTTGCTTTTAGTTAATCATGTTGCAAATATTTTAATTATGTTGGTTAGGGTTACATGCCAGTGGTCCTTGTGGTGTCTGTCCCACTAAATTTTTTATTTAAAAAAACAAAGAGAAATTAAAGAGAAAAAAAGGAAATAGAAAATGGAGAGGACCACCCTTCAACCTTGGGCAAGTCATCATTATAATAATTAAAAAGAAAAAATGGTGGTGGTGGGGTTCCTTTATTAATTTGTTTTATTTAAGTAAAAGAAACCTTGGTGGATAATTAAAAAAGTGGTACAAACATGGATAATGACATGAAAGGAGAAGGAAAAGGAGATATGGAAATAGGAAGGTGTATATAAATATTAAATGTGATTCTAACAAAAGACTAATATTATGCAAATTTAGAATTAAATTTATAGATAAAAATATGGAAAATCTTCAATGTGTAAACTAGTACTACTTTTGTATAACAAGGAGCATTTCAAGAATGATGAGTAGTTTACACTTTATACTTTACGGTGTGGTTATGAAGTTATTTTAAATTATTGTGTTATAAAAAGATTAAAAGATGAAGGGTTAAATAAGTTTTTTCGTTTTTATAAATATTTTAATTTTTATTTCTAGTCTCTTCAAAATTTTGACTTAATTATATTTTTAATTCATTTATTTTCACGTGCTCATAACATTGACCTTTATGTATTTCTGTATTAAAATCAGTCAGTTTGGGTCACTCCATTAGATATTGAATGATCAATAATCATGAAATTATTATAAGAAAATTTATTAAATTTAAATTTTTTGGTTTCAATCTCAAAAATTATTCATTTTTGTAATTAAATTAATGAAATATAAATTATTAATTTATTTAGATGAATCTACATCAACAGTTGGTTTTATGCCATATTATTTAGAATATTTAATTATTATTTTTAAGTATAAAAATCTAATATCAGAACCAAAATTGATTTATTTATTAATCGGGGGACCAATTTTATGAGTGAGTGTACATAATTGTAATCAAGCGAAATTTTGTTTAACAACTGTAGGTCTTTAAATATTTTTCTATATTTTTCTGTCAATACTTTTGATCTTGTTTTTCTGTCAATCATGTGTACTCTTCACACAATTTTTAACACATTTTTGTATCCATATTTATAAGATTATAAAAATCTCGCTTATAAAAATCTTTTTCTTAACAAAAAGATGAATTCAATATATTTAAAATTTATGCACTAAAAATTTATCTTTAATTCATTTATCATTAAAAAATTCCAGTGCAAAAAATAGTAGCCATTGTGAAAATTTTAGAAAAGATTTAAAAATAAGTGTAGTAACCTAGCTAAGCTAAAACGACGAAAAATGAAGCAAAATGAAGTGACACTGAGATGGAGCACACATAGCTAGCCAAGAAATGTGAGACAACCGTAGTAAGTAAAATACCGAGTAAAAGGAATTAGAGTGCACAAGAAGGGAACACAATAGGGAAACAAATTGACTCAGTATCTTGAGGATCAAACTTTAAAGGTGTAGAGGACTATAAGACATTGATGAATGTATTGCGAACAAAATTGCAGTACGCTCGACTCAAAGGATGTAGATGCAACTTCACAACGAAAGGTGTGTAGTGTTAATGGATATAATTATGACGAAAATGTCTATTGTAAGAACGGATTTCGGACAGACACTAAGTAAGTTGACTGGTTGAGAAGGGACAATTATACGTAAAAATTAAGTTAAGAAGTAAAACTGAGACAATGTCATCAAATAGTAGGAAAGTAAGTCATGTACTGGAACGAGCCTTACGGTGACGACTACGAATCCCAATTATCTACAAAAGTACTCCCTTCGTCCCAAAATATAAGTAAAAGTTGGTCAACAAAAGTGAATGTATTTGGTCCAAATTTTGAGCCAAATACATCAAATTTCTTTGACTCACTTTTGCTTAATGTTCAAGTCCTAGGACTATTTAAATAGAGGCCTGAAAGGGATTCATCACCCAATGTCCAGATGGAATGTAGATATATGACTCGTCGTAACTGTTGCGGGATTTTAGAGACATACCCCATTACAGTTTTATTTTTCATTTCCAAAGGAGGGGAAAAATTGAAAACCTTTTAAATTGAGATTCTAAGGTACGGGGTTAGTTGCACTTGAGGAAGGTGTTAGCACCTCAAGCGCCCATGGTACTCCATGGTAACCTCTTATATGTTTTTGTGCTTTTTGATACATGCTTTTAAGAATGGGGAAAGAAGTTGTATAGAAGAAAGAAAAGAAAGTGGGTAAAAGTTAAGAAAATTTTATTTCATAAAGTAAATAAAAGAAAAGAAGTGTAAATGTTTTTCTTTGTAAAAAAAAGATTTTTGAGAGTAATGTTTTTATTGTATTGTAGAGGAAATGTTTAAAAGAAAAGAAATAGTAAGAAAGTGCAAATGTTGTTATGTAAAAAAGAAAAGAAGTTATTGTTGTTTGAAAAAGAATTCGTTTTTTTTGTGTGTTTGAAAGAAAAGAAGATTGTAAAGAAAAGAAGATTTTGTTGTCAAAAAAGAATTAAGAAAAGATGTTATATATAAAAAAAGTTGTGATAAAAGCATGTTAAAATGATTGAAGTTACGTTGAGATTAAGGTGAACTTGCGTTTGTTTTTTAAAAGGATCGCACGTTTGTTTTGAAAAGGTTTTTTCGTTTCAAAAAAAAGTCTCGTAATTAATTTGAAATTTAACTACGAGTCATCTCCTTTGGAAATGAATTTTTGGTGTTGTGTGTGATGTATGAGCTAGGAAAGCAGTAAAAGCAATAAATAAAATCCTACGCTATTACAACTCAATTGAATATTTAATTTACAACCATATCAAATTAGAATGAATAAATAATAATAATAATAATAATAATAATAATAAGCAATAGATAAATAAATAAATAAATAAATAGCAATGCATAAAATAAAATGCAAATGCGAAAAATAAATATGGCAATGAATATGTACACAAACAATTAAGAAGAGAAATCATAGCAAGATATTATATTCTACTTAAAGGTGAAGTGTGTGAAAAAAGGTATGAGAGGCAAAGACATGATAATGGAAATTTTTAAAGTCATTCATAGTAACAAACAAATCTAACTAAAACACAAGCGAAAAAGAAACTTTATTTAGCAAAAGAGATGTTTTTATTTTATTTTTTATGAAGAGAATGAATTTAGGCCAAAAGGTCCTTAACTATTAATGCCAATTATTAGAGCTCAATGATTTTATAAAGATAAAATATTGTCTCTAACATGCATTTTTAAAATGATGCATTGTCCTAATCTAAATGCAATGCATGTATGCATGTAAAAAAATGTAAAGTGAAGTTGTAATGTGAAATTGTAGTGTGATGCAAAAATTAGTGTCAAATGTCATGTAAAATGCAAGAAATGTAGATTGTGATGTGGTAAAAAAAATGTAATATTGCAAATGCATGTATGAATGTAGAAATGTGTAGTGAATATGTGATATAAAAAAAGTAACATGATGTAGAGAATGTGAAAAAGATCATTTGACATGAAAAATGCATTAATGTGATGTAGTGCAAAAATGTTAGATTTTTAAATGCATGTATGCATGAAAATTTTTATTTATAAAATGGAATTAAATGAAGACATATTCATGTTATCAACCATAAAAGAAAAAAGAACAACCATAGCATAATTCAATTTTTTAGTATTTTTATTGTTTTTTGATATTTTTTGATATTCTAAAATAATTAATTAAAAAAGCAAAGTCATGGTAAACAATATTTTTATTTTTGACATCAAAATGACTAAAAAAAGGGTCTTTATATTTTGAAGATGAGTTTTTTTTTTTAAATTAGAAGTTTTTTGAATATTAATGCTAACATTTTGAACTCAATAACTTTGTGTAAAAAAAAAAAGGTTTCAAGCATACATTTTTCATGGCAAAAATGAATCATAAGATAAAACAAACACACAAGAAGAAAAAAAGTGAAAATAAATAATAACACAAAACAAACAGAAATAAAAAACAGAAAATGGGTTGAAGGGGGGGCGAAATTGGGCTGGGGGGAGGCCCAAATCACTCTTAGAGGACCGGGTCAAACCAGACCTGGTCCATGACCCGGTTCACTGAACCGGTGAGGGGGCGCGCGAGAAAAACTTAGGGGGTGCGCTGAGTAAAATGAAATGGGGGGATATTAGGGTTTCTTTTCTTTCCCCATTTGGCAAAAATCATTTTTTCATTCTCTTTTCTTCCTCTCTCTCGCCCTCTGTTCTTCTCTCTCACTCTCAAGAACACAAACAGAAACATCAAAGCCAAAACCCAGAAAATTCTAAATCTATTCAAATCCGAAAACGCAAAACACCAACCCTACCCAAAAACATGTTCTAAACGTTAATCTCAACTCAGAAAAATCAAACAACAAACACAGCGCTCGGATCGAACCAAACAAAAATGAAAACCCTAAAATCCCAAATCGAAAACCTAGCCCTAGAATCAGTCGGATTCATGCAATTAACCGTACAAACAAACAATAAGAGGTTCTAAATCTATCATACAAGATGCAAAACGTGCAGATCTACACCTCAGATCTACATTTTAGAGAAGAAAAGGAAATGAATAAGATGCAAATGAAAGGAAGAGGAACGAGTTCGGTTACCTTCCTTGCAGTGAGTCTTGAAGTAAGCTCTCCTTTCCTTCTCCTTTCTTTTCGTCTCTGCCTCTCCCCTTCTTCTTCTGTTCTGTTTTTGTTCTTCTGTCTCTAATCCATGACTTATTCTGTTTTTGAGGTTTGATGGTGAAATGATGGCTGAAATGGAGGCTGGGGTTCGATTTTTGTTTGGTTTGGTTGAGGGTTAAATTTTTTGGTTCTCAGTAATGTAAAAGGTTTTTTTGTTCTTGTTCTTGTTGTAAGAGAATTTTTTGTTTATGTTGTGATTTGGGTTAGGGTTTTTTGTTGTTTGTGATGTTGTAATTTTTCTTGCTCTGTGATTTTTGGTTCTGTGTAATTGTGTTTTTTTTTGCTCTTTTTCTTAGATCGGCCGTTTCTGTTTTTGTGTCTCCCCTGTTCTGTGAATTTTTGATTCTGTTATATGGAGTGATTTTAGGGTTTAGAAAGATACATGAAGAAATTTGTAGAATCGCTTTTGTTGATTCAGTTTTGGTTAGAGAACTTGTAATGAAAATGGGAAAGAGACAAAACAAGGTCATTGTCAAGGACTGTAATTTTCAGAAGTTTGTTATGAGGGCTTTGGATCCTCTTTTTTAATTTTGTGATATTTGTTTTGTTTTGGTGTTTTGTTAATTCTATTTGAGAAAGAAAAATAACTCCACCGAAAAAAGAAAGAAGGAAGGAAAACTCAGTATCTATTTTTTGATCTTTAGGAGATAGTCAATAATAATAATAATAGTAATTAGTAATAATAATAATAAATAATATAATAGTACTAATAGTAATAATAAACATAATGGATAAGAGTTAAAAGAAAAAAAATGATAGTAAATAAATATAAACACGAGTATGACCCCACAAAATGTGATTAAAAAAAGAACATGAATAACACGACTAAAATTAATGGATGTGATGATATTTTTATTCAAAAGATATTTTTGAAATTTTATTATAAAAAGAGAAACGGATTTGAGGTCCAAAATTGGGGTACAACAGCTGCCCCTATTTAAGTTTCTTCATCCGGAGAGATGAAGATTAAAATCTTCGTCTAGACGGGATTGAAGAGACTTAAATATAAAACATGCACCAATTTTGGACCTAAAATCCTTCAACAATGCTTATGATGCAAATATGAATGCATGAAATGCAGATGATCAGTTTTTTTTTTTTAATTTTTTGTATGAATGTTGTAAAAGACAGACACAGAAAGAAAAACATAGTTAAGACTCCACAGGGGAAGAACATAACATGGCCCAACTGGGAAGATGTGCCCCAAGTCCATTGGAAGAACGAACTCCACTGGGGAACAAAGTAAAATACTGGGGAAAATATTATTTACCATCATGCGGATGGGCGAAAAGAACATTGTCCACCGCCTTACAAAGAGACGGATTGCAGATAAAAGACAACGTTTACAAAAGAACAGGAATATTGTCCACCGCCTTACAATGAGACAGATTGCATAAAGAAGACAACGTTTACTGAGAACAAGAGCATCGTCCGCCGCCTTACGAAGAGACAGCTTGCAGATAAAAGACGACCTCTATAAGGAATAGGAATATTGTAGACCGCCTTACGACGAGACGGATATCATAAAGAAGACAATTTCCACAGGGAACAAGAGCATTGTCCACCGCCTTGCAAATAGACGGATTGCATAAAGAAGACAATGTCCGCATTACCTACTATTATACAAATGACAGCGAGTCAAGGTAAATTAAAGAGAGACATGGTATTATCTGCTATCCAACAAAGTGATAGCGTGTCAAGATAAAGGAACCAAATATTACTAACTATCATGCAAACGATAGTGTGTCAAAGTAATATGAAAAGATTAAACATTATCTATTGTCCAACAAAATGACAACAAGTCAAGATAATGAAACTATGGAATTACCTCCTACCATGTGAATGGCAGTGTGCCAAGGTAATCTAAAAAGATAGACATCATTTACTATCCAACAAAGTGATAGCAAGTCAAGACAATGATCAAATATTACTTACTATCATGCAAACGATAGTGTGTCAAAGTAATATGTAAAGAAGAGACATTATCTACTGTTCAACAAAATGACAGCAAGCCAAGATAATGAAACAAAGGAATTACCTCCTACCAGTGAACGGCAGTGTGCCAAGGCAATCCGAAAAGATAGACATCATCTACTATCCAACAAAGTGATAGCAAGTCAAGACAATGTCCAAATATTACCTACTATCATGCAAATGATAGTGTGCGAAGGCAATATGAAACGAAGAGATATTATCTACTGTCCAACAAAGTGACAGCAAGTCAAGATAATGAAACTAGGGAAGTACCTCCTACCATGCAAACGGTAGTGTGCCAAGGCAATCTGAAAGATAAGACATCGTCAACTATCCAATAAAGTGATAGCAAGTCAAGACAATGCAACGGTATTACTTACTATCATGCAACGATAGTGTGTCAAAGTAATATGAAATGAAGAAACATTATCTACTGTCCAACAAAATGACAGCGAGTCAAGATAATGAAACTAAAGAATTATCTCCTACCATGTGAACGGCAGTGTGCCAAGACAATCCGAAAAGATAGACATTATCTACTACCCAACAAAGCGATAGCAAGTCAAGACAATGACTAAATATTACTTACTATCATGCAAACGATAGTGTGTCAAAGTAATATGAAATGAAGAAACATTATCTACTATCCAACAAAATGACAGCGAGTCAAGATAATGAAACCAAAGAATTATCTCCTGCCATGTGAACGACAGTGTGCCAAGACAATCCGAAAAGATAGACATTGTCTACTACCCAACAAAGCGATAGCAAGTCAAGACAATGACTAAATATTACTTACTATCATGCAAACGATAGTGTGTCAAAGTAATATCACTCCATTGAAAGGAGGTGATTCTATTGGGTACATCAAAAGTAACTCAAGTAGGCTGATTTGTAAAAGTGTATGTATTTGTAGAGAGAAAAGATTTGTGTGATCTTTGTGTAATGTATTGATAAGGTTCACTGGGGATAAAACCACCTGAGGAATTGTAAAGTGTATCTGGTAAAACACAAGCTTCTTGTAAGGATAGCTTGTCACTGTTGCTTTAAATTGGTGTCCAATCCGGGAACAAACCGGAGGGAAACTGTGAAACAAGACTTTGTGTCCAATTGAAGAATAAATTCAACTGGGAATTTTCCTTTTGTTGTAGGAAAAACTGAAACAACCATCTTCCACAAGAGAGGAGTCTAATGGGGAATTTTGAAACAGGAGAGATGTACACTTATCTGCCTAAGCTGACACTCTAATTGGAAGGAACAACATGCCCATCCCGACTCTATTTTGTAGACACAGACAAGACAAAAGAGATAGAAATTTGTACATGATGTAACAAGGTATGAATGATGTAAATGTTCATGGCACGTATAAATGTTATGTTTGAATATATGAAAGTATGTATGAATGCTTGTATGTTATGAATGTATGTGTATATGTATGTATGTGGAACATCTTTTGATGGACAGACAAAGTGACCAAACCGGAAACACAAGCCAAAGTCGCATCACTGCTCAGGATATCTCGACAAAGTGTAGATGTTATTGTAGATAAAGCAAGAGAACTCCTCTTGGGGAAGGAACAACTTCTCTGGGGAAAAACCCAACATCAATCAACATGTATTGAAACTAAATTGGAGGTAGAACAACACCATTAGCTTCATTGGGGATGTACCCTTTTTTAGGAAGAAGATTGTTTACATTCTCTTAGAGAAAACATGTTTGTTGTTGATGAACATCTGAGAGAATGGAGACGACTTGCCCCTTGCTCTGGATCCTTGCTTCAGTCTAAAGATCCTTGAAAGAATCGCTCGAAGAGCGTGACTGGTTTACCTTTTACATCTAGTGTACCTTTTCAGGAATATATGATCTTGACACACTATGCCCCAAGTGCTTGAATCCTTGAAGGGTATGCCCCTGATTAACTTATGTTGGTAGAGTAACCAAATCTTGAACCATTTCAACCTTGATAAGAAGAATATTCAACTTGTTTGCCCCTGATTGGCAGAATCCACATATAACTTGCCCCTGGCTAGGAGCGTCTCAAGTCAGCTTTGCCCCTGATTAGACCATAGCTCAAATTTCTTTGATGTCAAGTATTAATTTGTAAGTGAAATTCTTTCTTTTGAAAAGTAATTTTGATAAAATGAATATGTATGTTTTTGAAATTGAATATTTTTGTGGTGGAAGCACATATGGCATGTACAAAGATAATTTGTGATTACTTTACAAACAGGATGAGTCAGCTTAACAATAAATTTGCCGAATATGCTTTCACAGTGAACCTAGTTTCAATTAGGTCTTTTGTATGTTATAACGTGGCTGGGCTCACGGTTTTCAAAAAAAGGATTGTTAGGCTCAAAATTTTATTTGGTCCCACCCAATCTTCTTGATGTCCTTCATTCCTAAATTCAATTAATTCAACTGATGCACTCAGTCGACAAGAGAAAATTTTTGCAGTGATGTTTAAGGTTGACACTTTGAAAGAATTTTTATTGATGTTCTTTTGAATTGACTTTGATGAGATTTTTTGAAGTGACACTCACTTTTTGTTTAGGAAGTTGTTCCTATTTTTGAATCACTCTTTATTTGTATGGACTAGTTCTTTTCGAACTTTAAATTTGTGGTCCATCGGGATGCCCCTCTTTTGTGTGGGCTCTTTTTTGTATTCACTCTTTTTTTTGTACTCTCTTTTTTTGTAATCACTCTGTTTTTTTTTTGTATAACCTTTGTAAGATGAAGATTGTGACTGTCGCATGAATTGTTGTGTGTCTCATCACTTGACAGCTTCCTTTGTCTAAGGAACGCGTTGTGATTAAACCTCTAATTTGGGATGACCAGATGAATGGATTCTCTTGTATCAGGATGCATCATCAAATTAATTGAAAGACTACCCTGCCCCAGGTTCAAGATTAAGGGTTCAGAAAAATAGAAAGAAACACCGACTTCAGACTCAAAGGGGTTGATTACGGATTATCTCCTTATATCTCCACTATTTGGGAAGAGAAGCAATGCCTTACATCGTCAACTAGGTTTTTCACCATTGAAAGCATATATTAGCAAAAATTAGTTATTTATATTCATCATCCTCGCTCCAAGTTTGTAAGTAATAAAGCAAGAGAAAAGAGTGAATACGAATGGATAGATTCTAAAAACATGCATGTTTATTATATTAAAAGTACTTGACAAAATACATAATTTTAAAAGCAAACAAAATGCTTGACAAGAAAGAAATAAAAGCCTAGCAACCATAGGGATGAGCTTCCTTGTATCATTGACTTCAACCGGATAAGAGAGAGTAATAGCACCATCAACAACCAAAATGCAACAAATCACTCCATGTAGAATAGAGTTGGGTCTATATCCTCGAAAGAAAATTTGTTATCTTCGATCAACCTTTGAACTTCCCTTTTCAAAGTCAAACAATATTCAATACTGTGGCCAGGTGCCCCTTGATGAAAAGTACAAGACAATTCAGGTTTATACCACCATGGTAATTTTGCAGGTACCTTAGGTGATATCCTAGTCTGAATCAGATTCCTCTCAAGCAAAATAGGAAGTAGGTCTGCATACAACATAGGGATCGATTCAAACTTAGGCTCTCTCTTTGGAGTAGTATCAGTAGCAGGAGTTATGGCAGCAACATGCTGTTGTTTGTTCTTCTTTAGCTTCTCATTAACCACCATACTCACTTCTTGTTCTTTCTTTGTATCAAAGCTCGACCCAAACTCTCTTGCATTTCTGGAAGAAGCAGTCTCTCTTGTCAAACGTCCTTCTCGGAGAGCTTCCTCAATGCGCACACCTATGTCTACCATGTCGGCAAAATCACGAAGCGCACTGAAAACCATTTTGTCATAGTAGAATGCATCAAGAGTTTTCAAGAAAATTTTAGCCATCTCCTTTTCCTCAAGAGGTGGGCTAATCTGAGCTGCAACCCCTCTCCATCTATGGGCATATTCTTGAAAGATTCCTTGTTTTTCTGAGTCATGGCCTGAAGCTGATCTCTATCCGGTGCCAAATCACCATTGTACTTGTACTGCTGCACAAACGCTTCACATAAATCAAGAAAGGACTTGATCTTCGAACCATCTAAGCTCATGTACCACTTGAAAGCTGCACCAGTCAAACTGTCTTGGAAGCAATGGATAAGCAGTTCATCATCTTTTGTCAGAGCATACATCTTTCTAGTATACATCACAAGATGCATCTGAGGGCAAGAATTCCCCTTATATTTTTCAAACTCGGGCACTTTGAACTTCGGCGGAAACTTGACATTCGGCACGAGACAAAGCTCATGCGCACTCTTTCCAAACAAGTCTTTTCCACGGAAAGCGCAAAGTTCTCGCTGGATCTCATCAAACTGATTCTGAATTTCCTCATTGTGACCAAAAGATACCACGCTTTCAGCTGGATTAGCATGGTAAACAGGTTCTGTCTCGAACTGCCTTACATTCATAGTGAGAGGTGCAACAGTCATCTCAGGAGACGGAATAGACACTACCATTTGAGGAACAAAAGTCATCCCAGGAGGTGGAATAGATGCCATCACCTGCGGAGCAGTAGCAACATAGAACTGAGCGTTGAAATCATTATGTTGAGAACTCTCGCCAAAATTGGCGGGAATACCCCATGGGTACCGTGTAGTTGCAGTGAGTGTTGGCATGCTAGCATAGGACAACGGAACTGAGATTGGGATGATTTCTGGGACAGAGACATTCAAACCCTGTGTTGGAGGAGGCGGAGGAGGGGGAGCTCTCACCGCAGTCAAAGATTCAAACAAAGCTGTCAATTGGGCCACATTAGCCTGTAGAGCGGTGACATCTTCTTGTAACTGCTGATTCTCTTGCTCAAGACCTTCCATTCTTTTTTGGAGTTTACACAAGTGTTGACTTTTAAGTTGACTTTGCACGAGAGCGTCAGACCACTGAGAGGAAGACACAAAGCTTAGACTCTTTTGGAGAAGACCATGAATGCAAAATGATGCATGAGAAAGAAACTTTTGTTTTGATTTTCAAAGGACTTTAGGATACAAATCATAAAGATCTTCCTTTTTTTTGTTAATGATCAAAATAAATTTTCTTTTCTTTTCAAAGCAACCTTATCTTTTTTTGAAGGTCCATGATGATTGTGAAGTTTATAAAGAAGTTCCTCTAAGTCTTTTGAAAACTAATGGAAAAGTTTTTTTTTTTTTGAATGCATGGATGTATGGATGCAACAATCACAAACATAAGCAAACATGGTTGGTTTTGAGATATCATAATGTTGGAGCCAAAAGGTAAACCACCCACAATGTATGAACTATTGGTTTATCTTCTTTTCGTAACACGGATTCTACAAAGTTCCCAACGTCATCAACTTTCCTTATTGAATACCAATGTCCATAACTGAACTCACGGCCAAATGAAATATCCAAGGGAAAGTCTCGATTGAGCGTGGTATCGCGGAACAACTAATCCGAGAACCTCTCGGCTTAGCCATCGCACCACATCCTAAAAAGGCCAAGATGGGTTAAATGTGTCTAAAGGTCCACAACATCCTCGGAATACACATCATAGCAACATCTACGTGAGCCTCACGTCGAAAAGAATACTACAACATGATCCCTCCATTGTGCGTGATTTCATCACTTGTGATTATGTGCGAGACTGAACATTCGCCCATTCACTATGATCATACCACAACTATCTTATGGTTCACTCAAGCTCGGGTCAAGCTTATCTCAACTCATGAACCCCCCACTATGTATATAAAGCATATAAACACATATAAACATGTAAGTTAGGTTCAACCCTCTTAAGGAGAGATTCCCAAGTGAAGTCGCCATTTTTCTGTTGCAGGCTTTTAGAGACAAACCCCATTACAGTTTTATTTTTCATTTCCAAAGGAGAGAAAAAATTGAAAACCTTTTAAATTGAGATTCTAAGGTACGGGGGTTAGTTGCACTTGAGGAAGGTGTTAGCACCTCAAGCGCCCATGGTACTCCATGGTAACCTCTTATATGTTTTTGTGCTTTTTGATACATGCTTTTAAGAATGGGGAAAGAAGTTGTATAGAAGAAAGAAAAGAAAGTGGGAAAAAGTTAAGAAAATTTTATTTCATAAAGTAAATAAAAGAAAAGAAGTGTAAATGTTTTGCTTTGTAAAAAAAAGATTTATGAGAGTAATATTTTTATTGTATTGTAGAGGAAATGTTTAAAAGAAAAGAAATAGTAAGAAAGTGCAAATGTTGTTATGTAAAAAAGAAAAGAAGTTATTGTTGTTTGAAAAAGAATTCGTTTTTTTTGTGTGTTTGAAAGAAAAGAAGATTGTAAAGAAAAGAAGATTTTGTTGTCAAAAAAGAATTAAGAAAAGATGTTATATATAAAAAAAGTTGTGATAAAAGCATGTTAAAATGATTGAAGTTACGTTGAGATTAAGGTGAACTTGCGTTTGTTTTTTAAAAGGATCGCACGTTTGTTTTGAAAAGGTTTTTTCGTTTCAAAAAAAAGTCTCGTAATTAATTTGAAATTTAACTACGATTCCTCTCCTTTGGAAATGAATTTTTGGTGTTGTGTGTGATGTATGAGCTAGGAAAGCAGTAAAAGCAATAAATAAAATCCTATGCTATTACAATCCAATTGAATAATTAATTTACAACCATATCGAATTAGAATGAGTAAATAATAATAATAATAAGCAATAGATAAATAAATAAATAAATAAATAGCAATGCATAAAATAAAATGCAAATGCGAAAAATAAATATGGCAATGAATATGTACACAAACAATTAAGAAGAGAAATCATAGCAAGATATTATATTCTACTTAAAGGTGAAGTGTGTGAAAAAAGGTATGGGAGACAAAGACATGATAATGGAAATTTTTAGAGTCATTCATAGTAACAAACAAATCTAACTAAAACAAAAGCGAAAAATAAACTTTATTTAGCAAAAGAGATGTTTTTATTTTATTTTTTATGAAGAGAATGAATTTAGGCCAAAAGGCCCTTAACTATTAATGTCAATTATTAGAGCTCAATGATTTTATAAAGATAAAATATTGTCTCTAACATGCATTTTTAAAATGATGCATTGTCCTAATCTAAATGCAATGCATGTATGCATGTAAAAAAATGTAAAGTGAAGTTGTAATGTGAAATTGTAGTGTGATGCAAAAATAAGTGTCAAATGTCATGTAAAATGCAAGAAATGTAGATTGTGATGTGGTAAAAAAAATGTAATATTGCAAATGCATGTATGAATGTAGAAATGTGTAGTGAATATGTGATATAAAAAAAGTAACATGATGTAGAGAATGTGAAAAAGATCATGTGACATGAAAAATGCATTAATGTGATGTAGTGCAAAAATGTTAGATTTTTAAATGCACGTATGCATGAAAATTTTTATTTATAAAATGGAATTAAATGAAGACATATTCATGTTATCAACCATAAAAGAAAAAAGAACAACCATAGCATAATTCAATTTTTTAGTATTTTTATTGTTTTTTGATATTTTTTGATATTCTAAAATAACTAATTAAAAAAGCAAAGTCATGGTAAACAATATTTTTATTTTTGACATCAAAAATGTTAGAGGACCGGGTCAAACCAGACCTGGTCCATGACCCGGTTCACTGAACCGGTGAGGGGGCGCGCGAGAAAAACTTAGGGGGTGCGCTGAGTAAAATGAAATGGGGGGATATTAGGGTTTCTTTTCTTTCCCCATTTGGCAAAAATCATTTTTTCATTCTCTTTTCTTCCTCTCTCTCGCCCTCTGTTCTTCTCTCTCACTCTCAAGAACACAAACAGAAACATCAAAGCCAAAACCCAGAAAATTCTAAATCTATTCAAATCCGAAAACGCAAAACACCAACCCTACCCAAAAACATGTTCTAAACGTTAATCTCAACTCAGAAAAATCAAACAACAAACACAGCGCTCGGATCGAACCAAACAAAAATGAAAACCCTAAAATCCCAAATCGAAAACCTAGCCCTAGAATCAGTCGGATTCATGCAATTAACCGTACAAACAAACAATAAGAGGTTCTAAATCTATCATACAAGATGCAAAACGTGCAGATCTACACCTCAGATCTACATTTTAGAGAAGAAAAGGAAATGAATAAGATGCAAATGAAAGGAAGAGGAACGAGTTCGGTTACCTTCCTTGCAGTGAGTCTTGAAGTAAGTTCTCCTTTCCTTCTCCTTTCTTTTCGTCTCTGCCTCTCCCCTTCTTCTTCTGTTCTGTTTTTGTTCTTCTGTCTCTAATCCATGACTTATTCTGTTTTTGAGGTTTGATGGTGAAATGATGGCTGAAATGGAGGCTGGGGTTCGATTTTTGTTTGGTTTGGTTGAGGGTTAAATTTTTTGGTTCTCAGTAATGTAAAAGGTTTTTTTGTTCTTGTTCTTGTTGTAAGAGAATTTTTTGTTTATGTTGTGATTTGGGTTAGGGTTTTTTGTTGTTTGTGATGTTGTAATTTTTCTTGCTCTGTGATTTTTGGTTCTGTGTAATTGTGTTTTTTTTGCTCTTTTTCTTAGATCGGCCGTTTCTGTTTTTGTGTCTCCCCTGTTCTGTGAATTTTTGATTCTGTTATATGGAGTGATTTTAGGGTTTAGAAAGATACATGAAGAAATTTGTAGAATTGCTTTTGTTGATTCAGTTTTGGTTAGAGAACTTGTAATGAAAATGGGAAAGAGACAAAACAAGGTCATTGTCAAGGACTGTAATTTTCAGAAGTTTGTTATGAGGGCTTTGGATCCTCTTTTTTAATTTTGTGATATTTGTTTTGTTTTGGTGTTTTGTTAATTCTGTTTGAGAAAGAAAAATAACTCCACCGAAAAAAGAAAGAAGGAAGGAAAACTCAGTATCTATTTTTTGATCTTTTGGAGATAGTCAATAATAATAATAATAATAATAGTAATTAGTAATAATAATAATAAATAATATAATAGTACTAATAGTAATAATAAACAATGGATAAGAGTTAAAAGAAAAAAAAATGATAGTAAATAAATATAAACACGAGTATGACCCCACAAAATGTGATTAAAAAAAGAACATGAATAACACGACTAAAATTAATGGATGTGATGATATTTTTATTCAAAAGATATTTTTGAAATTTTATTATAAAAAGAGAAACGGATTTGAGGTCCAAAATTGGGGTACAACAGTAACAATACTACTCATAGATATATGACTCTTTTATTTATTTGATTTATCTAGAATTTGTAAAATGTGATGCATTTCGTTTAATTATATTTATAAAAGATGTTTTGCATTACAATCATTGTTTTAAAAAAGCTTTACTTGTTAGTTATTGCCTTGATCTTGTTCCAATATAATTCAAACTTGGTTAATTGATGAAGATGCATTAATACTGGTTTTATAACATGTATATACATGTGTGGCCCCTATGTTTTTTCTTTCACGTGACACATAGTTATTCACTTGGCTTTGTTTGTAATAATCATCACGTGATGCACTCAGCAAACAACATATATATAATGCTTCATTCATTTGCAGCGCCGACGACAAACAAAGAGTAAAAAGTGAAAAATTAGGTTTTCAAGTTCCTTCTCCAACATTAAAGCTAGATTTCAAGAGGGTGATTCTTGGGTATTATCTAGGGCTGGAAATTCATCTCTTTGATCTTTGTAAACACTATTATTGAAATCTCTTGGTCACGGGGAGAGATTTGGGAAAAGGGTAGAATTAGGGATACTAATTTCTTGTAACTCTTTTGAGTGGATCTCTTTGTAATCAAGAACAAGTTTGATAGTGGAACGGAGAGCTGCTCTTTCCCCCAGAGTAGGTTGATTATAACTAAACTAGGTAAGCAAATTTGAATTTGTGTTCTTTATTGCTTTACTAGTTTTAGCTCTTGTTGATCATTATTGTGTTATTCCATTTATTGGTTGCTAATTTATTTGCCTCATACACTAGAAGATTTATTGGTGTGTTATTTTAGTCGAATTTACAACAATTGGCGCCCACCGTGGGCCAAACAGTTTGAATTAACTTAGCACCAATGGGTTCAAAATGGGATATTGAGAAGTTCATCGGGAGTAACGATTTCGGGTTGTGGAAGGTGAAAATGAGAGCAGTTTTGGTTCAACAAAAGTGTCTTGAAGCTTTAAAGGGAATACCACATATGTCTGCGAAACTCTCAGCTGAAGAGAAGATCGAGATGAATGATAAGACGGTTAGTGTTATTGTTTTGTGTCTCGGGGATAAGGTGTTGAGAGAGGTTACGAGTGAGACTTCGGCGGTGTTGCTTTGGACGAAACTTGATTCATTGTATATGACCAAGTCCTTAGCTCGTAGATGGTGTCTGAAGCAACAACTCTACCTTTATCGTATGGTGGAGAATAGGTCCGTGGTGGAACAACTTGCGGAGTTTAACAAGCTCATTGATGATTTAGTGAACATTGATGAGGTTTTGAAAGATGAGGACAAAACTTTTCATTTGTTGTTTGCTTTACCTAAGTCATTCGAGAGTTTCAAGGAAGCATTGCTTTATGGCAAAGAAGGCACTATCACCTTGGATGAAGTTCAATCGGCTTTAAGAACAAGGGAAATGACTAAGTTGAAAGACTTGAAGATTGATGATAGTGGAGAAGGCTTGAATGCTACGAGAGGTAGAAGTGAGCACAAAGGCAAAGGAAAGGGAAAGAAGTATAGGTCCAAGTCTAGACCGAAGAGTGATAGTGGTGGCAAGCTAAAATGTTATCGTTGTCATGAACCGTGACACTTCAAGAAGGATTTCCCTCAAAGGAAGGGTGGTGGTAGTTTGTCCGCCCAAATTGTCACTAGTGATGAAGGTTATGAGAGCGCGGTTGCACTAACGGTTACAAGTTGGGAACCGGAGAAGGGTTGGGTCATGGACTCGGGTTGCTCTTATCACATGTGTCCGAGAAAGGAATACTTTGAGACCTTGGAACTTAAAGAAGGTGGAGTTGTCCGTCTTGGTAACAATAAGGCGTGCAAGGTTCAAGGTGTGGGTACGATTCATCTCAAAATGTTTGATGATCGTGTTTTTCTTTTGAAGGATATGAGGTATATTCCCGAACTTAAGAGAAAATTAATTTCAATAATCATGTTTGATGGTCTAGGATATTGCACTAGAATTGAACGTGGTGTGATGAGAATTTCTCATGGTGCATTAGTTATTGCTAAAGGGTCTAAAATGAATGGTCTTTACATTTTAGAGGGTTCCACCGTTATTTCTAATGCATTGGTAACTAGTGTTAAAAATGTGGACATAACCAAACTATGGCATTTGAGGTTGGGTCATGTTAGTGAAAGAGGTTTAGTTGAACTAGTTAAACAAGGTTTGCTAGGAAAGGAAAAATTGAACAAACTAGATTTTTGTGATAATTGTACTCTATGCAAGCAACATAAAGTGAAGTTTGGGGTTGGGGTGCATAAATCTAGTAGACCATTCGAGTGTGTTTACTCGGATCTTTGGGGTCCTGCATCGGTTTCTACTCATGGTGGAGGTTCATATTTTCTGAGTATTGTTGATGATTATTCTAGGAGGGTATGGGTGCATATCATTAAAAATAAAAGTGATACTTTTGAGAAATTTAAAGAATGGCATACCTTGATAGAAAATCAAACTGGAACTAAACTGAAAGTGTTGAGAACTGACAATGGCCTGGAGTTTGTTTCAGAGCAATTTAATGAGTTTTGCAGGAAAAGAGGTATAAAGAGGCAAAAACCGTTGCATACACACCGCAACAAAATGGCCTAGCTGAAAGGATGAATAGGACTTTGTTGGACCGGGTGAGATGTATGTTGTTGGGAGCTGGATTGCCCAAGAGTTTCTGGGGAGAAGCAGTTACTACTACTGCTTATTTGATTAACAGATGTCCATCAACAATAATTGATCTGAAGACACTGATGGATGTTTGGAGTGGTAGGCCGGCTGACTATTCTAATTTGAAAGTTTTCGGATTTTTGGCATTTGTTCACATCAAGCAAGACAAACTTGATGCTAGAGTGGTAAAATGCATTTTCATTAGTTATCCTGAAGGTGTAAAGGGTTACAAGTTGTGGATGATGGGACCTGGGAGATCAAAGTTTATTATAAGTCGGGATGTTACTTTTGATGAGACCCGGATGGGGATGAAGTGTAAAGAACCAGAAGAAAGACCATAAATTGGTGTTGAAAAAATTCAGTTTGAGGTGGAGCCTTCCACTGATGAGAGGGTAGAGGAGGTTGAGACTCCGGTACCTGAGGAGAGTGGGAGTGATGAAATAACTGCTCCAGACTATCAGCTAGCTAGAGATAGAGAGAGGAGAGTTATTCGCCCACCTAATAGATTCGGTCATGCTGACCTTATTTGTTATGCTTTGAATGCAGCTGAAGAATTGCAAGACTCGAAACCAAACTTCAGAGAAGCATTAGAAAGCATTGATGGCAAGGAATTGTAGAAGGCAATGAATGAGTAAATGCTTTCATTGGAGAAAAACCATACTTGGGTACTTGTGCCATTACCTAAGAAGAAAAGGGTAGTTGGTAGCAAATGGGTGTTCAAAAAGAAAGAAGGTATACCGGAGGTTGAAGCACCAAGGTATAAAGAAAGACTTGTAGCAAAGGGTTTTACTCAGGTGGAGGGAATTGATTACAATGAGATCTTCTCACCGGTGGTTAAACATTGTTCTATAAGGGTTCTTATGGCTATTGTGAATCAGTATGATCTTGAGTTGGAACAAATAGATGTGAAGACCGCATTTTTACATGGTGAGTTAAAAGAAACAATCTACATGCAACAACCCGAAGGTTTTGTGGAAGATAGTTCAAAAGTATGCTTGTTGAAAAAATCTTTGTATGGGTTGAAGCAAAGTCCAAGGCAATGGTATCGTCGGTTTGATGATTTTCTCTTGAAAACCGGTTTTGTGAGAAGCAACTATGATAGTTGTGTGTACATGTTGAAGAGGAATGAGAAAGTCATTCTCTACCTCCTTCTTTATGTAGATGATATTCTCATGGCAAGTTATGATAAGCATGAGATTCAAGAGCTCAAGGGAAAATTAAATGATGAATTTGAGATGAAGGATCTTGGTAATGTGAAGAGGATACTTGGTATGGATATCGTGAGAGACCGGAGTAAAGGTGAATTATTTTTATCTCAACATGATTATTTGAAGAAAGTGGTGGAGCGTTTTAGAATGTAGGATTCTAAGTTTGTGAATACACCACTTGGTCACCATTCAAAGTTGTCAATTAAAAATTGTCCTCAATCCGAGGATGAGAGGAAGACGATGGAGAATACTCTCTTGCAAGTGGGGTTGGAAGCATCATGTATGGTATGGTTTGTTCTAGACCGGATTTATCTTATGCTATAAGTGTGGTAAGTCGGTTTATGGCAAATTCGGGTCAATTTCATTGGCAAGCTTTGAAGTGGGTTTCAAGATATTTGAATGGGTCCTTGAAGAGTGGTCTTAGGTACAAGAAAATTGATCCGGGAAGAGATGCTTTGGAGGGATATGTAGATGCGGATTATGCGGGTAACGTTGACACTAGAAAATCTTTATCGGGTTTTGTGTTCACATTGTTTGGTACGGCGGTTACTTGGAAGGCTAACCAACAATCCGTTGTAGCTTTATCAACAACTCAAGCGGAATACATAGCCCTTGTGGAAGGGGTCAAGGAAGCCATATAGTTGAAGGGTATGATTGGTGAAATGGGGATTAGTCAAGGTTGTGTGAAAATACATTGTGATAGCCAAAGTACAATTCATTTGGCGAATCATCAAGTGTATCAAGTAAAAATACATTGTTCGAGACATGATTGAGTCTAAAGAAATCATGGTGGAGAAAGTTGCACCAGAAGAGAATCCGGCGGATATGTTCAACAAATCATTACCTAGATCATGATTCAAGCATTGCTTGGACTTGATCAACTTCGAAGAGTAATCGAAGGATGGAAGAGAGCAGCATGGTGGTTGGTGGGAAGTTGACACCGCCATCAAGATAAAGTCAAGGTAGAGATTTGTTAGTTATTGCCTTGATCTTGTGCCAATATAATTCAAACTTTGTTAATTGATGAAGATGCATTAATAATGGTTTTATAACATGTATATACATGTGTGTCCCCTATGTTTTTTCCTTCACGTGACACATAGTTATTCACTTGGCTTTGTTTGTAATAACCATCACGTGATGCACTCAGCAAACAACATATATATATTGCTTCATTCATTTGCAACCCTGACGACAGACAAAGAGTAAAGAGTGAAAAATTAGGTTTACAAGTTCATTCTCCAACATTAAAGCTAGATTTTAAGAGGGTGATTCTTGGGTATTATCTAGGGTTGGAAATTCATCTATTTGATCTTTGTAAACACTATTATTGAAATCTCTTGGTCATGGAGAGAGATTTGAGAAAAGGTTAGAATTAGGGATACTAATTTCTTGTAACTCTTTTGAGTGGATCTCTTTGTAATCAAGAACAAGTTCGATAGTGGAACGGACAGCTGCTCTTTCCCCAGAGTAGGTTGATTATAACTGAACTGGGTAAACAAATTTGCATTTGTGTTCTTTATTGCTTTACTAGTTTTAGCTCTTGTTGATCATTATTGTGTTATTCCATTTATTGGTTGCTAGTTTATTTGTCTCATACACTAAAAGGTTTATTAGTGTGTTATTTTAGTCGAATTCAAAATATTACTCTTATTTAATTTAAAGTCGATTGCGAGTGTTTTATTTCAAAGTTTTCATTGTTTAAATTAACAAACGGTGAGTGACAAAGTATATTCATTAAACTTTTAATTTTAGACATTTTTAGGATTCTTTTAGACATGTAAATTTTCCAAATTGTATCTTATTTTCATTTAATTTATCTTAATTTTATATAAAAAGAATAAAGATTAATTTTGGTTCCACACTTTTTTTTAAATTAATTCAATGTCTTACAAAAAATAATATCAAATTAGTCCATTATAATTTTCTATAAAGAACAAGCTATTTTCCTGTTACAACAAGTCAGAAATTGTCCCTGTAGGATAGCTCAAGTGGTAAGAGCTGGGGACATTTGGGTTGGGTAGGGGGAGGTCTAAGGTTTGATTCTTGGTGTGAGCAATTTAAATTTCCGATATACAAAAAAAAAAGTCATAAATTGAATTGCGTTTTATAAAAAGTTAATTATAAACTAATTTAAATATCATTTTTGTTATGAACTGGAATTTGAAAAAGAAATTATGATAAACGTGTATATATATTATGGTAGATGTATCTTTCTTTTTTTTTAAAAAAATTGAGGAAATTTTTGTTAATCATTAGCAATAATAATTATATTACAATTGTTTCTGATGAAATTTAAATTCAACATTTTAAGATTATAATGTTAGACACTTATCACTAAACTAACAAGATGGTAAATATATCAAAATCACAGTAACTTTACGGAAATCACAAAATATAATTTTTATGGATCATCATAATTCTAATTCTTACCGCTAAATATAAATTCTTGAAGCAAAGCAATATTTTTGGGGTCGTGTGTACTTTTTCTTCTCTCCTTTTCTTTTTGCTTTCTATTACACATATCTAGAACTATGATTGTGGCATTTGGCATTTTATAGACTGAAAATTGCAGTTCAACCAGGCTTTATTTGGTGTCACCTACATTTTTATAATATTTAATTATTAAAATTTGATTGTCTATGTTAACTATTTTTTTTCTTTTTTAAAATTGGTGTTATAGTTGATTTGTTCACGTTTACCAACGTAAAATTTTAAGGGTCCGTTTGGTGCGCAGGTTAGGAAATAAGATATGTTAAAGTTTTCCAATTTTGTTTTAATTCGTTGTTTGGTGCACTAATAGAAAAGGATAAATTTAACTTACCATTAAGCTTATCAAATTACTCTTTGTTATTTTAATCGTTATTTTCGATTGAGTTATCCAATTACTTTTTTTTTTCTCTTATTATGTGTGCACCAAACACATGACATGATATGTGCTAATCTTATCACTATCATATCGTATTATTATTCGGTTCTTAAACAAGTGACATTTCAACCATTGCCCTGATTCGTAAATTAACAACAATTTTTCTTATTGTTTTGGTTTTAAACATCGGCTGGTTTTAAATATCATATTCCATGATAAATTTATCTTGATAATTCAAAGATTTTTTGGTCAAAAAATAAATAAAAGTTAATTAGTAATAACTTTTAATTGAATTTTAACTTGTATATTTTTCATCATAACTGAAATTATTATTCTTTTTATAAAAGTTAACTGAATTTTTTTTACAACTTTAGCTTGTATATGTTTGTTTTTTTATACTTGAAGTCATAGCATTTTACTTACCAAAAATTTAAGGAAAAAGTTAAACTTTACCCTACGTTGGCCAAATGCATCCCAATTTCCATATTATATTGGTCTTTCACAGTGTCGGTTCAATACTAAATGAGACTTAAAGTGAAATGTTAAAACGAGGTCTTTTTAAATAAATATTATTTATCAAAAAATATTTAAAACTAATTTTTGTAGAATTTTTTGGACGCAAAATCATTTATTAAATTATCATTTAATCTTTGTTGTAACATTGTTAATCTAAGATAATATTTTATTAATTTTAGTTCTGATATAATGAAGCAAACTATTTTATCAAAATCTTATAATATAATGAAAATATGTCAATAGGAGTATCATCTTCAACTTGTATAACTTTTCTTAAAATTTACAATTATGAAAATTAGTCTAGTTCATTAATATCAAAGTTGTTATTGTGTTTAACAAACATTCAAGGTTCAGATAATTTTTTTTTAAAATTTTAAATTTTTAATGACTTTAATTTCTTAACACTAATATAAATAGAAATTCAAAAATATCTTGATATATTTTCAATTGTTCAAATATACTTTTAAATAAAGTAATTGTTTGATCTATTATATACAAAAAGTAATCAAATTTAAATGATTCTTCAGGAAATTTTAAAACTTCATTGTGAGCACTCTCATGAAATGGAGTTTTCACGTTACAAAAAGTCTTAATTGAGTTACTCTTAATTGAATTTTCAAAATACAAAAAGGCTCTAACTTTCTTTAGTAGCTAAGTCTTGAGTTTTATGTGAAAGAGGAGTTGAATTGGGTTGTATTTTTTCTTCTCAAAGTGAAGTCTTAGTGAAACCTCAATTTGTCAAAAAGAAACGTGAGACCTTAATTTTTTTTTACGATGTCTTTTTCTCTGTCCATGGCACTATAGGCGTTGGACTTACTATTTATTGGGCGTCATTTTTTCTTGGCAAAAAAATTTATTATTTTAGGCTTAAAATCTTTACTTGGGTTGCTCGACCCTTGAGCCAGCTGTGGGTCTTTTATATTTTATTTCTTTTTTAAATTGCTCTTTTATATTATTTTTTTTGTAAATAATTAATTCTTTAAATCATATAATATATTCACCCTAAACCTTTCTTTATTCCAATTCTATTAAAAATAGTTTGTGGTCAATATTGAGGTGGCCGGAAAGTTTAATATGTGATTATGATATCAAACATGATTTTACTTACACATTGAAGATATTATTTTGCACTGTAGAGGATTTTTTTCCTTTCAAATTTATGTGCTTCAGTAAGATAAATTTTGTCTTAATTTTTAAATTTTTGGAGGGATTTTGTATTTAAGTTATAAATTTTTAGGAGTATTTGACAATGCATTGTAAATTTCAGAGAGATATTTGACTATTAAATTTTAACATAAGCGATTATTTCAAATTTTGCAAAAGACGATGACCGTTGGAAGATTTGATATTTGTTACAAATTTCAGTCAAATAACCTCCGATGACGTGTTAAAACTATTTAATTTAAAGACCGTGAAATACATTTGGACTATAAACAATATTAAAGTTAATAGATGTATACCTCATGTAATTTGAACAATGTTTTTGCTTATATGGTAGTGAACGGTAAATAATAAAATTTTCATATTACAGAGGATGAACCGAAAGTTGCTCATATTGTAGGGGGTAATGGTGTAAGAGAATCAGAAAGAATCAATCAAACTAATGAGAAGCAAACCAAACCAAACCAAATTGAAATTAATCAATCTAGTTTGGTTCAGAAATAAAACCGAACTAAACCAAAGAAAACATAACTAATTCGATTTGGATCTCGAATTTTCACTTTAAAAATTGATGAAGGGAACCTTTTACTAATACTATTTTTTAAATATTAGATAAATAAGTATGGTTTAATGTTAATGTATAACCTCTTAATAATACTATTTTTTAACAACTTATGGAAATTGATTTCTTTTACTAAGAAAATGAGATTATATTAGTTTATTTTGTTTTATATTATAAACTATTGTCTAATAACCTTTCAAAAAACAAAACTGTTGTGTAATAAATTAAGGGAAAAAAATAGAATTATGTTAGTTTATTTAATTTGATTTTGACTGTATGAATTTATTAAATTTAAAGGTGTTTGAAAAATAGAGAGCATATGTAATATATAGTATATATGAAAAATTAATAGTGTGAAACATTAATAGCAAATAATATACCGAACAAAATGATAGCAAGATGATACATTCGATGAAAGTTTTTTTTTTTGGAAAAAAAAACATTTTAAATTGGTTAACCAAATTGAACCGACTAATTTAATTCAGTTTCATTTTTAAAATACTTTAAAAAAAACAAATAAAACTAACTAAACAAATGAAGGAGTTCTTCAGTTTGAATATTTTTTTTTGATCAAAATCTATTATCCCATAATATTATTAGCTGAATTCTTACACGTATGAGGACACTTGTTGAAGACAAAAGTGGATGGTTATTTCAAATCCGTATTCAAAAGGTGTTTTATCATTTTACTTTTCATGCAAGGGCAATTTTGTTGAACTTTTAATCAACAACAAAACAGCCATTACACTTTTGTGGCCTCACATATCACTAAATCGAATTTCTCAAGAACAAGAAAAAAAATCACTAGATCGAAGATGCCTTGGACATCTCTCTCTATACCCTTCATGAGAATCTGCTTTCAATTAGTGATGAGGTGACTAAAGAGAGATCACTTTTATGTATTTATTTGCTTTTAATTCACCCTTCAAATTGGTCACTGTCACTCCAAATATTGTTTAAGAATAAAAATGACAATACCAAACGTTAATCGTTCTCATGCAATGCAACTGTATTCTGGAAAGAACTTGAATTATTTAATATCAGAATTATTGACATTCTAATCAGATTAAATTGGTTGTGAAAATTGAAATAAAAAAAAAATTATCACACTAATAATATGAAATTTATGAAATTACCAGCCACCATTCAATCCATTTCAAAAAAACTTACAATTAATTTGATGCAATATAAATTTGGTGATGGCTAACGTAAAAATTTAGTCAAATCATGCACAACGTACCACTTGTAAATAACACTATATTCCCTTCGTCTTAAAAGTATTGTCTTTTTTAACAGTTTAGTTTTATTCCAAAATTATTGTTGTTGTAGCTTTTTAGTTTTGTCCAAATATTATTGTTTTTTAAAAAAATTAATGTAAAATTAATGTTAGTCTATCATTTGTACTCTTACGACTTGGACTGCGCGCCATCGTAACAAGATGCGAGCCATCGTGGCACGATGCGTCATGATTTGTTCCTTTTAATTGCAGATTCTCGTCCAAAATATGTCTATCTCATTGTGCAACAATAGGGATTTCGTGGTACAATGTATTTGAGCGTTTTTTTTCATATTTTTGTCTCTTTTTGTGTAATTTCTTCATTTGTTGCTTCTTGGCCAAGTAACTTCACTTCTTATATTTTTTACATGAATTGATCAACAAAATACAACTAAAACTTCCAATAACTAACTAAAAACTACCTAAAAACATCATATAATATATTGTCAACAGTAATTTAGTAAGTTTATCTCAATTTCTGCATCATTGTGTCTTTTGCTTTAGTTGTTGTGTAATTTTCTGCAATTAATTGTTTGCAGGGTATAAAATTGTGGGGTTTTGAACCAACATTTCACATGATGATATATGTCCTGTTGTGTTTGTACAAACTTTTCATATCTACATGCTAGCTTGCACCTCATAGTAGTGTTGTTAATTTTGTATTGTAGAATTAAATTATGGATATGTTTTATAAGATGATGAGATATGAAATTTGATTTTGTTATACACAAAATTTAGGTCATAACACAAAAATAATGAGTTGATATATATTTTTATCTTGTAGATAAGTTATGGCTCTATGGACGAAGAACATGTGTTTGATAACTCGGAAGAAGAACAATTGTTTTGTGATTCGGAAGAAGATGAAGAAAATATATTAGCTTGTTAAGAATATGACATTATTTGTTTTTATTTTGAATTACAATATATTATGGAAGTTTCATAGATATATACTCTTCTAATAAAGAGAAATTTTTTTTGGTCGAGACCGGAGTATCCACCGCCGAACGCAGTGACTATTTCCTCGCTAGATTGGAGACACCTCGATGGGTGGGATAGCTGGCCCAAAGATTTAAAGCTGCTCCATACTCAAGGTGAGGATCGAACCCTCGACCCTTAGTTAAAGGAGGATGAGTCCCAACCACTCAACCACTCAGTTCTAATAAAGAGAACCTTTTGATTTGATAGAAGTAATAATTCTTAATTAGTTGCTTAGTTGATATAATAAATTACACGGAATATTAATTTGTTGATTCATATTAATTTTTTTTTCGATAAGCAACTTTGAATTATAAGGAGGAAAATGGATACTCAACCCTTACAATTAGCGTTGCCACGATACGGGTACGGTACCGGTATCCAGTATTGGTATGGGTACGGGGTACGCCATTTTATAAAAAATTAAGGTACGGGTACGTTAGTATAATTTTTTTTAATATAATTATATAAATAAAATAATAAAAACATACTATTAAAACACATAATTAAACATAAAAAATATCACATTATAAAAGTAATTAAAATTGTTCAAAAACATCAAAACAATCATAACGAAATTAAAAAACAATTTGCTCAAAAAGAGTTAAATTATAAGTAATAACAAAAACAAAACATTTTAAAAATGTCAATTATTCGTCGAGTCAGAATTGAATCTCAATATTTCCCCTTCATCATCATTTAAAAGAGCAGCCTCTATAGTTCAGGTTCATCGAGAGAAAGATTAACTTCAAGAATATTAGCTCAATCAAATAGATCTAATTCATCTCCACCAATATCCCACATTCTTGTTGCTCTTTCATTATAATTCTTACTTTTTCTTGACAAAAGACGAAGATTTATATGAATAAGAACTAAATCTTCAGGTCTCTTTTGATTGAGCTTATTCCTTTTTAATGAGTGAATAAATCTGCATGTGATCCAATTTCTCTCAGCAGAAGATGAATAAAAGATATTTTTCTTGACAAAATATTCCTAAAAAAAATATAAAAAAATGATTTTTTTAAAGTTTTAACAGCCGTTAGAGTACCCGGCAAGTACCCAAACAAAAAAATAAAATAAAAAAAGGGTACGGCGTCGGTGTGTACCCACTGACTACCGGGTGCTTACCGGTACTCGGTACGTACCCGGTACCAGTACTCTCTCTAAAACGGAGTACCCATGCATCATTGCTTACAATTCAATAGAGGTATGTTACACGTAAGTCCCCTGTATGCAATCCAAAGGATTGTTATACCAAGTATCAAATTGTACACATTCGAACACCCCCTTCCCAAAAACCAAAACCAAGATAGTTGCACAATATGGCCTAATAACCGGGACATGTTGAGAGTAGTCCCCTTAAACAGAATGTTGTTCCGTATTCCCCAAATACACCACAAAGTAGATAATCATATGAGATGACGGAAATCTTTTCCTAACCAACCTTTAACCAAGCTACCAACAATCATGAAATGATCAACGACAGAGACCGAAGAGATCGGAGCGCAGTGCATCCACCTATAAATGTGTTGCCACACCGCATTGGTGAAAGTACAGTGAAGAAAAATATGTTCTATATTAATTAATACACATAAATACTTTGCTCATGTCACTATATAATGGGTTAGATTGTTGCCACACTATTGGCAAATGTAAAAGTGTATTCTAAACTTAACGACAATAATTTTTATTTGTTCTTATAGTTATAGGCAACACTTTTACTTGGCTTTTTTTAATAGTTATAGGGAACACTTTAAAAATTTGTTCTTTTCAAGGATTTTAGAAAATAGTTTTAATTGGTTGTAATTGCCCATATGTGCAAAAAGCCATTGTCTAAACTCTAAAGCGAAGACAACACCTTAGACCTTAGCGGTGCAAAAACCATTGCTGAAAATAAAAACAACACTTTTCTAAGATATGCAACAACTTTCAACGGTTGTCGTATATCAAATATTTTGTAGATGTAACACAATTTTAAGAAATCTACAAATATTAACTCACTTTTCAGCTGAACTTCAAACCATCAAAAATCTGATGATTCTGACAAAAAAATTTCTTTATAGTTTTTATTTTTTAATCAAACTTTTCATTATAATTATTGTTAGAGCTTAAAAACAGATTGGCAAACACTATTTATATACAGAAAATAAAAAATAAAAAGGTTAGCATCCAAGGCAAATAGAATTTGAACAGTGTAGCAAAAAGGAAAAGCCAATATAGCTTTGGGTATGCATGGTGGGGGAAAAGTGTGCTAAGGAAAAAAGAGATGCATGAGAGTGCGGGTGTTGAAAAAAGATTACATTTTGTCTTCAATTCAAGCAATCTTTCATAGATACTAATTACTCTTTATATATGTCCTACAACCAATTTTTTGAAGTTTATTTAACCAATGATAAAGTTCTTTTAGTTTAATGAGTTGGAGAAACAATGTGATATGGGATTATATTCTCTTACAATACTTTAACAATTAATTATTTATAAATATTAATGAAAAGTGGTTTTTTGACGGAATATTAATAAAAATTTAAAAAGTAAAAATTAATCGATATTGGGTGAGAGTGTATTTTTTTTAGGGTTAAATATGTTTTTAGTCCCTATAAATATACAAAATTTTGATTTTAGTCCCTCTAAATATTTTCTTCAACTTTTAGTCCCTCAAAATTTGTTCATCTTCATTTTTAGTAGATTAATTTTAAAATATCTTCACAGATATTTATATATTGTGATTTAATTTGATAAATATCGTGTGATTATAATATAGTGATTTTTTTTTGGATTAATTTTTAAAATATATCTTCATAAATATCTATTTATTGTGATAACTTTGAGATAGTTTTCATAAAGAGACAAACTAAATTTGTTGCTCATTCATTATTAAGAGGGTCAAAATTTTATGCTCATTCTCACACTTTTAATTGATCTCATCTTGTATTGCTACTACTTTAATGAATGAATTATACTAATATGCATTTTTATTAGAACTTGTGTGTTCAACATTTTCAAAAATAAATATTTTGTATTATTTAAAATAAATTTATAATATGTTTATATTTTTTAACATGTGCATTTAGCTCAACTCTTTCTTTATGACTAAATAGCCAAATGTCCTCCCTAAAATATTGCAAAAAAATTGTTACTTCCCATCCGAAAATTTTGAAATTGCAAATAATCCCCGTAATACATGTTACATTTAAAAAATACCTCTTATCTATATTTATTCTGTCTATGGTGATGACATGTACGTTAATTGTGTAAGTTGCAACCATCAACGTGACTCTAACATCACATGTACATAATTGAAATTTTCTTGCAAAATTTCAAGAGGCAAAAAATTAGAGAACCCACAAAAGCAAAATCGGTGTTAAGATTTTGGATTTTGAGAGTTTGGTTTGTTATAATTTGGTGGCTAAGGTGTGGTTAGAAGCATGGTTGTTAAAATCACGGATTAAATTGTAAAATTGTTTGATTTGACAATTTTTTTAGGTAAGAAAATCGAGTTAAATTGGTGGTAAATTTGTTTTTTGATAAATTTGTGTAAAAATCGATTTTGAACGAGTTAATTCGCAATAATTAAAATCGGGTAGAATCGAGTTAATTTATTTTAATTTTATCCTATTTTGAATAAATGAGCTCTCTTCTTTTTGTGTTTTCTTTTAATTTTTAGTAACTTTAAAATATTATTAACCTCTTTATTTTTTGGGTGTTTTTATGATTTGGTGGAATAATTTAAATTGTTTGATTATAAATATAAAAACATGACACTTAATTTTGAAAATTTGGTATATTTTTATTTTATAATTAAGTTAAAATTTAGAATTATTGACGTACATATTTATAGCATTACAATAGTATATATATCATTCGTCAAAAAAAAAAAAAATAGTATATATATCATATATGATAATTTTAAGGGTTAATAAGTTTTTACCCCTTGCAAAGTGGGTGAATTTTGATTTATCCCCTACAAATAGTTTTTTTTGAATTATCTCCTACAATGTATAGATTCTATCATTTACCCTCATATGTTGATTTTTTACTGACGTGACAAGTAAAAGTTAACTACCACGTCAGCAAAAGTGCAATGTCACGTTTGCCAAAAGTTGATTTTTTGTCTGCCACGTCAGCTTAAAGTCGACAGAGGGGGATAAATAATGAAATCCTTCACATTGCAGGGGGTAATCCATATAATTTTACAGGGGTAAAACATAATTTGCCCACATTGCGGGGGTAAAAGTTTGTTAATCTAAATTTTAATATTATTTTAATATAGGATAAACTCGTACGACTTTATAAATCAAGTTTACAAATCAATTCCACCTAATCAAAATAAATTGAAATAAAAATTCGAGTTTGACAACCGTAGTTAAAAGACAGGGGGTGTATTCATTTGATTTGTGATTAAGAGCTGATTAGGTGACTGTGAGAGATGTGTATATAGAATGACGGTTAGCAGGTAATTGGTGAAGGTTTTGTTATTTTGATCACAATTTATAGTAGAAAAAGATTTTAGTTTTGAGTTGAAGATTAAAATTTTGGATTTTTTTTACGATCGAATTTCTAAGTTTGTGTAATGAAGGTTTGAATTTCTAAGTTTGAGTATGAGATTTTGTCATGGTGTTAAAGATGAAAAGGAGAAATTAAGGGGAAATTGATGGTGAAAAGGTTAAAAGAAGAAAATACATTAAAATATAAAATTTACACAATCATTCAAAATTCAATAAAAAATGTCTCTTGTGAAGTGATATAATAAAAGTAAAATATATTTTGGTCCCTATAAAATATATTTTAATTAATTCTTATTTAATTTTTATTAAAATTTTAATCTATAGAAAATTATCATGCAATCTGTTTTGGTCCTTCCTGTCAAGTCAACATATATTTTTTGCAAATATGTTTAGAACATAAAAAATGTTCCTCTAAAAAAAAGGGTTAAAAATTTGATTTTTAAATCATAATTTTCGTTACTTTAATCTTAAACTTTTGTTGTTTAAAAAGTTCACATTTAATTCATATTTTTGTTAAAAAAATTTTAAATTTTAATAAATAAACATTATATGATATTTTGACATGCCTATAAAAAAATTTAAGAGTTTAATGATAATATAATGATGAAAATTTAGTTTTAATAGATATTAATTGAAACTATGTGCAAGTTTGTACCAAAAATATGTATGTGGACGAAAAACTTTATAAGGAACAATAATTTAATAAAAATTAAGTATAAATTAAATTTAAAATATTCGCATTTTTTTTTAACCTGCTAAAAAAGATATATATTAACACACTAGATGAGAACAAGGTGTGCAACATCTAGAGTATTACAAATTAAAGTACACCAGCTCAAAACATCATGAAACAAATACAAGTCAAAAGCCAAAATCAAAGAAAACACACGGGCAAACAAGTCTACCCACTCCTCCAACCGAAGCAAGCCAAGGGGTTTCTATACCAACAGCTAAACTCCACCTCCAAACCTTTATGTCGCGCTTTAAGCCACCACCACACCTTTAATCTGATCTAACACCTGTTGCAGTTCCAAAATTTTGTTGCGGAAAATGCCTTCATTACGACACTTCCAAATCCATCAAATAGTTGCCAACCAAATAACCTGAAAAACATTTTTTGGTTTACCGAAAAAAATTGAAGGCCAATAAACTAATGAGCATGCGCCGATGCCTCTGACGACAACGCACCTTGTAAGCCTTACCAAAAAATTACACCACTCCATACCTTTTGAACAAAAGTACGTATACACATAAAAAAAAGATGAGATAAAGATTCTTTAGAGTTACACCAAAAGCTACACAAGTGAGAACCAGGAAAAACAACACCCCGGCGAAGAAGATTGTCTAGAGTCAAAATTCTGTTAAGCAAAAAATGCCATGCAAAGACGGACACCTTCAAGGGAACAACTTTATGCCATGGCAAGGCAAAGATAGAACTCGGATCATTGCCAAGAACACTCACTCTAGTCAAGGATGCATAAGCGTCCCTAATTGTGTATAAGAATCCGATGTAGCGCCTAACCACCGTCACCTGTCAAAAATACCAGGCTGCAAAACAAAAGTATAAAATAGAGTACAAAACCCCTCCAACATCACTTCTTCCCATAAAAATATCCGCATTTTATAAAAACTAAAAACATATTTAGCCCTATTAAAAATCAATGTCATAACATTTTCATATTTTCCTCCTCCAAAATCTATGTCATCATATTTAACAAAATTACGAGTTTAACAATTTCAAAACAAATTTGACATTTACTCCTTTCTTAATTTATATGAAATACGCAAATAGATAATTCATTATAAAATGGAATTTTTTTTTTTGACAAATTATAAAATGGAAGATTAAAATTCATTAATCACTTTATCTTAAAAACTTGTATGAAAAATGATTGCTCAAAAGTTAATTGGTGGACTACTACCCCTATTATGGCTGCCTTTATTCTATTTTCTATGATCAAATTCATTATGTTTATTTTGTGCATTTGTGTCGAGGTCAACCCTTTTCTTGTCTTTATCATTCATCCTTTATCTCCATTTTTTTCTCCTATTTAATTATATTAAAATGCTGCTTTTTTATTGCTCAGCTCAAACAAATCAAATTTACTTCTTTGGTCAATGGCCTCATAACTAAAGATCATTATCTACTCTTTTTTTTTTGAATCAAGATCATTGTCTACTAGCTAGCCCGATTCATTCAATTGGTATATCCATATAAAAGCATGTAAATTGTATTATCCATATGTCTCTTACTATCTTCATTTTCTTTATTATACTCTTTTATTTTAAAGCTAATATTTTCCTTCCACACAAAAAAACAAATGTTTTTTTAATCAACACATAAACATAAAATAAATTAATCACTCCTATAGCTTGGCACACAATTGCACATAGCAAACAAAGTACATACAATTTGTCTTGAAAACAAAACCAAATTCTAAGCGTAAATTATACGAACAGATTACTCGTCCTGCAATCCAGTATAAAACAGAGCTTTATTTATTATGAATTGTAAAAAATTTTATTTTTATATTTAATAATTTAGAGATTATATTTTATAATATTAATTTTCAAAACTTAAGTTGTTTTGTGTTTGTTTATCATAATGAAATTACATTTTTTTAAGGCTAAAAAAATTTATTAAGAAAGAAATAAAGGAAAAACAAAATTATGGGGGACATAAACCTTACCCAAATAAAAAAAAAATTGTTCATCTAATTAAATAGGTTTTCTACTCTTTGAACGGATGTTAGAAAACTGAGTTTTAATTCCTTCTGCATATTTTTTTCTTTGCCTTTGAGATAATTTCTGTAAAATGTTCTTCACTTGCAGTAAAACGATTTTGTAAATATCTAATAGCTACCATTTTCTCTTCCTCGACAGTATTTATCTTATATACTTAATTTTACATCATAAATTACATTTTTTTAAAAAAAAATTGGGGAAATAATTTTTTTTTATTAATCACGAGCACTAATGATCATCTTACAATTATTCCTGACGGAATTTGAACTCAGTATCTTGAAGTTACAATGCTAAATGTTAACCACTAAACTAACACTTCAAGTGTAACATAAAAAAATTACTTATATTTAAGAAATCAATAATAATTTTTTTTAACAGAAGGTACTAAACAATTTCTCTTTTACAGTAGTTTTTAAATTATTTTCTTGGAATTTAAAAAATATATAATAAAAGGATAAACAAACTCTTGTTCAAAAAAAAAAGGATAAACAAACTTAAAAGTGATAATTCATAAAAATATTGATTTTTCTTTCTCTAAAAAAAAAACGTAACATACAGATTTAAATTTTTATATATTTTAAATATGTTATTGGTCCTCGCACTTTCACCACTTTTTGATATTGATCCTTACACTTATTTTGTTTGGTTCAAGTCCTTGGACTTTGTACCTAAAAATATTACTACCTCCGTTCCTTATTGTAAGGGACAAACCACTTTTTAGATTCATTAAATAATTAATGTATCTGGTTTATAATATGGACTAGATACATTAATTATTCAATGAATCTAAAAAGTGACATGTCTCTTATTGATCCTTCTGTTAGTTTTTACGTTTAAAGTAAAAAACAAACAGAAATAAGGTGCCACATAGACGAGTTATTCCACACCAAGTAGTACTAAAAAAAGAAAATTAAACCTTCCACTCTATCACTTAATCCTTCACCCCTACAAATTATTAAATATTCCACTTTTATCCTTTTTGTCAAAATAAAAATTACACTTCATTGAAATTCACTCCCACCAGTTTTTTACCCACGGATTTTAAACATATAGTGACAGATTTTATACTTTTAATGACACATTTGTCTGTCACTATAAGCCAAATTCCTTCAAAATTAAGTAATATACCGGAATTTGTCAATAAATGTTCCGGTAACAATATACAAACCGGAATAATTTGAAAAACAATTCTGGTACCTGTCAAATTAACCTCCTTATACACATTTTAGACTTTTAGTGACACTTTTGTCTTAAATGATTAAGACACATGTGTATAAGGAGGTTAATTTGACAGGTACCTGTCATAATATACACTTTTGTCTTAAATAATCCATAACATAATTCATTATGTTATGATTATTTTTTGCCTTAAATATATCATTGGTTATACTTTCACCAAATAGATATAATGAATTATTTTTTGGATGATGTTGTATACGGACCAATGATATATTTGAAGATAAAAAATAACTCAGAAAAAAATAAATAAATTGCATTTAAAATTTCTTTTATTCAACATTTGGCATGGAATAACATATCCACATAGCACATCGTTATTTTTTTTTAACGTAAATCTAACAAAAGGACTAATGATGATCTTTATTACGAAGTGCAGGGACTTAAACCAAATAAAAAAAACAGTGGAAGGACCAATGTCAAAAAATGGTGAAAATGCAGGGACTTATGACTAGAGCAGTCTAAAAATGGGCTGGCCTGATGGGCCGATTCATTAGCCCACGGACTTGGGTGGGTTAGGCTTCAAAACATCTAGCCCAGAACGCACTTGGGCTTGGTCCAAGCCCATATGACTCTTCTGAGGTTTGGCCTGGACAGGGCTAGCTCATCGGGTTTCGGGTCAGCTCACTATCGAGATTTTTATATCATTTTTGTAAAAATAATATCAATAAATACATAAAAATTATTATTTAATTGAAAAAATATTATAAAAAACATAGTTTAACGTATAAGTTCAATAAAAATGGTTATATTTACCTAAAATTTTAGTATAAAGTAATTTTATAATTTATTAATACATATTTAGTGATAATGTAAAAATTATTTACACTTGCATACAGTTATATCTTAATAAAATTAATAATTATGAAGAACTAATATATCAAAGTCACTTAAAAAAGATAAAATAAACTTAAAAAAAAATTAAAAAAATGGATCGAAACGGGCCATAAGCCTATCAGGTCGGCCTAGACTTTTACAGAGCCGAACCGAGCTCACCAAATAATGGACCAATAGAAAATGAACCGGACCAGTCTGACCCATGAATAGTACAAAGCCCACCAGACCAAGTCGGGCTGGGCCGGGCCAACCCATTTAACAGCTCTACCTATTACATATTTAAACTTTTTTATATACAATTGTATATATTGTCTTGATGACATTGATCAGGGATGAATCTAAGAGGATGCCCCAATCTTTTCTACACCTTTCACATTCAAATTACACCATCAATCCATCATAGTGAATGAGACAAAGCATTATAGACTAGTTTGTTGTGATGTGAGGTGCCTTTTAAGATGCACCACTTATATGTTTAGGACCATGCATTAGCCGGTGCACCGGCCGCAATTTGCTAAGAAACGCTCAATATGTTACAACAATATATGCTAGTGATGGAGACGTAGTAGGCTTATGAGCCAATTATGCACTACACAATATCTAGGGGCTCAATGACAAAGTCAAATTCTAAGAAGTTTCAATAAAGATGTTGATCATATCTTTGTAGAGTTTTGGTTTTTTTTTTTCTGAAGTAGTGTTGGTTTATGATTTTAGAGTGTTTTTCATAAGGTTTAATATTTAATTTTCACGGTTGTCAATTTCAGTGGATTAGTCTATACACAATAAAACTTTGATTTTAAGTGAAATTCTACAAGTGGACAACAAAATTAAATTATTTGAATTAGTCGGTCTTTAAATTAAATACCGAATTTTCAAAACAACAAAAACAATATTTTAGTGCTGGCAAAAATAGGTTGTGTTTGTGGATCAAACTCATATATTAGACTATATTTTTTGAAAATTTGTCCTCCCACCCCAACAATTGGCCTTTCACCCCTACAAACCACTTGATAATCCTATTTTGCCCTTTTTATTTATTAAAATTTTTATACTATTATTTTTTATCATTCATTTCACCCCCAATACATTGTTCCGATAATTTTTATTTTTTTCCGGTTTGATGTGTTTACCAAAACTGTTTTTTAATGTGTTCCGGTATGATAATTTTAACAGTTGATTACTTAAACATTCATACCGGAACACTGAAAAATTCGTTCCGGTATGTTACACAGTAATCAAACTTCGTCGCCTGCACTTTTCATTTTCTCTAGCAAATCAAACTCATGATTCATTCAACAAATGAAAAACAACTACCTTCCATTAATTTTAAAACATAGCAATCAAACTCATGATTAATTCACAAGTCACAACCACGCTAAGCACCACCACACAATAATATCCCTTCCTGCAAAAAAAACTCAAAGCACCTTAACATTTCAATTCACCTTCTTTCAGAACGAATTTTTCACAAACCGGAACAAAATTTAACATACCGGAACGTGCAGAGACAAAGTTTGATTGTTGTGTTTTAATATACCGGAACGAATTTTTCAGTGTTCCGGTATGAATGTTTAAATAATCAACTTTTAAAATTATCATACCGGAACACATTAAAAAATAGTTCCGGTAAACACATCAAATCAGAAAAAAAATAAAAATTACCGGAACAATGTATTGTAGGGGTGAATTGGATGATAAAAAATAATAGTATAAAAAATTTAATAATAAAAAGGACAAAATAGAATTATCAAGTGGTTTGTAGGGGTGAAGGGCCAATTGTTGGGGTGGGAGTGTGGGAGGGCAATTTTTCATATTTTTTTAGATGCGTAAAATTTTGAAAAAGTTAACCCAAATACAATTAGTTTTTTAACCCAAAACTATTTAGCCCATATGAAAATTAGATTGGGACATCGGGTAGGATTAGTCCATTGGATTTTAAGCTGGTCCACTATCAACATTTTTATGTATTTTTTTCTAAAATAAAAAAGAAATTATTAATAAAAATATATTTGAATATGTAAGTTAATTTATTTTTTTTGACAATTAATATGTAAAAGGGATAAAATAAGCTACAAAATTTCAAAACTTTAAATTTATAATCGTTAATTTAGTTATGTTACAAGATTAAAACATGAGTTTCAATGTTAATGTAAAAATTATTCACACTACATCCAATCATATTTCAGTAAGTTAATAATTGTGCGGGATTAATGCAACAATGTGATATAAAAATGAGTGAATAAATCAAAAAAGTGTATGTACTAAAAAAATACAAATGGGTTAGATTGGCTTAGTGCATGCTCTACATGGGTCGGATCAGGCTCATCAATTTGTAGCTCATAATATGTACCATATTAAACCATTTATATATTGAACTCCTCGGCCGTAGTGGGTTGTGATAGCACTATTTTATACTTAATATTTAGGATCATTTCTCTTTCAAAATTTAGGATCATTTTAATTAAATAAATTATGTTTTTTAATAAGTTTTTTAGAACTATTTACTTGTTTAATTTCTATTTATTTTTTATTTGTCAGACTTAAAGCCAAAAAGATGAAGAAACGAGTGATTATGAAGCATTTTGAGGTTTCTTGCAAACCAAGCTACCGAGTATGGATTTAGTTGTTTTTCACCAACAAACATTAAGCTCATTTTGTCACAAAAAGCCAACAAAAATGTCACCTAAGGCTTAAAGAAGTGAAAAGTCAAGTTTTGATAGTGTTGATGAATTACACGCCAATGTGGAACTCTGAAAAAGTCGTGTGAGAATGTGGCACGACTATGTGCACTGTGTAGAAGTAGAAAAATCAAGCAGCTAATGGTGGAACGACCGTGTGAGAGTTTGGCGCGGCCATGTCAAGTTGTGCAGAAGTCAAAAATCAATTTTTGCTCTTCAAATGTCTCCTTAGTTGAATTTTAATGATTTCTTATCACTTAGCATAGGAATTCATGAAATTGGCACCTATAATAGGGCCTCAAAGTTTACTTTAGTTTATTTAATTTTATTTGCCTACTCACATGTCAAGTTAGGAGTAGTCACCTTTGTCTTGGAATTGCAAGGGATTTTTTGGTGGAAGCTATACAATTCATATTTTTATTTTAAGTTATAGATTAAATATGTGTTTGATTCTTATAAAATAAAGACTTTTTAAGTCTAGTCTTTATTATTTACTTTTAATGTTTAATTACTCTTTTGATCCTTTAGCTTATTTTTTATTTATTTCATTTTGGTCTCTTAACTTATTTTCGAGTTTCGTTTTGGTCCTTTGTAAGGAAGGACAAAGTAGTTGATAGAGGAAGAGTTAAGGGACTGGCCGGGTTCTGTCAAGTGCACCAGTTCTCTATCATGTTATAGTATAAAAGATATCGTCTCCACAAGGATCGTGTCAACTCAACAAGTTTCACTTAGGAATATTTATTACCTACCTATTATAAATAATTAAGGGACCAAAATGAAACTAAAAAACAAGTTAAAGGACCAAAATAAAACTTTTAATAGTTAATCCAAAACAAAACTAAAAAATAAGTAAGAGACCAAAAAAGTAATTAAGCCTACTTTTTATTATAGTTTTAGTCCCTATAAATTTTTTCGTGCATATAATTTTAGTCCATACTAAAACTATATTTGCGTAATTATCGTTAAATTTTTAAATTTGGTAATGATTTTTTATAAGCATGTTTAAAATAATATAAACTTTATTTACTAAAATTTAGAGTTTTTAATATGAAATGAATTAAATATGATTTTTTATATAGAAAAAGTTAGAGATAAAAGTAATGAAAATCATGAGCTAATTAAAAATCAAATTTCAACAACAAATCTTTAAAATTTCAAGGCTTATTTAATTGCAGTTTTGGTCCTCCCATTTTTACCATTTTGCAGAATTTGTCCATGATTTTAAAATTTGACAATTTTGGTCCTCCATCCTATTTTTTAATAATAAATTGACCATGTGATATGTTTTGAATTACGTGACATATTATATAATGATGAAAAATTCCAACATCAATGAAATTGTAAGAAAATTAATTTATAAACTTTATTTAAAACATGTTGTATCACCATATTTTAGACAAAGTAGTTGATGAAATTGTAAGAAAAATTATTTATAAACTTCTATCAACTATGTCTCATCATTTGATCATATATGTCGTCGTTTAAAGCATATTACATCGCCAATTTATAGTTAAAAAATAATATGGAGACTAAAACTGTCAAATTTTAAAATAGAAGAATTAATTCTACAAAATAGTAAAAATATTGAGATCAAAACTGCAATTAAGTTAAATTTCAACAACAAATGTCGTCTCTTGACATCAATGATCATATTTATTTTCACAACCGACGGTGAATTGATAGATATTGATTTGATAAAAATAAAGAAAAACAGTTATGCATCTAATACTACACCTTATTTATAAAGGCTTATAAAAAAAAACACCTTATTTATAAAGACAAAGAGAGTCATGAATGATTACTTCTAATTAAAATGTATTTTCAATCATTGTTAGAATTTCTGATAAATTTTATATATTTACGATGGACCATTTTTTATTAAGATGATTCGTTGTAAAACTCACTTACAATACATATCTACACACAAAAAGAATTTCTTTTGAGAGGTGTCATGACATATGCCGCCTTAGACAAGGTACGCCGTGAATATCCTTACTACAAACATTCCAAATTTTGTGGCATAAGCAAACTTGACTGCGCACACCTTTTGCAAACTCAACGCAATGTGGCAAAATACGTACTAGTACGGTCATGTTTGCTACAACTTTGGAAGAATAAATTCAACTACGTAATAACTAAGATATTAGATTTTTGTCAAAAAAAGTAATATTAGATTTAAGTGGTTAATAAGTTTTAAAAAATGAATTTTAGAAGAATTTTGATTCGGTTTTTAGATTGAACAATTTATAACTTGACATTTTTCTTAGCTCGTAGCCGAATTCTGAACAATTAGTTCACTTCCTCTATAAACCAGATAATTAATAATTAAAAAAATAAAAAATTCAACTACATAATAAAGAAGAGCAGCACATAACAATGCATTAAGAGGTGCTCAATTAATAATATCCCCTAATTTCTTTTATTAAAAAAAATAATTTCCCCTAATTTCCTTACGTTATCTAGCTATGCCTTTAACTATACTACATAACTATATCAACAAATTTCAAGTTTCATTATGGTTAAGTAAAGATGAATTTTTTCTTAAGCTATTTTAAACCCTTTTTGTAAATCAAAGTAATCGGCTTATCACATGTATGTTCATTTCTATCACTTATTTTGTGATAATGATTACATGAGATACATTCATCTTTTGACTTTGCGGCTAATATCTCGTAAACAATATGTTTAGTTGGCTTTCAATTTATTTAAGCAAACATTAAATTAAGCACTTATCTAACTCAAACACTATATATATAATTCTTTCATTCTAACGGTTTCAACTACCATCATATTATTTCTATATCAACTACCAACTAACAAACACACACAAAAAAACCAAAATACATTACTAGAAAACTGACATTTTCGGACCGAAATTTTGGACCGAATAAAAACCACAATACATTACTAGAAAACTGACATTTTCGGACGGAAAAAATTTGGTCAAATCAAGTGTTATCCAAATTATATAATTTTGGAAGCATATACCTAAGAAAATATAATGGATTGTTTTAGAGGTGCTAAGTCCATTTTGGTAATTTCATGTCTCTTATACATTACCATTATAAGTTCATCAAATGCAGCTTCAAACAATACCTACAATGTAATTAAATTTGGAGCAAAACCAAATGGAAAAAATGATTCAACTGAATCATTTGTAAATGCTTGGAAATCAGCATGTGCTAGTTTAATTCCTGCCACAATTTATGTGCCAAAAGGGAGATACTTGTTGAATGCCATTAATTTCAAAGGGCCATGTAAGAGGAAGGTGACATTTCTCAATGCTGGAACTCTTGTGGCTTCTGAAGATTATAGGGTTATTGGAAATTCAGGGTTTTGGATTAAGTTTAATCATGTTGATAATCTTGTTGTTTCTGGTGGGAAATTGGATGCTAAAGGAGCTGGATTTTGGAATTGTAGAACATCTGGGATGAATTGTCCGGCCGGAGCTAGGGTATGTTATTTATTTATTTTTTTCACTAAATAAGCGATATTCATTCATTCAAATTAATTAATAGGGTATGTTCTTAAACTTATATTTTCATGCATTTTATTCATCACACTAAAATAATCTCGATTTTTCTTTATTTCTTAAAAAACATGTGCAATCTAAAAAAATATTCATGCTAATTTATTCTATAAGAATATAAGAGTCATAAAAAATATTAATATATGGGTATTTTATTTTATTTTGAATGAAATCATTAAATAGAATGATAGTATGTTTTAACTCATGTGACAACTTATTTTCTCCTTATAATTGCAGACAATGACATTTAACTGGGTAAATAATCTTGTGGTTAGTGGCATTACTTCAATTAACAGCCAACTAAGTCACCTTGTGATCAACACATGCAACAATGTTGTTGTAAAAAATATAAGGGCTATTGCACCAGACAAGAGTCCAAACACTGATGGAATTCATGTTCAAAACTCAAATGGGGTTACCATAAATGGATGTACATTGCAAACAGGGGATGATTGTATATCTATTGGTGATGCTACTTACAATCTTTTCATGTCCAACATTAAATGTGGCCCTGGTCATGGTGTAAGGTTAGGACCAATATCATTAATTAAACTTATGTCAATTTTAATGGAGAATTATAAAATTTTAATATGGTACTATAGTTCCATTTTACAAAAAATAGTGCATTTTTTCGATTCATTAATAGAGCGATTTATCTGGTCTACTTATAGCCTATGGCTATATACATTAATTTTCAAGAAATTTAAAAAGTTAATTGTTTCTTATAAATAAAAACGGAGGTAGTATATTATTATAGGCGCTTAGTTATAGTTTTTTTTATAAAATAATTAAAAATAGTTAATTCAATATAGAAAATTGACACTCTTAAAAATATCTATGTTTGATACAGCATTGGAAGTTTAGGCCAAAAAGTGGAAGAAAAGGGAGTGGAAAATGTCACACTAACAAATGCCATCTTCACCGGGTCGGACAATGGGGTACGGATCAAGTCATGGGCCCGACCCAGCAACGGTTTCGTTAAGAATGTTCTGTTTCAAAATATTGTAATGAACAATGTTGAGAATCCTATCATCATTGATCAGAATTACTGTCCCAGGAATCAAGGTTGCCCTGGTCAGGTAATCATCAATAATCAAACCTTACTTGCAAATTAATTTTGGAATGTAATAGTGATTTGACGGAATAAACGTCCGTTATTGAAAGACCGTATAAAATTATTTTAGGCCATCGGTGGTATACTATTTTCTCAAGTTAATTTGCATGTCAATTACTTTTGGGAAACCAAATATCCGCACATACCATTCATCGAGATAACTGACATCTATTTAAGAGGTTTACATCCGCATCATACATTTTTTTCATACGTACCCATTTATTGGGTGTTAGTCACTAAAGTTAATTTATTATTTAACAGACTTCAGGAATTAAGATAAGCCAAGTTACTTATAAGAACATTAATGGAAGTTCAGCAACAGAAGAGGCAGTAACATTTGATTGCAGTCCAAGTACTCCATGCGAAGAGATCAAATTGGAAGATATAAATTTGAATTACAAGAACAAAGCTGCAACTTCATCATGTAACAATATTGGTGGTACAAGCATCGGAACATTGGTGCCAGAAAGTTGTCTATCAGATTAATAGAGCAACATGTATCATATGTATATATAAATTTAGAATACGGGTGAAGAAAAACATTAGCAAACAGGTCTATAAATTATTGTCTGTATTTGTCTGTATTATGTCTCTGTGAGCATAGGTCTGTTGACAGAGTCGGGACATTACATATTATATGCAGGGACCAGGGTTCATGTCAATCTAGCATTTTATTTAAGGGTAAAGATAAATCAGTACCAAGTTCTTTAGTTTCTAGAATTTGTATGTAAAGTGTGAGATGTATTTCAATAAATGTGTTCACTTTTGCAATAAATCAGTACCAAGTTCTTTAGTTTCTAGAATTTGTATGTAAAGTGTGAGATGTATTTCAATAAATGTGTTCACTTTTGCAATTTCCACATATTATCTTACATACTATCATTTCGATTTGGTCGTGTAATCGAAGAAACAAATTTTCAATTATAGCGTTATCAGTTGAAATACACTCAAAACTCAACTCATACCCGTTTGTCTTTGTCGAACCAATACAAATCAAGTTACTATCTCATTCATAAAAACAAGAATTACTGTGAACTTCTACTTCTACAGCGTAATATCGATTGTGTTAGTATTGAGTAATTTTCAGATGCTAATTTACATTAGACTACTTATCAAATTGGTTATGCGCAAAAACCCGTCTATAAAATAGGATACTATGTTATAACATATATTTTGAAATTCTACTTTAGGTAAGCTTTTATTAATGGATCAATCAATCTTGGATAGTCCTATACTCCTATATATATCATAAAATTTGGGTTATACTTAACTCAAACCACATAATCAACTTGTCCCTAAAACACTTTTTCAAGTCAAATCTAACTCAATGTCAAGAATCCAGTCACATGAACAGCAACCATTCGAACAAGAATATATGGCTCCGATTTTGAACTCGGAAAACATATATAAAAAGAATTTAAAATCCGTATATTGCGAGTCATTTGAACAAATATTGGACAGTACGAATTGCTTGACTTTAGATATTTCGAATATAAAAAATTCAAATATAAAAGCTACTAAAAGTTTTTCCAGACTTTGGCAAATAAAACAACGAGGTGCTGAAAATAGAAATATCTTGTCTAGTGTCTGTAACTTCTTAAAAGAACAACTATCTATTAAGTCGATCCAAATTTCTAGAAGCATAATGCGCTAATAATAATGCAAATAAACAGTTTTTGCTGCTCACTCACATCATTTTAGTGCAGTTTCTGGAGATCACATAGGTTATGTCCTCTTCAAGAAGTATCCCAAAATGAAGCCAATGACAGCAACAAGAAGAACATATGTAATCGATATTCCACCACGGCTTCTACTGACTTGGCGCCTCAAGAGCTCCTGTGTGCAAAAGATACAACGTCAATCCATCATATTTCATGGGAAACATAAATTTAATAATTATTTACAGTATGGTCGATCCAAATAAAAAGTTGTTTTTTCAATTAGATTATATTATTAAAATCATTACATTTAAAAAAAAAAAAACCAGGAACCTAATGCATGTCAATTTACAGCTTTTCCAACAATTTTAAACAAAAACTTCTCAAAGAAAGCTGTAGAATAAAAGCGTATTATCGTAATTTTATTTAAGCTTAAACAACAAGGTTCATTCATGAAAATAAGAAAACAAGCAAGTAATCATTACAATTCAAAATGAAACCCTTAGAGTCAGTTGACTCGTGACACTTGAAGAAGTTAGGAGGACACCTAGTATTACATTATTTCACATACAGAATTCAATTCAATAAAGGAACATTTCCTGTCAAGGGAAACTTAGACACATGATTCGTGTAATATTTGTGTCCAATTAAAGTCAATTTTCAAGATAAATCAAATAAACACATGGGATTAATAAGTAACTTACCGGTTAGCTAATTTTTACGATAATGAGCCTCAAACATAAAATATTGAATGAAAAAATGGCAACAATAAGGTAAAATAAATTTATATTCTGAAACTATATGTATACAAAATATAGGACAGGTCGGATAACTCAAAGGCTAAACAATACTCAATCCTAAACGACATCAAACCATAAAATTTCACCCTAACAACCTGTCCCTACTTTTTTCTTGGACACATCAAACCCGGTCCTGAAGAGCTTGGGCTAGGTTGGGTCACCGGGATGGGCCAACTCTTGAACACCCCTAGATCTTTTGAACCAATAAACACCACTCTCTTTAATATTTTAATCCAGTTTCTATCAAAATAAACCTCATTAATGTGAGCTGTAACCCCACTTCAATATCAATAACGAAGAAAACAATTATCATTCTACCTTTAACTTTGAAGTACAATTGTTTAAAATAATAAGCAGAAAGGCCATAACTAACAGATACTGTAATAAAAACTTAAAAAATTCCACAATTAACCATCTAGAGCACCAATGAATAAGCTTGTCAGCAAGCTTCAAAGATAGATATATTTGTATCAATTACATACCAGTTCTTGCTGAAGCCTTCTTTGTTGGTCTATAGCAGAATTTCTCTCCTCAGTCACTTTTGAAATATGTGATGTCGCCTAAAATATTAAGAAATCCAAACAAAAACATTTTTTTTCTGGTTAATACAGAGATACAGAATAATTCCATGTGTAGAGACAACCACTACAGGATATAGATTCTGCAAGCAAATTTCTAACAACAATACAAATACAATTATCAATGTAAAAAATAATGAAACAAGTCAATCAAATTCAGAAATTATCCACAGTACATTTCCAACCGAGTAATATAAATGAGAATACTACAGCTAGAGAAATTACAATCTTATGTGTTTCTAAAACATTTCAAACGGGATGAGTAAAAAAACATTTCAAACGAATTTTCAACTTCCTAAAAGAATGGTATGAGATATTTATAACATGATGTGCAAATCTGATCTCAACCTTAACTTGTGGAAACTTGTAAGAAGGGCATAATCAATGCCATGATAGCATGGCAGTATTCTTGTAACTTTTCTCAGATCAAAAACAAATTTGTAAAGAATAAAAATTCCGGCAAGAACTATCATTTAAATTCTCAGACAAAAATAATTTGTTAACGAGGCAAGACAGAATGTACAAGGATAGGAAGGATACATATTAGAAAGGAACATTAAATATTCTATAAAGCAGTAAGGCTTGTTAATCTTTCAGCATATCGGAACTATGGAGTATGTAAAACTACAGTCATAAGTTTAATGAGTATCGAGTAATTGGTTCATAAGCAACCTAATCAGTAACTAAACCAATTAACAGCCCTAGGAACCATAGAGAAAGCTAATGGCATTGACAATACAATCAATCTCAGTTACATCATTGTCATTTATTTGTTGAAATATATGGTGTTGATTGATATATATTTCAATTTTATTTATAGTTGTTGAGACATTCTCACCTTTACTTCTTCTACGTAAACATAACCTATCTTCATGTATATAATTCTCATGCAATTAAGATTGATATATAAGACAGATAGAATCCCTATAAGGATTCCCTCTAAAAAGATTTAACATTATAAATAAAGCAGGTTGGGAGCTAAGCTCTCAAACTTTCAAGAATTCCAATAGGAAGAATAAATTTTGAGTGACCAAGGAACCAACATTTTTCAGAGAGAGATTAATTTTTGAGATACGCAATTGAACTTTGACTGCATAAAAAATTATAAAAGTCTGCTGTTGAAGGGTTGCTCAAAAGTTACACCTTTAGAGCAAAATATGCATCAGTTGCTTAAGGATGATGTGGAACACCGGGGGCCACTTGGTCGTGGCTATGCAACCAAAGTGATTAGTTTAAAATTTGCTGTTAAAGATTTTCCGGTTAGCAGTTAATTTTTGTGATCCGCTCTAAAGTGTTGGTAGTTTTGAGGTCTAATAATTTTATGGTGATTGTGAATGCAAAAAATAGTTTATAAAGGTACCTTGGTCTTGACATTTCAATAAAGGGTGCTGCTATGTGCTACACTATCGTTATTTTCTTGAACTGAGAACTGAACTAACTTTTTACTACATTTACTGTTAGTTATAGTTGCCGTTAGCTGGTAGACTTTCTATAAGTTGTATAAATACTTTATTCTATATCGCAAACAATCAATCAATACAAGCATTTCATAACATTTTTCAACCTCCCCTTACAGAGGTGACTTCCTTTATCCTTAAACATACTAATTTGAATTGAAAAATATTTTTAAAATGATCCACCCAACACTTAGTTTCATTTCAATTTAAAAAGGGTTGAAAAATTTAAAGAGTAATTGAAGAGGACAATTGTGGGATTTAAATCTTCTTCTCCACAAGCATTTTGTTTTAATTAGATTTCTTTAAAGTTTGAAGCCTAATCCGTAAGAATTACAGTAATCAATAATCCTTTAAGCATATCCGAGTATACCATACCACATAATCATAGAACCCAAGTTATGCACACAATATAAACTTTTCTTTAAGTCATAGTTAAAACCTTCATCACCATGAGCCACTTTGAATTTCAGTAACAGGAATCAAATAACAAAAGGAAAGCTGTAATTTAAACACATCAATCACCTCAAATGTAGCACCCTGAGGTTCATCCCGCTCATTAAAAGTTCTTGAAGCCTACAATGCATTGCAGGTTAGTACAACAAACTAAAATAATAAGGTGGAGAAGCATCCTTTGAAAATACAAATAAAATCACTGATTACTCACAGCTGTAAATTCAGTAACGTTTGAATGTCCATTTTCCGATACAGAATCAGGTGAAGACTCCTCATCAGAGCCTTCTCGAACAGGAGATGGAGGTCCAGGAGGGGTAACATAAACAACCCTCAACTTGTTCTCTTCAACATTGTGGCCAGCCTCTCTACTAAACTGCATACGAAGAAAGAGCACAGATAAGTGATCACATGCAAAGTTATTCATTCCATCAACAAATGAACAAACATTATCTTTATTCAAAGAATAATTACCATTTCTGGATTAATATCTTTTGTGGTAGTTCCAGGATTTGCAATCACGCTTTGAAGGAGAAACTTGTCCTTACATTGCATGTCAGAAGGTGCTTCCTTTTGCGCTTGCATTGTTACTAACGAATGAAGAAGACACTGAAAGAGTTAATAAGTATGCAAAGAATAGTGAAGAAATTGAAGATATAAAAAGGTAAGAGAAAGAAACCTATGACATCACAAGTAGACCTCGGCAATACAACTCCACTGTTAGGCCTAACACAATACTTCTTCGGATTGGTTGTCTTAACCTGCACCAACGATCCACCATCAAATTCAAATCCCAATCCCATAAAGAAACAAAACCTATTCCAACATTGCCCTACAAATATACCTTAAGGTTATATTTGGATCAATGGACTTTGGAGAGGGGAGAACTTTTTTTTTTCTTTTCTAAATTAAGGAAGCTATAAAATGTTTCTAAAATTAAATTAAGTGTGATTGAAATGTTATATGATCATTTATCATAAATAGTCATTTTGGTCACTGAATATGTCAGATATTACATCTATAGTCCCAAATTTCACCAATTGTACTCAAACATCCTCAAATGTGTCTCTCATTAGTAAATTTAGTTCTCAAAAGTGTTTTACATTATTCAGTTTAATCCTTAATTGTGTCTTTCAATCGTCAATTTGGTGCATCAAATCACTAACAAAAAAATACACTAAAGAATATTTTTGTAATTTTAATACATTCAGACTACACTAACACCACTGCCTCACACGTTCATGAACCAATATGATCGTATGAAGCATGAACACTCCTCGGATTAAGCGTTTCCTAGGGACATGCGTCCTGTCCAACACTGACATAGTAACACTTACAATTATATTGAATTATATCATTTTTTAAAAATTTATCTATGTCAAGTGTCAGTGTTGTCTGTGTCGTGTCCGGTGTCAGTCTCCGTGTCTGTGTCCGTGCAACAAAAACCCTATACAAATCTCAAATTCTATACAAGATTTACTCTCTTTATGATATTATTCTTTCAATTCTATACAAATCTCAAATATATATTTTCAAAATATATTATAGAACTAACCTAACTCCTCCATTCAAAAACATACCCAAAATCAAAAACAAATGAATCAAAATCAAATTTGAAACAAGAGAAAAACAATGAATAAAAATGAAACCTTAAAAGCCACATAATTATCGGTCTTGTTAGACAACTGTAGAGAACACGAGATCTGCTTCTTCAATTCAACTAATTCACACAAACAAAAACACAAAAATCGTTAAAATGATAAAATCAGAAATTGCATGTAACAAAAAAAAACTACAAAAAAAAAAAAAAAATTGATTCGAAATCGAAAATGAAAAGGCATTGAATTACTTACAAGGAAACTGTAATTCTTCAGGTTGAATATCGAGGAGGTCGCCGGTGCTCATGATTGAGGGATCGCCGGGAAGAGGAATGGCAATCTCCGATACGGAGGAGGAAAATCCGGAGAAAGGTTCCGAGTATGAAGGCTGAACAATTATTGAATGAGCTGTGTGTGTGATGCTCTTCACTTGTTTTGATCTTCGTGAATTTCGAAATTCATCTTAGGTAAGGGTAATGTCGTCTTTTCAGTATCTTCTAGAAGCTTTATTTTATGAATATTGATATGCCTACTATTTTTTGAATTTTTCTTCCATACCCGATTAATTTAAGTTACATTCTAAAAAATGACTAAATTACCTTTTAAAATAAAAAAAATCCCAAAACTCTATTCCTATTCACAATCTCTATTCACGCATCTATTCTACTGTTCTTCACGACGGTCCATCATTCGCCATCGCTGGTAATCTTTCACTGCTCTTCCTCCAGTTCACCATCATCGTCGTCGGTCAGGTTCATTTCTCCATTTCTCTGCGTAGGTTTTCTTATCAATCTGCATCAATTTTGGGTTTAAGGTAACCGTTAATTGATTTTGTGTAACCCTTTTGTAACTACTTAAACTTAATTTGCGTTTCCACTGTAAAACCAGTTTGCAAACTGAGATTGCATACAAACAGATTACAGAAGGATACTCAAGAAAAGAAAAAGTTTAGAACACCAATCGGTTGTTGATAAACATACCAACATAAAGGTAGCAACATCTGCCCGAGAAATATGATTTGCTAGTCCCTCTGCTATAGCTAGATTCAATGCATAGTTTGCATATGGATGTGAGGAGGGTTATGTATCCAATTACTATCATCAGAGCATGTTCTTGTCTCATTCATTAGTTATGTAATCAATTAAAAACATTTCACTAACCTATGGAATCAAATCTTAATTGAAGGTATTCAAATTCAATCTTCAAGCTTTGATAGAGATTATATGGTCTGAGAAGAAAAAAAAAACCATGAAAGAAGAGGTATAGAAATAAAATGAAGAAGTTTTAAAAATATATACCGGTATAAAGAAGGACAATTAAGGCATTATGATAAAATTTAAGTAAAATTTAGATGTAACTAGATTTTTTTTAGGTGTGGGAAGATTTTTCCTATTTTTTTGGGCTTAATTACTGATTTGGTCCTTTAACTTATTTTTTTGTTTCGTTTTGGTCCCTTAACTATTAAAAGTTTCATTTTGGTCCTTTAACTATATTTTTATTAATCAAGTTAGTCCCTTTCAACATTAGATGTTTTTGTCTAAATAGGAACCTTTGGATCATTTTGGTCTATCATACCTTATCATAAACCATCAACACCTAATTTTTTTTTTCTTCTAATTCTTCTTCATCTTCATTAATTTTCTTCCACCATTTGCTTCTTCTTCTAAGTTGTTCCTGCTCACAAACCAGAACCAGCAGGTATCTCGCGCCTCTCAATCTCTCATCTTCTCCTTAAACTTTCCAATCACAGCTATCGATTCCATTCTCATTGTAGATATAAATTTTGATATCTGATTCTGATTTTGTGTTTGTATTGATATTTGAAGGTAAGAAGCAGTGGTGAAGTGAAGCATAACATTGTTATCCCTAACGAATACTTCCGTAAGCATTGGCAAAACCATGTGAAGACATGGTTTAATCAACCAACAAAATAAATAAGAAGAATATTAAGTAATGAAAATAATTTTCTCTTCTGTTTCATTCACTATTGAAAATTGAAATGAAAATTTTTGTTTTGAATTTGAATTTGGATTAGTATTGATTGTTAATTAATTAATTAATTTGGATTTGTTTTGAATTTTTAGTCACACAAGTTCTTCTTCCTTTGATTCAGATCTCTGATGTTGTAAGAAGAAGAAATAGAAAATAAAATTAGATGTTGATGGTATATAATAAGTTATAATAGACCAACATAATCTAAAGGTTCCTATTTAAACAAAAATATCAAATTTTAAAAGGGACTGACTTGATTAACAAAAATATAGTTAAGGGACCAAAACGAAACTTTTAATAGTTAAGGGACCAAAACGAAACCAAAAAATAAGTTAACGGACCAAATCAGTAATTTAGCTTTTTTTTTTTAGTATAAGGTTATTTTTATTTTTTTTCACCATCAGTTTAATCTGATCGGGTAAGGATGTAATTAGATTAGTTTGGACCGATTATGAGTGAATTCAATGTCATATTTTTGAATTCAATGTCATATTTCGATTTTCAAACTATATTTCAAGCTCAAATTTTCAAACAACATACAATAATAACATAAACCAAATAAACAATAACATATTTTTGAATTAAAAAATACAACACATAAGTAGAATGAAATTTACCATCTAATTCAAAATACAGCAGCGGCTAGCACTTGTGAGCAAAGTGAGATAGCCACCAGTGAGCAAATTGGGTGCGTAAAAGTGAAACAAATATAGGGTTTTTATGTTTGGAGAGATGTATTTTTCTTGTTCTTGTTCTGCGTGTTTTGTTTTACGTGTTCTGCTAAAGTGAATGTAGTTTGCCCCTGTTCAAAATATGTGCCCAATGGGATGTTATAAGATGATCGGTTCGGTTCATCGGTTCCGCGGATTGGAAAATGAAAACCGAGAACCGATCCAAACCACTTCGGTTCTCATCGGTTCGGGTTTTGATCTGAACCAAAAACAGTCGATTTTTTTCGATTTGGATTGTCGGTTTTATTGGTTTTTTAGATTCGCTTACACGCCTAGGTTCGGGGGTCTGTCTGTCATCAAGTGGTTTCAACCCCCTCTCAATCGCAGTTGCGGGAGATCGAACTGTGGTCCTCCCGATCAAATTCAGCGACAATCACCATTAAACCAACTAAGAGTTGGTAGTATATATATATATATATATATATATATATATATATATATATATATTGTAACGCCCCAATTTTTAGAATATATTTTATTTGCATGTTTTTAATTATTTTATTTATTTATTTCTTTGTGTTTATATTATTTTTTATTTGGCGTGTTTACGGGGGTGTTTATGGGCTAATATGTTAGTAAAATTTTAATGATGTTAACTTAGAACTTTGGAGGATAAAATTGTAAGTTGGAAAATAATAGTACGTATAAAGGAAAAAAATACATAGAGATGGACTTGGGTTGTATTAGGATGAATTAAAGAGAGGGGTGTGGATAGGAGAAGTCCAAAGAATAAGATAAGTGATAATTAAATATAAATAAGCCTAGGCTAAATTAAAACCCTAGTCACAATACAAGAAAGTAAAAAAATCAGAAAAAAATTAGTATTGGAGGAATAAAAGAAACGTGATATTGAGAGAACAAGAGAAAGAGGAAGCCGCTGCCATATAGGAGAGGAAGAGAAAAATTTTGCAGCTTAGGATCAAAGAAAGAATCCATCAAAACTAAGGTGAGGGATTAGTTTTTGGGATTTTGCATATGGTTTGTTGGAGTGTTTGGATTTTGTTTCTTTATCTCAAAAGAAATCATATTTTGTTGTTTTTAGTAATTTTCATATTATGAAATTATTGATGTTGTTCATGTGTGTTTCCATGAGTTTATGTTTATGTGTTGTCTTTGGGTTTTGATTTTTGATTTTCCGATTTGGAGTCTAAAAAGATTGGATTTTTATGAAGTTGTTAGGGTTATGGAGTTATTTATTAGTGTTGAATTACTATTTTGAATCTTTTTAATGTGAGGTTCTAAATGCAACCAATTCAGAGGGTAGAAAAAGAGGTTCTAAATGCTAAAGTGGCAACACGTATATATCATTCTTATTTTGAATCTCTTAACGTGAGGATCCTTAACACCAATATATAACTATCAAAAATTAACCATCGATATAACTATGAGAGGATTCCTAACTTAATAATTCATTAGTATAGTCTATAATTTTCCTTTCTTATTGTCATTCGGATTGCCGTGTTTCTATGGTAATTTTGTTTTGTTGAATTGAGATTTATTGGTCTTTTGCATTTGATGAATTCATCATATTTCAAAATCACTAAATTGGTGATCCGTGTCCTAGTTTAATGGTGTTAGAATTCTAAAAACATTAAGGTGTTGCTGTTCCAATTTAATTCAAAATTGTAGTTTTGAAAATTATGAACCTTGACAGTTTGAGTTGATAGATCTAATTTTTCTAAAAACATTGTATGGGACTTATGCATGTGGTGAGTTATTATAAGTATTAGTATGATGCATAAGTATTTAAAACTAGTTGTGTGTGAGTTAGTTGGTATTGATTGTTGGGTTTGGATCGTTAATATTATGTCGTCCGAACATATATATATTGACTAAAGAAGTTTTTGGGATGTATGGAATTGAAATTGAGTTTTGTTGTCATGGATTAAAATTGAAGTTTGTAGCTTAAAGTGCAGAAAAAACTTTTGTCCTAAGTCTGGAGAAAAACGTAATTATTTCATCCCTTTGCGTTACAAACTGGATTTTCGAGTCAACATAAAACTTGTAGATTATTGTCTTAGCTTTCTAACACATATTTACGCGTCTCATTTGGATGCTCGTAGCTCAAGTTATGGCCTCTGAGGTGAACATGTCGAAACCTACAATTTCTAGTTTTCGTCCTTGAATCGGTTCAAGTCTTGCTTATACCGGTTCATGTTTTGTTCTATAATTAAATAAATAGTGTATGGTTTATTGAAAGAGAATTTGGGATGTCTTTTAATTAAAAAGGTTGGTGTTTTAATGAAATAAACCTTAATCACTTTTCTTATAAAATTAGTAGGCGAAGGAATCGACAATTAGCTTTTATTCTTTAGGTGGTAGAGAGTTGGGGGATTATTTATTTTGAAAATTTGAGACTTGAAGTCCTTTGTTATGAGAAATTTGCTTTTGTTATTCTATCATTATTAGAGATGTGTAATGATATTATTGTCGTTGTTGTTCTATCATTACTAGTGTTGGGTAATGATATTCTTTCTGTTGATTTTTTTATGTTGTGTGTGCCATTAATTTGTTGGGTGGAGGTTTTTGTCGTTTATTTTGGATATTTTATGTTTAAGAATATGTTCATGCATACATTCATGTTAGTGCTTATGCACAGTGACGTTGATTTAGTGCTTACGCACAGTGACGGTGATTAGTGCTTATGCACAGCGACGGTGATAGTGCTTATGCACAGCGACGATGATTTAGTGCTTATGCACAGTGACGTTGAGAAGTGTTCAGTAAAATAATTCTGACCTTCGACCCTGGTACCACATGCATATTAGAGAGTCTTAGAATTTTGCATATCATTCATAATTGTCTAGAATTAATTGTTTGTGTTTTTGTCCTTATATCCTTGTTTGTTTGAAATTTTGTTATGTTACTATTATTTATTATTGAGATGTTGTTATTATTATTATTATTATTATTATTATTATTATTATTAGTAACTTTATTAGTTTTTACGATGAGATTAATATTTTTATTAATATTTTTATTAGTATTATCATTAGCTAGGTTATTAGTAATTTTGTTATTCAGCTACCTTATGTAAATATCTTTACTAATTCCCTTCTGGTTTGACCCTACGACTTGCAATCGTAGATTTTCAAGAAAAAGAGTAACTTTAGAGTTGGTTCGGCGTTTCGTTTAGTTTTCAGTTCTTACTTTTGGAGTCTCTCTGATACCGTGACATAGGGGCAATTACTTAGCTTATTATTATATTTTTTTGTATCTTGAATTTATGAAGAACTTATGTTTTTAAGGAATTTTCTTTTATTTAATTTATTTTAGCAAGACTTAATGTCATTGTGAACTATTCAAACACTTTATTTATCTATTTAGTATCATAGTATGTTAGTTTTTAATTTTCCACTGCATATTTTTGAATCATGAACTAAATTGTGTCGTTAAGTTTAGACGTGACACCCTGTTAAAAAAAAACATTTTATATCAATAATAATTAGTTGGGATTTGAGGGTGTTACATATATATATATATATATATATATATATATATGTGTGTGTGTGTGTGTAAGATAATTACACTTGACAAGCGGACAACAAGCTGCGTCGCTATCTTTTTTGGATGACAAAATCAATCCTTTTAAAACTACATCTTGAGTCCTAGGAGATACTATATTGCTATGCATGACTCAACGTAGATCAATGTAGATCTTCCCATCCTACCCATCCGTACACTAAAACATCAAAACATTAGCTAACCTCAATGTAGATCTCCCCTCCAGTGGGTCAGTCAACAAGTTGACAGGCGGCTCTTTCAAATACAGTCATATCTGTATTTGTAACCTAGAAGCTCTCAACAATGAATTGCATCCTCCCCAAATCTATCTAGACATGCCTTACGACGAAGAAGACACACCTCATCAACAGAAAATAAGGGAATCATCAAGCGATATTTGAGAATAGTGCGATACTCAATCGGGGACATATGTATGCTTATAGGTTTATTTGAGTTTATTTAGTAAAGTTGATCATAGTCGGATAATAACCATAACCGAACCATATTTTATCCACTTGATATAACCGGATATTATACACACTTAATAAAACCGATTTTGATATTACAAAACCGTTTATATCCAAACCCACTTTTATAACAAGATTTCGGAAGAAAATTTGTTAGCCTCAAAAGAAAATTTGTTAGCCTCAATCAATAAGGCACAAGATAGCTCAGGTTTGTACCAAAACACTGTTCTATATCATGGCCGGGTGCCTCTTGATGAAAAGCACAAGATAGCTCAGGTTTGTACCAATAAGGCAATTTTGCAGGTACCCGAGGCGGTGCTCTAGTCTGAATTAGATTCCTCTCAATCAAAATTGGAAACAAATCTGCATATAACATAGGAATCGGGTCATATTGAGGTTCCCTCTTTGGATTAGGATCCTGTTTGTTTGACCTTTGTGGAACCAATTGTTGAATATGATGTGGAACTTGTTGTAGAGGCTGTTGTCGAGACTGTTGTTGACTCTAATGCCTTTGTTGAGATTGGAAAGGCAAAAACAGTTGCTCGAGGAGGAGATAGTGGTTATTTTGTGCCACAATTAATGAAGTGATCAGGGCGTTTTTCTTTTCCAATTCTGCTCGAAGTGCAATGATTTCTTCACGAAGTTTAGTGTTCTCTTGCATAATTACTTCCATTCTTTTCTTTTGTAGGCACAAGTGTTGTACTTGCGAGTTGATTTTAGACAAGAGCGTCAGACCTTTTTCAAACAAGACAACTTGATTTTTGACAGAACAAGGTGTGAGATTCAAACCTTTGGAAATAGGACCATGAATATAAAATGATGCATGTAAATAAAGTTTTGTTTTGACTTTGATTTTCAAAGGACTTTAGGATATGAATCATTAAGGACCTCAATTTTTGTTTGTAAATGATCAAAGAATTTTTTTTTCAAAATAATCTCTTTTTTTTTCAAGGTCCATGATGATTGTGAAGTTTATAAAGAAATTCCTCTAAGTCCTTTGAAAACCAATGGAAAGAGATTTTCATGGATGCATGGATGTGTGGATGCAACAACCACAAACATAAGCAATTATGGTTGATTGAGATATTACAATGTTGGAGTCAAAGGTAAAAGCCACCTACAAGGTATGAACTATTGTTTTTTTTTTTTAATTTCTAACACGGGTTCTACAAAGTTCCCAAAGTCATCAAATTTCCTTCTTGAATACCAATGTCCATAACTGAACTCACGATCAAATGAAATATCCAAGGGAAAGTCTCGTTTGAGCATGGTATCGCGGAACAACTAATCCAAGAACCTCTCGGCTTAGCCATCGCACCACGTCCTAAAAAGCCAAGTTGGGTTAAAGGTGTCTAAAGGTCCACAATATCCTCGGATCCACATCATAGCAACATCTACGTGAGCCTCACGCCGAAAAGAATACTACAACATGACTCCTCCATTGTGTCTGGTTATATCACTTGTGATTATGTGCAAAACTGAACTTTCGCCCATTCACTATGATTCTACTACATTATATCTCATGGTGCACTCAAGCTCCGGTCAAGCTTATCTCAACTCATGAACCCCCCATAATATAAAACATGTAAACAAGTAAGCACATAGGAAAGCAATAAAGAAGCATAAACGAGATAGGTCAACCCTCTTAAGCAGAGAATCCCCAGTGAAGTCGCCATTTTTCTGCTGCGGGAATTTTGGGATTTCCACCACTACATTGACCTTTCATTTTCAAAGAGGAGAAAGTGTCGAAAACCTATAAAAAAAGAGATTCTAACCTCGGGGGTTAGTTACGCCTAGGGAAGGTATTAGCATTCTAAACGCCCATGGTACTCCATAGTAACCTCTAATTTATCACTTTTTAATTGCTTTTAATGTGCTTAAGAAAAGGAGGGAGAAGTTGTAAGAAATAGAGGGAGAAATTGTATAGAGAGAATTTGTGTGTGCATGTAGAAATTTAGATGAGAAGAGAAGGTTATGACATAAAAATAAATTTAAAGTTTTAACCTAAATCTAATCGTGCGACTAAATGGGTTATGGGCTAAAGAACTTTTATTAGAGAGAGAAGAAGTTGTTTATTTGTTTCCTATTTTTTTCTAAAGAATATTACTAAGCACACCTCTTCGAAAATGAAAGTTCATTTTTTACTTGGTTTTTTAGCGTTGTGTGTGGTGTGCAAAAAATGATAAAGAAAACGATAAAGTCCTACGCTATTACAACCAAATCGAATAATTATTACAAGGCTTAAATATTGTTTTGGTTCTTGTAAGTTCGCGGTTTTTTGATTTAAGTCCCTGTAAGTTTTTTTTCCACAAATTAGTCCCTACAATTACATTTTTGTTTGATTTTGGTCCCTAATGTCAATTTCCGTTCAAAAAACGATGACATGGCTAACGGAGGTACACGTGGCACTGCTTATGTGTCAACTGAAGGTCAAATGAAGGATTAAATTCAAAAAACTGGGATATTACAGGGACTAGATCCAAAATAGCAGGTTGTGTAAAATTTGTTCATGAATAAATTTTCCAAAATACACAACAATGAAAACTCACTGTTTTTAATTTGTCTCCTCAACTTCAGACCTGAAATCTTCATAGTTCAAAGCAACAATGTCATCATCAACAAACTCAACTCTAAATCTAATTCCACAATATGGTTGCCACAAAATCATGAAGATGTACATTGCCAAAACAATTGAGAATCCTAATAGGAGATATTGGAAATGTCAAACTCATAGGGTAAGTTTGGAAGAGGGGTTGGGTTAGAGACAACCAAATTAAAAATAGTGAGTTTTCATTGCTGTGTATTTTGGAAAATTTATTCATGAACAAATTTTACACAACCTGCTATTTTGGATCTAGTCCCTGTAATATCCCAGTTTTTTGAATGTAGTCCCTCATTTGACCTACAGTTGACACATAAGCAGTGCCACATGTACCTCTGTTAGCCACGTCATCATTTTTTGAACGGAACTTGACGTCAGGGACCAAAATCAAACAAAAATGTAATTGCAGGGACAAATTTGTGAAAAATAAACTTACAGGGACTTAAATCAAAAACCCGCGAACTTACAGGGACAAAAACAGTATTTAAGCCTTATTACAACCATATCGAATCAAATGAAAAAAATAATAAGAGGCAATAAAATGCAAGCGGAGAAATAAACATGAGTATGAAATGCATTTACAAAAAAAGAAAAGAAAGAAAGAAAAGAAAAAAAACAAAATGTCAAATATTAATGCGAAGTATGTGAAAATGCAATATAAAATATAATGTGAATGTGACAAAAAGTGAAAACATCCAAAGAGCACAAATTCATATAAAACATCATCACATATGGGCATATACTTTTAAAGCTAGCGAGGAAAAAATGAATCAATTAACAAGCATAAAAAAATGAATTTATGCCAAAAAAATGGTCCTTAACTATTAATGCTAATGCTAGAGCTCAATGATTTCATAAAGTAAAACATTGTCTCTAACTTGCATTTTTAAATGATGCATTGTCCTAACCTAAATACAAAATGCATGTAGAAAAATGTAGAGTGAAATTGTAGTGTGAAATTGTAGCGTGATGTAAAAGTAGTATCAAAGTCATGTAAAATGCAAAATGTAGATTGTGATGTAATGTAATGTAGAAAATATGTTGTGTGAAAATGCGGATAAGAACATATCGAACAAGCATTTATAACAAAGATCATAGATAGTAAAAGAAACAAATTCATACATGGTTCAACTAGTAAAAAAAACTAACACATGAAAATGAAACATAAAACATGATACGAGAACAAATTGAATGATCATAAAAAAAATGCATGATGCAACTATTCATGAATAATAACTATGTATGTATGCAATTATATGATGAACTAATTAGTAACAAACATATGAAAATGCAAAAGCATGTAGTAACATGAATAAATAAATAGCTCAAAAAAATGAGTAAAAGGCGGGTGCAAACCTGAAATGGGAGGTGAAAGCAGTAAAAACAGACCAGCAAAGAAATAGGCCCATACCCAATCAGCATTCAGCCAGAGGGGGTGCAATCCAGAAAAGAAACGCAGGTGCAAACAGCAATCCAGAAATAAGCCCAGCCCAAAAATTCAATCAGCCAGAAAGAGGAAGCAGCTAGCAAAACGCGTGTGTAAATAGAATAAGGAAGGCCCAAATTTAATCATCAGCCCAGGGGGTGTAGGAGTAAACATGTAACACCCCATTTTTTTTTATTATTAGAACTAATTTTAGTATTGTTTTATTTTATTAATTATGTGTCATGTGCTTGTATGCTTAATTATGTATTAGTGCATTAAATTAGAATCTTAGTTAATTGACCCATTAGTGAAGGGGGTGTGAGTAGTAGGCCCAATAAAATTTGATAGTTAAAATTAGAATATGATTTTTAGTAACCTAAACTAGTAGTATAAAAAGCTAAAGTTAGAGAGAGAAGTAGAATTTTGGAGAAAGAATAGAAGGAGGTAGAGAGAGGGAAGAGTAGAGAAAGGGTTTGGAGAATAAAAGAGGAAGAACAAAAACACAAATCTACCAAGCTATTTCCATCATAATTTCTACACAAGTTAGAGGTAAGGGAAGTTATATTTATGAGTAGAGATTGCTATGAGTAGAGAAAATGGAAATCATTCTCTCATCTCCCAAGTACTCATAGAAACCTCACTTGGGTTTGCCTATAACCCTTGAGACTTATCTATTTCATGATTTCATAGTATTTCTTGTCAAATATGAATGTTTTACTTGATTGGGGTTGTAGTATAAAATTCCTATTTTGATGAGATTCATAGTATCGTTGTTGTTTGTTGTGCTGATTTTTTTTTACTTGATAAAGTGATGAAATGTGTGTGTTGTGTTGTGGTTGCCGCTGCCTATGTTGTTTCCATTGTTAGTGATAAAAATGATAAGATTGTAGTTGTATTGTTGTTGGTAATTTTGGTTCGGCTTTGGCAAAATGTGGAGGGGGTCCTCTTGCTCATATAATCATTATAAAATTGAATGATAATTGTGCATTTTGGTGGAGAGCTTGGTGGTAGGATATGTTAGTATGTGTACTTATATCTATAATATTGGTGTTGAATTGTTTGGTAGTTGAGTATGTAGGTGAAATATGTACTTAACCCGGCATGCATCATTATCGAGTCCATAATATGCATTTTGGTGGAGAAATTTGGTGGAGAGGATGATTTGGAAATAAATTCTAACATCCGGTTAATGGTGGAGATGGTACCACATGCATTTTAAATTTGCATTTAGAACTTCATATCATCATTATATGTATGTGAATGAGTGTATTGGTGAATTATAGTTAAACTTGAGTTATATTGGCTATTTATGAAATGAAAAGAATTAGTGTTAAATGAACAATGTATGTATTTTAATTTGTAAGACACATACCTTATTTGTTAATTTCCATTTTGCTTATAAATATGAGCTTACCCCATTTTGTGTTATGTGTCGGACCCTTGGGTGTCCAGACTCGCAGGTTGAGGCCTGTTAAGTGGATGAGTCCTAGGTGTGTGGATGGTGTCGTAGTCCATCCTAGACTTTTTATTTTGTGCTAGTCGTACCTTAGTCCATGGAGCAACTCTGATACTTGTAACATCGGGGGGGAAAGGAACTCTTATTTTAATTTGATGTACGATTAGTATTTTGGAGATGTACCTTTCATGATTAACCTTGGATATTTCATGATTTGATACTTGGTGATATAAAGACTCAAATATCAACTTATCTATTTTTAAGCATTTGACATGACATGAATTATCTCTTCAAAAACATTTTTTTTTTTTTAGACCAAAACAGATTTGTTGAAATAACTTCTATTCCGCTGTTCAAAATTTAATTTCGTGTTTTATATCATTATTGTGGATTGATTTGGTGTAACACCCTTTCAAAAGTGTACATTTTTTTTTTATTCTTATATAAAATTAAGGGTCGAGGTTAAGGGTGTTACAAAACACGCGTGTGGTAAACAACAAATACACAAAGCCCAGTCCAAAGCCAACCCAAACCATGAACCAATCAAAAACGGGTTGGACCAAACCCACAAACCAGTTGAACCGGGTTACCATGAACCAGTTGGGGGGCCCGCAAGTAAAAAACCTGGTCCAATTAGAACCTGACAAGTGGCGAGGGTTCTTTCTTCTTCAACCTTCTTCTCCGGCGAAGCAGATCATAGCCGGCGCGGTGGTGAAACGATGGTTATGTTACGGAGGACGGAACGAAGAGAACAAACACTCCGTTCCACTCGTTTTTGTCTCCTGAATTCAAATCCAGGTTCTGTTTCTACAAAAAAGGCTTAAATCGCAGTGAACAGGGAGGGATCCGACTGGGTTGGAAACGGAGAAGTCGCGATTCCGGTGAGTTTGGCGAAAACTGAATAATGGAAATGATTCAGAGTTCGATCGCGAGTCTAAATCCGTGAAGATCAGTGAAAACATAGCTTTAAAACATCTGAACCAAGTGTTTCCAAACCTCCGGCGACGGTGACCTCGTATTAGGGGTATTTCGGGCGGTTTTTGGTGGTTTGGATACCGGATCTGTAATCCTTTAGATCTCAGGAAGCTAGTGGTATAATTTGATTTCGACTTGAAAGAGTTTTGAAAAATGGGAGGCGGTTTTCTGGCGACCGGAGGTGGTTTTCCGGTGCCGGAATTTATTTTCAGATCTGGTTTTGTGACTATGCTCTGATTTTTTCTGAATTGTGTATTGGGAATTGTGAAGGATGATTCTTTGATGAGGTGGAAACAACTATGTTTGTTTTAAAAATTAAATGGAAAAAAGATAAGAAAAGGATAAAGGATATGCTTTTTGCTATTTTTGGTAAATTTTGAGATACAAATGTGAAAATGAAATAAATTGAAATAAAATGCAAATCTTTTTAATATTTTGAAATATATGATAATAAAATATAAAATGCGCGTAAAATAAGAAAAAGACTATTTTTTTGATATTTTTGGACTTTTACGCTAGAATGCAAACTATTTAAAATAAGTGAAATAAAAGATGAAATATTTAAAAAAGAAATTTAAGAAAAAATGATAAAATATGAAAAACGAACTAAAAATACATGAAAAAGGAATAAAATATTTTTTTTGTATATTTTTTGTATATAATTGCAAATCGGATTTGTAGGTCCAAAATTAGGGTACAACAGTATAGCAAAGATTCTATTTTTTATTTGATAGCATATTGTGACGTTGACTACGCTGGAGATAAAATTGAAAGAAAAAGTACAAGTGGTGCATGTCAATTTCTTGAAAAAGCACTCATAAGCTGGTCATGTAGAAAACAAAACACAATTAAATTATCAACAACTGAAGTTGAATACGTATCAACTGCAAATTGTTGCTCTCAAGAATTATGGATTAAAAATCAGCTTGAAGACTTCTCAATAAGGTACACGAGTGTTCCTATTTACTGTGATAATACTAGTGCAATCAATTTATCAAAAAATCCTATTCAACACTCAAGATCAAAGCACATTGAGATTAACCATCATTTCATTAGGAATCATGTGAACAAAAAGAAAATTGAATTAATTTTTGTTGACACTGAAAATTAGTTAGCCGATATTTTTACCAAACCATTAATAGAGGATCGTTTTAATTTCATAAAAGAAAAATTAAAAAATATAAAAAATCCACACAACAATGATCACGTTCTCAACCAGAAAAATCTAGAATCATGATCGTTTCCTAGTATATGATGAATCACAATTTAAAAATAAAATAAAATTATATATATATATATATATATATATATATATATATATATATATATATATATATTATAATATTCTATACTTATCTCTTCCATAAAATCCTCGCGTTTATTTCTAATCAATATCAATCCTCGCGTTTCCCCTTGTAATTTCATCATTACTGGGGAAATAACTGTATGATAGAAACCTGAGTTCATGGGTAGCAGATCTGGAATCGAAAAATGATGTTCAATCAAAATTGATTTGATAACGAAAACCTTTTCAATAATTCTGCAAGTATGCTGGGCAAATATGTAGGGGAGTGACGGGGAGTAAGGAGAAGGAGTGAACAAGTTTGCGAGAGAGAAAGAAGTCGAGAACGAAGAGGGGAAAGGGAAAGCACTAAACGGAAGGAGGAGAATAGGAAAAATAATCACATGTTAGATCCAGATTTTAATCTATCCGTACACTTTCATCCAATTGTCACAATTTATTCCTCACGTCTTCTCCTTCACCATCAAGTTCACCATCTTTACCACCACTGTACTGTCAACCACTAAACATCATATTTCCTTCATCCTCTCAACCACCAAATGATACTCAAACACCCCCTCGTCTAAAAAATTGGGCAAAACCGAATACAAATCAACCGATTAGAAGGTCTCAAAGAATAATCTCTGATTTTGGAACACAAGAGAAGAATACAAGTGACGAAGATACCATCGTAATCGATAGCAACGATGTAGACTATGAACCCTCAGATTCTTCCAAAAAACCTAAAACCTAAACTGACGAAAACCCTGATTTGTCTCACTCTGAAAATTGTGAATCTGCTTCTACTGAAGTTACAAAAGGAAAAGCGAAAAATGGTAAACAAATCTATCAGCAAGGATAAGGGTTTAAAAGACCATTATGTCAAAGACGGCTCTTCCTCATTGAATTTCGTAGATCATCTCTCTGGCTGGAAGCAAGAGGTCTTCGAGAAAAAGTGGAGAACAAGACCAATTAGAGTTGGTAGGTATTTTGATTTCAAAGCTTTGGAAAATGAAAACTCATATATTAAGACTTACACTGATAAATTAGGTTGGTCATCCTTATTACAAATAAACACAAAGCATTATCCTAAACTTGTTCAAACTTTTTACTTTAATGCAAAACATTGTGTTAATCAAAGTAAAATTTCTTCAACTGTAAATGACATAAGCTTTGATCTCACTCCTGATGTTATTGCTAATATTTTAAATCTGCCATTAGATGGTCCATCTCTCTTTGGAAATACTTGGTAAGAAAAAAGCAACACAACCCTTGAAAAAATTCGTCACAAACTCTTTTGTAAGGACACTAAAGATTTTATAACTACAAATTTGAGATTTGTACCAAAAAATTTCAATATCATGAGGAAATATTGCTTCATTCCTAGGCTAGGAAATTATCAAGAAGTGTATGATAATGATCTTCTGATCATTTATCATCTTTTGAAGGGTAAAAAACCCAACCTTCCTTTTATCATCATACATAATATGATTATGGCCTCAAAATCTTCAAATAAAAAATTTGATCTTCCATATGGAATGGTGTTAACAAAGATCTTTGAGCATTTTCATGTTCCTCTTGAGGGAGAGGAATTTGAAACTAAGGTAACTAGATTCACACCAAGAAACCTTAAGCTCATGAGGCAAGATAAATTCACCATGAGTATTTCAAACTCCTCAAGCTCTTCAAGTTCTAACTCTAAAAATTCCAAAAGAAAACGAGATTCTTCTCAAAATAATGTAGATGATGTCTTAGAAGAACCCTCTCATAATCTGTTTCCAACCCCTCAACACTCACCAATACCAAATGAGGATGACCATGTTGAAATACCCACTCCTACTGTTAATGTCACAAAGGTAACTTCCTTTGAAAATCTTGTGTCACCAACTAAAACTTTAGGAAATTCTTTTCAAACTCAAATGACTCCTATTTTCATCTCCTACTTTAATGATGGGTTAGAAGTTCTTTAGGAAATTCTTTACCTTCCAATAGTTCAAGATATCAAAGTTAGACCTATCTACTTCTAACCCATCATTAAAGAACTTGATTAATTCGGATTTGAAGCCAATTGAATTGACAACACCGGTTGATTGCAAAGTTGATTCCAAATACTTACCATAATAATAGTTGGGATTGCCAATTTGTCCAACATATTTGGTTGGTTCAGAATCACTTTGAGACCCACCTACTCCACCACCAACACTATTATTATACTCCTTAAATATGACTTTCAAATTCAAATCTAATTTTTCCTTCAACGCATCAGCCTCATGTTGAACAATGTTTTTTTTCATTGAACCAATTTGCATACACCAATTTATATGCCTAAGGTCTAATACAAAAGAAATTAGCAACAACATGTTAAATTTCTCGTAACCTCCCCAATACTTTTTAAACGTCTCCTTCATATTTAGAGCTATAATTTGTTTATGAAGTAGTTCTAGATTATCAGATTTACACAAATCTCTTATTGTCATTCCGATCAAAAATACCTCACCCAAGTACAAATTACTTGTCACATAAAATGAACCAGATATGCGCAAAGTGGAAGCCTTAAAAATTTCCAAAAATTATGATATCTCACGTGCTTTCTCGCAATCTAATAAGGTAGGCACATCTTTCCCCATCTCAAGCTCTTTACGAAACTTATTATCGGTAGCCTCAAGTTTATCAAATTCCTTTTCAAGTCTTAAAGCAGCCTTCAACATGCCAGGACTTGAATTCCATCTGTATCAATATTCGTTATAACGTTACCCTTGTATTCAATTTGGCTAGTTTTTGCACATTTCCAAAATGCATCTTCCCGAAGATTAGACCCCTTAACATACTTAACAACATCCCAAATTCTAGCAACATAATCATCAATTTCTTGTAAACCATTTTTCACTATTAAATTAATACATGTGCACAACAATGTGCATGAAAAAAATCACCATTTAAAACCAAATTATTCATCACTCTTAGCCTCTTTTCACAATATCGATGTTTTGCAAAACTTCCCATAATTCAATTGATGTTTTGTACACATTTTTTTTATATGTTAATTGAGTATCTTTGAGATGTTTAAGTGGAGGCATAAGTATACTAATCATGAGAATTATCATCTTCTAATTTGGAGAATGATTTAAAATATTTATGCCCTTTGCATAAGCTCTTTTGAAAACTCATGAAGATCATTCTCAAATATTCTCATCTAAAGAAATCTTGGTAGGATGATACTTTCAGTAGATTTTGAAGATCCTTAGAATACGCATCATTCCTTTTGATGTTAATTGTGGTAGTAAATCCTCAAAGCATGTAACACAAAACTCATTGTGAATTTTGTCATGTAACACCAAATATATTATTGTGTAGTTTATGTGCAAGTTTTTCAATCCTCATTCTTCAACTTATGAACCTCATAATCTTCCTTGATCATTCAATACCATTGTAAACCTATAATGGTCTAGAAGAAGACTATTAACCATGAAAATTACTTTCTTGATTCCTCTTATGATTCAAACAATATCCTTTAAATATATTTATGAAGCTTATGATACATTATCTGATGTTACTCAAAATCTTTCATCGTTATGTATATAAAATGCACTTGTTGATGTGAGCGACCATTAGTTTGTTCACTTTTATTGTTATCTAGCTTTTAACAAAAAATTGAAGTGCAAACATCAGTAGATCACTATTCATTAAAACTTAATATTTATTCTATAAAGTTTGTTGTCATTAAAACATGTACCAAAGGTATTTTGCTTCAACAATGATGAGCTATATGACCCGTTGTATGGATTGCCCCACCTTTACTTGAAGCTCGAATAATCTTATTTCATTCTAAGCGCGTCTTGAAATCTTCTTCCTCCCAATGTGCAGTAAGATACTTCCACCCATCTTTATTCATCCACTTTTGTTTTTAATTTTTATCAATTTTCATTGCCTTGGTAAATATATCGGTCAAAGGTTTTCCGTATCTTTGATCAAATATGGTTTTAATTTCTTGCTCGTAGAGGAGTTACTATGAAACAAGCTTCTAAAATAATAAAATAATAATTTGTTAAATCATAAAAATCATCAAATCACCACAAAATTAATTATGTCTTACTATGAATCTTCCAAGCCAGATTGGTTTTACATCAGGTTTGATATCACTATAGCCAGTGATATTATTTGGAAAAGTTTGTTCTATAGCATGCCTAATCGCTGCAGCAGCCACATTGTTTGGTGTAAACCTAAACACACATGTACAAAACCACAACATGGTTTGATTATTCTCATACTAAGTTTCAACAACAATTTATTTATAGTCTAAAAATCATTAATAAATTCAAATGACTAGTCAAATCATGCAGTCTTCAAAATAGATAGTGAATTTCATTATAACTAAGTCCTATTTTAATTTGAAAATCAAATTATGGTGGTTTTACCATGAGATTGTATTATGATCTTACCTTTTACCAATAGGACGTATGATGACATTCCCACGAGCATCTTTATCATGGTTGTCTTCTTCCCCATCCTCTTCGATCTCCCTCTCTTCATCCACTTCTGGATCCCCTTCTTCATGCTCTCGCTCGTCCTCTTGATGATGACGATCTCTCTCTGTATCATGCGTTGTGTGTGGTGGAGGACCTTGCTCAAATTGATGAGGAACTATCAATCTTGAGGTAGCAACAAATATTAATGCTACAGCCTGAGAGCACGACGCCTGAACAAGTGCTACAACCTGAGACCGGTAGTAGTCTGGGTCAGTGGTGGCGCCTGAACCGGTGCTACAGCCTGAGAACAAGGCGTCTTAACTGATGTTGCAGCTTGAGAAGGTGGTTCTTGAATCAATGTTGCAGCTTGAACCGGTTGTGCTTTCTTCTGGACTGCAGAGGTAACTTTTTGGATTGTAGAAAGCTCTTTTTGGGCTGTGGAAGGTACTTTTTGGTGCATGCGGTTATTGGTTATAGCAAGCGAACCTAATGGCATAACCCGCACACTATTCTTGCCAATTGGTGGCTTGGCTTGAATGCCACAACCTACCTTTTTTAAGATAATAAAAAGAAGATATAATTGTTATAAATTGAACACAAGTAAGCATTTAAGTTAGGTAAAGAATATTAGAAGACAATGAATAAAATCTTACTGATTCTTGTAAATTGTTTCTTGCAAGATATTTTGAATGATGCCATAATAATCATCTTCACCTCTATTTGTAAGTACTCCAATCTTGAGTGTGAAACTTGTAGACATTAACAAAGTACATGCGCTATGATGTAGCCTTTGAACAAGGACTCCAAGATAATGCCTTCACGTCTGGGTTGATCATGTCATTTCACTCATCTTGCACCTGCACATAAGTTACACCTAAACTTAAAAGGGTTTTATCGGCTAACTACATAAACTGTGTAGTAGTATTACACTTACATATGTCTTTAGCCAATTGGGAAACTCATCGTGTATACGACTAGAAGCATCTTGATCGATAAAATGATACTGTAGGAATGCTCTTACACCAACCATAAAATTGATGAGTATATATTTGCAATGGGTTGAGAACATTATTAATGTTTTAACCAAATAAACTTACTCTAGATATGGTTTAACCTCATCTCAATTGATTAGGACATGCACATGAGAAGATTTTCATTCCTTATCAAGCAACCAATAGACTTTAGGCTTTCCACTAGGACGACCACATTTGCTCAAAATTGAAAGTGTTGGTTGGACATTCTCATGATCTAATTTAGGATTGTTCCTTAAACTTGTAGCTAGCAACAAAATGAAGGTCTTGAAATAGTGAGAGCAAAAATATGTAGTTTTACGGTGCAAGTAGCAAGTGCATATGGTACTTTCAACCCTAACTTTATTTTTCACTAAACGCTTCGAATCATACATCAATCTACACTTAAGATAATATTAGGTTGGTAAGAATATTTATAAAATAAAATGTATATTCTTAAACAAAAATTACAATTCATTTACCTTTGAAATGGATACATCCAACAGTATTGTACTAGACCACCAATGATTGCTTCATTAGGTAAGTGAATCTGGATATGTTCCATTGAGTCAAAGAAACTTGGTGAAAAACTTATTTCTAGCTTGCATATGATGATCAGAATATTTTGTTCAATCCTAACCAAGTCTTCCAACTTCAATGTATTGCAACAAAAGTCTTTAAAGAAACAACTTAATTCTATTAGTGACTTATATATCTCTACTGGAAAAGAACGAAAAGCAATTGGCAGTAAACACTCCATGAATATATGGCAGTCATGGATTTTTATCCCAACCATCTTACCCTTGGTGACATCAATATACCTGAAAAGGTTTGAGGCATAGTCATTAGGCATTTTAAGTTCTTGAGTCCATTTACAGACTAAATTCGCCTCTTCAAATGTGAAAGAATATGTTGCATTTGGGTTAGCCAATTTTCCATTAAACAAAGGTTTCATCTCTTAATATCCACGTACACTCAATTTAGCTAAATCCTCTCTCGCCTTATCATTATCCTTTATTTTCTTTCGACTTTCATGACCGTGTTAAATACACTGTAAAAAAATTCTTCTCTATGTGTATCATATCAAGGTTGTGCCTTAACAAGTTGTCCTTCCAATATGTTAAATGTAACACCCCATTTTCTTAAGCCTTGAATATTGTGTTACTCTTAATTATTTATATTCACTATTATCGTTACTTGTAATAGATTAATTAATGAAGATATATATTAATATATAAATATTTAGTAGAAATAAAAATACACAATCTACTTTAAATATGCATCATATATTTTATAAGTCACTATTTTTCAATCCTATAGGCTTACATTTTAAAACTTGACAGGTACATTTAAAATATTTCACAAAGCCTGCAAGTTACTAGTCCCTAATTATTGATCAAACTAGTCATAGCTAACCAAAAAGTCTCACACCATATCACCTGGAATTTACTGCTACAAACAGGGTTAGAGAACTTAGACTCATATAGTCTACTAAGTACCCAAAAAGACTTTAGTAAGCTATCTTAGACTTATTAATTTTTATTCATATTATTCAAACTACTATATAAGCCCATTGGGGACATGCCCACTGACTCCTCCAGCACCACCAGAGTCTTCTGAAGGGTCCTCCTCTGGCTCCTCTTCCGAAGGGTCCATTATTATTCATTCCTTCATTATTTGGATTATTCACAAAATGATGCAAGACCGGGCTACGAGGCCTTATTCGAACGGTGCGACGAACACGAGCACTTCCTCTACGTGGCCTAGCATATTTTCTCCAGTTCCCTCAAAATTTAGAGCCAACAACATTTGCTCTAAAGGTAGTACCATTACCAAGGTAATATGGTGGATGATTAATGAAACAAATGCTCCTCCTATATTCCTTACGTTGTCTTCACAAGTTCGGTAAAAGTCAGAATTTGAGATGCTCTATCTAACTCCCAAACCACATCTCCTAACTCTTTGAGGCATTCAATCATGCGGATCCCCGAGTGATTGAGAGACTCCATCATCATCTGTAAAGTAAGGGTGAAATACTCGTACACAAGATTGCCACATGATGAGATCACAAGTTTACAAACATTATTATACAATTACATACATTTATTTTCTTCTTAGTTATTTATACTAATCATTAACTCCTGTAGTATTATTATCATACAAAATTCAAATATGGGTAATAAATTACCAACGAGCGTTTTAGTCACGGACTCGAGCCGTGGGTAATCCATGGGTAATTTTCAATTACTCATAGTAAAGCCGTAAGTAATGGCAAAATTGGTCGTGGGTAGAGACAATTTTTCTTGTAGTGATAGTCACATTTAATCAATTAGTACAAAGAGTATTAACAACACATGAATACTATATGAATGTCATAAATCAAAATTAGTCTTCAAAAAGACATACTGTAACAATTTGCCAAATAAATTAATCACCAAAACTTGTTAGTCACAAAGATTATAATATCTTATCATAATTCATAATCCGAAGTTAGCTTTTTATTTAATGTCTTTATCAAACCTACTCCATGGAGACCTCTATTATGAGTGTAAGGCCGTTTCAACTGCCATATCATGATTGTTTGCAACGAGCATATATCAAAATACCCCAACTATTCTGGCCCGAGCGCTACACCTTATTATAGATAGTCCTATACAGTCAGGTTTCACCACGTCGGGTATTATGATTTCCTCTAGTCAAAGGGGCTACCACTGACTATTGGTAGGATTTCAAAATGCAGGTGATCCCTAGTAGGTCTGTAGTCGACCCAACCAAACCTATCCTCAGTCTTACATACATTATAGTATTATAAAAGACATCATGTTCTGCTCTTCACTAAAACCAAGTGATTAGTTCTATACATTTTCTTCCACTTAAATTTTAATAGCTAAAATCAATTTGACCTGTTAGTATTCCAAACTCATCAAGTAATTCATATAAGTCTTCAGAATAGCTATATCACATAGAATAGAAAAATTCACGTCAACTTTCACCATAATCATTCAACCATATAAATGTCAAAATAGTTATTCACATAGAATAGAAATTTAACAATTTGTCATTCGGAATGCCACTTTTAAATTGATAGCATTTCTATCAATATATTTCATACACCACAAGATTAACAATTAGATTTTACAACTTCCTATCAAAAGTAAACATGTTGAGCTTAATTTAATCAATTACTTGTTTCTTTATAATAATAAATACACATATCCCTAATTATAACTAATAATATATATACAGTTACTACATTTCTTGTGCTCACCAACTTATTATTAGTATAACCCCTTACCTTGAAGCTTTTCAAATAAATTTGAGAAATCACATTCTTCTATGATACCCACTCATAAAAAAAAAACTACCTCTTAACTAACTATAATTATAATTAAAATTTATCAGAACACTAAAGTAAATTAAAGTTATTCATAAAAAGACAACATGAAAATATAATAATGTAATATTTAAAATGACATGCTACTGTTTCTTATTCATATATATATATATATATATATATATATACATACTAGTATCTCTAAACCCCGTGCGATGCACGGATTCGCTAATCATCCAATTGAACTAAATACCTAACATTAATTGAATTTTATATATCTTCTCATTCAAATCGAAATATGAAAGACATGTAAATAAGTTTATGATATGGCATTTAAATCATAGACTGTAAAAATTTCAATTTGTAATAGAAATAGACATGTAGAAAGAAAAGGAAATTAACAATTTATGATGATTTTATAGTTTTTTTGTAGATGTGTTTTGATTAAATATATACCCAAATAGGACCACAACCTAAAATAGGGTGTCTATATGTAAAGATTAAAAAATAAAGATGGATCTTTTTAGAAAATAATTTTACAATTTACATTCCAAAATAAATTAAAAATATATGTAACTATTTTTTTATAAAATCGGATGGATACATGTGACTGTGACAATACATTTGAACACAACGACAATATATTTAATGACATCGAACCCAACATATTCTCTTAGGTCACTCTTATAAACAAAAAAACACTTCAAATTTTGGTCACTATTATAAACAAATGTAAATTACTTTTAAAATAACTAATACTACTATTTCAAATATACTCTTATTTATTTAATTTTACTAGTTTTTAGACAATTATTCCACTTTATACTTTGGTACTTGTAATTTAAAAGGACAATACTCCCTCTGTCCCAAAATATAGGGAAAAAAACCACTTTTTTTTGTCCCGGAATATAGGAAAAAACCATTTTCAAGAATATGTGTTTTCTTATTCTCATAAAAATTAATGTAAATTGCATTTAATTTTCTTTCTCTCTCATTTTCTTAATAAGCAATAACCAATAAAAAATGGTTTTACACCTTCCTATGCAACTTATTTCAAGAAAAACCCCACAAAATCATATTTCAAATTCTCATGATAATGTTTTCTTAATAAGTGCGATTATTTTTTTCCTTATATTTCGGAACGGAGGGAGTATGTTTTATAAAAAATCAAGAAAATTAACTACACTTAACTAAATTTTTTAAACACCGCGTAAGTATTTGTTTTGCTTATAATAGTGACCAGAGAGAGTATATTGCTCAACAATATATTATTGTTAATTATTTCATAAACATTAGTTAAGCATTAGACCCAACATAAAGATATAGATGAAGAAACATTACACAGACTCGAGGCATAACAGTAGCTACTATATGCACAAAAAAAAAATAGTAGCTACTATAAGATCGATTAATAGAACACCAGTATAAATTATTTTTCGTGAACAACATCCTGAAGCAACCAACATAACCTAATAAACTACAAATACATGGAAGGGTCTAACTGGAAACAACAAATTCATTCCTTTTCCTTCTTAATTAGTCTGGATCATTTCTTAACTTCAACTTTAGCAACCTCATTAAAAACTTCAAACAGGTTCCTCTGCACATTGCCGACAACTTCTTTGAATGTAGTACACAGTTTTACTTCCACCGGATGGAGGAGTAACAATTATATTCATCATGAAAGAAAGAGGCTGAGAAAATTCATTATCATCATACTCATCAACTTGACTGTCTGCATCCAAATCAATAGGCTTAGGAATACACTGCAGATGTGTTAATGTAAGATTTACATTTTCTTGTTACAAACATATCAACAAAACAACAATTAAAACACACCAAAACTAATTATCAACAAAATCAATAGGTACAAATACAAAATAAAATACCTTAGAAGGAGTATTATAAGGCCCATCAGCACAGAACTTTTTAATGATTGTGGGATCCATGCATAATACAGAAGGCGCCATTAGATAATCTTTCTGAGGAAACTTGTTTGTCAAGAGTAAATAACATAGTCTTCCCAATTAAAGAATCAAATTCAGGTGGATGTGATCCAATAATATCAATGATACATTCTATTGTTAGGTCCACATAGACAATTATGAGTAATTAACTGCAAAGATAAATGTCATATGGACAAAAGCAAAATGAATAAAACCTTTGATGCAGCAACAAATTGAGCACAAGATTTCTCGAGTATGTGGCTCATACATGAGTAAAACAACAAAAAACACATGTTGCATCACCATCATAAGAAATAAGCATAAGCAGTAGGCATCATAAATAAAGAAAATTCTGTCAAACACTAACCCATTCTTAAATTTTTCAACCTCAGGCAGATATGGATTTACCAAAATGCGAGTAGTATTAATCACATTATGAATAGAAGCCTTATCTGAATGAAATTTCATTATATAAATTAGTTAGTACATGAGCTATAGCTAACTACTCTTATTGTAATTGAACTGTAACAACTATTATATAGCTCATACCTCTAAAAATCTTAACTTTTGCATATTATACTATAACAATAGGCATTCCTTCAACACCTTTCCCCATCAATTTATTTAGAGAATCACATAATCGATAAAAAAGAGTACACTCACATTTTCCACTAAAATATACAAATTAAAAATATTAATCGAATCAACCAAAATATACCAATCCATAGTCCATAATAGAAAAACAGGTTAGAAATAAAACCACAGAGAAATATAATTATAAAATAACTAATCATATGCATTTGATCAACAAACAAACATGTCATGAGTAAGTTAACTAATATACTTTTCCTCAACAGATATTCCAGTCATTAATCCAATCACATCTAATGGAGAAAATAAGAAGCAAATATTCCAATCAATAATCCAGTCATTAGTAAAGAGGAAATCAAAAAAGATGGAGAAAATGCAATAACTATGTTGATGACTACAAATTAGCAAAACATACCAACCAAATACTCATAATCTTGACTGTGTCCATAAATTTCAGCACAATTGGTAAAACTGAAGCCATAATTGGATATAACATCACTCACAGGAATCTGAACTTTAGTTTTCAGTTGAAAAATTAGCTTGTATGGGTGGAGAGTGGTACGATATAGGCCGGTCTGCTGACTCACAGAAAAATAGGAAATCTCATATACTTAACCCTCCTCTAACTTTGATTCAAACATGTGAATCAATTCCTTCCTAGCTAATAGATGCATGAATCTCTCCACCCTACAAAAAAATTCCAATAATGTAGGGGTACAACAAGAGCAACGTGGTGTTTGCTCTAGCAGGCAGCGGAATAAGTCTTGTCCTCCTTCTGCGAATAGATCTTTGGTGTCAGGACCGTGGAGCCTTGAATGGCTTCGTGAGCACAACCCTGAGAATGGAGAGACCTCTGATGCTAGAGGGGGGTAGAGAAACCTTGTCAGTTAGAGGGTACGTCTATTAGGGGGTCTGTAGCCTTGGCGCCTCAGCCAGCCATTAGGCTTAAACAGATTGCTAGGTTGCCGAGTCAGGATCGTCGAGATGTTCTCGGTGTGCTACATAAGAAAGACCCTAAACAAGGTGGCTCGAAGGGAGTGGTTAGGAAGAATGTGCCCTTACAGGCTGCTTCAGCAACCGAGGTCTCATCGTCAGTCTCTACCAATAATGATTGTCAGAATTGGATGTCGATGCAAGGGAGTGAGCAGGCAGCTGTGAAGGACATGGTGGGGTTTGGCCAAGCGTTAGGGATTGATGTCAAGGGTTCAGATGGAAATATGTTTACTGTCTTATCTCGGACTAGTCGAGGCAAGCTTAAGCAAGATAATCAGGTTAAGGGTGTAGACGGTCTTGGGAGAGTGGGTGGTAAATGAGGATTATTTCTTGGAATATTAGGGGGCTGGGGGAGTGGAGAAGAGAAGAGATGTCCGTAGATTAATAGGGGAGAAACGTCTGATCATTGTTTGTATTCAGGAGACCAAATTGTAGGTTTGTGACGTAGCTTTGGTGTCTAGTCTATGGGGCTCATCCCTTCATGATTTTTCTTTCCGTCCTTCGGTTGGGGCGTCGGGGGGTCTGTTAACTATTTGGGATACAGATGAGGTTGAGATTTTGTCGGCATTTAGTCAAGCACATGTTCTGTGGAGTCATGGTAAGAACAAGAGGTTGGGGGAGGTTTTCACTGTGGCGAATGTGTATGCTCCGTGCGATTCAGGTGCAAGATAAGAGCTTTGGGCCGCTATGGCGGTTCGCTTGCAACACGGTGTTGGTCAATCCGTGTGTGTGTGTGGTGATTTCAATGCTGTGAGGTGTCCAACTGAGCGTAGGACTGTGAGATCTGGTTCAGTGGGTATGGACCATGTTTACTTTAATGCTTTCATAGAGGACAATTTTCTAGTTGATCTCCCTTTGAGCGGTCGTAAATTCACGTGGTATAGGGGGGATGGGTTATCGATGAGTCGAATTGATAGATTTTTGCTTTCTGAGGAATGGTGTCTGACCTGGCCTAATTGCACTCAAACTGCTCAGTTGAGAGGCCTGTCGGATCATTTCCCTCTAATTTTGACAGTTTCGGAGGAGGATTGGGGACCGCGACCCACGCGGATGTTGAAATGTTGGGCAGATACGCCTGGTTATCGTGAGTTTGTGAAAGAGAGATGGGGTGCTTTCCAGGTTGATGGGTGGGGTGGTTACGTTGTCAAAACCAAGTTTAAGCTGATTAAAGCGGCGTTAAAAGAATGGCACTTAACACATAGTAATAATTTGCCTAGTAGGATTGAGACTCTGCAATCTCGGATGGCGGAGTTGGATAGTAAGGGGGAAGAAATTCCTCTTTTAGCTGAAGAGGTAGAGGAGTTACATGGGATTACCTCTGATATACATTCCTTATCTAGGTTGAGTGCCAGTATCTCCTGGCAACAGTCTCGAGCGTTGTGGCTCAAGGAAGGGGATGCAAATTCGAAGTATTTTCATTCGATTTTGGCTCAGCGGCGGAGGGGTAATGCAATCAAGACTATTTTGGTGGAGGGGGAGCAGTTGGACACTGTGGCTCCCATACGGCAGGCAGTTTTTAATCATTTTGCTTCCCATTTCCTAGCAGTTAATACGGAGAGACCGGGGGTAGAGGCTCTCCCGTTTCGATGCTTGACGTGGGTTGAAGGGAATGGTCTGACAAAACCCTTCTCGATTGAGAAGGTTAAGGCAGCCATCTGGGATTGCGATAGTTTTAAGAGCCCAGGCCCGGACGTGGTAAATTTTGGTTTCATTAAAGATTTCTGGGGGAATTGCAAGGGGGTATTATGCGGTTTGTTTCAGAGTTTCATCGGAATGGGCGGTTGTCCAAGGGTCTGAACTCTACTTTTATCGCTCTGATCCCGAAAGTGGATAGCCCCCAGAGTCTTAATGAGTTTAGGCCTATAGCTCTTGTGGGAAGCCTTTATAAAATATTGGCTAAGGTTTTGGCCAATCGCTTGCGTATGGTGATAGGGAGTGTAGTTTCTGAGTCTCAATCTGCTTTCGTTCGAGATCGACAAATTCTTGATCGGATTCTGATAGCTAATGAGATTGTGGATGAGGCTCGGAAACATAAAAAAGAATTGCTGCTCTTCAAGGTGGATTTCGAGAAGGCTTATGACTCAGTGGACTGGGGCTATTTGGATGCAGTGATGAGTCGGATGGCTTTTCCGACTTTATGGAGGAAATGGATGAAAGAGTGTGTTTGCACGGCGACTGCATCTGTCTTAGTTAATGGTAGTCCGACTGAGGAGTTTGCTCTTGAGCGAGGGTTAAGGCAGGGGGATCCTTTATCCCCTTTCCTCTTTTTATTGGCAGCAGAGGGGTTGAATGTCCTGATGAGGTCGATGGCGGATCGTGAGATGTTTACTAGGTACAAAGTGGGTGGGCAGGGGGCGATCTCTGTGACCCATTTACAGTTTGCTGATGATACCCTTCTTTTAGGTGCCAAGAGTTGGGCTAATGTCCGTGCGATGCGGGCCGTCCTTTTGTTGTTTGAGATGATGTCCGGATTAAAGGTGAATTTCCGTAAGAGTATGCTAGTCGGGGTCAACATTCCGGATTACTGGTTAGCCGAGGCAGCGAGTGCTCTGAGATGTAAAGTAGGTAAGATTCCTTTTGTGTATCTGGCCTTCCTATTGGGGGTGATTCGAGACGTCCAGGTTTTTGGGATCCCATGTTGGTACGCGTCAAACAGCGACTGGCGAGTTGGAAGAGTCGGTTTTTGTCCTTTGGTGGTCGTTTGGTATTGATCAAATTGGTTCTGACTTCTCTTCCTGTCTATGCACTTTCTTTTTTCAAAGCTCCCACAGGTATCATTTCTGCCCTTGATTCTATTTTATTGCATTTTTTTTGGGGATGGGGTGAGGCCTCTCGAGGGATTTCATGGGTTAGTTGGCAGTCTATTTGTACCAGTAGGGAGGGTGGAGGTTTGGGGGTCAGGCGGTTGAGGGAGTTTAACACTGCTTTGCTTGGGAAGTGGTGTTGGAGGATGTTGGTGGATCAGAGGGGTTTGTGGTTTCGAGTGTTGGAGGCTAGGTATGGTTTGGAGGATGGTAGGTTGCGTGAGGGGGGGAGGAGAGGGTCAGCTTGGTGGAGGGAGGTAGTGAAGATTAGGGACGGGGGAGCTGGAGTTGAGGATGGTTGGTTTGCTGAGGGTGTTGTGAGACGGGTTGGGCATGGGAGGGATACTTCTTTCTGGTCGGATCCATGGTTGGATGGAGTGCCGCTGCGTGTGCGGTTTGGTCGGCTGTTTGATTTGACAGTGACTAAACAGCATACTGTGGCTGCGATGTTTGAGTTAGGATGGGAGGTAGGGGGACGGGCGTGGGAGTGGAGGCGACAGTTATGGGTGTGGGAGGAGGAGATGTTGGGGGAGTGTCAGGCCTTATTACATGGTTTTCAGTTGCAGGATCAGGTGCCAGATGTCTGGCAGTGGCGCTCTGAGCCAGAGACTGGGTATACAGTTAGTGGAGCCTATCAGCTTTTGACTTCTTCAGAGGCGGTTTCTTCAGACGATACAGCAGACCTTATTTGGCATCCTTAGGTCCCACTGAAGGTGTCTATTCTTGCTTGGAGACTTCTGCGGGACAGGTTACCTACGAAGTCTAATTTGTTTCGTAGGGGCATTATTTCACCGGAGCTTCAGCATTGCGTATCTGGATGTGGTGACATCGAGTCGGCATATCATCTATTCTTCACATGTGGATTGTTTGGTTCCTTGTGGTCGTTAGTCAGGTCTTGGATTGGTTTCGAGATGGTAGACCCTTCGACTTCATCTGCTCATCTTCTTCAGTTCACTTATGCAGTGGGTGGCAGTCGGGCGCGGAGATCTTTTATGCAGCTCATTTGGCTGGTGTGTGTCTGGGTTATTTGGACAGAGTGCAATCAGCGCCTGTTTAATAATTCGGCACGATCAGTTCATCATGTTTTTGACTTGATTAGGAACCATTCCTTCTGGTGGTTACAGATCTAGTATCCTGGGATTGGGGTGAACTTACATAGTTGGTGGGTGAACCCTTTGTTATGTCTGGGTATTTGATTGATGTACTTTCTGTGGTTACTTGTGATCTTGTTGTAGACTTTTGACGACCTGTTTCTAGCACGTCTTGTGCTGGGGGTTGCTGTTATATATAATATCTCATTTTGTCTTGTTCAAATTTTTTTTTTTAATAAAAACAAATAATGAACTTCACAATTATGCGGCATCTAATATTTACATTTACATATTTTACATTTCAATTTCAATCCACTTGAACAATAACAAACACAAGCAACATAATTGACAATCCAACCTCACAACAACACCAAACCAAGAACACAAGCACAAACATAAATATTAAAATTACAACAAAATACAAATAAGATATAATCGACAAAACAAACTAAACTTAATCGGTGTTTAACACCTCATCACAGAGGACTATCTCAAGTGAATTTGTTTCAGCAGGATTAAGAAAAGCTACAACATTTCGAATGCGAACCACACGAACTTTCATCCGCAAATTCTCCCTCCCAAACAAAACATCAGCCAAATCATCTAGTGTGAACAGATAGCTTAGCCATTATTGGATCTCAAAAACTGGTGCCTATGTCGCTACCATCATACATCTATTTATAGAAAACGAAATGGGTTAAATTCTTCCTACACAACAGTTACATCAGAATTACTATACCCCAGAATCACAGAAGAATAATCAAACTACATGGATCAAAATAATTAAACTCAGTTACAAAAAACATATACTATTCAACGCACTTAATTTACAGCCATACAATTACATCAAATCAATGTCCCAAATCGTAAAACAGAGCAAATCCCTAATAATACCTTCTCATCACATAATATCATCTCAATTGAATTTGGTTCAGAGGGGTTTAGGAACGACTAAACCCTCCACAGACGAACAACCCGCACTTTGATGTTCCAATTATCCCTACCAGGCAAAACTTCCGACAAATCATCATAACAGGCTTCCGAAGATGAGTTGACCATTTTTTAGTTCTTCAGACTTGGGGTATCTGCTCAGCATTCAATTGCTATTTATAGCCACCGAATTCACAACCCAATTTAAAATTCAAACAAATTACCTTCAATGGGGGGAAAGTTCCCACCAAAAACAAACCCTAAATCAACCTCACAACCAAGACACGTGTGAATAAGAGAGTAGGTGTGAAGACATATTTTCATTTCCATTTAATTAAACAGTCCAATGACGTGGAATGTACCAATTCATTGGTTATGAGACAGCATAGTTGATGGATAATTTAGCAATCTACTAAACTATCGTCAAGTGATAATATTTATAAAGTTCGTATCCACAGGGATTGTTTAAATCTCGACAAAACAATTGTATTGTAATTAGAATGTAAATGCAAAGGGGGTATGCTGAGCATATATTTGGTTTATCAAACAATAAACTAAAAGAGATGATTGGAAAATATAGTTTAAAAGATGATTAGAATGTTCGAATCACTTCCTCTTCATAATTTGGTAAATGCGGTCCTAGTCTACCTTTTCTCTATTATTGTCACGATGAATTAACTAAATGGTTCAGACCAGTGTTAATGACTAAGAACCCTTTTCCATAAAAATAATTTCCTAATGTCTTAGATCAACTCAAATTTATGGAAAGATTTATGCACGTTAATTCCAATTATCATGATTCAATAATTCGATATCTCTAAAACAATTATTGACCAAACAATTACTTCAAATTCAGGTTTCAAAAGTTAGGGTTAGTAATCATTCGATTCCTAAATTCAATTCATAAATTCGTCAATTCATAAAAAGCATTACGAGCAGAAATAACTAAATAACAATAATATTAAAAAGGTCTCCAAGGATCCTCAACAATTTACATGGTTCAAATCAATCCAAGGAAGTTCATCTAATAATTCTAATCAAAAGAAAACTAGTTACTCATGACAAAATAAATGAAACAATGAGTTAAGAATATAAGACCAAAAGCATGTGTCACAAGCTTGCAATCCTTCTATTCCTCTCTTTCGTTTCCGCGCAGTAGCTTCCTTTTCTTCTCTTTGTTGTGCGTTGCCTTCTTGTTGTTTTACGGTGTGCAACACCCTCCTTCTTTATGCTATGCAATTACTTTATATAGGCTATAGATCATTGAAACCTAATAATCCTTTTTAGTTTCACCAATAGCATTCTGGCAAGTCCAAATCCAATCTTTTCTCTTTATTTGTTTTACGTGACCCTCCACTAATATATAATAATATATAAAATATATAATATCATATACTCTTTGGCAAATTTGTATCTTTTTTCCTTCTTTTCAAATTTAAATGATGAACCTTTTTAATTGAACCAATAAAAACTACATAAAATATTATATTAGTAAAGAAAAATACTTAATTGACTCAATAAATCAAAAACCACAATTTATTTAAAATGACTCTAAATTAAACACTAAACTAATAAAATTAAATTAAAATTTAATTAAAAAGACTCTAATAACTACATTGATGAGATGTCATCAACAGTGCATAAAGTGGAGGGTTTGTTGTCAAGATTATGGATACGATTTTTTTCTTTTATGATGGAAACAAGAAAAAATGCTTCCCATTCCAACTTTTCTTTGCTAAAAACTGACAGGTTATGTTACATGTTTCGATATTCCTAATTCCTTTCTCTATTTTCTTCTTCCAAACAATAAGTCAAGAAAATAAATGATTCTTAGTTTAAACTTTACAGGAATGACACATAGTAGTCAACATGAATCAAAAGTGTGATACTAGATTAATTGAAATTAGACATCATTTAACTATAACAAAAGTGAGTGCTCTGTTTTTGAAGAAAGGCCTTTTTAGCTTCAATATGTTGTTCTAAGATCAAATTGACAGGTTTGTTCATGAGGCCTAGCATTGAAACTAAGGTAATCTATATATGAAAGTTAATTGAAAACAGTATGAAGATTTTGATACATGAATGAAAGGAACTAGTTTTCTTAAAACTAAATTTTATCAGTATTCTAACACTATGAAAATGAAAAAGAAAGTATAAGTCTGTTACCTTCAAAGTTACACCTTCTTGGATATGAATTTCTTTGTAATTGTTATGTGTAAATTGTCAAGTTTGTTCTCCTATTTATAGTGTTTCAGCTATCTAATGGTAAAATTAAATTCAAAGTTTTTTACCTTTAAGAGCCACGTTGATGGCTTGCATTTAGTTACTTTCTTATCTCAACAGTACATATTTTATTTATCCTCTTTGTTTGACTTTTCATTTATCCCTAGTTTATTTTTTTTTTTATTTTATAAAGTTACTGATGTATTAATTTTATTCACTACTACAAAAAAAGGGTTTTTATAGCGCCCCTTTTATAGCGCTTTTTTAAGAAGCGCTATAAAAATTCTATTTCAGCCACCTTCTATAACGCTTTTGTGTGCGCGCCCTAGAAATTGGGAGGGTTAGATAGCGTTTTTTGAAAACGCAATAATAAACTATGTCTATAATAGCGCTTTTATGTCACAAAATTTTTTAAAAAAAATAAGAAAGCCTTTGTTAGCGCTTTTGTGTGCGCGCTATAAAAATTGGGAGGATTAGATAGCGTTTTTGAAAGCACTATAATAGAGCCTCTAACTCAGAACAAAAAAACCCACTAAATATATCAATATCTTCTTGGTGTCAAAAATAAATAAAAAAGATATCAATATCTTCTTTCCGCTACATACAGGAAAACACCTAGCTCCATCAAAACACTATATCTAACCCTTAAAATACAGCAAACTCGATCTCCTCCCTCAAAACACCTAGCTCCCACCGACGAACACTCCCTCACGAAATCGATGTCCTCCCTCCGGTGAAATCGGTCTTTAATTTCCTCTTCACTCCTTCATTCATTCCGTGCAAAATTCACCTCGACCATTCTCAAAATCTGCATTCTCAAAATATTTTTCTGCTGCAATTCATGTGTATCGATCCACACATGATGTCTACCGATACATATGGTTCTCACTGAGTGTCTTGTATCTTTCCAGTTGTCCTGAAACTATATGTATCGATCCAGATACTTTGTGTATCGATACAAATGACCTGAAAAATAATTTTTTAAGTTTGATAAAGCATTTTCACTACCAAATCATTTTTTTTACTAAACTACCAATTCATATTTAAATATTGCCAAAAATTATTCTATATTGTTTTCACATGTTTTAACAATTATTAAAACTCTGGAGGGAACTTGTGCATTTACAGTCTGATGAAATTTAGTTGAATAAAACTACAATAAATTGTAGGAATATCACTGAATGTTAGCATGTTGTGATATGCAAGGTTGTATAGTTTTGTATTTTTTTGTTCTTGAAATTTATACATGGATTACTACGAAATAAATTGAAACTGTAGAAAGATCACTAAATGTTAACGTTTATATGATTTTTTCTTTGTTTTTTTTAAAATGATTTTATGATAACTTAATTAAAAATAGTCTAAGTTATTTTAAAATCATTGATTTATAAGGTAAAAAAGTGATTTTGACATTCAATAACTTAAATATTCAAGTTAGAGATTTTAACTTGATTCATAACTTTTGAAGAAAAAAACTATTTTTAAAAAATGATTTTTATGAAAAGTTATTTAAAATACCATTTTTTTAAGAGATTATTTTAAAAATTTATGATCCGAAAAAATTTGTAACAAAATGATAAAACACTTATAAAACCATATTTTAAGATAAACTATTTAAACTGTTTTTTCATTTTAAAATTTTTATAGAAAAAAAAATACAATATAAAAGATATTTTCTTAAAAATCTAATACAAACTCACCCTTAGTGTAATGACATATATGAATTAGTCGATATTGAATCAACACTATGAATATTTAAAAATATTAAATTATACTACTTTCGTTCCTTTTTACTTGTCGTTTTAGAAGAAAAAAAAACTAAAATAGGTGAATGTATTTTGGCATCTTATTTTCTTATTATGCGCTTTTTTAAATATATATCATATTTTTAATCTACCAATAAATTCCTACTTTTTCACAAACATTATCTATTTCCAAAAAAATTGTAACAAACTTTATTTAAAAACAAACAAAATTTATATATAAAAAAAGATTATATTGTTTCAACAAAAAAATTATACAAAATTTAATCAATAAAATAAAATAAGAAGGAGGGTATAATAGGCAAAATATAACTCAAATTGCCAAAACGAAAAGTAAAAATGAACAAATATTTTTTTTAAAACAAAAAGTAAAAAGGAACGGAGGTAGTATTATTTTTCTTTAATATAAATGAAAATGTCACTTTTCAATTTAAAGTTTCATTTTAATAGATTAAATATATTTTTAATTCTTTCTATTTTTCTAAATTTTAAAAATTGTTTTATTATCCTAAACATTTAAGTTTTTAAATAACATTTTTTTTAATATATTTTTGTTTATTTAATGTCATTTATAGGATTCACAAAATCCAAGGGGTGTGATTGAGCGGTTGGGGCTCATCTTCCCTTAACCAAGGGTCGAAGGTTCGATCCTCACTTTTAGTATGGAGTAGCTTTAAATCCTTGGGCCAGCTATCCCACTCATCGAGGTGCCTCCAATCTAGCGAAGGAATAGTCACTGCGTTCGGCGGTGGATAACCATGTCTTGACAAAAAAAACATTTATAGGATTCAATTTTGACCCCTATAAATTTACTCCAACAATGTATTTATTTAAAAAACTCATAAAAATTTGTTTGAAACGGGAATCTGGCTTTACCTCGAGACAAAAGGCTTGTTTGGTGCGCAGGTTAGGGAAACAAGATATGTTAAAATTTTCCAATCTTATTTTAATGCGTTGTTTGGTGCACCAATAGAAAATGATAAATTTAACTTATCATTAAGCCTATCCAATTAGTCTTTGTTATTTTAATCCTTATTTTCGGCCGAGTTATCAAATTATTCGTTTTTATTTTTCTTACCATGTGTGCACCAAACACATGAAATGATATGCGCTTATCTTGTCCAAATCATATTCTATTATTATTCAGCTTCTTATCATATCTTGTCTCTATCTATCCGGCGCACCAAACGGGCCCAGAAAGTGTAGATCATATCTCATAGAAACTGCACCATAAAGAAATGATCTCAATTCTATTGTATACCAAATAATGTACTGTATTGTATGAAGGTTAATATGCTGCGTTCATTGTTCATTTTTTTCCTTCACCCCATACGTACTCTATTGTAATCACTTCAAATTATCGAACTATCGTCACCCAATTCTCCGTTACACAACCAACATCGACCACATAGCTAACCAACAACACTATTTGAATTTTGATTCTTTAACAGATGATGCAAATTACAATAAAACTTTCCTTAATTGGGAGTTGGTGACAACAATTTCGAGCTAGAATAACCAGATTCGACCAACATCGTCTAAGGTTTTTGACGAATGCCTAAGTGTGAAAGTGTTAGAGGGCCAAAATTACAATTTAACTTAAAATATAATATCTCAAATTCACTATTAAATATTAAAATAAATTAATCAAATAATAATTTTAAATAAACTAATAAACTAATAAATAATATTAAAAGAGAAAATAATCTCGTGTCTGACACGGGTTAACATACGTATCATGTATATATATAAAAGGAAAAAGATAAAAGATGGAAGATGGAAAGAGAATGACACCCTAAATTCTTTCTGATAAGAATCTCCAAAATCCAAACATGGTTTAAGGCTTCATTGATTTCTTGGATTAGCTGTACCAATTACCATCTTCACAAAGTTGAACTTAATTAAGTCTGCTTATCAAATTTGTGAACAACAACATTTGCTTGGTTGGTGTTTAGCTCTAATACAGGATTACCAAACAGATAATCAGGTTTAAGAGATTTCTTCATTAATTTAAAACATACCCTATACTTAATATCTAAATCTCCAAAATCTGGGGGATCTATAGTAACCACCAAGCCATTATTGGAATTTGCTAGATCAAACAAAGAGTCTGAATAACTTGGAAACCAATTAAACTTCATGTCACCCAAACACAAATCTGAATCAATACTTACCAATATAGAATCTTCAAAGTTTTGGTACTTAGAATCTCTTAAACATACTGAAAAAGGGAGAGTTTTCTCACCCAAATTGTCGTAGCGAGATATGGAAAATTGAACCAACCCAATGTGTAAAAATTGATAATTGCGACGATAACTTCTAATTTCATCTCTAGTTAGCAAATATGCATCTTTGGACTCCCTTATAGAATGCTCTTTATCAACTGTTATAATCTTATAATTGTTCATGAAGTTGAATCGAGAAAGCAATGTTTGCTTATAAATGTGACTTATAGATATTTTTTTTATATCTTGGTTGTGAACTATGCTGTATTCTTTTCTAACTTCATCATCAGAATCATTAACGAGAACAGGAGCAGCCGTTAGAAGCGGTGACCCTATGAACTGCAACATAGAGAACTATATTAGTACGTGAAAAACAAATTTGCATGTGTATATAGAAATTAAGCAAGAAGAAAAATTAGTTACTCGGAAAACTCACATTGATAATAGACTTTAGTTGCAAAAAGAAGGTAAAAAAAGAAATTTGAAATCATTGTTAGGGAATCAAAGGAACCACTTATAGATTCGAAGAAGCTTTGCTTTGAAACTGAGAATCAACTTTCGAATCTTCTATCTGTTGTGTTTAATATTTGAAAATATGCCACTGAATAGATTATTGGATGAGTCGCCCTACGCTCTCTTTAAGAAGTTTCGCGGTACTGCCCAAATATTAGAGATTGAATATATCGAAGAAGGTATAAAGTCAACCCAAAATTCTGAAAATAGAAGAAGTAGACCGAGAGAGATTGAATATATGGAAGAGCAGAATTTTTGTGTGTCTCATACTGATAAAACACTACTGTATATATAGTAGAGTTGTTGTCAACTAAAAATTGAGAGATTGGGGGGAACTGAAGATTTTTTGAAACCAAAGTGTGTAACAAACAATTATCAAAAAGAATGTGTAACAAGGGGGATGCTACGGTACTTGTGGAAAAATGCATTGTACCGGTACTTTTGAAATTTTAACCAATCAAAATCTATATTTTGTCCAAGTCAGTTTTATGGTTGACTAAATTAATAAATGTTATGCCACATGTCAAATGATCATTGGTTAATATATTTAATGTATTGGTACATGATGATTTCACCATTGTACCGTAGAATTCTCCGTGTAACAAACCGTGTTTTAGTAATAAGGGATAGTCATCACCATATAACTCATCACATATATTATTTAAAAAACAAATAATTATATTCTTTAATTTTTGATCGCATAAAAAATAAACATATCACTCCGTCAAAAAAAATTTATATTCAAATAAGTTCGAATAAATTATTTAAAATTATGGGATTTTATTTATATGTGATGTGATATGATAGTGATTTGATTCGTTAGTCAAAAAAAAAAAATGATAGTGATTCGGTGCATGGTTTCATCAGCTTTTCATCAGCTTTTCATCCAAATTGAAACATAATCATGCGTGGTGAATATCTTTGGAATCATCATGTTTTTGTGAATCAAATTAATTGAGGATAAAATCAAATTGATTTTCAATTTGCTATTATTAATTATTTTTAAGGGTATAATTAGAATAAAAAGGTTATAACTCATTTCATTCTGTTCACTTTCCAAACAATAGAGTGAGAAATTTATTCCGCTCCATCATAAAATATCCAAACAATGGAATGGAATCTATGTTCCGTTCCATTCTGTTCCGTTCCACTCCATTTCGCTCCATTCTATACCATCAATCCAAACAGACCCTTAATATTTATTCATCTAAATCCCATCAAACTATATTTTTTTAGAATACAGTGTAAATTAAGATATACTTTCCATCGTTGTCCCACTTTCTTTCATAGTAACCTACGTGTAAATTTTTAAAAAAAAAAAACAAAGAAAATAGAAATATTTATATCACAAAATTACCCCACATTATTTTGCCAAAAAAAAATATATCACATTTGGTGATCCTCCTACTGGATTATTGTAGATTTATTCAATTGAATCTCATTAGACTAATACTTTTATTCTTAAATACATAGATCAAATGATACTTCATAGTTGATTGAATTTCGTCATCCGGCAAAATAATATCAACTAAATGATTATTATGCATTTTTATATTTTTTTTTTGTCAAAAAATTAAACAGTTTAGTGATTGAATTAATATTGATCGTAAAACTTGAATGACTACTGTTATATTAAATTGTTTGATGAATGAATGAAACACATGATTTATATTAAAAAATTCGAGCTTTAAATTATGTCAAACATAGAAATATAGAGAATCAATTAAAAAAAAAATTGTGATTTTTTATAACTGTTTGGTGACATATTATAACTATTTTTTTTATAGGCATATTATAACTATTTTAATTGCTTATGAATTTTTTTAATATGAATTGAAAAGTGAGACATGATTTGACTTTTAAAAGTGGAAAATAAGAAAACTAATATCATGTTTATACCTGAGAATCAAACATAATAGAATTTATTGAGAATACTACTTTAAGATTTTTTGGATCAACGGCGAATCACTTCCTAATAACTCGGACAAGACAATTATCATTAGTAGACTTAGTTATAATGTCCTTGATCATGGTATAATCAGGTGTCTCCATCTTTGAAGGAAAGTTAATTTCCTTTTGGATTAAGAATATTTTTTCTTTGGATTTTAGGTTGTGTGGAATGAGGTTGCATATAGATTGGAAACAAAGTAGTTATTATCCGTTAAATGTTCTCTTTTTGTAGCTATACAAAAAAATAAAAAACTGATTTTCATAACATATTATAAAAATTGAATTACGCTAAAAAAATAAAAAAGTAAATTTCTGTAAAATATTATGAAAAATTGATTTATTGTTGTCAATTAGAATTAAACAACAGACCTTATATTAAAAAAATCCCTACTTATTTATTTTAGAGAAGTTCTAAATGAATGATGCGTAAGTATTTTTTCTTGAGAATGTACGAGAGAGGTTTGTAAAACTATCTTAATATATAAAGATAGAGATAATATATATGCTAGAAAATTATCTAAAAAAAATATAAAATATTATGCTAAAAATATAAAAATTAAAAAAGATCTAATTGAATGACATATAATTTTTAAGATCATTCTTTTGCCTTCTTTTTCAATACAATTATTATCTAAGATCATTCAAACACTTTTTTTTTCTTTCAGTACAATGATCATTCAAACACAGTTTGCGATAAATGAACCCACACTAAAATTAAAATGTAGAGTCTAATTAAACCAAAAGTACTTGACATATTACAATATTACATACCACCTTTCATAACACTACTACATAATAAAGAAAATATGCAAGATATAGAAGATTTAAGATCATATCTAAAAAAAAGGAAAAAGATTCAAGATGGAAAGAGAATGACACCATTAGCTAATTCAATCCATTCTATCTCTGCTGACAAGGCTTCATTTGCATCTTGAAAAGTTGAACTTGAACCTACCTTCCAGCAATCCATTGTTAGATACAAAGTACAAACATCCATCAATTGTACTTAAGTCTGCTTATCAAATTTATGGACAACAACATTTGCTTTCTTTGTGTTTAGCTCTAATACAGGATTACCAAAGAGATAATCAGGTTTAAGAGATTTCTTCATTAATTTAAAACATACCCTATACTTCAATTCTAAATATATAGAAACCGGGGGATCAGAATCCGGGGAATCTATAGTAACCACCAAGCCATTATTGGAATTTGCTAGATCAACCAAAGAGGTTGAAAAACATGGAAACCAATTAACTTTCATCTTACCCACACAGAAATCTGAATCAATACTTACCAAGATAGAATCTTCAAAATTTGGGTACTTAGAATCTCTTAGACTTACCGAATAAGGGAGGGATTCTCCACCCAAATTGTTGCTGCGAGATATCGAAAATTGAACCAAGCCAATGTGTAAAAATTGATAATTGCGACGATAACTTCTAATTTCATCTCTAGTTAGCAAATATGCATCTTTGGATCCCCTTATAGATTGGTTTTTGTCAATTGTTATAATCTTATAATCTTTCATGAAGTTGAATCGAGAAAGCAGTGTTTTCTTATAAAAGTGACTTATGGATATGTCTTGTATATCTTCGTTGTCAACTATGTTGTATTCTTTTCTAACTGCATCATCAGAATCTTTAACAACAACAGGAGCAGCCATTAGAAGGGATGACTCTAGCTATGATCTGCAATAGTAGTTGAAATAGAGAATTATATTAGTGAAAAACAAATTTGCATGTGTATAAAGAAATTTAGTAAAGTAACATTACAAGAAGAAAAATCAAGTAGTACTTGGAAAACTTACAGATATAGATATGATAAACTTTAGTTGGAAAAGAAGGAGAAAAAGAAGTTTGAAATTATTGATTGTTGGGGATCAAGGAACCCACTTATAGATTCGATGAAGCTTTGCTTTTTTTTTTTTTTTTTACTAAAAATTAATATTCATTCATTTCAATAATTGATAGAGTATATCAGATGAATTTAGTATTGCTAAAAATGAATAGGATGAAACTGCGAATAAATTCACAGCATCCAAGTTAATAGCATATAACGACAAAATGCCTACAAATAATATGATAAAATTAAAGTCACCGGAATATACATGCTTCCGGATCTGCAACGTTAACGTCTAAATCATCGATTGAATCTGCAGTTGATTGAAGTTGATCTTTCAATATGAACTAAAAGAACACCGCAACAAGACGGAAAATCAAACAACGCCGCACGAAGATGACGAACAACCAAACGTCACACCAAGATGACGAACAACAAAACGCTGCACCAAGACGACAAAATCACAACCAAAAAACAATTAAAAACTCAAACTATGTGAAAAATCACTTATTTAAATTTAAAAGAGAGGGAAAAATACGAAGAGACGAATAGGGGGTGATTTTAGGCCAAAAATGACTTAAAACTACCCCTAAGAATAAAGGTTGAGAAGAGAAACTCAAAAAGATGAAGCTAGGACCGGCGTGATATGAAACTCAAAAAAGGTTTAAAATAAAAATGTTGCTTTAAAATAAAATGATACTCTTCGATGAAGCTTTGCTTTGAAACTCACAATTAACTTTAATTTGGAATATTCTATCAAATCAATAATAATAGTACTACTGAAGAGCCTACTACTGTCACGTGATATTTCGCAATGCTCGGAACAGGGAAGAGCCTACTACTGTCACGTGACAAGTGTAACGATTACAATCTTTAGTACTTTGCTAGTTACATTTGAACCATTGTCCATTATTGCTATCTAGTTTGATTTTCAGTCACATAAAAATAACTCCTTTCATTTTAAAATGAATGTGTTTTAGTCAGAAAAAATTGTTTTAAAGTGAGTGTTGTTTTAATTTTCAATCTAACATATTTTAATCTTATTTTTCACTTTTTTTTGTGAATTGACGTATTTAAACTGACATTTCAATGTTTGAAATTCATTTTAAAATTAAGGGAGTATTGAGTTTCTTTGTACCAAAAAATAATAATTATTGAGTTACCCAACCTTCTATGGTTCATTTTGATAAAAATAAATTATCAATTACTTGTTGATAGCTAAAAAATAAGTTTATAGTTAAAAACATTCAGTCATATATGAATTAGTTGAAATTTCTTTTGTTTATGGCATAATTCAATTAATATTTACTACCTCTGTACCAAAATATATGTCGTTTTGACCAAATCACACAAATTAAGAAATATAATCATTGTTGTATGGAAAAGGTAAATTATGGATTAGTTTACAAGATTATCCCTCATTAATGGTATGTGAGAGATAAATTATAGAATTGAAAGAAGAAAGAGAAATAATTAATTAAGGGTATAAAGAGGAAAAAGAGCATTAAATGTTTCATTGGTAATGTAAAACGACATATATTGTGGTACAATTTTTTTTCTCAAAACGACATATATTTTAGTACGGAGGGAGTATTATGTTGTTTAACTTATTAAATTCCAATACATTTTTTATTTAAATATTTTTTTTAATATAATGTGGAATCATATTCGGATAGGTTAAATAGTTGATGTTATTTTGTTCATAAAAACAAGTACTATAGAATTTCCCTATATTTTATGTGTGTTTTGCAATTTTATGAGTGTTGATCAATTTAACGGTGGCAGATATCTTCATTCTATTTTTCTTTTCATAGGTGAAATGTTACTATGTTAGTACTAATATTAATGTAAATATTAGTTTTGAATTTACTATTAGCTCCGTTCCTTTTTACTTGTCGTTTTAGAAAAAAATATTTGTTCCTTTTTACTTGTCGTTTTGGCAATTTAAATTATATTTTGCCTATTATACCCTGCTTCCTATTTTATTTATTTTTTTGTTGAAACCATATAATATTTTTATTGTATACAAATTCTGTTTGTTTTTAAATAAAGTTTGTTACAATTTTTGAGGAATAAATAATGTTTGTGAAAAGGTAGGAAATTATTGGTGGATTAAAAATATGATATATTTTTTAAAAAAGGGCATGATAGGAAAATAAGGTGCAAAAATACACTCTCCTATTTTAATATTTTTTTTCTTCTAAAACAACAAGTAAAAAAGAACGGAGGTATAGAGGTAGTATTATTTAAAATTAATGGCGAAGGGTGCAAAAAAAGTCCTATGTGTGGCATAGCTCAAAATTAATGTTGCATCTTAAACGGTAGTATAATAGGCTTTGTCTAAGTGGTGCACACGGTGCATAATTTATGAATTACACTAACGAATATGAATTTTTATAAAATTTATTGTTTAATTGAAATTTTGTATTATATAAATTATTCATATCAAATTTTATAGAAATTAAAAATGATTTGATATGTTATTTGAGACTCATCAAGATTAATGGTATTTAATAAAAATTCATAAATCGTTAATTTTTATGAATCTTAATAACAAATCAAATGATTTTTAATTTCTTTAAAAAATTTCATAAAAGATCTATATGATATTAATTTTTAATCCAACAGTAAATTTTGTAAAATTCATATTTGTTATGGTGTAATTTATAACTTGTGCATCATGCACCATTTAAGATGTGTGCATGTTAGATTTGGCCAATAAATTTAGAAGATTCACACTTCACACCATAATAAATTCATAATGTTTGTACGAGAGTTTAGAGAGTTTAGAAAGTTCAACTCAAGAACATGAAGAAACAAGACAAATCATAATGTTCATGATAGAGTTAAGAAGAATAAGCCCAGAAATTCAAGAGAAGTATGAGTGTATGACCATCAAAATATTCATAAGATTGATAGATCATAAGGTTCACCCAAAAACTTATAGGTTTGTTGGGTTCAATCAAGGGGGAGGGAATTTTAAAGAGGGGAGATGTGTTAAGACATAATTTAATATATTTTTTTTGTCGAGACCGGGGTATCCACCGCCGAACGCAGTGACTATTCCCTCGCTAGATTGGAGGCACCTCGATGGGTGGGATAGCTGGCCCAAGGATTTAAAGCTGCTCCATACCTAAGGTGAGGATCGAACCCTCGACCCTTGGTTATGGGAGGATGAGCCCCAACCGCTCAACCACACCCCTTGAGTTACATAATTTATTATATATTAGTATGTTAACCCGTGGATTATTTTCTTTTTAATATTATTTATTAATTTATTTTAAATTATTATTTTAAATTTATTTTAATATTAAATAGTAAATTTGAGATATTTTTTTGATAAACCAAAGGTATTTTCCGCACGCAACTGCAGAGATAAATCCACTCGAGATAACTGGAATCCATTTAAGAGTTTTTTTTTAACGGCAAATATTATATTAATAAGACTATATCTATGCACAAGACGAACATAGAACGTCAAAATAGAAGTTTTAAAACAATGGTGCCTCGTATATAAGCAGAACGCCATAAAAAACCAAAACCTACACTACCTAAAAGAGATATACTTCTAATCTCATTCTTAGAAGCTACTCTTCTGCTTTCATACCACCAGAGATCCCTCAACCCGACCCAAAGAGTTGCCAAAAGACACTAACTTCTGAACTCGAATCAAAAGTGCTCAGCCAACCAGATCCAAAGAACAACTTCTTGAATCGAAAAACGGTAGAAAATAGTTGCTTATAAATAATATGTTTTTGCACACAATATATTATGTATCAATATATTATTTGATACATGTGTAAAATAAGTTTATACCAACAGTATGTATAAATTAATAAATTAAATTCATAATATAATGGATAGTTGGGTGCGGGTCACACGGGAAACGAACGGTATGAGCACAATTTTTGGTGGATACCTCACATAAATGATAAATCAATGCTATTATGACATAGTATCCATGATATATTGTGATAAATTGTGTTTTCAAAATTGGCAATGTGGCTGTGCTTGGCATCACTTCTTTTTCATTATTTTTGCATATTATTATTTTTTTTTGAAAGTGCACATTAAATATTATTATAATCAAATATATACAATATTTGTTTGTATAAGTAATGTGAATATATTGTGGTTTGATATATGGTATGAATATTTAGAAAATATAGTTAAATTGTTTAAATAATTATACATATATTTAATAATGTATCAAAAAACATATATCACAAAACTCCCACATTGTGATATATTTTTGGTCCTTATAATTATTCTCATAATTTATCTTTAATACATATAGATAGACAGTTTTGCAAATAACAAAACTAACACATTTTTTCATAAAAAAAACTCTCACATTTAGTGATATTCCTAAGTTTATTGTAGATTCATTTAGTTTAATCTCATCAAACTATATTTTTTTAAACACAATGTATATTAAGATATATTTTCAAATTTTAAAATAAACAAAACAATAGACAACTTTGCATATCAAAAGCCCAGGTATGTTTACGTCAAAAAAAAAAAACCTTCACATATAGTGATGTTCCTATGTTTATTGTATATTTATTCATCTAAATCCCATCAAACTACATTTTTTTAAAATACAGTGTAAATTATGATATCTTTTTCCATCGTTGTCCCACTTTGTTTGAACTTGTTTCATAGTAATCTACGTGTAAAATTTAAAAACAAAAAAAAAACAAAGAAAATATAATTTTCATATCACAAAACTTTGTCCCCGTTACATAACTCAGGTGGTATGAGCTGAGGAACGTATGAGTTGGAGAGGTCCAGGGATCAATTTCTAGCGGGAGCAATTTATCTTTCCGATCTACCAAAAAAACATATATCACAAAACTCCCACATTGTGATATATTTTTGGTCCCTATAATTATTCTCATAATTTATCTTTTTAGGGTTAAATATGTTTTTGATCCCTATAAATATTCCAAATTTTGGTTTTAGTCCCTCTAAAACTTTTCTTCGACTTTTTGTCCCTATAAAATTTTTCATCTTCACTTTTGATCCCTCATTTTAAATAAACTCATAAGTAGAATTTAGAATTTTTTAACAAAATAGGAATTATAATGATCTCTCCAAAAAAAATTAGAATTTTTTAACAAAAAAGGAATTAATTATGAATTTTTAAACTTTTTGTGGTTTAAAATTCATATTTAATTTATATTTTGTTAAAAAATTCCAATTTTTTTAGGGAGAGATTATCATAATATTTTTCAAGTTTGTGCACAACTTAATTAAAAATATAAGGACTAAATCCAAAATTTGATATATTTATAGGGACCAAACAAATATTTAACCCAAAAAAATATCTAAAAAAAAAAAATGGGTTAAATATGTTTTTGGTCCCTATAAATATATCAAATTTTGTTTTTAGTCCCTCAAAAAATTTTCTTCAATTTTTAGTCCCGATAAAATTTTCAATCACCACTTTTAGTCCCTATTTTTAATTCAACTCATGTGTAACTTTGTATTTTTTAATAAAATTATGCAGAAATTTGTACAATATTTTGAAAATCTCACTATAAAAGAATTGGAATTTTTTAACAAAACATAAATTAATTATGAATTTTTAACCACAAAAAATGTAAAAAAATCATATTAAATTCATATTTTGTTAAAAAATTCTAATTTTTTTTGAGAGAGATTAATATAATTTTATAAACTTTTCTGCAAAATTTTATTTAAAAATATGAATCATACATATGAGTTTACTTAGAAGAAGGTACCAAAAGTGAAAATAGAAAATTTTATAGGGACTAAAAGTCGAAGAAAAATTTTAGAGGGACTAAAAACAAAATTTGATATATTTATAGGGATCAAAAACATATTTTACCCAAAAAAATTTTTAGAGAAGCTCTAATTGAATGACACATAATCAAATTTTCTTGAGAATGCACGAGAGAGCTCCGTGGAACTATCGTAATGTATATAATAGAGATAAGAACCTCTCCCACAAAAATTTAGAATTTTTTAACCAAACATAAATTATTTATAAATTTTTAAACGCAAAAAAAAAATTCATATTAAATTAATACTCAGGGGAAATTTTTTTAAAATTTTGAATGATATACTCGAGTTAAATGATAAATAAGGACCAAAAATCATGATAGGAAATATTAGAGGGACCATAACTTATAAGGACTGCAAACGTATTTATTCCCAAAAAAAATCTAAAAAAAAGACTGCAAACGTATTTATTCCCAAAAAAAATCTAAAAAAAAGACTGCAAACGTATTTATTCCCAAAAAAAAATCTAAAAAAAATATACTAAGAATGCAACTGAATTACGCTACAAAAATATCTAAAAAAAATATAAAATTTTTTTTTTTAGAGAAGCTCTAATTGAATGACACATAAGCAAATTTTCTTGAGAATGCACGAGAGAGCTCCGTAGAACTATCGTAATGTATATAATAATAATAGAGATAATAGAGATAAGAACCTCTCCCACAAAAATTTTGAATTTTTTAACCTAAGATGAATTATTTATAAATTTTTAAACGCAAAAAAATAAAAAAATTCATATTAAACTAATATATTGGTAAAAAAAATTCATCTTTTGTAATAGAGATCCCCATAATGTACTAAACATGTCAGCGGAAATAATTTTAAAATTTTGAATGATATACTCGAGTTAAATGATAAATAAGGACCAAAAATCATAATAGGAAATATTTGAAGGACCATAACCTGTTGAAAATTTTTTTAGGGGCTAAAAATAAAATTTTGTATATTTATAAGGACTGCAGACGTATTTATTCCCAAAAAAAAATCTAAAAAAAAGACAGCAAACGTATTTATTCCCAAAAAAATTTTTAAAAAAAGATTGCAAACGTATTTATTTCCAAAAAAAAATCTAAAAAAAATATGCTAAGAATGCAACTGAATTACGCTACAAAAATATCTAAAAAAAATATAAAAACAAAATCTTAGAGAAGCTCTAATTGAAAAAAAAAATTTAAAAAAAGATTGCAAACGTATTTATTTCCAAAAAAAAATCTAAAAAAAATATGCTAAGAATGCAACTGAATTACGCTACAAAAATATCTAAAAAAAATATAAAAACAAAATCTTAGAGAAGCTCTAATTGAATGACACATAAGCAAATTTTCTTGAGAATGCACGAGAGAGCTCCGTGGAACTATCGTAATGTATATAATAGAGATAAGAACCTCTCCCACAAAAATTTAGAATTTTTTAACCAAACATAAATTATTTATAAATTTTTAAACGCAAAAAAAAAATTCATATTAAATTAATACTCAGGGGAAATTTTTTTAAAATTTTGAATGATATACTCGAGTTAAATGATAAATAAGGACCAAAAATCATGATAGGAAATATTAGAGGGACCATAACTTATAAGGACTGCAAACGTATTTATTCCCAAAAAAAATCTAAAAAAAAGACTGCAAACGTATTTATTCCCAAAAAAAATCTAAAAAAAAGACTGCAAACGTATTTATTCCCAAAAAAAAATCTAAAAAAAATATACTAAGAATGCAACTGAATTACGCTACAAAAATATCTAAAAAAAATATAAAATTTTTTTTTTTAGAGAAGCTCTAATTGAATGACACATAAGCAAATTTTCTTGAGAATGCACGAGAGAGCTCCGTAGAACTATCGTAATGTATATAATAATAATAGAGATAATAGAGATAAGAACCTCTCCCACAAAAATTTTGAATTTTTTAACCTAAGATGAATTATTTATAAATTTTTAAACGCAAAAAAATAAAAAAATTCATATTAAACTAATATATTGGTAAAAAAAATTCATCTTTTGTAATAGAGATCCCCATAATGTACTAAACATGTCAGCGGAAATAATTTTAAAATTTTGAATGATATACTCGAGTTAAATGATAAATAAGGACCAAAAATCATAATAGGAAATATTTGAAGGACCATAACCTGTTGAAAATTTTTTTAGGGGCTAAAAATAAAATTTTGTATATTTATAAGGACTGCAGACGTATTTATTCCCAAAAAAAAATCTAAAAAAAAGACAGCAAACGTATTTATTCCCAAAAAAATTTTTAAAAAAAGATTGCAAACGTATTTATTTCCAAAAAAAAATCTAAAAAAAATATGCTAAGAATGCAACTGAATTACGCTACAAAAATATCTAAAAAAAATATAAAAACAAAATCTTAGAGAAGCTCTAATTGAAAAAAAAAATTTAAAAAAAGATTGCAAACGTATTTATTTCCAAAAAAAAATCTAAAAAAAATATGCTAAGAATGCAACTGAATTACGCTACAAAAATATCTAAAAAAAATATAAAAACAAAATCTTAGAGAAGCTCTAATTGAATGACACATAAGCAAATTTTCTTGAGAATGCACGAGAGAGCTCCGTAGAACTATCGTAATGTATATAATAGAGATATGTTGATAAAATTACTTTAACTTTTTTATTAAAATTTTAAATTATCTTTGTTGGAATATTAAAAATTTAGGTTTTTATTTTACAATTAAAAAATTTAGATTTTCTACTCATTAGATTTTTTATTTTTTGTTATATATCCATTAGATTTTTTTTTGATGTAATATATCAATTATAATTTAATCTTTATTTTGAGTTTATAAAATTAAGGGTAAGAAACTAAAATTAATTCTTCCCTCATCTCCTCTCCTCTCGTTAAAAAGTTGAACCAAACATAAATATTTAAAATAGGCTTTAATGATGTTCAGGTCCTTGTAAGTTCGCATTTTTTTGATATAAGTCCCTGTAAGTTTTTTTGTTTAAAATAAGTCCCTACAATTGCATTTCCTTTTCAAATTAGTCCTTAAAGTAAAAAATCGCAGGAAAATTCGAAGGAAAATCTACATGAAAATTTTAGATTTTCCTGCGGATTTTGACTTTAGAGACTAATTTAGAAAAAAAATGTAATTGTAAGGACTTATTTAAAACAAAAAAACTTACATGGACTTATATAAAAAAAGTACGAACTTACAGGGACTTGAACATTATTTAAGCCTTTAAAATATCACTTCCCTTTCAAAAACTTCGAACCAAACATAGGGTGAAAAACTTTAGAATTTTTTTTGCAGAATAAAAAAGATTTTGGTATAGTTGGTTAATATATTTGCAGGTAGAGTGAAGATAATAACTAACTTTAGTTTATTTATGAGGTATTTATTGAGTAAGGATGTAAATTTGTATCTCGTAACGATTTTTTTTTTTTGGGATTATTTGTTTGGAGCTTGGATGACAGAGATTTTATCCTTCGTGAAGATGGGGATGAAGTTGTATGCTATTAATTTAGATTTTGATAAATTATCTTTTTTTTTGTTTTTAGCAATGTTGAATTTATTTTTATATCTGATATACTCTATCAATTATTAGAAAGAATGAATATCGTTATTTTCAATCAAAATAAAGTTTGTTGATTGCTATTTTTTTTCAAATGATAAAACATCATTAATTATATCTTGATTTCTTAATGAACCAAAGTTTTAGAACAAAATTAAAAGGCTAGAAGTATCAAAGACTTGGGACTCATGGAGTACCAAACATGCACATTTATAAGACACTAAAATTAATAGTATTTTTATTAAATTAACTTTATTTTATTAGTTTGTTTCTTGGAAATAGTGTATAAAATACTTCCTCCATCTTTAATTATAAAACCGTATTGATTAAATTATGAAAATAAAGAAAGTAAAAAGAAGTAATAAATTTATTTATAATGAATGTTGTTTTTACAAGTTTATCTTTAAGAGAGAGAGAGAGAGTTCATTTATGTTTTATTATAACATTTATTGTAAAGCGTAGAAAAATAATAAATGTCCTACTTTTTAGCTGTCAAAAAATTATATCTACTTTTTAGTATTCCAATGTCTACTATCAATAAAAGAGAGGGTATTTTAGTAAAAGTCATATTCTCTCTCTTTTATTTACACACTTTTCTTAGGGTTTATTTGGTTGGAGAGAAAGAGGGAGGAAATAAAGTGAAACACATAAATCAATGCATCTATTTAAACTATTTTATAGTCCAAATACATATATTGATTTCCGTGTTTCACTTTCTTTCCTCTCTTTTTCTCTCCAACCAAACAAGCCATTAAAGTGTGTGATTTGGTCAACTGTGACACTTAAAATGAGACAGAGGGAGTAAAATAAGTAGGATATATATGTAAAGAAATGATAAATGTAGTTGAAAATTAAAATATAGTCTTATAAAAAGAGGCAAAAAATTTGTTAAACAGAATCTTATATTTAAAGACAAAAATAGTACTACCTCTGAATTCTCCTCCCGTAGCTGCCACCCCCTCCACATCTACCCTAGATTTTTGAGTGAATTTTGACCTGAAATCACATCTCTAAATCGTTTTTTCCTTTTTTTTTTTAATTAAAAAGGGGATTTTTACATTTATTTAGTTTTTTCCTTTTGTGATTTAGTCGTCTTTTAGTGCGACATTGTGTTGTTCGTCGTCTTGTTGCGGCGTTATTTTGTCTTTCTGTCTTGTGCGGTATTTGTTCGATTCAAATTATTAGATCATATTCGATTCAGTGCCGATTCAAACATTGTAGATCTGGAAGCATGGATATTCTAGACACTATATTTACCTTTTTTAAATTTAATTTTCTCCTTTTTTAGCATTACTATTTTAATTTTATTACTACATCAGTCCGTAATCATAAGACTTTGTTTAATTTGACAAATTATTTGTCCCTTTATAAGACTCTATTTCAATATTCAACTGTATTTATAATTATTTTTTTTACATACATACATTTACTTATTTTACGTCTTTTTCTACACTTTATAATAAATTTTATAATAGGGGAGAGAGAGATTGAGAAGAAAGAGATAGCAAAGAGATAGCTTATTTCTCTTGATTGGAAGAGGAGAAAAATAGGGGAGAGAGACCAAATATTGGTGGGTCCCATGCCTTTTCTTCTTCTCCTCTCACCAGCGAAGAAATGCAAGAGAAACTCCACTTTTTCCTTTTTTTCCACATTTACCCTTCTTTCTTTGAAACAGTCCACAACTACAACTAACTAAAAGTATGGAATGGTCAATAGTATATAAACAAAACTCCATGAATAACAGAGAAGTGAGTTTGCATATTTTAAGAGAGTTAAACGAAAATACTGTAATATGAACATTGGGTAGTGATTTTATTTAAAATGGGTAGTGTTGTTTGGTTTAATTGGCGATTTGTTTTTTTGAAAAATATGGGTAGTGATACCATACGAGAGATATTTATATTAAATTTTTTTGGAGCCTAGCTAGGTCCCTAGTCACTAATCCAGTTTATTAGGCAAATAAATAATAAATTTAATATATTAATTAAATGAATTCAAATATATAATTAAATTAATTATGATTATCAAAAAAATTTAAAATTAATTTTTTTGAAAGTTTTTTAATTAGGGGTATTTTAGTACTTTAAAATATAATCAATACTTCTTTCTTCTCTATCTCTTCTATATTTCTCTTATACCAAACGTACAATACATTAAATCTCTTCTATTTCTCATCTATTTCTCTCTTCTTATACTCTCTCTCACCTCTTTCTCTCTTCTCACTTTCTCTTCACAACCAAACATACCCATAAACTCTTAAAATAACATCATCTATCAATAAATTTATTACTATTTTCTATTTTTCTAATTAGAGACTAAAATAGTACTCCCTCCGTCCCAAAATATAAGGGAAAAAAACCTTTTTTTTTTGTCCCAAAATATAAAGGAAAAAAATCAATTTCAAGAATGTTGTTCCTTATTCTCATAAAATTAAATGTAAATTGCATTTAATTTTCTCTCTCTCCACTTTTCTCTATAAACAACAACCAATCAAAATTGATTTTACATCTTTCCATGCATTTATTCTAAGAAAAATCCCACAAAACCATATTTTTAATTCTCATGTTTATGTTTTCTTAATAAGTGTGTTTTTTTTATTTTCCCTTATATTTCGGGACGGAGGGAGTACTTCCTTACCCTTATAACAACCACTCACTAACTCGATTAAACCATCCACATATAATAATTTCAAACCAACTAATTAAGGTTTTCATTAATTAAGGGAAATTCTATGGTACTTTTGGCAAAATCCATTGTATTGGTACTTAACTAATAAAAATGTACCATTTATCCAAGTCATCACTTATATTTTATATATTAATAATATAATATGACACATGTCAAATAGGTATTGATAATTTCTCCATTGTACTGTAGCATTCCCTTAAAATATATATATATATATATATATATATGGCATATCAAATGAGAGAGTTTTTAAAATGAGAGGGTGAGAGGCTTAAATCTCAACCATGAGTTTAAATGAATGATTTAGATTAGATTTGAGTACTACACTATATATATATATATATATATATATATATATATATATATATATATATAGTGTAGTACTCAATACGACTTAAAAAAAGCCAAATGACGAAGGCTTTGATGTTTAGGCGTTAAAACATTAGTCCAAGATGAGAATACAACAAAATACATTATTCTGCGTATCTTTGGTTTTCCATTGAAATAGTTTCTTCTATTTGTCTCTTTCTAGGTAACCTCTTGATTGAAGAAAAGCAATTAAGTACTAATAATTTATTATTAAAAAAAATAAAGTAACTTTAATTAAGAAATTAGTAATTAAAGAATTTTATGGTCTTCCTTGCTCAATAAATTAAAGATATAGTCTTCCTTGCTCCCTAAGATTAACAACATATATATTTTCACATTCATTCTCTCCTTACTCATTCAAGTTCAACCATTTTCTCTTAACAAATCTCTCTTGTATCAAGCCTTTGGATCGAATCTGCCACCTTTCCAAGTAAGGTTCTTAAATTTAAAGCTCCTTTTTCTATTCCCTTTTCTTAGAACTTAATTACTTAATTAATATAGACTAGCCTATTTGAATTGATTTATTTGTACATAAGGACTTATGAGACAGTTTAAATTAGCTTGTGGAAACAATTTATGACATGTTAATAAAGTTGTTTTCAGCTTATTTCATCATTTTTCTGGGATAGTTTATGAAAATAACTGTAGCTTATATAAAAACAATTTAAATTTATCTTTTGTTTTAGAAATAATTTATTCAAAAAGCTTATATATAAGAAATTTTATGAAAAACGCTGTTAGAAGTCCCACATGGGCTAGAGATATGGCATAAATAGCCTTTATAAATGTGTGCAAACCTCAACTCTTAAGCTAGCTTTTGTGGTTGAGTATAGGCCTCCTAAATTCTAATATGATATCAGAGCCTATCCTAGATCTATTTGTTGTTTGTTGTGGAGACCTCCCATATTTGGGGCACCCGTTATTGTTGATTCCACGTTCCAGCTTGTTCAGTTCTGGACGTGAGGGGGTGTGTTAGAAGTCCCACATTGGCTAGAGATATGGCATAGATAGCCTTTATAAATATGTGCAAACCTCAACTCTTAAGCTAACTTTTGTGATTGAGTATAGGCCTCCTAAATTTTAATAAACGCTTATGCTATAAGCACTTCATTCAATTGATTATTCAAACAGTGTCTATTGGCATAACTAATGTGAGACTCTTTGTAAACAACTTATGACATGCCCATAAGTTATTTTCAGTTTACTTTCATAAGCTTTCTGTTGGAACATAGAGCACATTTATGTGTGAATTGAAAATAAAATTATTGAGTTCCACTTTGGGTAATAGAGAATACTAATTTGTTTAGTATTTTAGTATGTGTATTTTTTTTTAATCTTTTCTTGATTAATTTACACATATCTAATTATTAACTCTTAATAAAGAGTGATAATTGTGTTGAGAAAAATAAGGAACCGTTTTTTTTTAACTTGATAACCTTGTATAAGTGTTAGTTAGTTTTGATAAAAAAAAAAAAAAAATCTAGTTTTGAGATTTTAGAAGAAAAAGAAGGCGAACACGAAGGGTGGCTGGCAGAGCTGCAATTTTTTTGTTTTTCAGCTTTCAATGATTTTGAATCCATAGTAAGATATGGTATATGCTCTCATAATCAAGGTAAGCCACATATACATGTTATGTTTTGGAAATTAATAATGTATGTGGGTTTGTGATAAAACTACGGTGGGTGAGAAAACTGATGGGTGTTTTCTATAATGCATTTGCAAATACTTTTTACTATAAACCCTTTCTAAGATAAATTCAAAAAATCAGTTTTGAACGGTTTTTTGAATCCGAACACAACACTTTCTAAGATAACTTATGAAAACAACTTATAACTTATATTAAAACAATAATTTGACATTTTTATAATTAGTTATAACATTAACTTATATATAAGTTCTTATATGAATAAACACTTATATATCCTATAATCACTTAATGAAGTTGTTTATCTCCAAAGAAGTGGCTAATTATTTTCCACTAATATATATAAATTTTATTTTATTCCCACTAATCCCTTGATAAATTTACCACATATTTAACAGGAAAAAGTATAAAAGATCATCAATCATCACTCCAAATGGCTGCTTTTTATATTGTTGATGCCGGGAACACAACTGATGCTAGTAAAAAGGAATATAGCATTGTTCACTTCCAATATTCAAACAACTATGGCATAAAAAAAATATCAACTAGTGAAATTTATAAACAAACACTATTTTCAATATTCAATTTCCTAAAACCTTATAAAATTACAACAATTGAGAAAAATATTTCTATAGAAAAATACAAAGATGTGTATTTGCTATCAAGAGATGACATTAGAAGTCATAGAAGTAAGTATGATTTTCTTCATATTGGGTTGGTACAATTTTCAATAGTTAATACCTTATCAACAAATGAAGAAATAAAAGTGTCAATAAGTTTGAGAGATTCAAAATACCCGAAATTTGAAGATTCAATCTTGGTACGTTTGGATTCAGATTTGGACAAGGGTGACATAAAGTTTAATTGGTTTCCGAATTTCTCAACACGTTTGTCCGATCTAGCAAATTCGAACGCGTTGGTTGTGACTATAGATGCTCCAGATTCTTTTTTCTTAAAAGTTAGGTATAGAGTGTGTTACAAATTAATGAAGAAAAAATTTGAACCTGATTATTTATTTGAAAATCCTATGCTTGAGGTGGACACTGAGAAAACACATGTTGTTGTTACAGAATCTAATAATACTTAGAGCTAAGTATTATCAATGGAATATTATATTTATGGCTGCTGAAAGCTTGAATTTCTAAATATTGAAAAGGTGATGTTTGGAGATGCTTCTCAAAAATAGATTGAAGATTTTTTTGAAGGAAGATTGACGATCTTGTTGTGTATTTTTTTTAATGTATTTATGACTGGCTTGAAATATGTATAGTAATTATGGCTTTTGAGTGTTCTTTAGTTGGATTTGTTGTACATTTAAATAATATATTAGAATAGGAATTTTTAATTTCCAGGATTTACATTTCACCATATTTAGAGAGTAATAGTTAGGGGTGGCAAAACGGGTAGCCCGCCTCGTTTAAGTCCACTCCATTTAAGCCCGCTCATAAATGGATTGAGGTGGTGCGGGCTTACTTAAGTGTTCGGGCTTAAAATTCAAGCCCGCTCCATTTATCGTCGAGTTGATGGGTTAGCGGGCTGCCCCGTCAAACTCTTTTTTTTTTACAATTCGATTTACTATAAAATTATTAATCATTAGCATTATTAAAGATGCCGACAAAAGATAGTTTTTAACAACGCATAATAGAACTTCAATAAAAAATGTCAATGTCATATTTTTCGACATAAACAAAACAACTTAACGCACAACACCAAAAACTAAAAACAAACGCACTAAAACATCAAAATAATCCACAAAGTATTCAAAAAACTAATTAGCAAAATAAACTAGCAAAAGTTAAACACAGACAACCAATAAAACAGTAGCAGAAAAACAATCCCAAAAAGCTCCATGAAAAAAACTCCAAAAAATAAGAAATACTATAAAAGCCCGCGGGCAGCCCGCCCCAGCCCATTTATTTAGCGGGTTGGACGGAGCGGGCTAACTTTAGGCATCAGTCTAAAAAATTTGGCCCAACCCACCAAAAATAGCGGGTTAAATGGATAGGCCCGTGATGTAGGAGCAATTCAAGATTTTATTTTATTTTATTATTTATTTTTTAAGTTTATTTTAATTTCAATATTATTATATTTAAGTTAGAATTATAATAAAAATATATCTTTTAGGTTTAGATTTAAGTTGGAATAACAAAAAAGTATATTGTTAGATTCTGTTTTATTTTAAAACAGATTTGTTTCTATTTTTCAGTATTAGGTTTCTTTTACTATTTATAGACTCAATTGTAACCTTGAGAATGCAATCAATTCAGTTATAATAAAATTTGAGAATTTTCTCTCTTTTCTGGTGGATTTTCTCTCTTTTCTGGTGGATTCCAGTTCTAAACTTTGGTGGATTCCAGTTTTATTTCAAGAGTTTTATTTGGTGGATTCCAAATATTCTCTTCCTGGTGGACTCCAGGAAACCTATCTATTAGGATTAGCGGTTGCTTTTCCTTTTCCAGCTTCCGACCGCGTCAGGTGGCATCAGAGCAGGTTTTCTCCTGTTCTTTTCACATCCTGATTAGCTATGGGAGATTAACCATTGACCACAACAGACTTTAGGAGGTGTATTGCGGCTTTAACCGCAGCCCTCAATGCTCTGACCGCACATGTGACCGCTTTTTCCACTCAGTTAAACAACAATGCGAACAACAATCATCGAAGAGACAAAAGAGGAGGACCAGTTATAGTTCCAACAAGTGAAAAAAATAGTTTTGTTAATGCTGAAAATTCTAGTTCTAAAGAAAAAGAATTTGACACAAAGAATGAACTGGAACGCGATTCTTTATCGAAGAAATCCTCGTTCTCACAAGATCAGGAGGAGAGTACCGATATTACTTTTCAAGCTTCAGAAGCTATTGAGGATGCAAATATTATTTCTAAAATTTCACCCAAGGGAAACACAAAAATTAGTTCCTTAAGTGAAACCATTGGTGTTGAACATACTAATTTTCCACAATCTGACTACACAGCTCCAAAAACAAAGTTGCAAGGTGAGCCTATGATGTTTAAAACGAGTGAAAATGATTGCAAAGTGGAATCGAATGACTTGGAGTTGTGTCTTAAAATCGAATTAAGTGTGTCTGTGCAATCACAAATTTTACATATTCGAGGGAATGATAAAAGACGAGTTCGGAATTGTAGCATTGATGTTGTTCGTTTGGTTGGTTTCAATATTCAAACTCTTTATGAAGAAGAGAACTCGGGGTCGAGTTCTTTAGAGGTGGAAGAGAAGGGAAAGACATCAAAATCACTTATGGATGGCGCATCTATGCGGGCATTAGATAGTTCCACACAAGCTTTTGTATTCGACCCTGGCATTCGCATTCATAAGTTCCGGATGAAGGCATCTATTTATTACAATAGAACTCGAGGTCGAGTTCTTCATAAGAAGAGGAGTCTGATGCAGGAGCAATTCAAGATTTTATTTTATTTTATTATTTATTTTTTAAGTTTATTTTAATTTCAATATTATTATATTTAAGTTAGAATTATAATAAAAATATATCTTTTAGGTTTAGATTTAAGTTGGAATAACAAAAAAGTATATTGTTAGATTCTGTTTTATTTTAAAACAGATTTGTTTCTATTTTTCAGTATTAGGTTTCTTTTACTATTTATATACTCAATTGTAACATTGAGAAGGGAATTAGTTGAATAATATTATAATTTGAGATTTTCTCTCTTTTCTGGTGGATTCCAGTTCTAAACTCTGGTGGATTCCAAATATTCTCTTCCTGGTGGACTCCAGGAAACATATCTATTAAGATTAGTGCTTGCTTTTCCTATTCGAGCTTCCGACTGCGTCAGCTGCCGGGCTCAACCCATTTTGCCACCCTACTAATAGTAAGTTGAACAAATAATGTTTATTTTATTAGGGAATTCAATAGTGTCGAAAACGGGTCAATGCTTACTACAATTACGAGATATTATATGAGATTATAATACACTTATTACGATTATGAAAATCGCCGAGATATGACAAAATCTTCCTTTGCCGACACTAGTGCAAAAGTAAGAATATAATTAGATATTTTACACCTCTTTAATTAAAAACAGGTGTGATAGAGGTATATTGTAACATTAGACACCATGTTTAAAGAAAATAGGTGTAATAATAAAAGATTAGCCATCTAAAATTTATAATACACTTGTTATATAAAAAAGGTGAGAAAAATTATACTTTAGACACTATGTTTAAAGAAAATAGGTGTAATAGTGAAAGACTAGTCACCTAAAATTTATAATACACTTGTTATATAAAAGAGGTGAGAAAAATTATACTTTAGACACTATGTTTAAAGAAAATAGGTGTAATAGTGAAAGACTAGTCACCTAAAATTTATAATACACTTGTTATATAAAAAAGGTGAGAAAAATTAGACTTATTTAATAATAACTTGCTTCAAAAGAAATTTAACAATAAATTGCACATTATTCCTTAAAAATAGAAACAAACTTTTATATATATTTTTTTGGTAAGTCACTTTTTATATATTTTGAACATAAACAAACAAATCTTTTTTGTTTTTACTAACAAATCTTTATAAATAGAAAAACAAAAGATACAAATTCTAAAATTTAAAAACAATTTCTCTCTATCAATCCTTTCTATATATCTCACTTAAACCCTTCTCTCCTACCACCGTCACCCTCTACCTCACCAAACACCTTCACCGGGGTCGCCGATTCTCTCCGTTTGCTCTCATCCACTAACGTCACCTCTTATCTCTTCTCGTTTGTTGCTCTAATATATTGGTGAACTTCTTACTTAATCTTTATTTTTATCTCTTCATACATGTATCTACAATAAGAAGGGTTCTTCTACGTTGAACCTTAGGGTTTATCTTATATGCGTTATTTCTCTTATATGCATTACGCGCTGCTATCCGAGATTAACTACATATGGTTCATGTATTAAAAGTTTTTTGATGGCTTGTGATTTATTAGGTGTAAGTCTCTCCCAATCATCTTCTCCATCTTCCGAAGCACTATGACAACAACATAATCGGAAGCCGCACCGATCAACAAGAATGCAACATCTTCTCCTTAGGATTTTTCTTGTTTATTTATCTAAATTTTTTAGGTCTATGAGCCACGTGTAGTTCTATTTAGAGATTAGGAAGATTATGACATCAAGAATTATTAGGAATTTTGATGTTTTCAATTTGTATGTGATTTGATAATAATTTTTTCAAGTTTACATGTAATTGAATAATTTTGTGTACTTTTGTTTATTTTGATAATAGTTTTGTTTGATTAATGTAAAAGATAATATATTTTTTTAATATTTCACACCACTATTTTGGAAAAAACAGTTTCGAAGCTCTAAATTTTAGCGTGAAAAACTAGTATTTTGCACCCATTAATCATATATACAATAAGGTGTAAATTTATTAAAAAGAGTCTAAATAACAAACAATTTACACCCAATATAATTAAAAACCGGTGTAAAATAGTTGTAATTCAATGTAAATAATGAAAATTTTATACCCGATATAAATAAAAATTGGTGTAATATATATTTTTTAACACCTTTTTTTTACCGGTGTAAATTCTTCATACATATCTCACCGGTTGAATTTACACCGATCTAAAACGGTGTAATATCTCTAAAAAAATGGGTGTTAAAACCCTTTTTTGCACTAGTGCGATTACATGCTCTGAGATTTAAGGTTCTCAATGAGGCAAACTTCAAATGAGCGTGTATTTCAGAGTGACGAAAATGAGACATAATTTCTCTATTTATAAAAGCACAACCCTAAAATATCACCATCATAGACCCTAGTGTGGTCGAGCCTGGCTTTGTTCTGCACAAATCAAAATTAATATCAAAAGCTCATTTTTGTTAATCACTTTAACTTTTTTGGATTTAAACATCATCAATGGATCACACTTACAACATCAATCCATTTTATAAAACCAAAACTTACAATTCAAAAGATATAGCTCACAAAATATTAGATAGATAAAAAGATTTAATGCCCTACATGATTTTCAATGAATCCATGAATATAATATGACAAGTCTAATGCTAAAATGAAGCGCCTCATGCAGGATTTAATCTAAGTCTTAAATTGTTCGTTGAATGCATTATGTTGGAATGAAACTAATATTATCGATCTCTATAAATGTTGTGGCAAGTGTGAGTAAGTCCTACACTGTTTAAAAAAGTGGGGGTTGAACACTTTATAATTAAGAGGACCCATAAACTCATTACAATGTTCTTGGACTCAATATGGATGATCTCGCGACTGCCCCCTTAATGACCCAACAATAAATTACTCCACGATCAACAGTTGTCTAATCACTAAAATCCTATCTTTTATAGATGAATAAATGAATGTACAGGGTTCAAACTTCACTCCTTATCAACTGAGCTAAGTTCATGAAAACTTGTCCCTTACCATTTTATTTATTAATTTAAAACAAATTTATTTGTCCTGTTTTATTAAACATCATCATCTCAAACTCACATATTCAATTTTGAACACACATAAAAGATTTCCACCCTAACCATATTAGTATTGCAATTAAGTAAAATCTTGCGCACAATGAAATTGTTCCTTTAATAATTATTACTACCTCCGTTCCTTTTTACTTGTCGTTTTAGAAAAAAATATATGTTCCTATTTCCTATTCTATTTTATTGACTAAATTTTTTTATATTTTTTTTGGTTGAAACAATATAATATTTTTATTGTATACAAATTTTGTTTGTTTTTAAATAAAGTTTGTTACAATTTTTTAGGAATAAATAATGTTTGTGAAAAAGTTAGAAATTATTGGTGGATTAAAAATATAATATATATTTTAAAAAGAGCATAATAGGAAAATAAGGTGCAAAAATACACTCTCCTATTTTAGTCTTTTTGTTTTTAAAACGACAATTAAAAAGGAACGGATGTAGTATTATATATTACAATTATCTTAATAATTTTTTAATAAAAAAGTTATCTTAATAAATTGTACATATTACTACAAATAATTTTATGATAAAAAAATTATCATAATAATTATCATTATTTACAAATAATTATTTTTGATAATTATTCCGTGTAACACAAGCAAAACCAGAAACACTCGGATCGAAAAAAAACCAACTTTTCATTTTTTGTTCTCCAATTTCATCCCATCAAACACCTTACCAGATCACCCATTTTTTTTGTTTTCGATCAATCAATGAATGAAGCATCAAAGATTATCACAAAGATTAATTAATTAAGTAATTGATGATTAATTAACTCAATGCGTATGTTGATCGATTGGTTAGAGGATTGTGACGATGTCGAATTCGTACGGTGATTACAACCAAAAGATCGATTACGTTTTCAAGGTTGTATTGATTGGTGATTCTGCAGTTGGAAAAACTCAATTACTTGCTCGTTTCGCAAGAAACGAATTTAGCGCTAATTCGAAAGCTACAATTGGTGTTGAATTTCAAACTAAAACATTAATCATTGATAATAAAACTATCAAGGCTCAAATATGGGATACTGCAGGTCAAGAAAGGTATGAATTTTATGATTGTAATTATTATTGTTTTCGCCATTTTTTCAAATTTTTATATGTGATATGATGATAATGAATTATTGGATCAATGATCAATTCTAAAAGAGAGGTAATGTTTCTTGAATTGATGTGTTTTTTTCCAGGATATATGGTGATCATGTTATATGATATACTTTTTCAATATATTGGGTATGCTGCATATGATTTATAGGTATTAAATCTTACAATGTGATATCTTTGCCATGGTTTAAATTGCGGCTGCGGTTGTGGTCCTTGCGATTGCAGTCATTGTGGTTGCTGCGCCGCACACTGCAGTTGTTGTAGCGAGAAATGATTTTAAATTTTTGCAAATTATGTTAAGTGAAACCACTGTGCCACTACCCTAGTTATGCACAATAGTATGTCTTAGTTTACTCCATAAATACTAATTGGGAGATGCTTGAAATACAAAGTTGAGATATATTTAAAAGTAAGATTTTTCATTAGTGTGAAGAATTTTGGGTTTGGGGTACGGTTCTGAAATTATAATTTTTGGTGACAAATCTTGATGCGGTTATGTTGAGGTCATACATCTTAATAAAGATAACAACGCAATTGTTGTGCGATGAGGTTGCGTAGGCTACCACATCAGCAATATTGCGGCCGCAATTGTGGTAGCGATCTGCAATTTGAAACCTTGTTCTTTGCATACCACTTTTGCTTAAAAATTTGTTATACAATAGAGAAGAATATCACCACGGCGTCGTGAATTATAGAAAATTGACATAGACGCAGACATCAGAAACAACATTAACACTGATATATATATATATATATATAGATAGATAGATAGCAGTGATAATTAAGAAAATGTAATTGTATGTGTCAATGTTGTGCAATGTCAAACGCTAGACACGAGTTCGATCTGAAGTGTTTGTCCTATATACTCGACAAAAATTAATTAAATTCTCAATATGGTAGGCATAAATATGATGTTTGTTTTAAATAGTACAGAGTGAAAAGCTCTTGGCCTTTGTGTTAAAAACTTTTTTTGGTGTGTGATAAGTTAAACAGAAAGTCTAACAGGTTTTATTGTATCACATTTTACTCTTATTGGTGTTGGTTTTGGAATGCCATATACATGAAAAATATATATGATTTAGAGTGTTTATTTATTTCTTTACATATTCAGCTTTAAATTTAAACTGTTCGATTTCAATCGAACGGACATCAATTCACCAATTGCATGACTTTTGAACTTGTTGCGCATTTGAAGTATTAATTCGATAAATGGTCTCTGAAAGTTGCCTCATGTTCGCGCTTTCAGGTACAGGGCGGTTACTAGTGCATACTATCGAGGAGCAGTTGGGGCAATGTTAGTTTACGACATGACAAAGCGTCAATCATTCGATCACATGGCCACATGGTTAGAAGAATTGAGAGGTCATGCCGACAGTAACATCGTCATCATGCTAATTGGCAACAAATGCGATCTCACTAGTCTTAGAGCAGTTCCAACCGAAGATGCAGAAGAGTTTGCACAAAGAGAGAACCTCTTCTTTATGGAGACATCAGCGCTTGAATCGACCAACGTTGAAACTTGTTTTTTAACTATTTTAACCGAGATATACCGAATCAATGCAAAGAAAACGCTCTCTTCTAATGACGATGTAGATGAATATAGTACTTCAAGACTTATGAAGGGAAGTAGGATAATTGTTCCTGGTAATGAAATGGATGGTAGTGGGAAGAAGGGTTGTTGTTTTGCCTCTTAGTAAGCATATTTTTCACTCAAATTATGCATAGTTTTGGAGGTTTGTAGAAAGGGTAATTACTTTTCTGTTTAATTTTCTCATTAGGCATTAGCCACACTCAGATTATGTATTTAACTATGTTAATACAACATGACCCTTCTTCATATTATTAGGAATGAGGAATAGAATTTAACAACTTGCTGGATGTATTTATTGTTAAGTGAGAATTAGATAATCTTTTATTAGTAATGCCAATTCTTTTGTATATTATATAAGCATCAAACTTGTGAAACCTCATCTATTATATTTTCACATAGTTTCACAAGTTTTGATATTAAATTTGTGCTTAGAAAGGGATATTCTAGAATTTTTTTGAAGGAATGTCAGGCGCCAAAGCGCGCCGCGCCTGTTTTTTGGTCATATTTTCTTCAGATTTTTAGCAAACTCTGTAAAGTTCGAAGTCTCCCATCGTGCCACCACAAACACGTTGCATTTACACTTACACATGAGACATTGAACTTACAACAATGTTTGTCAATGATATAAATACATTTCATTTACACTAGATGTCAATCAATTTTAAATTTTGCAACAATATTTGCCAATTAATGATACAAACACATTGCACTTATATTGGGGATGAGGATGACTAATTTTAGTTCTGGAATAATGTGTGTCAATAATATAAGCGCATTGCATTTTCACAAAGATGATCAATTTTAACTTCTTTAGTTGGATGATCATTTATTATTTAAGAATTATTGATTATACCATTTACTTAAACTTTTACAATTTCATGAAAATAATTTAATAAAATCAGTTTGTAATCAGCCTACATGGTAGAGTGAGTTATACCTTTTTTTAGAGATGAAATCAACCTTTTCTTTTAACTATATCTTTCAATTTCCTTACTTCTATTTTTAATATATACAATTCCTCATTTTCTATAAAACAAAAAAACATACTCTTTAATATACATTTTCCAATACATTTTTTTAATTGAATCAAATTCAGGTGAATTTTTTTAAATTTTTTTTAAATATAAAACCTACATATGATTGATTTGGTAGGTCCATGAAAATTTTAAACCATAAACACTAATATATATTAAAAATACAATATTTTAGAGAGTGTGATATTATCACTCCTATTTCTCAATATATGTATTCATGATGGAAACTTGACAAACTTGAGCATAGAAACCAAGTGACTGAGCAGAAAGATTCAAATGAGGTATAGTTTAGTGGCATATAAAGAAAGTATGTAAAAGAAGTGATAAATTAAAAGCATCAAATTGTCACCACTCAAAGAAATGCAATGAGTCCTAGCAAGTAGGAAGTAGTATATCCTACTTTATAATGGAAGAAAATAACATAGCAACACCATCTAGGAACTCAACTTTCCACTTTTCAATATGATTTCTAATTTGGTTGGGTTTGTTAACCAATCATAATTTATTTAAGTGATATCTTAAACCTATATATCTACCAATTTGACCATCTTTAATAAGATACAAAAAGAAAATGAAATATTCCCTCCGTTTTAAAATGAGTGTCATTTTAACTTAAAAAATTTGTTTTAAAATGAGTGTCGCTTTTCAATTTCCAAAACATTTTCCAATTCTACCTAACTATTACTTTATACACTATTTTCAAAAAAATATAAGAAAAAATATGGTTAATTTAATAAAATTGATATTATTTTTAACATAATGATGATATTTCTTAATATGTGTATAAATACAAAAAACGATACTCATTATGAAACGAACGGAGTAATAAACATAGGTGAGAAATGGTTGTGATGTCTATTACAAATTAATGTGGGTGACTTAAAGTTCCTTATAAAGAACCAAAAAGACCAACTGATGTATTTCTTTTTTATCCAAAAAAAGGAAAAAGATAAATGAAATTTGGTGTCTAACTAAATCGAATATGCGTGTTTGATCTATTCATATAGCAAAAATAGCATTGGTCATGAGGAAAAATCTCTCAATCGCATCACAAGTGACATGACAATTTTAAAGTCAATCTTACTAATTCAATTCTAACTATATATAGTTAATGTGAACTCTTTTTTGTGAGAAATAACGTTTCTTTTCGCAAAAAGTAAGGATCAGTGTTTTTTAAAAACAAAATTTAGAAATTAAAGTTTAAATGATATTCAATTTAATTATTGTCAAAAAAAAATTATATTCAATTTAATTTGTAATCTCAACTAAACATACCAGTGAAGAAAGTTACACTGAAAAGTAATACATGACAAATTGACAACATTTGATGAGACAATTTTTTTTCAAGCAGAAAAAATAGTGAAAAAGATAAGAAACTTTTAATTAAAATCAAGATAATAAATTAAGAAGCAAACAAACATTTTCTTTTCAAGAACTGTACAATGCTCTTTGAAGTCAGAAGTGGAAGTTACTTTTATAATAATAAAAAAATATCATATATGAAAATGACATTGGTTATTTAATATTCATCATGATCATCAATGAATTGTTGAACAGTTACTTTGTATTTGCTTGGAAGCTATGAAACAGAACAACTATAAATTTTTTGATTCTCCATTAATCAATGACAATATAATTTGCTACATATATAAAGACAGTATAACTTAGAACTTAATTAGAGTTAAAAATAAAATCATTGAACAATTATTATTAATATAATTTTATATAGAGTAACCATATAAGTATAACAAAATTTGCAGACTATCACGACCTTACTTGAACAGGATCTGTTCTATAGAGTCGTACTACTGTGTCCTTAATTTCTAAGGAGACAGGAACTTAAAATTTGAAGAACATTATTAAAAATGAAAAAAAAATTGTTACCTTTTGAATCATAAAGTAACCAATGCACCAAAAATTAAAAAACCATCAATGACTTCTAACGAATTTTGACAAATTCTGCATCTGAAACAGCAGAATTCTCAATTTGACTAACTTCATCATCATCAATTGGAGCAGGAAGATTAAGATCTATAACACTTTTTGCAATTTTTTTTGAGCTGAAAATTGGAACTGTTGTTGTTGATCCATGAATAACATGTGTTCTTTTGTGTCCACCAAGTGCTTGACCCGAATTAAATACTCGAAAACAAACTGGACATTCGTGAATTTTCTTTTCGACAACTTCGAATTCTGGCAATGATTCTTCGACTGTTATGTTCAATTTAATCTTCTTGTGACTTGCTCTATGACCACCCAATGCTTGATATGATTTAAACACTTTGTTACATGTTTCACATTTGTATCTTCCTTTGCGTACTTTATTGTTATTCTTGCTAACTTTAATTAGCTCTTGAGATTCATCACTCTCTTCTAAAGATCTTTCGATTTCATCATCATCAGCTTCTTCATCTTCATCGTCTTCTTCTTCTTCTTCTTCAGCTTCTTCTTCATCGTCATCATCTATTTCTTCTTCTTCTTCCATATCTTCATATTGTTCATTTTCTCTATTCCATTTGTCTCTTGACAACTGCATAAGACAAAATGCAACATCTTCTTCGGTTGTTGTATCGGAAACCGAACTAAGTGGTTCAGTTTCAACAACCGAAGATTCAGTCTTATTAAAAATTTTCACTTTCTTCATAGCAGATTCCCCGTAATACTTTTGATCAAACTCGCGAATTTTCCACACCCTTTTGGATCTTCTACGAGTAGGGTTATTTTTGGATGATTCGGTTTCGCTTTCAATATCTTGAAGAATCACGGAACTTGTATCAACTTGTGGAAAAGAAAAGTCTTGATCCACAAGGCGAATGCTTCGTTTTGGATTCTCTCTAAGGCCATAACTAAGACCCTTTTCATCATTGTCATCGTCTTCTGATGACGATGATGATGGTGCTGATTCAGCTTCAAAACTAAGTTGAATTGTTCGTGATGAATCTTCTTCTGGTTTCGTAACAAGAAGATTCATCATGTGAGATCTCATGTGACCCCCCAATGCTCTTCCATTGTTGAAGCTTCTATAGCAAAGTTTGCACTTATATTTGTCCATAACAAAATGAACCTCAAAAAACAAAGAAAGAAAAAAGAGAGAAAAAATAAAACAAAGTTAACTTTTATTATGATTTGATTTGGTTTTGAGAGAGAAATAGAAGAGAGAGTGGAAACTATAAAAGGAGTAGGTGACAAGCATTCCTCTTCACTAAGACCAAAAAAATTTATAAAAAATAAACGTAAGAAAATCATAAAGAGTGAAACCTGAATGAATTTAAAATAGAATTTATTGTTATTTAATTGAAGATGGACATGCAGGAAGTGAGAGAAGAACATGTAACATGCCAGGCTTGCCCGTTTCTATATTTATTCTCCACTCAATCTTTCTTCTTTTTATTGGTTTTTTCAATCTTTAACCACTTTTTTAGTCAAAAACAATTTTAACCACTATTTATTCCCCTAAGTAACCTTTTTCGTATTATTTTTTTATGGGGACTAAATTGTCTTTAAAAAATTGTTTGTAAAAAGAGTGTTAGTATCACACTCTCTTACACACATTTTTTTTATAAATCTTACACACATTTTATTAAGGGTTAAATATGTTTTTGCTCTTATTCATCGTGGAATAATTTCTCATACGGAGGATGTTTGCATTTTTTGTTTGTTGCCATCGGAGGATTGCTCTCATCTTTTTTTCCGTTGTTCTTTTATTCAAGACTTGTGGGTTGCGGTGGGTGTTTGGATGGGGTTTCGAGTGGATCCTACTTTGGTTGGTTGGAAGCATTTTATCAGTTTTGGACCGGTACCTTTATCAAAGAAAGGTAAAATGGTTCGACATCTTATATGGCTAGCAACTACGTCATGTATTTGGAATCACAGGAATCGGGTGATTTTTAACGGAGACCGGCCTAATGTATCTTCTTTATTGGATACAATCCAACGTTTATCATGGTTTTGGTTTAGTGGACGTTCAGGTCGTATACGATTTTTTTCTTTTTTGAATTGGTGTTGTGATCCTTATGGATGCCTGAATTCTTTGTAAGGCTGAATTTTTGGTTGTAAGGTTTGGAGTACATCTAGTACTCCTTTTTTTTAATATATTATCTGCTTATCAAAAAAAAAAAAATGTTTTTGCTCTTTATAAAATATGAATGTTTTAAGTTTAATTTTTATTATATTTTTAGTCTCTATAAATTTTTTCTTGCACATAGTTTTAGTTTCTACTAAAACTAAATTTGCTTAATTAAAATTAAATGACTTTTTATAAACATGTTTACAAATATCATATAAACTTTATTTACTAAAACTTCTAATTTTTACAGAAGATATGAATTAAATTTTAATTTATTAAACAAAAATAGTTCAAGATAAAAGTAACAAGAATCATGATTTAAAAATCAAATTTTGAGCTCGTTTTTTCTGTATGAACATTTAATGACGTTCTAAATATAGTTGTGAAAAAATCATTAAAAATTACATATTGACTTAACAGTAATGACAAAAAATGAGTGGATGATAATTTTCAAAGGATAAAATTTAATAAAAATTAAGTAAGAATTAAAGATTAAATATATTTTTAGTCCCTACAAAATAGAGATCTTTTATGTTGTGTCCTTATTTAATTTTAATAGTATTTTAAGTCCTACAAAATATGGATCATTTAAGTTTTGATTGCAGTGTTCAGTACTGTGAAAATAAATTTATTTATTAGCCTTAAACTCTTAAATTTTTAATTATATTTTTCAGACATTTTTATCACTTTATAAAATGGTCATTTACTTAAATTTATAATTTTTTAATGTGAGAAGAGTTAAATATGAATTTGTTTTGTAAATGAACATTTTGGTTTTCAAAAAATTCATATTTAATTCATCTCTTCTTAAAAAATTATAAATTTTGGAAAATGAACATTTTATAAAGTTATAAACATGCTTATAAAAAATCTTAAATTTTCTTAAAGTATAAGGCTAATTAAATACATTTTTGGTCCTTATAAAATGCAGACCTTACAAGTTTAGTCCTTGTTTAAATTTTATTTCTCTAAGACTAAATTTGCTTATTTACTAAAATCAATCAAAAATACATGTTGACTTAATCATAAGAATCAAAACTTAGTGCATAATTTTTTTTTAGCTAGGGTCTATAAATTATGTAAGGATTAAACTTAAAAAATCACCAATTTGTAGGGATCCAAAACATTGACGCATTCATAAAAAAATTGTAAGGACTAAAAATACTATTAAAATTAGGCTATAAGTTTCACTTTTAATTTGGCCCCAAGTTTATAAATTGTGCAATTTTGACCTCCATGTTTCAAATGAGAGATTCTGGCCTTCAAAGATTCATAATTGTAAGATTGTAGCCTCCCATATTTCAAATAAACGATTTAAGCCCATCCAATTTTTTAATTGTACGATTTTGACCCTACATTTTCCCCTTGTGTATTTCATTATTACCCCTTGACTTTTTTGACAAAAAATTTACTTACATGAAATTTTTTAACACAAGTCTCATTAATTCTATTAGACAAATTTAAAAAGTATTTTTTTTGTTCAAAAAAATAGATATAAGATCATGTGAATTTTCTTTCGTTTTTAAGATAATTTATCTAAATTTTTCTAATTTAATAATAAAATTTAGATCTAATTACTATAAGACATTTTGTCTCATTTTTCTTTACCAAAAAAATATTACGACATTTTATTATTTTTGTAAACAAAAAAAAAAACAAAAAAAAGACTCATGTGACATTTAATTCATGTCTTATATTTTTTTTAAAAACCATATTTTAAGTTGTTCATTAATGGAATTACGACGTGTTAAACAATTTCATGTTACCAAATTTTAATCAAAATAGTTAAGGGGTCATGAAATGCAAAATAGGACAAATTTAGGAGGTCAAAATCGTTCATTTGAAACTTTGAAAAGCGTACAATTAGGAAACTTTGAAAACAAAATTGTTCATTTAAAACATGGAGGGCTAAAATCACACAAATAAAAAACTTAAGGGGTCAAAACTACAATTTAGCCTTAAAATTAAATAAGGGTTAAACTCATAAGGTAATCAATTAAACAAATTTGATTTTAACATGGGCTAAACAATGGAATTAGAAAACTTTTATAGGTACTAAATATACTATTAAAATTATAGTAAGGATTAAATTTTGAAGATCTACATTTTTGTAGGGACAAAAACATATTTAACTCGACCTATTTGTATGTAATTAGTTAAAATTCATATGAATTTGTCTAGATGTCCTAGAATGTGAAAGAAAATGCTAAAACTGTTTTAATAAATGTTTTAATTTTTATAATAGTATACAAATGATAAACCATTATTAATTGTACCTTAATTTTTATTGTCAAAAAATTGTACCTTAATTTTTGAAAATGACCAAAATTTCAGGACAAAACTTAAATACTAAAATAACATACAGACGTGGGAGTACTAACTACTAAGTAAGAATTAACTACAAGAATAAATTTACAAGTGGTATTCTCCATAAACTATATATCACCCCGCTTATCAATTTATTTTACTTTTTTTGAACAAATAAAAATGAGATATATATTAATAGCAACCAAAATGATTTTTCAATATAAGGTGTATTGAGACAGACATTAAAAATTTTATACAAAGAAATAAAAAGTAAAAAAAATTAGTCGATACTCATACAATTAAGCGGGATCAACTACCACCGATGGTAATTGAAAATTAGATTAATATTCAATTCCTTTAACCACGTACCAGTAACACAGTACAATCTGACCTTTTTCAATAGATGAGATAAATGCTTTGCTGAATTTGTGAAAGGATTAAATAACTGATACGATGAATTCGAAAATCCAACTCAAACCTATTTCATCTTTCTATTTCACAAAGTTAAGATTTTTTGTCAAGAAGTTTGTGGCTAAAATTTCTACCTTTATAATAGATATGTTGAATGTTTCGGATTCACACTCCGACTTCTACATATAATTTTTTTGAAAGCAACAAACTTAACATATTTCATTATTGATCAAAGTGGCAATACAAGGAGGTACAAAATCAAAGAACCGGTGACAAGACCACGAAATGGCTGCCCGAGCTAGTGTGTGAGCGGCCATATTCGCTTGCCTCATAACAAACTTAACCTCAAAGTTTGGCAAATTAACAATAGTCTCTCTAATCCTATTAATAATAGTACAAAACTCAGAATTCCCAACTTGACACTTATTAGAAGCCAAGGACTTAACTAGAGTTTGAGAATCGCTTTCAAAAATGACGCAATCGAATCCTTGGAGTTGAGCTAATGTAATTGCATCAAGAAGTGCCAATCCTTCACCTTCTAATATTGACATCCGAGCATTGTAACTTTTAGTTTGAGCACATAGTAAGACTCCTCTGCTGTTCCGAATGCAAGCTGTTGTCGTTGTGGCTCCTTTTGCGGCACTAAAACCAACATCAATATTGCATTTGAGCCACCCAACAAGCGGCGGTTCCCAGCTGGTATTCTCAGGCACTTGCTGGGGCTGTAGAGTGCGATGTTGCAGCCGCTGTTGTGCCTCATTCCAGGCTTGCCAAGCTGTAACATATAATTAAAATGTGATATCTCTGCCAACTAATCAAATAAACTCATCATATAGTACTATTGAACTAAACTCACGATATGTTATTTTTTAAGATTTTATTAATTGTAGTAGTTTTATCTACAAAATATGTTGTACTTATGATATTTTTTTTGTTTACCATAGTATTGGTACGAAGTTTCCACTGTCGTTAGAAATGATTAATCTCCGTCGAGAAACTTGTGGGGCACATAAAGTGAGCTCTCCCCTCCCAACTGAATTTTCTATATACACATGACCCATAAATTAAACCTCTGACCACATGCTTAAGCAGGTCAAAACTTTTATCACTTGGACCAATTCATTGTTGATGTTTATATGAATTTTTCAACATCGTTAATTTATTTATTTTAGATATTTTTATTGATGAGAACTTGAATCAAACTAAATCATCAACTCGTCCTTTGCCTTTTAAATTCCGTAAAAATATATTGAAAATGTCAAAATCAAATTAAATTGATTAGTTTTAGTTTTTTTTTTGTTATAAAACGAATGGTAAGTAGTGAGATCAAGTTTTGTTACATTCGGTTTTTAGTTCAAATCGAATATTTTCTACACATAAATACCGAGACTAAAATTTATCGTGTCCGGTAGGATAACAAAATATGATAAAACTCTACTTCAAAATGTTGAATTCGATTTGCCAAACGAAGTTTTGCTCAATATTCAGGCTAACAATTTTCATATTTAACTGTTGAACTAAAATTTACGGATAAATCAATTATTTTTTTTACTATTAATTAGGATATATTTTCTTTCAAAAACCAAATCATATTAATGTGAGTTTGTTTACTAAAACATAACAAAAAAAAAAGATAATTTGTTTAAAAAATGTATCAATGAATTTTTTAAAGTTAATAGGCTTTTATCCTGTAAATTATCGAATTTTGATTTATCTCCTGTAATTTTAATTTTTAGATTAACTTGTCGTTATTATGTAAAAATTTCATCATTTATACCCTATGTTTATTTTTTGCTGACATGACAAATAAAAGTCAATTGTTACATCAACAAAAGTATATTGCCATGTCAATAAAAAGTTGACATTTTCTTTGTCATATCAGTAAAAAGTCAATAAAATAATCAAAAGATAGAATCTTTCGCATTGTAGGGGTAATTCCAAAATATAATTTTGCAGGAGTAAACAAAATTCACCCACCTTGCATAAAGTTAAAACTTGTTAACTTAATTTTTTTTATCTTCTAGTTTAGTGCCTAAAATTTTAATAAGTAAGTATATATTAGAGTTGAGTACTAGTAATTGATACTACTAAACATATATAAACAACAGCCGCCACCACATATTTTTTAACTTAGTTGAGTCGTCTTCTTTATCCATCAAAGAGGAGTGGTTTAATTTAGAATTAAGTTTTGACTCAAAATTATCCTTCTAAATCGTTGTTTTTCTCTTTTTGTTATTTTATTTAAAATAAGTGATTAACTCACATATTTTTAGTTTTTTTTTTATTTCATCGTCTTAGTGAGACGTTGTGTTATTCGTCATCTTTGTGCGGCATTTTGTTTTTCCCGTCTTTATGCGGTATTTTTTTGATTCAAATTGAAGATTAGATTCGATCAAGGACATATTCAATTAATAATATTGACGTCTTCAACATTACAGATCCAGAAACATAAGTATTATGGACACTTCAATTTAATCATGTACGTAGGCTTTGTCACATTTGTAAACATTATACTTTGCCGTTGTATTTATGTTATTAACGTAAATATTATGAATTTATTAGCAGATTTATCTTTTTCAATTTTTAACAATTTTAAATTTGTAGTGTTCGATGAATAAATGAATGAATAAATCTCTTTTTTAGTCAAAGAAAAAAAGTATATATTAGAATTTCTATCAATTGAGTTATACTCGCACCAGACCTATCACAATGAGAGTTTTGTTGAAACGCAAAGCAGTGTTAAATAGCTGAGAGGCTCTTCATTCAATACAAAAACAAAACGACTTCCCCGATTTATGAACGCCACCATGTTATGACATTCATCTAAGTGTTAAACGACAATGTTAAAGTGAAGCGTTACACGTAACTTACGTTAGACACATGTCGTTTTGATGGCGAATGGTTTTGGCAACCACAGATTTATGGTACTTGTAACTATTTATTCGGAAATTGACCATAATAAATTTAAAAACAAATAACAGAATCTGTTATTAGTTGTTTTAAAAATAGAATACTGAATTCTAATTCGGTTACTTTTTGTGTCTTTGATCTCAAAGCCAAAGGTCAGCATGCATTGGTAGCTTTTAGCATGTCGTTTGGATTTGTAGTTTGAAAAATAAAGTTTAATAAATCAAAATGTAGAGTGTAAATTAAATAATTATGTTGTATTACTGTATTGTCATAATGCATAAAGGAAAGATAAAGATAATAATTAATATATAACTTGAATTGTATGCATTTATAAAGCGTCATATCGATCATCTTATAAGATGACTTTATAAGAATAAATTCGGCGTTATAAAGAATTATGTTGATCGGTGCCTCCGGGATATTAGTTAAAGAATATAAAAGAAAAAAATTTTAAATTGATTTTTTTTTTTAAACTTTTGAGACGTTGACTGTACAAACTCCAATACAATATTGCTATAGTATTTGCTACCTTAACTGCAATATAAAAATTAAATACAATATAAAAATTTAATATGATATCAAAATTTGATCACTTAACGTATCAATCCATAAAATTCAATAGTATTGAGTTCTGTGAGGGTATTTTCGCCAAAAAAAACCCAAATCCACAAAGGATAAAGATAATAATTAAAGACCTACGAATAATTTTTAAAAAATGACATCTCTCATCTAAAGATCATGTTTTATAAGAATAAGTTGAACCTACTTCTTTTCTTGAATTGAACTTGTTTAATTTCACTACTAATATAGTATTGGAATAGTTGATAATCTCAGTCTTTTTAAAGAAACAAAAATACAATATTTGATTTCTAAAATCACCAATTTTAAAAGACAGTTTAATAACATAATTTTATTGGTATATCTTAGGAGTTTAATTGCATTAAAATATTTCTCTCATATAGTATCTGTGAAATTAACACAGTTGGTAACGACATCACATTTTATTTGAAAAAGTCGGAATTCAAACCACACACATCTCACTTATTCACATTAATAGTGAAATTTATTTCTAGTCACTAGACAAAAAATAAAAATTTCACATACATCAAATTTCTTACCGCATACACCCTCCCTCCCAAATTATAAGCAAAAATAAAAAAAGCATACTTATTAAGAAAATTAAAACATGATTTTGTGTAATTTTTCTTGAAATAAGTTGCATAGGAAGATGTAAAAATATTTTTTATTGGTTGTTGTTTATTGATAAAAGGAGAGAGTAAGAAAATTAAATGTAATTTATATTTAATTTTATGAGAATAAATAAAATTAATACTTATTGTCAAAAAAAAAATTAATATTTGAGAAGTATAAATGTTTAATGTAAGTTTAGAGTGCAACCTAGGTTCTTTGAAATTTTATGATTTTTAGACAAATATTTTGATTATTTTTCTGGTTTGATGTTAAAGGTTGAAAGCAATAAAGTGCAGAAAAATAAAAGAGAAGGGAATGAGAAAAGCACACAAAAAATTTATCCTAGTTCCCCTTCTAACCTAAGGGTAATCCAGTCCCCTCACGCCATGTGAGAAATTTTACTATGTCACCTTACAAAGTGAAATAAGAGAACAATCTTCTCTTTTTAACTCTCTTGCTTCCAACAAGGTGTTCAAAACAACACAAGATAACACCCACTATCTTTAACAACAACTCTCAACAAACAATGATGAGAATTTTACAAATGATTGTTGAAGAATAAAATGTATGGTTGTTATCAAATCAATATCACTTTAACAATGTATATATCTTAATGCTCAGAAACTTTTATAGATATGAAAATATGATCAAACTTTCTTAAGATATGTGTATGAAAGTTTATGAGAAATGTGATATTGTTAACTTAGAAAATTGAAATATGAAAGTTGATATGATGAATTGTAATGATCTCAAATATATTAATAGAGGCTGAAAATGTCCATGAAGCAATACAACTCTTTAAAAAATGTCTCATAAAAATTACATTTAATTAAAAACGTATTTTTCAAAAAAATATGAAAAATCTGCAATATGTCCAGGTTTTATTACAACAGTTGTAACACGCAGCCGATTTAAAAAGTTCTAGTCGATCAAACAGTCAACAACTTTTGAAATTCAAACAGCAAAGACATTTTAAATCGGTCGAACGAAATAATGATTTAAAAAGTTTTAGACAGTTTTTTTCTAAAAAACAACTTTTTATAATTTTGAAAGCTTGCTTCATATGGACTTTTGTATTTAACTTAAAAACTTATTAGTGATTAATTTTAAATTAATTTTTGAGCATTTTCAGTTATATAATTATTAAAATGATAAATCAAAGATAAAGATCATACTTACAAATATTTAATCTAATAAGCTTAAGTCTATATCTTCATGTTAGTTTCTCATTCTTGAGACTCCATAAGCTTTCTTCTTTTGTGATGTGAATTTGTTATCATCAAAACTCAACCGAGTTTAAGAAGGAAATCTTCTTCACATTTAATTTTTTCCTTTATATTTTAGGACAAAAACTAGTATATTTTTTCTCTTATATTTTGAGACGGAGAGAGTATAAAACCATTTTTGGTAAATATCTCACCACAAATAATTGTGTAATATCAATCATTTTTATATCAACAATCTACATAGTTATCTAACTGTCCACCCAACGAGAATTTGGCATTGGAATTCTATGGATAGTAAACGACATTTTATTAGGGGTTTATAGACCAAGTCCTCATTGGTTTCTTTGTTTTTTTTTAACAAATAATGTTTATTTCTACTTTCAGGCATAAGGGTTTATTTTTCTTTGTCCAAAGGGTACTCTTTAAGAAAAACTGCTTTTTGCGCCTCCTGTAATTTTTCGCGCACTCCTGAAAATGATCAGAATATTTCCCTCATTATTTAGGTAGCAATTCAGTGCACATCGTAAATAGTAAACACATATTTTATGATCCAAGACACTCTTTACACCTCATATCATAAATAAGGATAACACTTAATCCAAATTGATTTATTGATTTTCAAAACAAAGGATCAAAATTTTGGATCTAAAAATATGTAAATAATATAAGAGACAAAAAACGCATTTAAACTTATATTAATTAATTAATTAATTAAATGCAAATTAAACAATATTTGATTTTGAAATATAATAAAGAATAATTCATTTCATCATTACTAGATAATGATACTTTCGTATGAAAATAATATATTATAAAAATTAAAATAATAGATCATGATGATCAAAAATTTATACTATAATAATTTAAAACATAGCTATATTAATAAAAAATATTTCAATAAATGAACTTATTATTTATTTATTAAAAAATAAATTATTTTAAAAATTATTTTTGACCAAATTAACTTATTATTGAAAATCTTTGAAATGTGATATATCATTTAATTACATATGAATATAAGGTAATAATCGAACAAAAAGTTGCGCCGCTACTCCTTTTTGGATTGTAAAACTCATTCTTTTAAAAACCACATCTATAGATCTAGGAGAAACAATGTTGCTATGCATGACCTTTTGAACTCTATTTAAAATATTCATTGTCTTTGATGCTAGAAAACCAAAAATGTCAAATGCAAATGGTATAAAAGCATGTTGATTATCTGAATATGTTTTTTCATGTTTAGCAACTTTGCTTGAAGCAGCTTTGAGGGCTGCTTGTCCCACAATAAAATCGTGAGTCCTCAATCCCACAAGCGGAGAAATCTCAATCAAGTCCACCACGGCATGTTTTCCTCCAACTCAGCCATACACTAAAATACCTAAGTGATTTTAAACATATAAGCATTATTATATTGTAGTCAAACTTTAGTCAAAAAAACAATATTTTAGTCAAACTACATTATCTTATTGATTTTTTTGTAATTAATGAATACTTATTAATTTAACTTTAGTCAAAATTCATATTTTGTTTGACCAAGTCAAAATTCATATTTAAAATACTTGTTTTTTGAGTACAAAGGATACTCTAAATTAACTTATTATTTATTTATCAAAAATAAATTATATTAATAATAAATATTTGACTAAATTAACTTATTATTTATTTGTTAGAAAATAATTTTTTGTGAAATAATTTAAAACATAAACGTGTTAATATTTTTTAGTCAAATATATATATTAGTCAAACTTAATTATCTTATTGATTTTTTGGTTATTAATGAATACTTATTACTATAACTTTAGTCAAAATTTGTATTTAGAATACTTTAAATGAAAATTTTACTTTTTTTAAAAAATTACTTTTTGGAATTATAAATATTTTGTGTTGGCATTTGCCTCGGTGTAGATTTGAATCAGTTTCCGAAACTTCAAAATGTTAGCGAAATATCATGTTGTCCTCTTCCTTGCTTTTGTTCTCTTTAATGTTTCAATTGATGCCAAGCATCAAGAAAATCAAACCATTAGTGAAGAAAATCAAACCATTACCTTCAAGAGTCATATTCGTACAAATGAAAAATCTGTGTACTTTGATTGCGGTGGTGATGGAAAATTTGTATTAGCATCATATCATCAGCGCCATGTCTTAGTCGTTAACATGTATAAGAATGTGTCATGTCATGCTTCTTGGAAACTTTCAAAGGCCACTATCATTGCATATGATCCTAAAGAGGATGCAATATTTCACCAGCCAATTTTTTGGTTTATAAGTTCAGATAAACTTGTTCAATATATTGACAATTTTCCTCATAGAAGCGCTAGTTGGGAACCACAAAGACAAAAATGATTTTAATTCTTTTAATGTAATACTTCCTCCGGCCTTAATTACAAGCAATTTTTCACTTTTCAGATTTATTAGATAACTAATGTATCTGATATATAATTAAGGCTGCATATATTAGTTTTTTAATGAATCTAAAAAGTGGAAAATTTTAGAATTAAGGCCGGAGGAAGTACATGATTTGTTATATTTCAATTCCCAATGGTGATGCAAGTAATCATATATGATATTGGTATTGCATATTCGAATTAATATTGATTCTCTTAATCTACTCTTTTTTAATATTTCTTTATATCAATTTTTTTTATAATACTCTACATTTCATTTTTTGACGAGATATTGTTCGATTTTAAAGAAGATTTATTCCTATTTTAAAGACATATATTTTTTATAATTAAAGATTGTAAAACCGTTCAATTTTACAGGGGGGTATTAACCCATTTACCCTATTTAGTATTGTAAAATATATATATATATATATATAGTGTTATTTTATAAATGATTAATTCATGTAAATTCATAACTTATAAAATAAAAGACATAAATTCATACCAATTACATAATAAATCATTTTTTTTTATGAAAACCCCATGATAATTTTTTCATTAAAAAAAAAATCCATAACAAATTTATGTATTTTACAGGGATATATACCTATTAACCCATTTATAAATGAAAATTTTAGTAAATTCACAAAAAGTCAAAAAAAAAATAGCTACTATGATGAAACCTGCAAATTATTTTGTGGCGAAACAGACCAAAAACCGAATTGGAAATTGTCGAGGCGAGCATGGGCAACTCGTAATCCATGTCAGACAGGTTAAAATTGTTAAATATGCTTCAATCTCAGACCCAAAAGTTAGTTCAAAGGGTGAGGTTGCCATCACATATTTATACATCGAACAGTTTGGGAACTTAAGCAAGTGGGACTTTAGACAAACTTCAACAACACCATATTCAACACCAACCCTCACGCCTAGCGTGATCTTAAGTTAGATGACCACCATTGCAGTCTTTAACCCGGCTTTGATATCATGTTAACAATATTAATAACAAACAAAGTCAGAGGTTATGGTTTGATAAAATACCAATAATTTAACAATACATAAGAATACAAGAGAATATATATAAATCTAATCGACTATAAACCTAATGAGCTCAATAACTTAGACCGAATAACTCATTATCTAACAATTTCTCTCAAACTCATGATGCAACAACAGTCAGCATCAAAAGTTTGTCAAACTAGAACTATACTAAATACTACCTCTGTCCCTAAATATAAGATCTTATTTGACCACTAAACGTACGCCAATGCAAAATTTTAATCGCTAATATCTTTAATTATCTGGCAGTAAAAATTATAAAATTTTGATATTTTAAAAATACTCATCAAAACAAATCAAACAAGATCTTATATGATAATATTTACAGATATATATATATATATATATATATATATATATATATTAGTAAAAAATACGGTCAAAATATGATAAGTGAATAGTACAATTTGGTCAAACATGGTTTTAAATTTAGGGATAGAGGTAGTAATATAAAGTTCTAACACTACCCATCAAGTTGAAGCTTACTTAACTTTAACCTTGTTACAAATTTAACCCTGCAAATAAACTAAATTAACTAATAGCATGTTAACAATACTAATAGCATTAACCGAAGTGGTAAACCACATTCAGATTCAACTTTAGATTTAGATTTAACCCTGCGTATAGATCGTTTTTTATTATCCGAAGGGTTCATTACATCCTTTGGAGTGTCAGACCAATGGATCGGTGACCGTGACATATCTGACCTTCATTGTCCTATTTGGTTGGTCGTATCTTCTGATGACTGGGGGCCAAAGCCTTTTAGGGTGTTCAACAGCTGGTTTGAGCATCCTGATTTTTATTCGTTTGTTGAGGCTTCTTGGAATAGTTTTAAGGTGAAAGGAAGGAAGACTTTTGTGTTGAAGGAAAAATTCAAATTGTTGAAAGAATGTTTACGCAAATGGAACAAAGAGGTGTTTGGATTACTTGATCTTAATATTGATAAAACAGTAAAGGATATTAATGAAATAGAAGGTATGATGGGAGGGGACGAACCACATTTTGATAATGCTATCCGGGAAGGTCTAAATAGTGAGTTTTGGTGTCAACTTAACCAGAAGGAAAGTTTATTAAAACAAAAATCTTGGAACCGATGGGTAAAAGAGGGGGACTCAAATACGAAGTTTTTCCACGCCGCTATAAAAAATAGAAGGAGACAAAATCAATTAGTAGCATTATTAGATGGGGATAATCGGATTAAAGGGGTCGTTGAGGTCAAGGGGTATGTGCATATTTTTTTTGCACAAAATTTTAGTGAAATTTGGAAGAATAGGCCGAATCTAGATGGCATACAGTTTCGATCTCTATCAGCGGATGATAATAATTTTTTGTTGGCACCGTTTTCTGTAGAGGAGGTAAAAGAAGTGATACGGAGTTGTGACGGAAACAAAAGTCCAAGTCCAGACGGCTTTAATTTTAATTTCTTGAAGGTATGTTGGGATATTATAAAAAATGATATAATGAATTTTCGGTTTGAATTCCATGAAAGCGGAAAGCTGCCTAAGGCCTATACAACTTCTTTTTTGGCACTGGTTCCTAAGAAAGATCACCCTCAAGATTTAACTGATTACCGTCCCATCTATCTTGTGTCGAGCATGTATATGCTACTGTCCAAAATCATGGATGGTCGGTTGAAGAAGGTGCTCGGTCCCTTAATTTCGCAAGCTCAATCTGCTTTCCTTCCTAATAGGCAGATTTTAGATGGAGTTTTAGTTGTTAACGAGTTACTCAATTTGGCTAAACGGAGGGAAGACAAGTGTTTGTTTTTTAAAGTTGATTTTGAAAGAGCTTATGATACAGTTAATTGGCCTTTTTTGGATTACATGATGGTTCGTATGGGTTTTGCGGAGGGATGGCGGCATTGGATACAAGCTTGTGTGTTTAATAGTACAATGTCTGTTCTATTTAATGGCAGCCCGACGGCGGATTTCGTTGTTAGTAAAGGTTTGCGGCAAGGGGATCCACTTTCTCCGTTTCTCTTTTTTATTGTGGTAGAGGGGCTTTCGACTCATATGAGGCAAGTGGTAGCTCAGAATCTTTATCAGGGGTACAAGGTTAGTAATGATATCTTGTTTCATTCTTTACAATTCGCGGATGACACTATTTTAATGGGTGAAGGTAGTCGGGAGAACTTATGGACGATTAAAACGGTATTAAGATGTTTTGAGATTGTATCGGGGTTGAAAGTAAATTTTTACAAGAGCAAATTGTATGGAATCAATCTAGATTCTAGTTTTTTGTGTGCCGCATCTTCTTTTTTGCATTGTGTTGTAGAATCAATCCCTTTCTGGTTCCTTGGTTTACCAGTTGGGGCTAATCTGCAAAGGAAGTCTACTTGGAATCCCATTATTAATGCTATGAAAAATCGCCTAAGTATTTGGCCCATTATTTTTCTTTCTTTAAAGTACCGGTGTGTGTGGTAAAGGAATTGGTGAATATTCAAAGGAATTTTTTGTGGGGTGGGGGGAGGGAAGGTAAGAAGATTTGTTGGGTTAGTTGGGAGAGGGTGTGTCAACCAAAATCGAAGGGAGGCTTAGGAATTAAAATTTTGATTTATTTTAATCATTCCCTTCTTTGTAAGTGGAAGTGGCGTTGCTTGTGTGATAAAGAGGCTCCTTGGCGTGAATTACTCCATTTTAGATATGGATCGTTTGCGAAAAATTTCTTATATGCGGAAGGAAAGGAGCGTTTAAAATTTGCCTCCTTATGATGGCGTGATATTTGGAATCTAGATGGGGAGGGGTGGTGGTGGCTGGTTTGGGTCCAACATCAGTAGTGAAATATCTTTTTTTTCGTTTATTAATCACTCACTAATTATTATTAATTGAAATCTTGTATAATTGTATTTATATGCATGATCTCTTGATTTACTCTCTGATTTGATTATTTAATAGTATTGACCAATCAAACATTCACATCGTATAATTCTTGGGGGTGAAGGAAAGATTCACACTTTAACTTGTGAATGGTGTTTTATTCAACATAAATATCATGGGGGGTGGGGGGTGAGAGAAGAATGATGGAAAAAAATTGATTTTTGTAAAATTTGCATACTACATAGTGAAGATTGCTAAAAACTGAAAAAAGTAAATCTGCAAGCAATTTTGCAACAACTAAGTTAATAACATACAACGACATCATGAAAGTGCTACAAATATGACAACATAAAAATAAATGAAATGTTCATACTCCTGGATCTGCAGCATTGGCGAATTATATATATTTTTCGAATTGGGTTAATGATATGTAATAAACATGAGCACTAATTTATTTATTTTTGAAGTAGGAATACATTAAACATGTAATAAAATATACATGACGAATTATATAGCTTGAATGAATGAAAAAATATCCAAATAGAAAAGCAACAAAGTTCAAATTCATGAGTTCAAACACATCAAGAATATGGTTTGAACCTTAGAGTTCAATCAAAATTAGTACCTAGAATTTTTTGGGCCAACAATTCTAAGAAAAATGAGGAATTGATGAGGGTTTCGAGTTTTTGGGGTTTAAGAGAGGTTTTAAAAAAATGACAAAAGGAGGGGGAAGGATGTAGGGACTAGTGTGTATATGAATGTGGTTCAAATTCTAAAATTTAAACCTTTCTTAATTGTTCAAACCACTAGATTTGAACACTGTTATGTCAAAATAGTTTGATAATGGGGCGAGACGAGTTTGTACGACGAAGATGTCTTTGTTTTATCAACGTTCAATTTTTATGACTCAAAATAAATTCACATTGTCAAGTTTAAGAGTTATTTTTTGAGTTTTGCAAGACAAGAGTAAGTTTTTTTTTAATTATTTTAACTACCAATTTAATCTAATGCGGAAGTTGAGTTTGAACATCAAATAATCCCGTCCTTCTCCTAAACGTTCTGAACACAGATGTGGAGGATCAAATCATTATCTTCCTACCAAACCTAACATCAATCATCACTTGACTAATAATCAAACCCACTTTTGAATAACTAAGTATGAACATGAATTATATTTACAACTTTAGAAAAATGAAAGAACGCCACATTGGCAAATGGAAGTGGAACCAATGATGATATTTCTAACAAGATAAAGGGTCCGTTTGTTACGGATTAAAAAATAAGTGATTTTGACATTAAATAATTTAGAGATTATTTTTTAGAGGTTTTACAAAAAATCAGAAGCTATTTTGTGTTTGTTTACCAGTAAAAAATTTACTTTTTATAAAAAATTAATCTTTAACTTGTTTGGATGCAACTATGTAAAAGAGATTTTGCATCATAAAATTACCAAAAAGTAGAATTATCCAAATATAATATATCATATAAATAAATATATGAAAAATACTCAAGTTCTTGTTTTTCATTATGGTCATATGACTTTATATATATAACTACAAATAAAATAAATTTTTAAATCTTATCTTCTAAAAATAACAAACTAATCCTATAAATTATAAATAGGATATTATTTGAATATTAGAATAATATTAAGGATTTTTTTGTCTAAATTTTTTTGACACTTGTTTTCTCTCTCCTCTAAAAAAAATCTATTAAAATAAGCTACTAATATCAGCTTTAGATTTTTAGCAATTTTTAGATTATTTTCAGATTCTGATTATTTTTAAAAGCTATAACAAACGGATATTATTTTCTTAAAAGTGATTATATTTTAAATATAAGTGATTATTTTCTAAAAAAAACTATAACAAACGGGCACAAAACCTACCAACCAAAAGCATCACTATCACAATCACTATTACATACATACAAGTCATAAAGTGCATTCCACTATATTTCTCACCAACACCACTTACACAACACTATGATTATGATATCTCTCACACTCTCATTCTCTATATATAATCACACTAAGCGTGTGAAACCCCTTAAACCCATTTATTTACATAAAAAATGAGAAGATCACATATTGATGATAGTGCTACCGGGAAAAATCTTATTTCTATGCTAAAGATTTTTGATTCATCTCTTAGGCTATGTTCAGTTCCTCTGTCTTTGGCAACCATATGGATTACTGTTTCTAACAAGCAGGACAATATTAGCTATGGAATACTGAAATATAGCAACTTTTCTGGTCTCAAGTAAGACAAATACACATTTTCTTTCTTTTGTTTTAGTAATTATCATCGATTTTAAATTGCGGTTGCAGTTGTGCTACAAAATTTTTATATTTCTTTTCTTAAAAAGTGAAAAACTTAACCAGCACAAGCACAGACACTTCTTAATTTATGTGTGTCCCGGTGTCACCGACTGTTCTGATTACATTGAATTACATCATTTTAAAAAAAAAAAAATTCTCCATTGTCCGGCATTTGTTCCCTTTCTCTGTCGAAGGCATGAGGCTTCTCTTAAGGTCTCAAGTTCAAATTTTTATGGTGTCATTCTGTGTGTTTGGTTAGTCCATATAGAGTAAGACTATGACTTCAATTGAACCCTCTGCTAGCGGATGGTGAGATTGGTGTCTCTCGAATTAGTCGGTCCTTGATTCTGTGGCTGAAATATTGACGACGTGGTTGAAATTGCAGTTGTGACACTGTTGCAGATTCTTCAAAATATTTAAAAGTGTTTATTCATCAATTTGATTTTTGTAGGTACATGGTTTTTGTGAGTGCTCTATGTGCTGGTTATGCTATTGTTGCTGCAATTTGCTCATGGATTAGATATCTAGTCACCAAAGCATGGATTTTCTTCATATCTGATCAGGTTTGATGATTGTTGCTCACCCTTAATTGTTGATTCCATTCAATTAAATAGGAAAAGATTATCTTTATCCATTTATTTCAAAAATTACTCTAATTTTTTTTACGCACCTTTTAAGGGTAGGGGCGCAACTTGTTGTCCGTGTACCTTCTGTTCATATAATTATCTCTAACATTTAGAAGCTCAAAAACTACATTCGATCATTTAATACTATTTTGAAACAAAATTTTAATGACATAATTGACAAGTATGAGAGTTCGACTTGGAAAATCCTTGAACTGTATTAGTGTATTACCCTGTTTTAATTATGTTCAATGGGCAAACTACCATTTTGATCCGTAGAACTATAATTCGATGTCAAATTGGTCCTTGAATGTAACAAAATTACAAACACGTCCTTAATGTCTTTTTTATTAGTAATTTTAAGAATAAATTTATTAGCGAAAAAAATATTTGAAGACCAAATTGAATACCTAAAAACAAATGTTAAAGACTAAAATGTCTAATAAAAGTGACATTTGTTCATGTGTTTATAATTTCGATACATTCAGGGATGAATATGACAACGAGTTACACTTTCGAGAATCAAAAAAGTGGTTTCCGTAGTTTTTAAATTTTAGGATCATTCAACTTTTTTGCTTAATTATAATTGATGTTTTTACAGGTTGTAGCCTATTTAATGGTTACATCAATTTCTGCAACAATGGAGATATATTACTTGGCCTATAATGGTGCCAAGGAAGATTCTTGGAGTCAAGCCTGCAGTTCATATGGCAAATTTTGCAGCAAAGTGAAACTAGCTTTGATCCTACATATAACTACTTTTGGCTGCTTCTTTGTTTTATCAGTGATTTCAGCTTTTAGAGCCTTCAGTGTATTTGATCCTCCATCTGTGGATTCTCAAGATGTGCAAGAAGATAGACATTAATTGGATTGGATGCATGGTGTTGTGGAGATTGTTTGGATGGTTGCTTATAATGTATCATGCTTATCTTATACTTTATATTTATGAATTTAATGCGTATGGGGAAAAAACATAAGTAGTATATAATTTTTTGCTTATCCAAACTCATTGCGGATGATTATATGGTTTCAATTAAACTGCGGTCCACATTGGCAACTGCAGTCGCAATATTGCTATTGCAGTTACGACTTCAATAACATAGCACCGTAATTGTAGTGTGATGTTTAATTACATGTACGGCCACATCAGGAACTGCATCAGACGATTTCAAACATGTTTGCTCAAACTCAAAGATTCTCACCAAAACTAAAATTGCCCTGCAAGTATGTATTTCCTAACATTACTAAAGTTCAAAAATATAATCGAGTTTGTGACATGACTTAGCTTCTTTGCACGGTCGTTCTTAGGGGCTTGTTCATTTTCTCTTTTCTTTCTAGGGGGGTAGATTTTTTTCCATGTATGCCCTGTGATCCATCATGAGGGTTTGTTCTACACTTCCTTTGCTTCCTTCCTTCCCCTTTGTTTTCCGTGTTGACCGCTTTCTCCGGCGTCTTGTGGCATCTTCTTGCTCCTGCTAAATCTTCTTCTATGGTTATCACTTTATCCTCCTCGCTATGGTATTCCACCTTGAGGTGTTCTGTTGAAGGTATGTTCTCCAATGATGCTAAAGTGGGTCTCACGAGGATGCAGTTATAAATGGATATGCACGATGTAACACCCCAATTTTTTTATTCTATTTTATTAAATATTTAGGATTATCTTATTTTATTTATTATTTCTTATGTTTGTGTTTGTTAAGTTATTTTGTGTATGTGGATTTTGGGATGAGAGTTACTAAATAAAAAACAAAAAAATAATTGAAAATTAGAGTTTAGAAAATAGAAGAATAAAAAAGATTTAATAGTTAAGTGTATGAATAATAATTGAGAAATATGACGCGTAATAGAAGAATTTAGAATATAATAATATAAATATATTTTAATTTAGTACAGAAGAATAGCAAAGTGGGCTTGGTAAAAGAAGAAAAGAAAAGAGAGTAACCGCCTACCATGAGAATAGAGCCGGCCCAGAGGTTTTCGAGGCCTTCTTCAAAACTTTAAAAAGGCCCTTAGTAAAAATGTGTACAAAAAAAACAAAGAAAAAAAACTTTCATTTATATTACAAATAATTGCAAAAAGACTGGTATTATAATTAATAACAACATAATACCTTTTAGCAACACCGCAATATTGAAGTTGAACCAGATAGGCAACACAGCAACAATCAAATTGAACCGATTCATAAAAGTAAAAAATAATTAGTAACATGAATTTTAAATAAGTACATGAATAACATAGTTTAAACTTTCAAGTTTTAATCCTCTTTCCAAACATAGTAACATGTCATAATAAACATTCAATATCAACATTTTAAAAACCCTATATAGGAAGAATTGGCTTAGCAACAGACGCCTATGATATGAATCGTTGAAGCACGATACATGGTACTTAGGGGTGAAAATAGGTCAGGTCGAGTTAGATTTTGCCAAGTCTGAGCCTGACCTGTCAAAAATTTAAAGACTTAAGCCTGTCCTATAGCCTGTTATAGGCTTGATTTTTAGGCCTATGGCATGGCCTTTAGAAATTCTGGTATGGCCCGTTAGTCTGTTTAAAAGCCTATTTCGTATGAAATTTTTTAAATAAGTAATCATATTTATATTTAAATAGACTAATTAATTAATTCACCAATGAGATTAAAATTCCTTTTGATATTTCACTTAATACGTTAGAGAATTTAACTATATAAATATCATACTTCAATTCTAATTTATAGTAATTTATCTATATGTGTAAAAAATTAGTTCATTGTAAAATTCGTGGAATTAAAATTTAATTCAAAATTAAATATTTAATAAAAATATTACAAATATTTATCTAAATAGGCCGACTTACTAGGCTTTATAAACTTTTTCAATGGCCTGTAACTTGGCCTATTCTGACCATTGGCACTTTACAAATCAGTGAATCACAATGGAGAACGTTAACGTATTAGGATTTAGGCTCAAACAATAAAACTTCACTACAACTCACGTATTAGGATTTAGGATAAATCATTGTAGCATTGGACTTATTCACTTGGGCTTTACTTATTGAACTAATTACGTAGACATTAATTATATATTTTTATACCCCACTTATCCTAATACTACTATTAAATTTATTTTTTTAGAAGCCCTATTTTTTTGAGGCCTTGTTCCCATGCTCATGTGGAACAACCACTAGGGCCGGGCCTGCATGAGAAAGGGAAGGAATACAACAACAAAGAAAGAAATTAGAAACTCTAAAGTGAGGGATTGGTTTGAATTTATGCATTGTTGTTGAAATAGGAGTGTGGATGAGCTCTATCTTTTTCCCTTTTTATTGTGAAATTCATGTACTATTCATGGGATGTTGTTATTGTTTAATTTCATTTTGATTCATAAAATAGCGATTTGGTTGATGCTCATCATAAATCTGCATAATTGAAGAGTTTTAAAACCCAAAACTTGTTTCTCTTGCATATTGTAGCTTTATTTTCGGATCTAATATTCATATTATAATATGAAATCATGTTTTCTAATTTATCCATTTCATTAAATTTAAAAACTTGATAAAAAGTAGAAGAGAAAGTTACACTCAGTGGCGTTGCTCGGACCCTAGTTTAGGGGTGCAAATTTTTAATTAATATTTTAATAATTATATATATATATATATATATATATATATATATATATATATATATATATATATATATTAAAAATTACAATGTATATATCACAACTGTCCACTATGCGGAGTCATGTTTTGAAATCTCTGAATAATCAACTCATTATTTAGATTGTTGAACACATCTCTTTCAACATAAACCACAAGACAATCATTCAAAAGATCATCCCCCATTCGATTATGCAGTCTAGTCTTCACAATCTTCATAGCCGAAAATGATCGTTCAATGACCCGTTGAAGCCCTTGTAAATTTGTCCCTGTGTACGGGTTTGGTCTTCTTTTTTTCATTCCCAACTTTTCAAACAGCTCTTCATACATGATGTCACTGTTGGCTACAATTTTATGATGGAAAAGACTTCGTTTGGTGCTCCGCCCATTTACTCATCATCAATGAAACTTAGGACGAATCCTCTTTATTTCTTCGGAGACATTCCTATCTTAGTACCAATAGATAGCATGTCTGTGATTGTCCTTTTCAAGGTCCTTTTAAATAGGTCTCCTATGATTAAAGTCCTATAATTATGGAGGTTATTAGCCAATGGATTTTGTAATTATCTCCTCCTCCTCCTCCTCCAGGGACGAAACTAGGTATGGGGCGGTCGCCACCCTTGAGTCATACTAAATATGAGTATACCCTTGTATATATGACACAACCGCGACCCTAAATTATATAGATAAAATAGTTAAATTTTACTAATATAAATATGTTTTATAACTTATGTTGCTCATGTCCTTACTCACGTCCATCGATACAAAAGTGAGCTTTAAAAATGATTTGTACAAAATATGTGTCTTTTCAATATTTTCGGTGTTAATTTTAAGTCTTTTTTATTTATCAAGTTATCTAATGATTTGAAATTTCATTCTTAAAGTGAATAAATGAGGTGTTCGGAGCTTGAACCCCGACCCCTGCATATAAAATGCAACGTCCGTATCATCCGAATATTATATAATTTGAATTCTTACAAAAGAAATTTGTTTTATTTTGGAATATTAAGTTATAAATATTGATTGATTGAAATATATAATATTTGTAAGTTAAATAACTAAAATCAGACAGAATAATGAAATTCTGGCGTACTATTTATAATAAATAATCAGACAAAATAATGTGCCGTAAGATGTGCGCACATTAATCAGTCTTGCAACACAAGCAATAAAACAAAAAATAATAAAAGTAGTATATAACACAAGGAAATTGTTAACCCAGTTCAGTGCAACGTCACCTAATCTGGGGGCTACCAAGCCAGGAAGGAAATCCACTAGTGTAATGCTATTCCTAAGTTATCCGGCTTACACCTCGGTTTACAACTTAGAAACTCGCCTAATACCCATGCTATATTTCTACCTAGGTACCCCATAGGTAAGAGAAACCCATCTCACTTCCAACCTAAACACAGACCAGTGTTATCTATGAAAAACAACAATCAAAGATTTAGAGAACACTCCCCAAACAATAATACACCACCCGTGCTTCAAAGCTTAGAGTGATGAACAATATTCCTTGCTTAGAAGCTTCGGATTACAACTCAATAAACTCAGTCCTTATGCAAGCATCTAGGTGACACAAGCAAAGGCTCACAAATAACAAGAACACAAGAATACAAGACTCAAACCCTAAAAACTATATTCTTCAATGAAGGCATAAGTGAGTATTAGGTGTAGTCTTCACACATATATATAGTCTTCTGATTTGCACAGGTCTTCAGACGTGTCTTGGGCTTCCAGGATGTCTTGTAAGAAAAATAACCCAAGAAACATAAATTTGAACCATATAAAATATTTCCATATTTGGAAAATACTTTTTACAAATAAAATTAGGTTAACAAGTAACCCTGATGGTTCACAGTACGCGCGCGACTTACCCAGCAAGTAAGCGAAGTAAAAAAAAAAACAAATCTTCAAGAAAGATATGACACGTAAATAAGTCACAAAAGTTTCGGACTGGAATGATGTGCACACATTGTTCTTCAAATCTTCAATGATGTGTGCACATTGTCCTCCACATTGTGTTTTGCCAAAAATGAGGCCAACACAAAAATACTAACACGTAAAAACTAGAATTTTTAATTTCTCAAACAATATCCTAAAGATGTTTATTAGTATTTCCAAAATACAATGATTTGGTTAAATATAATATGAAAAACCAACGAAGATTAAGCCCAACATTTAGTATGTGCCACGTCTCAAATAGAATTACCTCTCTAATAAAAATAACTTATAAAAAACTTGAACAAAACTATTAAAAAACAATCAAAATTCTCAAATTCAACATCACAAAGTCATTTGAATCGATGGAGACGATACAATCTAAATGCAAAATGTCACAAAACAATATGGAAACAAAATTGGTTGTGGTGTTGCGTTATCACCATCTTAATACAGCAAAAACTGTCTTAAAAAATTTTGCCACCCCGATTCAAATTTTCTAGTTCCATCCTTCCTTCTTCTTCTTCTTCTTCTTCTTCTTCGTTTTCTTCTTCTATCTCTTCCACCTTTACTGTCATCTTTGGTGAACCAATTCAGTTCCCCCTTGATTAGGTCTTAAATTGCACCCTTCAACTAAATGCATTCGTCTGTTTCGTGTGGAACCTGCAGTATTTATTCTGGTGAATTTTGGAAGACTCTATGATTTCACAGGAGAATTTGATCCCGGATTCATCAAATTATGTGTTGATTCACTCATTAAGGATTATCTCCTTTTTCGTGTTTAGAGGGGTATATTCATAGAATATACCCTTTGGCCCTTTCTTTCCTTTTTCAAACTGATCCTCTCTCTTCCTTGCTACTTTCACTTATATGACCTTCTTTGCAAATAATTTCGCCTTGCAATTAATGTATGGCTGTGCTCGGAGTAATAATTGGCTCAGATTCTTGCGGCTCTTTTCGTCCTAACTTCTATTTGATTCGACAATCAATGATTTTGCTTCAAAATGAGCCTTTGGGATGGTGATGGCAACTCTTCTGTTTATGTGCACCATCGCCATTGTATTTACAGCGTGATGAGTTACACTTCATTTAAATTTGTTCCCGTCAACCAAATCGCCAAGTGGGGGTCCTCCTCCTCCCCGACCTCCTTCTGCTTATGAAAACTCGCTAGCTTCTAAAACTTGATAACCTTCTGGAATACTACTCCAACTAGCATTTGCTAAGGCTCCTTAAACGGTCATCTTTCAAACATCTCTATTCATTATAAATAGAGAATTCATTTCAAGGAATAACAACAACCTTACAAATTGATTATTCAAACACAATACAATAAATGCTAAACCTCTAATAAATTCATTATTGCTTTTACACTTTGAGTTCTATGTTCTTTGTATATGAGAATTAAGTGTCAAGTCTTGTGAGCTTTGTATTTTGTGAACACCATTGATTGTATATCAAGTGTTCAAACAATCGTTCTATCTTATTCTTTTGTAAGATTAATGAAGTCTCTTGCTTGAGTTCTTGACCATATGAAGTCTCTTTCAAGTGTGCTTGAGGAATTATACTCTTTAGTGATTATAGTGAACTTCCTTGTAAGTGCAAGGAGAATGGAACACTCTCTATTTGTGAGAGAAACCAATATAAACTTGTTTATGTGTTCTTTCTCTCTACTCTCTCTCTGCATCTTTGTGTTTTGTGTTTGTTTATCCGCATAACTCTTTTAACCCTCATAAGTTTGAAATTTTTTATCAAAAGTAAAACAAATGTTCAACCCCCTCCCTCCCCCTTTCCTTTTTTATGTTTTTACACACCTTTAGAGGTCATTTATCCAACGTGGAAGAGAGCATCACAATGTTTGGTGGATCTCAATAGTATTCATATTCCTGAACCTTGTACTCTTAAGATTACTGAGACTTTGTTTGGCCCAACTTTTTTTAAGAGGCTCTTTAGTCCAATAGTATTCATATCCAACTTTTTAACAAACAAACAAGGTAATAAAAAGAGTTTAGGCTTGAAAGTTCAATACGTTTTTACTTTAAAGATTACTATTACACACAAAAAAAACTTTTTTTACTATTGAACTTAAGAGTAAAAACGTATTGGACTTAATAATATTCATATCCAAATTTTTATACACATAAACAAACTTGTTTGGCCCAACTTTGTTTAGCCTAACTTTTTGAGATCCACCAAACAAGCCTTTTACTCTTAAGATTATTGAGGTTTTGTTTGGCCCAACTTTTTTTAAGAGTAAAAGTTACTATAAGATTAAAAGTAATAAAAAGAGCTTTACAAATAAAATAAAAGTTGTTTGATAATTTTTTTTGTATTTATAAGCATAGTATATTTTAAACTAAAATATTTAAAATCACATTTTGGGGTGTTTGGCTACATGGAGAGAATCATATGGTATTACTAAATTAGTTGCTAATGTGTTCGATAATTATGGTCAAGAGGGTACTAGTTATGGAAGAGATAATATTGAGGAAGAAAATAACAAGATGAACACTAACATCAAGCAATGTCTCTGAAAAGTTGCAGATAGACACTTTAAAGCAGCTGTGAAGGTGTTGGGGTCATCTGGAGCAGCCCCTATAATGAAACCACCATGAGAGTTTTGGGGGAAAAACACATGCACATGCCACCTCCCTCTAAGCCAATCACCATGTTTACTGAAGCTCCTATTGTGGTTGAAGTTGACACGGTTCTCAAGTGCATTCAATCGTTTCCTAATGGCACATCTTGTGGTAGAGATGTATTGTGTGCCCAACACTTATTAGATGCTATGTGTGGAGAAGGTTCTCCGGTGGCAAGAGACCAGTTAGATGCTATTACTCTAGTGGTTAACTTATGGCTTGGAGGCAGATGCCCAAGTAGTTTGTCTGAATTTGTAGCTTCCGCACCTTTGATTCCATTATTAATGCTATATGGCGGGATCCGGCCTATTGTAGTAGGCACTATTTGGAGGCGTTTGGTATCGAAGGTCGCGATGAAAGGAGTCGGTAAACATGTGGTTAAATATATTAATGATTTTCAATTTAGGGTTGGTATATCAGGTGGTGCAGAGGCAGTTTTGCACCATGCCAACAGGGTATTGAGCCAACGAAATGAAGATAGCTCTTTGGCTATGATCACAGTAGACTTCTCAAATGCTTTCAATATGGTTGACAGTCGGCACTGTTACAAGAGGAAAGAATGAGATGTCCATCTATTTCTCTAAGGGTTGAGTTGCTTTATTGTCAAGCAGCGAGGTTGTACCTTAGGAATGAACATATTATGGAATCCACTAGTGTGTAACAAGGGGATCCATTGGGACCACTCCTTTTCGCTCTTGTGTTACACCCTCTCATTCATAAGATTAGAGATAACTGCAAGCTTCTTCTTCATGCTTGGTATCTTGATGATGTGACTATCATAGGGGACTCAGAGGAAGTGGCTAAAGCCCTTGATATCATTAGAGAGACATGTCTAGGATTTGGGCTTTATTTGAATATTCGTAAAACTGAGATCTTTTGGCCTTCTTATGACGGAAGAAAATTTCGTAACGGGTTATTCCCTACAGACATTGGGAGGCCGTTGTTAGGGGTGAAATTGCTTGGAGGGGCTGTTAGTAGAGATCGATGTTTTATTAAAGATGTGGTCATGAAAAGCGCTATCAGGGATGTTGAATTAATGCATCTTCTGCCTCGGCTAAGAGATCCACAAAGTGAGCTTCTTCTACTCCTGTCATGTATGAGTATCGCTAAACTTTTTTTCGGCCTTAGGACGTGCCAACCAATTTACATGAAGGAGGCAGCTATTCTGTTTGATAAAAAGTTGCGAGCGGCGATTGAAGACATCGTGGTTGGGGGTGGTCCGTTCTTTGGAAACCTTCAATGGAGGATTGCTTCTTTACCCATTAAGTTTGTGGCTTCCAAGGCTCAACCTTGGGCTTTGCAAGATCATATTTTGAGAGACAGTAGAGTATGTTGTATGGACTCTGATTTTGGAAATTCTTTGGACAGTCTTCGTGATACAATTCCAGCTTTTGACTTTAGTAATTTTGCTAGCAAGGACATCGTCCCCACAAAAGCCCAACATGTTTTGGCGAATGTCCTTTTTGGTAAAATTGTTCAAGACATAGAAGTTGATTTCGACATGACCACTAGACAAAAAACTGTTTTTGGGTGTTTAAAAGCAGCACATGCTCAAGATTTTCTCCTAGCTATCCCCATGGGTGGATTAGGTCAACACATGTCTCCATTAGAGTGTCGTACTATCCTTAAGTACTGTCTCATGATTCCTTTATTTCCTAAGGATGAGGTTTGCCCTGTGTGTCGTAAAACATATCTTGATACTTTTGGGAAGCATGCAGTTCATTGTAGGGAGCTTACATGCATGAATTGGTTAGAGATGTGCTCTTTGATATTTTTAGGCATGCAAAGATTTCAGTGAAGAAAGAGACACTAATGAACTTTTTGACTGACCCACAAGAAGGGAGATCGACACTTCGGCCAGCGGATGTGCTAGTGTACAGTTGGGTAGGAGAGAAACATGATTGTGTAGATCTGACTGGAGTTTCCCCACTTGTAGGCCTAGGGGTTGGGCATTTTAGTGTTGGTCGGAAAGCCCTCAAAGCTGCTTCAAGCAAAATAGCCAAACATGAGCAAGCGTGCTCTGACAATCAACACGTTTTTATACCGTTTGCTTTCGACACTTTTGGCTTTCTAGCACCTGATGTTGTAGATCTTTTGAAAAAGGTTCAAAGGGTCATGCATAGCAATGTCGTGTCACCTAGGTCTATTAATGTAATTTTTCAAAGATTAGGTTTCGCTATACAAAAAGGTTTAGCTGCGCAGCTTGTTGCCCGTCTACCTTTTATGAAAATAAATAAATCACTAATGCACAAAACACTTTCTATAACACTTTTATAACATATATCTATAACTGTTTCAAAAACTTGCCTAAATTTTAGGTAAAAATTTCTTCAAGATTGGCACTCAAACTCTTAAGTTAGTATTTGTTTGAAGAAAGTGTGTGAATTGGAAGAATTGTGTGTATCTTGAGAATTATGGATCAGGGATATTTATAAGACAATTCGCATGGTTTGTAATGACAATTCCACTATGTGTGTATATTGTAGAAAAGTATAATGGAGGTCATTTATCAAATGTGGAAGAGAGCATCGTAATGTTTGGTGGATCTCAATAGTATTCATGAATCATTCCTGAACCTTGTAACATAAACATTTAATATAATGGACTTTTTTTTTTCTTCTAGTCTATAACAAATTGAGAATTTAAAATAATAGAGTTTTCTAAAACGGACATTCATGAACAATGAAGGGTTGAGAAATTTAATCATGCAAAACATAGAAACAAAGTATGGAAATATGTACACATTGTCAAATATTCACATTTAACACATCATGTCTATGTAATTTCATATAAAATGACTACACTCTTTAAAATATATACAAACAAAATTATTTAATAAATCTACTATAAAGTTTACTTTGATCAAGTTGACTTTGAGTTATAAGTTATTCAAATTCAAATCATTAACGGATGAAACACTTTTATAACATATCTCTATAACACTTTGGAAAACTTGCCTATATTTTAGGTCACAAGTTCTTCAAGGTTATATCACTCTAATGCTCAAGTTAATATTTGCTTGAGGAAAATATATGAATTGGGTGAATTGTATTGACCTTGAGAATTATTGGTAACAAGTATTTTATATTTTTAAGACAAATGCACTTGTTTTGTATGGGAATGACAATTCAACTACATGCGTATATTTTAGAATATAGTATAATGGGGGTAATTTATCCAATGTGGAAGAGAACATTGTAATATTTAATTTGGTATATCTTAATAGTATTCATATTTCTGAACCTTATAACGTATTGGATCTTTAATATAATTGACTTTATTCTAGCTGAGAACAAATTGAAAATATAAACTATATAACTGAGTTTTTCCAAAACGGCTATTCACGAATAATGAAGGGTTGAGAAATTTAATCATGCAAAACATAGAATAAAATAGAGGAAATACGTACACGTTATTAAATATTCACATTTAACACATCATGTCTACGTAATTTCACATGCATAAAATGACTTCACTCATTAAAATATATACAAACAAAGTTATTTACTAAATCTACTAGAAAGTTGACTTTGAGTCAAAATTTGACTTTGAGTCAAAGTAAGTCATAAGTTATTCAAATTCAAACCATTAAAGCATTATGAAAACTTCCCTAAATTTTAGGTTACAATTTCTTGTTCTAAGAAACATTTATCATTACCGTTTAAAATAATTTTAGGTTGCAACTTACAAATTCTTCTTTTTTGTCAATTTTTTTTCTTCTTGTAATGATGTATTTTGATTTAATCCTTATTCGATTAAATAATTACTAATAAATAATAATTTGATATAAATATTTAAATATTTTAACCACTAGTTGTAGCAAAAGAAGAAATTTATTATATTTGACATAATAAATAACATAACTTCATTCTTAGGGTGACATGAGTGAGTAAGAGATACATGACACTATAATTAGTTGAAATTTCCAACTGCTCTATAAATTTGACCAGGCTTCCAACCCGCAGGGATCACATTATTGGCAACAAATACCTTGCCAGACTCAATTGTAGTTAGCCTAATAGAAAATGGTGCTCTCAATGGTGCCCCTTTATTAAGTTTCCAAATAGCACCCCATGATTGTTGCATGGTTTCCCAATTTGCTGAGCTAAGTGCTTCTTTAAGTTCAACTGTTTTGAGATCACCATCTCCATCCTCATATTCAATTACTGTAGCAAAATAATCTTGATTTGATCCGGGGTCTACACGGAAAGTTATTGACACACCGGGGTAGTTGCACGCAATTCTGTGAGAAAAATATAATTATTAGTTGATTGTATCAATTATAAATGAACACTTAATATCACCTTTAACAACAAATATATTATTAACCAGGTTTTTGGACACGAACAAAAACTAGTAGAAAAGGAGGTAAATAACTAATGTGCCGTATAGATTACCTTGTATATTGAACGACAATTTTTCCAGCAGTGCGTAGCTTGTCAGCTTGACCTGAAATTGCCATGGAACCAAAAGCTCTACCACTCAAATCAAAATAATGATTACATTCGGGACACTCATCGGTGATAACTACACTAATAGGGTTGCCTGAGCAAGCAGGATTTCCAGTGCACTTCACCTGAAAATAGAACATATAAAAAGTCAATTTTTTTTATAATTGCATCCAATAATGACTCTGTACATAGTATAAGTTTCAACCTCACCAAAGAGGATCAATATTTGCTTTAGAGCCTGACATATTAATGTTAATATAGTCAATGTTAATAATGTTGATAAGTATCACTAATGATAAAATTAGAGATCAAGTTTTTTGTATGTAATTTTCGTTACAGATTTAAGTTTTTCTAGTCATAATGTTTTAATAGCTAGACCTGATAACAAGAACCACATCCTTTCCCTGATGCAAAAATGACATGGTTTCCTGCTGATATCATTGAGTTGAATGGAGGCTGCCCAACAGCACTTCCATACCCACATGCACCACCTATAGATAATTATAAAACATAAGACATTAAATATTTCAACAATAATTATTACAAATTTTTTAATCATATCTATAACAATGAAAAACAACATGTATAAAAAAACACGTGAAAATAATTTCTACCTTCACTTCCATCACCATCGGGAGGTCCATACCAAGTAGCCATTGTTGATGACCAATCTGAATCAGATGATAAAGTGACATTAAGAAACTTCCTAGGATTAATACAAGAGGAAGGACTCACTAGAAATATCGATAGTGATACTGCAAAGATGAGTATATGAGAGAATGCATGTTCATAAGTAAGAGTCATATTATCACAACACTACTATTATGTTTTTGTGTATACTCTATGGTTGGCAATAAGCTATGGATAATGGGGTATTTATAGCAATGAAGTGCTTTTATTTTTTATTTTGGTAGTTAGCATAATTGCTAGAATTTCATCATATAAGGTAAATAAGTGAGTTGACTTTGACTAGTTATGTTTATTGGAATAAAGTGTTTTTTATTACTAAAAATAAGTAAATTAAAAAATTTCATGTGAGGCGAGAACTATCTCAATTGTTCTCAATAAGAATTTAACTCTATAATTTGAAGGAACTCAATTTAACTCTCACGATAATTGTAAAATGGTCATTAATATTAATTTAGTTAATTATAATAATAATTTTAGCCTTTTATGATTGAACAGATATATAAACCTTTTAGTTTTAGAATCAGTGTCATTTTAGGTTTTTTTCCGTAGATTAAGAAAGATAATTAAATATCTTTTTGATTTTTATAAAATATAATGGGAATCATTCAAGTTCATTTCTTACTTAATTTTTATAATATTTTTAGTACTCTCTATAACTATTTTTAATGTAATGTTTAGTTTTTACAAAAAAAATTTTTTTTTTGTATTAACCCTTTGGATTGTAGGGGAAGGAATCCTAGTAGTCTAGAGTTAGGTAGCGAAGTGAGTAAAACCTGACCAAGAGATTGTTCCATCAGGAATGGAATATAAATTCTCCCAAAATTCGTCCTTTAGTGAAACTTATTAACCACTTAAACCCAATATCTTGGTTAAAATCAAATTTGTTTAATAAGTCTTATACTCTTAATTTTTTGAATGATATTTTATAGCCATATGGTTATTACTTTATCCAATGCTCATTCACCAAAATTATAAGTTTTTAAAAATGGGATGAAGTAAAATATGAATTTTTTGAAAATTCAAAGGTTAAGATAAAAATAACATACATCTTGACCTACAAATTAAATTTTGAACCCAATTTTTGCAAATGAAATTTTTATAGTATTCAAAACATGACTAAAAAGTAATTATTCAAAATTAAATATCGGGTCAATAACATTGGACAAAAAATAAGTGTAGGATTAAACTTAGGTAAGTACCTACACTTATTTAACCCTTATTTTAGGATTAAACTTTTTAATAGGAACTAAAAATAAGGGTTAATCATCAATAGTATTTTGGGTTCAATATATTTTTAGTCCTTATAAAATGGTAACCATCTGAATTTAGTCATTATTTAATTTTTAGGATTAATTACATTTTATCCCCTGTAAAATACATCAAAATTGCTTTACCCCCTGTAAATATTTTTTGTTGCTTTACCCCGCTATAATATAAGATTTTGTGCTTTTTCACCTGGTCAAAGTCAATCATAATATAATTTGCGGCGGTTTAAAATCCTCGCTAAAACTAAATTTTGCGGCGATTTTTTTTGCCGCGGTTTAAAACCCTCGTTAAAGTTATATTTTGTTATTACTTTATACAATGCTCATTCACCAAAATTATAAGTTCTTAAAAATGGGATGCATTAAAATATGAATTTTTTGAAAATTCAAAGTTTAAGATAAAAATAACATACATCATGACCTACAAATTAAATTTTGAACCCAATTTTTGCAAATGAAATTTTTATAGTATTCAAAACATGACTAAAAAGTCATCATTCAAAAATAAATATCGGGTCAATAACAGTGGACTAAAAATAAGTGTAGGATTAAACTTAGGTAAGTACCTACACTTATTTAACCCTTATTTTAGGATTAAACTTTTTAATAGGGACTAAAAATAAGGGTTAGTTATCAATAGTACTTTGGGTTCAATATATTTTTAGTCCTTATAAAATGGTAACCATCTGAATTTAGTCCTTATTTAATTTTTAGGATTAATTACATTTTATCCCCCTGTAAAATACATCAAAATTGCTTTACCCCTTGTAAATATTTTTTGTTGCTTTACCCCCTATAATACAAGATTTTGCCCTTTACCCCCTGGTCAAAGTCAATCATAATATAATTTGCGGTGGTTTAAAATCCTCGCTAAAACTAAATTTTGCGGCGATTTTTTTTTGCGTCGGTTTAAAACCCTTGTTAAAATTATATTTTTGCGCCGGTTTAAAGCCCTAGCTAAAATTATATTTTGCGGCAGTTTTTTTACCGCGATTTTTTTTCCGGCGATTATATTATGGTTGACTTGAGTGTAGGGTGTAAAGCACAAAATCCAATATTACAGGGGGTAAATCAACAAATTTTTTTGTTATTACTATATACAATGTTCATTCACCAAAATTATAAGTTTTTAAAAATGGGATGCAGTAAAATATGAATTTTTTGAAAATTCAAAGTTTAAGATAAAAATAACATACATCATGACCTACAAATTAAATTTTGAACCCAATTTTTGCATATGAAATTTTTATAGTATTCAAAACATGACTAAAAAGTCATCATTCAAAAATAAATATCGGATCAATAATAGTGGACTAAAAATAAGTGTAGAATTAAACTTAGGTAAGTACCTACACTTATTTAACCCTTATTTTAGGATTAAACTTCTTAATAGGGACTAAAAATAAGGGTTAATCATCAATAGTATTTTGGGTTCAATATATTTTTAGTCCTTATAAAATGGTAACCATCTGAATTTAGTCCTTATTTAATTTTTAGGATTAATTACATTTTATCCCCTTGTAAAATACATCAAAATTGCTTAATCCGTTGTAAATATTTTTTGTTGCTTTAACCCCCTATAATATAAGATTTTGCCCTTTACCCCCTGGTCAAAGTCAATCATAATATAATTTGCGGCAATTTAAAATCCTCGCTAAAACTAAATTTTGCGGCCATTTTTTTTGCGTCAGTTTAAAACCCTCGTTAAAATTATATTTTTGCGCCGGTTTAAAACCCTCGCTAAAATTATATTTTGCGGCAGTTTTTTTACCGCGATTTTTTTTGCAGCGATTATATTATGGTTGACTTGAGTGTAGGGGGTAAAGCACAAAATCCAATATTACAGGGGGGTAAAACAACAAAAATTTTTTACAAGGGGTAAAGCAATTTTGATGTATTTTACAGGGGATAAAATATAATGAACCTTATCCAATTTGATGTATCATGCACTATGTTTTGGTCCATACTATTAAATTAACATGTATTTTTGAATGATATTATCGCAATATGTTTAGAACATCAGAAAAAGTTCCACCAGAAAAAATGAGCTCAAAATTTAATTTTTATGTCATGATTTTCTTTACTTTTATCTTCAACTTTTGCCATTTAAACAATTCATATTTAATTCATATTATGTGAAAAAAGTCTAAATTTTAGTAAATAAACTTTATATGATATTTTAAACATGACTATTAAAAATTATTCAAAAATTTAAGATTTTAATGATAATTAAATAAATATAGTTTTATGGGTAATAATAAAAAACATATAATTAAATATTTCATTAGTAATGTAATACGGCATATAATTTGATACAAATTGTTTTGTCAAAACTAGTTATATTTTGATATGGGATAATTTGTGAAGACAAACAATTAATATATGGTAAAATTAAGGGGAGAATTTTGAGTTTCATGAGGAATTAGACAGAAAAGATGTTTGAATTTGAGATACACGCTTGATAATCCACCAAGTTTTAGAATAAGAGACATTAATAGTGTTGTTTGTTTGGAAGGTAAATAAAATGTGGGAAAAAATTATTTCATTTAAAATCAAATACTGGTTATCCTTAAAAGAAATTAATTAACCACTTGAGTTAAATCACTTAATTATTACAAGAAATTATGTTCACGTGTTTAGATTGTCATATATGTTCACTTAGTATACCTTCGAACTTCGGTCACTACATTTAATTTGTGCCTGTGAGTTTATAACAGTTTTGTCATTTCATTTATGTGAAAAAACATATGACTAGACAATGTTGTTTTGACGCACATATGACTAGAGTAAAATCTTAATTAAACGTTTATATTTAATTTTTTTGTCCTTGGTGATTTGAATTTGAATATCCAGTCATTTGTGGAACTTGTAGTGCAAAGTCAGCTTGTTAATAAATTTTATTAAATAACTTTGTTTGTATATTTTTATGAGTGAAGTCAAATTTTGTACTATATGACGTTGCACTTGTCTTTCCTATTGACTTTGCAAGGTTGAATTAAATGACAATTAAGTAACATGAAGTGGAGTAGGATTTCCTTTATTTAAATTAGTATGAATTCTGGGCCATGTGCGGTATAAATGTCACATCAATTTATATATTACCTCTGTTCTATATTATAAGATAATAGATGGATAATGAACATTAAATTTATACTCATGCATAGTAGTCATGTATGAACCACTAATTTATACTCATGCATAGTAGTCATGTATGAACCTATAAGTATTTTTTTCAAACTTATAAATTAAAGTGCGACGCGCAATGCCATGAATTTTGTTGCTTTGTACAATACAATGAATTTTTTAATGTAATACATGATAAAAACAATAATATTAGTGATTATAAGAATGTTAATTTATATAACAATTTTTACAGTTGAATACCTTAGTATCATGTCTAATGAAAATTGTTGGTTATTGCGAGACACATCTTGAACAAACTACAACCGAATTACACAAACAACAACATTCAAACTCTCATTATTTTGAGAGTCATTTTTTATTGACTTAAATAAATGAGAAACACAAAAATATAGATGGATATGAAATGAAATTGTGAAGTTGTTGTGGAAACATAATTTATATTTATAATGAGTTTTAGAAACATAAAAATAAACATGAATTTATGATATTTAATTTAATATAAGACATATTAATTAAATAATTATGATTTCCATGTAACTGACAAATATGTTTATGAGACATAAAATTGATATCACAACGTTTACTTGATTTAAAATAATTTGTTTGAACTGACAAAATTTATAATAGTTAATTCAATATAAGACATTTTATTTAAATAATTATGATTTCCATGTAACATATATAATATGTTTATGAGACATACAATTGATATCATAATGTTTATTTGATTTAAAATAATTTATTTGTAATTGACAAAATAGAATTATAACATATAAATATCAAATCGACACATTATCATCATTAATTTAAAATTGACACGTCATCATAATCAATGCAAAAGTACACATGTACTTTTCTTTTGAGGAGGGTGACTTTTATGTATTTGTATATTTTCTATGTTTTTATTAATGAGCTTCACTAAAGGACAAATTTTGAAAAAATTCGAATTTAATTTTTGGTGCAACAATTTTTTGTCAGATTTTACTTATCTTATAAAAGTTGAACTCTGAACCACTAAGATTTTTTCCCCTATAAACCAGAGAGTTAATACAAAAATATAAAAAAATACACATTTTCTATATACATACTATTATTTAGTACGATGTTTTTAGTCATTTCTACACATAATACTCCCATTTTAGACTTAATTATATCGTTAGTTCCCTATTTTATCTGTGTGAAAATTTTGCTCCTCTTATTTAAAAATAAAATATTAGTGCTACCATGTTTTGATTGTTTTTCTACTTTTGGTCCTTACCCCATTTTTTTTTGTCCTTACCCCATTTGTCCCCTGTTTGTCCTATATTTTAATTTTAATGTGTTGGTATATAGAAAGTTGATTTTGCAATACTCATGTGATTATATACTATGATATATGAGCAAATTAAATAATTTAATAACAAATATTATTTATAGCAATCAACTAATTTATTAATTAAATAACAAATAAAATTTCAAAATCAAATAATTTGGTGCGTTTGAACCCTAATTTTAACAGTATATCTTTTTTTAATTATTTTGTCTTTTATTGAAATGTACAACCAATATAACAATAATATATAATATAATAAGAGAAGATGCTTATAAAATTACTACACTGTCCCTAAAATTTCAAAAAAGAATTTCGTTCTAAATAATAGTTCTGTTTGAGGGTAGTTATGTTTGTAAGTGCACCAGTTTATAAAAGATTTTGAGGATAGTTGTGTCTGTAAGCGCACAAGTTCTCGTCATGTTATGATTATAACAAAAATGTTTTGAAAATAATATGGAGAAATCCGAGTTTTGTCAAACTTGATTCATTTTATCTTATTTTCTCTTTAAATAGCAAACATGTGAAATCATTTGGTATGACAACACTTTGGATCAAAATAAAAGGTTTCTTCAAGCTTCATCATCTTCAAAAACACTTTCTAAGCTCTTACAATTGCAACTATCTACGAGTTCAAGAAAAGTTTGTGGATTGTCTATTCATGATAACGTTCGTGGTGGTTAGTGGTATCTAACTTTTGGGTTGAAGTTGAAGAATCAGGTTCTCATTAGGACCAAGTGTTTCGAAGGAAGTTCGAGATTTTAGTGTTCATACGCTTGTCAATAGAATCAGCCGCGTAACATCAAGAGTGGGGTTTTTGGTTTGAAAAACAATGTACTTGATTGTGGACACAATCGGTGGTTTTCGACGAGGTGTGAAGATTGCAAGAGTTGGTGGATCTTATTCATGATTGAATCATAGTTCTTAGTATACTTGAATCGCATTGTATCACTAAACTCTTGTTCACTTTGTTAATTCAATTTTTAAAATAAATTTCTTGATTCCACTTTTTCGAAATCTGGGGGAGACGTATTAAACCAAGTGATGATGAGGAAATCCGGGAACTCCCTAACCATCTCTTGTGTTCTTTTATCTTTTTATAGCTTTTACCATTTTTTGATTCATTAGAATTTGGTGAATTGGATTGTTGTGTGTGAAATTCCATTGTTGTGAAAAACTTGATCGGACGAATGCGTATATAAAATCAATGATTGCAAGTGCACAATCGTGTCGAATAATTTTAAAAGATATCGAACCCAAGGGACCAATGTAATTACTGTATTCCGTTGTTACTTTGTAAATCTAAGGCTAGTGATTAATATTGGGATTGGTTGTCACGTTTTAAAAGTAAAATAGAAATTAAAATTAAAGATTTAATTAATTGATAAAGGGATTTACTAGGATGTAATCTTAGTTGCTTAACAGGGTTCAATATTTTAATTTGTGCTGGGTAAAAAGAATAGTTTTCAAATTATATTATCTTAAAAACACTAATCGCAGTTCTCGCTAATTTGCCTAGTATTACACTCATACAAGTAATATAATTTCACTAATCCTAAATAGCTCTTGCGGTGTTTAGAATTAATGTATCAGTTTTTAAAATCTAGTGTAAACCGTAACTCTCGCTAATTTGGCCTACACCTTAAATAACTCTCACTCTCGTGACAAATTAGGGAACGTATAATGAAAAACTGATTAAGGAAAATCCATTAAAAACGATCGCACAAACTAACTACCGAACCCTATTGACTCCTAATCCTACATCTAGCAATATTAAATTAGCTAGACATAACTAAAACTAAACCTAAAGACAAAATAAATAAATAGACAGAAATTAAACTAAACATAATAAACTAAGACAGAAACATATATAAAGTAATAAATAAAAATAAAGACAAAACAAAATAAAATAAAAACCTAAATAAAAATAACTCCAAGTACAGACACTGGGACATCAACTTAAACAATTACAAAATTGAGATTATACAAAACAAAGAACAAAAGTCCTAAGTTTATCTCTCAATCAGTCAACAGAGCGGTAATTGCGGTGTGTTTTAATTGTGAAGGAAAGAGACATATTTATAATAATTTGCCATTGCACAAAAACCAAAACTGCCCGATGTGGGCTTCAATCCACTACAAGAAATTTGTCATATACCAACGGACACATTTAGTGACGACATATAAAACTGTGGGTATAAGTATGAAAAATGGTAGGTATAAGGTTCTGTGGATTTTACAAATTATCATCACATGAATGCTGTTGGTATAGGTTTTTAAAGATTTCCCACTATAGGAATTTCATTCTCCCTCTCTTAGGGAAATTCACGATCAAAAGAACATCACCGTCTCTTAGGTTCCTCTCTTAACAAAATGTCATCGCCATCTCCTTTGTTTGCGAGTCCCGCCGCCGTCTCTCACTGCCCCACCGTCTCCTTCGTTTCTCACTGCCGCCGTCTCCTTCGAATCTCACTGTATAGTCTCTCCTTCGTTTGCTGCGTTCGTCTCCTTCAGTCAACGCTTTCTTTCCTCATCAGGTACTCTCTTTTTACATCAATTCATCTTAATTAATCGATTTGTAAAACACTTCTCCGTGATGCAAATTTACTGTTAAGTTTTGTCAATTAAATTACGTAATTAGGTATTCATCAGGTATTCCTCTCAATAAGGTTTGTATTCTAATCCCTCGTAAAAACCCCAATTGATTTTGTTGTTCCTTACATATGTGGTTAGCTTTAATTGCAATTGTGTGTTGTTCTTCAAATACCAAATAAAAATTCTGATCGATTTTGTTGTTCTTTAAATTTATTATTAGCTTTAGTTTCAATTGTTACTCGATTTTGGTTTGATTTGTGTAGCTGGAAATCAATCATTCATAACTTTATTATATCTAACCCTTTTTCTAATTGTTAGTTCAACTCAAAGTTGAAGTGTTATGTTCATAATTGATAAAGTGTTATGTTCAATTTTCCATCTGAGATTGTACCAGCTACTTTGAAGAAGTAGGCTAAGCCAGCTGGAAGACCGTTCAGTTGTTTAAAGCTGCTGGGAGGATAATAACATTGCCTGAGACCAATATTGTAGCCAACGGACTTCGAGCCTTTCTCGGAGATTTCACATGGTAAAAACTAAAAACAAATCTTCATTAATCATATTATGAATTGAAAATAAATTTGTGGTCTCTTTTTGTTAATTTGTTGAGTTTGATATGGCGCAGACCTGTTGTACGGGATCTTGTTGAGGACACAATAACTGTGGACGACAGTGAAATTATTAAAGCCATGAAACTGTGTTTTGAAATTCTTAAGATTGTTGTAGAACCAAGTGGAGCAATTGGTCTTGCTGTTGTTATATCCGAAACTTTTCAGAAAAATCCTGCTTGGAAGGATTGCAAACATATAGGAATAGTAGTTTCAGGAGGCAATGTTGATATGGCTGTGCTTTGGGAATTCTTTGAAAAAATAAGCAATGTTAGTATAAATGTTGAAAAAATGAAAATGACTTTTCATTTTGCTTTATGTGAATTTTCATTGTTCTTGAAGAATGTTATTCCATATACTGATCTAGTGATTTATTTTATTTGAATAAGATAATCTCATTGATACTAGTTAACTTTCTGATTGAAACTCTTATTGGTCAATAGTTATTTAATCAACTTTGTTTTTCTTTTTTGACAAGTAATCAACTTTGTTATATAGTGAAAAAGAAAGCTATTATTAAATTATAAATGTATAGTGTGTCCTTGCAATCGTTACTCAATGATCCATCAGTTTAGCCTACTTCTTAACAAGAAGGGTTGAGGAGTTATGTAAAACAATATTTGTGGTTATGTTTTGAGTTCTGTTGGGTTTTTGTATGTTGGCTACATTTTGCAAAAACAACTACTAGCTAAATGCTGAGACAAATGCTGTAAGCAAGTGGAACAACATTGTGTGACCTGATTGTTGCACGCCAACACGCGCTATATTTCTGTTGAAGATCTTCTGGAGATTCTATGAAGTTTTATTTAACCTAGCGTACTGATCAAGACGCGTAGGTTTGCTGAGCTGTAACAAGGTTACACGCTTTTGTGTATTTCCATAATTAATATTGATATATTTTTGGAAACAATATTCTTGCTCATGAAGAATTGTTAGCTGGATCTGACAACGTCCAAGCTATGTTTTGAAGCCCAAACCCGTGCTTGCTGAGTACTATATATGTATGAAGACAAACCCTAGTTTTAGGTGTGTGGAAAACCGTGTGTGTACTAAAGCGTGTGTTTTAGGTTTTCTTGTTAGTTTTGAGTCTTGCTTGTATCTGCTGATTCAAGTCTGTAATACCCTAATTTTCCGCTTTTTAAAATAAATATTTTTTTGTAAAAATTATTTTTTATTTTTATAAGAAATGTCCAAAAATAGTTTCAAAAATCGTCTTTTCGCGTCTTTCATTAATTTTGCATAAAATCACAAAAAAAATATATTTCATTTCATTTTAATTCGTTCATTTTTATTTTCATCGCATTTTAGTTTTAAAAATATCAAAAAATATTTTATTTTTATCAATAAAACATTTTATTCTTTTTCATCACAAATATGTTCTTCCAATAGCCAATCACATTTTGCCACATCATCATCTCAACCACATAATCATTTTCATTTTCATTATCATTTTCTTTTTAATTCTTGTCCTTAATCCAAAATTATACCCTTATTACACAATTGCCATCCAACCTAATTTTCCCCTATAAATACTAAAATAATCACACTCAATCATTGGACACACATCCCAAGAAACCCTAAAAAATCAGTCACCACAACCCTCACCGGCGCCGCCGCCGGCCACCACAAACCACCTCCGGCCACCACCTCAAAAATCATCCCAAATTCAAAATCAAACATACTTTTCCTACTAATTCAACCGTCCTGATTCCGAATCCGTGGTTAGTTTCGTGAAAAAACGCGACGGACTTAAAGGCTTAGATCCGGATGATTCAAGCACAATCGAAGGTATCGAGCTCTCAATCCATGCTATTGAGACCCTTCTGAACGTTCCCATTCATTCCATTTTCGTTGAAACTCACCGGAAATCCGCGTTGATGTTTTGAACTCGCCGGTTTGTTTTCGTTCGTGTAGTTGTTTTTGTTCATAATCTGTAAAAGTTGATACTAAATTCATGATCCTTGCATTTTTCTGTTTGATTTGGTATATTTACATGTTAATTTTGGTGAACGGAAGTGTTAGAACCATTAACGCCGGCGACGGCGGCCTCTTCCCTTCCCCGTCCGTTTCTGTTCTGATTTGTGAAGAAGAAGAAGAAGGGGGACGGACACGTGTCGCAGCGTGAGAGGCTGCGAAGCTTCTCACGCGCGCCCCCCAATTTCTCGTCGCGCCCCCCGTCCGTTTTTTTTGTTTGACCTGTAGGGTTTGTGACCGGGCGGGTTTGACCCATGTGTCACCCGACCCGGTCCGATTTTGATTAATTAGAATTGGGCCAAACCTTGTTCTGAGCCCAGTTTCTTTTTTGTTTGTTTGTTTTTTTTATCTTCTGTTTACACACCCCTATTTTGCTAATACCCCACTGTAAACATGTTTTTTCTTTTTATGGCTTATTGAGTAAAAAATGCTTAATGAAAAATAAATGATTATTTCAAAAGTGCTTATGCAAATAAGCACTTTTGGAATAAGTGTTTATTTAATTATTTTATACTTTTTCTCAATTAACTTTGAAATGAAATATTAGATTAAAAATAATAAATAGTCTGACGCATGACTTGTCTCTGTCTTAAGCTTTTAGTTTGACTTTTAGGTTGACTTTTAGGTTGACTTTTCTTTGACTTTTTACTTTGATTTTTTGGTTGACTTCTTATAGTTGACTTTTCTTATTTGACTGAGTTATGCTAAATACATGTAATTGCCTGAATGATTTATTTCTCTTTGTCTGATACATGATTACTTGTTTATATGCTCATAACTGATGCATTTTTAATTGTTCAGTATCATCGATTATATGTCATTTGCATTCATGCATTTGCATTTCTCTCTTCTTCTACCTTTCTTTTTCTTTTTCATTTCTGAAACTTGAAAATGGCTTTTCTCAAAATAACTAAAAAATAATAAAAATTAATTAATTAAGGTGAAAAAGGGGGAGTCTGACGTACGTCTTTCTCGGCCTGAATAGTATAGTCTCTGACGTACATCTCGTGACGGTGTACTATTCTCATCTTAATTAATGGTTTTCTTAATTAAATTGCTTAATTAATTAAAGTGAAAAGGGGGAGTCTGACGTACGTCTTTCTCGGCCTGAGTAGTGCAGTCTCTGACGTACATCTCATGACGGTGCACTATTCTCATTTTAATTAAAGTTCTTAATTTAACTTGAGTGGTAAAAGGGGGAGTCTGACGTACATCTTTCTCGGCCCGGATGAGCCCGACCCCTGACGTACATCTGGTGGTGGCGTGCAATCCCCATTCACTGAACACTTCTAAAAAACTATAAAAATAACTCAATTCACTTCAAATTCATTTTCCTGCCTTCCGTGCAGTCAACTCTTTTCCAACTGCCCTTGTGCAGTCAAAAATCTTCTCAACTTGTTTTTCTTAAACGGATGACGCTTTATTCATTCCCCTGCTACAGACAAACGCTTAAGCCTCCGAAGCGAGCATACAAGTATACTGTTGTATCAGTGGAATGCGACCTAAGCATCGTTCACTAAAAATAACCAACATACAAAATCTTTTCAGTAAGAACTACGTGAGCTTTGACTTCCTCATTGTACTTGGGGGATACGTAGGAGCGAGAGCCTCTCTCGTCAAGCCAAATAATAAAAAACTCTTTTTTTTTCCTTTTCAGTTTAATATGCGGTAATCTTTTCTTTTACATGCGGTTATCTCTGTTTATGCAAACCAGAATTCCTCAAATGGTTCCCGTTGAGTACAACGGATATGAGGGGGTGTTAACGTCTTCCCCTCATGTAACCAACTCCCGAACCCGATCTTTTAAGGTTTTATCATTATTTTCCTTTCCCCTCATGGGATAAATAAAATATGGTGGCGGCTTCATTGTTTACATTTCTGCATTGCATCTTATCATTGCATATCTGTACATTTTTTGCGCCGGGTACTACAGCTGGCGGCTTCACTGGGGACATTTGTGTAGAGAGTTAAGCCTAATTTGGGGCTTTTGGTTTGCTTATTCCAGGTTAGCCGTATCTGTCCTATCTTTTACTTTACCGCAAAATATTGAACTGTCTGGATTTGCTGGCTTTGTCTTCTCTTCTACTCTTTTTTTTCCTTTTGCCTTTATAGCTTGGTTCTTGGTTACTGTGTGAAGCTCCGTACCAGAGCTTGAGAAAAGCTTAGGGCTAGTTGAGGGGTTTTTATGTTGGGTTCTCTGCCGTACAACTTTGAGCGCCGACATAAAAATTCCGACCAGAGTAGACTCTCTCGAGGTGGTTGGGTTCTCTGACGTACGTCTTTGAGCGCTAGTTGCTTCGTGTTGGGTCCAGGACTCTGGGGACCTTTTATCCAGTCTAGGTGTCCAAACCATTTGTCTAGGGACCACCGTTTAGAACCCGTGTCGAGGTTATAATGTCGACTCATCTAGTTGGCGTTATAATCTCGCCCAGATGAGGTTGCTTTTGGGAAAAGTAATCAAGAATTTTGGGTAACCGTGTCAACCTAGAACATGTGAGAGGGATGGGTTACATGTAACTTTGAACTTTTGGCCTCAGAGATTCCATTTTGAAAAAGAACTTGGTTGTTATGAATATGGGAGATTTGTGACTTTGAGATCAAGTTCGCCTGATGATACAATGTTACTGTGATCATACCCATTCATTTTGCATTCATGACATCCATGCATTCATGAAAATAATCATGCATATTCATCTTTTGCATATCTTTACAAAAAATGATGATGAGAAAAGTTTTGAATAAAATCATGCATTTCAATCATAAAAAATCATGCATTTTCAAATCACAAAAGAAACTCATTTTCATTCATTCATTCCAACAGCTATCTTCCCAGCACCGTTACTGGACTAGAAAAGTTTCTCACCATATCATGGATAACTGGCAAGAAAGGCACGATGAGTTATAGACTGAGGTAACTCAGATGGGTGGACAGGTATCCTAGTTAGGTTGAAAGCTAGATCAGGTCTTGGAGATGTTGGCTAATATGAATATGCAACCAAGGATGGTTGAGGTCCCTTCACCTACAGTTATGGTTACTCAAGGAAATGTCTTTGCTGGTTATGATTGGCCTGCTTTTGGTCTACCCGAAGGTTGCGTTTCACAAGGATATGTGCCTGCGACCTCTGCTCCACTTATGGAAGTTCCTGCTAGGGTTAATGTTGTTCAACAAGTGGTTGACCTGAATCAAGAAGCGTTTGATGATCCTAGAGATGCTTACGAGGGTCCCGAGCCTCATGGGCCCAGTTTTGCTTATCAAGGACTTGTGCTCCCGGTTAATGAACCAAAGGTTGATTCTACTCCTCTGTTAGAACAGAAATACCAAGCTCTAGAGGAAAGATTGAATCTGGTGGAAACAGGCAGTGATCCATTAGATTTTACAAAGATGTCCCTGGTTTCTGATGTGGTACTCCCACCAAAGTTCAAGAGGCCTGACTTCGAAAAGTACAAGGGTTTGAGTTGTGCAAAGAACCACTTGGTCATGTATATCAGGAAAATGGCTTCTTGGCTTCTTACTCTCATGATGACAAGCTGATGATACATTATTTCCAAGACAGTCTGGCTGATGTGCCTCTCAACTGGTACATGCAACTTGAAAAAGGTAACATCCAGTCGTGGAGGGATTTAGCTAATGCTTTTATCAAACATTACCAGTATAATATGGATATGGCTCCAAGCCGCACTCAACTTCAGAACACCACTCAGAAGGATGGTGAATCCTTCAAGGTCTATGCACAAAGGTGGAGAGCATTGACTTCTCAAGTACGTCCACCACTCCTAGAAACAGAACTTGTGGACATGTTCATCAATACTCTGCAGGAGGCATACTATAAAAATATGATTGGTAGTGTTTCCTCAAACTTCTCTGATTTGGTCCGAGTTGGTGAAAGAATTGAGATGGGGATCAAGAGTGGTAAGATTCCATTTGTTGCTAGTTCTCAGAATAGTACAAGGAAGCCAGCTAATAGTTTCAAAGAAAAAGAAGAGGAAGAGACTAATGCTGTCTGTCATACCCCAAATTTTACCCTCCAAATTTTAGTACATATTTATTTTAGTCAATTTTACTTATTTTTCTGGCAAGAAACTTTTTGTATTAAAAATATTTTATCACTTTTTTTTGTTTGTCCAGAATTATAAAAATAAAGCATATATATAAAAAGAAGGAAAATATATAAACTTATATAGAAAGAAAATAAGAAAAGACACAAAAATATAAAAAAGAAGTAAATTAAACAAAATAAAACCAAATCAATCATTAAAAACAAACAAAATCTCTCAAATTAATTTACTAACCAAATCTCTCAAGATTCATTCAAGTTTTAAAAAGCCTAATTCAAAACTATAAATAGAGGCTCTTTCTACACAATAATACACACACCAATTCTTCATTCATACCACAAAATTCTCCACACACAAAAATTCGAGAACACAACAAAAATCTCTACACAACTAGTTCTTCACAAACACACCTCTCCCTCCGCTGTAACATAGCAACACCAAATTCTGCATAAACAGAATTCTCACACACCACATATTGCCGCGCCGCTGTCTTCCCCGCCGTCGATGCCAAAACAGAGCCACCGCGTCGAACCAATCGTTGCCGGATAACACCGCTGCTGGTCTTTTTCCTCCTCCTCACGGTCAGGCCATTCTTTCACGCGTTTTGTTTATTTTGATGGTGTATTTACGTAACTGCTTAATACTATTATTATGTTAATATTGTGTGCATATGTATCTATGTATTTATTTATTTAGTTGGGTTTATATGTTTATTTGTATATTTACTTATATATTTAGTTAGTTTAATGAATGAATCCATTTTCTGGTTTTTTTGTTTTTTTTAGCGCTGCTGCTTGCTTGCTTTGTGTTATGTTCAAACTCATGTTATGTAATTTATGTTCAACAAGAGGCAAATAAATATCATGTTTTATGACTAATTAAGCGTACAACTTTCTGAGCTTTTAGGACATTAGTTGTGTAACTTTAATTCTTTAACAAAAAAACAAAACACTTAATAAATTAAAAGTGGGTTAAAAAAGAGGAGGCGGATGCACATCCGTTCGCTTCTCGACTAATTGGGGGCTTAGTGCACACTTTGTCCGACTTTTAGTCGTCTTCCACTCAAACCCATAAAAAGAACATTAAAAAACATCAACAAATCAAATCAAATTTTTTTCGCCTTCGGGTCATTCTTAAAAGTCATTTTAAGAGGTAAAAGCAAAACCTTTTTCATAAAAAACACAAACCAACACCATACCCAGAACTACGTAGCTTTGATTTCCTCATCGCACCGGAGGATACGTAGGAGCAAGAGTCATCTTGTCAAGCATAATAATAAAAAATATAATTTTCCCCCTTTTCTTTTTATGTAAATATCTCTTAATAAAATAAAAATATAATAAAAAACATGTAAATAAAACTCTAAAAATTCTTAATACCCTAGAACTAATTAGGAGGTTCCCGTTGAGTACAACGGATGTGAGAGGTGCTAATACCTTCCCCTCGCATAACCAACTCCCGAACCTGGAAATGGTTGCGATGACCATATTTCCATTGTTTTTAGGTTTTATCAATATTTTCCTAATCAAATAAAATTTGGTGGCGACTCTGTGTCATGCCGAGTGTCCTAAACGCTCGGGCAATTTTCGCGGCGCGACAGCTGGCGACTCTGCTGGGGACATTTAAAATTAGAGAGTTAAGCCTATCCTCTAGTTTTAGGGTTATTTGTTTTGTTTGTTTACTTTGTTTTTATTCTTGTTTTATTCTATTTTTTATTTATTTTCCCGCATTATTATATTTCTTTGTGGGTGGGTTTATTTTTGAATGAAATTTGAGAAAAACCCTAAGTTAGGTTAGGAGTTGGTAGTATGGACCTATGGGATGCACATCCCAATGGGTGATGTACGAAGACTCCGCCTAGAGTAGACTGGTTCAAAAGGATTCGTCAGGAATGGGCTAGCCCCTCCGCTTGGCAAAACTTTGGATTCGGTCAGCGACTCTAGGACCCCCCTTTAGAACCCAAAGACTCCATTTAAGGGAGACCCTTTGAAATTTCACCATGTATCATGTGGAAGAATCAAAGGAATCTACCACCTTAAATGGAGCCTTCAAAAAATAAAAGAAAAAACAAAATCCCTTAGAACCACCCATGTGAGGGGTTTGGGTAGAAGAGCTTAGAACTGACCTAACATAAGGAGCCCTCCTATGTAGGTCGTCATGTTAAACGCATCCCTCATAAAATTTGAGTCATAACATGTCATTAAAGTCTTTTTGCATACACATGGAAAAAATCTCTTGCATCTTCATGCATTTTCATGCATCTGCATTCTCATACATATACATCCTTCAAAGAAGTGGTTCAAGAACTCATCGACAGCAAGAAGTTAAGTTTCAAAGGAGGAGTCCCATTCATCAATGGTCACCCTTTTCTTCAACAAAGTGCAAGAACTCCAAGAAGCATCCCTCATGGTTGGCCAATCATCAAGAAAGCTCCCTTCCAAGGATCATTCAGCTTTGAATTTCTAGTTTTAATTTTATCCTTGCAAAGTATTTATTTGCTTTTGGAGTTGTAACTTTTGACTAGTATTTTTAATAAAATCAGTATGCATGTTTCTGAAATTCATCTTTTCATATTTCACTCTTTCATCTCTTTCCATTTCTTTGATCATACTTACAAACTTGGAGCGAGGATGATGAAAATAAATAACTGATTATTGCTGATATATGTTTTCATTGGTAAAAAAACCTGGTTGACGATGTAAGGCGTTTTCAAAATAAAAATTAGTTAGTTCATGCTAAGTTGAGTCATTCTTGGATATGTTTTCATTGTTATCTGATTCTCCCAGTTTCTTGAGATATATCAAATTTTTAAGAAAAGCAAGCAGTTTTGGTTTGATACTTGACATGACACTTTAAGAGTATATAGGTTGTTTTCGTACTTTTGGCTACATTATGAAGGTTTAGTAATAATTCAATAAAATCGGTACCGTCTTAACACCCTAGACACCCGGAAATATGTAATATTAATTTGAGTACTAATGTTGACAAAGACTTGAACTTAAATTCTAAAATAAACCTTAGTAGTTTATCTTAGCAGTCGGCACCATCTTAAGCACAAACTAAGTGGGAAATCAATGAACATAAGTGAATGATCCAAAAATGAAAGTTTAAACACTTTGGTTGATTTTAAAAAGGGGAATGCACTTATTGAGTTAGATGATCATCACTCGGTTGTTTAATTCAACAGTCGTTGAACATACAAAGTAAAACCATGGTAAATAAACCCTTTTAGTAGTTGGTTCAGAGGTGTCTGATTCTGAACTTGGTAGGGCGGGTTACGATCCGATCCCCCACAACTGCATTTGGGAGAGGAAAAGGGGTTTGCCAAACTTTTGTTATCAGCACCCCTCGATAAATGATCATAATCACTAACAGATTTTCCTACCATGAGCGTGTACAAGATAACGGGCTTAATGTGATTGCACTTGAATGAAAAGGATGAATAATATTTAAGCAAAAGTCAGAGTCATAATAAAATACTTCAGGTTTGTCTTCATATGATGGGAATCTTTGACCGCAACAAGTGGTTTTGTGTTACTACGGTGCCCTTGGTATTTGATATCTATTACTAGATTTTCCTATCTAGCCGGCAACCACGTATGATTAGAGTTGTCGTGTCCTGTGTCAAACATGTGCTAAAAAGAGTTATATTTACATGCTTGAGGACAAGCAAAAGTTCAAGTACGGGAAAATTTGATAACACAAATTTATGTCGTTTTTGGCTTGATTTACATGAATTTTAGGTGCATGAAAAATTCTCAAAAGACCTAATTGAAGCTAGGTTCACTATGAAAGCATATTCGGCAAATTTATTGTTAAACTGACTCATCCTGTTTGTTATGTAATCAACAATTATCTTTTGTACATACCATATGTGCTTCCACCAAAAATATATATTCAATTTCAAAAACTCGCAGGTGCATTGTGTTAGAAATACTTGTCAACAGAAATGATTTTACTTGCAAATCAATACCCGGCATCTGGTTAATTTATCAAACGGTTTGATCAAAGGAGAACTGAATCAAGGCGCTCCTAATTAGGGGCAAGGCATCTAAGGAACCTACCAATCAGTGGCAAACTCCTTCTAAATTAGGGGCAGGTCCTTTAAAATCCTGCTATTCAAAGTCAAAAATGTTCAAGAATTGGCTAGCCTAGGGGCACTATCCCTAAAACGCCAATTAATTAAGGGGCATACCTCTCAAGAATTCAAATAATGGGGCAGTTCGCAGCACTGTCATATCAGACTCAGTCTCAAGCAACCTCCTTTGCTCTAGTATTCAACATTGAATGTAGCACTCCTCTCGAATGGTCATCCTACACCAGGGAAGGAAGGGAACCTCTGCTCATAAGACTCCAATGAAGTCAAAAATATTATGCCTTAAAAAAAATATATAAAAAAAAAAATATAAGAGCTCGCTAAGTCGAAAACCCGAAAGGGCGGCTTAAGCAATAGAGAGCGTACCGCTGGATCGAAAACCTGAAAAGGCGGTCCATGCAAAAATTAGGGGCACCAAAAAAAGGAAAACATTCCCGGTGGACTGAAAACTCGAAAGAGCGGTCCACGCAAAAGTTAGGGATTTTAAAAGAAAAGAAAATGGGGCAATACAAGACTGTAGGGGCCATCCCTCTCCATACTTTCAAGTCGTTCAAGTGAATCATGTCGGACATCAGCAACTGTGAATTCAGAATGGGTGTCGGGAGATCATGCTGGCAAAACTCATGGGCTTCGGACAAAGAAACTTTGCTGCAAAACTCATTTTTCAAGCCTTAAACCATTCAAAAAAAAAACCTCTCATACACTTTTAAATCATATTCATGCATCATTCAGCATTGGCATCCATAAGCTCAATCTTCATTTGCACTCATAATTCAAATTCTTTCACTAAATTCAAAGTCCAGTACCTGTTGGCAACCACAAAACTCAATCATTATTCGACCTCAATCGGTCACTCCAAAAGCATTGGTTTCTCTTGACACCTCAAGTCCAACCCACACATCTTGAAGCCCAATGTCCATTGACACTTATTCAACACACATTAATCTTGCATTTCATGCATCATCCTGCATAAAGTACACTATGCCAAACAAAAAGACATACCACGCATATGCACAAAGCATGCATTACATAACAAAATCCCAATATTAAAGAGGTAATTCAAAGTCCAATCATCATTGGCAAATAAAATCAAAAGTCCAATTTTCATTGGCAAATCCAATTCAAAGCTCAGGCTTCCCCAATATTTCATTTCATCCATCAGTCACGAATGACACAACAAGCATCAATCAGACATGACATAACATGCACCAGATAGCATGCATTAATATACGATCATCATTCCCATCATTATCTCGTCAGTAGATCCTTTGGCAGACCTCGGCAGCAGTTATTTATCTCGTCAGTAGATCCCTTGGCAAACCTCGGCAGTAGTTATTTATCTCGTCAGCAGATCATCTAGAAAACCTCGACAGTAGGTATTTCTCATAAAATCTCGACAGTAGATTCCCAAATTATTCTCGACAGTAGATCATCTAGAAAACCTTGGCAGTAGGTATTTCTCATAAAATCTCGACGGTAGATTATACAGCAAACCTCGACAGTAGGTATTTCTCATAGAATCTCGGTAGTAAACACCCAATTTTGCATCATGCATCATTCATGCATGGCATCATTCATACATAACATCATTCATACATAACATCATTCATGCATGGCATCATTCATGCACAAAACCATGGGCAACATAACCAGAAATAAATCTAGAGTTTCCTCAGCATGGAATGTTAGGCGGGTACTTCACATCCCCAGCAAATCAGATTAACCCGGCCACGGGTTGATAGCAACCACTCACACTTATTTTTAGATCTAAGCACCCTGAGGGGAGATGGTCTAATTATGTTAGCACCCTGCGGGGCAATAACCAGTTTATTTTTAGATCTAAGCACCCTGAGGGGAGATGGTCTAATTATGTTAGCACCCTGCGGGGCAATAACCAGTTTATTTTTAGATCTAAGCACCCTGAGGGGAGATGGTCTAATTATGTTAGCACCCTGCGGGGCAATAACTAGTTATCTTTAGGATAAGCACCCTGAGGGGAGAAGATCTGATTATGTCAGCACCCTGCGGGGCAGCAACCATTTATCTTTAGGATCTAAGCACCCTGAGGGGAGATGACCTAACGCTTTAAACACCCTGAGGGGTGACGACTATCCTTTATCGGAAACACTCTGCGGAGTGACGATTTCCTTTTAGTTGGAACACCCTGAGGGGTGACGACTATCCTTTATCGGAAACACTCTGCGGAGTGACGATTTCCTTTTAGTTTGAAAACCTTGAGGGGCGACGACTATCCTTTAGCGGAAACACTCTGCGAAGTGACGATTTCCTTTCGATTTAGCACTTAGTGAGGTGACAACTACCTTTTAACCTAAGAACCCTGCGGGGCAACAGTTATCCTTTTTGAAGTACCCTGCGGGGCGATGACTTCTTCTTGGTTCAATTACCTACGGGAAACGGTTATCTTTCAAAAAACTAGGCACCCTACGGGACAATGCCTATTTTCGGTTTAAGCACCCTTCGGGGCGGGAACTACCCTTAAGATCTAAACATCGTCAAGGCGATAATCGATCTTTCACTTTCATAAGGTAAAATTATGGGTATTTCTTATATTTAACTATCTTTCAAAGGCATTTAAAGATATTTAAATAGGGGCAGCTGTCATACCCCAAATTTTACCCTCCAAATTTTAGTACATATTTATTTTAGTCAATTTTACTTATTTTTCTGGCAAGAAACTTTTTGTATTAAAAATATTTTATCACTTTTTTTTGTTTGTCCAGAATTATAAAAATAAAGCATATATATAAAAAGAAGGAAAATATATAAACTTATATAGAAAGAAAATAAGAAAAGACACAAAAATATAAAAAAGAAGTAAATTAAACAAAATAAAACCAAATGTTTGGTCTTGAAGAGCAAGCAAGAGAATTAACACTAAAATATAAAATGAGAGCAAATCAATCATTAAAAACAAACAAAATCTCTCAAATTAATTTACTAACCAAATCTCTCAAGATTCATTCAAGTTTTAAAAAGCCTAATTCAAAACTATAAATAGAGGCTCTTTCTACACAATAATACACACACCAATTCTTCATTCATACCACAAAATTCTCCACACACAAAAATTCGAGAACACAACAAAAATCTCTACACAACTAGTTCTTCACAAACACACCTCTCCCTCCGCTGTAACATAGCAACACCAAATTCTGCATAAACAGAATTCTCACACACCACATATTGCCGCGCCGCTGTCTTCCCCGCCGTCGATGCCAAAACAGAGCCACCGCGTCGAACCAATCGTTGCCGGATAACACCGCTGCTGGTCTTTTTCCTCCTCCTCACGGTCAGGCCATTCTTTCACGCGTTTTGTTTATTTTGATGGTGTATTTACGTAACTGCTTAATACTATTATTATGTTAATATTGTGTGCATATGTATCTATGTATTTATTTATTTAGTTGGGTTTATATGTTTATTTGTATATTTACTTATATATTTAGTTAGTTTAATGAATGAATCCATTTTCTGGTTTTTTTGTTTTTTTTAGCGCTGCTGCTTGCTTGCTTTATGTTATGTTCAAACTCATGTTATGTAATTTATGTTCAACAAGAGGCAAATAAATATCATGTTTTATGACTAATTAAGCGTACAACTTTCTGAGCTTTTAGGACATTAGTTGTGTAACTTTAATTCTTTAACAAAAAAACAAAACACTTAATAAATTAAAAGTGGGTTAAAAAAGAGGAGGCGGATGCACATCCGTTCGCTTCTCGACTAATTGGGGGCTTAGTGCACACTTTGTCCGACTTTTAGTCGTCTTCCACTCAAACCCATAAAAAGAACATTAAAAAACATCAACAAATCAAATCAAATTTTTTTCGCCTTCGGGTCATTCTTAAAAGTCATTTTAAGAGGTAAAAGCAAAACCTTTTTCATAAAAAACACAAACCAACACCATACCCAGAACTACGTAGCTTTGATTTCCTCATCGCACCGGAGGATACGTAGGAGCAAGAGTCATCTTGTCAAGCATAATAATAAAAAATATAATTTTCCCCCTTTTCTTTTTATGTAAATATCTCTTAATAAAATAAAAATATAATAAAAAACATGTAAATAAAACTCTAAAAATTCTTAATACCCTAGAACTAATTAGGAGGTTCTCGTTGAGTACAACGGATGTGAGGGGTGCTAATACCTTCCCCTCGCATAACCAACTCCCGAACCTGGAAATGGTTGCGATGACCATATTTCCATTGTTTTTAGGTTTTATCAATATTTTCCTAATCAAATAAAATTTGGTGGCGACTCTGTGTCATGCCGAGTGTCCTAAACGCTCGGGCAATTTTCGCGGCGCGACACTGTCACTTTTGAGAATGACAAAGCTCCACCACTGATGCATGTGTAGTTTCCTTACTTCCCATATTCGTACTTGGCTACTGCCCAACATCAGCAATTTTCCGAGTATCCATATCAAATGCAAATAAATCATGTGCCGCATCAAACTCAAAAGGAACGACCGGCTCAACAACAGCCCAGAAAGGTCTTCGATCCAATTCCTATGTCATACAGTCAACTTCTTCCTTATCTGGTACGCAGTGGAATGGAAACTGCTGGGACTATGAAACCCAAAACTGCACCATTTCCAGCTTGGTATGATGCCCAGGCAAAATGTGAGTATCATGCAGGAACTGAAGGTCATTCCACTGATGACTGCAAAGCCTTTAAGTACAAGGTGCAAGAACTTCTTGATAAGAAATCGTTGTCCTTTGAGGAAGGCGAGCCGGTTATGAAAAATGAACAGTAAATGGGGTATTCAGCAAGTTTCTCCGATGTTTGTTTCCAGTGAGAATTAAATTGCCATGCTAAAGGATGAAGAGAATAATGGAAATAGTCCAGCTAGGGTGCACCTGTGTTCTTCAAACACAATTTTGCAAACTAGGAAGCTCATCTCTATGATCACTAGGCTTTTTATTTCTTTCTTGTCAAGCATTTGTTTGCTTTTAAGATTATGTACTTCGTCAAGTATTTTTAATATAATAAGCATGCATGTTTTTGAATCAATCCATTTGTGTTCACTTTGTTTATTTTATTACTTACAAACTTGGAGCGAGGATGATGAAAACAAATAACTGGTCTTTGCTGATTTATGCTTTCAATGGTGAAAAAACCTAGTTGATGATGTAAGGCATCGTTTTACTTTCCTTCATTATTTCATTAAAATAAAAAAATTGAATTGAGCCGTTCTTGCATATGTTTGTTGTTATCTGATTCTCCTAGTTTCTTAAGACATATCTTTTTAGAAAAAATCAATTTTGGTTTGATTCTTGACCTGACACTTCAAGAGTATATAGGTTGTTTGCACTTTAGGTTATTATGAAAGTTCAGTAATGATTCAATAAAATCGGTACTGTCTTAACATCTTAGACTCTTTGAAGTATGTAAGATCAATTTGAGTACTGATTTTGACGAAGACCTGAACATAAGTTTTAAGTAACCCTCAGTAGTTTATCCTAGCAGTCGGCACCATCTTGGGCGCAAACTAAGTAGGAAATCGATGAACATAAGTGAATGATCCAAAAATGAAAATTTGCATACTTTGGTTAATGCACTTATTGAGTTAGAAGACCCTCACTCTGTTGTTTAACCCAGCAGTTGTTGAAAAACCATGGTAAATATACCCATTTAGTAGTTGGTTCAGAGGAGTCTGGTTCTGAACTTGGTAGGGCGGGTTGCTATCTGATCCCCCGCAACTACATTTGGAAGAGAAAGAGGGGTTTACCAAACTGATTTTTACCAGCTCCCCTCGATATATGATCATAATCACTAACAGATTTTTCTACCATGAGCGTGTACAAGATAACGGGCTTAATGTGATTACGCTTGAATGAAAAGGGTGAATAAAATTTAAGCAAAAGTTAGAGTCACAATAAAATGCTTCAGATTTGTCTTCATATGATGAGAGTCTTTGACTGCAATGTGTGGTTTTGTGATATTACAGTACCCTTGGTATTGATATCTATTATTCGATTTTCTTTTCTAGCCGGCAACCACGTATGATTAGAGTTGTCGTGTCTTGTTTCAAACCCGTGACTAAAAAAGAGTTGCTATTTATGTGCTTAATGACAAGCAAATGTTCAAGTATAGGGAATTTGATAACACAATTTATATTTTCTTTTGGCTTGATTTACATGAATCATAATGGCATGCTATAATACTCAAAAGACCTAAATGAAGCTAGGTTCACTTTGAAAGCATTCGGCAAATGTATTGTTAAGCTGACTCCTCCAGTTTGTTGAGTAACTAATAATTATCTCTATTTTCTACACATCGTATGTGTTTCAAAAAAAACTTGCATGTGCAAAATACTTTTTCAAAAGAAATGATTTTACCTGCAAATCAATACTTGACATTAAAGAAATCTGAGTCATGGTCTGATCAGGGGCAAAGCTGATTTGAGACGCTCCTAGCTAGGGGCAAGTTATATATGGATTCTGCCAATCAAGGGCAAACAAGTTGAATACCCTACTCATCAAAGGTGAATTGGTTCAAGAATTGGTTACACTGCAAATTTCATTTGGGCAGGGGCACACCCTTCATGGATTCAAGTGCTTGGGGCATACTTTGTCAAGATTATATCCTCCTGAAAGGTGCGACCGTGGTTGTCAATAATATGGATGGTAAAGAGTTTCCACTCTCAGTGCACGCTGTTGTAGTCAAAGAAAGCTGATGTTCCTCTTTGGAAACCTGTTTAAGCACCTATTTTGCAACAGAAGCTTGCAAGGGTCTTCATACTCAGCAATGTCAGAGTTACTCAGATTCTCGGTGCCGGAAAATTCAAACTCTCTTCAACAGAAAATTAGAAATTCATTCATTCATGCGTACATGCATTCACGCATACATGCATACAAACTCCTGCATATAATCAGATATTTCATCTGCATTAGTTCTGCATTTAGGCATTAGATATACATAGTCATGCATTCATGAAATACAGATTCAAAATATTTGTCTTAACAGGTTGCAGACTTGGATCTCTTGTTCAGTAACAAAGGTCTGCGGGCCTAATTCTCCAACAAGACGATTATCGAATCAGAACTTCTCAACAAGAAGGGTTGATGAATCTTTTCCCTAGTGAACTGGTCAACAAAGTGTCATCTCCAAGCAGATCAGTCAGTGCATCATATTCTCAATGAGAAAGGTTGATGAATCTTTTCTTTCCCCAGTGAGGCAGTTGATAATTGTTCATCCCAGCAAGTTGGTTGTTAAACCATTTTACCCGGTAAAGTTGGCTTATGTATAACATCCCCAGTGAATGGATCAATAAGTCATTACACCAGTAAGCCCGTCAGCATATTGTATCCTCAATAAAGTTGGTACACCTTACTTCGGCAGGTTGATTTCAGAACCATATCCCCAATGAAGTCAGCATCCAACATCTCCAAAAAGTTGATTAATGAACCATGTTTCTCAGCAACACAGTTGTCAAGAAGTTGTCATGCAAAGTTTTGCCATAGTAATGGCGGAATATTCGACTCTTTCTCTCAGTGAGTTTCTTTCTTCAAAGATACCTCCAACTTAAGCAAAATACTCAGATACAAAGCTCAGTCTTCACTGAAAATCAAGACAGTTCAGTCATTGCTGAAAACCAAGGTTCAGTCTTCACTGAATATCAGAAAAAAGTTCAGTCTTCACTGAATATCAGAAAAAGTTCAGTCTTCACTGAATATCAGAAAAAGTTCAGTCATCACTGAATATCAGGAAAAAGCTCAGTCTTTGCTGTCATATCAGTTCAATCTTCGGCAAACACCAGAGTAAAGTTCAGTCTTCACTGAAAATCAAGATAGTTCAACCATTATTGAGAATCAGAAAGTTCGATCTTCATTGAACACCAGAAAAAGTACAGTCTTCACTGTTATCTCAAATCAGCCTTTGCGCCGGGTACTACAAAGTCAAGTACTCTGTGTTTGAGTTGTAATTGTGTACTGCTCCTAAGTTGTGAAGTACGGAGTTAGTTGTGTCTTTAGAGTGTGACTCTTGAAACAAACAACGAAAAAGAACAAAGTGATAACAATGCTGGTTGTACTGTTTGGTAGGAATTGAGACGGGGTCTCATATCTAGGAGTTCCTAGGTAGAGCAGCACGGGATAGGGTCTAGGTGCATAACCAAGTAGTGAGGCTACGTTGGTGTATTTCACTAGAACTATTATAGTGGGTTCATTCCTGGATTGGTATCCCCCAGACTAGGGCAGTTGCGTCGAACTGGGTTAACAAACTCATTGTGTTCTTTACTTTTCAGTCACGCTTATTTTACTTTGCTACGCTAAGTTATTTTATTATTGTGTGACAAATGCTCGGACACTAGTGCTAACATTGTGCACAGCATTTGTCTGTCTGATTGCCAGAATTTCAAGTTCTCTTTGTCTTCATTTATTGTTTGGTTTTTTACACTAAATATTCAATTAATAATTTGTAGTGAATAACTCGTTTAGAATCACTTCTTGTTAATTTAATTTTACTTCATCATGATCTTTGAATCTTGATGATTTTAATGTTAATCAATCTCCTTGAATTTTTGTTTCAGTCTTGTGAAGTGTAGGATTGTCCATGATAGAAGTTATCTTGTGGATATATTTTTGCATTGATTTCATATCATGAGGTACTCTTTGTTTTTGCATTTATTTTATGTATTTCTTAGTTCTCATTTGTAATATTAATTGTTGTGTTTCAGGCAGTGGCTCGGTTTTAGGTGCATAATCGGCCAACAAAAAATGCATCTTCTTAAAAATGTTTGGTTTATAGATTTTTGATTAACATGCATCAATCTTTTTGCTTTTAATAATTTGTTTTTTGAATGCATTCTTATCAATTTATTCTTTGGTGTGTTTGATGATTATGCAAGTGTCCTAAAGGAACAAAATATGCTTATGGCATGTGGCTGCCTAGAACATAAGCACACCATTTCCATGTCCCTAGGAGTACAATGATAGATATGAAGGCATGAAGCTATAAGTTGTGATCTGTTTCAGCTTGGAGGTGGGTCATTTCTTTTTGGATGAGTAAAGAGATGCACAATTAGAAAATATGCCTTGGAAGGATGCTTCTAATGCCCCCAACTCAATGGATTCTCTAAGTCCAAACACCAACGAAGATTGAATAATAGAGAGATTAAAAGTAACAATGTAAGTCGTTGCTAGTTTTTTAGAGTTGTAATTTTGTGATGGATTCGAAGTAAACAATGGTTGTCATTTTGCTTTCAAGTTTGTACCAATTTTGTTCTGCTCCGAGTTATTTCATGCAATTTCAATTTTGGAAGATTTAACTAGGTGAAATTGTTGGTATTTTAATGTATTTTGTTGGTTTGAGATGTTTGTAACACTTATTAATTTTTTAATATAATTGAAATTCTTTTTTATAGTTATAGATGACTTGATGTGTACAAAAGATACATATTGACAAATTATTATTATTTAGAAAGTATGAACAATGTGTAAAAATGCAAAAAAAAAAAAATCCTATACCAACGGACAAATCCGTGGGTAAAGTGATTTACAATAGTTGGTAATGTCTGTGGGTATAGCTCTTAGATATTGTCCAACGGCTGAAAACGCCGTAGCTATAGGCTATTGCCACGGAAAAATTTCGTTGGTACAACATACATAAAGTACACGGGACAAAACCGGGGTCGGTATAAGTTTTTCGACTTATACCTACGGTTTTTTAACCTTTACCCACTGATTTTGTCTGTGGCAATAGGTCGAATTTGTTGTAGTGATCGCGTGGCATGAGAGCCACACGATTCATCTTCAGATGCGGAGGGACACACGGTCGCTGGAAGGGCTGGCGTGTCGCGTACGAAAGGTAGGAGGGAGCATTTTTTTAGCTGCTTCCGAGACCATTGACTAAAAAACATAAAAATACCAACGTGATACGACAAAAATGTAGAAATAAATAGTAAAAACATGTATAAAAATGACTAAATAAATAGAATTGTGGACCTAATCAGAGGTTTTCGACGAGGTGTGAAGATTGCAAGAGTTGGTGGATCTTATTTAAGATTGAAGTGTAGTTCTTAGTATACTTGAATCGTATTGTATCGCTAAACTCTTGTGCACTTTGTTAATTCAATTTTTGAAATAAATTTCTTGATTCTACTTTTTCGAAATCGGGGGGAGACATACTGGACCAAGTGATGATAAGGAAATCCGGGAAGTCCCTAACCATCTCTTGTGTTCTTTTATCTTTTTATAGCTTTTATCATTTTTTGATTCATTAGAATTTGGTGAATTGAATTGTTGTGTATGAAATTCCATTGTTGTGAAAAGTTTAGTGATGCAATATGATTCCATTGCTGTGTGTGAAAAACATTTTTTTTTACACGGTGTGAAAAACACTTATGGTGTGATTCGTTGTGGAGAGAGATTGAAAATAGAGAAATATGTGTGAGAGAGAGAGAAAGAGTGTGAGAAGAGAGAAATAAATGAGAAATTGAGTAGATTTAAAGGGTTGTTTGGTATAAGAGGAATAGAAGAGTGAGGGGATTGGTTATGGTGCATAAGCCTTGCTTATGCACCGTGCATAAACCCAACCCATTAAGTTGTAGCCCAACATGAGTGTTGTAAATCCCGGCCCACTAAGTTGTAACCCATGATTTCCCAACACGAACTCAGCATCACGAAAAATCCAAAATCTCTTCTATGATTGCAACCTTGGAACATGGCGTAATGTTTCTCTTTCATTCTCTGATTCACTTCACTCTTCACCTTCTTACACTACTCTTGTCTCTTATGGTGGTCTTTTCTGTTTAACAGATTCAATTTCATGTTCTTTACTTGTTTGTAACCTTTTAGCAAAATCCAAAAGAAAAATTCAATACCCAAATTTCAATCTTCACATTGAACATCTTACATTTGTTACAACTCTAAAAGGGTACATCATTTTTATACTCTCTTCTGAATCAAATTCGAATAGTGTTTTTCTTTATGAATCAAGCTTAAAAATTCAATCTTGTGTACTTTGATTTGGAGAATGGAAAATGGGAAAAACGTATTGGTGATTTACCTAATCAACTCACTTTTGTTAGATTGGTTAGTGTGAATGATGATGGTTTTGAAGGTAAAAAATTGTTTTTGATTGGTGGGGTTGGGAACAATGGAATTTCAAGGAGTATTAAATTATGGGAAATGAGTGATGAAGGTGATTGGGTTGAGATTCAAAGTTTGCCTGATCATATGTGTAACAAATTTGTGTCTATATGTTATCATAAATATAATTATGAACACGTTTATTGTTTTTGGCATGAAGGAATTATTTGTATGTGTTGTTATACTTGGCCAGAGATTTTGTATTATTTGGTTTCGTGAAGGACATCGCATTGGCTTCCTAGGTGTCCTTCTTTGCCATTGAAATGTAGATGTGGGTTTAAGTGGTTTTCTTTTGTTCCTAAGTTGTATGCTCAAGTTTGATTTGATGTATTTTAGCTTCCTGATTTTCTAAATTGATTTAATGTGGTACTACTCTATTATCTAAATTGATTTAATGTTTCATAAGTTAGTACTTAGTAGTTAATTTGCAATTAGTAAGCAACTTAGTGAGAAATGGATGCTTGTGTCAATTATGAGGTTTCTTCTTTGCTTGAAGCCATGGTTTATCCGGCTAATGGTTTCAATTTCGATTGCTTCTGTCCAATTTGTTTTCAATATAAACTATGAACTGCCGATTACAAATCAATGATTAGAATTTACTATTACGACTGTTTCTTCAACAGGCGGCCCTGATCCGCCATGCTTATCTATTAAAAAAAGTGTAAAGTGTTTTATATATTGAAACCATTAGTATTGTTAAATGGTTTTAAGATGTGATACACTGAAACCATAAGTATGGTTTAATGGTTTTATATAGTCTTTTATGTGAAATCAAAATAATTGTGTAATGGTTTCTAATAAAATAAAAGAACAATGAAATTATTAATGTTAAATGGTTTTGAATAATGATTATGATTGTTTGTCAAAAAAAATGATTATGATTGAAACCATAAAATAGATGTACTACTGAAACCATTAATATTGTTTAATGGTTTCAAGATGTTATACACTGAAACCATTAGTATGGTCTTATGGTTTCGATACCCTAAAATAGTAAAATAGATGTTTGAAACAATTAATATTGTTAAATGGTTTCAAGATGTTATACAGTGAGACCATTAGTATGGTCTAATGATTTCGATACTCTAAAATAGTAAAATGGATGTTTGAAACCAGTAATATTGTTAAATGGTTTCAAGATGTTATAAAGTGAAACCATTAGTATGGTCTAATGGCTTCAATACTCTAAAATAGTAAAATAAATGTTTGAAACCATTAATATTGTTAAATGGTTTCAAGATGTTATACAGTGAAACCATTAATATTAAAGATGATGAACTTAAAAAAACTTTATTTGTCATGATCTATTGGAATGCTCTTGGACTTAATGATTTTTCTGTTGGATTCTTTCAAAATGGTTGGAAGTATATGGCTTAGATTTTGTATGACATTGCTAGATTGGCTAGATTAGTATGAGGTAATTTAGTGTAAATCATTAAGGTAAATTACATTGACATTTGACTCATTCCCAATATAAATAAACTTGAGTTTGTCAATCAGTTTCGCCTGATATCTCTTTTTAACGCCTCTTATAAGATTATTGCAATTTACAAAGATTATGGTGAATAGATTGAAAACTATCATTGCGAAGGTGGAGTCTCCATTCCAAACAATATTTGTCCCGGGGATAAATTTATGCGAGAATTGTCATTACTCAAAGAGATGTAGCACAGCATGGCCAAGATGAGAAACATGGCATATGATTGATTCAATAATAACTCATTTTGGAGTATAAACATGAAGAGACAATAAAACAATGGTTACATTAATAAAATTAGTTGAAATAAAACAAAATTCCAATATTATAAGATTGACTAATCTATGAAAAAACTTATAATCATTTTCACTATAATTTTAAAATCTGGCGTGAAGCCTAAAAAAACAGCTCAACTGAATGAAAAAATGGGCAAAAAGACAGAATAAGAATACATTAATCTATATCAGGTCCAATCGTTAATAAGAACAAGAACAATTTTCAACCAAAATGTAATTTCCAATCGTTACAAACTCTGAGTTGTGCAAGTCTACGTTCACCGCCATAAATCTCACAAGCTGATATATAGATATGTGTCTCCCTACCAAAACCTAAGGCTCGAAGAACTAAGGCCGCTTCCTCCAGTATCAAAGGACATAGACTCTGTGATCTCCTCTCTTCAGAAACTATTTCCTTTTCTCTCCACCAAGGGAATGCATACCTGAAATAGACCGAGTTAATCAACATTTTATGTCATATAGGGATCTCATTTTTATAAGGGCATCACAGAATCATATCATACAAATATGTACGGGAAATACTGAAAACAAAAACATTAGTAAGGTCTAATGGTTTCGATACCATAAAATAGATCTTTGAAACCATTAATATTGGTAAATGGTTTCAAGATGTTATACACTGAAACCATTAGTAAGGTCTAATGGTTTCGATACCCTAAAATAGTAAAAAGTTGAGTCAAATATTAATACAACAATATTTACTAATGACATTTAAACCAAACTCCACTAATTTACTAGCTCAAGTCTCTTTTGAAAACTATCTAAATTCTAAATTAATAAAAGAATGATCCAGCATCTCCCTATAACTTTGTTTTTCACCGGAAACAATTTTTCGAACCGTGTTTTCACACAGTTTTGCGCCCACAGCTAGTTTTTCTTTGAAAGAGAATATTTCTTCTGCAATGTAATAAAATCCTGCATTCTGCATGAAATCTCTGAACTTGATATCTAGCTAGGAACACGAGGCAATAACCTCATAAAGAAATGTACACTAACTCACAAGGACCCAAAGCATTATGTTTATCTAAAACCTTGATAAATTCAAATGCACGAATATCATCTAGCAACCAAAAGAAAGTCATGATTTTTGGACAGTGGTTGCTCAAGACATATGACTAAAGATAAACAAAGAAAACGCTCGCATGGTGTGGGAACTGAACGTAACCCAAAATTAGAGGTGAACCAATATAATTGCTTGTGTTGAACTTCTTCTTTCTCGAACTCTTTACTTCTGCAAAATACATTTGCACGCCAAGAACATTCTCTTCAATCTGCTATAGATTGATTAGAGAATATTCTCTCAACACTTGAATGTTTCAACACTATTTATTTCTTTAAGTTTGTTTTATTATACAACTAATCTTACTAATAGTTTTAAGATTAAAATTTTAAAGGTTCACAATTCAAACCCCCTTTCTTATTTAAAACTTTGCAACTTCATTATTCACCCCCTCTAAGTGTAAATCCATAAGTCTAACACTGTCATATTATCCTTTTTTAATTCTTCATCAACACTGCAAAGAGGGACAAAGAAATAAGGGTTAAATATGTTTTTTGTCCCTATAAAAAAAGTGGCATGTGTTGGTCCCTACAAAAATTTTATCCATGATATTTAGTCCCTTCTATTTTTCAAAATTTGGAAAATTGTTTAATCATCATTAAATTTTTCAAAAGAAATATCCAAAATTTTTCTAGTTTAATTAAAAAAATTTCCCTCTCATTATAATTTTGATTTCTATAATGTCTTTCATTTCGATAACATGCAAAATTTTAATATATTTATTTAATTAGGATTTAGTTAATTTCTTATTTATTTAATTAATATGTTATTAAGAATTAATTTTTTTGATGTGATTATATGTTATTCGATTGCTTTAGTTATTAATTTATTAAGTTTAACTAATTCTGATAAATTGAAAAAGAAAAGAAAAATTAGTAAACATGAAAATTAGAAGAAATTGTGGTAGGGCCAAAAAAGTAATTAATGTAGGAAAGGGGGTATGGATTAGAAAAACAGTAGAGAAGAGAAATGAAGGAATTGAGCTTAGAGGTTAAAAGCAAATAAGAGGTGCAAAGAGAAACCAAATTGTTTTATCTTATAATTTCTTATTTTCTTTTTGGAAAAGCTAACCTAAGAAGAGAAATGAAGGAATTGGGCTTAGAGGTGAAAAGCAAATATGAGGTGCAAAGAGAAACCATATTGTTTTTTCTAGTAATTCCTTATTTTCATTTTGGAAAAGCTAACCTAAAAGTTCACTATAAAAAGACAAAAATTATAAAAAATAGGATTAATACTTTCTCACTAAAAAAATAGGAAAAAATAGAAATTCTGCAAAGAATAAGGGTGTTGAAGGTTTAGGACAGTCAATACTCGACTGCTGGGTGGCGACTCTGTGTCATTCTGAGTGTCCTAAACGCTCGGGCGATTTTCGCGGCGCGACAAGGACTTTGAGAAGGAAAAGCAAAATCAAGTTATAGTTATTAGTATAGTTTTTTTATTTTATCTTTTCTTCTTCCTTGTTGATATTGTTTTCTTTTGATGTCTAAAATTCATCTATAAATCGCAATGTGTATAACAATGGGAAAAAAAAAGAGCAGTAGTGGTTGTTTGCTTTGGGGTTACTATTCATAAATAAAAAACATAGTTTGATGATGAAAACTAAGTAAATCGAGATTCCAATGTTCTGGTCATCTTGAATAGTTAGAAATAAATGCTAGAACTTTTACAAGAACAAAGGTTGGAGTTTTTGAACAGGCTTTCATGGCGATGTGTGTGTGACCCTTGATTTTTGGGTTTGATTATAAATACAATGATTGATTTAGGTATGTTTTTCGTATTAGAAGTTTATAATATTAAGTATATTTTTTGTATTTTGTTTGACAAACTCACAATGTTTCTTGTTGATGCATCGTAAATTTGAGAAAAAATGTTAGATACTAAATTATTGGGTTTATGTATCGGGCCTTTTAGTAGTCTAGGCCTTTTAAGTTTTTCTATATATTTTACTTTGTAATTTTATTAATGCTATTGTGATATTATTGGAATCTGGTCGTTTAACTATTTTGTATTCCTATTGTTATCATGGTATTAGGGATTCAGAGCATAGTTTGATCCGTCTTCAACGGTGTATTGTCGCTTCCGCTTGTTATGTTCTCAAAAGTTATAGAATATTTTGTTGGGTATTTTTTTTATATACCACTGATGTTTTTTTATGTTTTATACTGCGGAATTTAGTGCGATATATTTTTTATATGGAGAAACAAGATATTATGTTACATGGAGAATACTCAAAATATATTGTGTTTCTAATTCTCATTGTTATTCATGGTATATTGTTTTTCTAGATCTACAAAAAATTAATTATTTAGACATGTCACTAAAGAGGAGGTGCGTGCAACCCTCAACTCCATGAAGCCTTATAATGCCCCAGGTCCAGACAATTTTTAGTGCATTTTCTTCAAACAGTATTGACACATTGTGGGGGACGACATCTCCAACTTTGTCAAAACAACCTTCCTTACAGTTTATTTTGACCCTGCAATTTATGAAACTTTGATATCATTTATCCCCAAAATTAACCCACCCACTACCTTTAAAGACTTTAGACCTATTAGTTTGTGCAACATTGCTTACACGATTATTAAAAAAGTCTTTGTTTTCCGCCTCAGGCTGATCCTGGATTTTATTAATGGACCCTACCTGTTGCGGGATTTTTGAGACATACCCCACTACAGTTTATTTTTCATTTCTAAAGGAGGAGAAAAATTGAAAACCTTTAAAAGAAAGAGATTCTAGGTACGGGGGTTAGTTGCACTTGAGGAAGGTATTAGCACCTCAAGCGCCCATGGTACTCCATGGTAACCTCTTATATGTTCTTAGTGCTTTTGTACATGCTTAAAGAATGGAGGGAGAACTTGTATAGAAGAAAAAGAAAGTGGGTAAAAGTTAAGAGAATTTTATTTCATAAAGTAAATAAAAGAAAAGAAGTGTAAATGTTTTTCTTTGTAAAAAAGAGATTTTTGAGAGTAATGTTTTTATTGTATTGTAGAGGAAATGTTTAAAAGAAATGAAATAGTAAGAAAGTGCAAATGTTGTTATGTAAAAAAGAAAAGAAGTTATTGTTGTTTGAAAAAAGAATTCGTTTTTTTTGTGTGTTTGAAAGAAAAGAAGATTGTAAAGAAAAGAAGATTTTGTTGTCAAAAAAGAATTAAGAAAAAATGTTATATATAAAAAAAAGTTGTGATAAAAGCATGTTAAAATGATTGAAGTTACGTTGAGATTAAGGTGAACTTGCGTTTGTTTTTTAAAAGGATCGCACGTTTGTTTTGAAATGGTTTTTCGTTTCAAAAAGTCTCGTAATCAATTTAAAATCAATTACGAGTCATCTCCTTTGGAAATGAATTTTTTGCGTTTGTGTGTGATGTGTAAGCTAGGAAAGCAAAGCAGTAAAGAGCGATAAATAAAGTCCTACGCTATTACAACCCAATTGAATAATTAATATTTACAACCATATCGAATTGAATGAATAAATAATAATAAGAGGCAATAAATAAATAAATAAATAAATAAATAGCAATGCATAAAAGTAAAATGCAAGTGTGGAAAATAAATATGATAATGAATATGCACACAAACAATTAAGAAGAGAAATCATAGCAAGATATTATATTCTAACTTAAAGGTGAAGTGTGTGAAAAAAGGTGTGTGGGAGGCAAATACATGATAATAGAAATTTTGAAAGTCATTCGTAGTAACAAACAACTCCAATTAAAACACAAGTAAAAAGTAATTTTATTTACAAAAGAAATTTTTTATGAAGAGAATGAATTTAGGCCAAAAGGCCCTTAACTATTAATGCTAGTGTTAGAGCTCAATAATTTTATAAAGTAAAATATTGTCTCTAACATGCATTTTTAAATGATGCAATGTCCTAATCTAAATGCAATGCATGTATGCATGTAGGAAAAATGTAAAGTGATATTGTAATGTGAAATTGTAGTGTGATGCAAAAATTAGTGTCAAATGTCATGTGAAATGCAAAATGTAGATTATGATGCAATGTCATGTGGAAATGTAAAAAGGAAATGTGTAGTGTAAATGTAATTAAAAATGTGATATGATGTGGAATTTTTGTAAAAAAGAGTTATGTGACTAAAAAAAAATGCACAATGTGATGTAGTGTAAAAATGTAGAATTTTTAATCCATGTATGCATGTGATTAAGATATTTTTTCTTTTCTAAAAAAAAGTAAAAATATGTCATGAGTTTTAAAAAAAAGGATTTAACAAAGATATAATCATGTTATCAATCATCACAACTAAAATCGATCATAGCATATTTAAAATTTTTCTAGTTTTTTTTATATTATTTTTGCATACTAAAATGACTAGAAGAAAAAAAAAAGACAAAACAAAATAACATTTTTGTTTTTTTTATATATATATTTTTTTGCATTTTTCTAAATAACTAATCATAACATATAAGCAAACATTTTTTTACTTTGACATTAAAATAGTTAAAAGGAGAAGGTTTTTTTATCTAAAGAAGAACTTTTTGAACTTAGAAATTTAAAACTTTAGTATAAACACTTAACTTAAAAAAAGGAGAAAATCCACAAAAAGGGACAATGAACTCACACATAAATATTTTTTTTTTTATGGCAAACTAAACCATTAAATCATACCTCTAAAATTAAAAGAAATAAATGAAAAAAACAAGGAAAACACAAAAAAAACAGATCAAACAAAAAAAAAAAACGTCACTGAGCCTAAAGTGTAGCGAACCGGTTCAAACCAGACCCGGTTCGCTGAACCGGTGGGGGGCGCGCGGAGAAGCCCTTTGGGGGGCGCGCTGAGAAAATAGAGAGTGGGGGGTTATATGTGATTTTTTCTATTTCTGGCAAAAAAAAATTCTCACTTCTTCTTCTTCCTCTCGTTCTCTACTCTCTCTTTTCTTCTTTCTCACCATTTTTCTTAAGAACCCTGATAACCCTAACTCAAAAATTGTTCAAATCAAAAAAATCAAAACACGAACCCTACCTAAAAACATGTTCTAAACACGATTCTACAAACGAAAACCTCAAACAAACAATGAATCAAAGAGATCGGAACCCCCAGATCCGAAACCAAAAATCCCAACTTTGAAACCCTAACTACCCAAACATGTTCTTACGCATGCATACAAGCCTCAAATCGTGCAAACAAACAATAAATTCATGCTCGAACAGATAACAAAGCAAGATTGAAACCCTAGATCTATATGGTCATGAATCAGACACGATGATGTAGGAATGAAAGAAGGATTCGAAGTGGGTTACCTTTCCTGCTGTGAAACTTTTAGTAAATGCTCCTTCCCTCTTCTTTTCCCTTTGATTTCGTCTCTGTTTCGCCTCCCTTCTTCTTCTGCCTCGTTTGATCCTTTTGATTTTATGGTTCAAAATGTTTTTCTGTGATGTTGTATATGGTTTGTTTTTGTTTCTGTTTTGTTGGGAGTTTTTTTTTGGTTCTGTGATGTAAAGGTTGAAGGTGAAAGTGGTGGTTTAAGCTTGGTTAGGTCTTTGATTCTTCACAGTGTTAGCGTTTTTTTTTGTGAAGGGCGTGTAAAAAATTTTCTCTTAGGTTTTTTTTTCTTGCCGTTCTGTTGTAAAATTGTTTTTTCTCTCAATGTTGTTTCAGTGATTTTTCCGCCGTTCTCAAAAAAAAATTTCTCTCTGTTCTGTAAGTTTTTTTTTTCGTTTGTTGAATAGAAGGATTCTAGGGTTTAGAGGAATTAAAGAGGAAAAGAGACAGAAACCTTTGTTGTTTCAGTATTGTGTTTGAAAATTTGTCATGAAAAATGGAAAAAAGACAAGATTGTGGTGCAGGAAATTCAGAAAAAAGGCATGGGATCCTGTTTTTTCAATTTTGGTGTTTTGTGTTGTTTTTTTGGTTTTTTATTATTGACCGAAAAAGGAAAAGGAGAAAGAAAAAAGGAATTAAAACTATTTTTTTGGATTTTTAATGTCAGATATATATTTTAGTAAATGAAAAAAAAAAAAGGGAATTTTGAACTAGTGATAATAACCAATAAAAAGTAAAGGAAAATAAATAAAGCAAAAGAAATTCTTTTTTTGAAAAGGATTTTTGTAACAATAATAATAATAATATTGATAATAATGATGGTAAAGGTTAAAAGAAGAAATGATGGTAAATGAATATAAACGCTTGTACGATCACAAAAATGATTAAAACGAATATAAACAGTGCGGAAAAAAAAAAAATGGACGTGGTGATATATTTTATTAAAAGATATTTCTGATATTTTATTATGAAAAGAAAAATGGATTTGAGGTCCAAAATTGGGGTGCAACAGCTGCCCCTATTTAAGTTTCTTCACCCGGAGAGATGAAGATTAAAATCTTTGTCTAGACGGGATTGAAGATACTTAAATATAAAACGTGCATCATTTTTGGACCTAAAATCCTTCAACAATGTTTATGATGCAAATATGAATGCATGAAATGCAGATGATGAATTTTTTTGAATTTTGTATGAATATTGTAATAGATAAACAAAGAAAAGCATAGTTAAGACTCCACAGGGGAAGAATATGACATGGTCCGACTGGAAAAATAACAAGTTGTGCCCCAAGTCCATTGGAAGACGAACTCCACTAGGGAACAGGGAAAAACACTGGGGAAAAAACCGCTTGAGGAACTGTAAAGTGTGTCTGGTGAAATACAAGCTTCTTGTATGGAAAACTTGTCACTTGTTTGATATGTACAAGCTTCTCGGATGACGAGACTGCCACTTGTAAAATGGATACAAACTTCTCGAACGACGAGACTGCCACTTGTAAAATTGGATACAAGCTTCTCGAATGACGAGACTGCCACTTGTAGAATTGAATACAAGCTTCTCGAACGACGAGATTGCCACTTGTAAAATTGGATACAAGCTTCTCGAACGACGAGACTGCCACTCGTAAAATTGGATACAAGCTTCTCGAACGACGAGACTGCCACTTGTAAAATTGATACAAGCTTCTCGAACGACGAGACTGCCACTCGTAAAATGGATACAAACTTCTCGAACGACGAGACTGCCACTCGTAAAATTGGATACAAGCTTCTCGAACGACGAGACTGCGACTTGTAAAATTGGATACAAGCTTCTCGAACGACGAGACTGCCACTCGTAAAATTGGATACAAGCTTCTCGAACGACGAGACTGCCACTTGTAAAATGGATACAAGCTTCTCGAACGACGAGACTGCCACTTGTAAAATGTGTACAAGCTTCTCGGACGACGAGACTGCCACTTGTAAAATGTGTACAAGCTTCTCGGATGACGAGATTGCCACTTGTTGTTTTAAATTGATGTCCAATCCGAGAACAAATCGGAGGGAAACTGTAAACAAGACTTTGTGTCCAATTGAAGAATAAATTCAACTGGGAATTTTCCTTTTGTTGTAGGAAAAACTGAAACAACCATCTTCCACAAGAGAGGAGTCTAGTGGGGAAATTTTGAAACAAGAGAGGTGTATACTTATCTGCCTAAGCTGACACTCTAATTGGAAGGAACAACATGCCCATCCCGACTCTATTTTGGTAAACAAAGACAAGACAAAAGAGATAGAAATCTGCATAATGATGTAATAAGGTATGAAAGATGCAAATGTTCATGGCACATGTAAATGCTATGTATGAATGTTACGTATGTATGTATGTATGTATGTATGTATGTATGTATGTATGTATGTATGTGGAACATTTTTTTGATGGACAGACAAAGTGACCAAACCGGAAACACAAGCCAACGTCGCATCACTGTTCAGGATGTCTCTACAAAGTGTATATGTCACTGTAGATGAAGTAAGAGAACCTCTTCTTGGAGAAGAAACAACTTCTCTGGGGAATTGACCGTTTTAGCCGAAACGATCTGTATATTGAAACTTGACTGCACTCAAAACAACTTTGTCAACTTTCATTGGGGATGTACCTTTTTCTAGGAAGAAGATTGTTTACATTCTCTTAGAGAAAACATGTTTGTTGTGGATGAAAAACTTGAGAAAATGGAGACGAGTTGCCCCTTGCTCTGGATCCTTGTTTCAGTCTAAAGATCCTTGAAAGAATCGCTCGAAGAGCGTGACTGGTTGACCTTTTACATCCAGTGTACCTTTTCAGGAATATATAATCTTGACATAGTATGCCCCAAGTGCTTGAACCTTGATTAGCAGAACATTCAACTTGTTTGCCCCTGATTGGCAGAATTCATATGTAACTTGCCCCTAGCTAGGAGCGTCTCAAGTCAGCTTTGCCTTTGATCAGACCATAGCTCAAACTTCTTTGATGTCAAGTATTAATTTGCAAGTAAATTTTTTCTTTTGAAAAGTATTTTTGATAAAATGCATATGTATGTTTTTGAAATTGAATATTTTTGTGGTGGAAGCACATATGGCATGTACAAAGATAATTATTGATTACTTAAGAAACAGAATGAGTCAGCTTAACAATAAATTTGCCGAATATGCTTTCACAGTGAACCTAGTTTCAATTAGGTCTTTTGTATGTTATAACGTGGCTGGGCTCACGGTTTTTCAAAAAAGGATTGTTAGGCACAAAATTTTATTTGGTCCCACCCAATCTTCTTGATGTCCTTCATTCCTAAATTCAATTAATTCAACTGATGCATTCAGTCGACAAGAGAATTGTTGACAATGATGTTTGAGGTTGACACTTGGTCGGAGATTCATTGATATTATTTTTGAACAAACTTTCATGAGATTTCTTGAAGCGACAGTCACTTTTTGTTTTGGAAGTTGTTGCTCTTTTTGAATCATTCTTTACTTGTATGGACTAGTTCTTTTCGAACTTTGATTTTGTGGTCCATCACGGTGCCCCTCTTTTTTTTTATGTGCTCTTTTTTTTTGAATTCTTTTTTTTGATTTCTCTCTTTTTTTGTTGAATAACCTTTGTAAGATGAAGATTGTGACTGTCGTATGAATTGTTGTGAGTCTCATCTCTTGACAGCTTCCTTTGTCTGTCGAAAGCATTGTGATTAACCTCTAATTTGGTATGACCAGATGAATTTATTCTCTTGTATCAGGATGCATCATCAAATTAATTGAAAGACTACCCTGCCCCAGGTTATGATTAAAGGTTCAGAAAAATAGAAAGAAACACCGACTTCAGGCTCAACGGGGCTGACTACGGATTATCTCCTTATATCTCCACTGTTTGGGAAGAGAAAACAATGCCTTACATCGTCAACTAGGTTTTTCACCATTGAAAGCATATATCAGCAAAAATTAGTTATTTATATTCATCATCCTCGCTCCCAGTTTGTAAGTAATAAAGCAAGAGAAAAGAGTGAATACGAATGGATGGATTCTAAAAACATGCATGTTTATTATATTAAAAGTACTTGACAAAAGACATAATGTTAAAAGCAAACAAATGCTTGACAAGAAAGAAATAAAAAGCCTATCGATCATAGGGATGAGCTTCCTTGTATCACTGACTTCAACTGGATAAAAGAGTAGCAACGATGACATCAACATCACCCCAATGGTATCAAACCATATCCACGCATAACAGAGCTGGGTCTATATCTTCAAAAGAAAACTTGTTATTCCTAACCAACTTTTGAACTTCAGATTGCAGGAGATAACAATGTTCGATGTCATGGCCAGGTGCCCCTGAGTGAAAAGCACAAGAGAGCTCTGGTTTGTACCAATAAGGCAATTTTGCAGGTACCCGAGGCGGTGCTCTAGTCTGAATCAGATCTCTCTCAATCAAAATTGGAAACAAATCTGCATACAACATGGGGATCGGGTCATATTGAGGTGACCTTTTTGGAGCAGGATTAGTAGCAGAAGTTATAGAAGCAACATGTTGTTTGTACTTCTTTGGCTTCCCATGAGCCACCATACTCAACTCTTGTTCTTTCTTCATGTGAGACCTAGACCCAAATTCTCGTACATTTCTGGAAGAAGCAGTCTCTCTTGTCAAACGTCCTTCTCGGAGAGCTTCCTCAATGCGCACACCTATGTCTACCATGTCGGCAAAATCACGAAGCGCACTGGAAACCATTTTGTCATAGTAGAATGCATCAAGAGTTTTCAAGAAAATTTTAGCCATCTCCTTTTCCTCAAGAGGTGGGCTAATCTGAGCTGCAACCCCTCTCCACCTATGGGCATATTCTTTGAAAGATTCCTTGTTTTTCTGAGTCATGGCTCGAAGCTGATCTCTATCCGGTGCCAAATCAGCATTGTACTTGTACTGCTGCACAAACGCTTGACATAAATCAAAAAAGGACTTGATCTTCGAACCACCTAAGCTCATGTACCACTTGAGAGTTGCACCAGTCAAACTGTCTTGGAAGCAGTGGATAAGCAATTCATCATCTTTTGTCAGAGCATACATCTTCCTAGTATACATCACAAGATGCATCTGAGGGCAAGAATTCCCCTTATACTTTTCAAACTCGGGCACTTTGAACTTCGGCGGAAACTTGACATTCGGCACTAGACAGAGCTCATGCGCACTCTTTCCAAACAAGTCTTTTCCACGGAGAGTACGAATTTCACGTTGTATCTCATCAAATTGATTCTGAATTTTATCATTGTGACCAAAAGATACCACGCTTTCAGCTGGATTAGCATGGTAAACAGGTTCTGTCTCGAACTGCCTTACATTCATAGTGAGAGGTGCAACAGTCATCTCAGGAGACGGAATAGACACTACTATTTGAGGAACAGAAGTCATCCCAAGAGGTGGAACAGATGCCATCACCTGCGGAGCAGTAGTAACATAGAACTGAGCGTTGAAATCATTATGTTGAGAACTCTCGCAAAAATTGGCGGGCATACCCCACGGGTACCGTGTAGTTGCAGTGAGTGTTGGCATGCTAGCATAGGACAACGGAGCTGAGATTGGGATGATTTCTGAGACAGAGACATTCAAACCCTGTGTTGGAGGAGGCGGAGGAGGGGGAGCCCTCACCGCAGTCAAAGATTCAAACAAAGCCGTCAATTGAGCCACATTAGCCTGTAGAGCGGTGACATCTTCTTGTAACTGCTGATTCTCTTGCCCAAGACCTTCCATTCTTTTTTTTTTTTGGAGTTTGCACAAGTGTTGACTTTCAAGTTGACTTTGCACGAGAGCGTCAGACCACTGAGAGGAAGACACAAAGCTTAGACTCTTTGTAGAAGAAGACCATGAATGCACAATGATGCATGAGAAAGAGAGTTTTGTTTTGTTTTTGATTTTCAAAGGACTTTAGGATACAAATCATAACGGACCTCCTTTTTTGATAATTATCAAAAGAAATTTTCTTTTCTTTTTAAAGCAACCTTCATTTTTTTTGAAGGTCCATGATGATTGTGAAGTCTATAAAGAAATTCCTCTAAGTCCTTTGAAAACCAATGAAAAGAGATTTTTTTTTTTTGGATGAATGAATACATGGATGCGACAATCACAAACATAAGCAAACATGGTTGGTTGAGATGTCACAATGTTGGAGCCAAAGGTAAGAACCACCCACGAGGTATGAACTATTGGTTTATCTTCTTTTCGTAACACGGGTTCTACAAAGTTCCCAACATCATCAACTTTCCTATAGAATACCATGTGCGCATAACTACTCATGGCCCAATGAAATATCCAAAGAAAAGTCTCGTTTGAGCGTAGCATCGCGGAACAACTAAAATCAAAACTACTTATGACTTTAGCCATCGCGCTACATCCTAAAAGTCAAGATGGGTTAAAGGTAACTAAAAGGTCCCCAAGCTTCTCGGGACCTATAAAAATGGTGTCGCCAACACCACTACTAGTGCCGACTAACCCCACTTTTACAAACCCTCCACTCAAGCGTGGCCATATCACATGTGTATATGCAGAACTACTCCAAACACAACACTATGATTACACCACATTTCTATCTTATGTGTTCACTCAAGCAGGTGTATTGTGCTTGTCTCACCACTCAAGAATTCCCACAAGGTATATATTAAGCATGTAAACAAGTCAGGCACATATAAACATATAAGTTAGGTTCAACCCTCTTAAGGAGAGAGATCCCCAGTGAAGTCGCCATTTTTCTGTTGCGGGATTTTTGAGACATACCCCACTACAGTTTATTTTTCATTTCTAAAGGAGGAGAAAAATTGAAAACCTTTAAAAGAAAGAGATTCTAGGTACGGGGGTTAGTTGCACTTGAGGAAGGTATTAGCACCTCAAGTGCCCATGGTACTCCATGGTAACCTCTTATATGTTCTTAGTGCTTTTGTACATGCTTAAAGAATGGAGGGAGAACTTGTATAGAAGAAAAAGAAAGTGGGTAAAAGTTAAGAGAATTTTATTTCATAAAGTAAATAAAAGAAAAGAAGTGTAAATGTTTTTCTTTGTAAAAAAGAGATTTTTGAGAGTAATGTTTTTATTGTATTGTAGAGGAAATGTTTAAAAGAAATGAAATAGTAAGAAAGTGCAAATGTTGTTATGTAAAAAAGAAAAGAAGTTATTGTTGTTTGAAAAAAGAATTCGTTTTTTTTGTGTGTTTGAAAGAAAAGAAGATTGTAAAGAAAAGAAGATTTTGTTGTCAAAAAAGAATTAAGAAAAAATGTTATATATAAAAAAAAGTTGTGATAAAAGCATGTTAAAATGATTGAAGTTACGTTGAGATTAAGGTGAACTTGCGTTTGTTTTTTAAAAGGATCGCACGTTTGTTTTGAAATGGTTTTTCGTTTCAAAAAGTCTCGTAATCAATTTAAAATCAATTACGAGTCATCTCCTTTGGAAATGAATTTTTTGCGTTTGTGTGTGATGTGTAAGCTAGGAAAGCAAAGCAGTAAAGAGCGATAAATAAAGTCCTACGCTATTACAACCCAATTGAATAATTAATATTTACAACCATATCGAATTGAATGAATAAATAATAATAAGAGGCAATAAATAAATAAATAAATAAATAAATAGCAATGCATAAAAGTAAAATGCAAGTGTGGAAAATAAATATGATAATGAATATGCACACAAACAATTAAGAAGAGAAATCATAGCAAGATATTATATTCTAACTTAAAGGTGAAGTGTGTGAAAAAAGGTGTGTGGGAGGCAAATACATGATAATAGAAATTTTGAAAGTCATTCGTAGTAACAAACAACTCCAATTAAAACACAAGTAAAAAGTAATTTTATTTACAAAAGAAATTTTTTATGAAGAGAATGAATTTAGGCCAAAAGGCCCTTAACTATTAATGCTAGTGTTAGAGCTCAATAATTTTATAAAGTAAAATATTGTCTCTAACATGCATTTTTAAATGATGCAATGTCCTAATCTAAATGCAATGCATGTATGCATGTAGGAAAAATGTAAAGTGATATTGTAATGTGAAATTGTAGTGTGATGCAAAAATTAGTGTCAAATGTCATGTGAAATGCAAAATGTAGATTATGATGCAATGTCATGTGGAAATGTAAAAAGGAAATGTGTAGTGTAAATGTAATTAAAAATGTGATATGATGTGGAATTTTTGTAAAAAAGAGTTATGTGACTAAAAAAAAATGCACAATGTGATGTAGTGTAAAAATGTAGAATTTTTAATCCATGTATGCATGTGATTAAGATATTTTTTCTTTTCTAAAAAAAAGTAAAAATATGTCATGAGTTTTAAAAAAAAGGATTTAACAAAGATATAATCATGTTATCAATCATCACAACTAAAATCGATCATAGCATATTTAAAATTTTTCTAGTTTTTTTTATATTATTTTTGCATACTAAAATGACTAGAAGAAAAAAAAAAGACAAAACAAAATAACATTTTTGTTTTTTTTATATATATATTTTTTTGCATTTTTCTAAATAACTAATCATAACATATAAGCAAACATTTTTTTACTTTGACATTAAAATAGTTAAAAGGAGAAGGTTTTTTTATCTAAAGAAGAACTTTTTGAACTTAGAAATTTAAAACTTTAGTATAAACACTTAACTTAAAAAAAGGAGAAAATCCACAAAAAGGGACAATGAACTCACACATAAATATTTTTTTTTTTATGGCAAACTAAACCATTAAATCATACCTCTAAAATTAAAAGAAATAAATGAAAAAAACAAGGAAAACACAAAAAAAACAGATCAAACAAAAAAAAAAAACGTCACTGAGCCTAAAGTGTAGCGAACCGGTTCAAACCAGACCCGGTTCGCTGAACCGGTGGGGGGCGCGCGGAGAAGCCCTTTGGGGGGCGCGCTGAGAAAATAGAGAGTGGGGGGTTATATGTGATTTTTTCTATTTCTGGCAAAAAAAAATTCTCACTTCTTCTTCTTCCTCTCGTTCTCTACTCTCTCTTTTCTTCTTTCTCACCATTTTTCTTAAGAACCCTGATAACCCTAACTCAAAAATTGTTCAAATCAAAAAAATCAAAACACGAACCCTACCTAAAAACATGTTCTAAACACGATTCTACAAACGAAAACCTCAAACAAACAATGAATCAAAGAGATCGGAACCCCCAGATCCGAAACCAAAAATCCCAACTTTGAAACCCTAACTACCCAAACATGTTCTTACGCATGCATACAAGCCTCAAATCGTGCAAACAAACAATAAATTCATGCTCGAACAGATAACAAAGCAAGATTGAAACCCTAGATCTACATGGTCATGAATCAGACACGATGATGTAGGAATGAAAGAAGGATTCGAAGTGGGTTACCTTTCCTGCTGTGAAACTTTTAGTAAATGCTCCTTCCCTCTTCTTTTCCCTTTGATTTCGTCTCTGTTTCGCCTCCCTTCTTCTTCTGCCTCGTTTGATCCTTTTGATTTTATGGTTCAAAATGTTTTTCTGTGATGTTGTATATGGTTTGTTTTTGTTTCTGTTTTGTTGGGAGTTTTTTTTTGGTTCTGTGATGTAAAGGTTGAAGGTGAAAGTGGTGGTTTAAGCTTGGTTAGGTCTTTGATTCTTCACAGTGTTAGCGTTTTTTTTTGTGAAGGGCGTGTAAAAAATTTTCTCTTAGGTTTTTTTTTCTTGCCGTTCTGTTGTAAAATTGTTTTTTCTCTCAATGTTGTTTCAGTGATTTTTCCGCCGTTCTCAAAAAAAATTTTCTCTCTGTTCTGTAAGTTTTTTTTTTCGTTTGTTGAATAGAAGGATTCTAGGGTTTAGAGGAATTAAAGAGGAAAAGAGACAGAAACCTTTGTTGTTTCAGTATTGTGTTTGAAAATTTGTCATGAAAAATGGAAAAAAGACAAGATTGTGGTGCAGGAAATTCAGAAAAAAGGCATGGGATCCTGTTTTTTCAATTTTGGTGTTTTGTGTTGTTTTTTTGGTTTTTTATTATTGACTGAAAAAGGAAAAGGAGAAAGAAAAAAGGAATTAAAACTATTTTTTTGGATTTTTAATGTCAGATATATATTTTAGTAAATGAAAAAAAAAAAAAAAGGGAATTTTGAACTAGTGATATTAACCAATAAAAAGTAAAGGAAAATAAATAAAGTAAAAGAAATTCTTTTTTTGAAAAGGATTTTTGTAACAATAATAATAATAATATTGATAATAATGATGGTAAAGGTTAAAAGAAGAAATGATGGTAAATGAATATAAACGCTTGTACGATCACAAAAATGATTAAAACGAATATAAACAGTGCGGAAAAAAAAAAATGGACGTGGTGATATATTTTATTAAAAGATATTTCTGATATTTTATTATGAAAAGAAAAATGGATTTGAGGTCCAAAATTGGGGTGCAACACTACCGAAGTAGTTTTTTCTAGGGAGAGGAACTTTTGACAATGCGATCATCTTGCTGTAAATCATCCACTTATGACAATGTTAATTAGATTTTTCTTAAATCATGCCTCCGTGATTTTGATTTCCCCGATGCAACAACTCGGCTCATTATGAAAGCATTTTGATTTCCCCTAATTTTTCTTTGTTATGGAATGGAAACAAAATGCCCCCTTTCAAACATTCCCACGGTCTTCGACAAGGAGAGCCTTTATCTCCTTATTTATTCATTCTATATATGAAAAAACTATCCACATATCTGATAATGGGCCCTGATTATCTCATCTCTTTTTTGCAGATGATGTCCTTCTCATCACCACGGCCAAAAACTCAAAGTCACTCGTTATTAATGATCTTTTTCCCGTTTCAGTCGCACTTCAGGCCTGAAGATGAAATTGTCGAAGTCTTATGCTTTTTACTCTGTAGGTACACCCCCACACTAAGATTATCAAAATTACTTCTATCTCTGGTATTCGAGCACTGCATGCTTATACAAGTATTTGGGCATCACAATCCTTAATAAAAGGAGAGCCAAGAAAAGTGATTTTCATTTTATTATTGACAAGATGTAGGCACGACTTGCTCCTTGGAAAAATAAGTTCTTAAACAAACCATATCGATTAGTGCTAGCTTCATATGTCCTCACCTCAATCCCTTCCTACTACATGCAAATAGTTTGGCTTCTTGAAAGCAATTGTGACAGGATATATAGATCATACGACTCGCAATTTCATCCGTAGAGAATCCAATAACAAAGGTATCAACTTAGTGGAAGGAATAAAATATCTCGTCCTACGCATCTTGGTGGTTTAGGTGTCTTATCAACAAGGGAAGGAAACATTTCCTTATTGGGAAAACTTGCCTGGGATATGGTTCAATCTTCAAGTAAGATTTGGGTCGACCTCTTCTCTAGCAAATATATATATCACTAGATCAAATTTCCTCCTCTACAACAACCCTTCAAGTAGCTCCTGGACTTGGTCTTCTATTATTCAAGCAAAAGACATCCTCAAAGACGGTTTCTCTTGGTGTGCACGTTCTGGATCTTCTTCTATATGGTACAACCCATGGACCAATCTTGACCGCCTTAGATATCTTGTCGCCTATGTCGCTATACAGGAAATCCTCGGACTCAAATTCTCTTCACTTAACTCCCTCCAATGATTTTTGATGTCATTAACAACACTAACTTCAGGTTCAACGACGCCAGACACCTTCCTTTGGACCAACAAGAAAAACAACACTTATACTACTAAAAGTGGCTATAACTGGTTACTTTCCATGAGAGATCTAGTATTAATTGATAATCCTTAACACTATTGGTCATGGATATAGAAGCTTCAACTCCTTCAAAAGATCAAGTTCTTCTTTTGATTGGCTTGTCACAACTCTACGTCTACCCTCTTTTTACTTAATCACCACAAGATGAGCCCTTAAGCCACTTGCACTCATTGTTGCCTCCATGATGAATCTTTCCTTCATCGTCGTCGAGACTATGAGTTCTCTCGTAACCTGTGGAACCACATTGGTTTTAACAATCCGAATTTCTTCTTAAACTTGGATGTGTACGATTTGCTCAAGTAGGGTACCCCAGGTGCACATGATTTCACTTTCTCGGCCGTTGTTTGGTGGTCTTGGAGTCAAAATAATTTTATGTGTCTGAACAATGAGACTTGGTCCTTAATTAAAGTTGATTCTCCTTCGACATCCGAGCTATGGTCAAAACATTCAGAAATTGTTTCTCTCTCAGTTCTAAAGAAGTTTTAGTAGATTGACATATCAGGTGGTACAATAATAACGATTCTTGTACTATTTTTAATATGGACGGAACACCTTCGGTAATCCTGTTCGAGCTGGATTTGGCGGCATTATTAATAACACCTTCAGTCATTACCTCAAGAGTCTTGTGACATTTTTCTCGCGTAACTATATAATATCTACAAGGGCCTCATTAAAGGGCCAGAGGTCAAGTATCATATTCATGTAGTACTAATCTAAGATATAAAGGAGTTACTCTCTCAAACCAATGTTTCTCTCTATCACACACATAGAGAAAGGAACAAATGTGCAGACTTTTTCATTAAACTTGAAGCTGCATCATATGCCGATTTCTTGACTCATATCTCTCCTCTACACGGCCTTCATGATTTTCTTAGGAATGATGCAATGGGAACCTCCTTTCTTGGTGAATAGTTTTTAGTTTTACTTTTTTTTCCTTCTGTTTTTAGCTAGCTTACCAAAAACATAACATATTAATGTTAAATAACAAACAATCATAAATATTCTAAACAAAAACATAATTTTTTTTCCTTACATCCTAAATATACCTATTTTAAATATAATCTAAAATATATTTAAATATAAAATATTCAACAGATATTTAGGCATTTTAAATATAATCTTTTTATTATATACAATCTAAGATTTGAGTCGATTTTCTTTCTCTTCTTTTGTTGTTGTTTCTCAACACTCCTCATTGACCAAATATTTTTTTGTTGTCTCCAATTTCATATTTATGTTGAAAATTGTTTTTTCTACCTCCTCCTTCTGCCATCTTCAAAGATATGAACCTTAGCGCTTTGATACCATTGTTGGGTATTTTTTGATATACCGTTGATGTTTTTTTTTATGTGGAGTTTTGTGGGATATATTTTTTATATCGTGAAACGAGATATAATTTTACATGGAGAATACTCTAGATATATTGTGTTTTTAATTCTCATTATTATTCATGGTATATTGTTTTATAAATAGAGCTACAATTTTTTTTTCTTTCTATACCATATTTATCTTAAATAACCAAAAATCTTAAAATCTTAACAAAAATATAGATCTTAAATCCTAAAGATATATATTTTACATATAAATGTAAAACATATTTAAATATAAAATATCAAAAATAATATAAATGATTTAGCTTCTTCAAAAAAAGTATATATAAAAGATTGAAAAGATATTTAAGCATCATTCTCAACAAAAAATTTTCTTTTTTGGAATTAGAATGGGTTTATTTTGTCTTGTTCCATAATTCGTTTCTTGTTCTATTTGGTTAGTCAATGAAATTAAAGGTTCAATTTTGTTTTGTTTTGCCTTTTTGTGCGGATAAAAAAATGGGCAAAGTTCCCTTGCGTTCTTATTGTTTCTTTTATCCTTGGTTTATTGGCAAGCAATTCTTTTGCAGAGTGTTAGTCAATGTCATCATTATATTGAGTCTTTTGGTTCTTGAGAGTTTATTCTATCACATTTGGTCTGTTTGGTAAGCGAATATTCACAATCTTTTCATTGGGTTTGGTGACTGAATGCTCACAATATGCTTGGTTGATGAGTGAAAGCTCACAATCTGTCTATGAAGCACCATATTTTGGTGTTTCTTTTGGTTGTTTGGTGAGTCAAGATAATGCTCACAATTTTTATGATTTAATTGGTCTTCACCGCCAATTGATTCTTCCGATTGATCGCATTTCTCCCTATTAATTCTTCTATTGATTCCACTTATCCCTTTTGGTTCTTTTGATTGATTCAACTTCTCCCCCATTAATTCTTCTATTTGATTGCATTTCTCCCCCTTTATATTCTTCTGATTGTTTGAATTTATTACTTTTTTATTTTCTAGTTTTAAAACCAAACCATAACGCGAGAGCAATCCACTTTATTATTCAAATTCCTAAATTAGGCTAGTTATCTTGGCGCGATCCATGTGGAGACTATATATTTTATATTATTACACGACGAAGTACTAGTGCAGTTGCTAGAATCCAACCAGTTTCATTAATTGGTTTTGTTATTAACATATTTGGTTTATTTTTGTGGTTAATTTGTAACAAGCTTAAAGCATAGTAAGCTTTAGCTTTAACGGGTAGCGTTAAAAGTTTATATTATTAAATATGTTTTTATTATTTTGTTTGATAAACTCACAATACTTCTTGTTGATGCATTTTGAGTTTAAGGGAAGGTGTTAGATACTAAGTTATTGGGTTTATGTATTTGACCTTTTAGTAGTCTAGGACTTTTAGGTTTTTCTATATATTTTTGTTTCTAATCCTTATTTTATTAGGCAAATGCTAAAAAGTGCACCCGATGCACTCTTTAAGCCCCTTAAATAGTAACTTTTTATAAAAATATACAAAGTCGACGCATTGGAAATTGTGCTGTTTTATTTTTTGAAAAAATAATTTCTTTAAATAGTAAGGTTAAAGAGTGCACCAGATGCACTCGTTAGCAAGACCCATTTTATTAATGCTATTGTGATATTATTAGAATTCTATCTGTTTAGTTCTTTTGTATTGCTATTATTATCACGACGAACTCTAATGGGCTGTTGCGAGCGCGACTATGTTGTGGGTTCGGTGGCGGCCTTCACCAATTTCGACAAGCCATCTGGTAGGGTTGTTGCAATGAGGTGGCGGTCAGATTCAATGGCCGCTGGTGGATGACTGTGCACACAATCCCTTTTTTTCTTTTCCTTTGTTCTTCTTTTTCGTTCTGTTCAAAATGTCCCTTTTCATTTATGCTCAAATTCTTCACCGATTTCATGGTGGGTAGGAAAAGAATGGTGGTTGGAAACCATGGCCTCCGGCTTGGACTGGGCATGATATCCCGACTTTCTTCTCTTTTTTTTTTTTTTTGACTTGTTGTTGTTGTTTGACAAAAATAAATAAATAAAAGAAAGAGAAAAGAGTTGGGTTTAGAGATGTCAAAGAGGCAGAGAATGTTCAAAGGTTGTTTACCCGATCGTCGTACCCCATATTTTTCTCCATTCCAGTCTCCGATCTCTACCGTGGGGGTATATTTTCCTCTATCTCCATCCCCACGACAGGGACTGAGATATATGAACAATGAAAATAAACAAAATTTATATACTTTCCAATCAAAATCACGACACTAATATCTTGTTATTTCTCTGTTTTTTATAAGAAAAAATATACAGATTGTTTATCTTTCTTTTTTAAAGAATAAAAGAACATTTTGCCTCCATAACGAAAACAAAAAAAAAACAAAATCACTTTCTAATATTTCTTGTCAAAATAAATAAATATCCAATTGAACTTGCTACCATCAAACATAATCATAAATTCATTAAACATAATCATAATCTTTATTAAGGATTAATAATTTATTTTTATTAAAAAAATCATATAAATTTATAGTTATATATTATTAAATTATATATATAAATTAAATAATATGGTCCATTACGGGGAATCCATGGTGGCTGAGGGACCTTCTACAATCTCCGCCCTGAACTCTCCATAAGGAAATTTCTCTCTCCACCTTCTACAATCTCCCTCCATCTTCGTCCACAAGAAAAAATCTCAAACTTCAGAGCCCTGAATAGGTAGGTAATCTCCAAAAATAAATATGTTACCAGATGCAAATTTACATCTCTAGGTCCGTTGTGTACGATTGTACCCGATATTCTTGCATCGGTTCAAATCCTCTTGAACCGGTTCATCACTAACAGAACAACACCCTTTGCTACTTTGTTTTCAAAATTAATGATTTAATTATTTGTTATTGGGTTCAAATTCTGTTGGGTTCTGAATGAAATTACTCTTTATTTGTGTCGGAAGTAATTCATAAACTAAATTATTGCATCGGTAATCTCCACAAATAAATATGTTACCAGATGCCAATTTACATCTCTAGGTCGGTTGTGTACGACTGTACTTGATATTCTTGCATCGGTTCAAATCCTCTTGAACCGGTTCATCACTAACAGAACAACACCCTTTGCTACTTTGTTTTCAAAATTAATGATTTAATTATTTGTTATTAGGTTCAAATTCTGTTGGGTTCTGAATCGAATTACTCTTTATTTGTGCCGGTAGTAATTCATAAACTAAATTATTATCTCTAGGTTTAAAATGTAAGTGTCGGTTGTGATTATTTATCGTTGCTTTGTTTTAAAATAAGTTGTGGTTGATAAAGTTGTTGTTACAAGTTTTCCCTTAGTAAATCAGTGTCAAGTTATTGATAGTATGCGGTTTTAAAATATGCCGGTGAAATTATGCCGTTGTGTAATTGTTCTTGTTGCATTACATTTATGCATTCATATGTTAGTCATATGCCGTTGAAAATTATGCCGTTGAGGAATATTCAGTAAAGTAACTCTGACTTCCGACCTATGGTACCACATGCAATTAGAGTCTAGAATTGCATCTCATATATATTATACATTTGTTGTTGAATGGTGAATATGTTATTGTAGAGTTGTTGTTCTAATGGATTGTTTAATGTAATTTTTTAGATGATAATTGTACCATGTTTAATCGTCTCAACGACGATATCTTGTCTGTCTATACTGGTTTTGTTATTACAATGCTATTTTATGCGACATTACCTTGTGTTTTGTTTTCGGTTGGCCCTATGATGTACAATAGTAGTAACAACAGGTTGTGTTGAGTCTAATGAGTGACATTTGGAAAGGAGTCTATAGAGTCAATTATAATTTGTTACTTTATTTTAGACAACAAATTATTTTTGAAAGAAATGTGTTATTGTACTTTATTTATTATAACAACTAGCGAGCCAAACGGGCATGTCTCGTGCATGTTTGTGTGGTACATATTTTTTATGATGTTAATTTATATGTTGAAGATGATTATTTTGTCAAAAAAAAAGATGATTATAATTTTCTATACATCTATTTTTTTATTAATAGTTGTCTTTCAGAATACTCAAATTAAGTCACATAGAGAAAGGTGAGGGTTTAGTCACAAAAAAAAAAGAGAAGGGTGAAGGCACCCAGAAATAGTGTGCAACATCCCTGTTATTGTTTTCAATAAAATTGATGAAGTCTCGTCTTCTTTCATTTTTGAATGTTTCTTTTTATCCTTTGCAACAACAGTGAAAGTTAAGGTCTGAATAAAAAATTGAACAAAAAACGACAAAATCAATACAATAAAAGTTTGACTTTTAGTAAACACCGACAAAATAAAAAACAAAGAAAGTTATATCTCGCATCAAAATATAACATCTCAACTTTAATAACTAAATGATATTATAAAAGATGTACGTCTCCCCGCCTTTTCTATTGCGCTAAAATGATTAATAACTCACATAATAATGTTCTCAATTGCAAAATTTAAATCAAATTTATATATAGTTAGTCTATTTAAAATATTTATGCTAACATGATTAGTAAATCACATAATAATGTTATCAAATGCATAATTTAAATAAAAAATACATTCCTTTTTTGCCGGTAATTTGATCATCCTCTTGACAAATGTTGTTGTTGTTGCTCTGAAGTCAACCTTTGCCTTCTATCTCTTTCATTTTGTGCGTACGTCTTTCCCTTAGATGATCTCTTGATTCTTGACTTCGGTTTTCATCCATTTTGATATTATATCTCATGTTCGTCTGTCCTCTTTTATATTCAGCTAATTACTATGAATAGTTCTATCTTTTTTCTATCTTGCTAATGACGATGTGAATAATTTCTTTTTATTAAGCAATTACGTTTTGAAAAATATCAAACAAACTCTCATGGTAATATTCACAAATGCAAATTACAAATAATTAATCGAATTAAAAATCTATAACCTATGTTTTCTTTGCCAAATGACACCCATCAAAATGGCCAAATTTTTTTATTCATGCAACAATCATCTAAATATTTGTTTAACTAAAAAAGACAATAATGATGAAAACAACGGTATAAAAATGATACAAATGTAAACACATAAAATTGAAAATATTTTATTCAATTATTTTTTTACAAAAGAAGAGATTATTGGGTGGGAAAGTGTAGATCAAAGTGTAAATAGTGGGACACATTCACAATTTAGTGTTATATATGTCTTTATAACATGAACGCAAGAAAAGAAAAGAAAAAAAGAAGAAGGTTATGCTACCCTTTATTTTCATTTCATGAACATTAATTTTAGATTTAGTATGCAATTGAATTGAAAAAGGAAAACTTTAGTAACAACATTACCATAATTGACACGGAAGTCGGTAGTTAAAAGTGGTTAGTCATTAATCTCCGATTTTTTACGACATCCCTCTACCCTCTTTCAATCTTCTTCCGTATCTATTTCCCTCTTTTGTCATTACATATTTGATCTTGCCAAAAAAAAAACTAAAACATATAAATGTTATTTAGTCATTTGATTTTCAAAACTGAAGAAAAAATCATAAGAGAAAAAACGGATGAATGTAAACATTTCTCCTTTATAGGGAAAAATAAAGAAGTAAAACTTGTAACGCCCTAAAATTTATTATTTCATTTTTATTTAATTAATTGTGGTTTAATTAATTATGTGTGGTAATTATTATATTTTGGAGTAGAATAGTTAACCTACTAGTTTTATGAAGTTAAATGATGGGCTTGATATTATGGAGCTTAGACTAGTGTTGATGAAGATTTGTAGTAAGAGGAAGGGTAAAATTGTAAATGGATTAAAGTTAGTAGGTTTTGTAGAGGATATAATGGAATTTTAGTGATAATTTGGAGAAGGGAGGGTGCTTTGTGAAAATGAGAGTATTTTGGGAAATTACACTTAACTTAATATAAGGAGTATTTAAAAGGGAGTTTATGAGGATTTAGGGTTTTTTATTTGTCATAAAATTGAGAGAAAAGGGAGGAAGAAAGAGAAGTGAGAAAATAAGAAGACAAAAGAAGAGGAAAGAAAAGAAGAGAAAATAGAGGTACCTAGAGTTTGAGAAGGAGTATTAAAGGAGAAGAAGATGAAGAATCAAAGAAGAAATAAAGATTCCAACTATCTAAGGTATGAGAGTAGCTTAATAATCTAGAGTGATTTATAAGAGGAGAGAAATTTATTTTCTCTAGCCCAAACTCTCTACACTCTTTTCCTTGGTGGATTTTTGGTGGGGATTTGTGAATGTGTTTAAATTAATGAGTTTTATGATATTATTACATGAAATGTATGTTAATTCATGATTTAGAAGTAAAATGATGTTATAAAAATTGATGTTTTGTATGTTGTTGTTAATTTCGGAGTTTTGATGTATTGATGAAAATGATGAAAATCTATGTTAAAATAAGTTGTTTTAAGCTAATTTGAATAAGCCATAAGTTTGGTCAAAAAATTAAAAACTAACGGCTTAGGCCGTCGAGAAATTATCGTCCAATAAAATTATTATCCTGAAAGCCTTAGCCGTCGGGATATTTAATGCTGGAGACGGTTTAAGCCGTCGGAAAATTACTTTTTATTTTCTTACGGCTTTGGCCGTCGGGATATTCACGACGGTATTGAAACAAAAGAGTTTCTCACTCCCTTCAGCTGCCATTTTTTTCATTCTTCTCAAACTTAACCTTCAGATCCCTTTACTCCCTTCACCATTATTTCATTATTCTTCCTTCTCCCTTCAGCCGCGTCTTCACTCCCGTCACTCCTTTCCGCCGCGCCCTTCACTCCCTTCACTCCGTTTTCAGTGTTTCAATTCGATCCTAAATTGGACGTTGTTCTCCCATGTCGCAGTCGTAGAACCGTCTTCGTCGCCGTTGCATAAAACTTCTCAATCGACTCTCAGTCTTCTCTGCGTCTTCTCTATGTTGCTGAAATTTGCGATCTGTCGTCTCTGTCATTTCAGAGTTTCAGTCTTCTTCGTTGGCTAAATTGATTGAATTTGCTGGAACCCTAATTTCTTCGTTGGCGACACTTGTTCTTCTCTCTCTCTCTACGGCTGAGAATTCCAAAGCCATTTCATTTCTGCTAAGGTATAATCCTCTTTTCGATCTATTTTTAGCTTTTCGATCCATAGAAAAAAATGTAGAAAAACAGAATCATACATATCGGCGGAAACAAAATTACATGACAGAATTAGAATCATACATAATCTATTTCTCTTTTTAACAAGTTTTATCTAATTAGATTGTTTTAATCAAGGAATTGAGAATCTGTTAATTGTATGTCTTTTGGATTTGGATTCTCTTTGTTCACTGAATTTCTATTGGGACATATTAGATGAATCTAAGTGTCATGTGTTAACATTTGCGCCACTTAATAACTTTGTATAGAATAGAGAATTAACAAATTCTGACCGTTGAATCGTGTTATATTATCCAGTTGATCAAGCATAACAAAGTTCAAGTAATTTTGACATTTGTAGTTATGATATCTAGCAATGGACAATTTGTATTTTAAGTGTATTATCAGTTGGTGTAATGTAATGCCATGATGATAAGTTTTCGGTTTGCATGAAATTTTATAAACTGGTCCATTTTATAAGAACTTCAAGTTCATTGGCTGAATCATTTAAGTTTGTATTTGACATAAATATATTACTTACTGTAAGTGGTAAAGTTTGTTTGACACTTGAAGTCGTTTGATCTTGTCATGTTATTATTTTCTTATATAATTCTTCAAAAATATAAGGCATGTGTACACTCTTGTTGATTTTGTAGGACCATAGCAGAGTAGTTAATTCTAGTTTGAGGGTGAAGTTTGTGTAAATGATATCATTATCATGCCACATCTTTGTTATTAAGTGGTAGCATGACAACAAATTAGATGAATTAGCTTCACTTCCTGTTGCATTTGAATCCGATTCTTAAGTATCAATGACATTTTCTTTATTTATTGATTCAACTTTTATTGCTGTAGAAATACATAGTGCTTCAGAGGAAGTTAAGCAAGGACCATCTGCAGGAAAAGCTGCGATTGGGGGTTCATTTGTAACTGGAAATGACTTCTATGGTAGATGGACATTGCTGTATTTTGGTTTTACTCACTGCCCAGATATCTGTCCTGAGGAACTACAGAAGTTAGTAGCTGCAGTTGATAAAATAAGTAAGTGTATGTAGGTGACATGCTGCGGCATTGCAAACTGAGTTTCACATTGAAATACATGCTTTGGTTCTCATTTTATTAGTTAATGAACTCATGTAGTTAAAATAAATGTCTAACGAATTAAATTCACAAGAGGTGCATGTGTGGGCTTGTTGTTAGATGGCAACAAGGATGAGCATGAGTTGTTAGGATTTAGGCCAATGTTGGATAAACAACTTAATTGAGCATAAGTAGTTTGAGACTTGAGCATGATTCACGCTACTATAGCTAGATAATTCTTTATTCTGCTTTAGTTATCTACGTGTATTAGTCATACGGCTGTACATAAAAAGTGACAAACAAGAATGTAAAGTTTGAGGCAGATACTAAAATGCATCTAGAACTATAATGAAATTCTAAGATGTAATTTTTCAAGATAAATATATACTTCTAAATAGGACGGTGTTGCATCTTAGTGGTATTTGTTTTGGCTTGTAATGAGTGCTTTTGACAGTAGTGGTCATTAGGCTAAATTCTTAGTGGTATTTGTTTTGGCTTGTAAAACTGAATCCTTATTTTGGTATATCATTAGGCCAAATTCTTTCACTTTCTGTATTATATAAGTCAAAAGTATTTCTTTATTCTATTGTCATATGATCAAATTCTTCTATCATAACATATTATACTCTTGGTTATTTTTCTATTGTCACCTGATGGTATTTGTTCTACTTCTAGATTGTATAAGAGTGACATGGTTTTAGGGAACAAGTAAACACCTTTTTATGGATAATGATCTTCTAATTGTCGTGGTTATTTTTCTCTGTTTCTTGAATGTTTCTTTCATTCAAAACTGCTCTTTAGGAATCTTACTGAAGTAATTATGCTGCAATAGGTAACCTTAGGGCCTTTTCTTGTAACTATTTTACAATCTGTTATTTGTCTTAACTTGTGCAGTTTAATGCCGCAATTGCAAGCTACCCAGGCGATCACTGCCACAGTTAAAGAGAAATATCAAAAACCATGGCTCACTTGCGCGAAATGAAGTTATGTTCCAAGGGCGCGTTTTGGATACAATTTTGGAACATGGGACAGTGAGAGGGCTCAATCAGTGGCGGTAAATAAATATTTTTAATATAGTTTTTGTTGTGTTGTGTCTGTTGTGTCTTTTCTATATAGTTTCTGCATGAATGAAGAGTGTTTACAATATGTTATTTGTCTTAGATTTTGGTCAATCAGTAGTGGTCAGGATTACAGTAAATAAGTGAGTAATCCCGAGTTCGAATCTTAAGTTAGGAATCCCGAGTTCGAACTCCTGATGGGCATATGCACCTGTGAACTCTCCATGATAGCTTATAGCTTTATATAAGTAGTTTGACATTATTTTTTCTTCTGTTATAAATTAGTTTACCACAGCCAAAAGACCTTGTTTTACCACAGCCAAACTCATTGATTGAAAAACAGTCTTTTGAAACTGAAGCCAAAATAGTTCTTATGTTCACCAACAAAGAAGAACATTTATCACTCTCTTCATTTATAATTGTTTGTAGTACTGTAAAAAATAGTGGAAAGATTAATGTGAAAGTTGAGGTTCTAATTAAGGCTAAGGTGGTGCCCTGTAGTATAAGATTTTTGTGGACTCTGTGCTGCCAATGTGTATGCGATTTTGTGAATCTCCAATATTTGTCTTTCAATTATTTTTATTTTTTTCAATAAGAAGTGATTTGTAAGACTACTTATTTGTGATTTGAAGGAGCAAGTCATGATCCTGATATCGATACAACCACAATTGAGCAGTATCTTGAACATAATCCTGATAATTGGTCTTTACATGAGATCTACGATCATGATCCCCTTCCACCAATAGGAACGAGAGGCGGTAAAAGAGGAAGAAGAGAAGGAAGAGGAAGAGGAGGCGCCGATTGTTCATGATATTTTTTATGTTTTCTATTTGCGCGGAGCTGTAATATTATGATAATATTTATTTGCTAACAAATATTATGTATGACAATATTTTATTTGTTCGTATTTTTAATATTATGATAATGAAAATATATCATGGGTTTTTTTATTTATAAAGAGAATATATTATGGATTAAATGTTTTTTTAATTATATTTTTAAAAAATAATAAATTATATATATATATATATATATATATATATATATATATATATGGGTGTGTATAAATTAATCAGTAATCAGTATATAAATATATACAAAATGACCTTTTTTTTAATTAAAGGAATATTCCGACGGTTATAACTGTCGGAAAATAATGTAACAGGCGAATTTCCTGACAGCCATGGCTGTCGGTAACGTTGTCTTTATTTCCTGACGGCTTTAGCCGTCTAAAAGTTTATAACCCTGTTAAGTCTTTCCTGAAGGTTTTGGCCGTCGGGAAATCTGTCTGTTTCGTGTTGATCACTTTCTGAATGTTAAGACCGTCGGGAAATTTCCTGAGGGACGATTTCCCAACGGAATTTTTCCGTCAGGTGGCCGTCGGGAAATTAATGTTTCTTGACGGATTTTGATACTTCTTGAAGGCTTTAGGCCGTCGGGAAATGCAGTTTTTCTTGTAGTGATATATAATGGGTGAAAATCAAGAGTAAAGGAGTGATGAAAAATGAATATGATTTTGATGGAGAACTTGATGGTGGGGATATTTTAGTATGTGTACTTATATCCATAATATCGGTGTTGAATTGTCTAGTAGTTGAGTATGTAGGTAAAATGTGTACTTGACCCGACATGCATCATTATCGGGTCCATAATATGTTTTTGGTGGAGAAGTTTGGTGGATAGGATGATTTGAAAATAAATTCTAACATCCGATTTATGGTGGAGATGTATTTTGTGGAGAAGTTTGGTGGAGAGGATGATTTGGAAATAAATTCTAACATCTGATTCATGGGGAAGATGGCACCACATGCATATAGATGTGTCTAGGTGACATGAAATCTCTATGTGACATTTAGAAAACATTAGGGATTATATGTTATCTCTAATTGGTAATTGGTAATTGACATTGAATTTGAATTTTTTTGAAATTGGTGAGCTAAATTGGTTAATGACATTTATGTGTATCTTATTGATGAATAAATGATAATACCTTTGTGTATATTATTATTGAGTCAATGATGATACTTAAGAATGCTTATTTATCGATAAGTGAATAATATTGATGATTAATTGACGATGTCTTGATGGATGTTTAAATTGATGAGTAGTTGGCAATGTTTTATTTAACTGAGTTAGTTGTTGAGCTTATTTACGAAGGAAAATTGTAATAGTTTAAGTAGCGGAATTAAAAAAATTTCCTTTAGATGATCTTTACGAATGAGCATGATCACATGTTTTAAGGTTTACCTCTTGTAGAGAATAAACCTTTGCTTAACGAACGTAGGATGATCAAGAGCGTTGATGACGAAGAACAACGCCTCTAGCCAGTCCACACAAACAGCTACCTTCAAGAGAGTGCTAGCTCCTTTGTATGAAGGCTTATATGAATAGAGAGGGAGGAATATATTTTTAGGATTTTGCAACTCTTGCAACTCTAAAATTCTCAATAGCTCCTTGAGAGTTTCTCTTGTCTTTGGTGTTTTTCTCATGTGTAGAACTTTAGCACAAAGGTTCAATTTATAGAACCACTTGTCTTGTGCAATAAGACAAACACTTGTCTTGTACAACAAGCTGAAGCAAAAATCCCACTAAGAATAAGCTAAGGGGCACGCGCCCCCATAGTGTCTATACACTCATGTGCGCGCTCGCCCACCATACCATATGATGTACTGCTTATTTAATTACTATGATACCCTTATCACATTCCCTATTCCTCTTGGGTACATCGTACCTTACAGTGTTCCTTAATTATCTCAATCTCATATTAGACTGTACTTATGTGTGTGACCCTGTAGGTTTCCGTAACGTTGGAAATGATATTAAATCACGTATTTAATATAATAAACATTGAGCGGTCTCTAGCAACACATCAATGCTACCCAAGTTACAAAAATAACATGTGATCTAAACATAACCTTTTGTGATAATATATTCGTGTAGAATTACCCCTTTGCCCTTATGTCTATATTGAACACAAGGTATACTTGGTGTCATCCTTGTCCAGTTCAATATTGGTACCAAGACATTTATCCTGTTATGCAGGATTGGCAAATTTCATCTAGGTTACTATTGTCCCTCAGCATGCTTTATGATTATCCAGTTACGAACAACGTTAGATCAACAACAAAGTACTTGACTCCACATCTAGGGTACAAAGTGGTTTCAAGTCTAAGGGCGGTTTACACCATTATCACCATGAGAGTAACTTGTCACACTTTGCATAACTTTTCATGTAGTACTCTCATAGCGGGTCAATCCAGTATAAATATTACTCCTAATATTTTATATACCTATGCCAAGACTTGATAACTCCTTATCCTACGATCCATGAGATGCGATCATCATTCTATCTTCATAATAGTCTTTATGCTTTAAGGTTATCCATTTTCACCTTAAAGCTCGACTACGGATGTTTTAAGAATAGTGTCCTTATGTTTAATGTAGTCTCATGATTAAGTCACACTTAATATGAAACGGACTTTCTATTCTAGGGACTTCATTATTTTGGACTCTTACAAACATAATAAGACATGCCATATTTATATTAAACTCCTAAAGCAAATCCCATGAAATTAGATTGGTTTTTAGGGCTTACTCCAAAAATTTATGTGAAGTATTCGAGATGCTTGTATTCATTTGAGGTTATTTTTCTAACTCTCTATTTTGTGTATGTGACTGTACCGTTGGGGGTGCAGATTCTAAGGTTAGTTTTCGAGTCTTTGATGAAACTCCACTCTGATTGTGACACGGGGGAGGGTCCATATATCTTTAGAGTCTAGTATTTCGTATTGTCTCATTTTAATTAAAGATGTACTATTTAAAGAAAGATTTTTTTTATAAGCAGTATTTACCAATTAATTATATTAGTAATGTTTTGATGTAGAATTTAATACCTTGAACAAATATTTTTTATATCAACTTTGTTTTTGTGTCGTTAAACTTTACTTTCCGCTACGAGTTTTGGAAAATAATCTTTTCGTAGAAGAATTCTAAGTATTGGGTTTAGGGTGTTATAAAAAGAAACACTAAATTTTGAGAGATCAAGAATGATATAAAAGTCATAAAACAAAAAAGCATGTGCAAGATTATACAAAACCTCATAGGGCCGTTAAATCTTGTATCTCAACTTTCCTCTCCCAGAATTTTTTAGCAGCAATATATTTACCATTTTTCTTAAAATGAGAAGGTATATATTTTTTTTTGACAAAAGAAGTTATAGATTATAGAAAACAAAGAAAACGTAAAATACATATCCGTTCATGCAATTTTGTAGTTATTATTGAAGTGGAAGAATTAGTCACAAGAAAGGGGGGATTTGAATTGTGACCCTTTTAAAATTCCATCCTGCAGTCAACTAAATGGATCTCAAGTGTATACTTGGATAAATGTTAGTAAACAATAAAAAAGATTGATAAGAGAATGTCCTCTACTATAGAACAACTTGTTCTAAGAGAACAAGTAGAGATTGTTCAGAGAACGTTCTCTCAATGTTCTCTCAACTATATGGAAATCTAAATTAGATGTAAACAATGTGATTTGTGTGCTGTGTGTTTATATAAAATAAATAGTTAAAGGTAAGAGAAATGCACACACAAAATTTATACTGGTTCACCCGAATTATGGGCTAGTCCAGTCCCCACGCCTGTGAGTTTTCCACTATAATCTTAATCCAAGATTACAATTTTCTTTTGATCTTAAGCCCAAGACCAAAAATTCTGTCAAGCTATACAAGCTTATCTTCCACCTTATACCCAAGGTGATCTCTACCTTTCCTTCTAAGGTAGTTGCTCAACCAATTGTTACGTATTCTTCAGCAAGCTCTTTCTTATTACAAAGAGTTGTTTGGATCTAAAGCTTAGCAAAAAACCACACCAGGTTTATAAAGCTTTCTTAGTAACTGTAAAAATCTCTCTAAAATCACTCAATAGAATTGCTGATCCAAGTATGCAATTATGAAGCTTTGGAGTGAAAGAGATCAAAGAAGAGTTTGTAAAGAATCTTGTCCACAAAGACAAGTGTAGTAGGATTGTGTACATTCTCTTATAGTATCTTCATAGAATGGTGTGGGGACAGCTTTGCTTTCAAGTAACCAGCTGTGATCTGATCAAGGCCTATTAGAAAAGTACTTTGCAAGTACATCCTTGATAAATAATAGAGTATAACCTTTGTTGGAGAAAGACTTTCCACTTCTTGGAGAATGAACATTGATTAAGTCTTTGCAAGTACATGACAACTCATAGTAACATAGTTGTTGTCTTCTCCTCATTGGTCTATGTTCATTTCCATCATAATAAATTCAAATGATAATTTATTATGTCTTGAGGTCAAAGAACATTCTTTGGTACATGCTCCATGTGATGACTTAAGATAGAAAGTCCCATTAGTTGTTAATCACTTATCTTGCCATAAATGAGTATTTTGCTGTAGAGATCTTGTGAATAAATACTCATGAAACGTGCTCCTTTGTCTTGTTCATTTATTACTTAAAATAAATAAGTGTTTTCCCTTTGAAGAACAAACACGTTGGAGTCCAAAGAATGATAAGAGAATGATGATTGTCTTTCTTGTAACATTCTCAGAGCTGATATCAAAATGGTTCTTTTGCTTTGAAAGAGAGTTAGAGCCCATACCAGAGAATATTCTGAGAATGATTGCTGAAGCTTTTCTTTGAAGTAAGATGTAGTGCTGGACAGAGAATATTCTCAGAATGTTCTGCTGAAGCTTATCTTAAGAGATGAGACATATAATCTTGTTGCTTCAAAACTTCCCATAACTCAACTGATGTTTTGCACACATTTCTTATATGTTAATTGAGTATCTTTGAGATGCTTTAGTGGAGGCGTGAGTATACTCATCAAGAGAATTATCATCTTCTAATTTGGAGAATGATTTAAAACATTTATGCCCTTTGCTTACTCTTTTGAAAAACTCATGAATATCGTTCTCAAATATTCTCATCTTAAGAAATATTGGTAAGATGATACTTTGAGTAGATTTTGAAGATCCTTAGAATATGCATCATTCCTTTTGATGTTAATTGTGGTATTAAATCCTCAAAGCATGTAACACAAAACTCATTGTAAATTTTGTCATGCAACATCAAATATATCTTTGTGTAGCTTATGATGCAGGTTTTTCCATCCTCATTCTTGAACTTATGATCCTCATAATCTTCCTTGATCATTTATACCATTGTAAACTTTGTGGTGTAGAAGAAGACTATTAACCATGACAATCACTTTCTTGCTTGAGCCTTTCAATGAATCATCTTATGATTCAAACAATATCCTTTAAAAATATTCATGAAGCTTGTGATGTTATTGTTATGATGATCTGATGCACTTGTTGATGTGAGTGACCTTTAGCTTGTCCACTTTTATCATTATCTAGCTTTCAACAAAAACTCAAGTGCAAACATTAGTAGATCACCATTCATAAAACTTAACATTTATTCCATAAGGTTTGTTGTCATTAAAACATGTACAAAAGAGATTTTGTCTCAACAATCTCCCCCTTTTTGATGATGACAAACCTTTTGAATAAATCTTATGTTTTATGGATGGATATAATAACTAATGCAAGAATGTTTATAGATATGCAATTAAGCTCCCCCTCAATTCATGCAAGAGGTTAATTCATAACATTCTTCATTAATTAATTCCATCTTAAATTTATCTCTTATCATATATCTCTCCCCCTTTTGTCATCTATCAAAAAGTATGGGGGTAATATAAAATATTAAGTGCAATTTTAAAAAATTAGAGTAGGAAAACATTGCACATAAAAAACATGTAAATGAGAGGTTTACTCATATATCAAACTATCAAGTTTGCATTTTAACATGAAAGCACATAGAATGTGATAATAATTCTTAATCAATATGGATATCACAACATGAATAATCATTTAATCACATACAAACATATGCAAGCATTTGATAAAAATCAATGCTAACCATTCTGAATTTTTAGAAAAAGATTTTGACCTCATGAACAAAGCAATTTGAGAGGAAACAAATATTTTCAAATATTGAAATCCCCTCCTAAGTCTTATGAGATAGAAATTCCTTTAAAAAAAGATCATTCTCAAAATGATGGACAAGACTATGTTGTGGTCATAATGATCATTTGAAAAGAATTCAATAACTTTAAAGTTGGAGAGAAAATGGCGCACATGAGGAAGCTGTGAAATCAGAGTATATTGACATCAAGTCAAAAATAAATTTCTCTCTGTTCCAAAAGTTTTCATGATGAAATATATTTTTTTTTATATAAACAAAAATGAAGAATCATCCTTTGCAAAAGAAATATTTGATAACATTTCTAATTTGAAAACATAACACACAAGTTGTAGGAACCACACTTTTATGTTAAGAAAAAGTCAAATCAGAGTTTAACAAAAAATGTGCAACAAGTATATTCTTATCATATCAATATCAAATATTATGGAGAGTAGACATATAAATTATTCTCATGAAGACCAATAATATAATCTCTTGTTAAAACCTTTAAAGAATAAATCCAACAAAAAAATGGATATTCATTTAAAATCTTTGAAGAAGGATCTTTTACATAAGCCATAAAAATCTTAGTTTTTGAAAAGCCATTAAAAAGTTATACTTAATCATTAAGCAAACTATAGGCTAATCATGATGTGCAACAAAATTGGATTCAACCAAATTTTTATATTGGGAAAGTTGCAAATTTTAAAAGACTTATAAGTAAATATATTTTTCATGAAAATTGTGTTAAAAGTCATGCTTATTGTTGCGGGGATTTTGGGATTTCCACCACTACATTGACCTTTTATTTCCAAAGAGGGGAAAGTGTCGAAAACCATTTAAAAAGAGAGAGATTCTAAGCTCGGGGGTTAGTTACGCCTAGGGAAGGTATTAGCATCCTAAACGCCCATGGTACTCCATGGTAACCTCTAATTTATTGCTTTTTTGTTTGCTTTTATGTGCTTAAGAAATGAGGGAGAAGTTGTAAGAATTGGAGGGAGAAGATGAATAGAAAGAAAAGTGTGTGCATGTGGAGATTGGATTGAGAAAAGAATATTATGACATAAAAAGAAAATTTAGTTTAAACCTAAACTAATCGTGCGACTAATTTGGGTTTGGACTAAAGAAATTGTGTTAAGAGAGAGAAGATGTTTTTGTTATTGTTTTCTATTTTTTTCTAAAGAAATTACTAACGCGCCTCTTCGGAAATGAAAGTTCGTTTTTTCTTGGTTTTTTAGCGTTGTGTGTGATGTGTCAAAAGCAATAAAGTCCTACGCTATTACAACCAAATCAAATAATTATTACAACCATATCGAACCAAATGGAAAAAATAATAAAAGGCAATAAAAATGCAAGCGGAGAAATAAACATGAGTATGAAATGCATTTACGAAGAAAAGAAAACAAAATGTCAAATCTAGATGTGAAGTGTGCGAAAATGCAATGTGAAATATAATGTGAATGTGACAAAGAGTGAAAAAATGCAAAGAGAACAAAGTCATATAAAAAAAAATCATCGCACATTTTTTAAACTAGCGAGAAAAAAGGAACAAATAACAAAACATGACAAAAAAATGAATTTAGGCCAAAAGATGGTCCTTAACTATTAATGCTAGTGCTAGAGTTCAATGATTTTATAAAGTAAAATATTGTCTCTAACATGCATTTTAAAATAGTGCATTGTCCTAATCTAAATGCAAATGCATGTCAAAAAGTGTAGAATAAAATGTATTGTGAAATTGTAGTGTAAAATTGTAATGTCAAATGTCATGAAAAAATGTAATGTAGTGTAATGTAATGCAATGTAGAAAAAAGTAGCATGTAAATGCGATGTAAATTATTGAATCAAGTGACATGAAAATGTTATGCAAAGTATGATGCAAAAATGTGAATATGAGACATATATCATGAAAAGAGCAAAAGAATATAATAATCAAACATATGCAAGCACATCTATGAGAATTATTAAAATAAGCTAGTCCTAACACATAAGAAAAAAATAAGCAACTAACAAAAAGAAATTAAAATTAAATCCCAAAAGAAGTCCCTAAAATATTAGTGTAAAATTTGGACTCAATAAGCTTAAACAAGCTATTGTCCCAAATAATCACTTATTCAAATAAGCTAAAAAAAAATGATGATGACAAATGCATGTAAAATGAATTAAAAGATTAAAAAAAATGCAAACCTGAAATGGGAGGTGCAGATAATAATAAGAGAAAGAAACTGCAGAGGCCCAAGGCCCAATTGAGATGCTGCCAGGAGGGGGGTGCAGACCAGAAAAAACGCGCAGCAAACAGCAGATCCAGCAAGTCACATAAACAAACAGCCCAGCCCAAAAAACCATAACAAATGAACCGGACCACCCGAACCAAACCAGAAGCAGAGCCGTACCCGGTTCAACAAACCGGCTGGGGGCGCGTATAGCAAAATTGGGAGGCGAGCGAACAATTTTTACATCCAGTAAGAAGACGACACGTGTCAGGGGGTCAACTTCTTCTTCTTCCTTCTCCGGCGAAGCGAACCACCGGCGGCCATGGAAGCAAACGCTAAAGCTTCGATTCAACACCAAATTTCACAATTAAAAAGTCCATTCCACTCGAAATCTCGCTCTGAGTCCGAATCTAACCTTGGTTTTTACAATAGAAGCTTGGAAACAGCGAAAAGGGCGAACGACAGAACGGATCCGAAACTTTGAAAACGGGTTTCAACATGAAAACGATGGAAAATACCAGTTGGAAAGGGTTTATCAGTGTTCCAGGAATGGAAAAAACACAGAAACAACGTGATTTGGTGCTCAAATCATTGAAAACGAACGGTTGAAGTTTATGGTTTTTTGGAGCTCGGATTTGAACCTTTTTCGGCGCGTTTTTGATGAAATTGGTGATGGATTTGTGTTCAGGAGGTTGTTTAGAAGCTTATTGATGTATGATTTTTGAGATTTGAGGTTTTGAGTTTTCCGGCGAAATTTCGGCGAGGTAGTGACGAATTTGGTGGTTCTTGTGGCTTTTGGCGGCGTTTTTGACGAAACGGATGATGGATCTGTAACGAGGAAGTGATGAGGAAGCTAATGGTGTAATCGGATATTGATTTGGTGTAATCGGACTTTTCTGATTTTTGTGGTGTTGGGAATTGTGAGAATTGATTGTTAATGATTGAGTGATGTGAGGTTTGTATTTATAGGAGAAAATTAGGGTAAATGGTATTTTTGTAATATTGTGTGAAAGGGTAAAATAAAAAAAAATGATAAATGAAAATGAAATAGAGATAGTGAGGTTGAATGATATGATTTTTACTATATTTGGTAAACTTTGAGATAAAAAGGTGAAGATGAAATAAGTTGAAATAAAATGTGATAAAATGTAATAAAATGTAAATCTTTTTGATATTTTGAAAAATATTGTAATAAAATCTAAAATGCGCGTAAAATAAGAAAAAAATTATTTTTGGACTTTTATGCTAAAATGAGAACAATTTAAAATAAAGTGAAATAAAAATGAAATATTTAGAAATAAAAGAAAATTTAAGAAAAAATGATAAAAATATGAAAATGAATGAAAAAAGCATGAAAAAAAAAAATATTTTTGTATATTTTATGCATGAAAATGCAAATCGGATTTGTAGGTCCAAAATTGGGGTATTACAACTGCCCCTATTTAAGTTTCTTCAATCGGAGAAATAAAGATTGAAATCTTTGTTTAGACGGGATTGAAGAGACTTAAATATAAAACATGCACCATTTTTGGACCTAAAATTCTCTAACAATGCTTATGATGCAAATGCTAATGCAAAAATGCAGATGATTTTTTTTTTTAATTTTGTATGAATGTTGTAAAAGACAGATAAAAGACAAGCATAGTTGAGACTCCACAGGGGATGAACAAAACATGGCCCGACTGGGAAAATAGCAAGAAAAAGTATCCCGAGTCCATTGGGAGAGCGAACTCCACCGGGGAACAGAGTAAAACACTGGGGAAAAAACGCAAGACCATTGTCCACCGCCTTACAAAGAGACGGATTGTAGAAAGAAGACAATATCCAGATATTACCGACTATCGCTTGACCCACATCTTAAAGGGTAACATAAAAAGATGACATTATCTACTATCGAACACCGACAGCTTAAAGGATAATGTGAAAAGATGACATTATCTACTATCGAACACCGACAACTTAAAGGATAATGTGAAAAGATGATACATTATCTACTACCACACACATATGGTAACTTAAAGGATAATGATCAGATATTACCGACTATCTCTTGACCGACAGCTTAAAGGGTAACATGAAAAGATGACATTATCTACTATCGAACACCAACAGCTTAAAGGATAATGTGAAAAGATGATACATTATCTACTACAACACACATATGGTAACTTAAAGGATAATGATCAGATATTACCGACTATCGCTTGACCGACAGCTTAAAGGGTAACATGAAAAGATGACATTATCTACTATCGAACACCGATAGCTTAAAGGATAATGTGAAAAGATGATACATTATCTACTACCACACACATATGGTAACTTAAAGGATAATGATCAGATATTACCGACTATCGCTTGACCGACAACTTAAAGGGTAACATGAAAAGATGACATTATCTACTATCGAACACCGACAGCTTAAAGGATAATGATCAAATATTACCGACTACCATATAAATGATAGCTTAAAAGAAGGTAATATAAAAGGGGTGATATCATCTACTACCACACAAATGGTAGCTTAAAGGACAATGTGCAAAGAAGATACATTATCTACTGCCATACAAATGACAGCTTAAAGGACAATGATCAAATATTACCGACTATCGTCTGACCGACAGCTTAAAGGGCAATATGAAAAGAGATGACATTATCTACTATCGAACACTGACAGCTTAAAGGACAACGACAAGAATGATACATCATCTACTAGCATATGACTGGCAGCTTAAAGGATAATGATCAAATATTACCGACTACCATATAAATGATAGCTTAATGGAAGGTAACATTTCTCTGTTAGAGGGAAATAACACTACTAGGAACTTCAAAAGAGGCGCAAGTAGGTTAAACTGTAAAAGTGTATGTATTTGTAGAGAGAAAATATATGTATGATCTTTTGTGTAATATATCTTGATAAGATTCACTGGGGATAAAACCACCTGAGGAACTGTACAGTGTATCTGGTGAAATACAAGCTTCTTGTGTGGAAAACTTGTCACTTGCTGTTTTGAAATAATTTCTAATCCGGGAACAAACCGGAGGGAAACTGTAAAACAAAACTTTGTGTCCAATTGAAGAATAAATTCAACTGGAATTTTCCTTTTGTTGTAGGAAAACTGAAACAACCATCATCCACAAGAGAGGAGTCTAGTGGGGAATTTTTGAAACAAGAGGTGTACACTTATCTACCTAAGCTGACATTCTAATTGGAGAGAACAACATGCCCATCCCGACTCTATTTGGTAGACAAAAGCAAGACAAAACAGACATAAATCTGTATAATGATGCAGCAATGTATGAATGATGTAAATGCATATGACATGTAAATGATATGTATGAGTGTTATGTATGTATGAATGTATGTTATGAATATATGTATGTGTTTGTTGACAAAACAGGCAGGACAAACGAGACTAGAGACAAGCCAACATCGAGTACAACTCAAAGTATCTCAATAAGGTGTATATGATGCTGTTAATGAAGCAAGATAACCTCTTCTTGGGGAGGGAACCACTTCTCTGGAAAATGACCATTTTAACCGAACGATCTGTACAGTAACTTGATTGTTCTCAAGACAAAACTCTCAACCTTCATTGGGGAAGTACCCTTTTCTTGAGATGACTGTTGACATTCTCTTAGACAAAACATGTTTGCTGTTGACGAATAACTTTGAGAGAGTAGAGACAACTTGCCCCTTACTTTAGATTCATGCATCAGTCTGATAAATCTTTGAAAGAATTGCTCGAAGAGCGTGACTGGTTGACCTTTTACACTTAGGCATTGTATTTGTTGACTGCAAAAACGTGCAATGAGAGTGAAAACCTTTCCCTGTTCATGGTATTGACGACCAAGGTTCTGCCACATTTCACAACATGTAACATTTCAGGAAGATATGATCTTGATATAGTATGCCCTAAGTGTTTGAAACCTTGAAGGGTATGCCCCTAACATTTTCAACCAAATCTTGAACATTTTCAACCTTGATTAGCAGGGTATTCAACTTGTTTGCCCCTGACTGGCAATCCACAGACAACTTGCCCCAAGCTAGGAGCGTCTCAAATCAACTTTGTACTTGATCAAACCATGGCTCAAACCTCTTTGATGTCAAGTATTAATTTGCAAGTAAAATTATTTCTTTTGAAATTTTTTTTTTGATAAAATGCACATGTAAGTTTTTGAAATTGAATATTTTTTTTTTGAAATTAAACATATATTTTTTTGTATTTTTGAATGGAAACACATATGGTGTGTACAAAAGATGATTATTGATTAAACAAACAGGAGGAGTCAGCATAACAATAAACTTGCTGAATATGCCTTCACAGTGAACCTAGCTTCAATTAGGTCTTTTGAATATTATAGCATGCAAAAACTCATGTAAATCAAGCCAAGAAGTGATATAAATTGGTCTATCAAGAAAAAAACCAAGTATAGAATTGAAAATTTCGGTGGAAACCGTTAAGTTTTAAGATATTGTACTTGTTAAGAAAGACGTGGTATACTGGAGAATTCGCGTTGAGAAAGTAAAAGATTTCGAAGGTTGAAAACATGGACAGTTGAATAGCTGTGGTAGTGAGAGATATCCAGAGATATAATTTTGATGTCGAAATTTACACTAAGGACTAGATGTTGGAACAAACAGGAATGGTCAGGGTGACAAGTTCTTGTGAAGAAAAGAGAATTTAATAGTAAGAGGGAAGAAACTTTATAGTTCAAAAATAGTCTAGGGATATGATGTAAGATGATGTATGCCAACGGTGGCAGTTAGCAAAAGAAATGTTGAGTGTTTAGGCATGCAAGAGTAAGTTAAGTGTTCAATATGGAAATAATATGGACGCATAAGAGATTGATTTTTGGGAATTAGAGATTTTAATAAAGGAAATCCAAGAGATAGATGATAAGTTGGCAAGTGCAAAAAAAAAAAAATAAATAAATAAAAATTGTGGAGCTTTGTTTACCAACTGCATGATGGGATGGTGTTATTAAGATTGCGATTAGAACGAGATTTAAAAGTGAAAGTTGACAGTTCAGCTCCATTATGAGAGTTTAAGTGGCGTGTTTGGAGCGTGGTGCCTCATTGACAAGATTGAAGTAGTAAAGGATCAAGGAAACGGGTAGAAAACCTTATATAGATTGTTGGACCATTGTGCCTCGGATGAATTTGAGCACAAGTAGAGCAGAGCATTATTAAAGCTGGGTAAAGATGGTCTAAGCCACCATCATGATTGTCGGCTATCTATTGACAAATTGAGGATCTGATCACCCTCAATCTTTTGTTAATAGTAGACGAAATTGTGTTGACTGGAATGACTAGATTTGCTAGCTTTTATATTGTGTAGGAAGTTTTTGGAATTTATTTTTGGAGGGTAGCCGGTCACCACTTCACGTGAACCAAGTGGAATTCACTATGCTTTGGAGGTGAGAAAAAAAAAGTAAGTAACTCTCGAAATTTGTTGTGTCGACCATACGATCCTTAGTGAACTAGAGTTGGTGAACTAGATTTTGTGGGCTAGACTGGTGAACCTTTTAGTAAAGTTTATTTTGATGGAAAAACTTTTTGAGAGATGTCTAGATTGTGTCTAGAGTTGGAGACCAGTGCAACTTTGTAGAGGGTTGCAATAGTTGCATAGTAGTGCTAATGTTGATGTTAGTAATAACTTATGAGTTGTTACTCTTGTCTTTAGTTTCGAGGACGAAACTTCTTTTTGGTGGGTAGAATGTAAGACCCGTAGATATACTAAAGCAGGGATTATTTATTTATTTATTTTTGATAATATTAAATGATATTCTGCTTTTTGTCCTTGTCCGTTTTAATAGAAATTTTGTCGAGATTGAGTCCGCGCGTCAGTGTAACATTTGAAAAATAGGCGCAATGATTTTATAAGCTTTAAATGAGTTTAGAAATATTTTTGTATCGTCGGAATTTCGAAAATAATTTATTATAGATTTTTGAGAAAACAGGCAAGATATACCCGCTGTTAGAAAATTTTACGGTTTCCGATTTCATTCAAAATTTAAACGGAGACTTTATATATCGACTGTGGTGAGAATTTGATCTCGTTATATTTTTCCGAGCTTGGGAGCAAAATTTTATTCGGAATAAAACTTATTCAAAATTTGGTGAATTGTTTTAATTAAGTTGTTTACGGTAGAATTTTTCTGTTTCCGTCAAGTTTATCGGTTTGTGAGATACGACATGCTTAAGAACGAGCGCGGGACCTAAGCAAGATGAGTTGGCGCTAGAGCACAAAATATCTAGATATTATCTTGGATATTATTATTTTAAGTTTGTGAGTAATGGATTGAAGGACTAGGATTTATTCTTGCCACACTTTACTATTTGATCCAATGACACATGATCTTTTTTAAGATTTCATAAGTAGATGACTTAGGATATTTGGGGGAGCATTTCATTTCATTCTTTCCTCTTCTCTGCCTCACGACACCTCTCTCCCTCTCTCATTCTTTTATTTTAAAAATTTTCTAAGTGTAGAAACCATAAAAAGACAAATGATTTTAAGCTTGAACCTTTGATGGGAAGTGAATCTAATTGCTTGGTGATCAACTAGAACTCCTAAAGTGGTAAGAAATCTATTCTTTTATCTATTTTTCCTCTTGCCGTGAGATTCATATAGGGGAGTTTGTGTTTATTTTGTTTTTGAGCTTGTCTCTTTATTAAATTTATAGTTCCTTATTAGCTAGTACTAGATCCAAAGAAAATTTTAGTTTAGACAACTTTTATGAAATGAGTTTTTGTGTTAAGCTTTGTTTTCTTGCTCTTTTCATTTGTTAATATTGTTGTGAGAGTTATTGTGATAATAGATCTAAAAGAAAATTATGATTGAGAACACTTTAAGAATTTTGTGATTTTTGAAATGAATTTATGATATTATTTCCTTTCAATTAAAGCTAGCACTAGTTGTTTCATGAGGTTAATTTTCGATAGAAATGATAGTAAAGCAAAAGCCCCAATTTTATGATGGTTTTGAAGTTTAGGTTTTTTTTTAAAATATTTTGAGTGAAGAATCAAACTAATTTGAGGTTTCTCGTGAAAACTTGATAATGTTATAAGCATTTCAAATATGTTTGATTTTTGAAAACAAAGAATTTGAGACAATTTCAATTCTGCCCGAATTCTGGAGGGGTATTTTCGTCCCTGTAAATTTTTTAATTCGTCCTAAAATGCAAACCATTAAATCCGCCTTTTTAAATCGATGAAAATGGACATGTGGTTTGCGATGATCGGACAAAGAATGACTGAGTTATGGCCGTTTCAAGTTTTTAACTATTTATTGTCGTTTTTGGATTTAAAATATAGTAGTAGCAAAATGATAGAGATTATTTTCTATGAAAAGAGAAACATGTTTAGAAATCGATTTGCAAAGTGAAAAGGAAATTCTTTTGTCAAGGATTTAAATTTTTAAGAGTTGGCCGAAAGGGCCATTAATATAGTAGCTTGAACTTGTTTTGTTTATTAAGGAAATGAGTAAGTTGTTCGAAAGGGTATTCTTGCTTTTGGAAAAGCTTTAAAATAGTTTGAATTTAGGTGGCGATATTTTTGGATAAAAATATTCGTTATAGCGCTTTTACGAGAAAAACTATTTATTTAAGTGTTAATATTTTTATAGTTGTTTTGAGAATGATTTGAGCTTCGTTAAATTGAGAGAGACCAACCCTAAGTCTTAACCCATTAGAGGCCGAGTTAAGGAATATTTAATGGACCAAATTAGTTTGTCTATTAACTTAATTAAGTTGAATAATTAAGGTTGAGAGAGTATTAGCCGCATTGAGGACAACGTCGAGAGAGACGGATATTGCTCGTGTAGCGTAAGTTGAACGTGTTGGAAGCTTGCTAAGGTAAGGGCACTCTCTAACTATCAAATATAATGTTAAAAAGAATGTCGTGTTTGCTATATATGTGAAAGTGTTTTGTTGTGCAATGATTGGATGTGTTGGATATATATGTTTGTTATAACATGTATTCTCGAGATGAGATCTTTGTTGAGAAGTATGCTATATCTTGTGCGTATATTATGTATAATTGAGAGAATTATACAAGTTGAGTTACTATGATATTTGATGCATCGGTATATGTAGAGAAAGCGTATGCTCATGCATTTTCATAGTTGTGTGTACGTCAAGAGGACTACACCGGGTGAGGACTCTAGAGAACGGAGCCCACCTAATCCTGCGGGATTTTATTGAGTCGTGTCGGCGCAGAGGACTGTGTGACACTCTTAGTAGGGGTGAACCTACGACTCTCTGCGGAGAGGTTAAATTCCGGAATTCATGCATGTGAAAAAGACCCAGCAAGGGTGATCACGCTCATATAGAGTCTGCATTAAGCTATGTGTGCATTTTATTTTATAATGTGTTAATGTGGAACTGACATACAAAAAATAAAATAAATAAAAATGCAATTAAAATCAATATGTTGTTTTGGCATTTTTGGTTTATATTTTATTTTTAGATTGTGACCCTTTACCTTGAAATTACCCATGGGCCGGGCTGGGCGCCCCCAGGTTGTTTTAGTTTGAGGATTTGCATGCATCGTGGTGACTTTGAAGTCATCCCAAGGAAGAGACATGTTCTGCGTTGAGAAACGGTGAAGCTTGAAGCGGTCTATGGGTCTCCGTCACCCAGATGTCTTCAATTATTAGAGTTTAAAGATCAGCTTAGGGGTAGTTGTTTAAGAGTCATGTTACTCGTATTTATTTTCTGCGATATTTATACTCTGAAAGTGTATTATGTTATATTTTGAAATAAATGGTTCCGCTATGTTTGTATAGACATAGCGTATGGTTTTGATTCTTAAAACTTTTATTTGTGAATATGATTTACAAAACAAGCATTACATTCTGATCACTATTTTGAAAAGCGTTACTCTGGTTTAATTTAAAGAAGAACGAGAATGTTCTATTTCAAAGGCTATATTTATTTTACAAAAGAAAAAAAAAGTGCCTAATTTTGGTCTATGAAAAACGGGGTGTTACATTGTGGTATCAGAGCTCGGTGGTAGATTCTTGCCAAGGGGTTGTGAGTTGGGTGTCCTAAGCTGATCAAGAGTCGGGTTTAGTGGAATTATGTGTTTGAGTCCTTACAAGTAAGGTGGATGGTTGTTTTGAGTCTTGCATAATATATGCTTAGGTAGTTGATTGTTTCTTAACTGAAATAATGTCCCCATAGTACTTTAGTGATTAGAATAGTTAAAACCCCTCAGCATTGTTCGACCTTGGTTGATGAGTATCTCCGAAATCCTTAGTCGCAACAATCTAGAGAGAATAAACTTGAAGCGGATAGGAACTATAAGGGATTCTTGGTAGTAATTTAATGGATTGGAGGCAACATTGGTCGTTATCACCCGGAGGTACTGAGTATGTTTGTATAGTTATTTTGGGATGAGACTAGATGAAGTCATTCAGTTATCAAAGAGGATACGACCACAGTGGAATAGTGGAGCAGACAGAGGTGTCGATTGGAAAACAATTACAATGTTTGGATGATCATTCAGACGACTGATATTGGAATTAAAGAATGTTGCCCGTCAAGAACGAGCAACCCTAGTGATGTTTGGTGATGATGATACAAATGACGAATTCATTCAGAGGTAAAGAGGAGTGTTTGAGATATATTAGATTCGAAAATAAGAATTTTAAGGACGAATCTCGTAATGATTGTAGGTAAAAGACCAAATATCACGTTGATAAGTGGAAAATTATATGTAGTTCGACAGGTAGTTTGTTTAGAGGTTAATGTGAGATGAAACTATACGTAATTGATCTATTGGATAAGTTTGGATTTGGAGAGGTGTTTAGATAAGGACAAGGAGTTCAACCTTGGAAAGTGAGTTGTATGTTGATGATACTAAAGGGATAAAAGTAAGCTAAAATTGTTAGTTATCGACAGATAAACCCTAAGAGAATAGAAATATCTGGAGTAGTTGAAGAGATAAGTCAAGAGTTGAGTAGCGACAATGTGTTGAATAACATTTAAGTCATTGATTTTAGTCGACCAAGATGGTTGAAGGACCAAGTAGCAGCTTTAATTTATAGAATAATAGGAGTTGAGGTAGACAAGTTTTAAAATAATTCAAGTTATTGACGAGAATTTTTAGAAATTTTCTAGAAATGTCGTGTTATGAGAAAATAAAGGTTCATTAGCGAAAGTACTAAGACAATGAGAGTGGATAGTTGGAAGGACTTTTATTAAATATTAGGATTAAATGGTGGAATTTAAATGGCGTAGTAAGTATTTGGAGTTCTTTATGACTAGATTTAAGAGTTTGATTTGGGTATCAACGAAGTGAGGAAATAATAGTAGCGAATGATTAATGTTTTGGTGGGCAGTTTTAAGAAATCGAGCGTTAAGATTTGAGATAAGTGCTCATTGGCTACTTGGATGTGTAAATTAAGCTAGTTTTGAAGTGATTTTAGTAAAAATGTGAGAATAAGCTTGGAGATAGATATGCATGAGATTGGTTATTAGTATTAGAGAATACTACGACTTTAGAATAGTCACGATGATTAAGGATTAATCGAATAGAGAAGGGTATACTTGATTGGACACAAGTTGTTGTGGAAAGAGAAGTTTTGGATTGTGTGCGGTGAATTAAAGATGTTGTTTGGAATCAACATGATAAAGATCTTGGTGTTTTGGGAACCAACTTTAAGAAGTTGCTGAGTGTTTGGGAATTTTAAATTATTAGATGTTCAAGGAGAATTAGTTAAAGCAATTTCAACGACTATAACTTCAACACGAAAGCGAAAAAAGAAGTGGTGGTTGGGCGCAAGCAAGGAAGTGATAAGGTAACTCACACTGTCAATAGAGTGATTGACAGGGTATGACTTAGTTGGTAAAGTTATAAGGAATATTAAGAATGACTACATTGATGCACCTCATAAGGAGTAGAGGTTGAGTTAGGAGTTTATGCCGATGGAAGTGGAGCTAGACACAATTTGATAAAAGGACAAAAGAATAAAGATGAACAAAAGAGTTTTAAATTGGAAATAAACTATTACGGTTAGTATCCAGACTATTAAGTAACTAAGTGGAAAATCATGCTGGAAAATTTCATACGAGACTTAGGAAGTCGAGTTGAGTTAAGTAAGACGTGTCATTAATAGACGAATGAATGAAGTCAGAGAGTTAGCCGTGGATAAGGCATGTTAAGAACAAGTGTAGGAGAAGTAAATAGAGATATGAACATTAAGGATTCCTTCGAAAATTACCGCATTCAAAAAAAAAATTAATTTGAGATAGAGCGTATTAGACGATTATTGGAAAGTACTGCCTAAGTGGATCTCATGAGGGCATATTTCTCATATTTAAAAATGATAACAGTTAATCTTTGGTCTATCAAGAAAAAAACCAAGTATAGAATTGAAAATTTCGGTGGAAACCGTTAAGTTTTAAGATATTGTACTTGTTAAGAAAGACGTGGTATACTGGAGAATTCGCGTTGAGAAAGTAAAAGATTTCGAAGGTTGAAAACATGGACAGTTGAATAGCTGTGGTAGTGAGAGATATCCAGAGATATAATTTTGATGTCGAAATTTACACTAAGGACTAGATGTTGGAACAAACAGGAATGGTCAGGGTGACAAGTTCTTGTGAAGAAAAGAGAATTTAATAGTAAGAGGGAAGAAACTTTATAGTTCAAAAATAGTCTAGGGATATGATGTAAGATGATGTATGCCAACGGTGGCAGTTAGCAAAAGAAATGTTGAGTGTTTAGGCATGCAAGAGTAAGTTAAGTGTTCAATATGGAAATAATATGGACGCATAAGAGATTGATTTTTGGGAATTAGAGATTTTAATAAAGGAAATCCAAGAGATAGATGATAAGTTGGCAAGTGCAAAAAAAAAAAAAAAATAAATAAAAATTGTGGAGCTTTGTTTACCAACTGCATGATGGGATGGTGTTATTAAGATTGCGATTAGAACGAGATTTAAAAGTGAAAGTTGACAGTTCAGCTCCATTATGAGAGTTTAAGTGGCGTGTTTGGAGCGTGGTGCCTCATTGACAAGATTGAAGTAGTAAAGGATCAAGGAAACGGGTAGAAAACCTTATATAGATTGTTGGACCATTGTGCCTCGGATGAATTTGAGCACAAGTAGAGCAGAGCATTATTAAAGCTGGGTAAAGATGGTCTAAGCCACCATCATGATTGTCGGCTATCTATTGACAAATTGAGGATCTGATCACCCTCAATCTTTTGTTAATAGTAGACGAAATTGTGTTGACTGGAATGACTAGATTTGCTAGCTTTTATATTGTGTAGGAAGTTTTTGGAATTTATTTTTGGAGGGTAGCCGGTCACCACTTCACGTGAACCAAGTGGAATTCACTATGCTTTGGAGGTGAGAAAAAAAAAGTAAGTAACTCTCGAAATTTGTTGTGTCGACCATACGATCCTTAGTGAACTAGAGTTGGTGAACTAGATTTTGTGGGCTAGACTGGTGAACCTTTTAGTAAAGTTTATTTTGATGGAAAAACTTTTTGAGAGATGTCTAGATTGTGTCTAGAGTTGGAGACCAGTGCAACTTTGTAGAGGGTTGCAATAGTTGCATAGTAGTGCTAATGTTGATGTTAGTAATAACTTATGAGTTGTTACTCTTGTCTTTAGTTTCGAGGACGAAACTTCTTTTTGGTGGGTAGAATGTAAGACCCGTAGATATACTAAAGCAGGGATTATTTATTTATTTATTTTTGATAATATTAAATGATATTCTGCTTTTTGTCCTTGTCCGTTTTAATAGAAATTTTGTCGAGATTGAGTCCGCGCGTCAGTGTAACATTTGAAAAATAGGCGCAATGATTTTATAAGCTTTAAATGAGTTTAGAAATATTTTTGTATCGTCGGAATTTCGAAAATAATTTATTATAGATTTTTGAGAAAACAGGCAAGATATACCCGCTGTTAGAAAATTTTACGGTTTCCGATTTCATTCAAAATTTAAACGGAGACTTTATATATCGACTGTGGTGAGAATTTGATCTCGTTATATTTTTCCGAGCTTGGGAGCAAAATTTTATTCGGAATAAAACTTATTCAAAATTTGGTGAATTGTTTTAATTAAGTTGTTTACGGTAGAATTTTTCTGTTTCCGTCAAGTTTATCGGTTTGTGAGATACGACATGCTTAAGAACGAGCGCGGGACCTAAGCAAGATGAGTTGGCGCTAGAGCACAAAATATCTAGATATTATCTTGGATATTATTATTTTAAGTTTGTGAGTAATGGATTGAAGGACTAGGATTTATACTTGCCACACTTTACTATTTGATCCAATGACACATGATCTTTTTTAAGATTTCATAAGTAGATGACTTAGGATATTTGGGGGAGCATTTCATTTCATTCTTTCCTCTTCTCTGCCTCACGACACCTCTCTCCCTCTCTCATTCTTTTATTTTAAAAATTTTCTAAGTGTAGAAACCATAAAAAGACAAATGATTTTAAGCTTGAACCTTTGATGGGAAGTGAATCTAATTGCTTGGTGATCAACTAGAACTCCTAAAGTGGTAAGAAATCTATTCTTTTATCTATTTTTCCTCTTGCCGTGAGATTCATATAGGGGAGTTTGTGTTTATTTTGTTTTTGAGCTTGTCTCTTTATTAAATTTATAGTTCCTTATTAGCTAGTACTAGATCCAAAGAAAATTTTAGTTTAGACAACTTTTATGAAATGAGTTTTTGTGTTAAGCTTTGTTTTCTTGCTCTTTTCATTTGTTAATATTGTTGTGAGAGTTATTGTGATAATAGATCTAAAAGAAAATTATGATTGAGAACACTTTAAGAATTTTGTGATTTTTGAAATGAATTTATGATATTATTTCCTTTCAATTAAAGCTAGCACTAGTTGTTTCATGAGGTTAATTTTCGATAGAAATGATAGTAAAGCAAAAGCCCCAATTTTATGATGGTTTTGAAGTTTAGGTTTTTTTTTAAAATATTTTGAGTGAAGAATCAAACTAATTTGAGGTTTCTCGTGAAAACTTGATAATGTTATAAGCATTTCAAATATGTTTGATTTTTGAAAACAAAGAATTTGAGACAATTTCAATTCTGCCCGAATTCTGGAGGGGTATTTTCGTCCCTGTAAAATTTTTAATTCGTCCTAAAATGCAAACCATTAAATCCGCCTTTTTAAATCGATGAAAATGGACATGTGGTTTGCGATGATCGGACAAAGAATGACTGAGTTATGGCCGTTTCAAGTTTTTAACTATTTATTGTGGTTTTTGGATTTAAAATATAGTAGTAGCAAAATGATAGAGATTATTTTCTATGAAAAGAGAAACATGTTTAGAAATCGATTTGCAAAGTGAAAAGGAAATTCTTTTGTCAAGGATTTAAATTTTTAAGAGTTGGCCGAAAGGGCCATTAATATAGTAGCTTGAACTTGTTTTGTTTATTAAGGAAATGAGTAAGTTGTTCGAAAGGGTATTCTTGCTTTTGGAAAAGCTTTAAAATAGTTTGAATTTAGGTGGCGATATTTTTGGATAAAAATATTCGTTATAGCGCTTTTACGAGAAAAACTATTTATTTAAGTGTTAATATTTTTATAGTTGTTTTGAGAATGATTTGAGCTTCGTTAAATTGAGAGAGACCAACCCTAAGTCTTAACCCATTAGAGGCCGAGTTAAGGAATATTTAATGGACCAAATTAGTTTGTCTATTAACTTAATTAAGTTGAATAATTAAGGTTGAGAGAGTATTAGCCGCATTGAGGACAACGTCGAGAGAGACGGATATTGCTCGTGTAGCGTAAGTTGAACGTGTTGGAAGCTTGCTAAGGTAAGGGCACTCTCTAACTATCAAATATAATGTTAAAAAGAATGTCGTGTTTGCTATATATGTGAAAGTGTTTTGTTGTGCAATGATTGGATGTGTTGGATATATATGTTTGTTATAACATGTATTCTCGAGATGAGATCTTTGTTGAGAAGTATGCTATATCTTGTGCGTATATTATGTATAATTGAGAGAATTATACAAGTTGAGTTACTATGATATTTGATGCATCGGTATATGTAGAGAAAGCGTATGCTCATGCATTTTCATAGTTGTGTGTACGTCAAGAGGACTACACCGGGTGAGGACTCTAGAGAACGGAGCCCACCTAATCCTGCGGGATTTTATTGAGTCGTGTCGGCGCAGAGGACTGTGTGACACTCTTAGTAGGGGTGAACCTACGACTCTCTGCGGAGAGGTTAAATTCCGGAATTCATGCATGTGAAAAAGACCCAGCAAGGGTGATCACGCTCATATAGAGTCTGCATTAAGCTATGTGTGCATTTTATTTTATAATGTGTTAATGTGGAACTGACATACAAAAAATAAAATAAATAAAAATGCAATTAAAATCAATATGTTGTTTTGGCATTTTTGGTTTATATTTTATTTTTAGATTGTGACCCTTTACCTTGAAATTACCCATGGGCCGGGCTGGGCGCCCCCAGGTTGTTTTAGTTTGAGGATTTGCATGCATCGTGGTGACTTTGAAGTCATCCCAAGGAAGAGACATGTTCTGCGTTGAGAAACGGTGAAGCTTGAAGCGGTCTATGGGTCTCCGTCACCCAGATGTCTTCAATTATTAGAGTTTAAAGATCAGCTTAGGGGTAGTTGTTTAAGAGTCATGTTACTCGTATTTATTTTCTGCGATATTTATACTCTGAAAGTGTATTATGTTATATTTTGAAATAAATGGTTCCGCTATGTTTGTATAGACATAGCGTATGGTTTTGATTCTTAAAACTTTTATTTGTGAATATGATTTACAAAACAAGCATTACATTCTGATCACTATTTTGAAAAGCGTTACTCTGGTTTAATTTAAAGAAGAACGAGAATGTTCTATTTCAAAGGCTATATTTATTTTACAAAAGAAAAAAAAAGTGCCTAATTTTGGTCTATGAAAAACGGGGTGTTACATTGTGGTATCAGAGCTCGGTGGTAGATTCTTGCCAAGGGGTTGTGAGTTGGGTGTCCTAAGCTGATCAAGAGTCGGGTTTAGTGGAATTATGTGTTTGAGTCCTTACAAGTAAGGTGGATGGTTGTTTTGAGTCTTGCATAATATATGCTTAGGTAGTTGATTGTTTCTTAACTGAAATAATGTCCCCATAGTACTTTAGTGATTAGAATAGTTAAAACCCCTCAGCATTGTTCGACCTTGGTTGATGAGTATCTCCGAAATCCTTAGTCGCAACAATCTAGAGAGAATAAACTTGAAGCGGATAGGAACTATAAGGGATTCTTGGTAGTAATTTAATGGATTGGAGGCAACATTGGTCGTTATCACCCGGAGGTACTGAGTATGTTTGTATAGTTATTTTGGGATGAGACTAGATGAAGTCATTCAGTTATCAAAGAGGATACGACCACAGTGGAATAGTGGAGCAGACAGAGGTGTCGATTGGAAAACAATTACAATGTTTGGATGATCATTCAGACGACTGATATTGGAATTAAAGAATGTTGCCCGTCAAGAACGAGCAACCCTAGTGATGTTTGGTGATGATGATACAAATGACGAATTCATTCAGAGGTAAAGAGGAGTGTTTGAGATATATTAGATTCGAAAATAAGAATTTTAAGGACGAATCTCGTAATGATTGTAGGTAAAAGACCAAATATCACGTTGATAAGTGGAAAATTATATGTAGTTCGACAGGTAGTTTGTTTAGAGGTTAATGTGAGATGAAACTATACGTAATTGATCTATTGGATAAGTTTGGATTTGGAGAGGTGTTTAGATAAGGACAAGGAGTTCAACCTTGGAAAGTGAGTTGTATGTTGATGATACTAAAGGGATAAAAGTAAGCTAAAATTGTTAGTTATCGACAGATAAACCCTAAGAGAATAGAAATATCTGGAGTAGTTGAAGAGATAAGTCAAGAGTTGAGTAGCGACAATGTGTTGAATAACATTTAAGTCATTGATTTTAGTCGACCAAGATGGTTGAAGGACCAAGTAGCAGCTTTAATTTATAGAATAATAGGAGTTGAGGTAGACAAGTTTTAAAATAATTCAAGTTATTGACGAGAATTTTTAGAAATTTTCTAGAAATGTCGTGTTATGAGAAAATAAAGGTTCATTAGCGAAAGTACTAAGACAATGAGAGTGGATAGTTGGAAGGACTTTTATTAAATATTAGGATTAAATGGTGGAATTTAAATGGCGTAGTAAGTATTTGGAGTTCTTTATGACTAGATTTAAGAGTTTGATTTGGGTATCAACGAAGTGAGGAAATAATAGTAGCGAATGATTAATGTTTTGGTGGGCAGTTTTAAGAAATCGAGCGTTAAGATTTGAGATAAGTGCTCATTGGCTACTTGGATGTGTAAATTAAGCTAGTTTTGAAGTGATTTTAGTAAAAATGTGAGAATAAGCTTGGAGATAGATATGCATGAGATTGGTTATTAGTATTAGAGAATACTACGACTTTAGAATAGTCACGATGATTAAGGATTAATCGAATAGAGAAGGGTATACTTGATTGGACACAAGTTGTTGTGGAAAGAGAAGTTTTGGATTGTGTGCGGTGAATTAAAGATGTTGTTTGGAATCAACATGATAAAGATCTTGGTGTTTTGGGAACCAACTTTAAGAAGTTGCTGAGTGTTTGGGAATTTTAAATTATTAGATGTTCAAGGAGAATTAGTTAAAGCAATTTCAACGACTATAACTTCAACACGAAAGCGAAAAAAGAAGTGGTGGTTGGGCGCAAGCAAGGAAGTGATAAGGTAACTCACACTGTCAATAGAGTGATTGACAGGGTATGACTTAGTTGGTAAAGTTATAAGGAATATTAAGAATGACTACATTGATGCACCTCATAAGGAGTAGAGGTTGAGTTAGGAGTTTATGCCGATGGAAGTGGAGCTAGACACAATTTGATAAAAGGACAAAAGAATAAAGATGAACAAAAGAGTTTTAAATTGGAAATAAACTATTACGGTTAGTATCCAGACTATTAAGTAACTAAGTGGAAAATCATGCTGGAAAATTTCATACGAGACTTAGGAAGTCGAGTTGAGTTAAGTAAGACGTGTCATTAATAGACGAATGAATGAAGTCAGAGAGTTAGCCGTGGATAAGGCATGTTAAGAACAAGTGTAGGAGAAGTAAATAGAGATATGTACATTAAGGATTCCTTCGAAAATTACCGCATTCAAAAAAAAAATTAATTTGAGATAGAGCGTATTAGACGATTATTGGAAAGTACTGCCTAAGTGGATCTCATGAGGGCATATTTCTCATATTTAAAAATGATAACAGTTAATCTTTGGTCTATCAAGAAAAAAACCAAGTATAGAATTGAAAATTTCGGTGGAAACCGTTAAGTTTTAAGATATTGTACTTGTTAAGAAAGACGTGGTATACTGGAGAATTCGCGTTGAGAAAGTAAAAGATTTCGAAGGTTGAAAACATGGACAGTTGAATAGCTGTGGTAGTGAGAGATATCCAGAGATATAATTTTGATGTCGAAATTTACACTAAGGACTAGATGTTGGAACAAACAGGAATGGTCAGGGTGACAAGTTCTTGTGAAGAAAAGAGAATTTAATAGTAAGAGGGAAGAAACTTTATAGTTCAAAAATAGTCTAGGGATATGATGTAAGATGATGTATGCCAACGGTGGCAGTTAGCAAAAGAAATGTTGAGTGTTTAGGCATGCAAGAGTAAGTTAAGTGTTCAATATGGAAATAATATGGACGCATAAGAGATTGATTTTTGGGAATTAGAGATTTTAATAAAGGAAATCCAAGAGATAGATGATAAGTTGGCAAGTGCAAAAAAAAAAAAAAAAATAAATAAAAATTGTGGAGCTTTGTTTACCAACTGCATGATGGGATGGTGTTATTAAGATTGCGATTAGAACGAGATTTAAAAGTGAAAGTTGACAGTTCAGCTCCATTATGAGAGTTTAAGTGGCGTGTTTGGAGCGTGGTGCCTCATTGACAAGATTGAAGTAGTAAAGGATCAAGGAAACGGGTAGAAAACCTTATATAGATTGTTGGACCATTGTGCCTCGGATGAATTTGAGCACAAGTAGAGCAGAGCATTATTAAAGCTGGGTAAAGATGGTCTAAGCCACCATCATGATTGTCGGCTATCTATTGACAAATTGAGGATCTGATCACCCTCAATCTTTTGTTAATAGTAGACGAAATTGTGTTGACTGGAATGACTAGATTTGCTAGCTTTTATATTGTGTAGGAAGTTTTTGGAATTTATTTTTGGAGGGTAGCCGGTCACCACTTCACGTGAACCAAGTGGAATTCACTATGCTTTGGAGGTGAGAAAAAAAAAGTAAGTAACTCTCGAAATTTGTTGTGTCGACCATACGATCCTTAGTGAACTAGAGTTGGTGAACTAGATTTTGTGGGCTAGACTGGTGAACCTTTTAGTAAAGTTTATTTTGATGGAAAAACTTTTTGAGAGATGTCTAGATTGTGTCTAGAGTTGGAGACCAGTGCAACTTTGTAGAGGGTTGCAATAGTTGCATAGTAGTGCTAATGTTGATGTTAGTAATAACTTATGAGTTGTTACTCTTGTCTTTAGTTTCGAGGACGAAACTTCTTTTTGGTGGGTAGAATGTAAGACCCGTAGATATACTAAAGCAGGGATTATTTATTTATTTATTTTTGATAATATTAAATGATATTCTGCTTTTTGTCCTTGTCCGTTTTAATAGAAATTTTGTCGAGATTGAGTCCGCGCGTCAGTGTAACATTTGAAAAATAGGCGCAATGATTTTATAAGCTTTAAATGAGTTTAGAAATATTTTTGTATCGTCGGAATTTCGAAAATAATTTATTATAGATTTTTGAGAAAACAGGCAAGATATACCCGCTGTTAGAAAATTTTACGGTTTCCGATTTCATTCAAAATTTAAACGGAGACTTTATATATCGACTGTGGTGAGAATTTGATCTCGTTATATTTTTCCGAGCTTGGGAGCAAAATTTTATTCGGAATAAAACTTATTCAAAATTTGGTGAATTGTTTTAATTAAGTTGTTTACGGTAGAATTTTTCTGTTTCCGTCAAGTTTATCGGTTTGTGAGATACGACATGCTTAAGAACGAGCGCGGGACCTAAGCAAGATGAGTTGGCGCTAGAGCACAAAATATCTAGATATTATCTTGGATATTATTATTTTAAGTTTGTGAGTAATGGATTGAAGGACTAGGATTTATACTTGCCACACTTTACTATTTGATCCAATGACACATGATCTTTTTTAAGATTTCATAAGTAGATGACTTAGGATATTTGGGGGAGCATTTCATTTCATTCTTTCCTCTTCTCTGCCTCACGACACCTCTCTCCCTCTCTCATTCTTTTATTTTAAAAATTTTCTAAGTGTAGAAACCATAAAAAGACAAATGATTTTAAGCTTGAACCTTTGATGGGAAGTGAATCTAATTGCTTGGTGATCAACTAGAACTCCTAAAGTGGTAAGAAATCTATTCTTTTATCTATTTTTCCTCTTGCCGTGAGATTCATATAGGGGAGTTTGTGTTTATTTTGTTTTTGAGCTTGTCTCTTTATTAAATTTATAGTTCCTTATTAGCTAGTACTAGATCCAAAGAAAATTTTAGTTTAGACAACTTTTATGAAATGAGTTTTTGTGTTAAGCTTTGTTTTCTTGCTCTTTTCATTTGTTAATATTGTTGTGAGAGTTATTGTGATAATAGATCTAAAAGAAAATTATGATTGAGAACACTTTAAGAATTTTGTGATTTTTGAAATGAATTTATGATATTATTTCCTTTCAATTAAAGCTAGCACTAGTTGTTTCATGAGGTTAATTTTCGATAGAAATGATAGTAAAGCAAAAGCCCCAATTTTATGATGGTTTTGAAGTTTAGGTTTTTTTTTAAAATATTTTGAGTGAAGAATCAAACTAATTTGAGGTTTCTCGTGAAAACTTGATAATGTTATAAGCATTTCAAATATGTTTGATTTTTGAAAACAAAGAATTTGAGACAATTTCAATTCTGCCCGAATTCTGGAGGGGTATTTTCGTCCCTGTAAATTTTTTAATTCGTCCTAAAATGCAAACCATTAAATCCGCCTTTTTAAATCGATGAAAATGGACATGTGGTTTGCGATGATCGGACAAAGAATGACTGAGTTATGGCCGTTTCAAGTTTTTAACTATTTATTGTCGTTTTTGGATTTAAAATATAGTAGTAGCAAAATGATAGAGATTATTTTCTATGAAAAGAGAAACATGTTTAGAAATCGATTTGCAAAGTGAAAAGGAAATTCTTTTGTCAAGGATTTAAATTTTTAAGAGTTGGCCGAAAGGGCCATTAATATAGTAGCTTGAACTTGTTTTGTTTATTAAGGAAATGAGTAAGTTGTTCGAAAGGGTATTCTTGCTTTTGGAAAAGCTTTAAAATAGTTTGAATTTAGGTGGCGATATTTTTGGATAAAAATATTCGTTATAGCGCTTTTACGAGAAAAACTATTTATTTAAGTGTTAATATTTTTATAGTTGTTTTGAGAATGATTTGAGCTTCGTTAAATTGAGAGAGACCAACCCTAAGTCTTAACCCATTAGAGGCCGAGTTAAGGAATATTTAATGGACCAAATTAGTTTGTCTATTAACTTAATTAAGTTGAATAATTAAGGTTGAGAGAGTATTAGCCGCATTGAGGACAACGTCGAGAGAGACGGATATTGCTCGTGTAGCGTAAGTTGAACGTGTTGGAAGCTTGCTAAGGTAAGGGCACTCTCTAACTATCAAATATAATGTTAAAAAGAATGTCGTGTTTGCTATATATGTGAAAGTGTTTTGTTGTGCAATGATTGGATGTGTTGGATATATATGTTTGTTATAACATGTATTCTCGAGATGAGATCTTTGTTGAGAAGTATGCTATATCTTGTGCGTATATTATGTATAATTGAGAGAATTATACAAGTTGAGTTACTATGATATTTGATGCATCGGTATATGTAGAGAAAGCGTATGCTCATGCATTTTCATAGTTGTGTGTACGTCAAGAGGACTACACCGGGTGAGGACTCTAGAGAACGGAGCCCACCTAATCCTGCGGGATTTTATTGAGTCGTGTCGGCGCAGAGGACTGTGTGACACTCTTAGTAGGGGTGAACCTACGACTCTCTGCGGAGAGGTTAAATTCCGGAATTCATGCATGTGAAAAAGACCCAGCAAGGGTGATCACGCTCATATAGAGTCTGCATTAAGCTATGTGTGCATTTTATTTTATAATGTGTTAATGTGGAACTGACATACAAAAAATAAAATAAATAAAAATGCAATTAAAATCAATATGTTGTTTTGGCATTTTTGGTTTATATTTTATTTTTAGATTGTGACCCTTTACCTTGAAATTACCCATGGGCCGGGCTGGGCGCCCCCAGGTTGTTTTAGTTTGAGGATTTGCATGCATCGTGGTGACTTTGAAGTCATCCCAAGGAAGAGACATGTTCTGCGTTGAGAAACGGTGAAGCTTGAAGCGGTCTATGGGTCTCCGTCACCCAGATGTCTTCAATTATTAGAGTTTAAAGATCAGCTTAGGGGTAGTTGTTTAAGAGTCATGTTACTCGTATTTATTTTCTGCGATATTTATACTCTGAAAGTGTATTATGTTATATTTTGAAATAAATGGTTCCGCTATGTTTGTATAGACATAGCGTATGGTTTTGATTCTTAAAACTTTTATTTGTGAATATGATTTACAAAACAAGCATTACATTCTGATCACTATTTTGAAAAGCGTTACTCTGGTTTAATTTAAAGAAGAACGAGAATGTTCTATTTCAAAGGCTATATTTATTTTACAAAAGAAAAAAAAAGTGCCTAATTTTGGTCTATGAAAAACGGGGTGTTACAGAAACAGAACACGACAACTCTAATCATACGTGGTTGCCGGCTAGATAAGAAAATCAAGTAATAAATATCAATACTAAGAATACTGTAGTAACACAAAACCACACATTACAGTCAAAGACTTCCATTATATGAAGACAAATCTGAAGTATTTCATTTTAACTCTAACTTTTGCTTAAGTTTTATTCACCCCTTTCTATCAAGTGCAATCACATTAAGCCCGTTATCTTGTACACACTCATGGTAGGAAATCTGTTAGTGATTATGATCATATACCGAGGGGTGCTGATAACATAAGTTTGGTAAACCCCTTTTTCTCTTTCCCAAAATGCAGTTGTGGGGGATCGGATCGTAACCCGCCCTACCAAGTTCAGAATCAGACTTCTTTGAACCAACCACTAACGGGTGTACTTACAATGGTTTTTCTTTGTATGTTCAACAACTGTTGGATTAAACGACCGAGTGAGGGTCGTCTAACTTAATTAGTGCATTACTATTTATGAGAACAACCAAAGTATGTAAACTTTCATTTCTGGATCATTCACTTATGTTCATTGACTTCCCACTTAGTTTGTGTTCAAGATGGTGCTGACTGCTAAGATAAACTACCGAGGGTTATTTTAAAACTTAAATTCAAGACTTTGTCAAAATTAGTACTCAAATAAATCTTGCATACTTTTGAGAGTCTAAGGTGTTAAGACAGTACCGATTTTATTGAATCACTACTAAACCTTCAAAATGTAGCCTTAAAGTGCAAAAACAACCAATATACTCTTAAAGTGTCATGTCAAGTGTCAAACCAAAATTGTTTTTTTCTTCTAAATGAATATATCTCAAGAAACTGGGAGAATCAGATAACAACAAAACACATGAAAGAGTGGCTCAATTTAGTATGGTTTAAAATTTTAGTTGCTCCTTTTTTTTTTGTATGAAGCAGTGAAAGAAAGTGAAACAATGCCTTACATCATCAGCTGGGTTTTTCACCATTGAAAGCATACATCAATAAAAATCACTCATTTATTTTCATCATCCTCGCTCCAAGTTTGTAAGTAATAAAACAAGAAAAGAGTGAATATGAATGAATTAATTCAAAAAACATGCATGTTTATTACATTAAAAGTACTTGACAAAGGATATAACGTTAAAAACAAACAAATACTTGACAAGAAAGAAATAAAAGCCTAGCAATCATAGGGACGAGCTTCCTTGTATCACCGACTTCAATTAGATAAAGAGTAGTAGATGCGACATCAATAACAACCCAAAACAAACCGATCCATGTATCACATAACTGGGGCCGTACCCTTGAAAGAAAGTTTGTTATCCTCAATCAAATTCCGGACTTCAGCTTTCAAAGGAAAACAGTGTTCAATATCATGGCCAGGTGCCCCTTGATGGAAAGCACAGAATCGATTAGACTTGTACCACCTTGGTAATTTTGCAGGTATCTTAGGAGGTGCTTTAGTTTGAACAAAATTATTCTCAAGCAAAATAGGAAGCAAATCTGCGTACATCATAGGGATCGGTTCAAACTTAGGCTCTCTCTTTGGAGCAGTATCAGTAACAAGAGTTATAGCAGCAACATGATGTTGGTTGTTCTTCTTTTGCTTCCAATGAGCCACCATACTCGCTTCTTGTTCTTTCTTCATATCAAATCTAGACCCAAACTCTCTTGCATCAATGGACAAATCAGTCTCTCTTGTCAAACGTCCTTCTCGGATAGCTTCCTCAATTGGCACACCTATGTCTACTATATCGGTGAAACCATGAAGCGCACTGGCAACCATTTTGTCATAGTAAAAAATATCAAGAGTTTTCAGGAAAATTTTAGTCATCTCTTTATCCTCTAGGGGTGGGTTAACCTGAGCAGCAAGTTCACGCCATCTCTGAGCATATTCCTTGAAAGTTTCCTTGTCTTTCTGAGTCATGGCTTGGAGTTGATCTCTATCAGGGGCCAAATCAACATTGTACTTGTATTGGAGAACGAAAGCCTCGCTTAAGTCATTAAAAGTTTTGATATTGGCACTAGCCAGACCCATGTACCATTTCAAAGCGGCACCAGTCAAACTGTCTTGGAAGCAATGAATAAGCAATTGATCATCTTTTGTTAGAGCATACATCTTTCTAGCATACATCACAAGATGCATTTGAGGACAAGAGTTCCCCTTATACTTTTCAAACTCGGGCACTTTGAACTTCGGCGGAAACTTGACATTCGGCACAAGACAAAGCTCATGAGCACTCTTCCCAAACAAGTCTTTTCCACGGAGAGCACGAATCTCACGTTGTATCTCATCAAACTGATCTTGAACATCCGCAGAATATGCCCCAACACTTTCAGCTTGTTTGGCATCGTAAACAGGTTCATTCTCATGTGGTGTAGCGTGAACCACAGGAATTGGAACAGGCCCAGTAACTTGATGAACACTCAAAGCAGGAATCCGGACACCAGAAACATTGGAATGTAAACTATCATTGAAGTTATAAGTCTCTAGAACAGTACTTGTCAAAGCTTGAGGAGGAAGAGATGCTGGTGGCGGAACTCTTGCAATCGTCAAAGATTCAACCAAGGATGTTAACTGGGCCAAATTAGCCTCTAGAGTAGCAACCTGTTCACGGAGTTGAAGATTCTCTTGTTCAATTCCTTCCATTCTTTTTCCTTTTATTAACGCTGTAATACCCTAATTTTTGCGCTTTTGAAAATAAATATTTTATTTAAAAATTATTTCTTATTTTTCATAAGAAATACAAAAATAGGTTTTTTGATAATTTTGTCGTACAATTTATCCTATTTCTTTAAAATATAGCAATTTAACTTTTTATACAAAAAAATAGTAAAAATATTTGAAAATTGTTTTCATCTCTTTATTTAAGTATATATTTTATTTTTATTTTTATTTTTCTATATTTTTTTTACCTTTTTATTCATTTTTACATAGCATTTTTGCATTTTTTATCCTTTAGAGTTTTTCTTGACCAATCGTGTGATGCCACCTCATCCCTTCACATTTTGATTCTTTTTTTTCATCTCTTACTAATCAGAATTTTGACCCCATTTTCCTTTTTTTCTTTTTACCCTCAAAAACTTATTATTACACAATAACCCCAACCCTAAAAATTTGGCTATAAATAGAGATGGGTTCTTACAAACCCTAGTTTTGGAAAAAAAAAATCACAAACACATTCTTTCTCTCTTCTCTCTGCCGCGGCAGAGTCTCATCTCTCACTTTCTCTCATTTCTTTTTCTTCACATAACCAAACCCTAACATCAAAACTCACAAAATATCACAAATCAACACAGAAAACATGAAATCCACTTGAACACAAACCTTCTGATCGCGTTTTTCCGCTCATATCCTTCATCAATCACACGCAAAGACGGCGAAGAAGAGATCCGAAGCTTTAGATCCGAAGCCAAGACGAACGAGATCGCAAAAGGTTCGGTTCACATGATTTGAACCGTGTTATAGTCTCTTTTTCATTGATTATTAACTGCATCTGTACATAAACTTGTTGTGTGAACTGTGTTGTTTGTTTTGTTTCTATTTCAAAAAAATGTAGATCTGTATTTGCGATTTCGAGTTTCATTTTGAGCAATCGTTCGTTTCTGTTTACATAATCTAAAGATATAATCATGAAAACACGTTCCTGTATGATCGATTCACGCGATTTTGAACGAAAATGGTTTAGATCCGATTTTATGCGTTCGATTTCTGTTTCGTTTTAAGCTCCATTTCGAAAAACCGTTGTTAGATTCGCGATCTGTACACGAAAACGATTTGATTTGATTAATTGTTTGTCATTTTTGATGTTGAATCGGGTTTGTTGTGTTGAAACCGAGTTAACTCGTTTAACTCCCATGGCTGGTAGTGAGTCACTGAGTTAGTGACTCAGTTTGATGGAGAAGATGATGATGTGTCAGCCTCTGATTGGCTGGCACTTAATTTTGTTTTTTATTATTTTTATTTTTCTGTTTGGGTTAAGTGACCGGGTCGGGTCACACTGGTTCGACCCGATCCGGTTTGTTTGTGAATTGATTTGGGCCTGGATACTGTTCTGGGCCAAAGTTGGGTTTTCTGCTTTTTACACCCTTTAGTATGCTAAACTCACCCCCTGAACTATGAGGTATAAATGGGCTAAGGCCCAACTGTGAATTTCTGCTTGTATCCCCAGTTTTGATATTCGCACCCCCCCCCCGAAATTCTAGTTTGGGCTTTAGGCCCAGCTGCTGGTTTTTTTTTTTGTTTTGTTTGTGTTGTGACATTTTCTGTTTATACCTCCTTTACTGTTTTCTACACCCCCTGCTGAAGAATATTAAATTGGGCCTTAAGCCCATTTTTGTGATTTCTGTTTGGTTGGGCATGTTACTGTGTGCGCCCCTGTTACTATTGATTAATTTGATGTTTCGATGATTTATTTGATTTTGCGACAATATTTTGATACGGAAAACTTTTGTTTAAAAATAATTAGAATAAGGATAAATTAAGTCCTTGACGGATGACTTGCGGTTTGATTTATCGTTGTTCCGGTTATTTTTAAAACGTGGAAAATGTTAATGAAAAATGAATGAGGATAAATTAAGCACTTGACGGATGACTTGCGGTTTAATTTATCGTTAGCCATTTTCTTTAAAGTTGTAAACCTTTATTAGTAAAAAACGAGTAATGATAAAATGAGCACTTGACGGATGACTTGCGGTTCAATTTATCATTATTCCGGACTTTTAAAAATAAATAAAACACGTTAGTTAAAAAAGAATAAGAAGGAGCCTGACGGATGACTCGTTTCTGTCTTATTTTATTTTAACTAACCGTGTCCTTTTTGTTTGACTGATATTTGTTTTTGCTTCGATGATTTATTTAATGTCATTATAACTGTTCAGCATCATCACTATCTGTCATTCATGTGCATGCATTTGCATCTCTATTATCTTTTACCTCTTTCTTTTTCTTTTGTTTATCTGAACTGGAATCTGTGGTAATCTTTTCTCAAGAAGTAGAATAAGAATAAGCTAGTCCTTGACGGATGACTTGTGGCTTTGAGCTTATTTTTATTCTAAAGCCTAAAATACTTATTAATTAAAAATGAGATAGAAGGAGCCTGACGGATGACTCGTTTCCGGCTATTCTCACTTTTTAATTAATTCGATAATAAACTGAATGAAACGGCGGAGCTTGACGGATGACTTGTCTTTGCTAGGATAACCTCGTCCTTGACGGATGACTTGTGGCAATGAGGTTATCCACATTCACTAAACATAATCTCAAAAATCTTAAAAGACACTCAACCCACACAACTGTTTTTTCTGCCCTTGTGCAGTCAACTTTTTTTTTTCAACTTTCAATCTTTTTTTTAAATGGATGGCGCTTTATCCGTTCCCCTGATTCTGACAAACGCTTAAACCTCAGTTGAGTATACAAGCAATACTGTTGTCTCAATGGAATGCGACCTAAGCATCGTTCACCTAAAAACAACCAACGCACAAAATCTTTCTTTTTAGGAAGAACTACGTGAGCTTTGATTTCCTCATTGTACTTGGGGGATACGTAGGAGCGAGAGCCTCTCTCGTCAAGCCAAATAATAAAAAAACTCTTTTTTTCCCTTTCCTGTTCAATATGCGGTAATTTATTTCTTTTTATGCGGTTATCTCTATTTATGTAAACCAAAATTCCTCAAATGGTACCCGTTGAGTACAACGGATATGAGGGGGTGTTAACGTCTTCCCCTCATGTAACCAACTCTCGAACCCGATCTTTTTAAGGTTTTATCATTATTTTCCTTTCCCCTCACGGGATAAATAAAATATGGTGGCGGCTTCATTGTTTACATTTGTGCATTGCATTCATTTTTGCATATCTGTATTTTTTTTTTTGCGCTGGGTATTATAGCTGGCGACTTCACTGGGGACTATGATTAGTGAGTTAAGCCTAATTTGGGGCTTTTGGTTTGCTTATTCCAGGTTAGCCGTATCTGTCCTATCTTTTACTTTACCGCAAAATATTGAACTGTCTAGATTTGCTGGCTTTGTCTTCTCTTCTACTCCTTTTTTTTCTTTTTGCCTTTATGGCTTGGTTCTTGGTTACAGTGTGATTATGCTCCGTACCCGAGCTAGAGCGATACTCAGGATTAGATGAGGGATTGTTATATTGGGCTCCCTAACGGATGTCTCTGGGCTTGGATATGACGGTCTCGACCAGATGAGATTCCCTTGGAATAATTGGACTCCTTGGCGAAATGCCTTGTGGGCTTCATGTTTCCTTGAGGGGTCAAGGACTCAGGTGGCCTTATTAGGTGTCCGAAACTTTTATAGGACCCACTGTTTAGAACCTGTGTCGAGGTTATGATGTTGACTCATCCAGTTGGCGTTATAATCTCAATCAGATGAGGTTGCTTTTGGGAAAAGTAATCTAGGATTTTGGTAACCGTGTCAACCTAGAACAACATGTGAGGGGGTGGGTTACAGGTAACTTTGAACTTTTGGCCTCAGAGATTCCACTTTGAAATACCAGTTTGTCGTGATTGTGAAAGACTATGATATTCTGTGACTAAGTTCTTTGAATAATGTGACATGGTGACAGATATGACAATGCATTCATACATTCATGCATCCATGACATCAATATGCATTTGTTCCTTTACTTATGAAAAAAATAATATTTTGTTTTTAGGGAACTAAAGAAAGATAAAGATTATAAGCATGAGGAATTTGAGACTTGAGCGAAGGAGGTCTTTCACCTATAGTGTCAGGGTTCCGAAGACTGAAGATTTTACGGTTTGGGAAGCTGAGTTGACTACTATAAAAAGGGGAGATTTTCGGTCTGAATTCGGGTCCATTCTGAGGTTGTTGGACGTTAGGATTGATCCTCGACAGTTGAGTACTCTGATTCAGTTTTATGATCCTTTGCTTCGTTGTTTTACTTTCCAAGATTTCCAAATCCTTCCTACTTTAGAAGAATTTGAAGCCTTGTTGGGAATTGAGATGCAGCCACACGCTCATCTCGTGAGAAAGGTTCATAATCCTCAAACTATCCAAAGAGCCTTACACCTAGATGCAGAATTGCTCCTAGAGAAAAAAGGAGAGGTTCATGGTTTCTCAAAGCAAGCGTTAAAGGCTAGAGCTCACAAGGCTAAGCAAGCTGGCAACTGGAAAGCTATTAATGCAATTCATGCTCTCCTGATCTATGGTTTGATTATGTTTCCTAGTGAAGAAAACTTTGTGAGTGTTGCAGCTGTGAGTGTCTTTTTGAGTAAGAATCCTATTTCGGCACTTTTGGCCGATTTTCTCTATTCTGTGCATGATAGGCGTGGGACCGGAAAAGGTGGTCAGATAGTTTGCTGTACACCTTTGATTCAGATGTGGTTGAATTTACATATGCCTGATCGTGGTCCATTTGTTGATCAAAAAGATGTGAACTGGTCTGATCGGTTTAGTGTCATCGTGCAAGGGTAGCTCAGACCAGTTTGGTTAGGTTGGTAACCCTCTTTAATGATTTCATGGAAAAGTTACCTAATGAATTGGATGGTGCTGAAGTTGGTCTTTGTGTAGGGACGACTGATAAAAGAGTAATCAAGTTCGTCAGGAAGTTCAGAAGGCTATTGGATAGTTACAAGCTAGAACTCGAACAAGCTCAGAAGATCGTCATTTGACTTCTTTTTTTTTTTCTTTGTAATGTTGATGTCATATGCAAGGCTTGCAGCAATTATTTGCACTCGCAATACTTGTAGTTTATCTTTATGTTTATCAAGGCTTGTAATAATTTCGTTCTATACTTTATCAAGGCTTGTAATAATTTTCTCTACTTATGAATGATAATGATGACTTTTGAGTATCAATGTGTGTATTTACTTCCAAATATTAATGATTATGAGATTTGAAGATATTCTGGTGCAAAGTTGTTATGATATGCGGTGTTTCTAAAAGTCCTAATTCGTGCTTCGATCGAATTCCGAAATGCTTATAATCTTTATGCGTCAAACAGTTCTCTAAAAAAGTAAAATAAAAATATAAATAAATTTGAATGCATTTGCATAAATTAAATATCTCATTCTCATTCATTCATTCATTCCAACAGCTACCTTCCCGGCACCGTTATTTTACAAGAAGAGTTGCTCATCACATTATGGACAATTGGCTAGAGAAGCACGATGCGCTCCAGGCTGAGGTTACCCAGATGGGTGGACAGGTAACCCAGTTGGGTGGAAGAATGACCCAGTTAGGTGGAAAGCTAGATCAGGTCTTGGAGATGTTGGCTAATATGAATATGCAACCAAGGATGGTTGAGGTTCCCGCACCTGCAGTTACTGTTACTCAAGGAAATGCCTCTGCTGGTTATGATTGGCCTACTTTTGGTCTACCTAAGGGTTATGTCCCGCAAGGATATGTGGCGGCGACATCTGCTCCACTTGTTGAAACTCCTGCTAGGGTCAGCACGGTACAACAGGTGATTGACCTAAATCAAGACGCATTTGAGGATCCTAGGGATGCTTATCAAGGTCCTGACCATCATGGGCCTAGATTTGCATACCAAGGAATGGTACCCCAAGTTAATGAGCAAAAGGTTGATTCTGCTCCTCAGTTGGAACAAAAATATCAGGCTCTAGAGGAGAGGTTGAATTTGGTAGAAACGGGTAATGATCCGTTGGATTTCTCAAAGATGTACTTGGTTTCCGATTTTGTGCTTCCACCAAAGTTCAAAATGCCTGATTTCGAGAAGTATAAGGGTTTGAGTTGCCCGAAGAATCATCAAGTCATGTATATCAGAAAGATGGCCTCTTATGCTCATGATGACAAATTGATGATCCACTGTTTCCAAGACAGTCTAGCTGATGTGCCTCTCAACTGGTACATGCAACTTGAAAAAGGCAGCATCCTTTCGTGGAGGGATTTGGCCAATGCTTTTATCAAACATTAACAATATAATATGGATATGGCTCCGAACCGCACTCAGCTCCAAAATACTACTATGAAGGATGGTGAATCTTTCAAGGTCTATGCTCAAAGGTGGAGAGCCTTAGCTTCCCAAGTACGTCCTCCGCTCTTGGAGACGGAACTTGTGGACTTGTTTACCAATACTCTGCAAGGAACATACTTTGAAAGGTTGGTAAGTACTTCCTCCTTTGACTTTGCCGATCTGGTTCGAGTTGGCGAAAGGGTCGAAATGGGGATCAAGAATGGGAAGATTCCATGTGCTGCAGGTTCATAAAGTAACAATGCAAGGAAGCCTGGTGGTGGCTTTAACAGAAAAAAAGAAGGTGAAGCTACGCCATATCTTCAAGGGGCAGTCGAGCACAGTCTACAGCACCTGTCCAGTTCCCTTACTTTCCCATTCCGTACTTAGCTGCCGCACAGCACCAACAGTTTCCCAATTATCAATATCAAAATCAAATGAATCCAGTGCCCCAACACCAGCAACAGGCACCACCGAAACAGAATCCTCCTTCAATTCGTAGGGTTTTCGATCCAATCCCTATGTCATATAGTCAATTGCTTCCCTATTTGGTTCATAGTGGTAAAGTGACGCCCAAACCTTTGAAGGCTATGGTCCCACCATTCCCAACTTGGTATGATGTTAATGCAAAATGTGACTATCATGCTGGTACTGTGGGTCACAATACTGACAATTGTAGAGCTTTTAAGCACAAAGTACAAGACCTGATTGATGACAATGATTTGTCTTTTAAAGAAAGTGGGCCCAATGTGACTAACGATCCATTGCCTAAGCACCCAACAGGCAATGTGAGTTGTGTTGAGAGTGGCGGAAATCTGATAAGGGATGTTTCGTTGATAAGAACTCCTTTGTCCTCTGTCCGAGAAATGTTGTTGAATTATGAGGAATTTGTGAACCTGCATCCTAATTGTAAAGAATGTCAGAATGACCCGAATCATTGTTCGGAGTTAAAGGAATGTTTGCAACAGTTGATGGATCAAGGCCTAGTACAGGTTGGTTATTCAAAGAAGGAAGATTTGGTCGCCACTGTTGACCAGCAAGGGCATGAGAAGAGTGTGGGAAAGATTGAGATCTTGTATAGGAAATTGGAGATAGAGGTTCCTTGTCGCAAAAAAGAGCCTCTTATCATCCAAATACTTGCACCGTTCCCTTATGAAAGCACTAAGGCTGTTCCGTGGAATTATAGTACATCTGCTTATGTACAAGGGAAGCCTGTAGTGATTCCTGAACAGGGAGTGATTAGTATTGATGGGCCCGGTAAGATAACAAGAACTGGAAGGGTATACTCTCTAGAAATATCTGCAAAGAATGGTTCTGCATCTTCTCCATCACCAGCTAAAAGTTCACCGGCCGTTGACACTAGTGCTGAGTCGTCTAAAGAGAAAGGTAAGCAAGAGGAGGTTGATGAATTTCTCCGAATCATCCGAAAAAGTGATTACAAGGTTGTGGATCAGTTGAACCAGACACCTTCCAAGATCTCCATTTTGTCCTTATTGATGAATTCTGAGGCCCATAGATCAGCTTTGTTGAAGCTCCTGAATATGGCCCATGTGAATCAAGACATCACAGTCGATCAGTTTGATGGGGTGGTCAACAATATCACAGCTAGTAGATGTTTGGGTTTTGTTGAATCTGAGCTACCTTCTGAGGGGTATACACACAATAGAGCTTTACACATTTCTATGAGGTGTCAAGACAACAATATTGCTCGAGTTTTGGTTGATACCGGCTCTTCATTGAATGTTCTGCCCAAGTCTACCTTGATGAAACTTTCTCTACTTGGACCGACGCTAAGGCCAAGCAATTTGATTGTCAAAGCCTTCGATGGGTCTCAAAGAGAGGTGATTGGAGAAATAGAGCTGTCAATATTTATTGGTCCACAACTATTCAATATAACTTTCCAAGTCATGGATATTAATCCATCTTACAGTTGTTTGTTGGGGCGGCCATGGATTCATGCTGCTGGTGCTGTAACTTCTACCCTCCATCAAAAGCTCAAGTTTGTGTCCAATAACAAATTGATAACTGTGTCTGGTGAAGAGGATACTTTGGTGAGCCATTTGACTTCGTTCAGGTATGTTGAAAATGATGAAGGTGCTGTTGAAATTCCTTTCCAAGCTTTGGAAGTTGCAAGTGTCACCCTTGCAAAACCTGAAAGTGACGGTTGGAAAGAAAAGAAACCCGTTACTTCTTTAAAAAGCTTGAAGGTAGCCTTAGAAGAAGGACTTCCTACTGGTTTGGGGCAGATGTTGGTTTTGTCTGAGAAGAAGGATTGCTTCGGTTTGGGTTATCAGTCATCCAAAGGGAGAGCAACTCAGAAAAAGGTACAAGACAAGATTCCAAGGATTGAAGATACTTTCTGTAGTGCTGGTTACCGTGTTGATGGTCATATTGCTATGGTTGATGACAATGAGGCTGTTGGAAAGAACCAGGATTGGGTGCGCCAGTGTTCTCCAGAGACTGTACTCACTAATTGGACAGCTGTTGGAATCCCTGAAGTTGTTTTTATTTCAAAGTAATTTGTTTTCCTTTCAAAACACCTTTGTTCAGCCCAGAACAAATGGTCGTGCTTGTAGGGCCACTTTGTTTTAATGTTTAATTTGCAATTAATGAAAAAAGTACTTCTTGTACAATTTCTGTCTTATTTATTCTTCTTTTTACAGTTTTAAAAAGATAAATTATAAAAATGGCAATAACTTCTTGCATTTCATAAAGAACACTTTTGCATTCAAATCTAAATCAGTAACATTAAATTATGCAGAAATGAATCCATGAATCATAACAGTGCTGTAAATCTTCATGACTTTGATCTCCCAATTAATCAAGCTGAGGAGGATGGGGAGGAAAACTATGAATTACCAGAAGAGTTAGCTCGAATGTTGGATCAAGAGAAAAGAATGATTCAACCTCATCAGGAACCAGTGGATGTGATCAATCTGGGGACTGAAAAGGATAAAAAAGAGGTCAAAATAGGTGCCTCCCTACAGCCAGACGTGAAAGAGAGTTTGATCAAGCTGCTTCGAGAGTATGTGGATGTGTTTGCATGGTCGTACCAAGATATGCCTGGTTTGGATACCAACATAGTTGAACACAAGCTTCCGCTCAAGCCTGAATGTCCTCCGGTAAAGCAAAAGTTGAGAAGAACTAGACCTGACATGGCTCTCAAGATCAGGGAAGAAGTCAGAAAACAGTTTGACGCGGGTTTCCTTGCGGTGGCCAAGTACCCTGAATGGATTGCTAACATAGTACCAGTCCCGAAGAAGGATGGTAAAGTGCGCATGTGTGTGGACTATCGGGATCTGAATAGAGCGAGCCCGAAAGATGATTTCCCATTACCTCACATTGATGTATTGGTGGATAACACAGCTCGTTTCCCGATCTTTTCCTTCATGGATGGTTTCTCCGGCTACAATCAGATCAAAATGTCGCCTGAAGATATGGAGAAAACCACATTTATCACCCCGTGGGGAACTTTCTGTTACAAAGTGATGCCTTTTGGTTTGAAGAATGCTGGGGCAACATATCAACGTGCCATGGTTACTCTCTTCCATGACATGATCCACAAAGAGATAGAAGTGTATGTGGACGATATGATTGCTAAATCTCAAACAGAAGAAGAACTCTTGGTACATCTTTTGAAATTGTTCAAACGGTTGAGAAAGTATCAGTTGCGGTTGAATCCCAACAAGTGTACATTTGGTGTCAGATCCGGCAAATTGCTAGGCTTCATTGTCAGTGAAAAGGGAATTGAGGTTGATCCCGACAAAGTCAAAGCAATTCAGAATATGCCAGCACCAGTGACGGAGAAAGAAGTCAGAGGTTTCTTAGGACGATATAACTATATCTCCAGGTTTATCTCTCATCTTACTGCAACTTGTGAACCAATTTTCAAGTTATTGAGAAAAGATCAGGCTGTTGAATGGAATGAAGACTGCCAAGGGGCGTTTGAAAAGATTAAACAATACTTACAAGAGCCACCAGTCTTGATACCACCTGTTCCTGGAAGGCCGTTGATTTTATACCTACATGTGCTAGAGGAATCCATGGGGTGTGTACTAGGGCAACATGATGAAACTGGTAGGAAAGAGCATGCAATTTATTACCTGAGCAAGAAATTCACTAGTTGTGAAATCAATTACTCACTAGTTGAAAAGACTTGCTGTGCTTTGACTTGGGATGCTCGCCGTTTGAGACAGTATATGGTGTGTCAAACTACTATGTTGATCACCAAGATGGATCCTATCAAATACATTTTTGAGAAGCCTGCTTTAACTGGAAGAATTGCCCGTTGGCAAATGTTGTTGTCTGAGTATGATATTCAGTATGTTACACAAAAAGCTATCAAAGGAAGTGTGTTAGCAGAGCATCTAGCTCACCAGCCTTTAGATGATTATCAGCCTGTGCGCTTTGACTTTCCTGATGAAGATATCATGGCTTTGAGTGAAAAACCTCCCATTGGTGATGATGAAGGGCCTGAACCAGGATCTTTGTGGAAGCTTGTGTTCGACGGTGCGTCCAATGCTATGGGGCATGGTATAGGTGCTGTTATAATCTCTCCTCGTAATACTCACACGCCATTCACAGCCAGGTTGTTGTTTGACTGTACCAACAATATTGCCGAATATGAGGCTTGTATTATGGGTTTAGAAGGGGCAATTGATTTGAGAATCAAGAACCTAGAAGTGTATGGAGATTCTGCTCTGGTTATCTACCAAATCCGAGGTGAGTGGGAAACTCGTCATCCTAATTTAATTCCATATCGGGATTTTATTATGGAAATGACAAAGTACTTCGATGTTATCACTTTTCATCATATTCCCAGAGAAGAAAATCAGTTGGCTGATGCTTTAGCTACTTTGTCAAGCATGTACAAAGTAAGCTACCCGAATCATGTGCCTCGTGTAGCAATTGAGCGTAGAGAAAAACCCGCTTATTGTTCAGAAGTTGAGGAAGAGAAGGATGGAAGACCTTGGTATTATGATATCAAGAACTTGATCAAAAACAAAGAATATCCTACCGGTGCTTCCGAGCAAGATAAGAAGACTTGGAGAATGCTAGCAGCTGGTTTCTTCCTAGATGGGGAAGTGCTGTACAAAAGAAACTACGATAAGGTCCTTCTCCGTTGTGTAAAGAAGAGAGAAGCGGACATGCTTATTGAAGAGATTCATGAAGGAGCTTTTGGTACCCATGCAAACGGGCACTCTATGGCAAAGAAAATCCTCCGTGCGGGCTATTACTGGTTGACCATGGAAGCAGATTGCATCAGCTATGCTAGAAAGTGTCACAAGTGCCAAATCTATGCGAACATGATTCATGTTCCACCTACTCCTCTACATGTTATGACAGCCCCTTGGCATTTTGCTATGTGGGGCCTAGATATGATTGGTATGATTGAACCAAAGGCGGCAAATGGTCATCGTTTCATCTTGGTTGCTATTGACTATTTCACCAAATGGGTCGAAGCAGCATCCTATGCCAATGTCACCAGAAAAGTGGTTTCTAAGTTCATCAGAAGGAAGATAATCTGTCGCTATGGAGTTCGTAACAAGATTATCACTGATAATGCTAGCAATTTGAATAATCAGACAATGAGAGAGTTGTGTGCTGAGTTCAAGATTGAACATCACAATTCATCACCATACCGGCCCAAGATGAATGGCGCCGTCGAAGCAGCTAATAAGAACATCAAGAAGATCATTCAGAAAATGGTGAAGACTTACAGGGACTGGCATGACATGCTTCCCTATGCTCTCCATGGATACAGAACCACAGTACGCACTTCAACAAGGGCAACTCCTTTCTCTCTGGTCTATGGTATGGAAGCGGTACTACCATTAGAAGTTGAGATTCCTTCGTTAAGAGTCTTGAGAGATGTCAAACTCGACGAAGCGGAATGGGTTCAGAATCGGCTTGATCAGCTCAACCTCATCGAAGAAAAGAGAATGACAGCTTTGTGTCACGGTCAGTTGTACTAGCAAAGAGTCAAGAGAGCATTTGATAAGAAGGTCCGTCCAAGACAGTTCAAGGAAGGTGACTTAGTGTTGAAAGAAATACTGCCCGTTCATAAAGACTTACGAGGAAAATGGACTCCTAACTATGATGGACCATTTGTCGTAAAGAAAGCCTTCTCTGGTGGAGCAGTAATCCTTGCAACTATGGACGGTGAAGAGTTGGCACATCCAGTGAACTCTGACGCAGTCAAGAAGTACTATGTGTAATACCTTAATTTTGGCGCTTTGTAAATAAATATGCTATTTAAAAATTATTTCTTATTTTCCATAAGAAATACAAAAATAGGTTTTTTTTGATAATTTTGTTTTACAATTTATCCTTTTCTTTTATTTCTTTAAAATATAGCAATTTACCTTTTTATACAAAAAATAGCAAAAATATTTGAAAATTGTTTTCATCTCTTTATTTAAGTATATATTTTATTTTTATATTTTTTTTCTATATTTTTATTTACATTTTTGTTCATTTTACTTAATATTTTTGCATTTTATCCCTTTAGAGTTTTCCTTGACCAATCATGTGATGCCACCTCATCCCCTTCACATTTTTATTCTTTTTTTTTTTCACTTTAAAATAAATCAGATTTTTCTTTTTATCCCTTTTTACAGTTTTTACCCTTTATTTTGTGATTATTACAATTTAACCCTAACCCTAAAATCTTGTTATAAATAGTGAAGGGTTTCTTACAACCCTAGTTTTGGATTGTAGAAACCCTCTCTCTTCTTTTTCTCTGCCGCGGCAGAACCTCTTTCTCACTCTCTTCTCTCATTTCTCTCACTCTCCTCTCTCATTTCCCTCACTCTACTCTCTCATTTTCATCAAACCCTAACACAAACAACTCACAAATCCCACAGAAATCATCATCAAACATCTAAGTAACATAGAATCAAAGCTTCTACTCGCGGTTCTCCTTCCATTTCCTCTCCGATCTCGCTCGAAGGTTCGACGAAACGGCTCCAAAGCTCACTCGTCCGAGAGTCAACAATTCGAAAGCAAAGAAGGTCCGATTCGAACGATTTCGGACGGTTTATTCCTCATTTCATTTCTGTTTCATTGATTAATATGCATCTGTACATAAGCTTGCTGTGTGAACTGTGTTGTTTGTTTGGTTTCTGTTTCAAAAAAAATGTAGATCTATATTTGCGATTTCGTGTTACATTTTGAGCAATCTTTCGTTTCTGTTTACAAAATCCGGACATATATTCATGATAACACGTCTCTGTATGATCGATTTACTGCGAGTTTGAACGAAGAAACGTTTTGAAATTATAGATCCGAAACTTTGAGGTTGGAATTCGTTTTGATTAAAGCTTCGTTTCGAAAAACCAATGTAAAAATCGTGTTCTACGTTCGAAAACGTGCAAAATCGACTATTGATTCGTCTGATTTGGTGTTAAAACGCGTGGGTTAGGGTTTGAACCGAGTCAACTCGGTCAGCTCCAATGGCTGACGCTGAGTCACTGGGTTGTGACTCGGCCGAGCTGAGAGAAGGGGAAGGAGACGCACACGTGTCAGCCTGCGATTGGCTGACACGATTTTTTTTTGTTTGTTTTTTGGCAGACTGGGTTGTGGTTTGGATCGGGCTGGGTTAAACCGTTTGACCCGACCCGGTTCGTTTGGAAATGGATTTGGGCTAGATGATTTCTGATAGGCCCATCTTTTTTATTTTATTTTATTGTTTGTTTTTGTATTATGCTGTTTGAACCCCTGGTTTCACTTTCTACACCCCTGTATTGTGAAATAAAACTGGGCCTAAGCCCAGCTGCGAATTACTGTCTGTACCCCCTCATTATGCTGTTCGCACACTCCTTCTGGAATTCTATAATGGGCCTTAAGCCCATCTGCATGTTTTCTGTCTCTTTGTGATTTTTGCTATTATACTCCCTGTTCTACTTTTGCACCCCCCTGCGGATATTAATTAATTATGACGTTAACGAATATATATAAAAAAAATGCTACTTGATTTTATATTTGAAAATTCATATCCGAAATAAAAATGAATCGGACTCTGACGTACGTCTCGTGTCCTCGAATTATTTTTATTTCGAATATTTTAAACAATTTAATTAACGTAGAGATAAAAAGGGCTTGACTTACGACTTGTCTCTGTTTATCCTATTTTAATTAACGTTGTTTAAATCTTTTTTCTTTCCCGTTACTTCGCTTGATCACTTATAACGTCATAATTAAATAATATCTCAATTGTTCCTTATATTTAATTTTGAGTGAAATAAAGATAAATTGGGCCCTGTCTTACGACTCGCGCTTTGAATTTATTTTTAATTCGTTCAAAATGCAATCTGATGTTTGAAACGTGAGATAAGCGAGAGCCTGACGTACGACTCGTCTTAAGCTTATCTTACGCTTACTTGCTAAAATGTTCATTAATTTGCCTTTCTGTCTGTCAGTTTCATTTTATGCCTGATTATCTGATTACTCATTTATTTATGTGTCCGCATATTTATTTCGAGTATTATTTAATTGTTGCATTATTACACTGTCATTATCATATATCATGCATTTGCATTCTTCGCATCTTCTACCTTTTTTTTCTCTTCTTTTCTGATCTGAGAATCTGTTGTGAACTTATCTTTGAATATGGAATGTGAATAAATCAGTCTCTGTCGTACGACTCTGGCTTCGAATTATTCGCATGCCATTTAAAATGGAACACTCTTTAATTAAATGAAATGGGAAGGAGCCTGACTTACGACTCGCCTTCGGCTCGTTTCACTTTAATTAAGAATGTTCGTTTAATAAACTGAATGAAAAGAGGGAGCCTGTCGTACGACTCGTTTCTGCTCGAATGATTCGGTCCCTGTCGAACGACTCGTGATTGAGGATCATTCTCATTCTCAAACAATTTCCTAAAACCTAAAAGACACTCAACCTACTCAACTGTGTTTCCTGCCCTTGTGCAGTTAATATCTTTTTTCAACTTCTTTTTTCTAAATGGATGGCGCTTTATCCATTCCCCTGCTACAGACAAACGCTTAAGCCTCCGAAGCGAGCACACAAGCATACTGTTGTATCAGTGGAATGTGACCTAAGCATCGTTCACTAAAAACAACCAACACACAATCTTTCTTTTCAGGAAGAACTACGTGAGCTTTGACTTCCTCATTGTACTTGGGGGATACGTAGGAGCGAGAGCCTCTCTCGTCAAGCCAAATAATAAAAAACTCTTTTTTCCCTTTTCTAGTCAATATGCGGTATTTTAATTCTTTTTTATGCGGTTATCTCTGTTTATGCAAACCAAAATTCCTCAAATGGTTCCCGTTGAGTACAACGGATATGAGGGGGTGTTAACTTCTTCCCTTCATGTAACCAACTCCCGAACCCGATCTTTAAGGTTTTGTCATTATTTTCCTTTCCCCTCATGGGATAAATAAAATATGGTGGCGGCTTCATTGTTTACATTTGTGCATTGCATTCATTTTTGCATATCTGTATTTTTTTTTTTGCGCCGGGTATTATAGCTGGCGACTTCACTGGGGACTATGATTAGTGAGTTAAGCCTAATTTGGGGCTTTTGGTTTGCTTATTCCAGGTTAGCCGTATCTGTCCTATCTTTTACTTTTCCGCAAACATTGAACTGTCTGGATTTGCTGGCTTTGTCTTCTCTTCTACTCCTTTTTTTTCTTTTTGCCTTTATGGCTTGGTTCTTGGTTACAGTGTGATTATGCTCCGTACCCGAGCTAGAGTGATACTCAGGATTAGTTGAGAGATTGTCATGTTGGGCTCCCTGACGAACGTCTCTGGGCTTGGATGTGATGGTCTCGACCAGAATAGATTCACTTGGAATAATTGGACTCCTTGGCTTACGCCTTGCGGGCTTCATGTTTCCTTGTTGGGTCCGAAACTCTGGTGGCCTTTATTAGATGTCCGAAACTTTTGTCTAGGGACCACCGTTTAGAACATGTGTCGAGGTTATAATGTCGACTCATCCAGTTGGTGTTATGATCTCGCCCAAATGAGGTTGCTTTTGGGAAAAGTAATCAAGATTTTGGGTAACCTTATCAACCTAGAACAACATGTGAGAGGGTGGGTTACAGGTAACTTTGAACTTTTGGCCTCAGAGATTTCATTTTGAAAAGAACCCCGTTGTTGAGAATGTGAAAGAACATGTTACTTCGAGACCTAGTTCGTCGGATGATGTTATAATGTGACGGATTTGACTTTGTATCATGCATCATTACATCATTCGCATGTTCATGCATACATGGTAGCATACGCATAAAAAAAAAATGTATAATGACAGTCATACTTTATTTTGTTTTAGGGAACTGAAAAGTAAGGTTGTAAGCATGAAGGATTCAGCACTTACGCGAAGGAGGACTTTCACCTATAGTTTCAGAGTTCCAAGAATGGATGATCTGTTGGATTGGGAAAGAGATTCGACAAAAATGAGGAGGGATAATTTCCGTCTTCATTATGGGAGGATTTTGAATCTGCTTGATGTAAGGATGGATCCAGTACAATTATCTGTGTTTGTTCAGTTCTATGATCCGCAGTTGCGTTGTTTTACTTTCCAAGATTTCCAGCTTCTCCCGACTATAGAGGAATTCGAGGTCTTTTTGGGAATTGAAGCAAAACCAAGTGCTCAACTCATGAGGGAGACCCCCGATCCACAAGACATTGCAAGAGCTTTGCATTTAGATACTGTACTTGTTCAAGTGAAGAAAGGTGATGTATGGGGTTTTCCTAAACATGTTTTGGAAACTAAAGCTCAACAATCTTATGATAAGGGCAACTGGAAAGCTGACAATGCTATTCATGCTTCACTGGTGTATGGTTTGATCATGTTTCCGAGCCAAGAGAATTTTGTTGATATGGCAGCTGTAAAGGTCTTCTTGAGTGGGAATCCTATCCCGGCACTTCTAGCTGATTTTCTGTACTCAATGCATGATAGGCGTGGGACGGGAAAAGGAGGTCAAATTGTTTGTTGTACTCCTTTGATTCAAGCATGGTTGGATTTGCATATGCCTAATCGTGGTCCTTTTGTGGATAACAAAGATAAGAAATGGTCTGAGAAATTCAGTGTTTTGACTGAAAAGGATATCCGCTGGTATACCCGTGACCTAGAGTTTCCAAGAGTTCTCCTTAAATGTGGAAGCTTCAAGAATGTGCCTCTCATCGGGACCAAAGGATGCATTAATTACAACCCTGCTTTGGCTCTCCGACAATTGGGTTATGCTTTGAAAACCGTGCCTAAAGGCCCTGAAATAGAAGAGTATATCCTAAAGAATGAATCTGATGACCTGGAACTGTGGAACAGGATCAAGCAGGCTTGGGGACAGCTTATCAGAAAAACCATGGGAAGAAATGACTGCATTACTTCGCCAGATTTTACTCTTTGGATAAAAAGAAGAGTTCAAGAGATTTTGATGCCTTACTCCGTTGTTGCTCCTCTTGAGATTCCTGAGCCAGTACCTGATGTGGTTATTCCTATGGAAGATGTTGAAGTTGTCAAAGCAGCAAATGAAAGTCTGCTAAAGGAGAATGCTTGTTTGTCCGCTGAATGCAACAAGTACAAGGAAGAAAGTAGCAGAAACCAAAGGCAGTGTGAGAAATATCAAGAAGAAATAGATAAACAAACAGCTTGGTTTAAGGATCACCAAGAAAGGTCAGATAAAGTTGCTAAAAAGAAAGAAAAGAGGATGAGAGAAATACTTGAAGAAGAGTTCCAGATAAAGAAAGCTGAAGTCGAAAAAGTTAATGAAGAGTTGAGAGAGTCCGGCCAAAAAGCCCTGAGTTCCCAAAACGATGTGAAAAGAAAATATCAAGTTCAGTTAGATAATGCTATGAGGGCATTAAAGAAAGAAAAGGCTGAAAGAAGAGGATTGGAAGAGGCTTTCCAAGCAGACAAGATAGAATACGAGGAGGCTTTACTGATCGAGAGGACTAAAAGGGAAAAGCTCGAGAAATCTCTGGAAGAGCAAGGAAATGTGATTGTTCAAATGGAAAGAAGCCTCGAGATACTTCAAAGATCCATAGATCAACAAGGCGAGCGATATAATTTTGATGTGGGAGAGTTGCGTGATCAGCTAGAAGCATTGCGCGAGTCAAGTAAAAAGTATTTCCTCTTGAATTGTCATCGTGCAAGGGTAGCTCAGAACAGTTTGGTTAGGTTGGTAACCCTCTTTAATGATTTCATGGAAAAGTTACCTAATGAATTGGATGATGCTGAAGTTGGTCTTTGTGTGGGGACGGCCGATAAAAGAGTAATCAAGTTCGTCAAGAAGTTCAGAAGGCTATTGGATAGTTACAAGCTAGAACTCGAACAAGCTCAGAAGATCGTCATTTGACTTCTTGTACCTTCGTGATGGTGATGTAATAATATGCAAGGCTTGCAGCAATTTATTTGCACTCGCAATACTTGTAATTTTTTGTTTTTTATCTTTATATTATTAGGGCTTGTAATATTTATCCTTTATTCAAAGAATGTAATGACTCTTGTAATGATTATCTTCTATTATCAATGATTAAAGTGACTGCTTGATATCCTGATGATTGTACCGACTTCTAAGTTATTCATGCAAGTTCTTTTGAGAGTTATACAGTGTTTCTAAAAGTGCTAATTCGCGTTTGGCTTATGTTCCGAAGTGCTTATGACCATTACATATCAAAAGTCCCCTAAAATAAAAAAATAAAATATATAAAATATATATATATATATATATATATATATATATATATAACAAAAAAGCATACATTTATACACATATATATTTGCATATATTCATTTAATGATCATAAATCTCATTTTCATTCATCCATTCCAACAGCTACCTTCCCGGCACCGTTATTTTACAAGAAGAGTTGCTCATCACATTATGGACAATTGGCAAGACAAACACGATGCGCTCCAGGCTGAGGTTACCCAGATGGGTGGACAAGTGACCCAATTGGGTGGAAAGCTAGATCGGGTCTTGGAGATGTTGGCTAATATGAATATGCAACCAAGGGTGGTTGAGGTCCCTGCACCTGCAGTTGTGGTTACTCAAGGAAATGCCTCTGCTGGTTATGATTGGCCTACTTTTGGTCTACCTAAGGGTTATGTCCCGCAAGGATATGTGGCGGCGACATCTGCTCCACTGGTTGAAACTCCTGCTAGGGTCAGCACGGTACAACAGGTGATTGACCTAAATCAAGACGCATTTGAAGATCCTAGGGATGCTTATCAAGGTCCTGACCATCATGGGCCTAGATTTGCATACCAAGGAATGGTACCCCAGGTTAATGAGCAAAAGGTTGATTCTGCTCCTCAGTTGGAACAGAAATATCAGGCTCTAGAGGAGAGGTTGAATTTGGTAGAAACGGGTAATGATCCGTTGGATTTCTCAAAGATGTACTTGGTTTCCGATTTTGTGCTTCCACCAAAGTTCAAAATGCCGGATTTCGAGAAGTATAAGGGTTTGAGTTGCCGAAGAATCATCTAGTCATGTATATCAGAAAGATGGCCTCTTATGCTCATGATGACAAATTGATGATCCACTGTTTCCAAGACAGTCTAGCTGATGTGCCTCTCAACTGGTACATGCAACTCGAAAAAGGCAGCATCCTTTCGTGGAGGGATTTGGCCAATGCTTTTATCAAACATTACCAATATAATATGGATATGGCTCCGAACCGCACTCAGCTCCAAAATACTACTATGAAGGATGGTGAATCTTTCAAGGTCTATGCTCAAAGGTGGAGAGCCTTAGCTTCCCAAGTACGTCCTCCGCTCTTGGAGACGGAACTTGTGGACTTGTTTACCAATACTCTGCAAGGAACCTACTTTGAAAGGTTGGTAAGTACTTCCTCCTCTGACTTTGCCGATCTGGTTCGAATTGGCGAAAGAGTCGAAATGGGGATCAAGAATGGGAAGATTCCATCTGCTGCTGGTTCACAAAGTAACAATGCAAGGAAGCCTGGTGGTAGCTTTAACAGAAAAAAAGAAGGTGAAGCTAACGCCATATCTTCAAGGGGCAGTCGAGCACAGTCTACAACACCTGTTCAGTTCCCCTACTTTCCCATCCCATACTTAGCTGCCGCTCAGCACCAACAGTTTCCCAATTATCAGTATCAGAATCCAATGAATCCAGTGCCTCAACACCAGCAACAGGCACCACCGAAACAGAATCCTCCACCAGTTCGTAGGGTTTTCGATCCAATCCCTATGTCATATAGTCAGCTGCTTCCTTATCTGGTGCATAGTGGTAAAGTGACGCCCAAACCTTTGAGGGCTATGGTCCCACCATTCCCTTCTTGGTATGATGTTAATGCAAAATGTGACTATCATGCTGGTACTGTGGGTCACAATACTGACAATTGTAGAGCTTTTAAGCACAAAGTACAAGACCTGATTGATGACAATGATTTGTCTTTTAAAGAAAGTGGGCCCAATGTGACTAACGATCCATTGCCTAAGCACCCAACAGGCAATGTGAGTTGTGTTGAGAGTGGCGGAAATCTGATAAGGGATGTTTCGTTGATAAGAACTCCTTTGTCCTCTGTCCGAGAAATGTTGTTGAATTATGAGGAATTTGTGAACCTGCATCCTGATTGTAAAGAATGTCAGAATGATCCGAATCATTGTTCGGAGTTAAAGGAATGTTTTCAACAATTGATGGATCAAGGCCTAGTACAGGTTGGTTATTCAAAGAAGGAAGATTTGGTCGCCACTGTTGACCAGCAGGGGCATGAGAAGAGTGTGGGAAAGATTGAGATCTTGTATAGGAAATTGGAGATAGAGGTTCCTTGTCGCAAAAAAGAGCCTCTTATCATCCAAATACCTGCACCGTTCCCTTATGAAAGCACTAAGGCTGTTCCGTGGAATTATAGTACATCTGCTTATGTACAAGGGAAGCCTGTAGTGATTCCTGAACAGGGAGTGACTAGTATTGATGGGCCCGGTAAGATAACAAGAACTGGTAGGATATACTCTCCAGAAATATCTGCAAAGAATGGATCTGCATCTTCTCCATCACCAGCTAAGAGTTCACCGGCTGTTGACACTAGTGCTGAGTCGTCTAAAGAGAAAGATAAGCAAGAGGAGGTTGATGAATTTCTCCGAATCATCCGAAAAAGTGATTATAAGGTTGGGATCAGTTGAACCAGACACCTTCCAAGATCTCTATTTTGTCCTTATTGATGAATTCTGAGGCCCATAGATCAGCTTTGTTGAAGCTCCTGAATATGGCCCATGTGAATCAAGACATCACAGTCGATCAGTTTGATGGGGTGGTCAACAATATCACAGCTAGTAGATGTTTGGGTTTTGTTGAATCTGAGCTACCTTCTGAGGGGTATACACATAATAGAGCTTTACACATTTCAATGAGGTGTCAAGACAACAATATTGCTCGAGTTTTGATTGATACTGGCTCTTCATTGAATGTTCTGCCCAAGTCCACCTTGATGAAATTATCTCTGCTCGGACCAACACTAAGGCCAAGCAATTTGATTGTCAAAGCCTTCGATGGGTCTCAAAGGGAGGTGATTGGAGAAATAGAGCTGCCAATATTTATTGGTCCACAACTGTTCAATATAACTTTCCAAGTCATGGATATCAATCCATCTTACAGTTGTTTGTTGGGGCGGCCATGGATTCATGCTGCTGGTGCTGTAACTTCTACTCTCCATCAAAAGCTCAAGTTTGTGTCCAATAACAAATTGATAACTGTGTCTGGTGAAGAGGATACTTTGGTGAGCCATTTGACCTCGTTCAAGTATGTTGAAAATGATGAAGGTGCTGTAGAAATTCCCTTCCAAGTTTTGGAGGTTGCAAGTGTCACCCTTGCAAAACCTAAAAGTGACGGTTGGAAAGAAAAGAAATCTGTTACTTCTTTAAAAAGTTTGAAGGTAGCCTTGGAAGAAGGACTTCCTACTGGTCTGGGGCAGATGTTGGTTTTGTTTGAGAAGAAGGATCGCTTCGGTTTGGGTTATCAGTCGTCTGAAGGGATAGCAACTCAGAAAAAGGTACAAGACAAGATTCCAAGGATTGAAGATACTTTCTGTAGTGCTGGTTATCGTGTTGATGGTCATATTGCTATGGTTGATGACAACGAGACTATTGGAAAGAACCAGGATTGGGTGCGCCAGTGTTCTCCAGAGACTGTGCTCACTAATTGGACAGCTGTTGGAATCCCTGAAGTTGTTTTTATTTCAAAGTAATTTGTTTTCCTTTTAAAACACCTTTGTTCAGCCCAGAACAAATAGTCGTGCTTGTAGGGCCACTTTGTTTTAATGTTTAATTTGCAATTAATGAAAAAAGTACTTCTTGTGCAATTTCTGTCTTATTTATTCTTCTTTTTACAGTTTTAAAAAGATAAATTATAAAAATGGCAATAATCTCTTGCATTTCATAAAAACACTTTTGCATTCAAATCTAAATCAATAAAATTAAATCATGCAGAAATGAATCCATGAATCATAACAATGCTGTAAATCTTCATGACCTCGACCTCCCAATTAATCAAGCTGAAGAGGATGGAGAGGAAAACTATGAATTACCAGAAGAGTTAGCTCGAATGTTGGATCAAGAGAAAAGAATGATTCAACCTCATCAGGAACCAGTGGATGTGATCAATCTGGGGACTGAAGAGGATAAAAAAAAGGTCAAAATAGGTGCCTCCCTACAGCCAGATGTGAAGGAGAGTCTGATCAAGCTGCTTCGAGAGTATGTGGATGTGTTTGCATGGTCGTACCAGGATATGCCCGGTTTGGATACCAACATAGTTGAACACAAGCTTCCGCTCAAGCCTGAATGTCCTCCGGTAAAGCAAAAGTTGAGAAGAACTAGACCTGACATGGCTCTCAAGATCAGGGAGGAAGTCAGAAAACAGTTTGACGCGGGTTTCCTTGTGGTGGCCAAGTACCCTGAATGGATTGCTAACATAGTACCAGTCCCGAAGAAGGATGGTAAAGTGCGCATGTGTGTGGACTATCGGGATCTGAATAGAGCGAGCCCGAAAGATGATTTCCCATTACCTCACATTGATGTATTGGTGGATAACACAGCTCGTTTCCCGATCTTTTCCTTCATGGATGGTTTCTCCGGCTACAATCAGATCAAAATGTCGCCTGAAGATATGGAGAAAACCACATTTATCACCCCGTGGGGAACTTTCTGTTACAAAGTGATGCCTTTTGGTTTGAAGAATGCTGGGGCAACATATCAACGTGCCATGGTTACTCTCTTCCATGACATGATCCACAAAGAGATAGAAGTGTATGTGGACGATATGATTGCTAAATCTCAAACAGAAGAAGAACACTTGGTACATCTCCTGAAATTGTTCAAAAGGTTGAGAAAGTATCAGTCGCGGTTAAATCCCAACAAGTGTACATTTGGTGTCAGATCCGGCAAATTGCTAGGCTTCATTGTCAGTGAAAAGGGAATTGAGGTTGATCCCGACAAAGTCAAAGCAATTCAGAATATGCCAGCACCAGTGACTGAGAAAGAAGTTAGAGGTTTCCTAGGACGATTGAACTATATCTCCAGGTTTATCTCTCATCTTACTGCAACTTGTGAACCAATTTTCAAATTATTGAGAAAAGATCAGGCTGTTGAATGGAATGAAGATTGCCAAAGAGCATTTGAAAGGATTAAACAATACTTACAAGAGCCACCAGTTTTGATACCGCCTGTTCCTGGAAAGCCGTTGATTTTGTACCTACATGTGCTAGAGGAATCCATGGGGTGTGTACTTGGACAACATGATGAAACTGGTAGGAAAGAGCATGCAATTTATTACTTGAGCAAGAAATTCACTAGTTGTGAAATCAATTACTCACTAGTTGAAAAGACTTGCTGTGCTTTGACTTGGGCTGCTCGCCGTTTGAGACAGTATATGGTGTGTCACACAACTATGTTAATCACCAAGATGGATCCTATCAAATACATTTTTGAGAAGCCCGCTTTAACTGGAAGAATTGCCCGTTGGCAGATGTTGTTGTCTAAGTATGATATTCAGTATGTTACACAAAAAGCTATCAAAGGAAGTGTGCTAGCAGAGCATCTAGCTCACCAGCCTTTAGATGATTATCAGCCTGTGCGCTTTGACTTTCCTGATGAAGATATCATGGCTTTGAGTGAAAAACCTCCCATTGGTGATGATGAAGGGCCCGAACCGGGATCTTTGTGGAAGCTTGTGTTCGACGGTGCGTCCAATGCTATGGGGCATGGTATAGGTGCTGTTATAATCTCTCCTCGTAATACTCACACGCCATTCACAGCCAGGTTGTTGTTTGACTGTACCAACAATATTGCTGAATATGAAGCTTGTATTATGGGTTTAGAAGGGGCAATTGATTTGAGAATCAAGAATTTAGAAGTGTATGGAGACTCCGCTCTGGTTATCTACCAAATCCGAGGTGATTGGGAAACTCGTCATCCTAATTTAATTCCATATCGGGATCATATTATGGAAATGACGAAGTACTTTGATGTTATCACTTTCCATCATATTCCCAGAGAAGAGAATCAGTTAGCTGATGCTTTAGCTACTTTGTCAAGCATGTACAAAGTAAGTTATCCAAATCATGTGCCTCGTGTAGCAATTGAGCGCAGAGAAAAACCCGCTTACTGTTCAGCAGTTGAAGAAGAGAAGGATGGAAGACCTTGGTATTATGATATCAAGAACTTGATCAAAAACAAAGAATATCCTGCTGGTGCTTCCGAACAAGATAAGAAGACTTTGAGAATGCTAGCAGCTGGTTTCTTCCTAGATGGGGAAGTGCTGTACAAAAGAAACTATGATAAGGTCCTTCTCCGTTGTGTAAAGAAGAGAGAAGCAGACATGCTTATTGAAGAGATCCATGAAGGAGCTTTTGGTACCCATGCAAACGGGCACTCTATGGCAAAGAAAATTCTCCGTGCAGGCTATTACTGGTTGACCATGGAAGCAGATTGCATCAGCTATGCTAGAAAATGTCACAAGTGCCAAATTTATGCGAACAGGATTCATGTTCCACCTACTCCTCTGCATGTTATGACAGCACCTTGGCCTTTTGCTATGTGGGGCCTAGATATGATTGGTATGATTGAACCAAAGGCGGCAAATGGTCATCGCTTCATCTTGGTTGCTATTGATTACTTCACCAAATGGGTCGAAGCAGCATCCTATGCCAATGTCACCAGAAAGGTGGTTTCTAAGTTCATTAGAAGGAAGATAATCTGTCGCTATGGAGTTCCTAACAAGATTATCACTGATAATGCTAGCAATTTGAATAATCAGACAATGAGAGAGTTGTGTGCTGAGTTCAAGATTGAACATCACAATTCGTCACCATACCGACCCAAGATGAATGGCGCCGTCGAAGCAGCTAATAAGAACATCAAGAAGATCATTCAGAAAATGGTGAAGACTTACAGGGACTGGCATGACATGCTTCCCTATGCTCTCCATGGATACAGAACCACAGTACGCACTTCAACAGGGGCAACTCCTTTCTCTCTGGTCTATGGTATGGAAGCGTCACTACCATTAGAAGTTGAGATCCCTTCGTTAAGAGTCTTGAGAGATGTCAAACTCGACGAAGCGGAATGGGTTCAGAATCGGCTTGATCAGCTCAACCTCATTGAAGAAAAGAGAATGACAGCTTTGTGTCACGGTCAGTTGTACCAGCAAAGAGTCAAGAGAGCATTTGATAAGAAGGTCCGTCCAAGACAGTTCAAGGAAGGTGACTTAGTGTTGAAAGAAATACTGCCCGTTCATAAAGACTTACGAGGAAAATGGACTCCTAACTATGATGGACCATTTGTCGTAAAGAAAGCCTTCTCTGGTGGAGCAGTAATCCTTGCAACTATGGACGGTGAAGAGTTTGCACATCCAGTGAACTCTGACGCAGTCAAGAAGTACTATGCCTAAAAAAAAAAAGTGATAAAAAAAATATTTGCCCGTCAAGCTGAAAACCTGAAAAGGCGGCTTAGTCAAAAAAGAGGGCGTCTCGGTGGATCGAAAACCTGAAAGGGCGGTTCATACAAAAAAAAATGAGACATAAAAAAAAAAAAAAGGAAAAAGAAGGCATAAGACTGCGTCACTTGATCAACATGAAGGCGAAGCTTCAGATGGAAAAGATTGGTTCAATTTCCTTTCTCGAAAGCAAGATATTGTGGTGTTGAACTCATGGAGAAGGACAGCTTTGTTATGATTCCATGGAATTTATTTATTTTTCATTGCCATTATCTTAGTTTCAATTTGCAATCACCTCATTGAGGGATTAGCATTCAGTTGTAAAAACTTTCCGCACTTTGCGCAATGAATAAAATTTCCACTTTCAATCATATTGTCTCTGCTAGCTTTTATGTTCTAATTGCATACGTTTCTGCTATTCATTTTTAACAAATAAAGCATTTAAGCATTGTGAAAAATAAAAGCATTTGAAAAGATTACAAATTGTTTTGATTTTTTAAACATCTAAAGGGAAACCAGCGGCATATAATAATTTGCCCCAATCCAACACAAAAAAAAAATCATGGCAATCCCTCGATTTCATTCCTTGAAGAAGGTTGCTATCCTTTTTTGGAAACTTGACCGAATGTTTATTCCATAACCACAGTCAACATTTCAAGATTTTCATCTCAGCGGAGTTACTCAAATTCTCGGTGCCGGGAAATTCAAACTCTCCTCGAAATAAACTCAGAAATTCATGCATATTCATGCATTCACGCATATAGGTTCATGCATAAAAAGAATCACACCAAATCTTGCATATAATCAAATATTTCATCTGCATTAGTTCTGCATTTAGGCAATAGAAGTGCACAATCATGCATTCATGAAGTACATGTTTAAAATGTTGTCTTAACAGGTTGCGAACTTGGATCCCTTGTTCAGTAATAAAGGTCTGCGGACCTAATTCTCCAACAAAATGATTATTGAACTATAATCTCTCAACAAAAGAAAGAGGTTGACGAATCTTTTCCCCAATGAATTGGTCAACAAAGTGTCATCCCCAAGCAGATCAGTCAGTGCATCATTTTTCAATGAGAAAGGTTGAGGAATTGTTTCTGTCCCCAGTGAGGCAGTTGATAATTGTTCATCCCCAGCAAGTCGGTTGGAACACCGCATTTTCAGCAAGATGGCTGGTGAACCATGATATTTTGACAAGAAGGATTGGTGAATCATTAAACATCCCCAGTGGATTTATTTGGTTTTATCCCTATCACAAGTTGATCAACAGAGTTTCATCCTTATCAAATGGATTTTCACTCTATACTTTCCAAAAAGGGTTGATGATCCTTTCCCAGTAAATAATTCGACAAGTGTTACCTACGGCAGATTGGTCTACATACAACTTTCCCAGTCAACAAAGTTAAATAGACCTGTTCTCCAGTGGTTTGTTCGAGATGGTTATCTCCAGTTGATTGATAGATTAAATTCTTCATCAAGATTGTTTTCAAGCAGTTGTCTTTTGACTCAGCTTTTAGGGTAGACACACCAGTGAAGTGGTAACGATCAGTTTTGGAGTTCAGGTACCCTGAGGGGGGAAGACTTCATTTTTCTTTTATGATCAACACACCCGGAGGAGAGGTAATGATCAGTTTTTGAGATAACGCACCCTGAGGGGAGGCGACTCAGTTTCTATGGTCGACACACCAGTGAAGTGGTAACGATCAGTTTTGGAGATAACGCACCCTGAGGGGAGGCGACTCAGCTTTTGTGGTCGATACACCAGTGAAGTGGTAACGATCAATCTTGGAGTTCAGGTACCCTGAGGGGGGAAGACTTCATTTTTTTTTTATGATCAACACACCCGGAGGAGAGGTAATGATCAGTTTTTGAGATAACGCACCCTGAGGGGAGGCGACTCAGCTTTTATGGTCGACACACCAGTGAAGTGGTAATGATCAGTCTTGGAGTTCAGGTACCCTGAGGGGAGAAGACTTCATTTTTCTTTTGTGGTCGACACACCAGTGAAGTGGTAACGATCAGTTTGGAGTTCAGGTACCCTGAGGGGAGAAGACTTCGTTTTTCTTTTATGGTCGACACCAGTGAAGTGGTAATGATCATTTTATTCTCAGGTATTCAGTTACTAGTTTTTCCGGGTATGTTTCCACCTTCATCTTCCCTATGCATTCATTATCATTACATCACACTCACACCACAAAATTAGGGCATTTGTATTTAATTATCTTTTACTCCGAAAAGACCACGTAAAGACGCAAGTCCTTTACGCATTCGAGTATAAGACAATTAAATAGGGGCAGCTGTAATACCCTAATTTTGGCGCTTTGTAAATAAATATGCTATTTAAAAATTATTTCTTATTTTCCATAAGAAATACAAAAATAGGTTTTTTTTTGATAATTTTGTTTTACAATTTATCCTTTTCTTTTATTTCTTTAAAATATAGCAATTTACCTTTTTATACAAAAAATAGCAAAAATATTTGAGAATTGTTTTCATCTCTTTATTTAAGTATATATTTTATTTTTATATTTTTTTTCTATATTTTTATTTACATTTTTGTTCATTTTACTTAATATTTTTGCATTTTATCCCTTTAGAGTTTTCCTTTACCAATCATGTGATGCCACCTCATCCCCTTCACATTTTTATTCTTTTTTTTTTTCACTTTAAAATAAATCAGATTTTTCTTTTTATCCCTTTTTACAGTTTTTACCCTTTATTTTGTGATTATTACAATTTAACCCTAACCCTAAAATCTTGTTATAAATAGTGAAGGGTTTCTTACAACCCTAGTTTTGGATTGTAGAAACCCTCTCTCTTCTTTTTCTCTGCCGCGGCAGAACCTCTTTCTCACTCTCTTCTCTCATTTCTCTCACTCTCCTCTCTCATTTCCCTCACTCTACTCTCTCATTTTCATCAAACCCTAACACAAACAACTCACAAATCCCATAGAAATCATCATCAAACATCTAAGTAACATAGAATCAAAGCTTCTACTCGCGGTTCTCCTTCCATTTCCTCTCCGATCTCGCTCGAAGGTTCGACGAAACGGCTCTAAAGCTCACTCGTCCGAGAGTCAACAATTCGAAAGCAAAGAAGGTCCGATTCGAACGATTTCGGACGGTTTATTCCTCATTTCATTTCTGTTTCATTGATTAATATGCATCTGTACATAAGCTTGCTGTGTGAACTGTGTTGTTTGTTTGGTTTCTGTTTCAAAAAAAATGTAGATCTATATTTGCGATTTCGTGTTACATTTTGAGCAATCTTTCGTTTCTGTTTACAAAATCCGGACATATATTCATGATAACACGTCTCTGTATGATCGATTTACTGCGAGTTTGAACGAAGAAACGTTTTGAAATTATAGATCCGAAACTTTGAGGTTGGAATTCGTTTTGATTAAAGCTTCGTTTCGAAAAACCAATGTAAAAATCGTGTTCTACGTTCGAAAACGTGCGAAATCGACTATTGATTCGTCTGATTTGGTGTTAAAACGCGTGGGTTAGGGTTTGAACCGAGTCAACTCGGTCAGCTCCAATGGCTGACGCTGAGTCACTGGGTTGTGACTCGGCCGAGCTGAGAGAAGGGGAAGGAGACGCACACGTGTCAGCCTGCGATTGGCTGACACGATTTTTTTTTGTTTGTTTTTTGGCAGACTGGGTTGTGGTTTGGATCGGGCTGGGTTAAACCGTTTGACCCGACCCGGTTCGTTTGGAAATGGATTTGGGCTAGATGATTTCTGATAGGCCCATCTTTTTTATTTTATTTTATTGTTTGTTTTTGTATTATGCTGTTTGAACCCCTGGTTTCACTTTCTACACCCCTGTATTGTGAAATAAAACTGGGCCTAAGCCCAGCTGCGAATTACTGTCTGTACCCCCTCATTATGCTGTTCGCACACTCCTTCTGGAATTCTATAATGGGCCTTAAGCCCATCTGCATGTTTTCTGTCTCTTTGTGATTTTTGCTATTATACTCCCTGTTCTACTTTTGCACCCCCCTGCGGATATTAATTAATTATGACGTTAACGAATATATATAAAAAAAATGCTACTTGATTTTATATTTGAAAATTCATATCCGAAATAAAAATGAATCGGACTCTGACGTACGTCTCGTGTCCTCGAATTATTTTTATTATGAATATTTTAAACAATTTAATTAACGTAGAGATAAAAAGGGCTTGACTTACGACTTGTCTCTGTTTATCCTATTTTAATTAACGTTGTTTAAATCTTTTTTCTTTCCCGTTACTTCGCTTGATCACTTATAACGTCATAATTAAATAATATCTCAATTGTTCCTTATATTTAATTTTGAGTGAAATAAAGATAAATTGGGCCCTGTCTTACGACTCGCGCTTTGAATTTATTTTTAATTCGTTCAAAATGCAATCTGATGTTTGAAACGTGAGATAAGCGAGAGCCTGACGTACGACTCGTCTTAAGCTTATCTTACGCTTACTTGCTAAAATGTTCATTAATTTGCCTTTCTGTCTGTCAGTTTCATTTTATGCCTGATTATCTGATTACTCATTTATTTATGTGTCCGCATATTTATTTCGAGTATTATTTAATTGTTGCATTATTACACTGTCATTATCATATATCATGCATTTGCATTCTTCGCATCTTCTACCTTTTTTTTCTCTTCTTTTCTGATCTGAGAATCTGTTGTGAACTTATCTTTGAATATGGAATGTGAATAAATCAGTCTCTGTCGTACGACTCTGGCTTCGAATTATTCGCATGCCATTTAAAATGGAACACTCTTTAATTAAATGAAATGGGAAGGAGCCTGACTTACGACTCGCCTTCGGCTCGTTTCACTTTAATTAAGAATGTTCGTTTAATAAACTGAATGAAAAGAGGGAGCCTGTCGTACGACTCGTTTCTGCTCGAATGATTCGGTCCCTGTCGAACGACTCGTGATTGAGGATCATTCTCATTCTCAAACAATTTCCTAAAACCTAAAAGACACTCAACCTACTCAACTGTGTTTCCTGCCCTTGTGCAGTTAATATCTTTTTTCAACTTCTTTTTTCTAAATGGATGGCGCTTTATCCATTCCCCTGCTACAGACAAACGCTTAAGCCTCCGAAGCGAGCACACAAGCATACTGTTGTATCAGTGGAATGTGACCTAAGCATCGTTCACTAAAAACAACCAACACACAATCTTTCTTTTTAGGAAGAACTACGTGAGCTTTGACTTCCTCATTGTACTTGGGGGATACGTAGGAGCGAGAGCCTCTCTCGTCAAGCCAAATAATAAAAAACTCTTTTTTCCCTTTTCTAGTCAATATGCGGTATTTTAATTCTTTTTTATGCGGTTATCTCTGTTTATGCAAACCAAAATTCCTCAAATGGTTCCCGTTGAGTACAACGGATATGAGGGGGTGTTAACTTCTTCCCTTCATGTAACCAACTCCCGAACCCGATCTTTAAGGTTTTGTCATTATTTTCCTTTCCCCTCATGGGATAAATAAAATATGGTGGCGGCTTCATTGTTTACATTTGTGCATTGCATTTCATCATTGCATATCTGTATATTTTTTGCGCCGGGTACTACACTATGCCTAAAATAAAAAAAAGTGATAAAAAAAAATAATATTTGCCCGTCAAGCTGAAAACCTGAAAAGGCGGCTTAGTCAAAAAAGAGGGCGTCTCGGTGGATCGAAAACCTGAAAGGGCGGTTCATACAAAAAAATGAGGCATAAAAAAAATAAAAAATAAAAGAAGGCATAAGACTGCGTCACTTGATCAACATGAAGGCGAAGCTTCAGATGGAAAAGATTGGTTCAATTTCCTTTCTCGAAAGCAAGATATTGTGGTGTTGAACTCATGGAGAAGGACAGCTTTGTTATGATTCCATGGAATTTATTTATTTTTCATTGTCATTATCTTAGTTTCAATTTGCAATCACCTCATCGAGGGATTAGCATCCAGTTGTAAAAACTTCCCGCATTTTTGCGCAATGAATAAAATTTCCACTTTCAATCATATTGTCTCTGCTAGCTTTTATGTTCTGATTGCATACGTTTGTGCTGTTCATTTTTTTTAACAAATAAAACATTTAAACATTGTGAAAAATAAAAGCATTTGAAAAGATCACAAACTGTTTTGATTTTTTAAACATCTAAAGGGAAACCAGCGGCATATTTTAATTTGCCCCAATCCAACACAAAAAAAAATCATGGCAATCCCTCGATTTCATTTCATGAAGAAGGTTGCTATCCTTTTTGGAAACTTGATTGAATGTTTATTCCATAACCACAGCCAACATTTCAAGATTTTCATCTCAGTGGAGTTACTCAAATTCTCGGTGACGGGAAATTCAAACTCTCCCCAAAATAAACTCAGGAATTCATGCATATTCATGCATTCATGCATAAAAAGAATCACACCAAATCTTGCATATTATCAGATATTTCATCTGCATTAGTTCTGCATTTAGGCAATAGAAGTGCATAATCGTGCATTCATGAAACACATGTTTAAAATGTTGCCTTAACAGGTTGCGAACTTGGATATCTTGTTCAGTAATAAAGGTCTGCGGACCTAATTCTCCAACAAGACGATTGAATTGTAATTTCTCAACAAGAAGGGTCGGCGAATTTTTTCCCAATGAATTGGTCAACAAAGTGTCATCCCCAATTAGATCAGTCAGTGCATCATGTTCTCAAAGAGAAAGGCGGAGAAATTGTTTCTTTCCCCAGTGAGGCAGTTGATAATTGTTCATCCCAGTAAGTCGGTTGGAACACAACATTTTCAGCAAGATGGTTGGTGAACCATGATATTTTGACAAGAAGGATTGGTGAATCTTTAAACATCCCCAGTGTATTTATTTGGTTTTTATCCCTATCACTGATGTTCAACAAGTTGATCAACATAGTTTCATCCTTATCGAAGGGATTTTCACTCTACACTTTCCAAAAAGGGTTGATGATCTTTTCCCAGTAAATAATTCGACAAGTGTTACCTACAGCAGATTGGTCTACATACAACTTTTCCAGTCAAAAAGTTAAATAGACCTGTTCTCCAGTGGTTTGTTCGAGATGGTTATCTCCAGTCGATTGATAGATTAAATTCTTCATCAAAATGGTTTTCAAGCAGTTGTCTTGTGACTCAGATTTTTATGGTCGACACACCAGTGAAGTGGTAACGATCAGTTTTGGAGTTCAGACACCCTAAGGGGAGAAGACTTCATTTTTCTTTTATGATCAACACACTCGAAGAAGAGGTAATGATCAGTTTTTGAGATAACGCACCCTGAGGGGAGGCGACTCAGCTTTTTATGGTCGATACACCAGTGAAGTGGTAACGATCAGTTTTGGAGTTCAGACACCCTGAGGGGAGAAGACTTCATTTTTCTTTTATGATCAACACACCCGAAGAAGAGGTAATGATCAGTTTTTGAGATAACGCACCCTGAGGGGAGGCGACTCAGCTTTTTATGGTCGACACACCAGTGAAGTGGTAACGATCAGTTTTGGAGTTCAGGTACCCTGAGGGGTGAAGACTTCATTTTTTCTTTTGTGGTCGACACACCAGTGAAGTGGTAACGATCAGTTTTGGAGTTCAGGTACCCTGAGGGGAGAAGTCTTCGTTTTTCCTTTATGGTCAACACACCCGGAGGAGAGGTAATGATCATTTTATTCTCAGATATTTAGTTACTAGTTATTCCAGGTATGTTTCCACCTTCACCTTCCATATGCATTCATTATCATTACATCACACTCGCACCACAAAATTAGGGCATTTTTATTTAATTATCTTTTACTCCGAACATGTAAAGACGCAAGTCATTTACGCATTCGAGTATAAGACAATTAAATAGGGGCAGCTGTAATACCCTAATTTTTGCGCTTTTGAAAATAAATATTTTATTTAAAAATTATTTCTTATTTTTCATAAGAAATACAAAAATAGGTTTTTTAATAATTTTGTCGTACAATTTATCCTTTTCTTTTATTTCTTTAAAATATAGAAATTTAACTTTTTATACAAAAAAATAGTAAAAATATTTGAAAATTGTTTTCATCTCTTTATTTAAGTATATATTTTATTTTTATTTTTTTTTTCTATATTTTTTTACCTTTTTATTAATTTTTACATAGCATTTTTGCATTTTTTATCCTTTAGAGTTTTTCTTGACCAATCGTGTGATGCCACCTCATCCCTTCACATTTTTATTCTTTTTTTTCATCTCTTACTAATCAGAATTTTGACCCCATTTTCCTTTTTTTCTTTTTACCCTCAAAAACTTATTATTACACAATAACCCCAACCCTAAAAATTTGGCTATAAATAGAGATGGGTTCTTACAAACCCTAGTTTTGGAAAAAAAAATCACAAACACATTCTTTCTCTCTTCTCTCTGCCGCGGCAGAGTCTCATCTCTCATTTCTTTTTCTTCACATAACCAAACCCTAACATCAAAACTCACAAAATATCACAAATCAACACAGAAAACATGAAATCCACTTGAACACAAACCTTCTGATCGCGTTTTTCCGCTCATATCCTTCATCAATCACACGCAAAGACGGCGAAGAAGAGATCCGAAGCTTTAGATCCGAAGCCAAGACGAACGAGATCGCAAAAGGTTCGGTTCACATGATTTGAACCGTGTTATAGTCTCTTTTTCATTGATTATTAACTGCATCTGTACATAAACTTGTTGTGTGAACTGTGTTGTTTGTTTTGTTTTTGTTTCAAAAAAATGTAGATATGTATTTGCGATTTCGGGTTTCATTTTGAGCAATCGTTCGTTTCTGTTTACATAATCTAAAGATATAATCATGAAAACACGTTCCTGTATGATCGATTCACGCGATTTTGAACGAAAATGGTTTAGATCCGATTTTATGCGTTCGATTTCTGTTTCGTTTTAAGCTCCATTTCGAAAAACCGTTGTTAGATTCGCGATCTGTACACGAAAACGATTTGATTTGATTAATTGTTTGTCATTTTTGATGTTGAATCGGGTTTGTTGTGTTGAAACCGAGTTAACTCGTTTAACTCCCATGGCTGGTAGTGAGTCACTGAGTTAGTGACTCAGTTTGATGGAGAAGATGATGATGTGTCAGCCTCTGATTGGCTGGCACTTAATTTTGTTTTTTATTATTTTTATTTTTCTGTTTGGGTTAAGTGACCGGGTCGGGTCACACTGGTTCGACCCGATCCGGTTTGTTTGTGAATTGATTTGGGCCTGGATACTGTTCTGGGCCAAAGTTGGGTTTTCTGCTTTTTACACCCTTTAGTATGCTAAACTCACCCCCTGAACTATGAGGTATAAATGGGCTAAGGCCCAACTGTGAATTTCTGCTTGTATCCCCAGTTTTGATATTCGCACCCCCCCCCCCCCGAAATTCTAGTTTGGGCTTTAGGCCCAGCTGCTGGTTTTTTTTTTTGTTTTGTTTGTGTTGTGACATTTTCTGTTTATACCTCCTTTACTGTTTTCTACACCCCCTGCTGAAGAATATTAAATTGGGCCTTAAGCCCATTTTTGTGATTTCTGTTTGGTTGGGCATGTTACTGTGCGCGCCCCTGTTACTATTTTCTGTACCCCCTTTGCTGTTTGGTGGGTTTTGGGCCCTTAAGGCCCATTTTTCATCATGTTATTATTTTGTATTGATTAATTTGATGTTTCGATGATTTATTTGATTTTGCGACAATATTTTGATACGAAAAACTTTTGTTTAAAAATAATTAGATTAAGGAAAAATTAAGTCCTTGACGGATGACTTGCGGTTTGATTTATCGTTGTTCCGGTTATTTTTAAAACGTGGAAAATGTTAATGAAAAATGAATGAGGATAAATTAAGCACTTGACGGATGACTTGCGGTTTAATTTATCGTTAGCCATTTTCTTTAAAGTTGTAAACCTTTATTAGTAAAAAACGAGTAATGATAAAATGAGCACTTGACGGATGACTTGCGGTTCAATTTATCATTATTCCGGACTTTTAAAAATAAATAAAACACGTTAGTTAAAAAAGAATAAGAAGGAGCCTGACGGATGACTCGTTTCTGTCTTATTTTATTTTAACTAACCGTGTCCTTTTTGTTTGACTGATATTTGTTTTTGCTTCGATGATTTATTTAATGTCATTATAACTGTTCAGCATCATCACTATCTGTCATTCATGTGCATGCATTTGCATCTCTATTATCTTCTACCTCTTTCTTTTTCTTTTGTTTATCTGAACTGGAATCTGTGGTAATCTTTTCTCAAGAAGTAGAATAAGAATAAGCTAGTCCTTGACGGATGACTTGTGGCTTTGAGCTTATTTTTATTCTAAAGCCTAAAATACTTATTAATTAAAAATGAGATAGAAGGAGCCTGACGGATGACTCGTTTCCGGCTATTCTCACTTTTTAATTAATTCGATAATAAACTGAATGAAACGGCGGAGCTTGACGGATGACTTGTCTTTGCTAGGATAACCTCGTCCTTGACGGATGACTTGTGGCAATGAGGTTATCCACATTCACTAAACATAATCTCAAAAATCTTAAAAGACACTCAACCCACACAACTGTTTTTTCTGCCCTTGTGCAGTCAACTTTTTTTTTTCAACTTTTAATCTTTTTTTTAAATGGATGGCGCTTTATCCGTTCCCCTGATTCTGACAAACGCTTAAATCTCAGTTGAGTATACAAGCAATATTGTTGTCTCAATGGAATGCGACCTAAGCATCGTTCACCTGAAAACAACCAACGCACAAAATCTTTCTTTTTAGGAAGAACTACGTGAGCTTTGATTTCCTCATTGTACTTGGGGGATACGTAGGAGCGAGAGCCTCTCTCGTCAAGCCAAATAATAAAAAAACTCTTTTTTTCCCTTTCCTGTTCAATATGCGGTAATTTATTTCTTTTTATGCGGTTATCTCTATTTATGTAAACCAAAATTCCTCAAATGGTTCCCGTTGAGTACAACGGATATGAGGGGGTGTTAACGTCTTCCCCTCATGTAACCAACTCTCGAACCCGATCTTTTTAAGGTTTTATCATTATTTTCCTTTCCCCTCACGGGATAAATAAAATATGGTGACGGCTTCATTGTTTACATTTGTGCATTGCATTCATTTTTGCATATCTGTATATTTTTTTTTTTTGCGCCGGGTATTACAAACACGAATGTTGTACTTGTGAGTTGTCTTTGCACAAGAGCGTCGGACCACTGAGAGAAAGACATGAAGCTTAGACTTTTTTGAAGAAGAACATGAATGCAAAAATGATGCATGTAAAGAAAGTTTTGTTTTGACTTTGATTTTGATTTTGATTTTCAAATGACTTTTGGATAGGAATCAAAAATGACCTCATTTTTGTTTGTAAATGATCAAAGATTTTTTTTTTCAAAACAATTTTTTTCAAGGTCCATGATGATTGTGAAGTTTATGAAGAAATTCCTCTAAGTCTTTTGAAAACCAATGGAAAAAGATTTTCATGGATGCAACAACCACAAACATAAGCGTACATGGTTGGTTAAGATATCACAATGTTGGAGTCAAGAAGGTAAACCACCCACAAGGTATGATCTATTGGTTTTTTCTTCTCTTTTGTAACACGGGTTCTACAAAGTTCCCAACGTCATCAACTTTCCTTATTGAATACCAATGTCCATAACTGTACTTACGGCCAAATGAAATATCCAAGGGAAAGTCTCGATTGAGCGTGGTATCGCGGAACAACTAATCCAAGAACCTCTCGGCTTAGCCATCGCACCACACCCTAAAAAGGCTAAGATGGGTTAAAGGTGTCTAAAGGTCCACAACATCCTCAGAATACACATTTAAAAAGAGAGAGATTCTACCACTACATTGACCTTTCATTTCCAAAGAGGGGAAAGTGTCGAAAGCCATTTAAAAAGAGAGAGATTCTAAGCTCGGGGGTTAGTTACGCCTAGGGAAGGTATTAGCATCCTAAACGCCCATGGTACTCCATGGTAACCTCTAATTTATTGCTTTTTTGTTTGCTTTTATGTGCTTAAGAAATGAGGGAGAAGTTGTAAGAATTGGAGGGAGAAGATGTATAGAAAGAAAAGTGTGTGCATGTGGAGATTGGATTGAGAAAAGAATATTATGACATAAAAAGAAAATTTAGTTTAAACCTAAACTAATCGTGCGACTAATTTGGGTTTGGACTAAAGAAATTGTGTTAAGAGAGAGAAGATGTTTTTGTTATTGTTTTCTATTGTTTTCTAAAGAAATTACTAACGCGCCTCTTCGGAAATGAATGTTCGTTTTTTCTTGGTTTTTTAGCGTTGTGTGTGATGTGTCAAAAGCAATAAAGTCCTACGCTATTACAACCAAATCAAATAATTATTACAACCATATCGAACCAAATGGAAAAAATAATAAAAGGCAATAAAAATGCAAGCGGAGAAATAAACATGAGTATGAAATGCACTTACGAAGAAAAGAAAACAAAATGTCAAATATAGATGTGAAGTGTGCGAAAATGCAATGTGAAATATAATGTGAATGTGGCAAAGAGTGAAAAAATGCAAAGAGAACAAAGTCATATAAAAAAAAATCATCGCACATTTTTTAAACTAGCGAGAAAAAAGGAACAAATAACAAAACATGACAAAAAAATGAATTTAGGCCAAAAGATGGTCCTTAACTATTAATGCTAGTGCTAGAGTTCAATGATTTTATAAAGTAAAATATTGTCTCTAACATGCATTTTAAAATAGTACATTGTCCTAATCTAAATGCAAATGCATGTATGCATGTCAAAAAGTGTAGAATAAAATGTATTGTGAAATTGTAGTGTAAAATTGTAATGTCAAATGTCATGAAAAAATGTAATGTAGTGTAACGTAATGCAATGTAGAAAAAAGTAGCATGTAAATGCGATGTAAATTATTGAATCAAGTGACATGAAAATGTTATGCAAAGTATGATGCAAAAATGTGAATATGAGACATATATCATGAAAAGAGCAAAAGAATATAATAATCAAACATATGCAAGCACATCTATGAGAATTATTAAAATAAGCTAGTCCTAACACATAAGCAAAAAAATAAGCAACTAACAAAAAGAAATTAAAATTAAATCCCAAAAGAAGTCCCTAAAATATTAGTGTAAAATTTGGACTCAATAAGCTTAAATAAGCTATTGTCCCAAATAATCACTTATTCAAATAAGCTAAAAAAAAATGATGATGACAAATGCATGTAAAATGAATTAAAAGATTAAAAGAAATGCAAACCTGAAATGGGAGGTGCAGATAATAATAAGAGAAAGAAACTGCAGAGGCCCAAGGCCCAATTGAGATGCTGCCAGGAGGGGGGTGCAGACCAGAAAACCATAACAAATGAACCGGACCACCCGAACCGAACCAGAAGCAGAGCCGTACCCGGTTCAACAAACCGGCTGGAGGCGCGTATAGCAAAATTGGGGGGCGCGCGAGCGATTTTTACATCAAGTAAGAAGACGACACGTGTCAGAGGGTCAACTTCTTCTTCTTCCTTCTCCGGCGAAGCGAACCACCAGCGGCCATGGAAGCAAACGCTAAAGCTTCGATTCAACACCATATTTCACAATTAAAAGGTCCATTCCACTCGAAATCTCACTGAGTCCGAATCTAACCTTGGTTTTTACAATAGAGGCTTGGAAACAGCAAAAAGGGCGAACGACCGAACGGATCCGAAACTTTGAAAACGGGTTTCAACGTGAAAACGATGGAAAATACCAGTTGGAAAGGGTTTATCGGTGTTCCAGGAATGGAAAAAACACAGAAACAACATGATGTGGTGCTCAAATCATTGAAAACGAACGGTTGAAGTTTATGGTTTTTTGGAGCTCGGATTTGAACCTTTTCCGGCGCGTTTTTGATGAAATTGGTGATGGATTTGTGTTCAGGAGGTTGTTTAGAAGCTTATTGATGTATGATTTTTGAGATTTGGTTGAGATTTGAGGTTTTGAGTTTTCCGGCGAAATTCCGGCGAGGTAGTGACGGATTTGGTGGTTCTTGTGGCTTTTGGCGGCGTTTTTGACGAAACGGATGATGGATCTGTAACGAGGAAGTGATGAGGAAGCTAATGGTGTAATCGGATTTTGATTTGGTGGAGTTTTGAAAAATGGATGGTGGTGGTTGAATTTTCCGACGACCGGAAGTAGATTCCGGCGCCGAAATCTGATTGGCTCTTGGAAATTGTGACTTTTCTGATTTTTGTGGTGTTGGGAATTGTGAGAATTGATTGTTAATGATTGAGTGATGTGAGGTTTGTATTTATAGGAGAAAATTAGGGTAAATGGTATTTTTGTAATATTGTGTGAAAGGGTAAAATAAAAATAAATGATAAATGAAAATGAAATAGAGATAGTGAGGTTGAATGATATGATTTTTACTATATTTGGTAAATTTTGAGATAAAAAGGTGAAGATGAAATAAGTTGAAATAAAATGTGATAAAATGTAATAAAATGTAAATCTTTTTGATATTTTGAAAAATATTGTAATAAAATCTAAAATGCGCGTAAAATAAGAAAAAGGTTATTTTTGATATTTTTGGACTTTTACGCTAAAATGAGAACTATTTAAAATAAAGTGAATTAAAAATGAAATATTTAGAAATAAAAGAAAATTTAAGAAAAAATGATAAAAATATGAAAATGAATGAAAAATGCATGAAAAAGAAAAATAAAATATTTTTGTATATTTTATGCATGAAAATGTAAATCGGATTTGTAAGTCCAAAATTGGGGTATTACACTTATTTAAGACCAAAATATGACATATAATTAATTGTCAAAATTATGAGTTTTTGTCATTTTTGTTGTTCTAAAAGTTTTGGTTTATCATGAAGAATAATTTAGAGACTAACTCCACAAAAGTTATTCATTATTGATCATCAAAGACAATTTTTCATTAAGCACACAAAACATGTCTTGCACAAAAATATTGATCAACAATGTAATCAATACACCCTATTTTTGAAAACATTTGCAAAAGGTACTTTAAAATATGAATTAAGAGAAATATTAATTCATTTGTCCTTCGGCATGTAAAAGAAAAAATGATCATTGTGAAAGAAATTGACTCAAACTTATATAGAAGATTGATCTTAACAAAACAATTTTTAACCAATTTTTCTAAGCAATTAGAGCACACAAAGTTCTTATAAAAAGATAGCTTAGATGATGTTGTTATAAAAGAGCAAATCTTCCAGAACGTTCTCAGATCGTTCTCGGATCATTTTCCAGTAACTTTGAACATTTTTGCATATGCATAAACAAGTTATGACAAAATATATGTTCCTATTTAAGATTTTAAAGTCATATACTTGCATATAGAAAATTCAGAAAACATTCCAAGATTATCCAATCAATCACATAATGCATAAGAATTTTCAAGCATATCATAATGCAAATGTTATAAGATTTAAGATTAGAATTTGTGTACCTCATATAATAAATTTCTTTACTTGAGGTTCAACGATGAGAGCATCTTCAATTGTATTAGAATTTCACCGTATGCTCATCATTGTAAATTGAGGACACTTGATCAAGGAGAAATGATTTATCATTTGATGCATTCTCCAATGTTGAGAGAAATCACCATCTTCAAGTATATTAGAAGTAATTTGAGAAGATGTTGGTTCAAGGCCACTGTCAATGCTTGAATCAATAGTCAATGAAGTGTCAAGTTTCAAAATTTTGGATTGAGATTAATTATATTATCCTCAAATAGAACATATTTGCCTTTGTACTTGTTGTCTTGACAAGGAGAACATTCTTAGATTGATCCACTGAAGACAACACCACATCAAATAACTCATCCACATTGCTCCCTTTTTAAAGTCCTTTCTTTTCCTTTTGTCCCAAATCAAAGTAGCAATGTTCTCAAGATCAATCATCTCCTTATTCATATGATGAACATATTTTGAAGTCAAAGTTTGACCATATTCTCCTTTTTGAAGTTAACCTTGTAGATGTGAGAGCTCTTGGTGCGAATCATCCCGGAAAAAAATGACTTTCCTTGTTTTAATATCCACTGCAATGTTCTTAGATAAAGATGACATATTGGAGATTAAACTTCATTCATTTAGCAAGGTGATACATGCCAAACATGTCATTCTCTAATAAACTTTTCCTTTACTTCATGTGATAAATGTTTTTTCCGTTAAAGGGCAGACAAGCATTTTCACTATTAAAGCTTGAGAGATCAACATTAAACTTTTCAAAGATCATAGTCAACAGCATTCCATAAGGTGAGACAACTTTCATAGTTCCAAAATGAAGCGGTGTATCCCAATATGAAGGGAGAGTATCAGTTGAGACTCCAAAAAGGGTGGAGGGAGTTTCCTTGGCAGGGAGAACGTTCTCTGGTTGTTCTTCTGCAGCCTCATTCACTACTGGGAGAGCATTCTCCTGTTGTTCTCCAACAACATTCTCCTCTGGTGTTGATTCCCTTTTTCTCTTAACACCAATGATCTTCAACACTTTTTCACTTATTTTCTTCTTCATATGACTAAGGTTCTTTCTTCAAAGTTGATGAAGGAGATTCACCAATTACATTGACCATCTCAATGCTTAAATCGTTTTAGTTCATATTATCAACAATACCATTAGCATTTCTTGTAAAACTCATCAAAACCAGTATGCATATATTTTCAACTTGAAGATTTTGAGATTGCATATTATAAAATGTAGATAAAGTAACCCTCAGAAAATACATTTGAAATATTGAAGCAAATTTCTCAATTTCTTCTTTTCTATGCCAAGAATTGTAGTGATACCAAAAAAAAGTAAAAGCATGATATGATTGAGTTTAAATTTTTGAAAAATACATGAAACTTTACTCAATATTTTTCTAAAAGAAACATGATGAAGAAACTAGCATGCAATGTCTATGGTTTCCTTTAAAAATATTTTTTCAACACTTGAAAATATTTTCTCCCATGACTTTTTCTTTAGAACAACACTATTTTATTGGAGACTTCTAAAATAAGAAAAATCAAGTGAAATACCATCAAAGAATGTTTGAAGGAAATCTCCATTTAATCATTTCTTATGGAAAACTATTTCATAGCTTTTAAAATTAGAACCCTTTTTTCAAAGAACTTAAAAGCCTTAAAACAAAACATTCTTATGATTTTAAGAATCAAATCCAAGATGATTTTTGAATAAAACTCAAGCATTTAGAAAGTCATAAACCTTGTGATATGAAAACAAATAAATCAAAGTAGTTCAAGAGATTTATGGTTAAAAAATATTTTTAAAAAGAAGACTCCTCTTGGCACATATCACAAATAAGCTTTATCCTTTTCAAAACAAAATTTAGAAAAAAAAAAAAAAAACTTTCTAGACTATGATTGGATAAATTTGCAAATGTCTTAATATTTCACAAAGTTTTTTATCCTTAAATCATTTATCCTTTTCAAAAGATATAAAAACAAGATTTGGTTTAAAACTCATAAGTTATGAAGATGTTTGTTTCATTTAAACATGTAAGTTTTGATAGATAACTTTAAACAAATTTTATTGATGTTATAAGTTATAACTTCCACATAAAAAAAACTTGAATATGAAAAAATCATTTTTCTTATAGTAAATACATGATTTCAAAAACATAGCATGTATATGTTAAAACTTCTACATATAAAAATTCCTTGAATATGAAAAATCATTTTGCAAGATTAAAAAACATAGCATATAATAATTATGGTCTTTTTGAACACTTGATTAAAAAAAATTTAACCATTATTTTATCCTTTTTAAACAACTCTTATTTTGTTTGGAGAGTTCCACAAAAAATATATGTAATATAATTTTGATCAAATAATGTTTTGAAAAAGTTTTTTCAAAGTGTTCCCATGACTACTATTTACATAAAATGATTTTGAGCATTTAAAAATAAGAACCATTTTCAACGAACTTAAAAGCTTAAAAGAAAATCATTATTTTGCTTCAAAAAGGATCTTTGAGTAAATCATAAACAAAGTCATAAGACTTGTAGTTTTGACAAGAGTAAAACAAAATTAAGTAATAAAAAATCTTTTGGTTGAAATTGTATTTTTTGAAAAGAAGATTAATCTTAACATAATAAATATAAGTTTTACAAACTTTATCCATTTCAAAACCATTTTTTGAAAAATATCTTTCTAGATAAAAAATGTCATAATTTTCATACTTACTTGGCAAACCCTCCTTTTTTTTTTTGCAAAAAAAAAACTTTTCTTTTTCAACATACATGAAAACATAAATTGATTTAAAGTTTACTAAAAAAACATAATCATGAGGATGAGAGTGAAATAACTTCAATTTCAATTTTCACAAAAAAATGAAGTTATGTGTTAGACTGACTTATAAATCATCCTTAAGTTATGCAAAAACATTTTTAAGATACATGTACCTTTAGTTTGATATTTTGTCAATGACTTCAAAAGTTGTAGTTTCCACATTCCTCCTTTTTAAATGTGAGGAAATATTGTCTTTCTCAAGTCATATTCTTTGAGAATCAATTTGCCAAGCCTCAAGGCTTTTTCTTGACTGCTTGAAGACATTCCTACAACACAAGTTAGTAATGATTTTGGTACCCATAGTGATTTGGGTCCTTGAGAGTTAGTATACCTTTCTTTGAAAGGTCTTCTTTCATTTTGATATGAATGTCTCTTAAAAGAAGTTTTATTGTTTAAAACTTGTCTTTGATTATTTTGAGAATGATCCTGTTGAGAATGTCTAGAGAATGTTCTCCTACTTTGTTGATGCCTTCCAAGAATGTTCTGAGAATGTTCTCTCGAGAGAGTTCTTTCATATTTTAGTTTTCTATTCTTTCTAAAACAGAATATTTCAAGGTGTCCATCTCTATGACAGAAAGTACATTTGTATTTTAGCACTTTCTGATCCTTTTGTGGAACAAAAAACTTTTCATGTAATTTTTGGTTTTGATGAGTTCTAAATCCTACTCCATGTTTGTCTAAAGCTCCAACGTCTGGTCTCATAATATTTTCAAAAGTTTTTGTAGAGTTTACAACACATCTTATATCATTTTCTAATTCAAAATTAGTTTGTTTCAAAATGATATTTTCTTCTTGAATGTTAGAACATTCTTGAGACACTATTTTACCCTTAATTTCATCAATTTCTTTTCTACGGTTTTCTTGCATACTAATGATGATTTCTTTTAGTTCACTTATCTCAATTTTATATTTATCTTTTTCTAAAGTTATCTTAGTAATCTCATTTCTAAGTTGATCATATTTTTGAGTTGTAATTAAAGAGTTGTAGTACCCCAATTTTGGACCTACAAATCCGATTTGCATTTTCATGCATAAAAATATACTAAAATATTTTATTTTTCTTTTTCATGCATTTTTCATTCATTTTCATATTTTTTTTTTTTTTCTCTAATTTCCTTTTATTTCTAAATATTTCATTTGTATTTCACTTTATTTTAAATAGTTCGTATTTTAGCGTAAAAGTCCAACAATATCAAAAATAGTTTTTTTCTTATTTTACGCGCATTTTATATTTTATTATCATATATTTCAAAATATCAAAAAAAAATTTACATTTTATTACATTTCATTACATTTTATCATATTTATTTCAATTTACTTCATATTCACCTTTTATCTCAAAGTTTACCAAAAAATAGTAAAAAAAATATCTTTATCTCTTCTTATCATTTTTTTTCATTTTAAATTTAAATCAAAAATAGCTTTTTACAACTCATCAGAACAACATTCCTTCTAGACCAATCATATCTCTCCACCTCATCTCATTCTCATCATAAACCTTTTTTTTCATTTTCAAAATAAATCAAAAATCACATCATTTTCATCTCATTACTATTTTATCCTACAATTTTATCATTATTACAAAAATACCATTTAATCTAATTTTCTCCTATAAATACAAACCTCACATCACTCAATCATTAACAATCATTTTCTACACAATTTCCAAAACAAAAAAATTCAGAGCATAATCACAAAGTTGATCAGAAAAATCAGATTCCGGCACCGGAATCTACTTCCGGTCGCCGGAAAATTCAACCACCACAACCCATTTTTCAAAACTCCTCCAAATCAAAATCCGATTACACCATTAGCTTCCTCATCACTTCCTGAACACAGATCAACCATCCATTTCATCAAAAACGCCGCCAAACTCGCCGGAAAACACCGAATCCATCACCACCCTTCGCCGGAAAATTCAACCACCCTAAAACTTCACAAAATCAACAATCAAATGCTCTTTTCTAAGGTTTTAGACCCTCCTGAGCTCAAATCCAACCTCTGATTGGTCAAAAACACACCGGAAACATACAAAACCAAGCCACGGCCGCCGGAGATAAGGTGTATTCAATTAGGAGTGTTTTAGAGCTCCATTTGGACCGATCTACACGTCTTTGTACTCGAAATAACACTCTGAATCTTTTCCCTGAAGCAATTTCTTTCAACCGTGCCGGAATCGCGATTTTGGATTTTTAAGATCCGGTCGGATTTGCGTTGGTTTGCAACGATCTAAGCATTTTTTGAAGAAAATAATTGCGGATTCGTGTTCTACGCAAAAATCCGAGTGAGATAGAGTAGTCATTTATGAGGTTTCATGATCTGTGATGAAAACCACCAAAAACCACCGCGACGGAATGAGAGCTCGTTGCCGGAGAAGATGATGAAGAAGGAGACCTGTACCGGCCACGTGTCCTGATCCTATTGGTTGATTAAATTACTCGCGCGCCCCCTGTTTAGTAACCGCGCCCCAATGGTTTGTGATCCGGTTCGGGTTATGGTCGGGGTCATCCGACCCGGTCCGGTTTATTTAAACCTGGATTTGTTTTTTTGGTTTGTTTGGGCTGCTGATTGGGCTTACCTTCTATTTGCACCACGCGTTTGCTGTTACACCCCCCAGGCTGGAGCATTGGATTGGGCTTTGGGCTTGTTCTCTTTTTCTGATCTGTTTGCTGTTTGCTGCACCCATTTCAGGTTTGCACCCCCTTTACCTACTTAATTCATTTGCATGCATTTTTTATCATCTTTATTTTTTTAGCTTATTTGAATAAGTGATTATTTGGGACAATAGCTTATTTAAGCTTATTGAGTCCAAATTTTGCACTAATATTTTAGGGATTTATTTTGAGATTATATTTTAATTTCTTTTCTTCGTAGTTGCTTATTTTGTTTATGTGTTAGTACTAGCTTATTCAATAAGTGTTTGTTTGAGACAATAGCTTATTTTAAGTTTATTGAGCTTAAACTCTTACACTAATATTTTAGCTTGTTACCAAGTTCTCATTGTTTTGTTCTTGCATGTGTTTGATTATCTTTTTCTTTTTATTTGCTCTTTCATGATATATGTCTCATATTCACATTTTTGCATAATACTTTGCATAACATTTTCATGTCACTTTACACTACATTTTTACATCATATCATATGTTACATTTTTACATTACACTACATTACATTTTTACATGACATTTCACATTACAATTTCACACAACAATTTCACAATACATGTTTCATTACACTTTTTTACATGCATACATGCATTTGCATTAGGATAGGACAATTCATCATTTTAAAAAGTGCATGTTACAGACAATATTTTGCTTTATAAAATCATTGAGCTCTAGCTTTAGCATTAACATTTAAGGACCATTTTTTGGCCTAAATTCATTTTTGTCATGCTTGTTAATTGTTTCTTTTTCTCTTTTCCTCGTAGTTAATAAATGTGTGATGATATTTTACATGACTTTGTTCTCTTTGCATTTTTTCACTCTTTATCACTTTCACATTATATTTCACATCGCATTTTCACACTTCACACTTCGTATCAATATTTGACATTTTGTTTTCTTTTCTTCGTAAGTGCATTTCATACTCATGTTTATTTCTTCGCTTGCATTTTTATTGCCTTTTAATTTTCATTTGATTCGATATGGTTGTAATAATTATTCGATTTGGTTGTAATAGCGTAGGACTTTATTGCTTTTGACACATCACACACAACGCTAAAAAAAAAAAAAAAAAAACGAACTTTCATTTCTGAAGAGGCGCGTTAGTAATTTCTTTAGAAAAAAAATAGAAAACAAACAAAAAAACTTCTCCTCTCTCTAATAAAAATTCTTTAGTCCAAACCAAATTAGTCGCACGATTAGTTTTAGGTTTAAACTAAATTTACTTTTTATGCAATAACTTTCTCTTCTCAATCCAATCTCCACATGCACACACTTTTCTATTCTATACAATTTCTCCCTCCACTTCTTACAACTTCTCCCTCATTTCTTAAGCACATAAAAGCAATAAAAAGTAATAAACTAGAGGTTACCATAGAGTACTATGGGCGTTTAGGATGCTAATACCTTCCCTAGGCGTAACTAACCCCCGAGCTTAGAATCTCTCTTTTTAAACGGTTTTCGACGCTTTCCCCTCTTTGGAAATGAAAGGTCAATGTTAGTGGTGGAAATCCCAAAATCCCCGCAACAAGAGCCATATAAAAGATTATCAAAAAGATGTTCAGTTTTTTGACATGATGAACAAGGTTCAAGTATTACCTCTTCAATGTCTGAGTCTTTCACGAGGTACGCATTTTCTTCTTGTTCCTCTTCAAATTTTGAGTCATCAAATTCATCTTTGGATACCGTCATAGATTTCTCTTTGGAAGCTATATTCATTTTCACTTTCTTGTTCATAGGACATTTATTTTTAACATGTCCCAACTTTGCGCATTTACGACATCTACTTTGATTTGCAGGTTTTGACATCACTTCCTTCCTAAATCTTTTCCTCTTACACTGTTAAGTGCTCAAACCTTAGAGGCAGAGCTCTGATGCCAATTGAAGTGGAAGAATTAGTCACAAGAAAGGGGGGGTTTGAATTGTGACCCTTTTTAAAATTCAATCCTGCAGTCAACTAAATGGATCTCAAGTGTATACTTGGATAAATGTTAGTAAACAATAAAAAAGATTGATAAGAGAATGTCCTCTACTATAGAACAACTTGTTCTAAGAGAACAAGTAGAGATTGTTCAGAGAACGTTCTCTCAATGTTCTCTCAACTGTATGGAAATTCAAATTAGATGTAAACAATGAGCTTTGTGTGTTGTGTGTTTATATAAAATAAATAGTTAAAGGTAAGAGAAATGCACACACAAAATTTATACTGGTTCACCCGAATTCTGGGCTAGTCCAGTCCCCACGCCTGTGAGTTTTCCACTATAATCTTAATCCAAGATTACAATTTTCTTTTGATCTTAAGCCCAAGACCAAAAATTCTGTCAAGCTATACAAGCTTATCTTCCACCTTATACCCAAGGTGATCTCTACCTTTCCTTCTAAGGTAGTTGCTCAACCAATAGTTACGTATTATTGAGCTAGCTCTTTCTTATTACAAAGAGTTATTTGGATCTAAAGCTTAGCAAAAAATCACACCAGGTTTATAAAGCTTTCTTAGTAACTGTAAAAATCTCTCTAAAATCACTCAATAGAATTGTTGATCCAAGTATGCAATTATGAAGCTTTGGAGTGAAAGAGATCAAAGAAGAGTTTGTAAAGAATCTTGTCCACAAAGACAAGTGTAGTAGGATTGAGATGTTGCTTGCAAACTCTTGCTTTGCTCCTGCTGTATTCCATGCTATATATAGTTGTTGAAGAGCCTTTGGAATATTGGAGAATGTATGGGAAAATCAGAGAACATTAAACTAGCCGTTACTCACATATGAAAAGTGAGCTGGAGAATGTTCTCAGAATGTTTTCCAAGAGGAGCGTCTAGATGAGCTGGCATTGTACTTTCATTACTTGATGAGCAAGTGTGACCGTTGTATTTGAATCCTGCTGTCATATGAGAACAATGCTTCAGGGAGAATGATAAGAGAACATTCTCACAGAACTGTGTACATTCTCTTATAGTATCTTCATAGAATGGTGTGGGGACAACTTTGCTTCCAAGTAACCAGCTGTGATCTGATCAAGGCCTTTTAGAAAAGTACTTTGCAAGTACATCCTTGATAAATAATAGAGTATAGCCTTTGTTGGAGAAAGACTTTCCACTTCTTGGAGAATGAACATTGATTAAGTCTTTGCAAGTACATGACAACTCATAGTAAAATAGTTGTTGTCTTCTCCTCATTGGTCTATGTTCATTTCCATCATAATAAATTCAAATGATAATTTATTATGTCTTAAAGTCAAAGAACATTCTTTGGCACATGCTCCATGTGATGACTTAAGATAGAAAGTCCCATAAGTTGTTAATCACTTGTCTTGCCATAAATGAGTATTTTGCTGTAGAGATCTTGTGAATAAATACTCATGAAACGTGCTCCTTTGTCTTGTTCATTTATCACTTAAAATAAATAAGTGTTTTCCCTTTGAAGAACAAACACGTTGGAGTTCAAAGAATGATAAGAGAATGATGATTGTCTTTCTTGTAACATTCTCAGAGCTGATATCAAAATGGTTCTTTTGCTTTGAAAGAGAGTTAGAACTCATACCAGAGAATATTCTGAGAATGAATGCTGAAGCTTTTCTTTGAATTAAGATGTAGTGCTGGACAGAGAATATTCTCAGAATGTTCTGCTGAAGCTTATAAGAGATGAGACATATAATCTTGTTGCTGCAAAACTTCCCATAACTCAACTGATGTTTTGCACACATTTCTTATATGTTAATTGAGTATCTTTGAGATGCTTTAGCGGAGGCGTGAGTATACTCATCATGAGAATTATCATCTTCTAATTTGGAGAATGATTTAAAACATTTATGCCCTTGGCATAAGCTCTTTTGAAAAACTCATGAATATCATTCTCAAATATTCTCATCTTAAGAAATATTGGTAAGATGATACTTTGAGTAGATTTTGAAGATCCTTAGAATATGCATCATTCCTTTTGATGTTAATTGTGGTATTAAATCCTCAAAGCATGTAACACAAAACTCATTGTAAATTTTGTCATGCAACATCAAATATATCTTTGTGTAGCTTATGATGCAGGTTTTTCCATCCTCATTCTTGAACTTATGATCCTCATAATCTTCCTTGATCATTTATACCATTGAAAACTTTGTGGTGTAGAAGAAGACTATTAACCATGACAATCACTTTCTTGCTTGAGCCTTTCAATGAATCATCTTATGATTCAAACAATATCCTTTAAAAAAATTCATGAAGCTTGTGATGCACTTGTTGATGTGAGTGCCCTTTAGCTTGTCCACTTTTATCATTATCTAACTTTCAACAAAAACTCAAGTGCAAACATTAGTAGATCACTATTCATAAAACTTAACATTCATTCTATAAGGTTTGTTGTCATTAAAACATGTACAAAAGAGATTTTGTCTCAACAATTATAACCACTCCTTTTTTTTGAAATAATTGATTTATTTCTTTTGAAATATATAGTGAATTTGGTAAAATAAAGAGAAGGGTAATAGTAGGAAAAAAAGTAGTTATCCAAGGGCAATATTGGAATAAAAATAGGTCACACCAAAAGAGTGTATCTTCTTTATATATAGGTAGAGATTAATTGCTTTTGTATTGCTTTTAACATTACTTTTGTAATGTTAATGTCCTCTAAAGGAGTATTTTCGAAAAAATTAATTTGAGAATTAGATCATCATTATTATAATGGGTTCAGACTTCAGGGCAGTGTTTTAAAGACCGGACCGGCCGGTAGGACCGGTTGAACCGGTGAACCGGAGGGGTACCGGTTCGGTCAGGTAGTTGGATTGGACATGCAGTCCAACCAGAGAGAACCGGCCTGAACCGGGCGCGAACCGGTATAAACCGGAGAACCGGACGGTTTTTTCCAACCCGCCGGTTTTTTTGCAAATGGTTTTTTTTTCGGAATTTTTTTTTATTATTAAGATTTTAATTGGTAATGACAGGCACAACAGTTACAGTAGGTGATTCAATGAGGAGGTTACACAATGATCTTGGCATTAATTTGCATGATACAATTATTTCTCAGCCAACCAATCGGGCACACACAAGCAGCAACAATAATTTGTCAATCTCAATCACTAAAGAAACTGATTCTGATCCTGAAGATGAGCTTATTGACAAAAAAAGAAAACGTGGAAAAATACTAGAAACAGTCAGCAACACAACAGCAGGCATGGAAGCAGTAATTTCCACACATCAAGTTAACACAGTGCATTTTTTAGAGGTGGGTCCTGGCATTCAGGCCCACCAGGACCAATGATTATTTTGAGTTGGAACTGCCGGGGTTTGGGTCACCCGAGCGCAGTTCCGTCGTTACGGGACCTTATCCGGCTATATAAACCGGACATTATTTTTCTTTGTGAAACTTTTTGCCATGCTAATAAAATAGAAGAAGGGTGTCGTATCATTCGATATGATTGTTGTTTTGCTGTTGACAAGGAAGGACGAAGTGGAGGATTAGCTTTGCTTTGGAAACAAGGCAAGAACTGTGAAATTCAAAATTATTCAAAGCATTTCATTAATGCAATTGTCAAAGATGATTTGAGGAACATTGAGTGGAGGTTCAATGGTTTTTACGGAGTCGCTCAAAGAGGCCAGAGAAAGGACTCATGGAATATGCTCCGAATGCTATCACAACAATCTAATCTGCCATGGTGCATTGTTGGCGATTTCAATGACATTCTTACCAATGATGACAAGAGAGGAAACATCCCACATCTACAGTGGTTACTTAATGGCTTTCGGCAAGCAGTAAATGATTGTGGTCTCATTGATGTCCCGATACAAGGACATGCTTACACGTGGGCTAGAAGATTGGGATCAGAACAGGTGGTGGAAGAACGACTTGATAGAGCACTTGCTACTCAATCTTGGATGAGTCTTTTTCCGCAATGTTTGCTTCAGAATTTAGTTACCGGCGCTTCAGACCATTCTCCTATCCTCTTACACACTGAACATCAAGTTTACACTTATAAAAAACGCCAATTCCGATTTGAAAACTCTTGGCTCACTGAACCAGACCTTGATGATGTGGTTACAGAGAGCTGGCTTTGTAGGGCAGAAGATCCTTTGCTAGACAGATTGTATGGCTGCACAGAGGAATTAGATCAATGGGGTAGAGCTCTTCGTAGGAGATTCAAGGAAAATATTGATAAATGCAAAAAACGAATTGAGGAACTCCAAGCGTTATCAAATATAGAGGCTGATGGTGAAGTGGTTAACTTGAAACAAAGACTTAATCACCTTTTGATTCAAGAAGAGATATTTTGGAAGCAACGTGCGAAAACGTTTTGGATGCGAGATGGAGACATGAACACAAAATTTTTCCATGCTTCAGCTACTTCCAGAAAACAAAGAAATAAAATTATTAAGTTGATGAAAGATGATGGCACAGAGGTTACTACGCAGGCTGGTTTATGCGGTCTAAGCTTGGATTATTTCACCAACATTTTTACAGCTAGCACAGGTGATCAAGAACCAGTCATACAGGCTATTGATCCGCGCGTTAATGAAGATGATAATAACATGCTGACTGCACCTTTTGGTGATGATGAGTTCAGAGAGGCAGCCTTCCAAATGCACTCAGACAAAGCTCCAGGCCCAGATGGTTTAATTACATCTTTCTACAAAAGATTTTGGTCTCTTTGTGGAGGTGAAGTTATCGCTGCTTGCAAAAAATGGTTGCATGATGGCATTTTCCCTGGTTCATTAGGTGACACAAACATTGTTCTTATTCCTAAATGTGATCACCCAAATAATATGAAAGATCTCAGACCAATAGCATTGTGTAACGTGGTGTATAAAATATTAGCAAAGACTCTTGCTAATAGATTGCAAAAAGTCTTGAATAAATGCATATCTGAAGAGCAATCAGGCTTTGTTGCAGGAAGATCGATAACAGATAATGTTTTGGTTGCATCCGAAATTATCCACTACCTAAAATGTAAAACAAGAGGTAATAAAGGAGAGGCTGCTCTAAAGATTGACATCAGTAAGACTTATGATCGGGTTGATTGGTCGTATCTCTTCGGTGTCATGACAAAGATGGGTTTTAATGATACATGGACTCAATGGATGCGTATGTGTGTTACCAATGTTACTTATCATGTGATGGTCAATCCTTTATCACCCTACCTCTTTATTTTATGCGCAGAATGCATGACAGCTCTGATTAAGAAAGCAGAAAGTAATGGCCACATTCATGGAATCAAGGTATGTCGCAAAGCGCCAGCTATTAGCCATCTCCTTTTTGCTGATGATAGCTTTCTTTTCTTTAGAGCGAATGAACGTGAAACGTATGCTCTAAAAGAAATTCTTGACACTTATGCTAATGCTTCTTGCCAAATGATAAATATGCAAAAATCAGAGATTTATTTTAGTCGAAATACTGCACCTGCTTTGAAAACCACTCTTTCTAATATTTTACAGATAGTGGAATGCTTAGGCACTGAGAAATATCTTGGTCTTCCGTCTATGATAGGAAGAAGCAAGAAATCTATTTTTAATCATATCAAAGATCGAATTTGGCACCGGATTTCTTGCTGGAGTAGTAAAATGTTGTCACAGGCCGGTAAAGAAGTCTTAATAAAATCAGTGGCTCAAGCAATTCCTTTTTATTGTATGAGTGTTTTCCTTCTGCCTACCTCTATCGGTGATGAGATTGAGAAGATGCTTAATTCATTTTGGTGGGGAATGAAGGGTGAAGGAAGACAAGGGATTCGGTGGATGAGTTGGGACAAGCTTACTATGAGAAAGGAATGGGGAGGCATGGGCTTTCGAAATATTTACGGTTTCAATCTTGCAATGTTGGGGAAACAAGGTTGGAATTTTTTAACCAACCCGGATGCTATAGTATCAAGAGTTTTCAAAGCTAAATACTTTCCTCGTTGCGATTTTTTAGGTGCGTCCTTGGGACATAATCCTAGTTATGTATGGCGTAGCATCTTGGCTTCTCGAATACTGTTAAAACATGGAATCCGTTGGAGAATAGGAGACGGTTCTATAATTCCCATTTGGAACTCGCCTTGGCTTCGACATGAGCAAAATCCTCTACTCTCTACACCAGCAACTCACTCCATTGGTAATGACATGGTCAGTTCTCTAATTGATACCAATATTGGTGCTTGGAATGTAGCATATATAAGAAATAATTTCAATGACAGAGATGTAAAAGAGATATTAAAAATCCCACTTCTCAATCTTGCTGGTAACGACGAGATTTTATGGCGGCTTGATAGACGAGGTATATATTCGGTGAAAAGTGCATATCGCTATTGTGTTGACACTTTGATTGATAGAAGTTAGTGGAAAGTTGATGGTGATTGGAATAAACTATGGACACTTTCTATTCCTCCCAAGGTGAAGCATTTTATGTGGAGGCTTGGTCGAGATTGTCTACCAAATAGACAACGACTCACACGAAAAGGTATTGATTGTCAAGAGAATTGTGTTGTGTGTCAAACTTATACCGAATATAATTGGCATCTCTTTTTATGTTGTGCGGATAGTATCACCTGTTGGAGGAAAAGGAACATATGGCCTCAGCTAGAATATTTGATGTTGAATGCAGAAAGTTTTCAACAATTCTTTGTTACAATGTTGCAGTTTTTTGACGAACAGAATTTGGTGATATTTGCGATGACAGCATGGAGCTTATGGCGAAAAAGGAATATTCAGCTATGGGAACAGAAAACAGAAACAGTATAACAAGTCCTTGCACGCGCGGAGCATACGTTGCAGAGCTGGCAACACGCACACAATATTCAGCAGCGTAATACCTCTGCTACTTCGGATGTACAGGCTGTAAGTTGGCAACCGCCTACAGCAGTAAAATGCAACATTGATGCTGCAGTTTTCACATTGGAGCAGAAAGTCAGCATGGGAGCTTGTCTTCGCAACGAATTTGGAGAGTTTATAGCTGCATTTTCCTGTCATACAAGTGCAGTTTTTACACCAGCTGAAGCTGAAGCTTGGGGTTTGCTCCAAGGGCTTGAATGGATTGCAACTTTGGGCTATAACAAAGTGATCATAGAGATGGATTGTAAAATGGTTGTAGATGATGTCAATCGAACCAAACCAAATAGATCGGAATATGGTTTTATTATTAATAAGTGTCGTACTATTCTATCAAACTATCAAGACTATGTAGTTGTCTTTGCTAGACGGCAAGCAAACGGAAGCGCTCATGCTCTTGCACGAGCAGCTCTATCCCATGCTTCTCGCAATATCTTTGATGTAATTCCTACTTGTATTGCTCCTATTATTATTAATGAAATGCATTAAGTTTGCTTCCGTAAAAAAAAAACATAAAAAAAAATTAAGATTTTAATTGGTTTATTTTGAAAATGTTGGTTTTTTTTTCCGGAAACCCATATTTTTTTTTTGGAAACAAGTTTTTTTTAATTGGTTAAAAATATATAAACTATCAAGAGCAAGTTTTGAGCCCTTGACCTCTGTTTAATAGTAGAAGCACATTGCCACCATGCTACTTAATTTACTTGTGAATATTGTTACCTTGTATTCTATATATTTCATATTATCTTGTATGATTATACTAGATATTTAATTTTATTTTCTTTATTTTTGTTAAAACTTTAGATTTTATTTATTGTTTGTCTAATGTTAATTTTATTGTTAAACTATTATTTTTTAAATACTAATGCTTTTGCGGTAAAAAAAAAAAACCTGAGTTCTAATTTATTATATTTATAGTTAAAAAATATACAATATAATTGTATGTGCGGTTCCTATGTTTAAAATTTAAATTTAAAATATAAACATGTGAACTAAAAAACTAAAAAATATGAAAATGTTTATTATAACAAATAAAATTTTCATATTTTTTAGGTGTCATGACTTTTTTATGAGACCGAGTCACCGGTTCGACCGGTTTAATACCTATATACTTTTATTATAGAGACCGGTTCATTACACCGGTTTGATCCGGTTTAGTCATACGGTTCGACCAGTCACCCCGTGGTTCGACCAGTGAACCAGTGAACCCAAATTCAAAGGTTCGCATATTCTACTCCAATTTAGCACTTTAAAATCTTTCACCTCACTCATGTACTAACTTGAGCATTGAAGTGCTAACATTGTTTCAGATGCCTTTCTCTCTATTGGTACTTGAAGATCATTTCATCACTTGCCTAACATAGATCTGACCATCCAGCTGCTTGAAGAACATTCTTATTTGAACACCAAGTTCAATATGACTAATGTTATATTCTCACTTTCTACCCCTTGGCTACACCTCGTATTAAAATATTTTGGTATAGTAATGTACTATTTTTAGTACCCAAAACAACCCATGTCTTGATCATGTATAAAAATAATGTATATGAAACTTAACATGTATGCATCGGGCATCAGCTGAAAGAAGTATGCACCCAATGTTTTAAAAACCGGACCGGCAATCAAACCGTTGCGACCTCCGGTTCATGGATTAACCGGTTTGACCGGTTAAACCGCTATTGAACCGGAATAATAAATAGTTAATTATAATATTAAATTTCATAAATATTAAATATAAATAATAACTTTGTAAGTAAAAATCACTTAAATAATAATATTTTTTTTTTGACAATAATAATAGTAGTTTTAAAAAAGAGACAATATAGTCCAATATATTTTTCTTACTCCAAACAAAAGGCCCAAACAAGCTATTATATATACTTTCTAGTAACCCTAATTTCATTAGCTAATGATTCTCCCTCCCAAGCTTTTCAACAGCCGCTGCACACATGACCTCTCACTCTTGTCTTATTGTCAATTCTTCCCTTCTTTTTTCTAATGAGAATACCTTCTCCCCTTCTTCTATTTTTAATGACAGTACTTTATTTCATTCTATAACCACAACATCATACATATTTTTCATTTTATTTTTTCTATTACATGCTATAGAAGAAATTTTGGAAGAGAAAGAGAAGAGATCGTATTGAAAGAAAAAGAAAGAAAAAACTCAATAGAAAAACTGAATTTTTCTTGTCATTTTCTGTTTTTTTCAAATAAAAAATGACCTGGCCGGTTTTCTGAAACCGGGACCGGTTCACACCGGTTCCTTCCGGTTCATCTGGTTTTTTGAGCGGTTCTCAAGACTGACGGTTTTGTAGTGCAGCCCGGACCGGTGCTGGATCCGGTTCTCGGTCAAACCGGTCGAACCGGACGGTCCGGTCCGGTTCTTAAAACATTGTATGCACCAATTCATCTTATTTAAAATTGGGCCATAATGCACCGCTTCATTTATTCCATGAATTGGCTCAATATAAACTAAGGGCTAAAATGCACTTATTCATTATTTACATTAACTTGTTCACATTTAATTTTCAAAACAATTTCTAAAATATGTGCAACATGCATTGGTTCTTGTGTGTGCTATCAAAAGAATTGTTCATCAAACCTAGGATGCATCGATTTATATATACATGAATTGATTTTTAACAGAAGACACGTTTCGTTTTGGGACCAAACATATTCACTATGTCATACCCCAAATTTTGTCCTCTTAATTTTGTATATATATTTTTTAGTTAATTTGCTTTTCAAAATAGCAAGTTAGTTTAGATGGCGGTGAGAAGAGCATTTAGAAATATTACTAGCACAAGGTCATGGGTTGAAGCCCTACATGGCACCTTTATTTTTTATCTCATTAATCATACTAACTTTTTATAATTTATTTTTCTGACAAGAAACTTTTTCTATTTATTTTTATATCACTTTTTTTTTGTTTGTCCAAAATTATAAAAAAAATAAAACATATATATATAAAGAAGGAAAATATATAAAAGAAGTAAATTAAACAAAATAAAACCAAATCTTTGGTCTTGGAGAGCAAGAAAATAGAATTAACACTAAAACATAAAATGAGAGCAAATCAATCATAAAAAACAAGTAAATCTGTCAAAATAATATTTATAAACCAAATCTTTTAAGCTATTTACTAATGTAATATTATATGTATTTGTGTTGATATATTATATTCATCTTGCTTGTGTTTTGATGGTATGATTTTGTTAAGTTTAGGTGTCAAGCTCTGTTATGTACATGTTATTTTAATTTGTTTGTTAATAAAGAATAAATAAACAAATATCATGTTTTAGGATTAACTAGGTGTACAACATTTTGTGTTCTTTACTTGTACAGTTTTAATTAGTTATTATAAAATTCTAAACACTAAATACATAAAAAATATTAAAATACAAACATTAATTTCTTTTTAAAATCAAGACAAGTATTACACAAAATAAATGTTAGGTAGTGTTACCGTCAAAAAATATATTAGATAAGTTATTAATTTGATTTACAAAAAATCTTTAATAAAATTAATTAAAAAGGAGAGGACGAATGTACATTCGTTTTTCTCTCGAATCATTGGTGGCTTAGTGTACACTTTGTTTACCAATAGTTCGTAATCCATTAAAACTATCCTAAATCTTGGATTAAAAAAGAGAGGATGAATGTACATTCATTTTTCACTCAGACAATTGGTGGCTTAGTATACACTATGTTTACCAACCAACTCATTACAACTAAAATTCTTTCACAAAAGAAAACATTAAAAAACATCAACACATCAAATTAAGTTTTTGCCTTCGGACCAATTCAAAATCAAATTAAAATCTTTTTACATAAAACGAACATGTTTTCAATCAATTCAAACATGATACAAACAACGCTTAAGCCTCCACCGTGCGAGCATACAAGCTGAGTTTAACCACTAGAATGCGATTAAAACATTGTTCCCTAAAAAACACCAACAAACACTTTTTACCCATATCTATGTATCTTCGAATTCCTCATCGCACCAGAGGATACGTAGGAGCAAGATTCAACATCTTGTCAAGCACACTAATAAAAAACTAACTTTTTCTCCCTCTTGTAAATAATAATTTTAATAATAAAAAACATGTAAACAAACTTTAAAAATCATAAATTCTGTAATTAATTAGGAGGTTCCCGTTGAGTACGACATATGTGAGGGGTGCTAGTACCTTCCCCTTGCATAACCAACTCCCGAACCTGGAAATGGTTGCAATGACCATCTTTCCATTGCTTTCAAGGTTTTATCGATATTTTCCTTAATAAATAAAACTCGGTGGCGAATCTGTGTCAATCCGAGTGTCTTACAAGCTCGGGCAATTTTCGCGGCGCGACACTCTCGATACTTATCAATATCGATCATTCATAATATCCCACATAAAAATGGAAAATGGAGCTAATTATTGCATGTATTTACTTGGGGTACTATTTATATCTATGTCTAATTTATCTAGATTCGTCTACATGATAGAGATTCATACATTATCTTTTTATCAATCTATTTAATTTCTAAGCCTAATAAGACCTTATTCACTACCTAAGGTTGGTTCAGAAAAACAAAGCTTGGACAAAACAAGTACTTAGAATGAAGCTTGAACTTTTAAGCTGAAATTGATACTCTCAATACTTTCATTCTACACTTGCTATGGTTGTTGTTATTGCACTAGGGGAAAGAGAAGAGAGGAAATATTTTGGTACATTTGAAAGAGTGATAAAAAAGAATTATTATCTTCTTTTCCTACCGTTTATACAATCCCACTTAATGTTATTTACTAAAACACCACTGTATACAATTACTTTCACAAATCCTTTGTTAAATGACTTAATACCTTGGTATCATCATTCAATGTTACTAGTTAAATAATAATTAATATGTGCAATATTACATTTTTTTCCATGTCATTTGAGCAAGTTTTGATGTTTCCCCGTAATATTTGTTCTTACAATTCTACACTTTTAATTAGAAGATTCCTTCGTGGTATCTACTGAGATCTAACTACAATGAATAGATAATGTGACATGTAGTGTCAGTAGTTTTTAATGATTTATCTTTTTTCAATATCTAGCTAAACAATTTAAAAAAAATATATATTAAATAAATATAGGGGTTAATAACACTTTTGCTTCCTACCATTTGAGCGAGTTATGATTTCCTTCTATAAAATGGCAAAAAGTACAACGATGAGTTGAACACAAGGAATTTTCAAATTAAAAGGATGGAATTCTAAAAAAAATATTATATGGAGGAAAACCAAAGCTCGCCCAAATGACAGTGGGCAAAAGTACTATTAACCCTTTTAATTTTACAAGGGAAATGTTTATAACAGATATCATCATTTTCTTAAAAAAATGAAAACATTTTTAATTTTAAAAATAAACATATGTATATGTTTGTTATCTTCATAATTAAAAATTGATTTGATCACGGTGAATGGTGATAAACTTTCAAAAATAAAACATGATTTATTTAAAAATTCTCACAAAAACAAATTACTATTTAGATTTTATATGACACATAAGTTTAACATTCAATACTCTTAAATACAAAAGAGTAAATGAAGTCAAATGATTTACTAATATTTAGCGATATCTATATACCTCATAAAATTATGGTATATGAGACATAAATAAATTAAAATCATCAAAGCAAAATATTGAAAAGGGAAAATAAATTGTACATATATAAAACATTCCCTATTAAAAGAAATTATATAAATAACATCCCTTGTACCAAAAACAAAGAAGATAAAGATCGAGCATCCCATAATTATCTTCAGTGCTTTATCTACAAGACTTTTCTAAGCATTTGTTCAATCTAAGATAAACAATAATCATAAGAACAAAAGATCTCTGTAGAAAAGACATAAAATGCATATAATATATAATGTATGTCTCTTCTTAACAATATAACTAAAGAACACATTTAAGTTAATGACGATCAATAATTGATTAAATTCCACCGAAAAATCTATAAGACCAATGAAATAGCAGTGTCAGAAATATTGTGGAACATAGCAAAAGTTTAAGAGGGAATGAAGATAGTTTCTTACATTTAATCTTCTGTTTTAGAAACATTATAAAAATCAAAATCTTCAATATTAAAACCTTGGAAGGATTGCTCAGGATAGTCGTCTTGTATATCTATCAAACAAAGAGATGAACTATTACTACTAATGATTAATCCAAACTAAGCTTTGATACTTGAAGAGATGCGGAAATATTTCATTCAAATGAGAGAGGACATACCCGAAAACATATCATCAAGATCAGACATATTTGAAAGACTAAAAGTTCTTGAAAGTGATTTATTCGAGGTGTTTCGAAGATCCGGAACTTCTTCAGAAACAAAATTAGAGTTAAACTTGGCAATTGCATTTTGAGTAGATGTTTTAGCATTGCCAACATTTGTGCCGACCTCACTAACATTTCCATCAACACCAAATATTTGTGGAGAACTTGAATTTTGGGCCTCTGTTACGGTCATTCCCCCATTATGACGAACAGGCATGATAGAAATGTCCCGATGAGAAGACATATCAACCATAGTAAATGATGATCCGCCATTTAAGTTCTGACCATAAGACATGGTTGGAATAGCTTTATGAGCAGTCATATCAACCATACAAGATGATGATCTGCCATTTGAGTTCTGATTATAAGGCTTGATTGAAATATCTCCATGAGCAGACATATCAACCATACCAAATGATGATCCACCAATATTACCCACATTAGATAAAGAAGATACTATACCATGTTGCATGTTTTTTGGGCTCCAACCTTTAGGATTATCAGTTACTGTAAAATATTTAGAATTAGAAAACAAAAAGATTGCAAATGAAAATTAAAAGTCGAACTTAGAATAAAAAATATTGCAATGTAACGTTAATCCTTTCATGTGTTTATCATGTTAACGACTAATATTTTTTATCTTCCCTCAGAAATTATAAATATATATTATGATTTTTCTGAATGATAGAAACTTACTAGTTGGAATATGTGTTCCATTGGGATATTCTAGCGAGGAATCAACATGATTATGAAATCCACTAGAGGTAGATAGTGATGCAACTTTAGTTTTTTCAAAGTCCAACAATTTTTTCTCAACATAAGACATGGTTGTAAAAGCTTTATGAGTAGACATATCAACCATACAAGATGTTGATCTGCCATTTGAGTTCTGATTATAAGGCTTGCTTGATATATCTCCATGAGTAGACATATCAACCATACCAAATGATGATCCACCAATATTAGCCACATTAGATAAACTAGATACCACACCATGTTGCATATTGTTTGGGCTCCAACCTTTAGGATTATCAGTTACTGTAAAAATATTTAGAATTAGAAAACAAAAAGATTGCAATTGAAAATTAAAAGTCGAACTTAGAATAAAAAATGTTGCAATTGTAACTTTACTCCTTTCATATGTTTATCATGTTAATGACTAATATTTTTTATCTTCCCTCTGAAATTATATATATATATATATATATATATTTTGATTTTTCTGAATGATAGAAACTTACTAGTTGGAATATGTGTTCCATTAGAATATGCTAGTGACGAATCAACATGAATATGAAATCCACTAGAGGTAGATAGTGATGCAACTTTAGGTTTTTCAAAGTCCAACAATTTTTTCTCAACATAAGACATGGTTGTAAAAGCTTTATGAGTAGACATATCAACCATACAAGATGATGATCTGCCATTTGAGTTCTGATTATAAGGCTTGATTGAAATATCTCCATGAGTGGACATATCAACCATACCAAATGATGATCCACCAATATTAGCCACATTAGATAAACTAGATACCACACCATGTTGCATATTGTTTGGGCTCCAACCTTTAGGATAATCAGTTACTGTAAAAATATTTAGAATCAGAAAACAAAAAGATTGCAATTGAAAATTAAAAATCGAACTTAGAATAAAAAATATTGCAATTGTAACTTTAATCCTTTCTTGTGTTTATCATGTTAACGACTAATATTTTTTATCTTCCCTCAGAAATTATAAATATATATTATGATTTTTCTGAATGATAGAAACTTACTAGTTGGAATATGTGTTCCATTAGGATATGCTAGCGACGAATCAACTTGATTATGAAATCCACTAGAGGTAGATAGTGATGCAACTTTAGTTTTCTCAAAGTCCAACAATTTTTTATGAGTAGACATATCAACCATACAAGATGATGTTCTGCCATTTGAGTTCTGATTATAAGGTTTGATTGGAATATCTCCATGAGTAGACATATCAACCATACCAAATGATGATCCACAAATATTAGCCACATTAGATAAACTAGATACCACAACATGCTGCATATTATTTGGGGTCCAACCTTTTGGATTATTAGTTACTGTAAAAAAATGACATTTAGAATTAGAAAACAAAAAGATTGCAATTGAACATTCAAAATTGAACTTAGAATAAAAAATATTACAATTATAACTTTACTCCTTTCATGTGTTTATCATGTTAACCGGTAAATCTTTTTTCATCCCTTTGAAACTATAAATATGTATTTTGAATTTCCTGAATAATAAAAACTTACTTGTTGGAATATGTGTTCCATTAGAATATGTTAGTGACGAATCAACATGATAGTGAAATCCATTAGAAGTAGATAGTGATGCAACTTTAGTTTTTTCTAAGTCCATTAATTCCTTTTGTTTTCCCAGCAATTTGTTGAATTCCTCTATTTGTAGTTTCAATGTCAATCTTGTATAATAAGCTTTGAAGAACTCATGATTTTGTTCTTCAAGCTTTTGCCAAACTAAAAACATGAGGGGGGAAAAGAAATTTAGTAATAGAGAATAGAAGACTTGAAGTAAAACTATATTAATTGCAGAAGCAACTTGATTAACAACTAAAAAATAAAATATAGCCAGAATAAATGAGTCAATCATGTCGAAGACAATATGGGAATGTCAAATTAAATAAACAGGAACTTAAAATTAATATGTAACAAATATAGAATCATGACTGTAGAGATATCTAATTCATGAATGCTTAATTAATATGTCATTGTAATTATTAAAAAATATTTCAGTTTGTTTAATATATTTGAATTTTTAATGAAATCTCATCCAAACAAGAGTACGAATAGTTAACAAAAAATATGGACAACAATACTACAACATCTAATATAAACAAGGTCCATTCTAAATATCAATATTTTGACAATTTTTGCACAACAGGTGAAGTGATTGATATAGATTGTCTAAGATTTCAAAAAAATTGTATATGAAAAATGATAGCTATATTTTAACTTAATCATATTTCGAGGGACGATGGTGTAAAATAAAATGTCAAAAATTAAATCAAATTAATAATATTATAAAATATATCACCTGAAATTCCAATCAAGTTAGATACAACAAAAATCTAAGGCCAAAAGAAGACAATACAAAATAAAAGAAACAAAAAAAAATAAATAAATAACTTTGTTACCTAGTTCAGTGAATGCAGGCTCTATTTTTGCTTCACTTTGTAGTTTGCTCATTATTTCTTTTTTGGTCATATACAGTTGTATGCATCGTTCTATGAGATTTTGCACCTGTAATTAGGCAAAAAAATTAAAGTTAATAATATCTTATAGATGTAACTTAACAAATCACTAAACAATTCTTTAATTCAAAAATATTGAGAAATCAAAGCCGCCAGTGTGTTATAATGCCGCTATAGACACTATATTATGCCCTTAATTTTTTTTTTATGTCTCATGTCGAATATCCCTTAAAATATAATGCCCTTAAATTATATTCTTAGAGTAAAATTTGCATTCTTAACAACATTTATCAAAGCACAAATTAATTAGTAGGTAACTCAAAGAAGAAAATGTAGTTTTTTTTTATGGATACAACAAAATATATGGTACTTAAGATCAATATTTTATGCTAAATCATGAAAATCATATATATGTATTTAAAACATCAGTAGTAAGAAAAAGAAAAACTTAATCACGTTAAATACTTTGGTAAATTTTAATTTAATAAGGATAACTCACAAGCAAGATATTCAAAATCTGTTAATACATATTTCAAATATTTTTACAAATTTAAATTCACCATAAGTATATGGGAAAGGGTAAGCCATCTAAGAAATCCCCTTGGTCCTCCAAAAAAGTTAATTTTTTTCATAAAAGGCCTCATTTTTTTTAATTACTTTTGGTACAACAAAATGTTTCGTATTTTACTAATTACAAAATTAAAATTGATAAAATCTCATCTAAAACTAATTTATCTGCAATTACTAAGCCAATCGACTTTGTTATCGATTAGAGAATAAACATAAGCTGACCAAGAGAAATACAAATAAATATTAAGCGAAATCAATAAGTTTCATTTAATTAACAATTATGTATCCTACAACATATATCAAATCATGGCTTAAACAATTAAATATATCCTAAAGCATATATCAAATCACGCAAATTTACAGGGACAAATTGATTATTTAAATCTAAAATTATGTTTAAATTGAAATTTCATTATTTTACAGACTTTAAAAAGGTTCTAACACTAAATTCGTCTAAGGTCTTCTAATATGTTAGGCCGACATTGATAAGTATAATCACATAATCATTTTAAAGATCTTAGATTTAATGATTCAAATTGAGATTTTAATTACTATGTATTAATCTAGAAATTTAGTCATTATCCTATACTCATCAAATCTATTACCCGATCAATAGCCATATATATTACATTTTTCTCAAAACCCTTTATAAACCAATATACTTAATGACATTCACATTAGTTAGTTTTCACAATGAAAACAAATATGAGAATAACATAATAAAGAACTCCACAAAAATAATAATTCTTTTTATATCAACATTTAACCAAAAATTATAATCTTCATATATTCAAATCATTAAAGAGAGGTATATAAACTAATTACCCGCTCAATATCTTGATAAGTAACTTGCTTCACGGATTTTTGTGCCATGTTGCAAATTTCAATGCTTCATCTAGCAACTTGCTGAAACAACGCAAAAAAAAATGTAAAACGGAAGGAAAAAAAATTAATTTCAAGGATTTAAATACATGAGTGAGATTGAAACAAAATAGATGAAAACACAATAGTCAGAAACCTCTTTAATCAAGATATTATTGAAAAACAATAAAATAAAAATTAGTTCATTGAAAGGGGATATAGGTATACATACATGATTTGAATAAAATCTGATGAGAGATTGCACTCCAAATAGTTGAATATATAGGAGAACTCAAAACCGACCTAACACATTACAAGAGTAAGGTGCATTTATTGATATTTTTTTTAAAGTCAAAAGTATTTTAGTAAATTAATATAATTGATTACAATTAATATTTATTAATTTATTACTGCTAAAGTTAATATTTATTTAATTTTTTATAATATATTAAAGTCAAATTATTTAATGATTGTTCAGGAAATATAATATTTTAGGGGACACATAAAAATATCTATTATTATTATGGGTGGGGATCTGTTGACTCCATGTGTAACTCTGACATAAGTTACTCCACCTAATATCTCATTATTCACAATGTATTTCACTAATTTAACCGATGATTGTTATCATTATTATTTATAAATAATCAAGTGCATATATTTTTATATAAATCCAATTCGTAGCTATGTAATCTATCTAAGCATTAATATTTAATTGTATTTTTGAAAATCTTATTATACATTTACTTAAAATTATTAAACTATGTATCTAATAGTTATTAAGTGTTGATATATTCGAAAGCAACATTTAATTTGACAGTTAGATTAGTGAGATTCATCGTGAATATTGAATTTTTAAGCGGAATAATAACTTATTTTAAAGTTACTCCTGAAGTCAACTGATCTTCACACGTATATATATTCTTCTTAAATTTTTGAAATAATTTAATGTATTTTTGTCAAATTGTCATTATTATTTTTATTTTCTATTTTTACAAAGTTTTCTATTTTAGAATATTTGTTTTAAAGTTTTCTATTTTAGAATATATTTTTTATTATTTTATGAAAGTTATTATTTAATGACTAAATAAATTTGAACATTATTTATTATTTTTTTATTATTTTATGAAATTTAATTAATCACTATATATTTTTTCTATATTTTTATTAAATATTTTTTCATTAAACATTATTGAACATATTTCTTTATTATTTTATAAAAGTTAATAAAAAAACAATAACAATCCATATATATTTTTGTGCAAAAGAGTAGTGACTATGATGTTTATGGTATAGTATGAATAAATGATTAAAGAAAAATAGCAAATATGTACCGAAAAAAGAAGAGAAAAATAGCAAATGACCCCTTCATATAAAATAACTTATTAGAGAGAACAATCATTTTCCTAGTACGTTTGGATGGAGAAATATTTTAAGATAAAATAATATTTTGAGGGAATTCAAATCCCTTCATGAAAACTCTCTTGTTTGTATAATTAATTTAGCTCTGCTAGAGTTTTTAGTTCAGCGCCGTACAATATCATGCCTACATCTTAACACGGTTGCTTGTTGGCTTTGATTTATTTGGTACGTAACTTTTTCTTTCATTTATTCGGTAGTGATATGCTTGTTTGATAATGGCAAATTCTAATTTGTCAAATTGTCAAAATCATGATGATGTGAATATTGTTGCTAATAACAATGGTGCTAGTAACATTCCTGGGTCCGATCGTCAAATTAAAACCTTTAAGCAAGCTTTAAAGAACACTTGTGATATTCCTTTGAATCAACTACCTACACCGTGCTTTAAAGGTGATGCAGTTGCCGTTAAAATTCCAGAATCTGAGTATGTTGTTGGAGTTGAAAGTTGCAAGAATTTTCTTCATGGAAGATTGATGTTAAAGAAAGGGGATACCCCTCCCACTTTGAATGAATTGCATGACAAACTAAACAATATCTGGAAGGTGCTTGGCAAATGGACTCTCACAAAGGTAGTTTCTCATATTCAACATCTAATTGTTTCCTTGCTTGATTTTCCCCCAAATTTGTATCAGGTTTCAAAAGATACGGGAAATAAAATTGTTACTAAATATATGCCTAAGAAGGTCATTCCAAAGTCAACAAAGATAGTGACTGGTGACAATACTCAACCAGAATTATCTAGCCTTCCGATTAATACTGATCTGCAAGTTGAAAATGTTCATGAGGTAGTGGTATTACCAAGTATCACAACTGATCCCGCTATGTTACAAGTACCTGATACAAATTTGGGGGAAAATCAAGCAAGGAAACAATTAGATGACCAATTAGGTATTACATATCCTGATATGCGTATTGTTGGCTCTTAGAGTGATGCAGTGACAAATAACGATTATGATCAAGATCCTCCATTTTGGAGTGGTGGAAATTCAAATATCATTGTTACAAATGATAATATAAATCCCATTGTTGCTCGTGACTTGGAGATATTGCAAAATTTGAAGAATAAAAATGTTAGAGAAATTCAGCATAGGACATATACAGATGAGGAAGAGACAGCGGCAGCTATAAAATATTTGCAGAATCGTTCTGCAACAAATGAAGAGCCTTTTATAGAAGTGATCTCTAAGGCAAAAAAGAAAGAAAAAACTATGCAAAAGGGAATTCATTTACATAATACCCGCTCAAGCGGTAGAAAAATCACTTGATGTTATTGATTTTTGTTTTACTATTGTTTTTGGGTTAGGTTTATGTCCCCCCATTTTTTTGTTTTTCCTTTCTATTTTAAATAAATTTTTTGCTTTATAAAAAAAAATTTGGAGAGTTTTTAAAATGATGGAAATTTATGAAGTATTTTGCTTAAGTTAAATTGAAGAAATTTTAATTTTTAAATGACACATAAAAGTTAGGAATTTCAAAATTTCTTCCTCTCATATTTTTTTTTTAAATTTCAAATTGACTATAATTTTTTAAAAACTGAAAATTAACCCCTAAATTTTTTAAAAATTGCAAACTGGCCCCTACAATTTTCCCAAATTGGTCCTTTAAATTTTCAAAGTTTGTAAATTGGTTGAATAATTAACTGACCTCTGACAAGTATACCAATTTATCGTCACGTAATAATATAAAAGATTGTCCTTTAATTTTTAGTATTGTTTTCATTAAATAAATTATTGTTTTAATATTTTTTAAGAGGAATTTACTTGTTTTCCCTCGATTTACATTTTTAGGTCCTCTTGTCAAGAAAGTAAAGGAACAAGTGAAATTTTTTATGGATTTTGAAGTTTTTGCAAATCAAGCTACCAATGTCTGATGGTCCAAGCCTTTCTCTCATATGGACTAAAATTTTAGTTCTTCGGTGGGAAAGATGTTTTACAAGATGTCTGTGATAACTTGTAAGACTTTGTATAGTACATTAGTAAACAATAATAATGCAGAAAAGCAGTAAAAAAAAGCAAGTAATATTTTACCCAGTTCAGTGCTAATTCACCTACTCTAGGAGATACCAATCTACGAAAGTAACCTTCACTATATCGTAGTACTTAGTTTATAGGTCTTATTTCAATAGTCCTAATTCAAAGCCTCTCACTAAATCTAGCCCAATAAATATGTAACTTTCCCAACCAATTATTAATCAAGTTGGATGTTGAGAACACTCAATAATAACAGTACAAGTTCTATAACGACTACGAGCTAGAACTTGCACACAAAAAACAATGAACAAAAAACAAACAAAGAATCGATTCTAAGAATACTTAGACTTTTTTCTATTAGCTTTGGTGGTCTTTGTTGTGGAGCTTGAACCTTTATTTATAGTATTTGATATGAGATAGAGTCCAAGCTAAAATATAGGATTGTTTGTTGAAGTTTGTTGAATTCAATCTTTTTCAACAAAAGATAAAATATTTAATTTGGAACCGACTTCAAGGTCTTCCAAAAACTGATCGCACGCGTACAAAAAATCTTTTTGAATTATTTGTTTGAATGAACTGAGAGCGCAGCAACGAACTTATTATCTTTTGTTTCGAACATTTATTTTCAATCTTTTCAAACAAAAATATCTTCAAGGATATATTTAAATTGAACACGTTTGAATATTTATTTCTTCTTCTCTAAGTTAATAACCAACAATTCTTTAAAGTCCGTAAATAAAAACACACATATGTATATGATGAATTAGGGCGCACAGACTATGACAAGATGTCTCAGACTTCTTATCTAACATGTTGTTTGATCGAAATGTATGACAACAAGAGGACCAACATGGACTTAGTTGTTTTTCAGCAACACTAAGCAGTGAATGATGATTGAAGTTTGCGTATACAAAGGGAAAAATTATTGGGGTTTAATCATTTGTAATTTAGAAATAATTAATTTGAAATTGTATTACTTTTGGAATATTTAGTTGAGTTATTTTATTTTAAGTAGCAATGTAATTATTATATTTTAGAAGAAAAAAAATATCGAGTCGAACTCAGACAGGTTCGACTCCACTCATTTTCAGTCCTAAATTTGATATTAGTCATTCAATAATAAAATTTCACTTTCATAATATTTGATTGAAAAATACATCATTTCATTATTTAATTGATGCAAACAATCCAAAGTCCACTTAGGGTGACTTGATTGAGTAGGATATATATATATATAGCATACTATATGCTAGTAATACATAGTCAAAACAAACATACATATTAAAATTAAAAATTCACAATTGATCTATAAGTTTGACCAGGCTTCCATCCTGCAGGAATCACATTCTCTGCTACAATAGTACTGCCAGATGCAAGTGTGGTTAACCGAATAGAAATTGGTGCTTTCAATGGTGCCCCTTTGTTATATTTCCAAACAGCACCCCATGAATGTTGCATGGAATCCCAAGTGGAAGAGTCAAGTGCTTCCTTTAGTTCAACTCTGTTGAGATCACCATCTCCATTCTCATATTCAACCAATGCAGCAAAGTATTCATTGTTGGATCCAGAGTCCACATGAAAAGCTATTGACCTACCACCATAGTTGCATTCAACTCTGCATAAAGTAATTGTAAGTTAAATAAGTCCAATTTTGTAACAAAATAGTTAAATACACGGTTTGATTTTGGCAATCGTGGTTGGTATCTAATTAAAACTACTTGATATTAGAATTGGCCTTCGAACCAGATTAAATTGATGATGAAATCTAAAAAAAATAGTTAAATATTGAAAAAGTTATAGTTAATGACAAAAAAACTAAAACCCACCATGCTTCAAAAAAATATAAACTAAAAGTCAAAAAAGTTGGTATATCAAATAGAAAATAGTTGAAATTTATTATGAAGATAATTTTTAGTGGCCAAGGCCAATTAATTTATCAAATTGTGCATATTAGTGATAAAGATTTCTAAATTTAAAATTAGATCAATTTTTTTAAACTTTTTATTTTGAAACACTTTCTTTTGTCATGTATACTTTTACCCCACAGTTTTTAAAATTTATAAAATGGTCCAACTCTACATATGGTTTTGTTTATTTATATATTTTATTTATTTAACTTGTCCAAACATAAAAGTTCAAGAATTAATTTTTTTATTTAAAATTTAATTGAATCATTTAATTACACAAGTTTTTAAATTTTTTGCAAATTTCTGCAATTTCTAATTACCTCATAAATACACACAATTTAGAGTTTGTGTACGTAAATGCAATTACTTGACTACATATAGTAGAATAATTATTTAGAAAACTTTGGTACTAACCTTCTATGTTCCATGTTTATTATTCCAGCATTTCGTAGCTCTTGATCTTGACCTGAAATTGCCATGGAACCAAATGCACTGCCACTCAAATCAAAATGATATTCAGCATCTGAACCACAACCAGCACACTCATCAGTGATAACTACCCTCACAGGGTTGCCTGAACAGGCAGAATTTCCTGTGCACTTCACCTGAAATTATTTATTAAAAAATAATTATAAAATATCCAAACTTGCATTAATTAATATATCCTCATTTTTGAACTAAAAGCATACAAGTCAATACTATGAATAGAAATGTAATTAATAATTAATTGAATGTGTAAAAAGCAACCAATCGTAAGTCTGTCTGCTATAGATCTTTCAGAAAAGTTCAAGAGTAAACCTCCTTTTTAGTGAAACAATGAAATCTAGAAATTTAATTTACTAAAAATTATATGGTCTAAATATTTCATTAAAAATATATTTAATTCAAATTTAATTTACTTATGTATGTGAGTTTATGTTAACTTTGTCAATTCGTTAAGAGTGCGGTTCATACATAAACAAATCATTGTTTTAAATTTCTTTTAAAAAAAATCTTATTACCTCGTAACAAGAACCGCAACCTTTTCCTGAATCGTAGATGGCAGGGCTTCCGGCTGATATCAATGAAGAGAATGGTGGTTGCCCAACAGCCTTTTGATATCCACAAGCACCACCTACATAATTACCAAGCAATTATTAAATAATTAAACATTGTGAATATTTTTTCATGTAAGTAGAGTATTCAAGTGATTAAACATTTAATTAAATTCATACACTTAAAGTGTGGAAAATCTAATATTCAATTGGTCTAGAAGTCTTTATGCGGTTACGTTCATGAACTACACTAAATTAAACTATATATTTATGGTTCAGTTCATGCTGAAAAATTACTTCATTAAAAATAAGTTGATTTAGTTTCAATTCAATTCAAAATTGATTTAGTAATAATTTATAGTTTCAATCATTAATCTTTTTAATAATATTTCCGATAGCTATAAGATATATATATATATATATATATATATATATATATATATATATATATATATATATAACAAATTAAATATTTCATATTATATACCTTCACTTCCATCTCCGTTAGCTTCTCCATACCAAGTGGCCACTGAAGGTGACCAATCAGAATCAGATGGGGAATATGAAGTTAAATTAACAAGTTTCCTTGGGTTTTTCTTGTGGTGAAGCTTCTTTGGATTAAAACAAAAGGTAGGAGTCACTACTAATATTAAGAGTGAAACCACAAGAATGAGTATATTAGAGAATGCACGTTCAAGAGCCATTTTATCATTAGAACACTTAGTTTTCGTTAGTAGTTATGGTTTGTGGGATATAGCTATAGCTATAGTGGTATTTATAGATATGAATTCAAGTACTAAAGCTCCTATAACTGAAAATAAGTTAATTAATAAAATGTTTAAGACGGCAATTAAGGTATGCTTAACCATGGGAGAGAATTTCGGGTCTCACAAAAGAATAAGACAAGTGGGATGTTTGAATTTGAGTTACAAAAACATTTCATTCACGTGTTTCAATCGTCACGTAAATAATCATGTTGCATATATTAATTGTGTTATATAATGCTTATTAAAAAAAAATTGTGTTATATAATATGCAGATTTTTGATATTGACCCTTTGGTTGTATTCCTGGGTTATGATGTAAATAAAATTTAATTAAATTTGTTTTTCATCTAAGAATCGAACTTACCTTCTCCTACAATTCGTTCTTTATAAAAAAATTTAATCATCTAAACGCAATGTCTTGGTTTATAATAAATAGATTTTAATTAAATAGGAGAAGGTTTAGGGACTGTGAGTTTCAGTGTTAGATAGGCGGCTCTCAAAGTCGCTTCAAGCAAAGTGACAAAGCATAAAAAAATGTGTTCTGACAATCAACATGATTTTATACCATTTACTTTTGACACTTTTGGCTTTTTGGCACCAGATGTTGTTAATCTTCTCAATAGAGCTCAAAAAGTCATGCATAACAATGTTGTGTCTCCTAAATCTGTAAATATGGTTTTTAAGCGAATTAGTTTTGCAATTCAAAAAGGAATAGCGGCGCAGCTTGTTGCCCGTTTACCTTCGACACATATGTAATTATCTTATATATATAATACATATTTCATTGTGATAAAGAAGAAGAAAAAAATTAAATAGTAAATGAATACTATAGTTTTTTTAGTAAAAATATTAAATTGGTTTATAATAAATAGATTTTAATTAAATAGTAAATGAATACTATAGTTTTTAATTTTTAGTAAAAATATTAAATTAGTATAGTTTAGTCTTCTTTTTAAAGGAATTTAGAATTGCCAAACGTTAGTTGGTTCAGTGGGATTGACGTTACCTTTGAGGATCACGGTTTGATCTCCGCAACTACGTTTAGAGAGGACTAAAATCATTTGATGTTAAAACTCACCAAAAACTCTGAACTAGTAGTTGTACTCTGGACTATTAGAGTCTCCTTTCCTTAGAAACTGAAAGATGAAAAAAATGGAATTTAGTTATATTACTGCCAAAAAAATCATTGAATTTGATGAAAACTAAAGTTTTAATAATATTGTAAATTATATTAAAATTAAATTTGGTATATTTTTATCATGTTGGCAGGGACATATTGCACATATGATCAAGGACTTGAGTTCAAATTTTAGTACGTTCATTTATTCATCATTAGAAATAAAATTCTAGTCAATACTAAGAACTTTACAATGTTTTTAAAGTCTTTATTCTCTGACTAACAAGAACCTTTCGACAAAAGAGTGATTTGAGTTCAAGGAGGGGAGATAAATTGTGTTTATGTATCACCATCACCATTATATACATTCAGAGGAGAATTGCCAAATTTGTTAAAAATTGTGGATCACATTATTAATTACTATTTCTTGATTTTGTGTCATTGGTTGGGTAAGAATTAATTCCATGTATTGTTTTTCTCATTAGTGTAATAACATTTTAACTTGCTTCAATGACATCTAAAATAACTCATAAACTTTAAAGATTGAGTACAGCAATTGTACTTAAAATTCAATCTTTCCTTATTAAAAAATATAAGTAGAATGTTACAATTCTAATTACTATGAGCCTTGTTTTCCTTGATTTATGACATTCTATCGATATTTTTGTAAACGGGTTTTACATGTTATTTGAGTCATCTATCAAAAGACCATTCGATTTTATGGTAATATCAATCACACATAGACACACGTAAATAGTTGGGTTTAAGGTTTAAAGTTTACGGTAAATTTTTAATAATTTATCATTTTATCTATGAATCTAAAAAAATGAAAAATTTTAGGTTTACATTTATGTTACATATATTCTTAGTTATACAGGCTTGATATTTCAATGATTAGTCCCTAGCACGTAAACAACTAAGAATAATTAATGCTATAACATTTAATGTTAAGTAGATGCTATATATTGACATTGGCTCAGCAAGACTTTGTTTAGTACAATATTTCTATGAAAAATAATTTGAAGACACTAACATATATATATATATATATATATATATATATAATGCCTCACTCCTCTTCTTTGTTTTGTTTTGATTTGTTTTGTTTTGATTAAGGGGTGATTTTGGGTCTTTTCTTGACTCAAAATCACCCCTGTGTATCTTTTTATTCTCATTTTCATTCAAATAAGTGATTTCCACATCGATCAATTAGATTTTTTTGGTTTTTCTTTCGTCGTCTCAGTACGGCGCTTGTTGATTTTCCCGTCTTTTGCGGTGTTTTGTTTTCCCATCTTATGCGGTGTTTTGCTTTCCCGTCGTGTCCGGTGTTTATTTGATTTGGATAGACAAATCAACTTTGGTCGGCTAAAGATTCAACAAGTGATCAAGTTTCTCAACGATGCAGATCCTGAAGCATAAGTATTCTGGTTACATTATGTTTATCACAATATTTAATTTGTAGGCAAATGTATGCCGTTTTATGCTATCAACTTGAATGATGTGAGTTTGTTTGCAGATTCATCCTTTTTTGTTTTTAGCGATGTTAAATTTGTATTAGTATCTGATGTACTCTATCTATTTGAATGAATGAACATCCTTTTATTTTGTTAAATATATATATATATATATATATATAGTTTAATTATTTTAAAAATAGACATTATTTATTAACTTGTTCATTTTATTTTTCCCTTTTACCACTTACCCTGTCTATGTGGCCAAATGAGTTTTATTTAGAATAATTGTAACGAAGTAAATTTTGTTCGTTATTAATTTGCAGACGATTTGCACTTTCTAAGTGAACTTGTGTACCTCCATAAGATTTGGAGGTATATACCCTCAACTATTATAAAACATTTTAAGCGATATAATTTTTAATAAAATACATCGTTGGATTGAAAGTTTATATCATATAGATCATTTGTGTAAAATTTCAGACAAATCTAGGGTCTGTTTGGCAAAAATAGCGGATAGCTGATAAGCTAACTGATAGCTGATAGCTTATAGCTGATGGCTGATAGCTTATAGCTTATAGCTGATAGCTGATAAGCTAATTGAAGTGTTTGATAAAATTAGCGGTTCAACTGGCTGATAAATATAAAATGACATAAAAGGACATTCTTGATTAAAAGACTCATATTAAAAAACTTAATAAAATCTATAATTAAATTAATATTTAAACTAGTTAAAATTTAGAAATATAAATTTATTAATTTAATATATACTAAATTATCAAATAAATTATAGATCTTGTCAAAATAAATTTTATAGATAATTGATTTTAAATGAACAAATAATAATTTTTATAACAAATATATACTATATCATAAATTAAAAGACGAAAAGAGAAGTGTTTTATATGATTTAGATAGTCAGCCATTAATTAGCAACTTAAAAAATAAAGCATATACAGTATAAACTCTATAAATTAATAGAGTTGTGACTGGAGAAATTTATTAATTTAGAGAGTTATTAATTTATCGATAAATTAATAATTATTAATTTAAAGAGTTTTTAATGACTTATGGCGTTACATGAAAGGAAGCACTTATGGTGTCAAACACTTTTCACAATTTTATGATACAATACAAAAATACAACACCTGAGCTATTTGATGCAATAAGAAAAGTTAGAGATGAACTCCAAATAGACTTGAACTTTAAAGGAAAACAAACAACTATTGAATCATATTTTAATAGGGTGTAATATTTTTTTTTTAGTTTCTATGAATTATTAATTTATTATTTTCTTGGGACCGAAAATTACAAAGGGATCTCCCAAAAAAATATTATCTTATTATTTTATCGATTTTTTCAATTTTTTATATTGGCCCAAATTGGGATCGGATAACTTTATTATTTTAGAGAGTTTATTAATTTACCGAGTATTAATTTAAAGAGATTTTACTGTATATACGAAGACGTACAAAAAAAACATTAAATATTCAACAAAAAAAATTAATAAGATTATAAAATTGGAAGAAACAAGAGTATCGTAACACACGAGCCTATACAACATAAATACATACAGTAAATGTTTTGTTAAAATTATAAAGGATAAAATGGAGTTTTAGTAATATAATAAGGGCAAAATTAGAAGAAAAGATGATAAGCTATAAGCTAAAACGCTACTTGAAATAGCGTCTGGAAAATAAGCTATAAGCTCACAGTTACCAAACAGAGCTTTTTTTTCTTCTCAAATGAGCTTATAAGCTATAAGCTATAAGCTATAAGCTAGTTTTTTGGTCCTACCAAACAGACCCCTAAAATCATTTGACATGTTATTGAGACACATAAAGATTAACGGTGTTTAAGAAATCACATAAACTGTTAATTTTGATGCGTCTCAATAACATATCAAATGATTTTAGATTTGTATCAGTTAAATTTTTTTTAAGTGATTTACCCCCAAATCTTGAGGGGGTAGACAAGAAAAAACCTTTTTATTAATATTTTTTTTCAGGTTTAATAAATAACTACTCTATGTAGCTGATGGATGACTAATCTATATATACTTTTTTATACTAAAATAAAATATGCATTCATTCAAATTGATAAAGAAAATTGATATAAACACACATTCAACATCAGTGAAAATAAAAAAGATGAATCTGCGAATAAATTCACAACATCTAAGTTAATAGTATAAAACGGCATAATCAAGCCTACAAATATTGTGAAAAATAAAAGTAACCGCAATACTCATGTTTTTTGATCTGCATTATTGATGACCGATCTATGTTGTAGATTTGTAACTAATAAATTAATTAATTATTTAATTATAAATTTAATTTTTTTTAATAATTAAGACTAAAGATAATTGTAGTATGTATTACTTTTTTTCTTATAATGAGAATTGTTTTTTTTTTTTTAAATTAAATTTCACCTAAATTGATATTGGAGAAAATCAAACATAATATCTTCTCCAAAGTTCCAAGTCTATATCACCATGCCAACCCAACTCAAGTGGGTTATCATGAAAATTGTATTACATTATCATCATGTACACATTAAAAAAATTAATACGTTAACTATGTCCATTTGGGTATCATAAAAAAATTGTGGATTATAGGCGGCAACTATTAACTTTTTGTAGACACAATTGCTCTTATACTAATTTCATATGTAAGCATTGATGAAGACGTACGTCTTTTGGATACAGACATATGCATATATAATTAAAAAATATAAAATTACATCCTTATAATGCTTGAATCATATTATACTTCTGAGAGAACGAAATTTTTTTACATAATAAAACATTGAATTAAAAGTTATATTATATATAGGTACTTATGTAAAATTTTACAAAAAATTAAATAACTTTTATTGAGGTATATATATCAAGTGTGAATTAAACTTTCACATTAAATAGAAAATTTAATGTTGAACAACATATAAATGAAAGAATCCATTAACTTAATATCTTAAGGATTTGACTGAAAATGTAGTAGAGTGATCACATAAGTTGCTTTTGAATCAATGTGAGACTCTTACTCACAGCCCAACATATAATTTTACATGTGTTTTGGACCGGATTAAAGTCCAATTAAGGATTCAATTCTTCATATGGAGACAAATTGACATAAAATATTGTGCACTTCCATCGAAGTTTGATATATATTCTTGAAACCCTAGTTCTCAAAGTGCATACATTTATCCATCTCTTAACACTTTCCTTCGATCAATACTGACTTAAGCGTCGGAATGCTAACATGTTTTGCAGGTACCCCCTCTTAGAGTGAATGGAACACCCAAGCCAGCACAAATCAACTACCAAGATTCCACCTTTTTCCTACCTGAGCTGTTCCTGCCCGTTCAAAACAATATGTTATTGAGATATATCAAGATAATTGTATATCTTATGTGCTTTTATTAAATGCCAATAATTTTTACGAGTTTAAATAACATACCAAATAATTTTAGTTTTTTATAAAATTTTACAAAGGTTGATCCATAAGATATTATAACTTTTAATTTAACGTTGAATTTTATAAAATTTATATTTGTTAAAAAGTTATTGATGGTGTAATACATTATCCAAATATAACAATATGGAGTGAAACCGATAAATTTTGTGATTAGAATCATCCACTTTGTGATTCAAATAAACGAATAGTATGAATTTTAAATAATTTTCAAATAATTTAAAATTTTGTATAGATAAATTATATAATATAAATTTCAATATTCAATAGAAAATTTTATAAAATTCATATTTATATAATGATACTGATACGAAGGATTAATGCACCATGGTTAACTTTATCATTTGTTGTGCCTATTAAAATTTACCCTATTTTATGAAACGAGGTACTACTTAAATGCAAGTCATTGTTTCATGAATCAGCTCCATCAATACATGTTTTAGGGAAAGGCCTACAAAAAGGTGACAAGAGAACATGGGTATCTGGGACCCACATAGATTTGGGAGATAAATTAACATTGACGAAAGAAATTGCCGTATGCGACGAAAACGTCTTTATCCAAAAAATACGAATCATGTAAATTAACCTTATAAAAACGATAGTGCTGTTTGATGTTCGTTAATGAAGCCGTTAATGGTGGTTATTAACCGTTGAACTAACTAACCCCCTGCATAACTGGTGGTTAATTAGAAATTAAACATTAAACTTTCACATGGGTGTCCGCATCACTATATAGACAAATTAACTAAACATTTGCAACAATCAAGTTTTTGATTTTTTGCGTAAAGAAAAAAATAAATTAGATAAAGACATTTAGGTTGACATCCCTTTAACCAACCAACAACCAAACTAACTCAAAAAATATAGGTTAATGTTCTGGACTGGCCAAAGGCCCAATACAAGTATTAGTCCAAGCCCACTAACATGTGGAGACCCGTCTCGCACCCCAAGGGCATTCCACCCCAAAGCTACAGTGCTCGCGCTGTAGACGGATAAAGCCATGTCTTGGGATCCCCACCGTTGGATAAACCGTCACAAATTCCAATGGTCAGGATTCCTACACGGAATCCTTCTTGTCCTCCAAGGCAAAACACTTATAAATAGGTGGTTTCACACCACCTCATGGTATGATTCTGAACCCTAATGCTCTCTTCTTGCACACTTACTGACTTGAGCGTCGGAGTCCCTTTCGTGCAGGTACCCCCCCCCCCCCCCCTTTTGTGTCAAGGAGCTGAGCCACCGCAGTAATCACCTATCACCACCGTGACATCAATACCTGGAGTTAAGACTTTGGACTGGATAGAACAGTGGCGCCGTCTGTGGGAAATCATTTATTGATTTTCTCGTACTCACTCTCTCTCATTTATCAGTATCAGATCTGATAAATCTGTTCTAGCTACCATTCCAAATCTCTTAACGATGGTTGCGACTAAAGGATCGAAGTCTAGCAAAGCAACCCCTTCTGCAAGCCAGCGGAACGTCTCGGAATCTCGTCCCAACGTTCTATCACCAGTTCATGAAGAATCAGACGTTGCTCCTTCTCTCAGTACACACAGCAGAGTTCGGAGTGAAGTTAGAATCGCTGAAATTGACGACGTCGTTCAGAATCAAACTACTAGCAACACACGACCCCGTCAACAGAATCCTCCCGTTCAGCAAACGAACGAAAGAAGGAATGAGGATTTGGTCCTAACTACTGTTCCTGCACCAGACGACAACCCTCTGGCTGCAATCTTGGCTCTACTACAGGAACAGAAAGAAAGACTGGTGAGAGTTGAACAGATGCAAGCTCAAACTCGAAGTGAAACAGTTATACCAGAATCAACAAGGAGCAGATCCGGCAGGGTAAGATCCAAGCCGGATGATGAAGCAGAGTCCAGGAGGACACAAGTTCCAAAAGATCTTGGTATGCCTCTGTCCAAGCACCAAGGTGGTGGCGGACATGCCGATGGAGATGGCGGAAACCACGGCAGGAGAGGACAACATGGGGGAAATGGTGGAGGTTCGCCTTCCCATCAACTTGAACGCGGAGAAGATCGTTCTAACCTATCGCGTCCTCCCCGTACCCGGGGACCTTTCGCCACCAGGATCTCTAGCTGTAAGATACCAAAGATTCTTGAAAAACCCCCGAAGCTGGAAAGCTACGATGGAATCACCGACCCGGACGAAGACATTCAGCACGTAGATACCATTTTGGATTACTACGGTGCACGCGGGGCTGTCAAATGCAAACTGTTCGTCCTAACGCTTAAAGCTGCCGCCATGACTTGGTTCAAAGCGTTGCCGGAAGGATCAATCGATTCCTGGAAGAATCTCTGCAAAGAGTTCACTTCCCATTTCACTTCAAGGCGGAAACGGCCCAAATCTGTTGCCACTTTGAGTGCCATCGTTCAGGGGAAGAAGGAAACCCTCAGAGAGTATATTGAGAGGTTTACTTCTGCAGCCGTTGATGTAAAAGGGGCTGACGACACGCTGAAATGCTTTATTTTCGAAAAAGGCCTTAAACCGGATTCAATGTTTAAGGAAAAGCTGGGGTTGGAAGAACCACCAAACATGAGCGAATTGTTGAGACGCGCTCAGCCATACATCAACTATGAAGAAAAGCTCATTTCTGAAGGGATAGAGAAAGGGAAATCCACTGACAAACACCACGACGGGAAAAAAGAACACGAAAGGTATAGTAAAGGGAAGATGAGAATGCCCAAACCCATATTCTCGGACTACACTCCCCTCAACACCTCCATAGATAAGATTCTAGGAGAGTGTATAAATACGGAGTTCCGGGATGAAGGAGTAAGGTTCCCTCAAACAGTCAAAGAATCTCCCAAAGCCGATAAGAGCAAATATTGCCGTTTTCACCGATGCTATGGGCATGACACAGATGATTGCATACACCTAAAAGATGCGATTGAAGATCTGATAAGAAAGGGGAAGCTGGGCCGCTATACTAAAGACGGACAGAAAGACCGGAATGATGGAAAACGTTACCGGGACAACAATAACAGAAGCCGGAAGAGGAGTGAATCCCCTAAGCGAAGACGGTCACCAAGGAAAGAAGAATCTAGCCGGAAAACTATAGATTCTGTATCAAAGAAGAAGGGCAAAGAGAGAGAAGATTCCAACTCTGGTGACGAAGAAATAACCAAGAGCAAAGGCAAGCGTCCTTTCATTGGTTCCATTACCGGAGGGATTTTGACTTCAGGAAAACCCTCAAGAGGAACCATTAAGAGAACAATAGCAGAGATCTTTTCCGTGTCAAAGATAGAAGATGTTCCGTCTACAAGCACAGCATCCCGGAGACCCATCCTTGGATTTTCTGATGACGAAAGAGTTGGAAACAAACCAAACAAACTTCTTCCCTTAATAATCATGGCTACCATTGCTGGTTTTGATGTATCCCGGATTCTGATTGATGAAGGAAGCTCATGCGACATCATGTATGAAGATCTGTTTGAGAAAATGGGATTGAAGCAGGAAGACCTATTCCCGTATGAAGGTTCGGACTTGAAGGGATTCAATGGTACTCTGACAAAACCGTTCGGATTTTTGACGTTAAAGGTAACATTCGGAGACGGGAAGAATGAAGAGAATGATGTGACCATCCCTGTTCAGTTCTTGGTAGTACCATGCAAAGCCGTATACAACTGTATATTGGGAAGAACTACGCTAGCTGCCCTAGGAGCCGTGCCCTCAACTGTTCATTTAAAAATGAAATACCACGGCAAGAAGAACCAGGTAGTCACAGTTGCAGCAAATCTAGCCGGAACCAAAAAATGCTACAAAGAATTGCAGAAGGAGCTGGACGCAGTAGATATGGTAGAAGCTGAAGAAATTCCCCGGGTAGATGTGTCAGAGAAGGTAACACCACCACGATCCAAACTATTAGATGTCACTGTCGCAAAGATCGATATACATACTAATGACCGCGCATCTGGTGATGAGAGTTACCAACAGAAACTGCTCCCGGGAGAATTCAGTAGGCCTATACCAGATGGAGAGTTTGAAGAGGTGCAGCTGGATGAACATCCGGACAGAAAAGTTAAGGTCGGGACGAATTTACCAACAAGTGTCCGGAAGGACCTTATCCAATGCTTGAAGAAGAACGCTGATTTATTTGCTATCTCACCCAGCGAGATGCCGGGGATTGATGCTAAGGTAGCATGCCATGAGTTGAATGTTAGCGAAAGATACCCATACGTGGCCCAGAGATGGAGAAGGCAATCCCCGGAAAAGACAAAAGCTGCACAAGAGATTGTAGACGGACTTCTGAAGGCGGAATTCATTTCAGAACTTCACTACACAGAATGGCTTTCTAACGTCGTGTTAGTAAAGAAATCTTCTGGAAAATGGAGAATGTGTGTAGACTACACGGACCTCAACAAAGCTTGCCCCAAGGATTCATATCCACTTCCAAATATCGACAAACTGGTTGACGATTCAGCAGGTTACAAACTGCTAAGTTTTCTAGACGCTTATTCCGGCTACAACCAGATTCCTATGTCTGTTAAAGACCGTGATAAAACAGCTTTCATGACGGAGGGAGCAAATTACCGGTATAACGTGATGCCGTTCGGGCTAAAGAACGCAGGGGCCACATATCAAAGAATGATGAACAAAGTTTTTGAAGGTGAGATCGGTAAGATGCTAGAGGTCTATATGGACGATATGATCGTCAGATCTGCAGAAGAGAGTCTGCACAGCACCCACCTAGAGGCGATTTTTCTTAAAGTCAGAAAATTCAACATGAGGCTGAATCCGGAGAAGTGCACCTTCGCGGTGAAGGCGGGAAAATTCCTGGGTTTTTATTTGACTGAAAGAGGAATTGAAGCAAATCCAGATAAATGCGATGCCGTCATCAGAATGGAAGCCCCATCTACAAAACAGGGAATCATGAAGCTCAACGGAATGCTCATTGCGTTAAACAGATTCATTTCAAGATCCGCACAACACGCGTTACCGTTCTACAAGTTACTAAGAAAGGAAACAGAGTTTGCATGGACTGAAGAATGCGAAAAGGCTTTCACTCAAATGAAAGCAATTTTATCTCAACCACCAGTACTATCTAGACCAATGAAGGACGAAACTTTGTACTTGTATCTGGCAATCTCAGCAGAAGCTGTAAGTGCTGCTTTGGTAAAGGAAAACGGTGTCACCCAGTACCCAGTGTACTTCATTTCAAAAGCTTTAGCCGGACCTGAGGTTAGATATCAGAAGATAGAGAAGGTGGCACTCGCATTAGTAACGGCAGCAAGAAAGCTGAGAAGATATTTCTTGGCACATTCAATCGTGGTGAGGACGGATCAACCCATCAAACAAGTACTGTTCAGACCGGACCTAGCTGGGCGAATGACAAAATGGTCCGTGGAACTCTCAGAATTTGACATCTCATTCGAGAGCAGGAAAGCCTTAAAAGCTCAGACCTTTGTTGATTTCTTGGCGGAAATGACACCAGTGACGGATGAACCGTGTGCCAAGTGGACCATCTTCACGGACGGCTCATCAAACAGCAAAGGAAGTGGAGCAGGATTGATCCTAGAAAGCGGTGAAGGTCTAGTGATCGAAGTATCCCTGAGATTTTCATTCAACACCACCAATAACCAAGCCGAATATGAAGCTTGCATTGCCGGCTTGAAACTAGCACAAGAACTTGGCGCAAAGGAAGTAAAACTGAGAACAGATTCTCAGCTGGTGGTAACACAAGTGAAGGGAGAAGCACAGGCCAAGGAACCGTTGCTGCAAAAATACCTAATGGTGATCAGAAACACTATTGAATCTTTCGAGAACTTTGAGATCATGCATGTTCCAAGAGAACAAAATACCAGAGCTGATGTCCTATCAAAATTAGCCAGCACTAGAAGAAGCGGAGCGAACCACTCCTTCATCCAGGAAACGCTAGAAAAGCCAAGTATTACTGAAGAGATAACGGTTATGGTCCTTGACGGAAGCAACGGGAAGAGCTCTTGGATCTCACCCGTCATGAAATTCATTGAAACCGGGGAGCTTCCAACGAACAAAGAAGAAGCAGCGTTAATCAGAAGAAGAGCTCCATCTCACACTATAGTCTCTGGGCAACTTTACAAAAGGGGGTTCTCCACACCTTTGCTTAAATGCCTTGACGGAGACGAAGCAGCTTACGCCTTAGAAGAGGTACACGAAGGAATTGCCAGCCAACACCTTGGCGGAAGAGCCTTGGCGAGGAAAGTACTTTGTGCAGGATACTATTGGCCTACGATGGTCGCAGACGCTAGAGAATTCGTAAGAACCTGTGAGAAATGTCAGAAACACGGGGACGTGTACAATGCTCCGCCTTCAGAACTCCACACCCTGACCATTCCATGGCCATTCTATCAATGGGGGATGGATATATTGGGACCGTTCCCAATGGCAGCCGGACAGGTGAAATTCTTGATTGTTGCTGTTGATTACTTCACCAAGTGGATAGAGGCTGAAGCACTGGCAAAGATCACAGCTGCTAACGTAATCAAGTTCTTCAAAAGAAACATTTTGGCAAGGTTTGGAGTCCCCCGTTCTGTCGTTACCGATAACGGAACACAGTTCGCTGACAAGAATATGAAGAAGCTCATGGAGGATTTCAAAATAATTCAACATTTCTCATCTGTCGAACATCCCCAGACTAACGGACAAGCTGAAGCAGCCAACCGCGTCATTCTGAGAGGATTGAAACGAAGGTTAGAAGACGCCAAAGGAAACTGGGCTGAAGAACTCTATCATGTGTTGTGGGCATACCGGACCACACCCCATTCCACTACGGGGGAAACTCCATTCAGGCTTACTTATGGAACTGAAGCCGTAATCCCAGTGGAGATTGGAGAGTTAAGTTGGAGAACAGCTTACCCTCTAAATGAGGGCGACAACTCCATGGCTATCCAAGAAGAATTAGACTTCCTTGATGAGAAAAGAAATTACGCTGCATTGACAGAAGCTGCCGTTAAGAAAATAACGGCTTCAAGATACAACAAGAGGGTTCGGTCACGGGATTTCTATCCCGGAGATCTTGTACTCCGTCCTGCAGATGTTGGCGGGAAGAACACCTCTGAAGGGAAGTTAGCAGCTAATTGGGAAGGACCATACAAGATCACAGCTTCTACAGGCCAAGGAGCCTATAAAATTGAGACTCTCAAAGGGGAAAAAATCCCAAGAACTTGGAATGCTGCTAAGCTGAAGAAATACTACAGTTAAAACTGTCTTTTGATTCCCGCTTACCGTTATAACGGAAGCCATTGTACCCGTCTTAGAACGGAAGATATTATGCCCGTCTTAGAACGGAAGCCTTCATATAATGACTTAATGAATTAATGAAGTGATGAATATTCAGAAATTAATTTTATCTATTATTTTTCAGCAAACTTATAATATCTTAAGATAGATATTGACACGTGAACTTTGAAAAGATCAAGGTATAAACGCTATAATCAATCTACGTTAAGAAATATAAAAGCCCTTCAAGGAAAGGCAAAAGACCTTCTCAACGGAGGCAATTTAATGAATGGCTTTTCCGGCTAGCCACCTGAAAGTAGCGCACATTTATAGGGGAAGAAGGAGAATCTTGGCTAGATCATCCCGTAACCCCAGTAAGACCTTAACAATAAGGCTAAAGATCAAGCCCTATTGAGCATAGGCACTCACACAATTGCTACCAAGTAATTCTAAGATGGAATATATGCAAATCCTAAACGGAACACGCATTAGGAAACTCATGACGAAATCTTTTCAAAACGGATTTAACTTCAAAGTACTTTCCTATGATGGAATTATTTTTAATAAGAATCTATAGCACAAACTAAACAAAAAAGTTCATTGCTAATAAATCAAAATTCCTAAAGTGGAATAATTCAAGCGTATACACTAATAATATTCCCATGACGGAACTATCTCATTATACCGGACGTCTTCGTTATATTCCACAAAATGTTGGCAAGATAAATACTGAACACGTTCATAAATATAAATTCCTAAAATGGAACCCCAAAGTCAGGAATAAAGTCCTTTAAAAGAAGTTTATATGCCCTAACGGGAACGTTTTGTCCGTCAAAGATAAACACACGTACCTGTGAAAACAAATTCTAAAATGAAATTTGAAAATAACACGCAGGATACATAAAAAGCATAAGATTGCATTTTGGATTAACGGGAATATTGTACTTATATTACAAGACAAACCTCCAAACCGGGAACACTCTCACCGGGAGGACAAATATTCAAGAAAAATAATAATTTACAAATCAAACGGTCTTCTCCTCTACAACTTCAGCGGGAGCCTTGACGGCAATATCCTCTCCTTCAGCAGAAACACCCTGTCCTTCGGTGTTGGTTGACTCTTGAAGAACTGGAGCAGTGGAATCATCAGGCTTATCCTCAGCTGGCTTCTCCACATTTTGCTCTTCACCCGCAGCCAAAGGAGTTTGCTCTTCCACAGTAGCATCAACGAGTTTCCCGTCAACCACTTTCTTGAACGGGTCGATTGCTTTCAGGTCAATTGCTGTCCCGGGAAAAAGCAAAGCCACTTGGCTCAAAATGTTGGGGACTATGGTGGAAAAGACAAGGTCATTGGTTTCTGATATTTGTTGATCCAATGCTTCCTCCTTCTCAGCCTCAAGTCTTTTCACCTCCTTTTCCTGCTCCGCCTTCATCTTCTCCATTTCAGCACTTTGGGCAGCCAACTTTTGATCCTTTGTCATAACTTGCCCCGCCAGAACAGGGGGTTCCCCATACATCTCTACAGCTTTCACATGTTGGGTCAGGGAACCCATCAATCCGTCATAGGCAGCTTTGTTCTTGGCTGCCTCTTCCCGCTCCTTAGCAAGCAGCTCATCCCGTCTCTTCCTCACTCCGGCTAGCTCCTCCTGATGCTTCTTCTTGGCAGTTTCATATTTTCCTTTTTCAGCAGACAAGTCATCCTTCAGCTTCTGGATGAGAGCATTTTTGGAAGTAACATCTTCCAGAGCAAGATCCCGCTCAGTCAAAGCCGTCTTTAATTGACTGTCCAAGAGGATTAGCTTGTCTAGAGATTTCTGCAGTTCACCCCGGAGCTCTACAACCAAAGCTTCAGATTTATGATACTCCTTGATGGCCATGTTGCCAGAAAAAATGTCATAATCTTCGCAAGCCATCATGTGAGCAATGGTACTTGCACGCTGAAGATCAAAAGCCATCCGGGCGAGGTCATCTTGGCGTTGAGCCACAGACATGGCACCAACGTGTTCAAAATCCTCATTGGATACCATGCCCCGGAGCGTTTTTGGATGAAGTGCGGCAGAACTGTGAAGGACGGGAGGAAGCTTGTATGGAGGAGGAGGAGCACGAGTCGAAGCAGTCACCTGGGCAGGAGGAGTTGCCTCAGAATCACGGCTACTGCTACCTTCACGGGTTGTCCTACTCCGTTTAGGAGACTTACCAGCAGCAGCATGATCTCTCCCCCTTTTGTGTTGAGTCTTCTCCCTGTTTCCGGCAGCAGGAGGGGGTTTGTTTGTTGAAGAAGGGAGAGTCCGTGAAGAAGGTTTGGCAGGAGCAGCCTTTGCTTGTGGTTGAGGGCCAGCACCCAGTTGGGAAACAAGTTTTTCCGTAATAACTTGGACAGGAATCGTCGACGGAATACTGGTCTCACTCGCCACCACCTTCCCTTTGTCTTCTCCGTCAAGAGGTTGCGGGGTAGACTCAGGAGCAGGCTCATTAACAGGAGTGGGCACCTGAATCTCAACCGAATCAATAGCAGGAATAGGCTGGACAACGCTTTGAATATTCTCCGGTTGAGACCCAGCGCCACGAGAAGTCTGACCTTGATTTTGAGCAGCTTGCCTCTTGCTCTTCATCCTGGCCAAGAGATCGTTCTTCATTTTATCTACAAGAACAACGAAAGAAAAACGTTAGTAAATATAACACCAAACACATCCGTCAAGAGAGTGATTAGAAAGAATCCTCACCCAAGGCTTTATTACGGGCATCTACAGACTTGCAGCCCATTAATCTCCTTGTTTCAATAAAACCATAAACCCTCCCGTCAGAAGTTTGACCACAAAATCTCTGAATTTCTGTCTTCAAATGGCGTTCCGCCTTATTCAACTCTCCTTCCGTATACAGATACTCCTTAGAAAGGAGCAAAAAATGTCTCTGGTACCAGTGTTTAGGGAACTTGGATCTACAAGGAGCAATTACTTCATTATTTACAACAATAGGGGCCACCTCGTCAACAAGTAGTTGACAAGGGATCTCCCAAGATCCGCTGACATGAGTCTCTCCCTCGTCATCAGATAACCCCGTGATGACGGAATAATCATCAAAATTCACTGGACCAACAGGGTGGGCTTGACCATCCACCGGTAAGTGGCAAAGACTACGATGCGCACCCTCAGAGGCTGGGACCACAAAGTAATATTCACCCTGTTTCCATTTGAAGGAATCTTGGTATACTTCAAAATATTTCGTTCTTTGACGGAAAGAAACGAAACCTTGGGGATCAGAAGTATCCTTGCTGGTCCTATTCAAGGCGAACAGGTTCATGAACAAAGGAACAGTAGCGTTCCCACCAGCATAAGTACAAAAAAATTGAAACGCCTTTATAAACCCCCACGACGAGGGGTGAATTTGTGAAGGAGCAAGGCGGAGATGAGCCATTAAACCAGCCTCAAATTCCGTGAAGGGAAGGCGAACTTGGAAAGTACTGACTAACACTTCCGGCAAGGAAATCCCACACTCTGCATACGTTGAACAGAGTCTTTTCTCTATGGCCGGGATAGTGATTCTCCAATCTTCAGGAGAACCAACATTTTTACATGCCCCGGAAAGAGATTTTTTCCGGGCATAATCGCAGGGCACACCAAGAACACTTGGTACCACCCATTGATATTTATTGGCATCTGCTGGCAAGACCGAAGCCGTTTTTACTTCTTTCACCATCTCTTCCACTTCTTTCGTTTTCTTCGCTGCAAGCCTGGCAAGTTCAACACTAGTGTCAGCCATGGCGTCATTTCCTTTAAAAAGAAGATGCTGCAAGTTTACATTGGAAATGCCAATAGACAACTGCTCCTCAAAGTACTTCTTATACTCCTGGATCCGGTCATTACTAAACCTAATAACAGCCATCTCACAGTCATGGTTATAATAGGTACGGGTGAGACCATCCGTCAAGATATACTCAGCATCCTTGGGATAAAATTTCCTCAAACACTCGACACTCACAGTGAAAACATCAAGATCATCATAACGGGCTTGTTCATAGGTCATCCCTTCACCATTATATGGGATGACCACCGTTTCATATCTCTTCCTATAAACTGGCCCCTCAAAATACTCTTGATCAGAGAGTATCTCATCATCCCTCAAGAACAAAGACTCACTATCGCTCATAAAACTCTCGTCACTATCAGTCAAAACTATCAACTCTCCTGTATTGGCCATAATGATACAAACAGAGAGAAATAAATTGATAAAGAAGAAAGGTCAGCGAAAGTACCTCGCAGATTGAAGATGATTTTCTGAAGGAGTAGTGATTACTGGAAACGAACCGGAATCAACGAAAATCCAGGAAGCAAGAGAAAAAATCGCCGAAAATAGAGAGCAGTAAAGTCCAGTAGCAAAGATGCGAAAAGAAAAAAAGGGATAACCACCAAGTATTTATAAGTCACAAAGAGGCACGTTTAACGGCCTGGATGGAGGGAAGATGGAAAATTGAAATCAACGGCCCAGATTCAACCTCGAACAACAGATACTTGAGTATCCTACGACAGCTAGTGACATGCGCGCAGTAAATGCGCAGTAAAAGAGGACACGCGTGCGCTTTTAATGCTACCACGACGCTTCAGTAACTCACAGCTGTCCCACACTTCCAATAAAGGCGAAACGATTCAGTTTCTCAACGGGTATAAATTCACCTCAGATACGGCAAGCATAGACCCGGCAACAAATGAAGACGGAATGACATGTCATCACCATATCAAGACGGAACCGTACCCGGGGGCATACAAATAGGGTACGGGATTCCACACGGTACGACCAATTTCTTTTCCCAAAAAACCTTTTTCCACACTTTATTACTGTTATGGGACTAACCCTTGTAGGAACTCCTAGACGGAAATATACATAATCAAGCCAATGCTTAGATTTCATCTGCGGCAATTGACTTCGGGGGCAACTGTTCTGGACTGGCCAAAGGCCCAATACAAGTATTAGTCCAAGCCCACTAACATGTGGAGACCCGTCTCGCACCCCAAGGGCATTCCACCCCAAAGCTACAGTGCTCGCGCTGTAGACGGATAAAGCCATGTCTTGGGATCCCCACCGTTGGATAAACCGTCACAAATTCCAATGGTCAGGATTCCTACACGGAATCCTTCTTGTCCTCCAAGGCAAAACACTTATAAATAGGTGGTTTCACACCACCTCATGGTATGATTCTGAACCCTAATGCTCTCTTCTTGCACACTTACTGACTTGAGCGTCGGAGTCCCTTTCGTGCAGGTACCCCCCCCCCCCCCCCTTTTGTGTCAAGGAGCTGAGCCACCGCAGTAATCACCTATCACCACCGTGACATCAATACCTGGAGTTAAGACTTTGGACCGGATAGAACAGTTAAATATATTTTTGATATTCTAAGTATTTTTAAAGTTTCATTTTGATCCTTTAACTATTTTTCGTTTCATTTTGATCCTCTAACTTTCATTCCATAACTTACTTGGCCCTAACCGTTAGAAAAATGTCAAAAACGAGAAGTAGAAGCCTCTATTGAGAAAACGAACATTAGATTTGGATTCATCGTGAATAATGAGAAGTTTTGGAGTATCGTTTCGTAAGTTTTCGTGACTGGAAAGATCAGCGGCGATGTGGACGGAGACGGTGATGGAGGAAGCTCCGTACGCGATGAATAAAAAGGAAGAAGAAGGTCTCTGGCCACGTGGCGTTTTCCTATTGGATCTCACACCAAAGCCACGAAGTCTCTAAGTGTCACGTATGCAAAATTAACGTTTTTGACATTTTTCTAACGATAATTAGGACCAAATAGAGGAACATTATGAAAGTTAGAGGACCAAAGTGGAACGAAAAAATAGTTAAAAGACCAAAACAGAACGAAAAATAGTTAAAGGACCAAAGTGAAACCTTGAAAATATTTAGAGGACCAAAAGTATATTTAAGCCAAAAATATATTAAAGAAAAAAATATTAACAATATTAATAATAAAAATAATTAACAAAAAGACTTTGAGGGACTAGATCAATATCAAATAAGAGCGTAACATAGAGCTAGCTCTAGGCATCAATTTGGGTGTGACAGTCTAAGACCCATGTCTTTAAAAGACTAAAATATATTTTATGTTGAAGTTGTATTTAGCAATATTACAACATCATATTATTTTTGGGTCCAATTAGAGAATGTGCGGTGCGGCCCATTATTCTCCCATGAATAATAGGAAAATATGAGAGAATGTGGGGTCCAATTAGAGAATATGATCGATTAAATAGGAACACATGAGAAACGTAAATTTACCTAGGGGTGTAATTGAACCGGTTTGGATTATTTTTGAGTGATTTCGATGTCCGAACCAATGAACTTTCAATTGGTTCGGTTGAGGTCGGTTTGGTTTGGTTTTTAAAAATGAATCCGATCCGAACAAGTCGATTTGGATCGGTTTGGATCAGATACTATACTCGGTTCGCAATATTTTGTTTTTTCGGTATAATATCTGCTATTATTTTTTCAAACACGATCATTTTAAACTCTAATTTTCAAACGACTTACAATAATAACATAAACCAAATAAACAATAACATAGTTTCTATGTTTGCTTGTGTTGTGTGTGTTTTGTTTTGAAGGTAAATGTAGTTTGGGCCTGTCAAAATATAAGCCAAATGGACTGTTATAAGATGGTCGGTTCTGTTCATCAGTTCATCGGTTTTCAAAAATGAAATCCGAGATCCGAACTAAAAAAGTTGGTTTTTTTTTCCGGTTTGGATCAGTTGGGATTACCGGTTTCATTGATTTTGTCTGATCTACTTTCACCCATAGATTCACCCACTAAGTAGCTGATTATTCTCCACTAATTATTCATTTGTTGACCCAATAAATAAGAGTTTATAGGTACTTCTGAACTCATTCATTTCTTCATAACGTTTTAAAAGAATTACATAGCTCTGATTCTATAATTACTTAGGGATACGTAGGACCAGAAATCTTCCCTATCGAGAGCAATAATCAAAACACACCTCTTATAATCTCTATTTTTGGAACAAGCAAAAACATATATAACAAAAAATATAAATAGGATCCAACACGTATAAGATTTGAGCCCAACAGTCATTCATATTTTCTTTTTCACACTCAAAGTTCAACGCTTTCATTTTCACACCCAATAATTTCATTAACCAAAACACAATATTGAAAAGTAAAATCTAAGACGCATAAGCAAAACTTTAAAATGTAGAATATCTTTTTGTAATCTAAATTACTCCCACGATCGATTGTATTTTACTCTTTTTTATATTCAGATTTTTTATTTTGTTGTTATAAACTTTATTTTATAAGGCCTATAAAATGTCATAAACAGGGACATAGTAAAAGCTCTACATTAAGAATTTTATATTTAAGAAAACCTAAAAAATCTTATGAAGAAAAAACGAGTGAACCGTTACGATAAAAAACATTTAACAAAATCTATATTCAAAAAAATAAAATATATATGTAAGCGAACTCTATTATACGTGTTCGCTGCTTACACACCGAATTGTACCAGTTAAAGTTGTTTGACAAAATCTTTGTTGTAAAGAAGTTTTTTATTTGTTAGTTATTCAATTAAATAGTTAATAATTTAATACTATATTTTACTTTTTTTCTTCATCAATTTAATCCGATTCGGTATCAAATGGTTTCACCTCACTCACAACGCCATTCACTGTTAGACCAACAATTTTTGATATAAAATGATACACATTTAAAGATTCTTACCATCGGTGGTAATTAAGGATGAAGAGATTTATAATTGACATAATAACTAACATACATAATGTTATTTATAATTGATTCAATAAGATAATACAATCCAAAATTCACTTAGGGTGACTTGTTTGGGTCAGATACACACTACAAGAAAACTAGTTGGTAGTTGCAGTTTTTTGGAGCTGATAGCGGCGGGTTTCAACTGCCATAACACTTTTACTGGCGGTTTCCCAAAGGCTGCTATTCCAGGTGGCGGAATCTCTTTTAGCGGCGGTTTTCCCAACCACCAGACAAACTGCCGCTGCACATGTAGTGGCGGTTTTGTAAACATAAAACCGCTGCTAATGGTAAATTGTTTTAAAAAAAATATTTGGATTGTGGTGGTTTGGAACCGCCGCTATACCTATTATTTGTTAAAAAAAATAGTTTTTTCACCCAATTAGTGATAAATACATTTTTAAGGTAACTAAATTAAATTCTTAACTTTTTTTTTTTGAAGCAAAATTAAATATGAACTAATACGTATACTAATTAAATATGAATTCCACATTTTGCATAAAGTGATTCAATAACAATAGAAACATATACAAACAATACAATAACGTCACTTAATCAACCAATTCCTTTTGATAAAACAGTTGTACACTTAATCAATTTATTTACATATATTGATATTACAATGGTAAAGTAAGAGGTTCATGTAAACACAATGTTAATACATTTTTACATATATCATTAATATTAATGATGAAAAAAGAAACAAGAAAAATTAATGCAGAGGTTAATTACTAGCTAGACAAGCAATTTTTGTGCCTCCATGGTATAAATTAGTAGCATCAATATCAGGAAAAACACCATCTCCAAAGAAATTTTATAGAAGTTACCAAGATTCCAGAGAGAAAAAAATTCAATAAAACAAGGATGTATAAAACAATGGGAAAGAGTCATGTCAAAAGAGGAGTATATCAAGCGAACAGTAGTGATAGGGAACTTACATTGTGTCAACTTTAGAGGAACATATGCTATCATTTGAGGGAGCCACTTGAGAGTATCCAACTTCGGTGCAAACTTGAAATCACCATAGTTGAGAAGAACTGTCTTCATTGATTTCAGTTTTTTTCAAATATTCCTGATCATAAATTTGTACATTTACGCCATGGTTCCAGCATAGTACTCTTTGACATATTTGGCATAAGCATCCTGCATATTGAATATATATAGTTTTAGAACATAAGTCCCTTTATATTTGTGCTTTGTTCTATTAAATAAAAAGAAATCCAATCAATCAAGAATAAGCCACATGTAGAACCAAATAGAATCCAATCCATTCAATCGCTTCCTAGTAGCCAAAAAGAAAATAAATGTGGTCATAAGGCAAAATAAAACATCACCTGGAATATCATATCACAACATTGTGGCAAACAACCATACCAATTTATCCGATTCTTACTTTGCAATTTTCTCTTCTAAAGAGGAAATCGCCATTCTCAAATTTGATATAGCCTCATTCAATTCTGCTATCTTAATTTACATATTCTCTGAGAAAACAAAAATGTAAATGCTGAATAAATGTTTTTAGCTAAAACAAAAGACTAACAATTACCCTCGAGTTTAGATGATGGTATAACGCAAGATGATAAAACTATTTACCATGTACTTTGAATAGAAAGAACAAATTCTTTCAGAATATAAAAACACCTTATTCATGATTTGGCGACAACCTTTCACTTCCAGCAAGATCAATGAGATTTAGCACATCCCGAAGCTGTTGTTCGGTGCTTTACAAACTAGATAAATGTAAATTAGGAGACAATTGACAAAATAACTGAAAATATACCATTATATATCAAAGAGCAGTACCTCATTTATGCCGCTTATTTGTAGAGTAAAGACAAAGTGACTTCGTGACGATTGTTCATTCATTTGTGTTCTTCCTACAAACCTGGGAAAAAGTATCAGACACTACCTTTTAAAAATCAAAGGCCAAAAAAAACACAATCACATTTTATTGTATATTAAAATGAAGAAACCTTAGAAAATGAAAATAGAAAGACAAAACCACAAAGTACATGTAAACAAAATTTTCAAACTGATTCAAAAACACAAATTAATTTAGCAAAGGCAGATATGAAATATAAAGGGATGAAAAAAAATTAGTGCATGTAAATGAAAGACTCGCAGACCTAGCGCTCACCAAGCTTTCCTCTTCCAGTGAAGTCCACCCAAAAAGAGCATTGACTGAATCCACAATCTGCCAAAAACAATATTCTGTCAAATCTTCACATAACATTATATTGCAATGGAAGATAACTCTATTTAACTCTCCATTAGTAACATCTCACCAGAAGTCTGAATGGTTGTTTGGCCATTTTAGCAGCCAAACTAAGGAGGAGGTTATACTGATGCTTATAAGTGTAGGCACGAGCATAGATAATCTTGCAATCACAAACCAAAATTGGTAAGCAGTTAGCACAAAATTATTCACCTATCAAGACCTAACTATGATGCATACATGATACATGAAACAAAGGAAACATACATTGTCCAGTACAACCCCTGGGTCCATGCCAAATCTCTCAGGTATGGGAACAATTTGGTCAGGTCGACTATAGTGCGAATGAACATAAAACAAAATTTGGTAAGTGAATATCAATTCAAAAGACAAGCATAAGTTATTGTATTTAAATGTGAAGAGTAAAAAAGCATACAAAGTTCCTTTTCCTTCCGTGTAAATGTAAGCAACTTTTCATTGCCTCCCCGCATATTAGTTGGCAACTGTAGTAAACAACAAATATTTCAATGTGCATGAAGATAAGGCTAGTACTATACACAAAAAAAACTTTGGTGTTTCCGAAGCTATGAATGCATACAATTAAGAGACACAAATTAATACTTGAAATTGAAGGTACAAAAAACACAAGAAGGGGGGGTTGAATTGTGTTTTGGATAGTTTAAAAAAACTTCTTCTAAGTTCTTTCGAACTTATCAGATTTAGCAGCGGATAACACAATAAAGGAGAGTAGAGAGAGAGAAAAGACACAAGCAATTTATACTGGTTCCTCTCACAAGTTGAGAGTAGTCCAGTCCCCTTGCACTTCCAAGGGAGTTCACTAAAAACACTTTTGTTACACTTGCTCAAACTCACTAGTAAGAGACTTCCACAATGCTCAAGTAATCTAACAAGAGACTTCCTAAACTAAAATGATAAATATATTGTTTTGAGCACCTTTGAGTACTTGATAAGAATCAAATACTCAAGGCAAATTACAACACTAAACACAAGAACTACACTTAAGATTCTAACGAAAACTAAGTGATAAAGCAAGACTGTTTGTTATCAGAAGCTCTGTTTGCTCTCTTGTGAATATGATCAGTTTGCAAGTTGTAATCCACACTTGACTATGTCTTCGAGGTCTCTATATATATGACAAGATAGAGACGTTGCTAATTTGACCGTTGTCAAGCTGTTTTGTTTGCTGGAGCAGTTCCTAGGTGGTCACATGTGATTAAGCTCAACAAGGAAACTTGTTGACTTCACTTTGCAGGTTAAGGCTTTGTGTGTGTCCAAATGAGGTAATGCGAAAGTGACTAATGCACATATTATCTTCCCAAGATAATATTACAACGTGCTTTGATTTTCCTTCACACATATTTGAATTTGACCGTTGTTAATCCCTAAGCCAACATGTGATTCCCTTTCATGAAACTTCCAGCACAAGACTGATCTCAGAAGTCTGTATTCCCAATACAGCTTCTGGTGTTGTGTTCTTCTGATGACATGTGCTTCTGATGATCATCCTTCTGATAGATCATCAGACTTCGCATTGGTGCTTCTGATCAGAGCTTGTGTTACAGCTTCTGATCACCATCAGAACTTCTAAGTTGAAGTGCGTGAAGACTTTTCACTAATGTTCCTGCACACTTAGATTAAATATTAAAATACCCTATTGTTCATTAATACTTTGTTATCATCAAAACTTAAGCAGACAATTGTCAGAACCACTTTTGTTCCAACAATCTCCCCCTTTTTGATGATGACAAACTAAGTATTAATTTACAATGGTTGTTGAATTAATTTATCAAGTTTCAAAACAGGTTTATGAGTTTTGCACACTCCCCCTGAGTTAAACATTGATTAATTAAATTCAGTCTAAGATTATATTTTAAAATTGAACTAATTTTCACATATTTGACTCTTGGGAAGAGAGTTTTGCAAGCTCTCCCCCTAAGTTTGATACTTCTAGAAAAATTGCACTTTTTCTTGAGATATCATATGTTCAATTCTTTCAATTTTAACATACATTCTCCAAAAACAAAATATGGTTTGCGTAAACATAAACTTAAATGAAATGACAGTTTCAGTGAAGTGCATTTAAGCTCTTCAGTCAAATTAATTCCTCATTCTCCCCCTTTTGTCATCAACAAAAAACATTTACGTGAAAAGAAGATAGAAGGAAGAACAGTCAACGCAAACTATTGGTCATTGAAAGCGGTGTGTATTGAAAAACAACACATATTGTTCTATAAAAACAAATGACCATGAAGAAAACATATTCATTGCAAGAAAACATATTCAGAGTAGCAATGAATAATGAAACTAGAATCTTTTTGGATACAGCATCTGAGAGTGCAAGAAAGAAGAATCCAGTTGATAGAAAATCAACAGAAGCCAATCGTGAAGATGGCAGAACTACATCAGTGGAATCAACTGCACGCTCAAACGCTAAGGAGAGGAAGCCAAGAGATGATAATGGGCTTAGTCTCGTGTTGGAAGGAGATAGGCTTATAATTAAGGAGGAGAGTGTAGGATCAAATTTCTCTTCTGAATAGAAATCAGAACTTTACTTGTGTAATAAACATTTGTGGAATAAAATTGATCCATTCTCAGCCTTTATTATTTACCTATGTACCCGCTTTTCTTTTCGTTAAAAACTTGGTATAAAGTGAAATAAATGCAGTCAAAGAAAGAGTTTCAAAAAGATAAAGTCAAGAGTTGGTTACAACTATGTCATAAATGACATTGTTGACCACAATTGACTCAAGTAAAACCAAAACTCTATAAAAGCGCTTCCCATATCATGTATCTCAACACTTCCATATTTTCATTAAGGTAGGAAAATGGATAAGGATAGAAGAGATATCAATGGAAAGAAGTTGGCAGAGAAGAAGAAAGCTAAGAAACCACCAAGTCCAAGACCAGTAAATGGTAAAGGAAAGGATGGAGCATCTTCATCTAGGCCACTCAGAAGAAGTTGTAGAGTTCGTTCAAAGATACAACCGTCAGAACCAATCACTATCTGTTCCTCAACAGATTCAGATGAGATTGATTCTGATTATGCAGAATTTTTGAGGACATATGATCCTATAGCTGCTGAAGGCTCATCATCCTCTTCAGACTCAACAGGCATAGATCCTGATTATGCAAGGTTTCTGGAGACTTATGTTCCTCCAGAAGAGCCCTCTTCATCTGAAGGATCGGTCGTGTCTGAATTAGATTCTAAGTAGTAGCTTTAGAATTCTTATGTACTCTAAATTCTACTATTTGCAATAAAAAGTTATCTTTGATTCGTACTTTAGATACTTCTGGCTTTATAATGCATATAAAAAAATAACTAAACAGACCAAGCATTTAACACACATGCATCTAAAAGAAACAGCATTCAGTTTTAACACACCAATAAGTTTTAACAAAACACACAAAAGAATATCCAAATACGTAATTAAGTGCATAGAGATCCTAGGTTTGGTAGGAGATGAGAGAAGGATTAGGTATGTTTGTTCTGCAAGATGTCTAGAATGGCCTTCAAGGATTGATTCATGTTAGAGATTTCAGCACCTTGGGCATCCTGTTTTGCTTCTAATGCAGCGAATCTTTGCTCCTGTCTAGCTTCCATAGCTGCAATTTTTTCATCAACAGAAGTGTCTTGACCACCTTCTGACTGAATCACTTCTGCTGATCTGGCAGCTTCTGCTAACCTCTCTTCTGCTAATCTCGCTTCTGCCAGTCTGGCCTCTTCTGCTATCCTAGCTTCTTCTGCTATCCTAGCTTCTTCTGCTAATCTAGCCTCTTCAGCCAGCTTAGCTTCTAACTCAGCAGCACGCCTTTCAGCCTCTTCAAGTCTTTCTTTTTCAATCTCTTCATGAGATTTGTCTGTTAGCAACAACACTTGACTTGTTGAAGCAACACTTTCTTTCTCCAATTCCTCCAGCTTTCTTTTCTTGGCTAGCACAAGCTTTCTGATAGTCCTTCTTGAAATAGCTTGTACAACCTTGGTCACACATTCAGACAGCTCCTCCATCTTCCAAGCAACTTGATCAGGAACAATTTTCATCTTGGAAGCAAAGAATTCTACCTTGTAACCATCATTGTGAATAAGTTCTGTTAACTGATCATAAAATGAAACTGATGGTTCAACTGAGAAGTTATTGATTCTGTCAATCAATGCCTCATAAGGTAGGGCTTGGTGAAAGATGAGGTCATGAATGTTTGGTTCAGTGGGAGGTTGAGGAATTTCTAAAGCAAGTGGTTCAGCATGAGTTTTGGCAAACTTAGAGATCATTGGAAGAGTTGATGAAGACGATGAAGATTCTGAGGATTCTGACTCAGATGATGATGAGTCAGAAGACACATTGTGAATGACTGGATATTGAAGTGTTTGTGGGATGGTTTCAGTTGGTTGTGAAAATGTTTCATCAGCAACGTCTTCTTGAACATTGTCCACAACATGTTCCCTCACTGGTTCATCAACAACTTTTTCTAGTTGGTTAGTTTCTTCAGGTTCAGTGATAAGTGGATGAGTTATTAATGGTTCAGGGTCAGGACATGTATCCTTTGGAGACACAGGTGTTTCATCAGTAAAGTTGAATGGTTTTGCTATCAGAGTATCAGAATTTACAGGTTGTGTGGATGGTGGTGATTGATTTTGTGGAGGTGAGTGAGGGGTTTGATAATCTGATTCAGGGGTAACTGTGATGACAGGAGACTGATCAACAGCTTGTTCAGGAATGTCAGAAGCATCTGCTACATTCAATGGTTGGGCAACAATGGGTGAGTTGTTTATCAGTGTTCTAATTGGTAAAGTGTCATCTGGGGATGAGTCAGGAATAGCTTCATCAGGTTGTGGGTTAGCCTCACCATAGTCAGACTCAACAGGTATATCAATTAAGGTGTCTACCCTAGGATTCAAGTTATCAGTCTCATTTTGATCAGTAACAGTCTTATCAGAAATGAGATTAGTAGATATACCTGATGTGTTCCCTTCAGTTCTTCTCCTCTGAGTTAAAGGACTTTCATCCTCAGTTGATTCATCACTACTGGGTTGCAGAATTAGCTTAGGAATCCTCTTTCCTTCTTTCTTTGAAAGCATCTCTTCAGCCTTTCTCTTATTCTCAGCAGCTTCTCTAGCCTTTGCCTCATTCTCTTGCTCAGAAGCAAGACGAATTGTTCTACCAGACCTTAAAGTCCTATCTTCCACAATAGGTTCCTCAATAATAGGCTTCTTTCCTCTTCTTTGTTGAGGTTTGGCAACAGGCTTGTCTGTGTTTACCACTCTCTTTCTTTTCTTCTTCTTACCAATACCAGCTTTTTCACACGCTTCTTCAAAAACTTCTTTTGAAGGAATTTCTTTTCTAGCAATGTAAACCCCACTAGCAGCAGCATCTAGAATCATAGCTTGGATCACATGCTCAGCATCAGCCTCAGAGATCATAGGGAAGTCATCATTATAGATGAGAGAATTCTTGCTTTGAATCAGGGGCTGAGCTGGATGAATTAATGCAGTGCTCTCCACCAGTTTCTTGTGACTCAAGGTTAACTCATTGATTACTTTCTTTTCAACTGTGTAAGGTGAACTCAGAATTTGAGCATACTCAGAATCAATTTGTTTAATCATTTCTAAGAACTTGCTCTGGTGAAAGAGTTCAGACAACAGTCTTGGATGATGTACTGCTCTTCTGTTCTTTGTTTTGCTCTTCTTGATTGCATCACACAAATGTTCAAATAAACATCCAGCGAGGTCTACCTTCTGACCAGTTACAATGGCATACAGAAACGAGACACTGTCAAGAGACAAGTACTCTACACCACCTTCTCTCGTCCAGATTGAGCAAATGAGAACATGATAAACAATGTTGTACAAGGAAAAGAGTTGAGCAGAAGTAGGCTTTGTGCCTTTTCCTTTCTTCTCGTACCAATCATTCAGTTTAACAGGATCAAAAAGCAGTTCCATCATCTCTTTTGGAAACTGAGTACCTTTCTCAGCAACTTTTGGAGTGAAAATTTTCCCTTCCATACCAGTGTTGAGTATCTTAGCTATGTGTTCAGGTCTTATAGCCATATACGTCCCAAGTATCACTGACCTTATTTCCTTTCCAACATAAGGTCTCAGACCCATTTCTTCTCTGGTTTTTCCTTCTAGGTCAGGATTGTCTCTTACCATAGCATTAACTTCTTCTTGAGCTGTTACATCATCGTACACTTGTGCCTTCATCCAAAAAAGAGTACATAGATCCTTGTAGATGATTCCGTTGAGAATTTCAAAGTATCTGTCCCATCCTTGCGCAGAGAAGAACGATTTCACATCAAACCCATTTATCTCTAGGCTTTCGAAATCGACCAACTTCTCAGTAGTTAGGGTTAGGTCTTTTTCTGGAAAACTTAACACATTCCCAGTGTCTTCTAGAAAACGATCACTCTCCTTGAAGATGTTGACAAGAGGAGGAATAGATTGTGTTTCAGAATCCATTGTTGACGGTTAGGGTTTTGGTAAGGCTAAGAGTTTTTGAGGAGGAAAGAAATTTTCTGAGGTTTTGAGAGAGAATGAAAATGCGTGTAGGTTGTGAAGTGTTTGTGTGCGAGTGTAAAGTGCTTTTAGAAACCAAAGGTTTTTGAAAACCGTAAAACGAGGTACACACAAAAAGGGGGGAAAAAGATAATTAACTTTATGCATTGATAACCGCACTTAATCATCATAAACTGTCTTCCCCATCAAATCACATAGAGACACGTGCATTAGAGACTATTTTAATAACTGACGCGTTAGTGGGTGTCAGTTGAAACGAAAGAAGTAACAACCTTTACCACTTCCGTGTCAGAACCATACATTAGCTCCTGAGTTATATCAGAAGCACTTGTTATCAGAAGTCTTTACCAGAGGCTTCTGACATCAATCTCTTCTGATCTATCTCAGAAGCTTCATCATTCCAGAACCAAACTTAATCAGAAGCAAGGACCATGTTCAGATTTTTCTTTATGAAATCAAATCTTTCAATTGTTAAAGGTTTTGTAAATATGTCAGCCCATTGATTTTCAGTCTCAACAAACTTAATATCAATGACACCTTTCTGAACATAGTCTCTTATAAAGTGATGTTTTATTTCAATATGTTTGGCCCTTGAATGTAGAATAGGATTTTTGGAAAGATGTATGGCTGCAGTATTATCACAGTACAAAGGTATACTGTGACTGCTAATTTGATAGTCTTCTAATTGATATTTCATCCACAGCAGTTGTGTGCAACATTTAGCAACTGATATGTATTCTGCTTCTGCTGTAGACAATGCTATGGTAGATTGTCTTTTACTACCCCAGGAGACAAGGTTTTCACCAACAAATTGACAAATGCCACTTGTGGATTTTCTTTCTAATTTGTCTCCTGCGTAGTCAGCATCACAGAATCCATTGAGTTGATAATTGTTGGATTTCTGATAAAGTAATCCAAGATTTGTTGTTCCTTTTAAATATCTAAAGATTCTCTTTACAGCAGTGAGATGAGATTCTCTAGGGTCTGATTGAAATCTCGCACACAAGCATACTGAGTACAGAATATCGGGTCTAGATGCAGTCAGATAGAGAAGTGAACCAATCATACCTCTGTATTGCTTCTGGTCAACTTTTCCATCAGAGTCATCCAAGCTTAGACTTGATGTGGGATGCATTGGAGTGTTCATTGGTTTGCATTCTTCCAAATTGAATTTCTTCAGAAGTTCCTTAGTATACTTGGATTGATGGATATAGGTGCCATTCTCCTTTTGATTTACTTGAATACCAAGAAAGAACTTTAGTTCTCCCATCATGCTCATTTCAAATCCATCCTGCATAAGCTTAGAAAAACTCTTGCACAGGGTAGCATTAGTTGAACCAAAAATTATATCATCAACATAAATTTGGATGATTAAAATATCTTTCTTTAATGTTTTCCTAAACAAGGTATTGTCAACTTTTCCTTTTTCAAAACCATTCTCAACTAAGAAAGTACTTAGTCTATCATACCAAGCTCTGGGAGCTTGTTTGAGACCATATAGTGATTTCTTTAGTCTAAAGACATGTTCAGGAAATTGTATATTTTCAAAACCAGGAGGTTGTTTGACATATACTTCTTCAGTTATGAAACCGTTAAGAAAGGCACTTTTAACATCCATTTGATATAATTTTATATTATGATTAACTGCATAGGATAGAAGTAACCTTATTGCTTCCAGTCTTGCAACTGGAGCAAAAGTTTCTGTATAGTCAATTCCTTCTTGCTGACTGTACCCTTGTGCAACAAGTCTAGCCTTGTTCCTAGTTACTTCTCCTTGTTCATTTAATTTGTTTCTGAAGACCCACTTTGTTCCAATGATGTTTTTCCCTTTAGGCTTTGGAACCAGATTCCAGACATCATTCCTTTCAAACTGATTCAGTTCTTCTTGCATGGCTAGAATCCATGAATCATCTTTTAGAGCTTCATCAATAGTTTTTGGTTCTATGAATGATATTAGACCAAACAATGATTCTTCACTTCTGAAGCTTGATCTTGTTTTCCTTGGACTATCTTTGTTTCCAAGGATTAGTTCTTCTGGATGAGATGATTTATATTTGAAGGATCTCTTGGGAACTTCTTCAGAATCAGACTCAGCTTCATCTGTCTGCACTTCTGGGTGAATATAAGAAGCATTGTTCTCAGAAGCAGTTGTTACATCAGAAGTAATTGTAGATTCTGACATAGAAACAGGTTCTTGTTCTGTTCTTCTAACCACTTCTGGGAATTCATCATCTGATTCTTCACTATCTGCATGTTCTTTAACAGGCTCTGACTTTTTGTTGTCAGGCTCTTTGTCATCAAATCTAACATGCATAGATTCTTCAACTGTTTTAGTTTCTGAATTATACACTCTGTATGACTTGGAGCGTTCAGAGTATCCAATAAAGATACCCTTAAATGCTTTAGAGTCAAATTTCTTTAGATGGAGCTTATTATTCAGAATGTAACAGGTACAACCAAATTGATGAAAATAAGAGAGATTTGGTTTTCTTCCTTTAAACAATTCATATGCTGTTTTATTCAACTTAGGTCTGATGTAAATCCTATTTTGAATATAACATGCAGTGTTAACAACTTCTGCCCAGAAATATTTAGCCAAGTTAGTTTCATGCATCATGGTTCTGGCCATTTCTTGTAGTGATCTGTTCTTTCTCTCTACAACTCCATTTTGCTGTGGAGTTCTAGGAGATGAGAACTCATGGAGAATTCCATGCTTATTACAAAACAGTTCAAAGGGTTCGTTTTCAAATTCACCACCATGATCACTTCTAACTTTGATAATTTTTAAAAACTTTTCATTTTGTATTTGAAAGCAGAAGGTGCTAAACACTTCATATGTCTCATCCTTTGTTCTTAGGAACTTTACCCAAGTCCATCTACTGTAATCATCAACAATGACTAATCCATATTTCTTTCCATTTATTGAGGTTGTGCTAACAGGCCCAAATAAATCTATATGAAGTAATTCTAGTGGTTTTGAGGTGGAGACAAAGTTTTTAGTTTTGAAAGAGCTTTTGAAAATCTTGCCCTTCTGACATGCTCCACAAAGAGATTCTGAGTGATATTTAATTTCAGGCAGGCCTCTTACAAGGTTGTCCTTGCTAAGTTTAGAAATTAATCTCCAATTAGCATGGCCAAGTTTCTTGTGCCAGATCCATTTTTCATCACTCACTGTCAGAAGGCATAAAACATTTTGCTCCATTAATTCAAAGATATTTATTTTATACATATTGCCTTGTCTCTTTCCTCTAAACACAGTGGATTTATCAGATGCTTTGCTTACAGTACATGCATTCTTATTGAACATTACTTCATATCCACTGTCACATAATTGGCTTATGCTCAGAAGATTATGAAATAGTCCATCTACAAAAAGTACATCAGAGATAGAGGCAGAGGAGTTACCAACTGTACCAATACCAACTATCTTTCCTTTTTGGTTCCCACCAAACCCTACACTCCCTCCCTCTTTGGGAGTTAGGGTGAGGAACATATCCTTCTCGCCCGTCATATGATGCGAACACCCACTGTCCAAGTACCAGGTACTTGGCTTCTTGTTTCTTAGTGTGCAAACCTGAAAGACAAACAAACTCAGATTTTGGTACCCACAACTTGTTGGGTCCGTTTGGGTTAGTGTAGGCTTTCTTGAAGTATGACTTTTTTAAAATCCTCTTTGGTTCATACTTCTTCTTGCCTGAGTTTGTAGTTGGCTGAGCAAACCTAGCTTTAGAGGTGCTAGCTTCTGATGATCTCAGAACCTTAGTTGCCTTAGGTTCTGGTCTCTTTAGAATTCTGACCTCAGCATGCTTCTGCTTTGAATAAGTGCTGGTCTTAGCTTCTGAAGTTCTCACTTCTGAAACTTTAGACTTGCCTTTATTCAAGGCTTTGGTTTGATCAACCTTCTCAACTCTACCGGTAGCTGGTGTAAAAGTGGAATACAAATGAGGTGGAGTTCTGCTAATGCAGACTGATGAACTTGGTTGTCCTTTATCATCAGAAGCAGAATAACCAAGTCCTTCACCTTTGTTCTTTGTAGTGCTATAGATCATGGAAGCCACCTTACTCTTATTGACATTTTGATTAACAAATTCATGCAATGCAACTTCATGCACGTCATGAGATTTGCTGCAAGAGACACAACCACTTTCAAGCTCTTGTATTTTTAAAACAGATTTATCATATTGAGCTTGAAGTTGATCAAATCTCTTAACAAGCAAGCCAACATCATTTTTCAAACTCTTGACACTTTTAACTTTGCTTATGTATTGTCTCATTGTGTCTTTAAGAGCAGGTAATAGCTTTTCATGAGGAATATTAGAAGTTACCTCATCAATGTCATCTGTTTCTGATTCATCTCCAGAGTCATTATCATTGTCAGAAGCAGTTGTAGCCATCAATGCCAGATTTGCTTCTTCATCATCTGCTTCATCATCTGACAATTTATCCAGATCCTCAAACGTAGCCATTAAACTCTTCTTCAAATTGTTTTTAACACTGCTCTTTCTTCCCTTATTTTTGGAGCTTAGATCTGGACAATCAGCAATGAAATGTCCAGGTTTCTTGCAGTTAAAGCACGTGTTCTTAGATTCATCCTTCTTATCCTTGTAGTTTGAGTTTCTGCTTCCAGAACCTTTTGAATTAAATTTTCTACCACCAGACTTATCAACAAACTTGTCCCACTTTCTGAATCTTGTCATTAGAGCAAAGAATTCTTCATCAGAGTTGTCTTCAGGACCTTCTCCCACAGATTCTTCAACATTAGACTCTACTACCTTGGCTTTTAGAGCCTTGGAAGTAGATACAGTTGTTGAAACTTTTGATTTCTTCTTTATGTCATCAGAAGCCAACTCCATCTCATGACTGATGAGATTGCTGGTTAGCTCTTCCAGAGTTAATGTGTTCAAATTCTTTGCTTCCTGTATAGCAGTGACCTTGGGTCTCCACTTAGGAGGTAAACTTCTTAAAATTTTCTTCACGTGATCAGCAGGTGTATAACTTTTCTTCAGCACAGAAAGACCAGCAACTAGGATTTGAAATCTTGAGTACATCTCTTCAATACTCTCATTGTCCTTCATTTTAAACAACTCATACTTCTGAACCAACAGGTTAGCTCTTGCTTCTTTAACTTGTTGGTTTCCTTCATATAGAGAACAAAGAGAGTCATAAATGCCTTTAGCACTTTGCCTGTTTCCTAGTTTTAGAAATTCATCATGAGTGATACAGCTGGCCATAATGGTTTTTGCTCTGCTATGCTTCTTCCATTCTTTCTTCTGATCAGCTGTAAATGTTTTGATTACAGCTGTTGACACTTTGCCATCTTCATCAAGCAAATGATGGAAGCTAACACCTTCCTCAACCATTTCCCATAGACTAGGATCTTCAGCTATGATGTAAGGATAGATTTGCCATTTCCACCAGCTGAAGTTATCAGGATCACCATTGAACTTAGGTGCCTTGCCATTGTTTCCAGACTTCTCATTGTCATAGTCATATGGAATCTGAGCTCTTTGACCAGGACCACCAGTAGATGTGGATTCGGTTTCACCTGACATAGTGACTTAGAGTTTTGTGTTTTTCAAGATCTTTATGTCTCACTGTTAAGTGGCTTAAAGACAACCGGGCTCTTGATGCCAATTGAAGGTACAAAAAACACAAGAAGGGGGGGTTGAATTGTGTTTTGGATAGTTTAAAAAAACTTCTTCTAAGTTCTTTCGAACTTATCAGATTTAGCAGCGGATAACACAATAAAGGAGAGTAGAGAGAGAGAAAAGACACAAGCAATTTATACTGGTTCCTCTCACAAGTTGAGAGTAGTCCAGTCCCCTTGCACTTCCAAGGGAGTTCACTAAAAACACTTTTGTTACACTTGCTCAAACTCACTAGTAAGAGACTTCCACAATGCTCAAGTAATCTAACAAGAGACTTCCTAAACTAAAATGATAAATATATTGTTTTGAGCACCTTTGAGTACTTGATAAGAATCAAATACTCAAGGCAAATTACAACACTAAACACAAGAACTACACTTAAGATTCTAACGAAAACTAAGTGATAAAGCAAGACTGTTTGTTATCAGAAGCTCTGTTTGCTCTCTTGTGAATATGATCAGTTTGCAAGTTGTAATCCACACTTGACTATGTCTTCGAGGTCTCTATATATATGACAAGATAGAGACGTTGCTAATTTGACCGTTGTCAAGCTGTTTTGTTTGCTGGAGCAGTTCCTAGGTGGTCACATGTGATTAAGCTCAACAAGGAAACTTGTTGACTTCACTTTGCAGGTTAAGGCTTTGTGTGTGTCCAAATGAGGTAATGCGAAAGTGACTAATGCACATATTATCTTCCCAAGATAATATTACAACGTGCTTTGATTTTCCTTCACACATATTTGAATTTGACCGTTGTTAATCCCTAAGCCAACATGTGATTCCCTTTCATGAAACTTCCAGCACAAGACTGATCTCAGAAGTCTGTATTCCCAATACAGCTTCTGGTGTTGTGTTCTTCTGATGACATGTGCTTCTGATGATCATCCTTCTGATAGATCATCAGACTTCGCATTGGTGCTTCTGATCAGAGCTTGTGTTACAGCTTCTGATCACCATCAGAACTTCTAAGTTGAAGTGCGTGAAGACTTTTCACTAATGTTCCTGCACACTTAGATTAAATATTAAAATACCCTATTGTTCATTAATACTTTGTTATCATCAAAACTTAAGCAGACAATTGTCAGAACCACTTTTGTTCCAACAGAAATCACAGGTTCAAATATTCATTAATTCATCCAACACCTAATATGTTATAAGCAAGGATAGATTATAAAAATAAACTTGAGTGGAAACATAGAGAGTATGATCAAGTTGTGTTTTTCCAGATCGGAAACACAAGTTCTAAAACTGAATAAAGATAGAATCTATCCAAAACCAGATATATAATGTTTCTGATGACACGAAATCATATCGTATTTTTAGCTTAATTTATGTGAACTTTAGTTGCATTTTCATATGTTTTTATTTCTTTTGTTTGTTTTTATGTTGGTATTTGTTTTGTTTTTAGTTTTGTCGAATAAAATAGGTCGGAGAAGAGAATTGAGCGGAAAGGGTCAAAAATGGAGCAAAAAGGGGTGCAAATCAAGGAAAATCAGTCAAACCCAGAATTTGGCCTGGTGGCGGTCGCCACAGAAGCCCAATCCAGCAAACTAGAATTTGGCCTGTTGGCGCTCGCCACCACTTCTGTGGCGGTCGCCACAGAAGCCCAATCCAGCAAAAACAGATTTTTGCGTAACGTGGGGAAGTGGCATTCGTCTGATCCGTTTTCTGTTCCTATCGTACGGCAATTGGATGGGATCAAAAACAAGCTTATCCCTTCCCTAAAAAGAGGATCGTGCAAGTTAAATCTCCCCTATAAATAGAAGCTCAAAAATCAGATTCTTTACGCATTATTTCCTTCAGTTTTCTGCCAGTTTTAGTTTCTGGTTACAGTAACTGTAACGGTATTTCCACATCGGGAATCCGTTTTCAGTTCTGTTTTCACTTTCCTGTCAAGAATTCTGTACCGGTTATTTTCATCAAATTTAATTCAAGTTTATTCAGAATTTTATTTCAGGTTCTTTTTAATGTTTTTATTTAATTATTTATTTATGCCTTATTTAATTTACAACTTTTATTTATTTTTTTCTTGCTTCATGTCTAGCTAAATTTCGTAGACATCGGTATGTAAACTAATTCTCCGAAGGGGATTTAGTAATGATTTAGCGCGCGCACTTATTAAACTATTTTTCTGATTCGAATTCCTAATTTTAAAACTCCTAAGCTTTTGAACGAGAGTAAAATAAAGCGATTAAGGTTAAAATCAATAGAGCGAGAGTTTGAGGTTTTAACTAGATAGTAGGAATTTGATATTAATCTTTGAACGAGCGAGAGCCACGTTAGGATTAATTAGAACTAATTGATTTTCAAAATATACTTTCGAGGCTAAGGTGGTAGAAAAGTGACAGTAAAACTCCTAGCTTAGAAAGTATGGTTTTTATCAACAAAACGAGAGTGTGAGGTTTAGACCTTTAAATTGAGAAAGTTCTTCTGAAAAATAAACCTTTTTTTCGCGCGCTATTAATTTATTAAATTCCCGACGGTTAATTAAGTTACATACCGATATCCCGCTTTTATTAAATTCTTAAAATTCCAAACAATTCTAAAACACCTATCTGCCTTAGATTTACGCCGTGACGACACAGATACGGTAGTTCGACTGTTGGTCTCTGTGGTTCGATATCTTTTAAAACTCAACGATGAAACTGTGCACTTGCAGTTATAAAAAAAATCTATTGATACACAAATTGTCGATCAGTTTCTTACCAGTATTCTCCAAATGCTTCGATAATTGATAGTGTCTCGATTCCACCTTTTTCAACATCGTAATATGGATATGAAATCAAACCTGCAAAAGCATGGTAAGTTTACTATCCCTATAAGGAACGTGAACACATTCTTTTCTCTTTTTTCATCACCAAGGGCACTAATCACATTACCAAGTGCCAGTAAGCCTTTGGTAATGTGAATTCCTGTTTGAAATATTAAAATATTAAAAAATACATCACAATCAAAACAAAGTTTAAAAGGTGCGAGTAAGAAATGTGACCACCTAAGGTACTAAACATATATTATGTTGCACCAATCATTATATATATCAAAATAAATGTCAATCCCATAGTCATTTGAAATTTAACATCGTATGATAACAAATACCAATTAGGTTGTTTCGCATGAACTTTAGCCCACTCTCCTTCAAACCAGATCTTACATCTTTGTAACCGAAGATTGAAAACATAATCAGAATATAACTTTGAATCACCTTATAGTTACAAGTAAAAATATATTTAAATCCCTGAAAGTAATACTTGTGCTCTCAAATTCTCAGAAGGGAGAGACCCAAGACTCTTGAACTTCTTGGGAACCATTGAGTAATCCTATTCTATCCCCAATAAATTAAGTTATTTCTATGCAGCTAGACACACAAAGGCCAAGTTAATTAAGCAAAAGTAATTCATTCATATAGAGTTTATGTATGCTTTCTACTACTGATGAATCCAAGTAAAAATAGTTCATTCATATAGAGTAGGACTTTTCAGCTAAAGTATTAAAATGATATCAACAACATATCCTTTCATCATAGTAGATTTATCAGAGTACTCATTATCAAGTTCAGCCGAAAGAACTTATTTTTCAACTATAATAGTTTCAATTTAAAGTTTTAACTTGAACAAGTAAACTCTTTACACTTAGTGCAAACTACCATTTTAGCATAATCACTTCAATAATCTCAATGGTTAAAGCAATTCTCCAAAGTCTCATCTCAAATGGTAACCATGCCTTTACTAAACTTTCCACAATATCTACAACTCATGCTTTAGTATATTACTATATTTCAAAAACTAATTTCAGTGAAAACATATCTTACTATATTCTTTTAAGGAATATTCATCTTCATCGATCTTTTGTTCCAAAATTTTCATATATAAAAACCACAACAACAAGAAAAGGTTAAGACCTAGAAAATCAACACAACAACAAAGCCACAAGTTTATCTTACTAGTTACTATACATGTAATTCAAGTGAACACTAAGAGTTTCCTAATGGCTTGAAGACCCATTTGTTTATGTTTTGTTATGGCTTCAAAGTGAACACTAATTCACGATTCTTCCCATTAATCAGTGAAATCATATTAACTAAAACATATAACAAAACAATAAAAAAATTCAAATACCTAATTCCCAAATTATATATAACCGTTTATGAAGTCCCAAATTATATATTTTCACACTAATTTAAAATACCTAATAATCAATTTATGAAACCAAATGATGAAAAAATTGGAAACAATTTATGAGAATCTGAACCTGGATTTGAAGGTTGAATGAAGGGCAAAGATTGAAGCTGTAATTTGATCGAATATGGCTGAGAGATTGAAGATGACGAAGAAGGAAAGGTTGAGTGGGAAGAATGACAAAGCTGTTGAACCAATCAGAATTGTGAAAAACCCTCTTTCACAATACACGATTAGTCAGAATTGTGAAAAACCCTTCTTTCATAATTCACGCGTGAACGTAGTAACGAAGGCCATTATCGAGTGTGCCAAAGTTGATGCCGACTGTTCGTCGTTGAGGAGTTGGTTGATGCCGGTGTTAACGAGTTTGAGCAGAGGTGCTATTTATTTTGTGATTGTAGAACAAAAAGGAAGAAACCTAAGAACACAAACCTGTTAAATCAAAATCGAAATTGATACTACTCCTCTTCATTCAGTCGAAATCGAAATCACAGGACACGAACAGAGGATTCGGTCGCGATAGGATTCAATCGAAATTCCTGAACGCGAAATCGAATCCAAGAAGGTGGGTGAACGCGATAGGTTGAAGCATAGTGAATGGTGGCTGAGGTTGAAGGACATGAGATGAACGTTGTGTTACCACAAATCTGGAACGAAAGAAGGGTTTGGTTTTATTTTTGGTTTAAATATGATTTTAGTCCTTGTAATTACGCGAAATTTTGGTTTTAGTTCCCTGTATCGATTTTTGTCTAAATAAGTCCCTAAATTAACCAAATTTTTTGATTTTAGTCCTTAAAGCCAAAATTCTGAGGAAAATTCGTAGGAAAATCTGCAAGAAACTTACAAATTTTCTTGCCAAATTTAGCTTTAGGGACCAAAAACAAAAATTTCAGTTGATTCAAGGACTTATTTAGAACAAAAATTGATACAGGGGCTAAAACAAAAAATCCACGTACATACAGGGACGAAAATGATGTTTAAACCTTTATTTTTTATCGTAAAAATAATGAACGAGGGAAAATACGATAGAAAATAATAATAATAATAAAAAAAAAACGGATTGAACCGCTAGTACACTATAAAAAGCGCCGGTACATAAAACCAAACCGGCGGTTCTCCAAAACCGCTACAGAACCGCCGCTATTTGCCAGTTTTCTTGTAGTGACATAACACTCTATAACTCAGACATTTTATGCTTAATTTAATTAAAATTTTCAACTGCTCTAAATGTTTGAATAACAATGTTGTTTCTCTTAGGTCTATGAATGTAGTATTTAAGAATAAGTTTTGCAATCAAAAAAGAGGTAGCAATACAACTTGTTGTTCGTTTACTTTATAATCATATGTAATTAGATTATATATATTTAAAATAAATTTTTTTTAATAAAAAAATTGAATAAAAAACAGATTAATAATTATTTTATAAAAAAAACTTGATTTTTAAAATTTTATGAATATATTGGTTTATAATCAATCAAAATGATTATTTTTTTTCAGGCCAAAAATTTAATTTTTTTTAAGCCCATAAAATCTAATTATTTTTAGCCCAAAACCATATGATTTTTTTAAAAATTTATAACATTAAAAATCTGACTTTTTGGAATTATTTTTAAAATAAACAATATTTTTAATAAAATAATTAAATAAAATTAGGGGTAGTGGGTGGTGGGCGGCCGCCGGAGGTCCTCCACCACCAATTTAAATATTTATTGATTAAATTAAAATTTTAAATTTTTGGTGTTTGGGTTTAGCTAGTCAACAAATATTGGTCTTCAATTTGAAAACCAATTGCAAACTAATTATAGAAAATTTTGTTGAGGCAAAATCCTTATTTGATGTTTTAAAGATAACAAACATTTTTTATATTTAAAGTATAATTTTGGGTGAAGTCTAAGGTGAGGGAGTTGTTAAGTCCCTCACCGGTGGACCATAAAAATTTAACCATAGGATGTAATCAATGGTTTAGATATATTTCAATTAAAAAAAGGAACATGTATAATTGTCCACATATAATCCTACCATACCTCCTTTCTTAATTCATTCATCCATCTATCTGTAACTAAGACTTCAACTTTCTATATCATAGAAACTACACCACCTCCTCCGACACAAATTCCAGCGAACACCAACCCAACCAAAAGCAACTACCACCACTCTTTCTCTCGCTCAAGGATTTGAAACAAGATTATTAGTTATTTTTTTGTAACACGATTCCAACATCTCAAAATTAAAGGTACAAACTTTCCATCAATTCACAAGCAATAAAAGCAACATATCAAAATAAATGAAATTAAAATAAAAAGAGATATGAATTGAAGGTAAAGGTAGAACTAAGGTGTGAGATTTGCTTGATTAGTAGTGAAATTAAACGGAAGGATGAAAAAACAAACCCAAAATCCAAATAATAGATTTGAGAGGTGACACAGGTGAACCTCAAAGTTTAAGAAGATAATAAAAAAGGTGTTTTGATTTTCGTGAACACCAATTGTGTCGGTGGTAGTGGTGTAGTGGCGACAACACAATAAGCCAAAATTTGAAAAATAACTCCCAGTGGACATATTTATTGGAGAAACAATATCCACCAGTGGTGGTGGTTGTCACCGTCAGTGGAGGTGGTTGGTGGTGTGGTTATTCACCTGAATTTGCATCGGTGGTTGGTGGTGTAGTTTTTTCAGATGAATCAATGAAGAAGAAGAGGTATGATAATATTTAGTGTGAAAAATTATACATGTTCTCCTATTAATTTTAACACATCTAAGCCCTTGATTATATCTTATGGTTAAATTTTAATGGTCCACCGGTGAGGGACTTAACAGCTCCCTCACCTTAGACTTCACCATAATTTTGATCATTTTGTTGTCTAACAAGTTCTTTTGAGTGTTACTATTAAGACATGATCAATTGACCTATTTTAGCAATTTGTACTCATAATTATAAAGCTTCAACAATTGGTTTGAGATTGATTTCTAGTCTACATATTCGTTCCTATCAAAGAACACACATCAAGCTCAAACATTTATTTTCTTTTGCCAATTGAATACAAAAGAGCAAATAAACACTTTTATGAAGAATCTCATCTATTTGTGCAAAGTTCATTTAAGGCAAGGGATAAAATTGTAATAAATGTTATCCTTCCTATTTTGCGATGCTTGAGGAATAAACATGTGGTTATGACCAAAGGAATTTGTCTCAAGACATTTGTCATTTACTACTTTCTTACAAAGACAAACGAAAAGAATCATGGACCAATGAAATATCAACAAGTCTTACATGTAGGGGTGGAAAAATGGGTCGAGTCCGTCAAGCCAGCCCATTTAACTCGCTATTTTAGGCGGGCTGGGCAAAAGTTTTCGGGCCACCACCTTAAGTTGTCCCGACCCGTTTAACCAACCTAAATAACGGGCCGGTGGCGGGGCAGGTTAGCACGCGAGCTTTAAATATTTTTTTTTATTTTAATTTTTTTCATTTTACATGAAAATTGGATGGTGCAAGGACTATTTTTTTTCTTTATTTATAAAAAATTAAACAGTTTCATCTTATATATATATATATATATATATATATATATATATATATATATATAAACACACACTCTTATTTTATCTAGATAAAATTAACGTTTCTCCCATAGAAGTGTTGACACTTGAATTAAGTTGAATATTTTGGTGTTTTAGTGTCTTTATTTTTAATTTTTTGATGTTATTGTTAAGTTGTTTTGTTTATGTTGAAGATTATGACATTGACTCTTTTTTATTATGCACTTTTAAAAAATATCATTTGTCGGCATCATTGCTAATGGACTAATAATTAATAATTTTGCAGTAAAACAAATTGCAAAAAAAAAAAAGTTTACGGGCCACCCCGTTAACCTGCCAACTCGACGATATACGAGGCCGGCTTGAGTATTGAGCTCACACCCCTAAGTATGCCCGCCCCACCCCATTTATGGACGGGCTTAAGCGGACAGGGCCTAACAGGTGGGCCGCCCGTTTTGCCACCCTACTCCTATGACCTTATCCTTATTTTATGGGAAGTACATTTGCAAGTACAAAAGAAAGAGACAACCATGAACAATAAGAATACAGCTGGTTCCATCCAATATTATGTCCTTGTCCAAATGGACAAACTTGATTCACAAGTCAAGAACGATCTCAAAAGGTTCTCACTGAAAGTTTCATCTTGAATATTTTTATGAGCTGTCATGATTCAGTGGCTACAATCATTCCAACGGCTATACTTCTTCAGCAAGACTCAAGACAGTTTTATTTCCTATAAATAGGACTACATCTAAAAAAATTGATGAACAAGAGTTTTCAATATACAACAAGTATACTTGTCTTTATCATACAAGAAAATCATAAGCTCTTCTTTAAGTTCTCTATCACTCGAAAATCCTTCAATCTAATACTGGATATGTATTATTCTTAGAGTGATTTTATAGAAATCATTTTCATAAACTTTCTACTTGGTTGATTTTATAAAACTTAGATAACAACATCTCTTTATAAGAAAGTGTTGCTCAAGTCAATTAGTTAATACTGATTGAGTGTTGCCTTAAGAACAAGGTAGATTAAGTTTGTAAGGCTTAAAAAAATTTGATCTTAGTTTAGATCAAAAGAAGATTTGTAGTTAGAGATCGAAAGTATCTCAAAGGACATAGTGAAGAAACTGGACTTACCCAACCTTAAGGATGAACTAGTATAAAATTATTTGTGTGTGCTTTTCTTACTCTTCTCTTAATTTTTATAAAACATTACACACATCACACATATTATTATTTTAAATAATTATTATTTAAACATTCAGTAAATAGATTTAAGATCATTCTAACCTTTTATCTTTGATAAACTAACCTTGTTAATTTTATAGTTAAATTTTAAAAGGTTCACAATTCAAACCCCCTTTTCTTAGAAAATTTTTTACTACTTCAAAATCGATTTGGTTTAGAATTGTTTTTTTTTTAATTGAGTTGGTGTGTGATTTTTTCCAAAATTGTTAATCGGATATAATTTTTTGTTAGTGGTGTAGTTAAGGATAACTTAATTTTTTTGAATACCCATACTTGAGAGTTGACATTGCTTAATATAAATCTCAATGTTTTCGGAATAATGTGAAACAATAGTGAGACCATACTTTATAACCTTTCATGTATAATAATTAGGTTGCAACAATTCTTGTTCTCAACAACATTTTCCATTGTTTTATGAACTAATTTATGTTGTAAAGAAGTTTTTTATTTGTTAGTTATTCAATTAAATAGTTAATAATTTAATACATATATTTTACTTTTTTCTTCATCAATTTAATCTGATTCGGTATCAAATGATTTCACCTCACTCACAACGCCATTCACCGTTAGGCCAACAAATTTTGATATAATTTGATACACATTTAAAGATTCTTACCATTGGTGGTAATTAAGGATGAAGAGATTTATAATTGACATAATAACTAACATAATGTTATTCATAATTGATTCAATAAGATAATACAATCCAAAATTCACTTAGGGTGACTTGTTTGGGTTAGATACATAACACTCTATAACTCATACATTTTATGCTTAATTTAATTAAAATTTCCAACTGCTCTAAATGTTTGACCAGGCTTCCACCCCACAGGAATCACATTATTGGCAACAAATACTTTGTGAGACTCAATAGTGGTTAGCCTAATAGTAAATGGTGCTTTCAATGGCGCCCCTTTATTAAATTTCCAAACAGCACCAAATGATTGTTGCATGGTTACATAATTTGCTGAGTTTCCTTCTTTGAGTTCAACTGCTCTAAGATCACCATCCCCATCCTCATATTCAATTAATGTGGCAAAATAATCATCGTTAGATCCAGGGTCTACACGAAAAGCTATTGATACACCAGGGTAGTTGCATGCAACCCTGCAAAAAGATTAAATTATAACTTTCATCAAATACTGCTGGTGAAAACTATAAAAAAAATTCTTTGTGACATAAGCTTAGCTTAATTGATAAGTACATTGCACGTAATGTGTAAGTATCGGAGTTCGATGAAATAGTTTGATGAAAAAAGTGGTTCATGAAATAGTTCATATATATTAAAAATTATGGATTTAATGAAATTTATTGTATGTGATGAAATTATTTGTCTATTTTATTATGCATTTGACTATTTGATATTTCCTATCTAATTTTAGTCAAAAAAATTAATTTTTAATAATTAATAATAATAATAATAATAATAATAATAATAATAATAATGTTTTAAAAATTCAACTCTTAGAAAGAAACGCAAAGAATACCTTCTATACTGAACAGCAATGTTCCCAGCATTGCGTAGATTGTCAGCTTGACCAGGTTTTGCCATGTAACCAAAAGCTCTACCACTCATATCAAAATCATGATCACAACCTGGACACGAATCAGTGATAACTACAGTAACAGGATAGCCTGAGCATGAAGGATTTCCTATGCACTTCACCTGCAATTAAAGCATAATAATAAGGTCAATAATATGTTTATTGCACCTCAAAATAATAATTTAATTCAAATTGTGCCAAAGTTTTTTTAACTTCGTATTATATGGGAAGAGATCTCCGAATTTTTTCTCCTTGTGAAATGTTACCCACTCATCTTTTTCTTTAGATTATTGTTCAAGTCATCAAAAAAATTTGGAAGGTTTAGATTTAAAATGCACTGCCTTCATTAAAAATTCCATTGGATATATTTTTGTAGTATATATATTTTTTTGGAAAGGATCTCACATTGTATAAGTATATATGTCATTACTACAAATGCACTTTCATGATTCATTAGAAAACCAATGTATTTTGTCTATTAATGAATTCAGATACATTTATTTTTTAATGAATCTAAAACCTTATCTGATAATAATACATCTACAAAAGCATAATTTTGATGTCCCTTAACGTTGATGATGTTAAAATGAGAGATAATTTTTTTTAGTATTAAATTTTATTTGGTAAAGCTAATTTAAATTTACGTTAATAATATTGTTTTTCCTTCTACACTTAGAGACATGTATTGATTGTTAGACCTGATAACAAGAACCACAGCCTTTTCCTGATGCAAAAATGACGGGGTTTCCTGCCGATATCATTGACTTGAATGGAGGCAGCCCAACAGCGCTTCCATATCCACAAGCACCACCTGCATATTTATTAAACATAACAATCAGTGATCAAATTCATCAACGATGCAGATTCAAAAATATATGTATTCCAGTTATTTTAATTTTATCACATTATTTGTTGGTACGAGTATGCTGTTTTATGTTAATAACTTGGATGTTGTTAGTATGTTCACAGATTCATTCTTTTCATTTTCAGTAGTATTTGAATAAATGAACATGGTTTATTTTTTGTCAAAAAAAAAATGTACAAAATTTCAATATATACCAAGGACAAATTACATGTACAAAAATTTATATATATACCTTCACTTCCATCACCATCGGGAGGTCCATACCAAGTAGCCCTTGTAGATGATGACCATTCTGAATCAGGCGATGAAGTGACATTAAGAAGCCTCCTAGGATTAAGAGAAGAAGAAGGGGTCACTAGGAATATTGAGAGTGATATTACAAATATAAGAAATTGAGGGAATGCATATCCAAAAGTAAGAGCCATATTATCACAAGACCACTATGATATTATGTTCTTTTTTTTTTTGACCAAATGATATTATGTTCTTACTGACTACTCTATGGATTGTGAAATAAGCTATGGCTAGTTTGGTATTTATAGTGATGGTGTGCTTAGGTTTTTAATTAAAATTAAATTAATTACTCTTTTCGTCTCATAATGAGAGTTATCCATTTGAAAAAAAATAGTCTAAATTCAACGATTCTTTGAATTTTATTGATAATATTAATTTGTAAAAAAAAAATATCCTAAAATGAAATTCACTTACATTGTACCAACAATTAAAATGAAACACACCTCCATATATAGAAAAACTATTTCTATATGTTAAGTAAAATTGACATAATTAACGGATATAAGTGAAAGTTAAATAATTAAGAGTATATTATGCTTGTACTTGTACCACAAAAAAAAGTGTATTATGTTTCTTATATTATCTTATTTTTGGGATAAAAAAAAATTATATCTCCAACGTTAAATATAAGACTGTCTTGATTATTTTTCTTTATTATTTTTTATAATACCCTCTTTAGATTTTCAAATATATTAATTATTTACAAATATAGCCTCAATTAATTTATATATTTTTTAGATATTTTTTCTTTGTAGCATTTTAAATATAATAACCTAATTTTTTTTATTTCTTATATATATATATATATATATATCTGTGTGTGTGTGTGAATTTTTAATATATATTATGCATAATACATACTATGTTGTTCATATTATGCGCAATTGAAACAACAAGTATATAACTCAAACAACAATAAGTCAATAAGAAAATACACCGGTCAATATTCGTCAATAAAAAAATACACTGGTAATAAATAAAATGAAGACAAATAGGAAATTCATTTATTATAAGTTTGAAAAGTCAAAAGGAAATAAAAGTGTCGTCATAGTACAAAAGTTGACTTCACGTATTAAAATATATTCAAACAAAATTATTCAATATTTGTTCTGATATATATATATATATATATATATATATATATATATATATATATATATATTTGGTTTAAATTTGGTTTAAATACAATTTTGACTTTGACTAATACATTTTATTATGTGATATTTTTCCTTATATTCAAAACATGAGTAGTAAAATCTTTTATTCTATATGTTTGTTACTATGCTTGCAACTTAAGCATCACTTTTACCCTAAAATTTGAAAATTTCCCTCTCATTTCTTATTAATTGTTTTTTCATTAACTACTTTTACAATGATGATTCATGCATATGTATAATTATTGGTCAATTAGTCAATCCAGTGACAATTGATAATTCCCATATATTTGAATTGTCGGTGAGTTCAAAGAATTGTTGCCTTTAATTGGTTCATGCATACTCATTAATAATTAATTTTTAATTGTTGCTCTACTTAGTTAGCTGATTATTTATATAATTAAATAAATAAATAAATAAATAAAGAAAAACTTTTCCAATGACTGTGATACAAGCACCGGCCAAACTAAATTATTAAATTATTGGTTCATCTCTTCTCTTTCCAATACCAATGCAAAGCCTTCATTCATTCTCATGACGAAACTCTTCTTCCCCCTCACTAAAGCAAATGTAAACTAATAAACTCTACTTATAATGCAACTTTACCTCACCTCCTTTGAAAACTATGCTAGATGACGTGTCATCGCTTCTTATATTCCGCCGCCCAATAAATTGTCTGTTAGCACCGATGTTTATGACAATTTACGACAAATAGGGTTGGTGAAAATTCTCATCTCACTCTCTCGGAATTATCCTTCCTCTCATCAGATATGTCCCGGTAATTTACTTCCAATTATTTTTGAAAATTTTGTTATCTCTTCTCTTTGTTATGAAAAATAATAAATCAACAAAGTATGAAATATTTGAGTTATTTATATGCTCTGTATTAACTACTCTAAATTCTATATATAATTGAAAATTACTTGATATGAGGTTAGTACCTAATTTTATTTTGGCCTTACCTAGGTAAGTTATGTATCTCCATTATTTTCTACATGATAGTGAAAAGAAAATTGTTTCTTAAACGCACTGATCAAACAATTAGAGGTTTGTGCTTGAATGATTATGTTGCATAAACATTTGTTTGACATGCTCTCAAACACTTCACTTTCTCATGGCTTTTATTATGTGGGAGCACACTGTGTTTTTATTTTTGCCTTTGGATAAGTTGCAAACAGCCAAACACCTACAACAATTCAAAATGTTAAACCTTTAGATGATTTTTGCACTTCTATAAGTTGTTTTTCCCTTTTGATCTACCATTTCTTACATTTCCAATTTCTCCTCCTCACAGAGCAATAATGATGAATTGGACTTTCCATTGTTATGGTGTAGGTTGCACCTTAAATCTTCTAATTTGAACATAATGAAGTATGTATGATTTTCTATTTTGATATTTGTTATCTTCTGATCTTGATTATAATTTTCTGCAGTGTTTGAAGATTTCTCCAAAGTTTCTTCTACAAGTGTTGTCACGGTGCATTCACGTTCCACCTTATTTGTTTGAATTTTATCTTTGTTTTTATATAAGCTTATAATTATCATATTCACACATTAGCTGTGGAAAGAAATCAGTTGACATTATGTAATCAAACACTTAGTGTAAATTTTTAGTTCTTTTCAATGTTATGTTTATGTGTTTAGACAAAAATATTAACTGACTCATTCATAATACGTGTTTTAGATTTCATGGTATTGTTTGTTAGCAAAAACTTAGATTGATATCACAAAGAAGATACTTCTTTGTAATGATAGATGAAGAAGCAAATGAGGGAATTATTATTATTGAGATAAATTCAACTCCTAGTGTATGGACTTAAGAGGAATTACAATATAAGATAAGATGGATGTAATTATGAATAAAGAGGAGAGAACTCCAAGAGTAAGAGAGAAAAGAAATATATATCTTCACAAATCATCCATACCCACATTCTCAATCCCCTTTGTATAAATAGACCCTTATCTAACAAAACCCCTCAACTTCACATTAGGAATACGTTTCCTGCTCCCTCTCTTTACTTCTTGAATTTGTAGAATTAAGGCACTTTGTTGTGACTCTTGCATAACAGAATTTGAATCATTTAGAATGCCTTGCCGTCCATCTTTATTTATTATCTTCTGACTTGGCATTCTCTTTACAATACCTTCCCCTTTAAAATCAACCTTGTCCTCAAGGTTGAAGTTAGGATAATTGGAAACTATGTCTTCATAGTCTTCCCAAGTAGCCTCATTTTCTCCTACATTTTCCCATTGAATAAGCACCTGATGAACTAACTCTGTCCCCTTGAAAATGACACGATCTTGTAACCCTTTAGTAGGCTGAAAAATGGGTCCCAACTCATGAGTAGTCATGGGGAGAGGCATATAAGGTTCAGAGCAAGAACCTTTAAACAACTTCAATTGTGATATGTGAAAAACGGGATGTATTCTTGCCTCCGTAGGAAGTTGTAATTTATAAGCAACCATGCCCACCTTCTCAATTATCGCAAATGGTCCAAAATAACGCATTCCCAACTTCTGATGCTTCCTCAAAGCTGTAGAGTTTTGTCTATAGGGCTGCTATTTCACCAACACTTTATCACCAACTTCGAAAACCACATGTCTTCTGTGTTTGTCAGCCTGATTTTTCATGGCTTGCTGTGCTCGAAGTAAGTTAGACTTGAGTTGTGACAACAGATTGTCTCTATCAAGGAGTTGTTGTTGGACAGTTACAACATCATTAGGATTTGGAGTGTACCTCACTAATGATGGGGCATCCCTGCCATACAAAGCTCGAAATGGAGTCATTCCTAAGCTGGTGTGATATGCAGTATTATACCAGTACTCAGCCCAATCTAATGCCCTGAACCAAGTTTTTGGTTGTTGAAATGTAAAACATCGCAAACACATCTCTAGACATTTGTTTAATGCCTCAGATTGACCATCAGTTTGAGGATGGTAAGCTGAAGACATAGCTAAAGTTGTTCCCTGCAATCGGAATAAATTTCTCCAGAAATTACTGATAAACACCTTATCTCTATCAGACACAATTGATTTGGGTAGACCATGAAGCTTGACAATATTTTTCATAAATGCTTCAGCCACAGACTTGCTATTATAGTCGGTTTTCATTGGAATAAAATGACTATATTTGGTTAGTCTATCAATGACAACCATGATCACAGTGTATCCATGTGAGGGAGGTAAACTTGTGATAAAGTCCATGGCTATATCTTCCCAAACTTGCTCAGGAATTGGCAAAGGCTGCAATAGTCCAGCGGGAGCCCTTGTGTCATATTTAGCTTGTTGGCATATGACACAACTTTGCACAAACTGTTGAATATCTTGTTTCATGTTGACCCAAGAAAACTGAGCAGAAATTCTAGCCAATGTTCTAGTGATACCAGCATGTCCTCCAATAGGTGAGCTGTGGAACTCTGACAAAATTTTCTCTCTAAGTGCTTGATTTGTAGGCACCACAATTTTTCCATTGAAAAATATCAAGCCTTCCTGCTTGATAAAGCCCTAACCCTTTGAAGCTTTTTCTTGTAACGATGCATCTTGTTCTGTAGCTAATCTCAATTCATTAAGAAATTGAGTTTTAGGTTCTGACCAGGCCACAAATAGGACTCGAGAAAGAGCATCAGCTGCAACGTTTTCCTTGCTTGGCTTGTACTCAATGGTGAAATCATATCCAATGAACTTATGCAACCAAGCTTGTTGTTCCGGCGTTTGAAGAGATTGATCCATTAAGCTTCTTAAACTCTTCTGATCTGTTTTGATAATGAATTTATGCCCCAACAAATAATGTCTGAACTTGGCAATAGCTTCCGTGATTGCAAATAACTCCCTTATATAAGCTGACTGTTTTTGCATCCTTGGGACCATCTTCTTGGAAAAGAAAGCAATGGGGTGTCCTCCTTGACTTAAAACTGCTCCCACCCTAGTACCGGATGCATCCGTCTCCAATGTAAACGGTTGATTGAATTGTGGTAATGCCAATACAAGTGCAGAGGTTATTGCAGACTTGAGATGCTTAAAAGCTCGATCTGCATCAAAGTAAGCTTCTTTCTTCAGTAAGTTGGTGAGAGGGGTAGCGATGGTAGCATAACCCTTAATAAATCTTCTATAATAGCCAGTCAGTCCTAAGAAACCCCTGAATTGTTTGACATTAGTGGGTTACGGCCAATCTAGGACAGTTTGAACCTTCAATTTATCCATGGCAACACCAGAACCTGTAACAGTGTGTCCTAAATAATCCACTTGCTTCATTGCAAAAGCACATTTGGATAGTTTAACAAATAGTGTGTGGTGCTTCAGTATTTGTAAAACTGTCTCCAAATGGTGCAAGTGAGTGGAAAAAGAAGGACTATATACTAGTATGTCATCAAAAAATACAAGAACATACTTTCTCAAGAGGGGCTGAAAAATTTGATTCATCAAGCATTGAAAGGAGGGAGGTGCATTTGTCAATCCAAAGGGCATGACAAGCCACTCATAATGGCCCTGGTGAGTCCTAAATGCAGTTTTGTATCTATCAGCTGGTTTTACCAAGATTTGATGATAACCCAACCTCAAATATAATTTAGAAAAACATTGTGCACCGAACAGTTCATCAAGTAGCTCATCAACGGTGGGCATGGGGAAAGAGTCTTTGACAGTGATTGCATTTAGAGCCCTGTAATCTGTGCAAAATCTCCAAGTTCCATCTTTTTTTTTACTAACACAATTGGAGAAGAAAAAGGACTATTACTTGGTTGTATGATTCCTTCATCCAACATCTCTTGAATCATCAATTCAATCTGCTCTTTTTGACTCTGGGGATATCGATAAGGTCTTACTTTGACCGGTTTAGATCCCTCTAGTATTGGAATTGTGTGATTTTGTTGCCGTGGAGGAGGCAAACCTGTAGGTTTGTCAAAAACTTCTTTGTAATTGTTGAGCAACAAAACCATTTCTGGTTCCATATTCTCTGGTAACTCCAACCAGCTATCTTGAGGTCCAATAGGGTCAGCTCTATGTATAGCAAAGCAAGCCTCAATAGAATTGGTTTGGCAGAGCCTACGCATGTGGTGTAGGTGAGCCTGTTGTGGTACGGTGCTTTGTTCCCCATGTAGTGTAATAAACTTGTTGGAACAAAGGATGTTCAGATCTAACTCTTGATGTTTTGATGATAACAAAGTATTAATGAACAATAGGGTATTTTAATATTTATCTGAAGTGTGCAGATTAAATGTATAATGTTATATTAAAAGAAGCTCTGAAACAAAGTATTAGCAAGGATATCAGAAGCAACGCTAATCAGAAGCAAGTCATCTCAGAAGTTATGTTGAATCAGAAGCAACGTATGGAGAAGACCAACAGTTTCAGAAGCAGAAGACTCAGAAGCATATGTCTGATACATAGGCTCTGAATAACAAGCCAGGAATGTCAGTGTTAACTGATAGTGATTCAATGATTGGAAATCATTTCAATGAAAGGCTGTGATTGATTAATACATCATAGTACTACATCCTTATCATCAAGGATAGTGACGTTAGTACTATTTTACTCCATAAGGGCGAATATTCTCAAACAAAAGGAATAACAGGATAAGCATTACCAGAATTGGCAAATATCCCCTGTTAACTTTGTCCTTTCACAGCTGGCTTGAAAATGACCTCTGCAACGGTCATTATCTTCAAACGTCTCTATTTTCTCTTCACATATAAATAGAGAACCTCATTTTGAAGATCAAGGTTACAACAACACGAGCACGAATACAACTTTACTCCTTTACATAAGACTGAAAGCACTGCTTCTGAAACTATTTCTGTTGTGCTTCTGACACTCTGTTTTTCTAATTCATTAGGAATTCTGTGTTAGAGTCTTAAGAGTCTTGAGTTGTAATCTTGAGAAAACTCTTGGTTTTATAATCAAGTGTTTATTACTTTCTATTATTTCATTTTGTGTTAGGAAGTCTCTTGCTAGTGTGCTTGAGCAAATAGGAAGTCTCTTACTTGTGTGTTTGAGCATTGTAATAATCTAGGTGATTATAGTGAAATCCCTTGAAAGTGCAAGGGGACTGGACTACTCTCGGTTTGTGAGAGGAACCAGTATAAAATTGCTTGTCTTGTCTTTCTCTCTCTATCCTTACTCTTGTGTGAGTGTGTTAATTGCGTTTATTTATCCGCTGGTGCTTCTGATAAGCTTAAGAACTTAGTAGAAGTTTATCAAAATACCAAAACACAATTCAACCCCCCCTTCTTGTGTTTTTCACACCTTCAATTGAAACAAAAAGATCCTGAAAAACACCATGTCTGGAGAGTCAAGTCCAAAGAAAACTGCTATTCCATATGATTACAGTTCTAAAAAGTCTGAGAAATCTGGTGGAACTTATAGCAAAGCACCCAAGTTCAATGGTGACCAATCAACCTTTAACTGGTAGAAATACAAAATCTATCCTCATATCATAGCTGAAGATGAAGGTTTATGGGACATCATTGAAGAAGGTGTTAGTTTTCAAGACAAGCTTGATGAAGATGGTAAGACTACAGCAGCTGTGAAGAAGACCTTCACAGCTGATCAAAAGAAAGAATGGAAGAAACACAACAGAGCTATTTCTATCCTTGCTAGCTGTATCACTCATGATGAGTTTTTAAAACTTGGAAACAGATATAGTGCTAAGGGTATTTATGACTCTTTGTGTGCTACTTATGAAGGAAACCAACAGGTGAAAGAAGCAAAGGCTAATCTTCTAGTTCATTAGTATGAAATGTTTAAGATGAAAGACACAGAAAGCATTGAAGAAATGTATGCAAGGTTTAAAATCTTTGTTTCTGGTCTTGGAGTCTTAAAGAAAAGTTATACCACTGCTGATCATGTTAAGAAGATTCTGAGGTGTTTACCACCCAAGTGGAGACCTAAAGTCACTGCTATACAAGAAGCAAAAGATCTCAATACCTTAAGCCTAGAAGAGTTAACTAGTTCTCTCATAAGTCACGAGATGGAATTAGCTTCTGATTAGCCCAAGAAGAAATCAAAGTCATTGGCCTTGCCAACAACTTTGAAATCTCCTAAAGCTTTAAAGGCTAAAGTTATTGAATCTGATGCTGATGAATCTTCTGTAGATGATCAGGAGGATGGATCAGATGAGGAACTCTTTGCTCTGCTTTCAAAGTTCAGAAAATGGAATAAGTAAAAAAACAACAAAGCTTCTGGAAGAAGTTCTGGTTCTAAGAGTTATGGGAACAAAAGCTCCAATGTTAAAGACAAGAAGGATGGTTCTAAAAATAGTTGTTTCAACTGCAAAAAGACTTGTCATTTTATTGCTGATTGTCCTGATTTGAATTCCAATGGTAAAGGGAAAAAGGGCAACTTCAAGAATAGAATGAAGAAGAGTCTTATGGCAACTTTTGAGGACCTTGAGAAGTTAACAGATACTGATAAAGATGATGAGGAAGCAAACATAGCACTTATGGCTACAACATCTTTTGATAATGAATCTGATATGGAGAATGAATCTGATATTGATGATATTGATGAGGTAATTTCTAAACTTCCTCATGATAAGCTTCTGATTGCTCTAAAAGACACTATGAAGCAATACACAAACAAGTCAAATGATTTCAAAAGTTTAAAAACTAAAATTGACTTGCTTACAGAGAAATCTGACCAACTTCAATCTCAATACAATGAATCACTTTTGAAAATCAAAGAGCTTGAAGAAGGTTGTGTTGCTTGTAACAAATCACATGATAAGCACGAAGTTGCTCTTCATGAGTTTGTTAAACAAAATGTTAACAAGAGCAAAGTTGCTTCCATGATTTACAGTGTGAGCAAGAACAAAGGATATGGACTTGGTTATTCTGCATCTTCTGATAAAGAAAAATCAAGTCAGTCTGTTTGTTTGAGCAAAACACCTCCTCCTCTCTATTCCACTTTCATATCATAAGCTGGTAATTCTAAGAAAGTTTCACAAACTTCTGTTTTGGATAAGGGAAAATCAAAAGTCTCAGAAGATGACACTTCAGTGATTTCTGATAACTCAAATTCAAAAATGAGATATTCAGAAGTAAAGATTCTGAAGAGACCAGTTCCTAATTCAATTAAGGTTCTGAGAACTTCAGAAGCTAGTACTTCTGATACAAAGTCTGTGAAACCTATTAGAAGTTTTGGCAAGAAGAAGTATGCTCCTCAAACTGGTTTTCAAAAATCATACTTCTACAAGGCCTACACTAACCCATCTGGACCCAACAAGGGTTGGGTACCAAAATCTGAAATAGTTTATGTTGCAGGTTTGCACTCAAAAAGAGAAAAACTCAAGTACATGGTACCTGGACAGTGGCTGCTCTCGACACATGACGGGAGAAAAGCATTTATTCCTCACCCTGAATCTGAAAAAGGGAGGATCTGTAGGATTTGGTGGGAACCAAAAAGGCACAATAATTGGCACTGGTACAGTAGGTAATTCCTTCTCTACTATTTCTGATGTTCTTCTTGTTGATGGACTTTATCATAACCTTCTTAGCATAAGCCAATTATGTGATAATGGTTATGAGGTTGTTTTTAATAAGAACACATGTACTGTAAACAGATACTCTGATAAGTCTATAGTTTTCAAAGGAAAAAGGAAAGGCAATGTTTACAAAACCAATCTTTTTGAATTAGTAGAACAACAAGTTGTTTGTCTTTTGACTCTGAGTGAAGAAAAGTGGGTCTGGCATAACTGGAGATTAATCTCTAAGCTTAGTAGTCAAGATCTTGTGAGAGGCCTACCTGTTCTAAAATATCAGTCAGACACAATTTGTGGTCCTTGTCAAAAAGGAAAGCTTTTCAAAAGCTCTTTTAAAGATAAAAACATTGTCTCTACCACAAGGCCTTTGGAACTGCTTCATATTGATTTATTTGGACCAGTTAGTACTGCTTCAATAAATGGTAAGAAGTATGGACTTATCATTGTAGATGATTTCAGTAGATGGACTTGGGTTAAATTCCTTAGATCCAAGGATGATACTGTTGTACCCCAATTTTGGACCTAAAATCCATTGTCCTCTTTTTTTCGTTATAAAATGTCAAAAAATATTCATCGCATAATGATATGTCATCACGTCCGTCCTTTTTTTTTTTCGTCGTTTTGTTTATGTTCGTTTTTTATCACTTTTTTTGTGGTCGTACTTTTATTTCTAATCATTTATCATCATTATTCTCTACATTACTATTCTTATCATTTATATCATTATTATTATTATTATTTATCAAAAATCCTTTTTTCAAAAAAGAGAGCTTTGCATTAGTTGTTTATTTATCCATTTCTTTAATTACTACCATAAATCTAAATTTATTTATAAAATATATTTATAAACCAAAAGAATCAAAAAAAGATGATTTTATTTTACCTTCTCCTCTTTTTGATTTTTGTCATATTTTATCTTTTGTTATTATTATTAATTACTACTATTATTATTTTTATTTTTATTTTTTTCAAAAAAATCCAAAAATACATAGCTTTTTTTTCTCTCTTTCTTTTATTTGATTTTTGTTGTTTTTCTTTGCTTCGGTCTCAACTAAAATTAAAATACAGAACAGAAAGAAACATCAAAAAAATTGAAAAAAAGGATCCGATGTAATCTCTGCAAATCAGTACCAATAACAATGACATCTCTTCTGTTTTTTTCCCATTCTAATACCTTTTTTCTCACCACAAGCTGATACCACAAAAGAACTTGGTTCCCTTTCCTTCTCTGATCATCAAACCCTAATTCCCCAGTCTATTAAACAGAACACAATTCACAGCAAAAAAAAGGGGGGAGAACGGCAGAAAAACCTCAAACACAAAAATACAGAATCTGAACCTAATCAAAAACCAAAACCAACCTTCACAAATCATCCTAACACTAGAAATCGATTCTCTCTCTCACTTGGAGGAGAAATCGATTATCACGAAAACACCTTCAACCACCATAGACGAAAACAGAGCCTCCATACCCGTTCACCTAGCAAGCAGAAGGAAGACAAAAAGGAAATTAAGGCAGAGACAGAAAGAAAGGGAGACGGAGCCGAGCACAGAAAAGAAAAAAAGCTCAAAGACAAGAACAACTTACACTGCGGTTTCGGTAGCTTTTCTTTTCCCTTTCTCCTTCGTTTTTTTTCTTCATTCTCTGTATGTTCATTTGCATCTCTGAGCTTTGTTTGCGCGACCAATATGTTCATGAGTAGTTAGGTTTTGTTTTATTTTTAGAGTTAGGGTTTCGGATCTGTGGAGTCCGATCCGGACGATTTGTTGTTTGTTTGTTATTTCTGAGCATAGAATCGCGTTTAGGAGACGTTTTTGGGTAGGGTTCATGTTTTGAGTTTCTTGATTTGAGCAATTTATGGGTTAGGGTTCATGTGGTTTATTGTGTTCTTGAGAAGGAAAAAATGAAGAAGAAACCAGAAAGAAAGGGAAGAGAGCGTGAGAGAGAAAAGTTGAGAAAGAAATTGAAAAAACTAACCAAATGAGGAAAAGAACAAAACCTAATAACCCCCCATTTGTTTTTACTCCGCGCGCCCCCCTTCCCTTCTCAGCGCACCCCCTTTACCGGTTACTGAACCGGGTTGTGGGCCGGGTCCGACCTGACCCGGCTCTCTTTCTAAAATTGATGTTGGGCCTGTTTATGCCCCAGTTCGTTTTTTTTGGTCTTTTCTTGTTTTTTTTTCTGTTCTTTTTATTTATTTATTCTATTTTTATTTATTAATTTGATTTTATTTCTTCTTTATATATTTATCTCATTTTAATAATTAGGTGTATGTTTGAGACAATGATTTTCTATATAAAATTGTTGAGTTCACATTATAATACTAATAGTCAAAGATTTTAAACCAAAATATATGTGTGTTTTATTGTTTGCCTTTTTTTTATAAAAATCACTAAGTTAAAGTGTTATTGCAAAAAAAAATAGGAAAACCAAAAAATCTTTTTTAACTATTTTGATGTCAAAAACCAAAATGTTAGTTTGTTTGTCTTGTTTTCTTTTTCTTTAGTTGTTTAGTATGCAAAAATATAAAAACAACAAAAAAATGCTAGAAATTTAAATATGCTATGTTTGAATTCCTTTTTTTGTGATGATTGATTTTGTCTTTGTTAATTTCATTTTTATGAAAATATATAACATGCTTTCATTAGAAATTTTCATGCATACATGCATTTAAAAATCTTACATTTTTACCCTACATCACATTATGCATTTTTTAGTCACATAACCTTTTTTTACAAAATTTCTACATCACATTACATTTTATATAACATGTTCACTACACATTTTCATGCATACATGCATTTGCAACACTACATTTTTTTTACTACATCACAATCTACACTTCTTGCATTTTTTATATGACATTGACACTAATTTTTTGCATCACACTACAATTTCACATTACAATCTTACTTCACATTTTCCTACATGCATTGCATTTAGATTAGGACAATGCATCATTTTAAAAATGCATGTTAGAGGCAATATTTTAATTAATAAAATCATTGAGCTCTAACATTGTCATTAATAGTTAAGGGCCTTTTGGCCTAAATTCATTCTCTTCATAAAAATAAAAACATTTCTTTTGATAAATAAAATTGCATGTTGCTTGTGTGCCTAAGTTAGAATTATTTGTTGTTGTGAGTGATTTTCAAAAGTGTTATTATCATATTTTCACCTTAGACATTTTTTTTCACACACTTCACCTTTAAGTTAGAATATAATATCTTGCTATGTGTGTTATTTTTTGATAGATTAGATGCATATTCATTATCATATTTATTTCTCCGCACTTGCATTTTTACTTTTATGCATTGTTATTTATTTATTTATTTATTTATTGCCTCTTATTATTATTTATTCATTTGATTCGATATGGTTGTAAATATTAATTATTCAATCGGGTTGTAATAGCGTAAGACTTTATTTATTGTTTTTACTGCTTTCCTAGCTCACACATCACACACAACGCCAAAAATTTATTTCCAAAGGAGAGGACTCGTAGTTGATTTTCAAATTGATTACGAGACTTTTTTCGAAACGAAAAAACCTTTTTAAAAAAAAAACAAGCATGCGATCCTTTTACAAAACAGCGCAAGTTCACCTTAATCTCAACGTCACTACAATCATTTTAACATGCTTTTATCACAACATTTGTTACAACATCTTTTCATACATTTTTTTTGACAACAAGAACTTCTTTTCTTTACAACACACTTTTTCAACAATAAAAAACGAATACACTTTCGTTTTCAAACAACAACTTTTTCTTTACAACATCTTTTCTTACAACCTCTTTCTCTCAACAATTACACTTCTCTCAAAAATCTTTTTTTTACAAACAAAAAAATATTTACACTTCTTTACTTTATGAAATAAAATTTTCTTAACTTTTACCCACTTTCTTTTTTCTTCTATACAATTTCTCCCTTCATTCTTAAAGCATGTATATAAAAAGCACAAAAACATATAAGAGGTTACCATGGAGTACCATGGGCGCTTGAGGTGCTAATACCTTCCTCAAGTGCAACTAACCCCCGTACCTTAGAATCTCTTCTTTTAAAGGTTTTCAATTTTTCCCCTCCTTTGGAAATGAAAAATAAAACTGTAGTGGGGTATCTCTCAAAAATCCCGCAACAGATACATATTATGTGTTTAAAACCTTCTGCACTCAAATACAAGTTGAAAAAGACTTGAAAATTGTTAAGGTTAGGAGTGATCATGGTGGTGAGTTTGAAAATGAACCTTTTGAAATCTATTGTGAAAATAATGGAATTCTTCATGAGTTCTCATCTCCTAAAACTCCACAGCAAAATGGTGTTGTAGAGAGAAAGAACAGATCTTTACAAGAAATGGCCAGAACCATAATGCATGAAACTAACCTAGCAAAACATTTTTGGGCAGTAGCAATAAACACTGCTTGTTATATTCAAAATAGGATCTATATCAGACCTTTATTGAATAAAACAGCATATGAATTGTTCAAAGGAAGAAAACCTGATATTTCTTATTTTCATCAATTTGGTTGTACATGTTACATTCTGAATTCTAAAGTTCATTTAAAGAAATTTGACTCTAAAGCTTCTAAGGGTATCTTTATTGGATATTCTGAACGCTCTAAGTCATACAGAGTGTATAATTCTGAAACTAACACTGTTGAAGAATCTATGCATGTAAGATTTGATGACAAAGAGCCTGATGATGATAAGTCAGAGCTAGTTGAAGTTATTGCAGATAATCTAGAATCAGAAGTTGAAACTGTAGAAGTTAACAAAAGTTCAGAACCTGAAACAACTTCTGATGATCAAGAAACTGCTTCTTCTGAAGATGTTCCAACTACTCAAATTGATAGTGATTCTGATGCTGAGATTGAAGAAGTAATTAAGAAGAATTCTTTCAAATACAAGTCATCTCATCCAGAAGAATTGATCATTGGAAACAAAGAAAGTCCTAGAAAAACAAGATCAAGTTCACAAAAGGAAGATGCAATGTTCAGTTTGGTTTCTCTCAATGAACCAAAGACTATTGATGAAGCTCTAAAAGAAAAAGTTTGGATCTTAGCTATGAAAGATGAACTACATCAGTTTGACAGAAATGAAGTTTGGAATCTAGTTCCTAGACCAAAAGACAAGAACATTATTGGAACAAAATGGGTGTTCAGAAACAAGCTCAATGAACAAGGAGAAGTAACTAGAAACAAAGCAAGATTAGTTGCACAAGGTTACAGTCAACAGGAAGGGATTGATTACACAGAAACTTTTGCTCCAGTTGCTAGATTGGATGCAATCAGGTTATTTCTTTCCTATGCAGTTAACCTTGGTATCACTCTATATCAAATGGATGTGAAGAGTGCATTTCTTAAAGGTTTTATCACTGAAGAAGTATATGTCAAACAACCTCCTGGTTTTGAAAATACTCAAAATCCTGACCATGTTTATAAACTGCAAAAGTCACTTTATGGTCTTAAACAAGCTCCTAGAGCTTGGTATGATAGACTGAGTAACTTTTTGGTTGATAATGGTTTTGAAAAAGGACAAGTTAACTGTACACTATTTAGAAAAACCTTGAAGAAAGACATTCTGATTGTTCAAATATATGTTGATGATATTGTTTTTGGTTCAACTAATGGTTCTCTATGCAAGAATTTCTCTAAGTTAATGGAAAAAGAATTTGAAATGAGCATGATGGGAGAGATGAAGTTCTTTCTTGGAATTCAAATCAATCAAACAAAGGAAGGAACATACATTCATGAAACCAAATATACAAAGGATCTCTTGAAGAAGTTCAATCTTGAAGATTGTAAGCCAATGAATACTCCAATGCATCAAACAACAAGCATGAGTCTGGATGAATCTGAAGGCAAAGTTGATCAGAAGTTATATAGAGGTATGATTGGTTCTCTACTCTATCTAACTGCATCTAGACCTGATATTATGTTCTCTGTATGCTTGTGTGCAAGATTTCAATCAGATCCTAGAGAATCTCATCTCACTTCTGTGAAGAGAATCTTTAGATATCTGAAAGCTACTTGTAATTTTGGATTACTTTATAAGAAATCCAAGAAATATGAGTTAAATGGATTATGTGACGCTGATTATGCTGAAGATAAACTTGAAAGAAAATCAACAAGTGGCAGTTGCCAATTTATGGGTGAAAATCTTATCTCCTAGTGTAGCAAGAGGCAGACCACCATTGCTATGTCCACAGCAGAAGCAGAATACATTTCAGCTGCTAAATGTTTTACACAACTTCTTTGGATGAAATATCAATTAGAAGATTATCATATAAGCAGTCACTATATACCTTTATATTGTGATAATACTGCAGCCATTCAGCTTTCCAAAAATCCTATTTTACACTCTAGAGCAAAACATATTGAGATCAAACATCATTTTATAAGAGATTATGTTGAGAAAGGTATTATAGATATCAAGTTTGTTGATACTGAAAAACAATGGGCTGATATCTGTACAAAACCTTTAGCTGTTGAAAGATTTGATTTCATAAAGAAAAATCTCAACATGGTGTTTGTTCCTGATTGTTAAGTTCTATTGAGTAAAATTTGTTTTTAAAATCTGTTAAGGATTAGAAGATGTTGAACCTTAGAACCTCAAGGTCAGAAGTTCTGATGTGTAACTACTTCTGATAAGTATCAGAATCAACAGAATGGTTCTGATGTGGTAGTGGAACAGTTTACAACCTTTTTCATCTAACTGCTGTCTACTAACGCACCAGTTATTTAAATAATTTTCTAATACACGTGTCGTTTTGCAATTAGTTGAGTATTGGTTAATGATGAGTTTTAGCGCTTAAAATGAATATGACTATTCTGTCCTTTTTGTGTTGTACTGTTTGTTTTCTAAAAATATACACTTTTGTCACTTGCACACAAACACGTTCACAACCCACACATTTTCATATTCTCTCTAAACCTCCAAACGCTTCAGTTTTCTTTTCTTCTTCTCTAGCAAAACTAAAACCCTAACCTTCAAACAATGGCATCATCATCGTCTACTGCTTCTCTATCGGTGAAACCCATAGTTGATTTGGAAAATCAAAAGAAGTACAGAATTAGAAAAGACACTATGTCTTTCAAGTATAAAAGTTTGAAGTGCATGGTAGAAAACCGGGTTGATTTCGAGAGTTTGAAAGCAAACGGCTTTGATTTACAGAAGTTGTTCTTCTATCAGGGGTTAGAACGCTACTTCAAAATTCTGAATGGTCCTATCTTTGAAGAGATGGTAAAAGAGTTCTGGATGAAGGCATATGTTTTTGATAAGCAGTCAGCATATATCGAAGTTCAGAATCTAGTGAAGAAAAACCCTCTGCTAAAAGGGAAATCAAGAGAAGAATTGGGTCTTCCTGAGTTTACCCAAACTGAAATCAGATCAAACATTGCTGGAATGGATATCAAAATCACTGCAGATCATATTGCAAAGGCTTTGAATCTACCCAATCAAGGAATTCATCTTGCTGGTTACAAGACTAAGCCACAAGATCCAACTGTTCAAGCAACTTTGTTTGAGAATGTAAACTCTAATGGACAAAAAGAGTTGAAGGTGTATTTCAAAGGAGTTTACAAAGTGTTGTTTGAATCCATTGCTACGAAAGCAGGTGGTACTGATTGTATTTCTTCCGAACAGAAATACTTCATGCATTATCTTCATAGCTTTGTCAAGATGAATGTGTCAAGATACATTTTTGATCATCTATGTGAAGTGATCAAAAATAGTACTGACAAGGGTCACACTAACTGTCATCATGTTAGGTTGCTATCTCACATCTTTTATCTGAGCAACTTTCATGAAATTCTAAAAGAGAATTTTCCATCTTTTGTCAAAGCTACTTTTGTGGAATCAAGGATTGTTGATGGTAAGTCCTTAAAGAAGATGTTCCTAGTCAAAGGAAAAGTTGTGGTTCCTAACAACCCTTTCCTAATGAACAAAGAAGAGGAAGTGTTTATTCTTCCTTCCCTGGTGTTGATATTGAAAAGGGAAAGAAGATTGCTGATGATTGGTTTAATCACTAGAATGAAGAGTATGGATTGGAAACATCTGGTAATGAAGTGGATATAACTCAACTGGGCTTTGATCAGAAACAAGATTTTGTGATGAAGACTACTGTCACCAGAGACAGAGCAAAAATAAAAAATCCTTCAATTGGTGGTGTCAAGATCTTAACAGAAGAACAGATTGAGAATCTTGATTGAGAATCTGAGGAGAGAAGAAAGGTCTAAGAAGGCTGAGGACAATAATAAAAACAAGAGGAAGATTATTGTTGAGTCTGATGAAGAAGAAGAGGATGATAATGAACCTCTTGAGTTGTAGAAGAAGAAGATAGTCAGAGAAAGAGCTGCTCACAAACGTCAGAAGCATCAAGGTACATCTTCTAATGCTTTTATTAATGAGTCTGTTGAATCTCAATTTAGAAATGATGAACCTATTCTTGAGCCTGTTTTTGTGAAACCTTCTCCAACCAAACCTTCATCTGAACCTGTATTAGAACCAAATGTTTTAGATATGCTATCTGAACATTTGTCACCTCAAACCATTCATGCAGAAACTAACAACTTACCTGAAACACCTTCCAAACCTTCTGTTGTTATACCTTCTCCTTCTGAGAAATAGGGTCTTGATAAGCTTAAAGAAAAATATGGTGATCCTCTTAGTGATGTCAGTTCTGATTCTGATACTGAATCTGATAACACCAAGCTTAACCCCACTCCTACTCATGTTTACACTCCTCCACCTGTCACTATGCCAACTAGCCCAATCATAGAAATTATTAATCCTTTAATTTAATCTTTTTCACAACCTGCCTTCACTATCAGCTCACCTCCATCACCTCAACCTCCTGTTTCTCCTCCATCTAACCTTGAGCAAAATATCAACCAAACTATTTTTGAGCCTGAAATTACATATCAATCTATCCTAGAAAGCATTCAAACTCAACACTCTAGCCAAACTGTTTCTAGCATTGAGATTTTAGCAAGGCTTATTAATAATGATGTTAGAAGAATGCACAGCTTAAAATCTAAACGTGGTATTATGCCAAGTCAGATTGTTGAGAAGTTTGATGAGATAGATTATGCTCAAAGGTTGATTATGGCTGCTCTAAAGAAGAAATATGTTGATGAGTTAGTTTATGATCATATGCTCTTCACAGATTCCTTTGAAAATGCATTTGGAAGTGCACTTCAAAAGGAAAGACTGATGTTAACTAACTTATCACATGATGATATGGAAGTTCTGAAGGCTGAAGAAAGAGAACAGAGGATTCTGGAACAGAAGCTGATGGAAAATGAAGATGTTAATGTGTTGTCTCCTGAAGATGCAAGGATAATTGAAAGTTCTATGCTGCTGCAAATAGGATTCTGAGAGTTGAACAAGTTCAAAGGGAACAAAGAGAAAAGCTCTTTGTATTGGAAGCTGGTCTAGAAGAGGTCAAGACTAATCAGAAGGATCTGAAAAAAACTATCAACAAGAATGCTGAGAAGTCTGACAAAGCTCTTGAGAAGTTGATGCTGATGCTTGAATCAAGACTTCCTTCCAACCCCTCCTCATCTCAACCCTAGGATTCTATGTTTGAGCACATATTATTTTCTTTATTTTGGTTGTAATATTTGAACAAGTTTTATTTCCTGTTAATTGCATGAACATCTTATTTGATTTACTTATTTTTTTGTTTGCTTTTAACTGTTTACATGTTATGTTCAAATATGTTTTTGAAAAGTATGTCAAACACAAAGAAATTATAGAAAAAGATTTCAAAACAGAACCATAAATCTTTATTGATTGAATAGAATATCATTACATAAGGTCCTAATTCTATTTAGAATCTAATTCTGACTTCTGAGAATCACCAGAGCCTGAGGTTTCTCTTGGAGAATGATAATTTTCCAAGTACCTCAGATAATCCAAATCTGGCTTATCAGAACTAGAAGAGGATCCTTCTGAAGAATTTTCAGATTGATCTGGATCATATGTTCTGAGAAATTCTCTGGGGATATCGATAAGGTCTTACTTTGACCGGTTTAGATCCCTCTAGTATTGGAATTGTGTGATTTTGTTGCCGTGGAGGAGGCAAACCTGTAGGTTTGTCAAAAACTTCTTTGTAATTGTTGAGCAACAAAACCATTTCTGGTTCCATATTCTCTGGTAACTCCAACCAGCTATCTTGAGGTCCAATAGGGTCAGCTCTATGTATAGCAAAGCAAGCCTCAATAGAATTGGTTTGGCAGAGCCTACGCATGTGGTGTAGGTGAGCTTGTTGTGGTACGGTGCTTTGTTCCCCATGTAGTGTAATAAACTTGTTGGAACAAAGGATGTTCAGATCTAACTCTTGATGTTTTGATGATAACAAAGTATTAATGAACAATAGGGTATTTTAATATTTATCTGAAGTGTGCAGATTAAATGTATAATGTTATATTAAAAGAAGCTCTGAAACAAAGTATTAGCAAGGATATCAGAAGCAAGGATATCAGAAGCAACGCTAATCAGAAGCAAGTCATCTCAGAAGTTATGTTGAATCAGAAGGAACGTATGGAGAAGACCAACAGTTTCAGAAGCAGAAGACTCAGAAGCATATGTCTGATACATAGGCTCTGAATAACAAGCCAGGAATGTCAGTGTTAACTGATAGTGATTCAATGATTGGAAATCATTTCAATGAAAGGCTGTGATTGATTAATACATCATAGTACTACATCCTTATCATCAAGGATAGTGACGTTAGTACTATTTTACTCCATAAGGGCGAATATTCTCAAACAAAAGGAATAACAGGATAAGCATTACCAGAATTGGCAAATATCCCATGTTACCTTTGTCCTTTCACAGCTGGCTTGAAAATGACCTCTGCAACGGTCATTATCTTCAAACGTCTCTATTTTCTCTTCACATATAAATAGAGAACCTCATTTTGAAGATCAAGGTTACAACAACACGAGCACGAATACAACTTTACTCCTTTACATAAGACTGAAAGCACTGCTTCTGAAACTATTTCTGTTGTGCTTCTGACACTCTGTTTTTCTAAGTTTTTTGATGGTTTGATTTTTTTGGTTTGGTGGTATGGGTTTATTTGGTGGTGTAGGTAAAAGGGGTGGTTGGGTGGATCTGTTTGGGTTGGGGTTATATGTAGTTGGGGTTTTTTGAGGTGGGGTTGTAGGAGTTGGGTTTTGTGATGGGTTGATATTTTTCTTCATACAATTTGGCTAAGGCTACAGCTCTCTGTATAGAGGTGGGACTTTGAGCAATTACCTCTCTTTGAAGTTCAATTTGTAATCCACTAATGAAGCAATCTAACAATGCATCTGAGCTTAAACCATAAACCCGATTTGCCAAAGCAGTAAACTCAAGGTAATATGCATTAACAGTAGTTTTCTGATTTAATTTAAAGAGTGTAGCCCGAGGACATTCATAACAAGAAGGACCAAAATCTACCTCAATTGCTCGAGCAAATAGTTGCCAATTTTGAAATGGATTCGTTCGTTGCATCATCTGGTACCACGGAACCACCGTCTTATCGAGATGAACAGCGGCGATGGTCAAACGTTCTGCATCTGGTGTCCCATAATACTCAAAGAACTGCTCTGCTTTGAAGATCCATTCAATCGCGTGAGTACCATCGAGACGAGGAAATTCCAGTTTCATATTTCTAGTTTGAAATGGAGGACGATGTGGAGTATTGTATGAGTTCCCTGCATCACGATTTGATTCTGCGGCATGTTGCAGTTACGACTCAACTGCACTTTCGATCCGAGCTAACCGTTCCTCGCTGCTTGTTTCGATCTGGGTGAAACGAGTTGCATAATCACAGTCACGAATGTCCAACACATCCATGAACTTCTTCAACTGGGGTTGAACATCACGTTTAATTTCATCCTGGATTTCTGTCATGTTTGCAGAACCAGTCATGATGTCAATGATAGCACCAATGTAATGATAGATGAAGAAGCAAATGAGGGAATTATTATTATTGAGATAAATTCAACTCCTAGTGTATGGACTTAAGAGGAATTACAATATAAGATAAGATGGATGTAATTATGAATAAAGAGGAGAGAACTCCAAGAGTAAGAGAGAAAAGAAATATATATCTTCACAAATCATCCATACCCACATTCTCAATCCCCTTTGTATAAATAGACCCTTATCTAACAAAACCCCTCAACTTCACATTAGGAATACGTTTCCTGCTCCCTCTCTTTACTTCTTGAATTTGTGGAATTAAGGCACTTTGTTGTGACTCTTGCATAACAGAATTTGAATCATTTAGAATGCCTTGCCGTCCATCTTTATTTATTATCTTCTGACTTCTCTTTACATTCTCTGATACAGAACATGTTACATACAATGGGAAGCTGTCAACACAGATACAAGTTTGTATATTTGATAATGTTTATTGTCATTAAATTGAAAATTAAACCGTAAATATATAAGTTATTAGAACAACCATCTTCTAGCCAAAATGACCTTATTTAAGATTTAGATGAGATGAGGTAGTAAGCACCAAATTTGTTGTAAATATAGATGTGGGGTAAGTTTGTTTTGGCTTTTTTATAAGGATTAAGGCCCCGTTTGGCCTGGCTTATTATCTATTTTTTTTCTCCTTAAAAATAGTAAAAAAGGAAAAAATTGTGTTTGACTCTATTTTTTTTTTTTTACTTATTTACTTCATTTCTCTAATACTTTTAAGGAGAAATATTGCTAAATTCAATTTTATACTTATCTATTTCATTTTTAAAAAATAGAAAAGTAGAAAATAAGTCAGGGCAAACGGAGCCTAAATATGTTTTTGTTCTTATATACATATGTTTTTGGTTTTGGTTTTATTTTTCGATAGAGATATATAATATGGGAGCAAGATTTTAATGGATACAAACCCCTTTATTTTGTCGTTTTATCTTATATATATGCTATGATTAAACTCATGATTAAACTCCTTTGCCAATTAACTATTTAGTACCAAAAAAAAACTTTTTTATTTTGTTGATAAAATTGTACTCCTTTTAAATATTATATATTATGTATTTTATATTAAATAATTATTGTATATTTTAATCACTTAACTATGCTTTCTATGCCAAACAAATTTTTCATTGTAATAAAATTTGATATGTCAAATTCTAATGTAAAAAATTATAACTGATTATTCCTTTCTTCAAAAGAACTGATTATATGTCAAAAAATATTATAGTTGATTAGATTCGTGCTCGCACGGGTTAAAGGTCTAATTTATCGAATAATTGTCTTTGCACACACAAATTATTCAAATACAATTCACTTAATTTAAAAATATTATAACCTAGTTTAAATATAGTTTTAATTCTTACAATCATACAATATTTTTTATTTAGACCCCACAATTCAAAACAAAATTATTTTTAGGCTTTGGCCCCTTATGTTTCAAAAAAAAATAGTACTATCTCCGTTCTTTTTTATTTGTCGTTTTTGAAAAAAAGATTAAAGTAGGAGAGTGTATTTTTACACCTTATTTTTCTATTATGCCTTTTTTTAAATATATATCATACTTTTAATCCACCAATAAATTCCTACTTTTTCACAAACTTTATCTATTTCCAAAAAAATTGTAACAAACTTTATTTTAAAACAAACAAAATTATTATATAATAAAAAAATTATATTGTTTCAACAAAAAAAATTATACAAAATTTAGTAGATAAAATAAAATACGAAGGAAGGTATAATAGGTAAAATATAGCCTAAATTGCCAGAACGACAAGTAAAAGAAACATATTTTTTTCTAAAACAACAAGTAAAAAGGAACGAAAGGAGTATTTTTTTCTCTAAAAGCATGACTCTTCAATGGAATGACAGAAAAATAATGTTTACTTGGCCTAAATATTTTTCTTCCTCTTATTATTTACTCCATCTTTTTAATTTTAATTTTTTTTTACTTCAATCTCAAATATAAATTATTATTTACTTCAATCTCAAATATAAATAACAGTCAAACTGAATTTAACCTAAATTTAGACAAAATATATTTTAACTTTTTCTTGTATTTTGAATCTGTGACATGACAGCATTATATAACTTTCTTTAAATTGTAAATGAATGCAGTTAGCTTTTTTTTATATTGATTGAAGTCAACTTTTATATTATTAAGATTCTGTTTGGCTAAAAAAAGCGGATTAATGATAACTTAGCTTGTAGCAGATGAGCTTATAGTTTATAAGCTAACTTATAATTTTTAAGCTAACTTGTAGTAGATATGCTAGTTAATTGAATTTAGAGTGGTTGTAAAACTGACTTATAGATATGAAATGAAATAAAAAAAATAAGTTTAAATAAATTTTTTTAAAGTAGGATGATAAGGATAATATTGGAAGAAAATATGATAAGCTATAATCTTATAAGCTAATTTTAAATAGTTTATCAAAAATAAGCTATAAATTAGTAACATACTCTTTTTAAGAAGGTTGTTATCAAATAGGTCTTTTTTATCATATAAACTTATAAGCTAGTGGTACGCCGCCCACACATTGCGTGGAGTGCGAAACACTAAATCGCTAATGGTGCAACGTGAATTATTAATTGTCAATTGTGCGACGTGAATTATTAATTGTCATTTCCATGAAGATGCTTTATTTTTATGTTTTTAATAATAACAATATAACAATGTGACGAAAAACACAATATAACAGAGAGCAAATAAATCTAAAACAATAAAAACTAAACAAATAATACATTTATAGAGGACATATAAGAGATAAATTAGAGAAATTATTAAATATTTTGAAACACCTCCTTGTAAATTATATTATCTCCCCATCAATTATAAATTTTTATCACCACGTGAATGATAAATTTTTATCAGTAATAACTTGTAATATTGATTTTAAAACATTTATCAGTGACAAAATATATCAACTCCCCGTTAATTATTAATATTAAATTTTTATAAGTATTAACTTATATTAGCGATTTTAAAACTTTTATCAGCGATAAAATATATCATATCTCCGTCAATTATAAATATTATTTTTTTATCAGTAATAAATAATACTTGTGATTTTAAAACTTTTATCAACGATAAAATGTCATTCCCCCGTCAATTATAAATATTAAATGTTTATCAGTGGAACGGCATATGTATATGAATCAAAAAGTTAAAAACAAGAAATTAAAATAACCATACATTCAAGGGGAGATGACAATTTTCATCGCTGATAAAACTTTTAAATATAAACAAACAAATTTATGCAAAAAGGAGCAAGTAAATGACATATGTTTACATCATAAGCTCTAATAAGATGTAAAGAGTCTGCACATTTTCAAAGTAGCTTAATGAGTGGTCACGTGAATTATGAATTTTTATCGGTAATAATTTGTAATATAATAGTGATTTTTGAACCTTTATTAGCACTAAAAAATGTTATCTCCACGTAAATTATAAATTTTTATGAGTAATAATTTGTAATAGTGATTTTAAAAGTTTTATCAGCAATAAAAAATGTCATCTCCCCGTCAATTATAAATATTAAATTTTTATTACTAATAACTTATAATAATGAATTTAAAACTTTTATCAACGAAAAGAATTATCATCTCCCAATGAATTATAAATATTTATCAGCAGTTAACTCGTAATAGTGATTTTAAACTTTATAAAGCGTCATTTTAAAATACTACAATTTTTATTAGTTTTTGATAGTACTAAGATCAATTAAGCACATAATTTTCAGTTATTATATATTACACTCCGTCCCAAAATAAGCGACCTAGACCTAGTTGTCTATTTCACACACTTTAAGAAAAATGTGTAAATGAGAGAGAGAGAGAGAGAGAGAGAGAGAGAGAGAGTATGTCTTTTACTAAAATATCTTTCTTTTTATTGGCAGCAAACTTTCGAATTCTAAAAAGTAGATTTTTTAATTACTTTATTGTATGTTATAGCTTGATTTAGTATTTTGTTGCATATGGTAAATAAAGTGTAAAAAACACTATACACTAAATCCTATCTTATAAAAATAATTTGCATTAATTTTTATTTATTACAAAAATATTAGAAACACAATTTTTTATAACAAAAACATATTTTTGTCAAAAAAAAAAAGATAACAAAAACATATTATAACCAAATATGAGATGTGTTCCTTCTCTAAATTTTCTGATTACAAAAAAAACCCGTAAGCTGTAAAGAAAATTAATAAAAGATATAAGCATGATAATTTTTTTTGGTTTGAGCATGACCAAGTTATAAACATCACAAATTAACATCAAATGCCAAATCATTGTAAATAGAAAATTAATATTAAAAACCTCTCCTTATTACAACAAATTAAGTTTACACAAAAAAAAAATGGCAGGAAATAACATTCGAAGTTGAATTAACATATTGAAAACTGGCAGAAAAGAACATTCTAAGTTTAAACAAATTAGTTTTTAAAATTAGAAAGAACATTCTAAATTGAGTTAACATATTGAAAATTGGCAGGAACTTTCTTGATTATCTTACCATCGAACACACTATTGTTTGTGTTGTTGTTAGAAGTCCTAGAGGCCAATACTTTTAAGTACTTGTATCGAATTATTTATTAATAATATGAGACATTTCTTTATTATGTTTGTAAGAGTCCAAAATAATGAAGTCCCTAGAATAAATAGTCCGTTTAATATTAAGTGTGACTTAATCGTGAGATTTAATTAAACATAAGGACGTTATTCTTAAAGTATCCGTAGTCGAGCTATAACGTGAGGTGGGATAACCTTAAAGCATAACGACTATTATGAAGATAGACTGATGATCGCATCTCATGGATCATAGGATAAGGAGTTATCAAGTCTTGACATAGATATAAATGTTAGGAGTAATATTTATATTAGATTGACCCGCTATGAGAGTACTACATGAAATGTTATGTAATGTGTCATAAGTTAATCTCATGGTGATAATGGTGTAAACCACCCTTAGACCTGAAATCACTATGTACCCTAGATGTGGAAGTCAAGTGCTTTATCACTGATCTAACGTTGTCCGTAACTGGATAATCATAAGGGCAGTAGATGGGTACTTTATAAAGCATGTTGAGGGACAGTAGTGTCCTAGATGGAATTTGCCAATCCTACATAACAGGATAAATGTCTATGGGCCTAATATTGAACTGGACAAGGATGACACAGTCTATGCCTTGTGTTCAATATAGACATAAGGGCAAAGGGGTAATTATACACGCATATATTATCACTAAGGTTATGTTTTGATCACATATTAATTTCTCATAACTTGGGTAGCAATGATGTGTTGCTAGATACCGTCATTGTTTATTATATTAAATAGGAGATTTAATATAGTTGCCAACGTTATGGAAACCTACAGGGTCACACACATAAGGTCAGTCTGATATTGAGATAATTAAAGGAACACCGTAAGGTATGGTGTATGTGCAAAGTGATAAGGGTATCACGGTAATTAAACGAGTAAAATATACCATAGTGTATGGTGGGAGGGCGCGCACATGAGCGTACACACTCATGAGATAGCGCGCGCCCTTGGTTAGCTCTTAATGGGCTTTTGTTTTCTTTTGCCCAAGATAAGAATTATCTTGGTGCACAAGACAAGAGATATCTATAAATAGAGACCTCTTGGCAAAAGCAATATACACAGAAAACACTAATAATATTTTAGAGTTGGAAATCCTAAAATAATTCCCCTCTCAATATTCTTGAAAGCCTTCATACTAAGGAGCTAGCACTCTCTTGGAGGTGACTGTTCGTGTGGACTAGTTAGAGGCGTCGATGATCTTCATCAACGCTCGTGATCTTTTCTAGTTCGTGATTCAAAGGGTTCTGCTCTTCAAGAGGTAACAAACCCTAAACACGTATCATGCTCATTCGTAAGGATCTCTAAGGAAAAAAATTAAATTTCGATGCTTTACTAGTCATATTTTCCTTCAGTGGTATCAGAGCCAACTTACGAAACCATGATTATGATGTTTGTTCATATCATGTTTTAATTGGATTAAAACTTTAATCAAGATAAAATTGAGGAATTAAATTTTAATTGATCAAGAGATTTGTATATGATACAATTGAACATGATGTAAATAAGACTATATTTGATATACTAGATTTCATCTGTTAAATTCACGTAGTCGTTATTGGTATTGAAAGATCCATAGATTCGGAACCTACGTTTGTATGGTGAAACAATAATATGGTGATGAATCAAACCGATTTTCGTGCATGGTGATATTTGACGACATGAAGTTGTTGCATTAGGGTTTATGACAATACAAGGGTTGTATTGTGCTGAAAAATTGCTCCAGAATTCGCCGAAATCGTGACACAATTCCGAAACAGAAAGGTTTTGTTTTTCTGAAGTGAAATCGTGACACGATTTGGTCACAGTGAGAACGACGCAAATTTTGAAAAAATTTCTGGTGCTGATGCTGTCAAAATCGTGACACGATTTGAGAAATCGTGACACGATTTTGGCTGATAGGTGCAATCGTTGTAACATCCCTATTTTTGGACCTCGATATTTTATTTTTGGCTTAAACATACATTTGGTCTCTGTATGTACATCAATTTTTTGTTTTAGTCCCTGTATCGAAATTTTTGACAAAATAGTCCCTGTATCGTGCTTTTTTTTTTTACGTTGGTCCCTGCCGTCCAATTTCATCCAAGTGGCAAACGTTAGTCACTTTTTTTTTTACCTGGCCAAAAAATGTTGCTGACTGGATTAATGAATGCTAGAGGGACCAAAACCAAAAAATTGAACTAAATGCAGGGACCAAAACCAAAAAATTGAACTGAATGCTAGAGGGACTAAAACCAAAAAATTAAATTAATTGCAAAATAACCCATTTAAACTCTAAATCACTAAATTGAAATTTGTTTCTCTACTCTTCTCTTCTCATCAACCTTTCAACAGAGAGACTCATTGCTAAAAAAGATTATCCTGATGATTTCCCTTTTAACGATCCCGATCAACAACCGTCCAACCGTGGTGGTTTTCTCGACGCGCTTTCTGATCACGTTGTCAACATTCGCAATATTGCCTCTCATAATTTCATCAAAAAATTCATCTAAATGGGGCGCAATGATCGACACAAAGTTATTTTTGCCATGAAAGCTGGTTTATGAGAAGAGAAGAGAAGAGTGGAGAAACAAATTTCAATTTAGGGATTTAAAGTTTAAATGAGTCATTTTGCAATTAGTTTAATTTTTTGGTTTTAGTCCCTCTAGCATTTAGTTCAATTTTTTGGTTTTAGTCCCTGCATTCAGTTCAATTTTTTGGTTTTGGTCCCTCTAGCATTCCACGTGGTAGGGTCTAGGTGGCAAAACGTTTGCCACTTGGATGCAATTGGATGGCAGGGACCAACGTCAAAAACAAAACGCGATACAGGGACTATTTTGTCAAAATTTTCGATACAGGGACTAAAACAAAAAATTGGTGTACATACAGGGACCAAATATATGTTTAAGTCTTTATTTTTTTAATTTGGTCATATCATTTGACAAGAAGAAATATTCACACAAATTATTTATACTAATTTTATAGGATTAAAAAGTTAATTTAGTTAAGTTCATGATATAATACGATGACTCATGTACTAGTGTAGAAATACGCCTATAATACTATATGTTTTTAGGCATAATATTACACTATTTTATAGAATCAATATTTTAAGTAAATTAAGCTTATTTAATTAAACAATAAATATTCTCTGATTGTTTGGTGTTTAAATTTGATAGTTATAATATTTTAATATAATAACTAAATTTAAGAAATATTTTAAATAGAATAATATATATAAAAGTTACGTTTTATATGGTAATCTTTTGGTTATTCATCAAATATATATGGTGATATATGAAATCATGTATTTTTGGTCATGTAGCTTAGTGGGTAGTAGGTAGTCTAATGATTAGAATTTCACTTTTAAACGTGAATAAGTGGGTGTACCAGAGTTCGAAACTCAGTCCCTACACATCACGTACAAATGTCCAATCAACTGAGCTAAGCTCACAGGACATATATAAAATCATATATATATATATATATATATATGGTACCATGCATATATATTAGAATTAGTATAGTTCCATATACTAAGATTTATAGTATACGATGCACTATAACATGTGTATATCATGAAACCAAACTTTAATTAATTAATTAATTAATTAATTATACAAGGAAATATTAGAGAGTATGAGTAATAGGTCTAGTAACCTATATTTGTTTATGTTGGTCAAATCAAAATTAGCCACACTCACAATTTAGGTGAGTCATAATCCTAAAATTATATTTTCAATTTTATTTCTCAATTTTATCATATATGGTACGTACAAGGCATATACATGTTCAGATTTTTTTTCAATACTATGTAATAATAGAATTTAAGATAAATGCCACCTCTTGTAGTCCTCCATTGTTCCATACTTTCCAACTCATGAACCTATGCTAAAAGAATGGTGTGTTGTGATATCTATACTAGGTTTGTCATCATACCATATACTTGATTAGCAAGAAAATTTCTAGTATAAATAGGTGAACTCATTCTTCATTTTCATTCATCAAAACAAACCTTTTCTTTAGTTGCCGTAGCTTAGTTTACTTGTGAGAAAAAGTTGGTGAAGTCTTTGGTTCCATTTTGACAAAGGTATTCTCTACTTTATTTCTAAATGTTAGTTTTTATAATGTTAAGATTGTATCAAAAGAACTCATTTTCTTTAAATTATATTAGTAATTATAATGGTTTTACATTGAAAATAATTAATACATTGTTAGTAGACATACGTGAACTATGAGTTCATTTGGAAAATCAAGCTTTTAATATATATATATATATATATATATATATATATATATATACACACATAGTCAATATAGTTTTATGAGGCTATTCTAGATTTTATTAATTTTAACTACTAGCAATTATTAGCAATTATACTGTTATGAATAGTCAATATAGCAATTATTAGCAATTAGTAGCAATTATTAGCAATTATTAGCAATTCGTCAGAGGTGCCGCAATTCAAGACTTTTAACAAAAGCTAAGGTGGGGCAAGATTTCGTACACGTCAGGACGGTTAGCGTAAAATAGCTAAATATATATGTGTAGTGGTGTCCACAGCCACTACAACCGATAAATAACTAAGGAAAGCTTATTCTCTTTTAGTGATTTTAACGAATCGCTGGATGAGGTTACGCCGGCCTTAATTATTTATCATAAAATAAACTATAGTAATTTTAGGTTGTATTGTGCTTGCCTTATGTGATTACTTGTTTAAATATTTATTTGTTGATGTTTCATTGATTGTGATTGTTAGACTAAGAAGAGAATATACTACTCTTTGAGATGAGAAATAAGAATATCTAGATACAGAGTGTAAGATCCCCAATAACAGAAGGGAAGTGAATATTTTGAATAGTTGTATTTGGTTGGGTTCTGGCTAAGGAAAGACTTGGTAGACTATGTCTCTTACGGTCACCTCTCTTTCCTGGTAAGTCAACCATACACTATTTATTATATGAACTGAACTTACTGTGTAAGAGTAAGGTTTATGTGAGGATAAGATGATAAAGATACTTGGAGGTTATTGATGGTATATGGCACTCAACCTAGATGACTAGAATATCTTATATTTGGAATCATTTATATGATTAATTCTTGAGAACTGAATTCGTACTTAGGTTTTGAGTTGCCGTGAAGTGATTGAGAGTGCATATAGAGTTGTATTCAGGAAAGTGTAAGTCCACTGCCGTGCGGTATGGGACGCACGAGGTTGATCAGCTGCCTGAAATCCTGACGAGGATTATTTCTGCGCGCTGGCAAGATATGAGATCTTGGCCTGTTTTCTGAGGGGCGATCGACTTATAACACTTGGACTCCACGTGAAGTCAAGTGGCGTTGCTCTTGGTAATTGGAAGGACGTTGGTGGCAAGTGGTCTTGTGGCATCTGTCTTGGTAAATGGGAGGATGTCCTTGACAGCGTCTAACGGCCGGAGTCAGCATATAATTTAGGAATGCATCGGAATAGACAGACTCTAGTTTGACATAAACTTGAAAGGATAGTACGCTTGATTGACTACTTGTGTTTGACATATATATTCCTATTTTACACCCTATCCCCCTTTCTATACCTGTACGTACATCTTAGCCCTGTATCTTTTCTTGTCTTGTATATTTTATCTATGTTCATAGATTCCTTCGAAGAGGAGTTGAAGGTTGAAGATGGTGCAGTTCTTTTTACTTCTTATGCAACTGGCGATGTAGACGCCATTGTTACGTGACGAGAGTCATAGTCTTGTTTGTACAGCCAGTGCGTCTTTTGGAGTCTTATCTCATGCGTCTTTTGATTTATCAAGTAGACACATTTATCATTACATCATAATATAAATAAAATTGATTTTAAATTAAATTTGTTTATCTTCCGTTGTTATATTTCTTATCTTCTGCTATTATATTAAATTTTAAATTTCTTCGTACGTCCATGAAGAGCTATTATATATCTAAACGAGTAAAAATAGTTACTTCGGTTTCACCGTGAAGTTGGGGCGTCACAATCGTGACACGATTTGTGAAATCGTGACACGATTTTGGCTGTTGGGAACGGCGTGATCAATTACATAAATTTAATTAACAAAGCCGGTGAGATCAAACTTAATTAAAATTCCCTCAAAATAAAATATTAATTTTTTGCTTTCGAAATTTTAGAACTCATCAAGACTGATATCGAATAATGTGGGTTTGCCTACCGCAAAGCACATTGTCTATATAGGTATGATGCGATGGGATAATGGTAATATCCAACTTCTAAAATTGGGTTAAACTTAACTAAACAAATATAATGAGATTATACGAGTTTAGAAGCAAGCGTTGGGAACAATTCATATGATGGATTAGAATAAGGAGTTATTCCCTCAACGGAGATATTCGAGAATTGCATGAGATGCAATTGGAAGGGGTTCCTACCTAAATAACTAAGTTTTGTGTAATTCGCCTACCGCGAACATAAGATAAAGTAAAATATGGATCTCGACCCACTAGAAAATCTTCCAACAGAAATTTTCTGAATCAAATGATGAGGGTCATTTGTTTTTAGTAAAATAGTGGGAGCATATTTAATTAAAGGCCTAATTGAATATGATATTTATATTTTCACTTCTTTGTGTAGATAACCATGTCTTCAAACAATTCAAACAACATTTTGCGATCCATCCTTAACAAAGAGAAATTGAATGGTTCAAATTTTCTTGATTGGCACCGTAATCTGAGGATTGTCCTCAAACATGATAATAAGTTGTATGCCATAGAGGAACCTGTTCCTGAGGAGCCTGCTGTTGATGCTCCTAGGGCTGAAAGAAATGCTTATAAGAAGCATGTTGATGATGCTAATGGGGCTGCTTGCCTCATGTTGGCTACCATGAATTCTGAGTTGCAAAAACAACATGAAAACATGAATGCCGTTGAAATGATCGAACACTTGAAAACTCTTTATGTGGAGCAAGCCCGTCATGAAAGGTTCGAAGTTTCAAAGTCCCTTTTCCAAACCAAGTTGGCTGAGGGATCCCTAGTAGGTCCACATGTGCTCAAAATGAATGGGTATGTGGGGAACCTAGAGAGGTTGGGATTCTCACTTGATAAGGAGCTAGCAACTGATGTTATCTTGCAATCGTTGACGGATAGCTTTAGTTAGTTTATTCTGAATTTCAATATGAATGATCTGGATAAGACCCTTCCTGAATTGCTAGGCATGTTGAGAACTGCCGAGCAAAATCTGAAGAGTAAAGGGAAAGCCATTCTGATGGACAGTAATGGAAAGAAGCATCACAAGAAGCCTAATGGGAAGTGGAAGGGCAAGGGAGTTGCCAATCCAAAACCAATAGCCCATGCTTTAAAACCTCATGGAGGCATAGCAAATGAAGGCAATTGCTTCTATTGCGGTAAGACCGGACATTGGAAGAGAAATTGCTCAAACTACCTGGAAGATAAAAAGAAATGAGTAGCTCTTACTACTTCAAGTATTTTTGTTATAGAAATTAATATTTCTACTTCTACATCATGGGTTTTAGATACCGGATGTGGTTCTCACATTTGTACTAATGTGCAGGAACTCAAGGAGAGTAGAAAGTTGGCGAAAGGTGAAGTTGACCTACGAGTTGGCAATGGAGCAAAGGTTGCTGCTTTAGCTGTAGGAACTTATAGTATAGCTTTACCTAGTGGTTTAATAATTCAGTTAGAGGACTGTTTTTATGTACCTGCCATTAGCAGGAATATTATTTCCGTTTCTTGTTTGGACAAGTTTGGTTTTTCATTTATAATAAAGAACAATTGTTGCTCTATTTATTTAAATGATTTATTCTATGCTAGTGCTCAAATGTATAATGGACTATATGTCCTTGATCTTGAAACGCCAATCTATAACATTAATACTAAAAGGATGAAACCTAATGAGTTGAATCCAAGTTACCTTTGGCATTGTCGTTTAGGCCATATAAATGAGAGACGCATCTCCAAACTCATTAAAGATGGACTTTTGGATTCTTTTGATTTTGAATCATATGATACATGTAGATCTTGTTTAATTGGAAAGATGACAAAGACCCCATTCACCGGAAAAGGTGAGAGGGCTAATGATCTTTTGGCACTCGTACATACTGATGTGTGTGGACCATTAAACATACCAGCTAGAGGTGGGTTTTCATACTTCATAACATTTACCGATGACTTTAGTAGATATGGATATGTGTATCTAATGAAACACAAATCTGAATCCTCTGAAAAGTTCAAAGAATTTAAGAATGAAGTGCAAAACCAACTAGGTAAGAATATTAAGACACTTCGATCAGATCGAGGTGGTGAATATTTAAGCCAAGAATTTAATGACCATCTAAAAGAATGTGGTAGTGTATCACAACTAACTCCTCCCGGAACACCACAATGGAATGGTGTATCTGAGAGAAGAAATCGAACCTTGTTGGACATGGTGCGATCAATGATGAGTCATACGGATCTTCCAAATTCCTTTTGGGGACATGCCCTATTAACAGCAGCTTATACACTTAACCACGTTCCATCCAAAAAGGTTGATAAGACACCATATGAGATATGGAGTGGAAAGAAACCACGTTTGTCCTACATGAAGGTTTGGGGTTGTGAAGCTTATGTGAAACGACAAATCACAACTAAACTTGAACCTAAATCTGACAAATGCCTATTTGTGGGATATCCTAAAGAAACAAGAAGATATTATTTCTACAATCCTTCTGAGGGCAAAGTGTTTGTCGCTCGAACCAGAGTCTTCTTGGAGAAAGAGTTTATTTCCAAAGAAAACAGTGGGAGGGATGTAGAACTTGAAGAAATTCAAGAACCACAAAATAATGAGGAACCTATGGAGGAACATGAGCAAGAACCACAAGAAGTTGTGGAAGAACAACTTGCTCAAGTTGAACAAATCCAGCGTAGGTCAACTAGGATACATCACGGACCCGAGAGATATGGGTATCTCATAACTGATCAAGGTGATGTATTACTCATGGATCAAGATGAGCCTGTAACCTACCAAGAGGCCATAACTGGTCCTGAATCTGAGAAGTGGCTAAAGGCCATGAAATCTGAAATGGATTCCATGTACACAAACCAAGTTTGGAACTTGGTAGAGCCTTCTATAGGAATTCATCCTATAGGATGCAAGTGGGTCTTCAAAAAGAAAACTGACATGGATGGTAATGTGAATACCTATAAAGCAAGACTGGTTGCTAAAGGATATAAACAAATTCATGGGATGGACTATGATGAAACCTTTTCACCAGTTGCAATGCTTAAATCTATTCGGGTTTTACTTGTTATTGCTGCATATCATGATTATGAAATATGGCAAATGGACGTCAAAACTGCTATCCTAAATGGAAATCTTCTTGAGGATGTGTATATGACACAACCTGAAGGGTTTGACATTCCAAATGAAGCTCATAAGATATGCAAGTTACAACGGTCAATCTATGGATTGAAACAAGCTTCCAGAAGCTGGAATCTTCGTTTTGATGAAACTGTAACAAAATATGGGTTCATTAAAAATGAAGATGAACCTTGTGTCTACAAGAAGGTTAGTGGGAGCATGATCGTTTTCTTAGTATTATATGTAGATGACATATTACTAATTGGAAATGATATCCCTACCTTACAACAAGTAAAGACTTGGCTAGGGAAATGCTTTTCTATGAAAAAGATCTTGGTGAAGCAACCTATATATTAGGAATAATGATTTATAGAGATAGATCACAGAAATTGCTTGGCCTAAGTCAGAGTACATATATAGATAAAGTGTTAAGACGCTTTAGTATCCATGATTCCAAGAAAGGATTCATACCTATGCATCATGGTCTAAGTCTTTCGAAGACACAATGCCCTTCATCTAAAGAAGAAAGGGAACGCATGAATAGGGTGTCGTATGCATCAGCAATCGGATCTATCATGTATGTCATGTTATGTACTCGACCAGATGTCTCGTATGCTTTAAGCACAACGAGTAGGTACCAATCTGATCCCGGTGAAGCTCATTGGAAGGCTGTCAAGAATATCCTTAAGTACTTGAGAAGGACTAAGGATTCATTCTTGGTATATGGAGGTCTGGAAGAGCTTGCGGTCGTAGGATACACCGATGCTAGTTTCCAAACCGATAAGGATGATTTTAAATCGCAATCTGGTTATGTGTTTTGCCTAAATGGTGGCGCTGTAAGCTGGAAAAGTTCAAAGCAAGAGACAGTAGTTGATTCTACAACTGAGGATGAGTATATTGCCCCATCAAATGCAGCAAAGGAAGCAGTTTGGATCAGAAAGTTCATAGCTGAACTTGGCATAGTCCCTAGCATTGTGGATCCCATTGAACTATACTGTGATAACAATGGAGCGATCGCACAAGCTAAGGAGCCTAGATCTCACCAACGATCCAAACACATACTCTGACGTTTTCAACTCATTAGAGATATAATAAATAGAAGAGACGTGAAAATATGCAAAGTACCTACACTTGACAACATAGCTGATCCACTAACAAAACCACTTGCGCAGCAGAAGCATGATGGGCACACTAGGTCTATGGGCATTAGAGGAATGCCTAATTGGCCTTAGTGCTAGTGGGAGCGTTGTTGTTAGAAGCCCTAGAAGCCAATACTTTTAAGTACTTGTATCGAATTATTTATTAATAATATAATGTTTTATTTATTAATAATATGAGGCATTTCTTTATTATGTTTGTAAAAGTCCAAAATAATGAAGTCCCTAGAATAAATAGTCCGTTTAATATTAAGTGTGACTTAATCGTGAGATTAAATTAAACATGAGGACGTTATTCTTAAAGTATCCGTAGTCGAGCTTTAAGGTGAGGTGGGATAACCTTAAAGCATAAAGACTATTATGAAGATAGACTGATGATCGCAATCTCATGGATCATAGGATAAGGAGTTATCAAGTCTTGACATAGATATAAATGTTAGGAGTAATATTTATATTGGATTACCCGCTATGAGAGTACTACATGAAATGTTATGTAATGTGTCATAAGTTACTCTCATGGTGATTGATCGACGATTTGTGTATCAATAGATTTGATTGACCGCAAGTGCACAGTCTCGTCGCGTAGTTTTAAAAGATATCGAATCCACAGGGACCAATAATCGAACTACCGTATTTCTACCGTTACGGTGTAAATCTAAGGCTAATGAGTTTTAGGGTTTGTTTAGAATGTTTAGAAATTAAATTTAAATTAAGAATTGAATTAATTAAAAACGGGATATCGGTATGTAACTTAATTAACCATCGGGAACTTGATGAATTAATAGCGCGCGTGAAAAGGGTTTATTTTTCAGAAGAACTTTCTTAATTTAAAGGTCTAAACCTCACACTCTCGTTTTGTTGATAAAAACCATACAATCTAGACTAGGGGTTTTGCTGTCACTTTTATACCACCTCAGTTTCGAAAGTATATTTTGAAAATCAATTAGTTCTAATTAATCCTAACGTGGCTCTCGCTCGTTCAAAGATTAATATCAAATTCCTACTATCTAGTTAAAACCTCAAACTCTCACTCTATTGATTTTAACCTTAGTTGCTTTGTTTTTCTCACTCAAAGCATAGGAGTTTTAAAATTAGGAATTCGAATAAGAAAAATAGTTTAGGTGCGCGCGCTAAATCATCATTAAACTCCCTTCGGAGAATTAGTTTACATACCGATATCTAGGGAATTTAGCTAGACATAATTAAGAAATTAAATAAACAAAAACAGAAAATTAAATTAAACATAAATAAATAATTAAATAAAAACATTAAATAAAAACCTGGAGAAAATTGCTGAATAAACTAGCTTGAATTAAAGAAGGTAAAATTCTTGACAGGGAATTGAAAACGGAATTAAAATCGGACTTCCGATGTGGAAGAACCGAGACAGTTTACAATGCGGGAAATTTAAACTGACTGAAATAAAAGAAAATAAAGCGTAGTCTGATCTGAGAATCAAGCTTCTATTTATAGAGGATTTTTAACTTCTACGATCCATGAAAATAGGAAGGGATAAGCTCATGTTTGATATCATCCAATTGCCACACGATAGGAACAGAAAACGGATCAGACGAATGCCACTTCCCCACGTCTCGCAAAAATCTGTTTCAATTGGTTTGGGCTTGGTGGCGCCCGCCACCACTTCTGTGGCGCCCGCCACAAGGTTTCTGGGGGCATTTGCCCCTTTCTGCTGGGCTCCTTTGGTGGGCTGCGCGGATTTGGGCTTTGCACCCCCTTTTTGCTGCGTTTTTGGCCCTTTTTGCTCAATTCTCTTCTCCGACCTATTTTATTAGACAAAACTAAAAACAAAACAAATACCCGCATAAAAAGACATAAATGAATTAAAAACATATGCAAATGCAACTAAAGTTCACCTAAACTAAGCTAAAAATACGATATGATTTCGTGTCATCAAATTCCCCCACACTTGAACCATTGCTTGTCCTCAAGCATGAAAGAATAGTGAATTGCATAGCACAAGTAAAAACACATGACACGATCATCCTACTCATACGTGGTTGCCGGCTAAGCTATGAAAATCAAATAACAGTGCAAATAACAAAAACACCGCAATGACACAAAAGACTCCCATTACATGAAAACAGACCTGAAGCATTTCCTTTTGACTCTACCTCTCTCCTAAGTTTCATTTCCCCTTTTCATTCTAGCGCAATCACATTAAGCCCGTTATCTTGTACACGCCCATGGTAGGAAACCTGTTAGTGATTATGATCATCATATAGCGCGGGGTGCTGATAACATAAGTTTGGTAACCCCTATTTGCTTTACCCACTTCGCAGTTGCAGGGGATCGGATCGTAACCCGCCCTACCAAGTTCAGAATCAGACACCTCTGAACCAACTACTAATGAGTTTCTATACTATGGTATTTTTTTCCTTCTCATGTTTCAACATTTGCTGAATTTTCATTAATTATTTCAAGGAATCAACCAATAGTATTCATAACATTTATAATCAAAATCATTCACTTATATTCTTCGGTTTCCCACTTAGTTTGTGCCTTGAGATGGTGCCGACTACTTAGATAAACTACTAAGGGTTCATTAAAACTCAAGTTCAAGGTATTATCAAAACTAGTACTCAAATCAATTTTACACATTTCTGGGAATCTCGGGTGTTAAAACGGTATTGATTTTATCTAACCGTTACCCAACTTTCACAAAATAGCCTAGATAGTGCAAACAACCTATATACTTTCAGACAATCAACATCAAGCATTAGAACTCAATACTTTTACTTTTCACAAGAAATTTTTGGTTTGGCTCAAGAAATGAGAAAAATCAGACAAAACAAAACCAACACGCAAAAACTACTCAATCTAAGTGAACTATCCTAAGGTTTTATTATGCATGCTAAAATAAATGACTGAAAAGTAAAGGAAAGGGATAAAGCTTCCTCCCCCACACTTAAATCGAGCATTGTTCTCAATGCAACGACTAAAGAGAGGAGAGAAAGTGAAAACCTGGACAGCTAAGCTCTCGCAACTGGAAAGTCGGTGAGCGTGCTATCCCTTTATTACCTGCAAAGTTTAGACACACTAAAAAGAAAACATTAGACTCAAAAACAGCGGGTTGCCTCCCACCAAGCGCTTTGTTTAATGTCGGTGAGCTCGACTTCAAAGAGGGTGAACTTAATTCACGTTTTATCGGGCAGGGCGGATAGGTTAAAATTTGCAAAAGTGTTGTCACTATCCTTAAGGTTGTAATGTTTCAGCCTCTGTCCATTAACCGTGAATGTATCACCGGAGTCATTCTTTATCTCAATCGTCCCATGAGGATATGTCTTAGAGATTGTAAAGGGGCCTGACCACTTTGAGCGAAGTTTTCCGGGAAAAAGTTTAAGTCTTGAATTGAAAAGAAGTACTAGCTCTCCTACCCTAAACTCTCTCCTAGATAGACGCTTGTCATGCCATTTTTTAGTTCTCTCCTTATAAATTCGGGCATTCTCATAAGCATCTAACCTAAGCTCTTCTAACTCATGGATATCCAAGATCCTTTTCCTACCGGCGGTTGTGTAATTAAAATTTAGGGCCTTGATAGCCCAATAAGCTTTGTGTTCTAGTTCCACCGGTAGATGGCATGATTTGCCATAAACAAGCTTGAAGGGAGTGGTCCCAATTGGGGTCTTATAGGCTGTCCTATATGCCCACAGTGCCTCATTCAATTTTAAAGACCAATCCTTCCTAGAGGTCGCAACTGTTTTTTCTAGAATTTGCTTGATCTCCCTATTGGAGACCTCCACTTGCCCACTTGTTTGTGGGTGATAGGGAGTTGCTACACGGTGTCGGACCCCATATTTAGATAAAAGCCTTTCAAAGATCCTAGAGATAAAATGGGAGCCACCATCGCTGATGACAAGTCTCGGCACACCGAACCTAGGGAAGATCTGGTTCTTAAACAATCTAATCACTACTTGGGCGTCATTAGTTGGAGAGGCAACAGCCTCGATCCATTTGGACACGTAATCAACAGCCACAAGTATATATTTGTTCCCAAAAGAAGTTGGGAATGGTCCCATGAAATCTATCCCCCATACATCAAATACTTCCACTTCAAGGATGCCATGTTGAGGCATTTCATCGCGCCTAGAGATGCCACCAGCGCGTTGGCACTGATCACAACTCTTTATGGCATTGTGGACATCTCTCCAAAGAGTGGGCCAAAAGAGGCCGGCTTGTAAGATTTTAGCACAGGTTTTGGAAGTACTTGCGTGTCCTCCATAAGGCGCAGAATGACAATGAGTGATAATGCTTTGCACCTCATCTTCGGGGACACATCGACGAAAGATTCCATCGGCGCCTCTCTTGAAAAGAAGAGGGTCATCCCAATAGTAATGTTTTAGATCGCTAAAGAACTTCTTCTTTTGCTGGTAAGTTAAATCAGGTGGGAGGACTCTTGCCGCTAAGTAATTAACAAAATCAGCATACCATGGCAAAGAGTCTCTTCTAAAGACAGAGTTGACGACCTCGATGTCATCTTGAGTCAAATGGTACTCGGAGGCGACACTTTCCATAAGGGCTACTAGTCTCTCATACGGAAAGTCATCGTTTATGGGCACTTCTTCAGGCGCCATTCCCTCCATTCTTGACAAGTGGTCTGCAACTGTGTTGTCGATCCCTTTCTTATCTTGGATCTCTAAATCAAATTCTTGAAGGAGCAAGATCCATCTTAGGAGCCTTGGTTTGGCATCCTTTTTGTTCACAAGGTACCTAATTGCGGCATGGTCGGTATAGACAATGATTTTGGCCCCTATTAGGTAGGAACGAAATTTATCAACCGCAAACACAACAGCCAGGAGTTCTTTTTCTGTGGTAGCGTAGTTCATTTGCGCGGGGTCTAAGGTCCTACTAGCATAGTAGATAGCGTGAAGCTTCTTATCTTTTCTTTGACCTAGAACCGCGCCTATAGCATAGTCACTGGCGTCACACATGATCTCAAATGGTAGACTCCAATCGGGTGGCTGCATGATGGGGGCAGAAATGAGAGCTGCCTTTAATTGCTTGAATGCCGTTAGGCACTCCTCATCAAAAATGAACTCGGCATCTTTCATTAGCAGCCCGGTTAACGGCTTTGTGATTTTGGAGAAGTCCTTAATGAATCGCCGATAGAAACCGGCGTGTCCTAAAAAGCTTCGGACTTCTCTCACAGATTTGGGAGGTGGTAGATTCTCTATGACTTGGATTTTAGCTCTATCTACCTCAATCCCTTTGTTGGACACTATATGTCCAAGAACAATACCTTGACGAACCATGAAATGGCACTTTTCCCAATTAAGTACAAGATTGACTTTTTCACATCTTTCAAGTACCTTTTCAAGGTTTGTCAAGCATCCTTCAAAACTTTGGCCACATACGGAGAAATCATCCATGAAGACCTCCATAATGTCATTGATGTAATCGGCGAAGATTGCTTGCATACATCTTTGGAAAGTAGCAGGAGCATTACACAATCCAAATGGCATTCGCCTATATGCAAATGTGCCAAAAGGACAAGTGAAGGTCGTTTTCTCTTGGTCATCGGGATGAATAGGAATCTGGAAGAATCCCGAATAACCATCTAGATAGCAGAAGTAGGAATGATTAGCCAGACGCTCAAGCATTTGATCAATGAAGGGCAAAGGGAAATGATCCTTGCGCGTGGCTTTGTTGAGTTTCCTATAGTCAATGCACATTCTACTACCCGTTACGACTCTTTGTGCTACAGACTCTCCTTTCTCATTGGTAACTACAGTCACTCCACCTTTCTTAGGCACGACATGAACGGGACTGACCCATTTACTGTCGGAGATCGGGTATATTATTCCTGCATCCAGAAGTTTCTCAACTTCCTTCTTAACTACTTCAGTGAGAATGGGATTTATCCTTCTTTGCGGTTCTCGAGAGGTTTTGCAATCTTCCTCGAGGTAGATGCGGTGCATGCAAAGAGAAGGACTTATCCCTTTAAGATCAGATATGCTATATCCTAAAGCAGCTGGGAATTTTCTCAGGACTTTTAGCAGCTTTTCGGTTTCTGATTGTCCTAAATTGGCGCACACAATCACAGGGCGCTTAAGCTCTTGATCAAGGAATTCATACCTTAGGCTCTCAGGTAGAGGTTTTAGTTCCAGAGAAGATTGATCAGGAGACGGCGTCGGGTTTGGTGTAATCTCAAAGCATTCACCGAGCTCGTCATCCTGAACTTCGAGAGTAGGAGTTGGAGAAGATGTGAGAATTTCAGTGTAAATGGTTTGATCATTCTCCATTTCCTTCCTGCATTCGTCAATGACGTCAAGCAGATAGCAAGTATCATCTATAGCGGGCGCACTTAGGAATTGAGTCAAAATGAATTCAACTTTTTCATCTTCCACTTCAAAGGTGAGCTTTCCTTTCTTGACATCAATTATTGCACCGGCCGTAGCAAGGAATGGCCTTCCTAAAATGATAGGCGTGTTAGAGTCTTCCCTAATATCCATGACTATGAAGTCGGTTGGAATAAAGAACTGACCTACACGCACTGGAACGTTTTCTAAGACCCCTATAGGCATTTTCACCGAACGATCGGCAAACTGTATAGACATTCTGGTGGGTCTTAACTCGCCTAGCTTAAGTCTCTCGCATATGGTCATGGGCATCAAACTAATGCTGGCACCTAAATCGCATAGTGCCTTATCAATGACGAACTTCCCTATGACACAGGGTATAGAGAAACTTCCTGGATCTTTGAGTTTAGGAGGCATCTTGTTCTGAAGGATAGCACTACACTCGGCGGTGAGTGTAACAGTTTCATCATCCTCAATCCTCTTTTTGTTAGTCAAGATTTCTCTGAGGAACTTAGCATATGCGGGCATTTGAGTGATAGCTTCGGTGAATGGAATGGTTATGTTTAACTGCTTAAGAAGCTCCATGAATTTCTTGAATTGCCCCATGCTTTTGGTCTTTTCGAACCTTTGAGGATATGGAATGGGTGGTTTGTAAGGTGGCGGAGGCACATAGGGTGTTTCTTTTTCTTTTGCCTCGACGCCATTCCCTTCTTTTTCTTTCGGTTCACTCTCTTTCCCAGCTGGTTCATCTGGCTTTTGCTGCATGGCAGGCCTCTCAATCCTAGGGTCAATTGGTTCATCATACTGTGTTCCACTTCGCAGTGTCACAACATTTACATGGGCTTTAGGATTGGGTTGGGGTTGGCCAGGAAATGTTCCTGCAGGAGCAGCCATGGATGATTGCTGTTGAGCCACCTGTGCAACTTGAGTTTCTAGTATCTTATGGTGGGTGGTCAAGACATCAACTTTACTATTTAATTGCTCGAACAACTTAGTGAAATGCAGGTTTTGATTCTTGATCCCCTCGTTAGCTTGCACTTGGGACGCCATGAAGGTTTCAAACATGGCGTAAAGGCTAGGCTTCCCAGGGTTATCTTGATTTGGCACAGTAGCTTTTTGAAAACCTGGTGGGCCAGAGGTTTGGCCTTGTCTAGGTGGATACAACGCATTGTTATTCTTGTACGAAAGATAGGGACTGTTCTTCCAAGCTGGGTTGTAGTTGTTGGAATATGGGCCTCCTTGGACGTAGTTTACTTGATCGGGAGAAACTCCGGTCAAAAGTTGGCATTCAGCTATAGCATGCCCGGGAGCGCCACATATTTCACAGTTCATGACTGCTGCTGCTACGGTAGCAGCAGGAGTATTGAGTAAGCTGTCTAATTTCTGAGTGAGTGCATCAACCTTGGCGCTGACGTGGTCAAGGCCGCTTATCTCATGCATTCCTCCTCTCGATAGAGGTTTTTCCATGGAGGTTCTTTCGCCTCCCCACTGGTAGTGATTCTGAGCCATACTCTCGATGAGTTGGTAGGCTTCATTGTAGGGCTTGTCCATTAGTGCGCCGCCCGCGGCGGCGTCTATTGTCATCCTTGTATTGTACAGGAGACCATTGTAGAAGGTGTGGATAATCAACCACTCCTCCAGACCGTGATGTGGACAGATCCTTAACATGTCCTTGAACCTCTCCCATGCCTCATAGAGAGATTCATTGTCTTTCTGCTTAAATCCATTGATTTGGGCTCTTAGCATAGCAGTCTTGCTAGGTGGGAAATACCTAGCCAGAAAGACTTTCTTTAACTCTTCCCATGTAGTGACAGAGTTGGAAGGTAGAGACTGGAGCCAAGCACGGGCTCGATCTCTAAGAGAGAAAGGGAAGAGGCGAAGCCTAATTGCTTCGGGGCTTACGCCATTAGCTTTCACTGTATCGGCGTATTGTAGGAAGACAGAGAGGTGGAGATTAGGGTCATCTGTAGGACTACCCGAGAACTGACTTTGCTGAACTGCTGAGAGTAGGGAAGGTTTAAGCTCAAAATTGTTAGCCTCTATCGCAGGGGCAACAATGCTGTTATGCGGTTCAGCATCAGAGGGGGTAGCGTAGTACCTTAGATGACGGTTTTGAGGACCTATTTCCATTTCTAATTCCTCTTCGGATTGTTCCGAGTCTTCGTCTGTTTCGGGAAAGATGATTTGATTTTGGGGAACTATGTATCTTTCCCTAAACTGCTCAATTCGGCGTCTTACACTTAGTAGACGCTCAGGGTTGTCGATCGGGGTTTCTAATTCTTCGCTTTGAGAGCGGGTCTTTGGCATACAATCGACAAGCCAAAAAGGGAAAAAAATTTAGATTTTTTTCTTTTTAATTTTTTTTTCGATTTTTTAATTTTTTTAACAGAAAATTAAAGTTGCCTTAGTCTCTACGTTGTAACGACGGAGTTACAATATCGACTAAATTGATCCCCGGCAACGGCGCCAAAAACTTGATCGACGATTTGTGTATCAATAGATTTGATTGACCGCAAATGCACAGTCTCGTCGCGTAGTTTTAAAAGATATCGAATCCACAGGGACCAATAATCGAACTACCGTATTTCTACCGTTACGGTGTAAATCTAAGGCTAATGAGTTTTAGGGTTTGTTTAGAATGTTTAGAAATTAAATTTAAATTAAGAATTGAATTAATTAAAAACGGGATATCGGTATGTAACTTAATTAACCATCGGGAACTTAATGAATTAATAGCGCGCGTGAAAAGGGTTTATTTTTCAGAAGAACTTTCTTAATTTAAAGGTCTAAACCTCACACTCTCGTTTTGTTGATAAAAACCATACAATCTAGACTAGGGGTTTTGCTGTCACTTTTATACCACCTCAGTTTCGAAAGTATATTTTGAAAATCAATTAGTTCTAATTAATCCTAACGTGGCTCTCGCTCGTTCAAAGATTAATATCAAATTCCTACTATCTAGTTAAAACCTCAAACTCTCGCTCTATTGATTTTAACCTTAGTTGCTTTGTTTTTCTCACTCAAAGCATAGGAGTTTTAAAATTAGGAATTCGAATAAGAAAAATAGTTTAGGTGCGCGCGCTAAATCATCATTAAACTCCCTTCGGAGAATTAGTTTACATACCGATATCTAGGGAATTTAGCTAGACATAATTAAGAAATTAAATAAACAAAAACAGAAAATTAAATTAAACATAAATAAATAATTAAATAAAAACATTAAATAAAAACCTGGAGAGAATTGCTGAATAAACTTGCTTGAATTAAAGAAGGTAAAATTCTTGTCAGGGAATTGAAAACAAAATTAAAATCGGACTTCCGATGTGGAAGAACCGAGACAGTTTACAATGCGGGAAATTTAAACTGACTGAAATAAAAGAAAATAAAGCGTAATCTGATCTGAGAATCAAGCTTCTATTTATAGAGGATTTTTAACTTCTACGATCCATGAAAATAGGAAGGGATAAGCTCATGTTTGATATCATCCAATTGCCACACGATAGGAACAGAAAACGGATCAGACGAATGCCACTTCCCCACGTCTCGCAAAAATCTGTTTCAATTGGTTTGGGCTTGGTGGCGCCCGCCACCACTTCTGTGGCGCCCGCCACAAGGTTTCTGGGGGCATTTGCCCCTTTCTGCTGGGCTCCTTTGGTGGGCTGCGCGGATTTTGGGCTTTGCACCCCCTTTTTGCTGCATTTTTGGCCCTTTTTGCTCAATTCTCTTCTCCGACCTATTTTATTAGACAAAACTAAAAACAAAACAAATACCCGCATAAAAAGACATAAATGAATTAAAAACATATGCAAATGCAACTAAAGTTCACCTAAACTAAGCTAAAAATACGATATGATTTCGTGTCATCAGTGATAATGGTGTAAACCACCCTTAGACCTGAAACCACTATGTACCCTAGATGTGGAAGTCAAGTGCTTTATCACTGATCTAACGTTGTCCGTAACTGGATAATCATAAAGGCAGTAGATGGGTACTTTATAAAGCATGTTGAGGGACAGTAGTGTCCTAGATGGAATTTGCCAATCCTACATAACAGGATAAATGTCTATGGGCCTAATATTGAACTGGACAAGGATGACACAGTCTATGCCTTGTGTTCAATATAGACATAAGGGCAAAGGGGTAATTATACACGCATATATTATCACTAAGGTTATGTTTTGATTACATATTAATTTCTCATAACTTGGGTAGCAATGATGTGTTGCTAGATACCGCTCATTGTTTATTATATTAAATAGGAGATTTAATATAGTTGCCAACGTTATGGAAACCTACAGGGTCACACACTTAAGGACAGTCTGATATAGAGATAATTAAAGGAACACCGTAAAGTATGGTGTATGTGCAAAGTGATAAGGGTATCACGGTAATTAAATGAGCAAAATATACCATAGTGTATGGTGGGAGGGCGCGCACATGAGCGTACACACTCATGAGATAGCGCGCGCCCTAGGTTAGCTGACGTAGTCGGAAGCTCGAATGGGAAAATCAAGCGCTAATCCTAATATATAGGTTTCTCTGGAGTCCACCAGGAAGAGATTATTTGGAATCCACCAATTAAAGCTCTTGAAATAAAACTGGAATCCACCAGAGTTTAGAACTGGAATCCACCAGAAAAGAGAGAAAATTTCAAATTATAATATTATTCAACTGATTGCCTTCTCAAGGTTACAATTGAGTCTATAAATAGTAAAAGAAACCTAATACTGAAAAATAGAAACAAATCTGTTTTAAAAATAAAACAGAATCTAACAATATACTTTTTTGTTATTCCAACTTAAATCTAAACTTAAAAGATATATTTTTATTATAATTCTAACTTAAATATAATAATATTGAAATTAAAATAAACTTAAAAAATAAATAATAAAATAAAATAAAATCTTAAACTGCTCCTGCATCAGACTCCTCTTCTTATGAAGAACTCGACCTCGAGTTCTATTGTAATTAATAAAGAGATGTCTCTGTCAGTAACTCGTGAAAATGAATGCCAGGGTCGAATACAAAAATTTGTGTAGAACTTCCTGATGCCCGCATAGATGCGCCATACATAAGTGATTTTGATGCCTTTACCTTCTCTTCCACCACTAAAGAACTCGACCCCGAGTTCTCTTCTTCATAAAGAGCTTGATTATTGAAACCAACCAAACGAACAACATCAATGCTACAATTCCGAACTCGTCTTTTATCGTTCCCTCTAATATGTAAACTTTGTGATTGCGCAGACACATTTAATTCAATTTCAAGACATAACTCCTAGTCATTTGATTCCACTTTGCAATCATTTTCACTCGTTTTAACCATCATAGGCTGACCTTGCAACTTTGTTTTTGGAGTTGTGTAGTTAGATTGTGGGAAATTAGTATGTTCAACACCAATTGTTTCACTTAATAAGGAACTAATTTTTGTGTTTCCCTTGGGTGAAATTTTAGAAATAATATTTGCATCCTCAATAGCTTCTGAAGCTTGAAAAGTAATATCAGTACTCTCCTCTTGGTCCTGTGAAAACAAGGATTTCTTCGATAAAGATTCACGTTCCAAATCATTCTTTGTGTCAAATTCTTTTTCTTTAGAACTCGAATTTTCAGCAATATCAAAATTATTGTTTTCACTTGGTGGAACTATAATTGGTCCTCCTCTTTTGTCTCTTCGATGATTGTTGTTCACGTTGTTGTTTAATTGAGTGGAAAAAGAGGTCACCCGTGTGGTCAGAGCATTGAGGGCCACATTTAAATCTGCAATACTCCTCCTAAAGTTTGCCGTGGTCAGTGGTTGATCTCCCATAGCTAATCACGATGTGAAAAGAACAAGAGAAATCCTGCTCTGATACCACCTGACGCAGTCGGAAGCTCGAATGGGAAAAGCAAGCGCTAATCCTAATAGATAGGTTTCCTGGAGTCCACCAGGAAGAGATTATTTGGCATCCACCAAATAAAGCTCTTGAAATAAAACTGGAATCCACAAGAGTTTAGAACTGGAATCCACCAGAAAAGAGAGAAAATCTCAAATTATAATATTATTCAACTGATTGCCTTCTCAAGGTTACAATTGAGTCTATAAATAGTAAAAGAAACCTAATACTGAAAAATAGAAACAAATCTGTTTTAAAATAAAACAGAATCTAACAATATACTTTTTTGTTATTCCAACTTAAATCTAAACTTAAAAGATATATTTTTATTATAATTCTAACTTAAATATAATAATATTGAAATTAAAATAAACTTAAAAAATAAATAATAAAATAAAATAAAATCTTGAACTACTCCTGCATCATTAGCTCTTAATGGGCTTTTGTTTTCTTTTGTCCAAGATAAGAATTATCTTGGTGCACAAGACAAGAGATATCTATAAATAGAGACCTCTTGGCAAAAGCAATATACACAGAAAAGCACTAAGAATATTTTAGAGTTGGAAACTCTAAAATAATTCCCCTCTCAATATTCTTTAAAGCCTTCATACTAAGGAACTAGCACTCTCTTGGAGGTGATTGTTCGTGTGGACTAGCTAGAGGCGTCAGTGATCTTCATCAACGCTCGTGATCTTTTCTAGTTCGTGATTCAAAGGGTTCTGCTCTTCAAGAGGTAACAAATTCTAAACACATATCATGCTCATTCGTAAGGATCTCTAAGGAAAAAATTTCAAATTCCACTGCTTTACTAGTCATATTTTCCTTCAGTTTGGAGCCTGAATATACATCAAGTATCAAAATATACTGTCTCGAAGAAAAAGGTGAAGTCAATTTATACTGAAAGTGAAGAACTATGAAATTATTTTAATTGAAAAGTTGTCATAAGCAAGATACAAAAATCTATGATATCCACAAATTGAAGCAAGTACTATCTATTAAGATGTAAAACTACTTGCAATATACATGTCTTTTTTTTACAACTACCAAAATCTCAGTTTAAGTGGCTAATAAGTGTAAATAACTTATCTACTCATAAAAAAAAACACCAAAACACACACTTAGTAGTAAAAAACAATACTACTTATGAGACAAGAGGCTTCCATAAAAGTTATATTATCTGTCAACTCCTCAATTGGGTAGCCTCTATATCTAAGAATCCCTTCATCACCATCAATATAACTAATTGTTATCGAACAGGATTGATCACGGTCGTTTCTTGGTCAAAATATGTTTAATTAAAGAGTCGTACAAGGTAGTTAACTTTGGTCGTCTCCCAAAGACTCTTGATTCGAAGTCTAACAATTATTAGAATCAAATTAAAAACAGAAAATTAAAGGGGGTTTTGGTTTATGAAAACAGTTTATAAAGAATAGTGAAATTCAATTAATAAAAGTCGTTGATCCATTGGTTTAGGTAACTCTTCGAATCAATCATAGATTCACGAAAAATATTCATTCATCTATTCATGCTATGGCCAATTATAAAACTGATTAAACAAGCGGCAATCGGTTTTATAAGAATTCATTCGATTAAGTATCTCATGCGTTCAACTAATCATGGACAGTAAACAAGCGTCACTTAAATGATTCAATCGGTCTCTATTGCTAAGCGCAAGGTTTCGTATCAATTTATATTCGAATCATTTAAACAAGTGATGAATTAAAACAATCGGTCTCTATTTTTTTTTTTATGACATTTATCATTGTTGCATTTTATTTATCTCTTTGCTCTTTGGTTATATTTTGTTATGCTTTGTGAACTTGTTATTATGGTCACTTTGAATTTGGGACTTAAACTAAACCTATGCTATGATGGAGACGGACCAAGAAAATAGATCTTAAACCTTTAGTTTGGTTAGTTTAGTTTTCTTAGTTTATTTGGTTTACTTGGAATTTTTATTTTTGTGTATTTGCATATTCATTCAATTATTGCATTCATTCATGTTTAAATTCTCGCAAAAGACTTAGATTGTATTTAGGCCAAAATATAACATCATGAGGATGTAAAACTTGCATTGCATGCATTTTATTTTTATCACTTTCCGCAAACGCTAAAAAGTCACTAAATAACGAACTTTCATTTCCAAAGAGGCGTTTAGAATAACTCTCTTAGAAAACTAGAAAATAACAACATCTTCTCTCTTTAACACAATTTATTTAGTCCACAACCCATTTAGTCGCACGATTAGTATTAAGCTTAGAACATCAAATCTACTTTCCATGTCATAACTTTCTTTTCTCAATCCAATCTCCACATGCACACACTTTTCTTTCTATACAATTTCTCCCTCCATTTCTTACAACTTCTCCCTCACATTCTTAAGCACATTAAAAGCAATAAAAAAAAGTAATGAATTAGAGGTTAATTACCATGGAGTACCATGGACGTTTAGGATGTTAATACCTTCCCTAGGCGTAACTAACCCCCGAGCTTAGAATCTCTCTTCTTTAGGTTTTCGATACTTTCCCCTCTTTGGAAATGAAAGATCAATGTAGTGGTTGAAATCTCAAAATCCCCGCAATAGAAAAATGGCGACTTCACTGGGGTTTCTTTCCTTAAGAGGGTTGAACCTATCTAGTTTATGCTTTTTTATTGCTTTCTTATGTGCTTGTTCGGTTCAAATTTTCATATTATATTTGATCTAGTGCGAATTCAATCAATGACTTTGGCGCATCAACTCTGTAGATCTGGAAGCATATTTGTCATATTTGTATGTATTTTGCCGTTATATACTATTAATTTGAATTTTTTTAGTTTGTTTGCATATTTCTGAGATTCAGAACTTGAATGCGAATTTCCTTAATGTTCTTCGTAGGATATGTTCTCTCCTCTCTTTCTTAATTTTCCTTTCTTGTTCATTTGACGGTGAAGGTACTTTTTAGTTTTTGTGATGAACATTATTTGAAAATCCTTCGTTCTGAAAGTATTGAACATAAACAAAACACAATTTAAATCCCTTTCTTATAGTTTTTTCACCTTCATAATTGGTGTTATCTTTTCTTTCCCTCAACTCTTTAGATCCATTGCTTAATTCAATTTTAGTTTGTAATATTGGTTGAATAAGAAAATTTAATTTCTTTGTGAAGAATTTTGCAAGCCAATAAATGTAAAGAATCTTTTTCATAGAATCAATTCAAAGAACAGCGGTGCAGGATATTGTTGCTAAGGCTCAGTCGATGTTGTCCTTCTGTTCGACTGCATTTGATACTCAGCTTGTGAACTCCTCTCGGTTGGCTACTCCTCGTTTTGTAACTTGGTCTCGTCCGTATGATGGAACTGTATGTCTTAATGTGGACGGGAGCCTTTTGGGCTCGCTCCAAGCAGCAGGTTTTGGTGGACTTATTTGTAATGCTTCTGGCACATTCCTCAAAGGCTTCTATGGAGTTGTTTTGCAACCAAGTGTGTTGATGGCAGAAATAATGGCGATACTTCATGGTCTCGACTTGTGTTGGACAAACGGTTATAAGAATATAACCTGCTACTCTGACTCCTTGCAAGCTGTTACTTTAATCACTGAAGGTGTCTCTCCGCATCATAGATTTGCGAATAAGATTCAGTGCATTTGGCAATGGTACGTAGAGATTGGAATATGGTGATTAACCATACCCTTCAGAACGGGAACGCATGTGCCGACTGTCTGGCTAAGTTGGGAGCTTCCTCGGATTCACCCTTTGTGGTTTTAGATACGCCTCCTATTGAGTTGTCTCTTGCCCTCCTTGATGATGCTCAAGGAGTTATTTTTGTTAGGGATTAGTCCCTTAGTTTCTTTTTTATTTTTATTTTTTATCTCTTGTAACCAAAACACAAAAAATACAAAAATGTGTTTAGAATATCTAACAAATGATGTATAGTATTTCCTCTGTTCTAAAACATAAGAGAAAATTAATCAAATAAAGTTAATGTATTTACTTAAAAATTTGGATTAAATACATCAAAATTTATCTGACCAAATTTTTTTTTTATATTTAGAAAAAATAAAATGTAGGATTAGCCACAAAGAAATAACATGTAAGAAAACAAAGAGTGTGTTTGATCTGCTGAAAAAAAAAATTAACATGATAACTTTAATTGTATTGTGTTTCGTTTAAAAATTGTTTCTAGAACTAAACAAATTGAAGGCCAAGAGCCAAGGAGCCAAGACAAAACTGAAATTTTTATTCCTAATAAACCACGATACAACTTTTTATCTTGCACAGCATGACTAAAATAGCAAAATAACCTTTTACCAATCAAATATTGTACAAGCCAAAATTTACTTAATACTTTAAACTTTATCCTATACTGTTTTATCAATTACATATTGTTTAACCATCAAACGGACCAAAAAGAACCAAACTCTAACATAATAATTTTTTTTCATAATAATCACAAATAGCATTACAACATGACTCTAGGTTGTGTGTAACCCCTAATTTCTTCTTTATGTCTTGCTTTGATTTCTTCTGCACACCTTAAAGTCTTCTCAATGTGATAACCTCCACCAATTCCAACTTCTCTCTCTAAATGGCCACAATAACTCTCAAAAATACTCACATTTACATGTAATTTGAAACCCATCATGAAAAGAAATTCTAACTCCAATTTGTTTAGCTCACTAGTTGTTAATCCACCAACTCTTCCAAAGTATGAATTTCTGTAGTTTCTGTAATCAAATCAAAGAAAATATCTTTATTAGCACATCATCCCCTGTTTTTTCTGATTCCAATTTTATTAGCAAAACTCGGTTAATATTTTAATCTTTTATCTTATTTTGTAACATTTTATTTTTTATTTATAACATTTTAATTCTTCTTTTTAGGTTTGAATATCAATTTCATGTTTCAATTTTATAATTTTTTTTTGTTCGGTTTAAATCATAAATGTACGTTATGCAGTAAAAAAAAATTAAAGATTTGAAGTTTAAAAAATCATATACAAACAAGGATGAAAGATTAAAAAGGACCAAAATGACGTAAAAAAAAAAGATAAAAAGACTTAAACGGTTATTTAAAATTAAACTAACGAACTAAAAAAGTAATTTTGTCAAAAATATATTTAAAAGGTTTTATGAATACACATACATGCTCTTGATTTACTTAGTAAGTTGTCTCTTTCCTTTGTTGTTTGGATGTAGCATCAATGATTGAGGTGAGATTGACACAAACAAACTATTGCTTTCAATTTGACAATCCCCATTACCAAAATATATAAAGTGTTGAAATTGAAAAACAATAAAGGAAAAGAAGAAGTAATAACTAAAAATTCAATGCAGGTGGTTTGAAGTACTAAAGTTAAAAAAAGAAATGTATACTCATAAACATTTATAAACCCCATTACTAAAAAATATATATACTTTCTAATTTTAAATGAATAAAAACCTAAAGGAAAAAATAAATTTGAAGTAGTAGCTCAATAGAATAAGCATTTAACATTATAATTTCAAAGTATTGAGCTTAAATTTTATTGAAAATAATTGTAAAATAATCATTAATGTTAATAATTAAAATAAAAAATCGCTATATTTGTATGATACTAATTTTATTACATATAAACAAAAGGAGGAGGAAAAAACTCACAAGTCTTCAACATATTTGGAAGCCACCATGATAGTTGTAATGAGAAGTCTATGAACATTCCTAGCATTGATTCTAAATCCAGGATTAATCTCACAAAACCTATCAATATAAACATAAGCTACAACATAAACTGAAGGTCCAGCTTTTGTGTACCTAAAAATTCTCTCTAAATAAGATTGAATTGTCAAATCTGGGATCTCTCTACAATCAAAGATGTTTGTGCTAATTGCTTTGGACAAAGATCTAGAACAATTTTTTACAATTCTCTTTGTTCTTGCCATGTTTCTCTCAATTAGTGAAGCAAGAACATTTATCACTAATGGGGTGCTAGAATCTTGTTGGTATGAAAAAGAATATAAATCTAAACGAAGTTTTCTAGGAGAAATTGCTAGAGATGAAGAACCCATTTGAAGAAAAAAGGAAAAGTTTGTTTTCTTTTTGGCAAAATAATTTTTCTAAGTACTAAGTGATTGTAGGGTTTTATTGGTGTATTAAGATTTTAGTAATAGGCTTTATATATAAAAGAAAATAGTAGAGTTGATTAAAGAAAGAGTGAAATGAAATTGATTTTGGCCATATGGAAGGTGAGGGGAAGGTTGAATGTTATAAAATCAAACCCAAGATATTGTCAAGGCAAAGTACAAACAATGCCAGCTAAGCTTTTGCATGTAAAAATATAGGTGATGGGAGGAAAAAAATGTACTTTGTCTTTATGTGACTAACAACATATCTTAGTGGGATCCAATGAAAGATCACACGGTTGATAATATATTTTGTTGGAAAAGGGATCAAATTTCATTTCCCAAAAAAAAATCAATTTACATTGATCTAACATTTGTGTAATGTTAAACAGATCAATAATGTGAAAACGAATATAAAATTTACAAAATTCAATATTTAATTGAAAATTTAAGTTATATAAAAATTTTAAAAAAATTGAAAATTCTTTAATATATTATTAAGATTTATACAACTTAAGGGTATTTAACAAAAACGTATAAGTCATTAATTTTAATGTATCATAATAATATATCAAATGATTTTCAATTCCTTTAAAATTTTATAATAATATATATAATATAAACTCTCAATTCAAAAGTAAATTTTATAAAATTTATATTAATCATAATATTATTAAACCGTATATCATATTACTCAAAAATTGCATCTGTGTCATTTAATTCAATTACATTTTAGGGGAATGCTATTGAATGAATATGAGACTTGTCATTACTGGTTTCATAAATTTTGTGTAGATACCGTAAATAAGGCCCCCATGACCTTAAAAGATAGTGATTGATTAGTGATGAGTTAGGTACCCCTTCCTTGTAGCTTATAAGTTATAATTAGGGGCGTAAGCGGATCGAAAAAATTGATTAAGTTGATTGTTCAAATCAATCCAAACCAAAAATAAACCGAATTTTATGGTTCGGATTAAAAACCGAACCAAACCAATTGAAAATCGAAGTGGTTTGGTTCGGTTCTAGGATTCTGTTTTCAGAGCCAATAGATTAACCGAACCAAATCGAACTAAACCAATATATAGTATTTGGTGGTGAACACCACCTAAGACTTGTATTTTGAATTTGATATTAAACTTTATTCTATCTATGTGTTATATCTTGTATTTCAAAACTGTTATTGTTTACTCGATTTATGATATATAATATTATAATTCGTTTGAAATATAGAGCTTGAAATATATATCGTTTGAAAAAATAGAACTTGAAATCTATCGTTTGAAAAAATAATAGCAGAAATTACACTGAAAAATTAAAATGTTGCAAACTGAATATAGTATCCGATACAAACCGAACCAAACCGACTAGTTTGGTTCGGATTCATCATTGAAAAACACGCAAAACTGAATCAAACCAAACCGATTGAGAGTTCATTGGTTCGAACACTGGATTCACACAAAACCGATCCGGTTACACCCCTAGTTCTAACTGGTGGGCGCTTCACCTTTTCAGGTCCGGTTAATTTGGCACATCAGTTGGGGATAGGGTGTTCAAATCCAATCCAAAAAATAACCGAAAGTAAAATTGAAAAATTTTAAACCGAAAACAATTGAATTTTTTTGAATGTGTTTAAACCACATTAAAAAAATCGATTGATTCAAATTGAATTTCGGATAATTTCATAAAAACTGAACTAATTCAAACCAAACCAAACTTCGAGCATCCCTAATTGATGATACGTATATTTTGGGTTCTTATAGTGAAGAATTATAAGGAACGACACTCTCTTAGCTTTTTTGCACATCCCTTCTTAATAAAGGGTTTAAAATTAACGAATGATGTTCACATGTATATAATGAATTATTAATGATATGAAATTAACTAAATAACTGACATATATTAATTTTTTTTTGACAAATATATTAATTAGAGATCAAATATATTACTTATTTTATAAATTTTAAAATTTAATTTTGTCTTATGTTAAAGATTGGACAAAGTAAAAGTTTTTATAAAGATTTTGTCAACACACATATACTCTAACTACACATGTTAAAAATTTATATCATTAATTAAATAGTACTATTTAAAGTTGTGAGAAATACTTTCTCTATCAGTTTTCTTTCTACTGTGGCTTTTTTATTGCTACCAATGCATATGAAGATGATTTAGCTGTGTTTGTGTTAATGGTTGGCAGTGATATTGTTGGAAATTAAATCAAATAATCTAGAAGAATTTGCATTTTCTAGAACTATATTCTTTCGGGCACTGCAAACTTATTTGGTTGCTCAATGATCACAGCAAGTTTTTTATCCATAAAGGAGGTTTTTTATCCTTGAAATTTGTTGTTATAAATTACCCTGTTTCTCCTATTATAATCCTTTGTATCCATATAGAAGATTGCATTTTTTTACTTGTTAAGTTACTAAGTGGCCCAGTGCAATTTTACACAATATCTATTCAACTCACATGATAAGTAGTTTTTATTTGAAGTATAATTTTCTTGTAGTACCGATTGTATATGCATATAGTTAGTTTGACGCACTCTTTTAATATTTCAAAAGTGTATATTGATTCATTTATGTTTTTTTATTTTATTTCTCATATATTAATAGAAGATGCTAATAGTTCCCTTATGTATCAATGAAGATGACAAAAAGGATGATGTAGATGGTGAATTTCAAGAGAACGGTGTAGGTGATGGATTTCAAGACGACGCGGAGATGATGAATTTCAAGAAGATAAACTTGAATGGGTTGAATGTTGTTGTTTTTAGGCTTGTACTCGAAGCATTAAATTTGAAAAAACTATGTATTTTGTCTCTAGGCTTGTACTCCATAGTCCAAAGTATTAATCTCAATACTAGTATTAAGAAATGTACATTTTTTTACTACTATATGTATTTGAATTAATGTTTTAACTCAACTTTATTAACAATATTTGTGGATATTTGGTTCAATTTGATTTGTTTTAGTTATAATTGATTATATATACAAAACAGTTGATAAATAAATTGTATATTTTATGAATATAAATTAAGAAAAAATGATGCCTATAAGCTATGGCAACATTTATTACGTGTTCTTAATATTCTAGTTTTTGGGAACAATTTGTCGCTGTTGCTATTTACAGCAACAGGTCAAAAGCGTTGCCTCATTTGCCACGGAAAAACGTATCCTATTCTACAGTTTTGGCAACGCTTTTAAAATGCGTGCCCAAAGAGTGACAAAAAACGTCTCCTAAGACAATAGGCAACGCGCGCATAGAGGACGGCTAGAAATCGTCCCCTATTCTTTTAAGCAACGCTTTTCATAGTTTTGGGAACAATTTTCAAATGTTGTTAAAGAGGAAAAATGGTGTAGTGAGTTATTAATACAAAGATAGATTGACTAAAAATGTAACTACTAGAGTTGAAATATATCACTCTAACTAAAATATGAACGATCATATTCCCCTTGATACTTTACAAATTTTACCTCAAAGCTAAAACCTAAAGTTAACAAACACTTAATATTAAACATTAAAGTACTAACCCGGAGAATCCATATAATTTCTAAATGAAATTGAATCAGCATCAATAACAATTTATGAAAAGTCTTGCTAACTAGTGCCCTTGGGACATTAGTTAAGATTACTAAAAAAAGTAAAAATTGTATTGAGAATTGTGTTTATTGTTTTAAAAAAGTAAAAAACATAAGTTTCAAAGAGAATATTTACTATTTTTGTTTTCTTAACCAAACCATTACCTTAAGGGCAATGTTTATCATTTTCCATTTACGAATCACTTTCTCCATCTTATAAAACGAACTAGGGTCTTATTTCACCTTAGATGCTACTAGTAGGTATCGCCGACAGTATGGTGAAGGGTATTAACGGAAATGAAGTTAACAAAAATTAAAGATTACTAGCCTGGTCGGTAGAATGGGTAGGTATTTAGTTGGACCCACAAATTTAGGGGCATTTAAGCATTGACCCTTGCCATCGAAATTTGTGTTACTTGAGTGAGTGAGTACACTGGAGTACTAGTACAGCTCTACAGTGAGGAACCTGTCTGGATCATACTACCACACGTGCATGGGTCTCTCTTGACTCATTTGCATCGTACAATCTTGGTTCTTGCAACTTGTAGCAGCCGTACCACGTGCACCTTATTGCATTCTTCTTCTGTGTTGTTTCCAATTTTTTTTAAACAAAATTAAAGTGTTGAGGCATCACATAATAAATATGACATCTTAATTACTCTCACCGTCTTATATTATAGATAAAATAAAATCATATTTATTAAGAACAAATAAAATTTGATATATTTTTTTGAAAAATATTATATGGAAAGATGAAAAATAATTTTGATTAGTTATTGAATATAGAAAAAGTAAAAAAGAGAGTAAATTTTTCTCAAAAAAATAAAAGTTTATTCATTTTCTCTTTTATTATGAGAGAATAAAAAATAGCTTTATTCTCTTACATTATAAGATGGAGGGAGTAGTATATTAGACTACCCACAATGGTGGGTTTAATGGATGTTGAGAGTAGAAAAAAATATTAAAATAAGTTGGAATGGAGTGTACAGAAGAGAGAGAAGATGAGAGAGTTAAACACTTATGAGACTGACGCAGCAGGACACATGACGCGCTCGCATTCGCTGCAATCAGGCGCGTGCACGACACGCGCCGACAGGGCGCGTCCGAAGCGGTGAAACGCGGACAGAGAAGAATCTGAAGATTGAGTGGGACGCGTGTCAACTTCTGATTGGCCTGCGCGATTTTATTTATATCCTTATATTTTAACTCAATTATTTCATTGCAAATTAATTTTTTATTTTTTCACCAAAATTCGTAATTTTTTTTCTCTATCAATAGAGACTTGTTTCATTTTATTTGGACACAAAAAAAAATCGAATTTTTTACTACCTTAATCATATTATTATTGTTTATTAGTGTTAATTTTGAAGTTTAAGTGTTTTTTTTAGTAAAATGAATCCTAATAGATTTTTTACTACCTTAATCATATTATTAGTGTTTATTTAAATAATTTTTGTTAATTATTTTAATTTAATTTTAATCGATAATTGTAATTTTATTTAATTACAAAAACAAAAATTTAAATTTAAATAAGAATATGAAATAAAAAGTGGTGGGGTAGAGTGTTGAATGAAAAAAACTATTGAAGAGGATAAAAGTTGAGTGTGTATTGAGAGATGATGTGGAGTGTAAAAAGTGGTCTTGAGAGGGTTAATGGTGTTGAAACCATTGTGGGTAGTGTTGAGAAAATGAACAATTTTATGTTCATAATGGTTAGAAATGGATAAATCACATTGTAGTGTGAATTGAAAAAAGTGGGATTGAGTCCCACGTTGGAAAAAAAAATGAACAGTTATTAAGGCAACTCCCACCAGTGGAAATTTAGTGTAATTTGTTACTGCTACGTTTTTTCAAGCAACTTGTACTGGTGGATGTTATGTTGTTTTTGTGTCATTTTCGGGGTCTGCATTGGATTCCTGCTGAATCAACTCTAACCTTATTCCCTTATTGATTTAGTAACGGACAAGTAATAATGTCACTTAATTGTGATTAATTCCTTGTCTCTCACTTGAATACCACTTATTACTTGTCTTCCTTACTCCTATATAGATACATTCTTTTTCTGAAGAAAAAAAAAAGACCAATTCTTCTCTGCTTGCTGGCCGCCCACTTCTTCACTCTAAATATTTTATTTTTTGCTTTTCGATTGTTTCAGAGAATCGATAATTCATTATCGATATTGACTGGTTTTCGATGAAACCATCGGAGGTGTTCTTCTGCCCGTAAACTACAGTGCAGTGGTTTACGGTATTGATATGAAATTGGCAGTTTTATCCTGGGGACTTCACGGTTGATTGTCTACCTTGCACAATTTGGGTAGTGCCGTGAAACGTCTTAAAGAAAGCGTACTGATCCGCGACTCCGCCAATAATTTCCTCATTTGATTTTTCTAATTTCGATTTTTTCAAAACCGAAAACTAACAGGTAGTCTTAGTACCCCACAATTATCACTTATCATTTGCATTACCTTAATAATTAACATGAAATAAATAGAGATAAAGATACTTTGAGGGACTAGACCAAAATCTAAGGAAACAACATAATGAACATCATCTTCCTTACTAAAAACTTTACTAGAAAAATCTCAAAGAAAAAAAACCTGGTGAAGGAGAAAAGAGTACAGAGCAAAATATCAAGAGAAAAGAACGTCAATATTAAAATACATAAAGATAACAATATCAAAAATGGTATAGCAGAAACGAAAAAAAGGAAGATCATTCTTGTTGCGTGCAAAATCTTAATGGATGAAATTCGGGATGGAGTCCCACGACAACACACCCGTGACTTGAAAACCATGGTTAGTCAATTTATCTGCACAACTATTTCCTTCTCAAAAAATATGGGAAACTCTGAAACGAAATCTTCTAATGATATTAAGACAATTAAACCAACGAAATCTTCTACTGGCAAACTTTTTAAAAATCAGAATCAGAACCAAAACCGAGTTAAGATTGGGAACCCATCTAGGGCCCCTGCAGCAAGGCAACAACAGCCTCCACCTCCTCCTAGAAATGATTCCGGTGATTTCCTTTGTTTCAATTGCTGGAAACCGGGTCATATGGAAAAAAGATGTAGAGGCGTAAAAAGGCCTAAACCTGCTCATTTGAATGCTCAGGTGAATGTTACTGATGAAGGCTATGCCGCTATGATCACCGAAATTAACATGGTCGGTGTTACTGAGGGATGGTGGATAGACACTGGCGCCACTCGCCATGTCTGTTATGATCGTGCTATGTTTAAAACATACACGAATGCTGAGAATAAGAAAGTGCAGATGGGCAATGCCCACACTTCTGATGTTGCTGGTGTTGGAGAAATTGTGCTGAATTTCACCTCCGGAAAGACTCTTACTCTGAAAGAGGTCTTGCATGTTCCTGAGATGAAAAAGAATCTTGTTTCTGGTTTTCTTTTAAATAAGGCTGGGTTTAGTCAAACTATTGGGGCTGATTTGTATACCATCACTAAGAATGGTACCTTTATTGGGAAAGGGTACGCCACTGATGGCATGTTTAAGCTTAATGTTGATGTTGATTTCAATTTGAATAAAATTTCTACTTTTGTTTACTCTTTGTGTGATTTTACTATTTGGCATTCTAGACTTTGTCATGTTAATACTCGATCAATTTCACATTTAAGTAACTTAGGCTTAATTCCTAAACTGAATTTTAATGAAGTAGAAAAATGTGTATTTTGTAGTCAAGCAAAAATAACTAAAAGCTCACATAAATCAGTAATAAGGGAATCTGAACCAATGGACCTTATACATTCTGATATATGTGAACTAGATGGAACAATGACAATAAACAACATGGAATTATACACGAAGTAACTGCGCCATATTCTCCTGAAATGAATGGTAAAGCAGAAAGAAAGAATTGAACTCTTACTGAACTTGTCGTTGTTATTATGTTGAATTCTGGTGCAGCTGCCCACTGGTGGGGGGAAATTATTTTGACTGTTTGCTTTGTGTTGAATAGAGTTCCCAAATCCAAAGAAATGATCTCTCCGTATGAGACATTAAAGAAAAGGCAACCAAACCTGTCTTACTTAAGAACTTGGGGATGTCTAGCTTATGTCCGTATACCGGACCCGAAGCGAGTTAAGCTCGCTAGTAGAGCCTATGAATGTGTATTCATTGGTTATGCAGCAAACAGTAAGGCATATAGGTTTTACGACCTAAATGCTAAAGTGATCATAAAATCTGTTGATGCAAATTTCCATGAAAATAAATTTCCTTTTAAATCGAAAAATAGTGGGGGCGCAGAATCAAGTAACACATCTGATTTGAGTCGCATTCCTGTGATACAGAATGAGAATAGCAATGACTCAGTAGAACCAGAACTCCGAAGGAGTAAAAGAGTAAGAGTTGCTAAAGACTATGGGCCAGAATATGCTGCCTATACATTAGATGAAGATCCTGCAAATCTTCAAGAAGCCTTGTCATCGATGGATGCAGATCTTTGGCAAAAAGCTATTAATGATGAGATGGACTCTCTAGATTCTAACAAAACATGGAAATTAGTAGACTTGCCTCCTGGCTGTAAACCAATCGGTTGTAAATGGATTTTGAAAAAGAAACTAAAACCTGACGGTACGGTTGAAAAATACAAGGCTCGACTTGTAGCTAAAGGTTTTAGGCAAAGAGAAAATATAGATTTCTTCGACACTTTTTCTCCGGTCACTAGAATAACATCCATTCGAGTACTTATTTCAATAGCTGCTATTTATAACTTGGTAGTACACCAAATGGATGTTAAAACTGCTTTTTTAAATGGTGACTTAGAAGAAGAAATCTATATGGAACAACCTGAAGGGTTTGTGGTACATGGGCAAGAAACTAAGGTCTGTAAGTTAGAAAATCTCTTTATGGTCTTAAACAAGCTCCAAAGCAATGGCATGAGAAGTTTGATAACTTAATGGTATCAAATGGATACAAGTTGAATGAAATTGACAAATGCATTTATTTCAAGTCAGATAATAACATTTGCACTATAATATGTCTATATGTAGACGACATGCTCATCTTTGGATCTAACATTGACGCAGTTAATGTTGTGAAATCACTGCTGTGCAACAACTTTGATATGAAAGACCTTGGAGAAGGGAGTGTGATTCTGGGAATCAAAATCACTCGGTCTGAGAAAGGAATATCCTTAGATCAATCCCACTATGTGCAAAAGATCCTAAAGAAATATGAATACTTTGACTGTAGAACTTCACACACTCCGTGTGACGCAAGTGTAAAGTTATTTAAGAACACTGGTGATAGTGTTAGACAGTCTGAGTATGCGAGCATCATTGGCAGCCTTAGATATGTCACTGTTTGTACACGACCCGACATCGCATATGCTGTTGGACAGTTATGTCGGTTTACCAGTAGACCTGGTAATGAGCACCGGCAGGCAATAAACTGAGTCATGGGATATCTCAAAAAGACCATGACACTTGGTTTACATTGTCCGAAATTTCCTACAGTGCTTGAAGGATACAGTGATGCTGATTGGAATACCTTATCAGATGATTCCAAAGCAACTAGTGGTTATATATTTAATATAGCCGGAGGAGCTGTATATTGGAAATCTAAGAAACAGACTATATTGGCTCAGTCCACCATGGAGTCTGAGATGATAGCACTAGCAACAGCTAGTGAAGAAGCAAGTTGGCTGAGATGCTTGCTATCTGAAATTCCGTTATGGGAAAAACCAATGCCAGCTGTATTGATCCACTGCGATAGTACCGCGGCTATCGCTAAAATTGAGAACGATTACTACAACGGTAAAAGACGTCAAATAAGAAGGAAGCACAACACTGTGAGAGACTTGCTCACGAAAGGTGCTGTTAGAGTGGATCATGTACGCTCAGAAGAAAACTTAGCCGATCCTTTGACGAAAGGACTAGCTAGAGAGAAAGTCTCCAATACATCTATTAAGATGGGACTAATGCCTACTTAGAATTACTTATGATGGTAACCCAACCTAAAAGACTGGAGATCCCAAGAATTAGGTTTCAATGGGTAAACAACAAGTTGTAAGTAATAGGGAATGAACATGCAATCACAAGATGCATGAACCTGAAGTGAAAAGGTTGAGGTAATAGAAACTCTTAATGAGATCTATACTCTGAATCAGAGGAGTACCAGACTTCAGGGGTACTCGAGATAGACTCACCTATATGAATGTGGAACTGAGGCCGGTTCCTATGGAGTCTTGAGGCGGACTGCTAGAGCATTCATGAAACCGGGATTGACGTGCAGGGCCATTAAAGCACAGGCTGTAGAAAACACCTTAGGAAAAGGTTGTGTGCGGGTTTGAGGAAAATCTGAGATAGAGTTCAAGCAAGCGTCACTCTTGTTAAATCAGGCTCTTACTCGCTATGCTAAGGTTCAAGCATGCGTCACCTTTGCTTATGCACAATTTTATAGAAACCTTCCAACGTTATATCTGAAACAACTTTTTTAAATTCAAGTGGGGGATTGTTGAGAAAATGAACAATTTTATGTTCATAATGGTTAGAAATGGATAAATCACATTTTAGTGTGAATTGAAAAAAGTGGGATTGAGTCCCACGTTGGAAAGAAAAATGAACAGTTATTAAGACAACTCCCACCAGTGGAAGTTTAGTATAATTTGTTACTACTACGTTTTTTCAAGCAACTTGCACTGGTGGATGTTATGTTGTTTTTGTGTCATTTTCGGGGTCTGCATTGGATTCCTGCTGAATCAACTCTAACCTTATTCCCTTATTGATTTAGTAACGGACAAGTAATAATGTCACTTAATTGTGATTAATTCCTTGTCTCTCACATGAATACCACTTATTACTTGTCTTCCTTACTCGTATATAGATACATTATTTTTTCTGAAAAAAAAGAGAGACCAATTCTTCTCTTCTTGCTGGCCGCCCACTTCTTCACTCTAAATATTTTATTTTTTGCTTTTCGATTGTTTCAGAGAATCGATAATTCATTATCGATATTGACTGGTTTTCGTTGAAACCATCGGAGGTGTTCTTCTGCCCGTAAACTATAGTGCAGTGGTTTAAGGTATTGATATGAAATTGGCAGTTTTATCCTGGGGACTTCACGGTTGATTGTCTACCTTGCACAATTTGGGTAGTGCCGTGAAACGTCTTAAAGAAAGCGTACTGATCCGCGACTCCGCCAATAATTTCCTCAGTTGATTTTTCTAATTTCGATTTTTTCAAAACCGAAAACTAACAGGTAGTCTTAGTACCCCACAATTATCACTTATCATTTGCATTACCTTAATAATTAACATGAAATAAATAGAGATAAAGATACTTTGAGGGACTAGACCAAAATCTAAGGAAACAACATAATGAACATCATCTTCCTTACTAAAAACTTTACTAGAAAAATCTCAAAGAAAAAAAACCTGGTGAAGGAGAAAAGAGTACAGAGCAAAATACCAAGAGAAAAGAACGTCAATATTAAAATACATAAAGATAACAATATCAAAAATGGTATAGCAGAAACGAAAAAAAGGAAGATCATTCTTGTTGCGTGCAAAATCTTAATGGATGAAATTCGGGATGGAGTCCCACGACAACACACCCGTGACTTGAAAACCATGGTTAGTCAATTTATCTGCACAACTATTTCCTTCTAAAAAAATATGGGAAACTCTGAAACGAAATCTTCTAATGATATTAAGACAATTAAACCAACGATTTTGAAGTCTCCAAGAAACCAAAATAGGATTGCTAAAAACATGAATAGTCAAAGAAGAATCGCATCCAAGCCAAAAGTTCGTCCAACCTTTGCTAGAGGCAAACTCAATATATAGCACACGTAACACCTTTAAGTTCAGCTTGAAAAGCATCATAAGTTCCCAAAAATTCAGAGAAGCCACCAAGAAAATTACCACAATGATCTCTGAAGATCCCTCCACATGCTGAAATCTCAAGACAACCTCTAGAAGCGTCATCAATGTTACACTTCATCCAAGAAGGAGGAGGACAAGACCAATTAATTTGAATTATTTTGAAAGCTGGAGGGTGACATTTAACATCAAAAGTCTTGAGAATTTGAAACTCCAGAATTTATGAATACATGCTCGGTCTAGATTGATCAGCTGACAAAGACACCTCACATTTAATGAAGTTAAACATTTTTTGCATGGAGAGAACTTTGTTTTCAAATCTAATAAGATTCCTGCACTTCCAAATAGTCCAAAAAATGTTAGTGATGAATGAAAGAATGAGATCCTTGATTTGTTTACTCAAATTCTTGTTACAGATCTTAAGGAGCTCATTAATAAAGCTCAAATTTTGTTGCACCTGTAAAACATTAGTAACTCAATTCCATAGTACCTGCAAAATCACACTGAAAAAAAATATGGTTTTAAGAAGGCACTCTTGAGAAGGCACCTTCGTGGTCATGAGTTCCTTGAAAGTGTGACCTTGGAAAATCCATATATGCGAAATTTTGAGAAGGCACTCTTGGTTCAGCCTGATTGTCATGAGTTTGTTGAAAATTTGATGCAATATTACTACCTGCAAGTTGTGATAATTATTTTTAAATAATATGAATGTTGAATATGTCAAAGATGTCTAAAAATATTTAATAAAATTCATCACTCACTAACTGCAGCGTCATCATTGCATCTAGTACTTGGTCCAGCTTCGTGGTCATGAGTTCCTTGAAAGTGTGACCTTGGAAAATTCATACATGTGAAATTTTGAGAAGGCACTCTTGGTTCTATGTTACCTGTTATACATAAATTTTTTCCTCTTTGTTTTTTTTTCTTATAATTTTCTCGCCTTCTAAATAGTTGATCTTCTCTTTGTTCGTTTGTCAATCTTTCTTTTCTTTTTCTTTCATTTGCTGCCCTTATTGCTTTTTGTTGTTCCCTTGATGGTCGACAATTATTATTATTATCCATTTGCTTACATTAACTGAAAATTGTAAAAGGTTATTACATGAAATAGTTAGTACTATGACAATGAAAGTGAAATAAATAAAGTCAATGTAAGGTGCCGATCAGTTAGTGTATAATAAGTATGTTTTATATGCTAATTTCATAGTCATTCAAGCCACTCACACATGCTCCATAATCTGCATCATTATGGCTAAACCTTTACCCCCCACACTAAGAGCCTAAGTTATAATTTGTCTTCATTGATTAAATTATCAAACCCACTCTCTCATTTATTCTCCAAATTCTGATCACATTGCGCGTGAAATTTTCGTATCGTTCCAAAATTGGCGAGAATTCAAAGTATATATTAATCCAATGTTGGGTCATTTCCTAACTCCTTCCCTCACCGAATAAAAGAACTAATAGGGAATATAGATTATATAAGCCAATGGGAATTAATAAAGAAGTGTTAAAAAAAAAAGTAAGAATAATAATAATAGCATAAAGGCGACTAAAAAATGGAGATAACAATTACAATTAAGAATGTCCTACCATTATTTTCAATTGGAGTTTGTAGTTGTCGTAGTGGTTGGAGATGTCAATTGGAGTAAACACTTTATTTTTAGGAAGAAAGAAAGTGTACGTATGGTAAACTTATGAAGAAAATGCAGTTACATATGCATATGCAGTTATTATTGGTTTGTGTTTTTTTATGAAGTAATAATTAGCACTATGTAGTAAGGGTATTTTTGGAAAGCAAAAAGCCATACTAAAATTTGTATCCTCTTTATATATGGGTAGAGATTATGTTATGCCTCATACCTTTAGTTAGTTTATTTATCTTATTATGTTACTTAGTTTATTTTGTTCGTTTTACTTTATATCATACATTTGCATTTTTATTTGTGTTTTGTTGAGATTTGGACTAAAAAACTAATACCTCGGCAATTAGAGACGGACCTTAGTTTTAGAACTTTAACTTAGTTTTTTAAGTTAGATTTTAGTTTATTTGACTTTTGGTCCGATGGAATTGTAATTGCATTGCATAATGTTGCATCATTCATATTTAATTTTCCGCAAAAATCTTAGAATGTAATTATGAAAAAGGTAACCCCAAAGAAGATGTAGAATTGCATTGCATGCATTTTATTTTTACCGCTTTCCACAAATGCTAAAAACCAACTAAAAATGAACTTTCATTTCCAAAGAGGCGCGTTAACATAATTCTTTAGAAAAACTTAGAAAAAATAAATAAACATCATCTTCTCTCTCTAAATAAAATTTCTTTAGTTCAAACCCAAATTAGTCGCATGATTAGTTTTAGGCTTAAAACTTTAAATTTCCTTTTTGCAATAACTTTCTTTTCTCAATCCAATCTCCACAAGCACACACAAATTCTCTCTATACATCTTCTCCCTCCATTTCTTACAATTTCTCCCTCGTTTTCTTAAGCACATTAAAAGCAATAAAAAGTAATAAATTAGAGGTTACCATAGAGTACTATGGACGTTTAGGATGCTAATACCTTCCCTAGGCGTAACTCACCCCCGAGCTTAGAATCTCTCTTTTTAAACGGTTTTCGACACTTTCCCCTCTTTGGAAATGAAAGGTCAATGTTAGTGGTGGAAATCCCAAAATCCCCGCAACACTACCAACCAAAGTACGGTACAAAATGGGATCTGATAATGGAACACCATCTGACTGAGAGTATTACACATTCAACTCAAGAGGAGTAAATGCTACCTTAGTATATCAGACACGAGTCTGTTCAAGAATGTTGGCAATGTACTTGGATTGAGAAAGAAGATATCCTTTAGGGGAATATGCAACTTCAATCCCCAAGAAGTAGCGAAGAGTGCCTAAGTTCTTCATTTCAAATTGCTTGGCTAACTGTAATTTCAAGTCATTAATCCCATCAACATCATCACCTGTAATATAATCATAGCATCAATATATAATAAGAGTACAATACGACCATGAGAAGTGTTCCTAACAAATAAAGCAGAATCATGATCACTACAGCGGAACCCAAGAGATGTAATAACAGTGGAAAACTTCTCAAACCAACTTCGTAGAGCCTATTTATAAACTTCTTCTTGAAGATCACCATTAAAGAAAGCATTTTTAACATCCATTTGTGAAATATGCCACTGACGAATAGATGCAACTGCAATAAAGGTGCAATAGTAGTCATCTTTGCCACAGGAGCAAACGTTTCTTCATAATCCATACCATATTGTTGAGAGTATCCTTTAGCCACAGAACGGGCTTTGTAACGCTCAATAGACCCATCAGATTTGGTTTTAATCTTGTATACCCAATAGCACGCTTTCCTGGTGGAAGAGGTACTATGTCCCAAGTGTTCGTCTTGTGCAGAGCGGCAAGTTCCTCTGCCATAGCCTGCTGCCAAAGAGGATCAAGAATAACTTTCTTATGGGAAGATGGCTTATAAAAATTGTGAATAGAGGTCAGAAAAGAAGCAAAAGAAGAAGAGTAAGTGGAATAAACAAAATCGGGCAATTGAGTATAATTTTAAATATAGAGAAATTAATTTGTTTAATTTGTTGATTATCCAAACTTACAACACCAGAAAGAAATGACAGGGACACAAAGTTACTGGGATTAAATATCGTTAACTACTTTTCAAATGCAACCTCTTAATTAATTATATAATTTCTAAATTTCAGTTATGTTTTCACTTATCACATGTGAGTACACTATTTAATCTCAGTTATAATTTTGAATATTAACTCGTACATTATAGTTGTACGAGTTAGTTATACTAGTTTAATATAATATCAAGTACACAAATTAGGAACCGACACACATAATTGCTACATGTAATAATTTATTAGACGAAAAGGACGAAACAAAAGAAACCGAGTATGGAGATGAGATATCCACCAAAAGAGTTTAGATTATAAGTTGCAGATCTCTTATAATTTATTGGTTTAAATAATACTTTCGTCCTTCTATATATGTGCATGTTTCAAATTAGTCCTTATATATTTTTTCTTAGAAATTTATCTCTGTATGCTAAAATTATTTTGATTTTAGTTCTTAAAATTAAAATCCGCAAGAAAATTCAAAGGAAAAACCTTCAGATTTTAAATTTGGACAAATGTTAAACAGTACCCGCGGGACATTGGTTAAGCATACAAATAAAGAAAATTTTGTCTTGGAACTTGTACATTCAATGCATCGAAAGTGCAAAAAACATATTTATTTTATCTTATATTGCCATTTTTAGTATGCTTAACAAGTGCCCCGGGAGCACTGTTTAGCATGAACTAATACTTTAACATACATGGATGAATTCTTAAAAAAAAAAAAAAAACTAAAATAAAAAACGTGCGTACATACAGGGACGAAAGTGTCATTTAACTTAATTAAGACTTTAGATTTAATTTGAACATATAACAACATTAAAACTTTCAGACAAAAAATATGATCACTTATTTAAGTCCAACAAAATTCAAGAGATTAATCTGTTCCGTGCATTTGTTTATGTCAAAATATCAAAAGTATAAAATAAAAAGAGTACGGGGAGGAAATTTGTCATGTAGACATCATCTGGGTCAAGCACTAAAAACATAAATTTGTACATTTTAGAAACCTGCAAAATATTTGTAGATTTAGAAATTGAAAAAAAAAAATTGTCATATACAATTCCCAATTTTACACATATTTATAATAATGTTCTTGTTTAGTCAAAACAAAATTCTCGCAATCAACAAATGACTTATACTACTAGGACAAATATCGAAGAAACAATATTCTATGATAATAATTCATCAAAAAAAAAGTTCTTTGATAATTAATTAATGGAACATTTTATTTTGTACATAGATGAGATGACAAAGCTACAATAAATTCACACACACTGAGTAGAGTGATCAGGGATCGAACTCCGATTATAGACGTTCTGCTTAGCAATTTTTGCATTTCTGTTAGTTGAGCTAAGACTTATGAACTTAATGGAACTTATTTAACTCTATATACTAAATATTATAAAACATAATATACAATGTTTTTCATACCTAAATAATTATTCACTCACACTAACTTGTGCATGTATTTCTGTAGAATAGGGGCAACAAGTTTTTTAGAAGTGGTTTCAGTAGGGTGAAAACTGTCCCAAAAGATATAATCAAAAGCGTTCGGACAAATGGGATCCAAATGGTTGCATAAATAAGTAACTTCTATTTTACCTGTGCCACAACATCCTCTGTCTCCAACTTTATAACCTACAAGTTGAAAAAAAATTGTTTTCAAAGTTTAAATCTTCAATCAATTGAAAAAAAAAAAAAATTCTCATTTTTTGTTTGCAAAAGCATATTTACAAAAAATTGTTTTAGAAATACATGAAACCAATATAAAATATCATGAAAAGTGATATAGTTACACATATCTCAAACAATTGTTTTCCAAATTTTAATACACTTTCTTTTGTCAAAAAAATTTACCAATTTTTTGAAATTTATGTCGGTCCCACTACTAATTATCGGTATGTTTTTATGTAACGATAGAGTGAGTGAATTATTACTGCTCCTTCAATACCCTGAAACCAGTTTTGCTAGTTTTATCAACACCCTGATGAGGTCCTTTATGTATGGACCCCAAAGGAGGGCACGCACCCTCAGGTGTCTAACCTAAAGGAACTATCGGTTTACAAGACCGATAGGTAGGTTGACTCTAGCATAAGGAGTCAACTAATAATTTGATTAATAATTTACAAAAATTTATTTGAAATAGACATGGCAACGGAACAAAGCGAGGACATATTTTACACTATCTAAACTTGATAAATTTGAATATTCCATATTTTGCTATTAGCACACAAATTGGAATTTGGAATTTTACCATATTTTTTGTAGTTTATAATGATATCCAGCACAGGGTTGTAAATATCCATGTAAACAATCTTGCTACTTGGGAAGTTCTGCTTAAAGGAATCAATACCAATTGATAACTTATTGTTAAAATACACAACTGCATCATTGTACAGTTGCACACATTTTCTTGTTATTCCTCCAGCCATTGTTCTCTGCAAAGGTACACACCCAACTGGCGGTACATTAAATACTCCAATCCTCCTTGCACCTAGTTGATATATTTCCTTTCAATTGTATACATAAGAAAATTTCATTATTAAATAAATATTTAAATTTTGAAAGCTACTTCCGCAAACTATAATTATCAGAAAAAAATGCAGTTTTTAGATTCATTAATCATTGATGTATGTAATTTATAATATAGATCAAATACATCAGTTATTTAATGAATTTAAAAAGTGACATTAATTTACTTATAATTATAGCCGGCTAGAGTAACATTTAAACTACCATTTAGCACTATATATACCTTGTAGAAATTATATGCTGATTCGACTAAAAGGTCTGAGTATGTAGGAAAATCATAGTGCAGTTGCCTCAAATGGGACAAATAGTATGTGTTGGAAATATCATTGGTTCCTACTAGCACAAAAAACAGACTATTGGCTAAGATGAAGTTTGTTCTATCTTCACCAACAAGTCCTTTAAGCTTTACAATGTAATCTTTGAATAACTCTAGCTGGCTGGACAAGGATATAGCTGCCTAGTTATATGAATAAACAGAGGAAACAATGTTAGAAAGAAATCATACATAAAATACTAAAAATCGAACATGATTTTCTTTTGTTTTTTCTAGCACTAATTATGGAAAATTTGTTGGTAAGAATTGGAATAAACTTACAATTTAGTCCAAAACATTTTACACTCTCTTTAATTTGATCTGAGGACTATAAAACTACAACAAATAACTCTTATATTGTTATTAATTAATCAAATTATATTATGCATTTGGTTTAATATTAGTGTTGAGATATATGAAGTATGAGTTAAGTCTCACATTGGTCGAAAAAGTTGAAGTTGAACAACTTATAAGTGGCAGGGTCCATTAACTCAATCTTCTTACAAGGTTTTGAGTGAAAGATTGGGGTCAAAGTTACGCGTGTGTTTGGTTGCTCAAAGTCTAATTTGTTGATGAACCAAGATAAGCTCCCCTCGACGGCTCAATTGGTATGAAGAGCTTTGGTTTCGTCTCATAGTGTTAACAATAGTAATAATTACCTAAATGATCAATTAGTTAGTTAATTGTTATTAGGTGGTTAGTTAGTTTATTACTAGGTAGTTAGTTGGTTATTCATCAAATAACTCTATATAAGAGCTTGAATTGTACTATTTTCATTATTCCTTTATCAAATATGACTTCTTTTGATTTCTTCTATCTTGACGATTTTCTAAACTTTTCTACATTTTGTCTAAACTATGGAAATCTTAACACGTAGTATGCTATGTGGTTGCAGCCTTGTCTAATCTTCCATCGGAAGAGTTTTGATATTTGAGAAAAGTTTTATTTCACAGCTTACAGTTGCAATGTCATGTTTTTCAATTGCAGTGAAGCTTGGCATAGAGAAATTTAATGGAAGAATCAATTTTGCCATCAATCAAGGAGCTTTGGGAGAAACTTGAAGGACTATATCAAGCAAAGGGCATGTCAAATCGTTTGTTGTTGAAAGAGCAATTTCAATGCTCAGGCATGGATGAAAATATGAAAGTATCATATCATCTAAATATCCTCAACGGTATTGTTTCCGAATTAGAAAATATTGGTTATGACTGAGGATGAAGATAAACCGTTGAGACTAATATGACCTCTTCCATGCATCTTCCTATGAGCACATGAAACCGGTCTTGAAAAAGTTGCTAGCAAAATTATTTATGAAGAAAGAAGATTGAAAAGTGAGGACATAACTTCATCATCAAATTCAATGTTGATTGCTAGAGGAGGGCATAATATGAAGAAAATCAATGGAAATGTGATGCATGAGCACTTAAAGTATATATAAGTGTCCTGATGGAGCAATGTCAGAAAAAGACTCTTGGGCAAATGCTAGCAATGTGTTCCTCGTTATGGGATAATGATTTTCTAAAATTTGAAAAGTGTGTATTAAATACTAATGGTATTTATTCGGTGTCACAGAAAAGGTTGATTTATTTCATAGCTAGTTTGTACACGTGCATCGATTGATATTGGTGTAACCTAGGTTGCAAAAGTTCTTGAGTGGTTTAGCTTTACGTGATGATACTCTTTATTGTGTAGTATGATAGTTCTGTGAATTATGATTGTCGGTTAAAACAATGAGAAATATTTCTACCATAAAACAAAAAAAAAGTGAGAATTCTTAGGGTGACTTAACTTCAAGTGAGTATACTCTTTATTATGGAGTTTATTATGGAGTATGATAGTTCTTTTGAACTTTGATTGCAGGTGAATACAAAGTGAAGTGTACGTATAATTTTCAATCAAGGTGTAAATTTTGGTAATTGGTTGAAAATATACATGTTGAAAAAAGTGCCACATTATTTAAAATTGTGAAGAAAGCAGGCCAAAATTATATAAATATACTCTTGTTCGTTGTTATAAGATGCAATAGTAAAAACACTTAAAGTTTATACTCTTGTTTTAGAGTGTAGTGGGGTAGATTAGATATTTATTCTGGAGAGTGTGTGAGTGTACAAGGATTGTTTGTGGGTGGTTGAGAGTAGTCTATTTGTTGTAATAATTTTCAACTAGTATTATTCCTGCTTGTCAGTAGATAACGATCGTGGTTTTTTTTTCGGCCTCTTCAACAATTAATAAATATAATGATTGATTGTTCAAGAACTAATTTATTGAAATGAAAATCTATTTTTTAGTGATTTTGAGGGAAAAAAAAGTTCTCTAATTTTTTTTTAGATTTTGAGGTCAAAAAATTTCTTGATTTTTTTTTTCCAATTTCGAGAAAAAAAATAGAGAACTTTTTATTAAAAATCAAAAAAAATTTTGAAGACTATGTTCTTGAAATAGGAAAAAATTCCGAAAACTTAAATGCCGGGAACTTATTTTCTCGAAATATAAAAAAATTTGACAACTTTATTCTCGAAATAGAAAAAAATTCTGAAAACATAAATGCGGGGAACTTATTTTCTAGAAATCGAAAAAAATTTCGAGAATTTTTTTCTCGAAATCAAATAAATTTTCAAAAACATTTTTCTCAACATCGGAAAATTTTCGAAAACTACTTTTTTATCAAAAACAATAGTCCCATCAGCACAAGGTGTGCTAAACTGAGATATAGAATTGTAAAGGCTAAATTATAGTTTTGGTCCCTTAAGTTTCTTTTATTTCATTAAAGGACCACAAAAATATGAAATAAAAGAAACTTAAAGGACCGAAACTATAATTTAAGGGACCAAAATAAAGCAAAAAAAACTTCAAGTTAGTGATTTATTTGGGTTAAATATGTACAGATGAGTTTGTGATTTTTTTGAAAATATGTACCTTTAAAGTAATTAATGATTTTTTTGGGTTATATATGTTTTTAGTCCTACAAAATTATGAATTTTTTTAGGTTAAATATGTTTTATTTGACTAAAAGGTTAAATATGATTTTAGTTCCTACAAAATTATGTTTTTTCAAGCTTAATTTCTATTAAATTTTAATGATAATTTTATTCTTCCATAGTATTGAAGTTTGTAAAATATTCAATATTTTGAAAATTTTACAAAAAAATTAATGGATATTTTTAATCTTCAAAATAGTCCCTCTAAATGCAAATAGGGACTAAAAATGAATAATTTTTTTTGATTGATTAAACTTAAAAGCTTATGTTTTTTTAGAAATTAAAAACATATTTAACTTTGTTTTTGTTGATGAATTATTAAATACCAAATTTGTATTGTTGAATACTACGGTACCCATAAGTACAATTGATTTAAAATATAAATTAATATGAAAATATGATATGATAATATTAAATTTTTATTTGTGAATTACCGTACCTAATAATATAAATTAAATAAGAGAACGATATTTTTTTTTATAGACGTACCGCTAATTTTGACGTCAAAGGATCATATCCTGCACCACCTGATGCAAAGCTAACACCCGTGGCCAATTCACGAGGATGGAGATTTGGATCCAAGTATGCTGGCAGATACTCTTTAATGCTCAATTCTTCAACTAATAATAAAAATTAAAATGACAACAAAATTATAATTATTAAAATTAAATTTTTGTTTAAGACAAACATAAAATTGTAAAAGATAAGTTTCCAAAATAAAAGGCCGAATATGAATGGAACATCAATATTTAAACCAAACGTCAGTTAGCCTATAGAGATGATTGACGGGTGAAAAACAAAAAAAAACATACAAATCTTTGAGTAAAATATTTAGTTTTATGTTAAAGGTTGGGTTAAATATATTATTAATTTCGTTGTAACATATCAACTTTATTTTTAGTTTCTCTAAAAAAGTTTCTTTGAACTTTAGTTCTTATAAATTTTAGTTTTTTTCTACAAAATTTCACATATCATGTTATAAATAATTTTTTATGACATATAATTATTAAGACCTTAAAATACTATTGATTATTCAACTATTTATTTTTTGATGAATAATTTAATCTTTATTTTAAATTATAGATCAATTAACAATTATTAAACTATGGGTTGCTTACCTTTTACCCCTGTAAAACAGACGAAAGTTGTTTTACTCCTGTAAAAAAAAAATTGTTATTTTACTCCCCTGTAATATAAGATTTTGTGCTTTACTCCGTTGGATTCAAGACAGCCATAATATAACCGCCGCAAAAAAATCCGCCGCAAATTATATTATGGTTGACTGAGTCCAGGGGATAAAGCACAAAATCTTATATTACAGGGGGTAAAGCAACAATTTTTTTTATAAAGAGATAAAACAACTTTGGTCTATTTTACAAGAGATAAAAGATAATTAATCCTTAAACTAATAATATTTTAGTCTGAATAATGATATGTCACAAAAAATCATTTGCAACATGTTATTTGGACTTTTTTAAAAAAGATAGGATTTAAGATTGAAAAAAATTTAGAGCATCAAAGTTCGAAGAAATTTTTAAAAGAATTTTAATAAAAATTGATATATTTAGATGGACAAAATATATATTTAGATTCAATGCTCGGGCCAATACATGCATGCACTTTTTTATACTGTTTATTTTGGGTTATAACACGATATTAATACAAAGCATCCACTATCGTTAACAATGACTAATTTCTGTAAAAGAATATGTAAGGTATACAAGGTGAATTTTCCCCATCCAACCAAATTTTCTCCAAAATAGTTACGACTTAAACCAATTTATTGTTGAAAAATATTATTTTACTATATATAAAAGATCTTTTGGAGCTTTTTTACTAGTTCCTATTTATAATATCCTTTTTAAATTTTTAAATGCATTGACTATTTTTTTCCATCATACCCGACTCTTATTAATTTTTTTCCTCCATACCCGTTCTAATATTACATCTTTTTCTTCAATTAATAATTGAAAAAAAATATTAACTCATTATCTTTTCAAAAAAGATAAACATGCATGTAACCAAACGATAGTTGATATGGAGGAGATTGACGATCTAAACTTGATAGAGAGGACCACGATTTGATCCACCGCAACTACTTTTGAGAGAGGATTGAAACCGCCACTTTGATACCAAAACTTGTCTCGAAACAGATTAAACGGCTTAATGAGTCAGATACCGATGGTGAAGATCAAAATAAAAAAAGATCAACATGTAAAACATATTATTTGTCAACATATACAATCAACATTTTTAATTCACGTGATTTATCTAAAAGAAGTTTTATAGTAGTATTTAATTACCTATAAGATCTGATGGAACCTTTCCGTTGCTAAATCTTCCTGTTGGAATTCCTCCTTGAAAATCCTTGCCATATGGAGGAAAATTGCACCTAGATGGTGTTATCATCTTGTTATTATTTCCTGTATCCAAGAGTGAATCTCCAAACGCAAACACTGCTGGAATAGAAGCATTTGGTGGCAATTTTAAAACAGCTTTTGATTTGCACAAAATAACTAAACATATCATCAAACGGAGTGTAGTGCAAATTGAAGTAGAAAAAGAATAAGTTGAGAACTTCATTAAAAAAAACTATATATAAGAATCTTAAAAATTGTCTATAGTTTTGGTTTGTGTGTCTTTCCTCTGATACTAGCATTGCAATATTTATATGAAGCCGAAGCACGATATTAGTAATTAGCTAAAAACAAAATTTGAATACTATTTGTGCTTGAGAGCATAATATATCCGTCCTAAATTATAAGCACCTTTTTAATAAAGTCCAGTCACAAAATATAAGCTCTTCGTAAATTATTAGGTGCATATATTTATTTTTCTTCTTATATATGTCTCTAATTATTACTAATAACTTGTATTGAAATACAAAAACTTAAATTTCTACACATACAAACAGATGACAATTTGATAAAATTTACATACAAACTAAACACAATAATTACACTATTAACTAATATATGTGAATTGGTCAAAAAAAAAAAACTAATATATGTGAAATAAGTCAAAGGGTTTATATATTGGAATAGAGGGAGTAATATATAATAGAGGTTGGGTGTAATGAGTACTATACAGAACAAAGCAACTTAATACTCCACCCATTTTAAATATAAGAAAAAGACATAAAGTCAACAAACATTAATATTACTATATTTGATCTAAATTATTTTAAATTAATTAATTCAATTTTGTTGATCAATATTTCTCTTTTATTCCCTTTGTTCCATTTTATTTGACTAACCTAGTTATTTCACAAAGATTAATTAAGAAAATGGTAAAAAAAGAAAGAATGGGAAGGAGATTTTTTTTATTAAATTAGCCATATCAAATATTCTTTTATTTTAATTGAATCAAACTAAATGTAAAATAATTGTTTTTTAATTGGGCTGTTCAATTTTTTTTAATTGGAAAATTTTTCGGTACAAACAGATTGAAAACGTATCACAAACACTTTAAAGAGAAGAATTGATTTTTGATATTGATTTTGGTAAAAATAATTTGATTAGAATTGAGTTTAGTAGAATTGATTTATGTTTGAATATATTCAACTAAAAGTAAGTTGAACAATAAATTTCAATGTAAAAATCAATTCTAAAGTCAGAAGCTACAATTTCTATCTTCAAGCAAAATCAATTCTATTTTACATAAATCAAACATGTCATAATTAATTCTATACGTCCATAATTAATTTTAAATCTTTTAAAATTGAAACCAAATATTCACTAAGAAATACATTCAAATTGTAAAAAAAAGAAAGAGAAGATGTATTACAAGAATCACTGTTTGAATCAATTGCATTGCATGTGCATGCATTTAATAGGTTCTGCAAATTTAAACACTTAGTCAGTAAATTTTCATGTAAACAATTTGGTAGGTAAAGGGGACCCACTATGAGTTATAAGAATCTGTTTAACAGTATTTTTATTAAATTAGTTAAGATATTGTAGGATAGGAAGAAGGAAAGTCCTCTCAATAGATTGTTGTTTGAGAGAATTCGTAGGTTGATTGATTTAGAGTGGGAAGTAGTGGTGGGAAGTGGTGGTAGGCAAAGATATATCAATTGCCATTTATTTTATTTATGTGTAATATTTTGATTCTTCATCTTTTGTTTGTAATAAATTGGTCGTTTATCTTTTTAATTTGTAACACTTTAGTCTTTTATTTTATCTTTTGTTTATAACAAATATATTTTTTATCTTTGTTATTTGTAATAAATTAGTCCATTTTTCTAGAAAATGTACGAAGATATTCATATCTTCATCACCATCTTCATATTTATCTTCATCATCTTTTTTCTTAAATCAAAATTAATTTTCACTCCAAATAACATGAATCTTAATTTTATGTTCTCTTCAATTTTATTCTAAACCAAAAATTAAAATCCCCAAATTTTCAATAAACCCTAAAAATTCAATAAACACCAACCAAAACTACAAGAGCAAAGGGAGCTTAAAGAAAATCGATTCACAAGAGTAGCTGATTGCAATGAATCCAACAAGAAAAATCGAAACCCATCAAAGGAAATAGCTTAAAAAAAAGGGTTGCTTCAAAAGGAGTCAAACCAGTGAATCACCGAGTTACAACAACGAGTCACAAGAATTTGATTTAATGAAGATAGAAAGATAGTAAAAGACCAACGACTTGAAAAAAAAAAAAAAAATTAAAATTAAAAATTAAAATTAAACCAACTTTGTTAATTAAAAATAATAATTGTGATAAAGAAAATTATTAATTTTTTGGGGATGATGAGAAGAAAAACAAAAGAAAAAAGAAATGGTATTTTAAAATTGAAGCACTACTTGACGAGGTTGGGGTGTGTAACTGTTGGAAGGATAAATGACTAATTTATTACAAACAAAAGATAAAGGATCAAAGTGTTACAAATAAATAAGATAAATGATCATTGATGTATTTTTGCCATATATTTATCTTTAAACTAATAAATGTATAGATGTGTTAGTTAATATTGATAGTATGTTAGATGTTGATATGATTTTACTACCGGTACTAAAATATATTTCCTCCGTCACATAATATATACTCCCTCCGTCTCAAAATATAAGGTGAAAAAATCACTTTTTTTGTCCTAAAATATAAGGGAAAAACTATTTTCAAGAATATGTTTTTCCTTATTCTCATAAAATTAAATGCAAATTGAATTTAATTTTCCTTCTCTCTCATTTTCTCAATAAACAATAACCAATAAAAAATTTTTTTTACACCTTATGCAACTTATGCCAAGAAAAACCCCACAAAATCATATTTCAAATTCTCATGATTATGTTTTCTTAATAAGTGAGAATATTTTTTCCTTAATTATATTTGAGGACGGAGGGAGTATAAGAGAAAAAAGTTCAAATTTTTTGCCTTAAAATATAAGAGAAAAGCACAAATATTTATCTTTTCACAAAAATTCTACTCTCTTTCATACATTTTCTATAATCAATAACCAATAAAAATAGTTTTTATATTTTTTCATACAACTATTTCCAAAAAAACATACTGTTGAGTCTTTGGTATTGGCTGCATTTTTGGTTGATAAACCATTGTGATAGGATGTTGGACAAAGTGCTTTGACACTTGCAACATACTAGTCTGCAGGCGCGCGCGTTCTTCTATTTATGGAATATCCATTTCTCTCTCATGTATCTGCATGGCGCTTTAATGCTTCAGATTATGGACAAATATATTTTTATCAAGAATCTCCTTGAAGCATATTTCTGTAGAGAATCTCTCACATTTATTATGAAGAAATTAGGGTTGGATCAACATGTGAAGCCCAAGTTGCTTACTGCTCAAGAACGTCTACTGGCTATTTAAAGGAAGTTGTAAACCTAATTCTTCTTAGAGACTTGTTCACGCCGTTTTAGTTTCTAGAGTCCAAGCATTCTAGGTTTTGCGTGTGTTTACTTGTGAGCCTTTCTTGTATCTCATTGATGCAAGTTTAGGACGTGTACTCTCGTGCTGTATTGATTATGTTCCTCTCCTAAGCTTTGATGTACGGAGTTAGGACTGGTTGTTTACTTGTAACACTCAAAGCCTGTAGGTACGAGTGTGTAGATTTTCTAGGAGTGTGTCTCCAACAAAAGTGTTAAACTTATTACCAGGGCGAAGACTAGTAAACCAGAGGTTGTTTGCGTGGAGGTCTTCAAACTGAGAGGAAGTAAGGCGGGGCGCCTTTGATCTAGGAAGTTCCTAGGTTGAGTTGTCATTGGTAGTGCCTAGGCGATTGATCGACGATTTGTGTATCAATAGATTTGATTGACCGCAAGTGCACAGTCTCGTCGTGTAGTTTTAAAAGATATCGAATCCACAGGGACCAATAGTTGAACTACCGTAATCCGTTGTCACGGTGTAAATCTAAGGCTATCAGATAGGGGTTTGTTTAGAATTTTAGAATTTAAAATTAAAGAAATTTAATTAAAGAAATTAATTAATTAATAAAAGCGGATATCGGTATGTAACTTAATTAACCATCGGGGATTTATTAAATCAATAGCGCGCGAAAAAGGGTTTATTTTTCAGAAGAACTTTCTCAATTTAAAGGTCTAAACCTCACACTCTCGTTTTGTTGATAAAAACCATACTTTCTAAGCCAGGAGTTTTACTGTCACTTTTCTACCACCTTAGCTTCGAAAGTATATTTTGAAAATCAATGAGTTCTAATTAATCCTAACGTGGCTCTCGCTCGTTCAAAGATTAATATCAAATTCCTACTATCTAGTTAAAACCTCAAACTCTCGCTCTATTGATTTTAACCTTAGTTGCTTTCTTTTACTCTCGTTCAAAAGCTTTGTATTAAATTAGGAATTTGAATCAGAAAAATAGTTTAATAAATGCGCGCGCTAAATCATTACTAAATCCCCTTCGGAGAATTAGTTTACATACCGATATCTAGGAAATTTAGCTAGACATAATTAAGAAATTAAACAAAGAAAAACAGAAAATTAAATTAAACATAAATAAATAATTAAATAAAAACATTAAATAATAACCTGGAAGAAATTGCTGAATAAACTTGATATAAATAAACGGTACACAATTCTTGACAGGAAACTGAAAACAGAACTGAAAACGGATTCCCGGTGTGGAAATACCGATACAGTTACTGTAACGGGAAATAAAAACTGACTGAAAGAAAAGAAAGTAAGGCGTGCGGAGAATGAATTTTGAGTCTTCTATTTATAGGAGAGATTTGGCTTCTACGGTCCATGATTTTAGGAAAGGATAAGCTTCATTTGATATCATCCAGTAGCCGTGCGATTAGGAACTGAAACGGATCAGACGGTGTGCTTCTTCCCCACGTCACGCAAAATTCAGTTGTACTGGGCCTTGATTCTGTGGCGCTCGCCACCCATTCTGTGGCGCTCGCCACTTTGGGCTTGCGCTGGGTGGCGCTCGCCACCCTCCTGTGGCGCTCGCCACTATGCAAAAATGGGCAAATGCCCATTTTTGCTAGGCTCCTTTGTGGGCTGCGCGAATTTGGGCTTTGCACCCCTTTTTGCTCCGTTTTTGATACTTTTTGCTCAATTTCCTTCTCCGACCTATTTTATTCGACAAAACTGAAAACAAATCAAATACAAACATAAAACGACATAAATGAAGTAAAAACATATGCAAATGCAACTAAATTTCACCTAAATTAAGCTAAAAATACGATATGATTTCGTGTCATCAGCGATAAGTTGTAAACGGGGCGTTTGCTGGTAACTTTGAACTAGGACTATTTTAGTGGATTCCTTCCTGGATTAGTATCCCCCAGACTAGGGCTGTTGTGCGCCGAACTCGGTTAACAAATACTGTGTCTCTTTTATTTGTTGTTTTTGTTTATTTTGTGCTATTTGTGCATTACTTCTGTCAAAGTGCTTAGCACATCGTGTTCGACACTTTGCATAGCGTGCCAGGAATTTCAATTGGTATCAGAGCAGGCACCCTGCCTGTTTCTAGGGTGAGATTCAGGACCTGAAATCTCTGGCATCATGGATAAGGAAGGAGGATACATGAACAGACCACCTTTGCTCAATGGAGCTAGCAACTATGATACTTGGAAATAAAAAATGACCGTATTTTTGAAATCTATTGATAGCAAGGTGTGGAAGGCTGTACTGACTGGATGGAGTCAACCTACTCTTACCAATAAGGAAGGTACCTCAACGGGGGTTTTAAAACCTGAACTGGAATGGACTACTGAAGAGGAAGTTGCAGCTCAATACAATAACAAGGCCGTCTATGCCGTATTCAATGGAGTAGTTGCTAATGTGTTCAAGCTTATCAAAAATTGGGTGTCAGCCAAGGAAGCTTGGGATATCTTGAAGACTTGTTATGAAGGTACTAGTAAAGTGAAGCTGTCTAAGATCCAACACCTCACATCCAAGTTTGAATCCATGAAGATGAAAGAAGAAGAGAGTATCCAAGATTTTCATCTAAGCCTCTTAGACATTGCAAACTCTTTTGAAGCCTTAGGTGAAAAGATCACTGATGAGAAATTATCTAGAAAACTGCTTAGATCTCTTCCCAAGAGGTTTGATATGAAGGTTACAGCTATTGAGGAAGCGCATGACATCTCCACTATGAAAGAAGGAAAATGTGGTACATGACATTGGAACTACAAAGAAGGAATGGAGGCCTAAAACAGAAGTTGTTGGAATGATTGCTCACACATCCTCTAGAGCTTCCTCCAGTGAAAATTGGTACTTTGATAGTGGGTGCTCTAGACACATGACTGGTATAGAGAAGTATCTTACAAATGTGAAACCTCATAAGACTGGGTTTGTGACTTTTGGAGATGGTGCTAAAGGTCAAATAATAAGAGTTGGTGACTTGATCAATCATGGAGTACCTAATCTGGAGAATGTGCTTTTGGTTAAAGGACTCACATCAAATTTAATCAGTATAAGCCAACTATGTGATCAAGGTCTGAAAGTTAACTTCACCAAGTCTGAGTGTTTTGTTCATAATGAGGAAGGACAACAGTTAATGAAAGGAACTAGATCTAAAGACAACTGCTATCTATGGATGTCTCAAGAAGAAGCTCATACAGCAACTTGTCTTATCACCATAGAAGATGAAGTACAATTGTGGCACCGAAAGTTGGGTCATCTGAATCTTAAATGGACGAAGAGAGCAATGTCAGCTGAAGCTATTAGAGGTTTGCCCAACTTGTAGATCATTGAAGGCAATGTATGTGGTGAGTGCCAGATTGGAAAGCAAGTCAGAGTGTCGCATCCAGTGTTGGAGCACCAGACAACTTCCAAAGTTCTTGAACTACTTCATATGGACCTCATGGGACCCATGCAGGTTGAAAGTCTGGGAGGCAAAAGGTTTGTTGTTGTGGTTGTAGATGACTATTCTAGATACACATGGGTGAATTTTATTAGAGAAAAGTCAGATACTTTTGATGTTTTCAAGGAACTATGTATTCAGATTCAAAGAGAGAAAGGAAGTAATCTGGTGAGAATAAGAAGTGACCATGGAAGAGAGTTTGAGAACTCCAGGTTTAATGACTTTTGCTCTAGTGAGGGAATCTTTCTTGAATACTCTACAAACAGTAGAGCATGCAAAATCTTCAACTCAAAAACTCAAGTTGGGATGAAGTCTATAAATGTAGTTGTAAAAGATTCACCTTTGAAGAAGAATGATGATCCAGACCAAGGTACTTCTGTTGATGAAGATGTGTTGAACACCCAGGTTGCTGAAAGTGTTTTAAATTCCTTGGCGAATATTGCGCCTAAAGAGAATGTTGTGCTGGATGCTGCGACATCCTTGGCACCAAATCAGCCTGTAACTGACTTGGAAGAAAATGCTGAAACACATGTTGATCAAGTGATTGCTGATGAAGAGAAAGATAAAGATGCTTCTGAAAATATTGTTGATGATGTGTCTTCAGAAGATGATGTGATGATTCAAAAAATTGTTGGTGGCTCTAAGGCTGGCAAAAATCTAATTTCTTGGTTTAGTAAAAAGCAGAATTGTGTGGCATTATCTACAGCTGAAGCAGAGTATATCGCTGCTGGGACTAGCTTCTCATAACTTGTTTGGATGAAGGAAATGCTGAAAGAATTTGATGTTGAACAAGATGTTCTAACACTTTACTGTGACAACATGAGTGCCATAGATATTTCAAAGAATTCTGTTCAGCATAGCAAGACCAAACATATTGACATTCGTCATCACTTTATTAGAGATCTTGTTGAAAACAAAGTTGTGACTCTGGAGCATGTGGGCACAAAGGAGCGAGTTGCAGATATTTTCACTAAGGGTCTTGATGCTGTACAATTTGAGAAGTTAAGAGGCAAATTAGGAATTTGTCTCTATGAGGCATTATAGCAATTGCAGTCAAGAGGAGTGTGGTGTGCAACAGTTATTATTGTCCCTTATTATCAATTACTGCACACTGATCAAGGGAGTCATGGACTTAACCACCATACAAACACGCCACTATCAATGGTTGGTTATTTTTATTTCAATTTTATTCCAAATATTTCTGTTGCTGCTGTAACTCATGAAGATGTTGAAGAGGATGCTCCAAGCATCATGTCTTCTATACGAAGTGTTGGTGGGAGATTTATTTCCCAGAATGTTCCTGCTGTGCAAATAGACAATGGGTCAGTCCACTTCATTGACAATGCTGCAAAGTGGAAGTATGTGTATGCTAGGAGACTTGGTCTGGAAAGAGAACTGTCTGATGAAACATTAGCCTATAAAGAGTTAATTAATTTAATATAAAAAGTTGGCTTGATGAAAACTGCTGGTGGCTTGGGAAAATGCTATGCCAACTTGGTCAAAGAATTTATTGTTTATATTGCTGACGATTGTGACAATCCACTTAGCAAAGAATGTCAGAAGGCTTGTGTTTTATATAAACGTGTGGAGTTCTCTCCAGCTATTATCATGGTTTCTTGGAAGAAAGGGAGATGGTTATTCTGAAGTGGAAATCAACAACAATGAAGTGTGTAAGACCATCACTGTCAATCAAGTCAAGGTGTGGCCACTTAATAGGTATGAAACTATTGGTGTTGAAGGTGTGGATGCTGGTGATACAACCATGGGTGATGTTGGTGGTGCTGCTGCTGATGGTGATGCAGCTGTGGATGATGAAGCTGGGGGTGATACAGACGAGCTAGAAGTGATTGAGTCCAGCAATTTTTTTTAAATGAAATAATGGTGTACTGCCTTGTGTTGTGTTTGTCCCATGTGTTTCTGTTATGTTGTGTTGTTTATGGGCTTAGAGAAGGTGTTTTTGTGACTGAGAAGGTGTTTATGTTACTTGGCTTATGTGATTTCTCCTGGTTTGTACTAAGCTCCTGAACCTCTCAACCTATGTTGTTTCTAGTGGTCTGTACTAAGTTCCTAACAATCCTGACTTTGTGATTCCCTAATTTGTCAAATTTGTGGCAAAAAGGGGGAGTAATTCGTAATGTTCTGACACTATGACAGGTTGCTCTATGACAAGTTGCTCTGATTCTGATCCATCTATTCTGAAGACTGATTTATCTGCACTGATCTGATTATGATATGATAGTAGTGTAGTTTAGATGGAGTATGTTGTAGTGTAGCTATGTGTGCTCTCTGATATATGCATGTGTTTAGGGGGAGCTGATTTATGTTCTGCAGGGGGAGATGTTGGACATGATGTTCCAACACTCTATGCATATCTGCAGGGGGAGATGTGTTACTAATGTGTTGAAGCACTCTATTCGACATCCTTACAATGTTTATGCTTCTGATGATTTAAGGCGAAGTAGTTATTCTCTATTCCGCTGTTGCATGTTTCTCTGATGTGTGTAGAAGGTAGAAGACCTATATCATCTATTTCTACTGAGTTTGAAGAATGGCTACATCTGCTCTTGATACGTATGTTTGTTTTTATCTTGAGAAAATGCCTTCTGTTGAAGAATATGTTTTAAACTGGAATATCTATCTATGTGATCCCTGGATGGTCCTAAGTTGTTTTAGCCAAAAAATTTGCTAAAGGGGGAGTTTGTTGAGTCTTTGGTATTGGCTGCATTTTCGGTTGATAAACCATTGTGACAGGATGTTGGACAAAGTGCTTTGACACTTGCAACATACTGGTCTGCAGGAGCGCGCGTTCTTCTATTTATGGAATATCCATTTCTCTCTCATGTATCTGCATGGCGCTTTAATGCTTCAGATTATGGACAAATAAATTTTTATCAAGAATCTCCTTGAAGCATATTTCTGTAGAGAATCTCTCACATTTATTATGAAGAAATTAGGGTTGGATCAACATGTGAAGCCCAAGTAGCTTACTGCTCAAGAACGTCTACTGGCTACTTAAAGGAAGTTGTAAACCTAATTCTTCTGAGAGACTTGTTCATGCCGTTTTAGTTTCTAGAGTCCAAGCATTCTAGGTTTTGCGTGTGTTTACTTGTGAGCCTTTCTTGTATCTCATTGATGCAAGTTTAGGACCTATACTCTCGTGCTGTATTGATTGTGTTCCTCTCCTAAGCTTTGAAGTACGGAGTTAGGACTGGTTGTTTACTTGTAACACTCAAAGCCTGTAGGTACGAGTGTGTAGATTTTCTAGGAGTGTGTCTCCAACAAAAGTGTTAAACTTATTACCAGGGCGAAGACTAGTAAACCAGAGGTTATTTGCGTGGAGGTCTTCAAACTGAGAGGAAGTAAGGCGGGGCGCCTTTGATCTAGGAAGTTCCTAGGTTGAGTTGTCATTGGTAGTGCCTAGGCGATAAGTTGTAAACGGGGCGTTTGCTGGTAACTTTGAACTAGGACTATTTTAGTGGATTCCTTCCTGGATTGGTATCCCCCAGACTAGGGCTGTTGTGCGCCGAACTCGGTCAACAAATATTGTGTCTCTTTTATTTGTTGTTTTTGTTTATTTTGTGCTATTTGTGCATTACTTCTGTCAAAGTGCTTAGCACATAGTGTTCGACATTTTGCATAGCGTGCCAGGAATTTCACATACTCCCAATGTTATATATTAATTTTTCTTAATAAGCGTGATGTTTGTTATTATGTTATATTATGGGATGGAGGGAGTATGTTGCTTTGACCATATTACACAAATTAAGAAATTTAATTAATGTTGTACGGGAAAGAAAAATTACGAGTTATCTTACAAAATTATCCTTCAATAATGATATGAAAAAGATAAATTATAGAATTGAAAAAAGAAAGAAAAACAAATAATTAAGGGATAACATCAGGCGCGCATTTGATTCATGTGTAGTTTTAGTTATCCTTCAAAAATTAACCTTCAAAATTATAAAGTCATATAGTTTTAGTTATTGCATTGGAGATAATGTCAGCCGCATATTTGATTCCTGTGTAGTTTTCTTTTTTGGGCTTAGGCCTCATTATTATTAAAAGAAATTGTAACATAATTAATTTATTTTATAAATGAGATAGATTAATTGCTAGCTCAACTGGCAGAAAATGCCGAAATTGCTAGGTCGGACGTCCATGACCTAGGCTCGAATCCTAGTCACTCCACTTGTGTGTGAGTTTATCGGTGGCTTTGTCATCTCGTCTATGTACAAAAAAATGAGATAGATTAATATATTATTTGATTTTTTTTTGGTCGAGACCGGGGTATCCACCGCCGAACGCAATGACTAATCCCTCGCTAGATTCGAGGCACCTAGATGATGGGATAGCTGGCCCAAAGATTTAAAGTTGCTCCATACCCAAGGTGAGGATCGAACCCTCGACTCTTGGTTAAGGGACGATGAGCCCCAACCGCTCAACCACACCCCTTGGGTTAATATATTATTTGATAAACCTATTGTAAAAAAAAATTTATTTGATAAATCTAAAATGTATTTTTTTTACTTTGCATAATTTAGTTATTACGTGTTGTTGTTCTCTTAGGAACAACACACTTGATAGAGGTTCGAGTTATATTCTTTAATTTTAAAGCGCTGAGTTAAAATTTGTATTGTAATTTTAGTATTGTAATTTAGTATTGTAATTTTAAGGTGTTGTGTTCAAATTTTGTCAGAAATATTATAATATGGTCATTAATATCAATGATTAAAAAAAATTTGCCCTCCCCCAATTCTTTATTTAAAGAAAAACCTGATATTTTTTTAGTATCAATACTCTCTTGATAAAATTCATTTTAAATATTAATTTTATTAAAAAATATTAATTAATATTGAAAAATATTAAATGACATCAAATATTGTCTACAAAGAACTGATACCCAAAAATATAAGTTGTTTATTGAAGTGTTCACCTTAATCTTATCCTTTTTGCTATAGTCATGAACAAATCGACATATTTTTTTTCTTCATTATTAACCCTTTAATTTCTAGAGTTTGGTTGCAAAGTAAGCAAAATCTAAGACTCAGTCTCTCAAAACTCGTCATTTTGGTGAAACACATTATATTAACCCTTGAGCTCAAGGTCTTGGTTTAAGAGAATGAACTTTATTAGTCCAAAGCTCGACTGCGAAGTAAGTAAAATCTGACTAAGATGTTATTTTGTTAGAATTTATATGGTTTCACAAACAAAATTCTACTCCCTACCTTGATTGCTGAAGGGGCCTTGCCTTTCCGATACCTTGGTGTGCCTCTCACTAACAAGAAGCTATCTATTCATAATTATATGCCATTGGTAGATTGTATTGTGGAGCGTATTAGAAATTGGAGTGCCAAACCTTTGAGCCATGCTGGTATAGTTCAGTTGATCAACAGTGTGACCTTTGCAGTGGCAAACTATTGGATGCAATGTCTACCTCTTCCTAAGAAGGTTATTCATAAAATTAATGTGATTTGTCGTTCGTTTTTATGGACTGGTGGGGCTGTTTTAACTAGAAAATCTCCTGTTGCCTGGGAGCGTGTGTTTACACCCAAAGCTCAGGGAGGTTTGAACTTGATTTCTCGTGAAGACTAGAATAGAGCTAACTTGACCAAGTTGTTGTGGAATATTAATGCTAAGTGATGACGCATTATTTGTGTGTTATTTAGGCCTTTATTCATGAGTTATTTCCTGCCAATATGGTGATCAAACCATGTTTTAATGCAATTTCATTAGTTTATTTAGTTTTGAGTCTAGAATTATGTATTAGGAATAATTATGTAATTTTGATGAAAAAGAGTTAGTTTAGAGGCAACTTATGTCAAGGCATGTTATTTGGTTCTAGATCGTCATCAAAAGGCATCTACTGATAATGACTGTCAAGACATTGAGTTCTGTACAAGTCAACAAGTCAAGCGTTGCTAGAAGACAAATCTGGGAATGTGCTAGAACATTGTGAAAGGCATCTTTGAAGGATAAGGATGACTGGCTGGCTTGCCAGCTGTCAGCATCACAAATGATTGTACTATGATTAAGTGGTCCTTGCAAATGGAATATCCTTTATTCCTTGGGCCTAGTAGTCACAATTAAGGTTGCACCCGATCCAAGAAGGATTGTCCTATAAATACACGTCCCTAAACCTAAAAGAAGCAGCTTGAAAAGCCAGAAGGTGATTGAATAGAGAATAGATCTGAGAAAGAAGAAGAGCCGCCGGAGAGATCCGTTGTTGCAGGAGGCGACCAGTGATAACGAGAGGCACGGCAGTGTCTGTAGGAGTATCTATTGCATTGTAATGGGTATCACTACTTTAACTGTTATTATTGTTGTTGTTTCTATGCTCATTCTGAGCTAAACTCTTTGTAGTTGAGATTATGTGAAGTTTAATATAATGAATGAAGTATTTATGTGAATGAATGATTGTTCTTGTGTCATCTTTAACCTTATGTTTTTAAGAAAATACATTTATTTCTTTGACTGATCAACTTAGATTTAAATACAAGTTGCATGTGTAGAGACATCTAGCATGTTAATGGAAATAATAAAGTTAATAAGGTTAAGTGGGAGCAGACATGTAATCCCTACCTTTTCTTATGGATAAGTTAAGGGCCTTAGTGGGATCAAGCACGAGCTTTTCTGAACTCTAATGGGATTAATAGTAACCTCGACAGAGCCAGTTCATTATACCCCATTTTAATATCTAATGTTGTAGACATACACCACAAGGCAAGCTTGCTCACAGATGGCACGACAGTAGTTATCATTCACTATGCTTCGTTCATGTGTTAAATGGATCTTAATCTCAGCTACCCTTTTATTATCATTTTCAATCCTCAACTTACTCAACTGCTACTTCATATTTTGTGTTAAAAATCATTTATGTTTTGTTACCATTGCAATAGACTAAACACTTTATTTGAACTTGGAATGTATAACCCTTATTCTATTCCCTGTGGGTTCGACACTCTTTTCACTTGTTACTTGCTATGATTGACTGCGTATACTTGCGTATCACATTCACCAACCATCATTAAGGCTGATAGTTTATGGATTAGATGGATCCACAACTACTATATTAAAACTGAGCAGGTGATTGTTGTACCCCAATTTTGGACCTAAAATCATACATCATTTTTCTCATTAACAAAAAATACCAAAAAAATATCTTGTTGTGTTTGCTTCTTCTGATAAGACGGAGTTTTCGAATCAATTGATAAAAAGTCAACTGTTAGCCAAAGTTGAAGTTTGACTTTTCACTTTTTTGGTCAACATTGAATCTCTAAAGTCAAATATCATGAAAAACATGTGAAATTATGAAGTTTGATCATCAAGAATCAAGAAAGTCAAGAAAATGTCAAAAAATCAAAGATTAAGGGTTTGAAATTTTTTCTAAGTTACAAAACTTCATGGTCATGGAGGTAACTTTGCATAGTTGTAACTTCCTCCTCAAGCCACCCAAATTTTCAAACAAGAGCTCTATCTCAAGCCCGCATGGCAAACTTCAACTTAGTGTAAATATGAGAAGTCAGAAAGATCATTAAAGTGCTTAAATGGATGGCCAAATTTGATGTTCCAAGTTGTTGAAAAATTCTGATAAGAAATTTTTCTAAGTGTTTTTATCAGTTGCAACATTGATTTTTCGTGGCCAATTATCTACATGGTCTAAGTTGATTCAGTTCAAGTGTCCAACATCAAAGTTGTAGAGTGCTATTCCCTCTTTCCATTGGTACCAATATCATGTGTTTGTGTTGCTCGAGCACGACGTTATGAATTTTCAAAGAAGCCATGGTAGAGCTGATTTTGGGGTCAGATTACAAGTCATTTTTGTTGATCCAAACAAGGAGGGACCTCAAAATCCAACCTTCACACCTTTTATTTTCAAGTGTTCTCTGATGTTTAGCATGTCTAAATGGGCTTGGCACATGAAGCAAACCATTATCCAAAGATTATGCCATAAGTGTGAAAAGTGTTTTTACCAAAAATGTTTAAAGTAACTTTTATCAAATCACTTCACATTGAGCATTGTGACTGAGTTTATCTCTGAGCACACTTCTTATATGCATCAGAAGCAAGCCAAGAAACCTCCAATGAACCACAAAACATGTCATTTTGCTATTGAATTCAAAAGTGAACCAAAGACATTTTTGAACAAAATCTCATTTGCAAGCAAAGCAGCCACAATGTATGCTTCAAACACACTCCATGTCTGCTCCTCAGAATACCCCAAGTTCCTATAGAAGCCACTCAAGTCTCAGAACAAAAAATACACAAAATTAACTCAAAAACTCCATTCTTTCAACTTGAAAACCTTGAACTCGAATCTCTTAATTTCTTCGATTTTCTTCCAAACTTTTCATTGAAACATCATCAATATATCATAATTAAACTTCTGTATGCATTAATCACCAACTGTAACACCTCCATTACCACCTCCAAAACACCATTTTTGTCACTTTTAACTTGATTTGGGTAGGACAACTCAGAAGGTTTCAGAGCAAGGTGACTGTACCATTACGCTCCTGGGGACTCAAGGAAGCTAAAGGTACCATTTTCGCATCTTGAAACATCACTTGAAGGGGCATTGGACTTTCTCCAATTGGTAAGCTTTCTTGAGAATTCAAAATCCCTAATACATGCATCATTTTGAATAATTTTTGAAGCAAAAATGTAGTTTATAATGTGAGGATTGAAACCCCTAAGTTTTATGCTACTGATTGTTCATTTACACCAACTAATTACATTTTGTTAAAGTTTAGGGTTCTTAGTTTTTGGTTGATTACGAGTTATATAGTGTATTATAGTTAACATAAATGCCATGGTTAGATTCCTTGTAAAATTCTGAGAAAAATGGTATATTAACATGTCAAAATTGGTGAACAAATGAAAAAACGCGATTTTAGCCATGGTGTAGTTGTTTAGAACGTGAACAGAGGTTGAAGACGAGTAGTGCGCGCGCGTTTTGTGATTTAAACGTCTTTTTATGGTACTTAAATAAATTGCGCGTTTCAGTTTCAGATATCGCGCGTTGGTTCAGTTGGCTGAGATCTTGTTTTCTTATTGAGAGGTCAGGTGTTCAACACCCTCCTCCTCCCTTTTTTTGAAAATCCATTTATTTTTTTTAATGTTTTATTTCTTTTATCATTGTATATATTATTAAAAGTATCTAAAATATCCCAAAAAATATATGTGTGAGTCTATTGTTTTTTTTGTGAAATTACTAAGTTCAAGTATTAATAATAAAAAAAAACCAAAAAAACTTTTTTTAATGTCAAAATAAAAATGTTTGTTTATTTATTATGACTTTGCTTTCTTTAATTATTTAGTTAGAATACAAAAAATATAAAACAAAAAAATGATAACATTTGTTTAGGCTTGTATGTCTTTGCATTGCATCATGTTTATTTTATGCTTGCATCTCTATTTTATAATTATGCATTGTCTTCAATTTTATTTAGTGCTTTTTATTTATTCGTCTGTTTATTCGTTTATTCGATATGGTTGTAATAATTAATTGTTCGATATGGTTGTAATAGTGTAGGACTCTATTTATTTATCGTTTTGTTTACTGCTTTCTTAGTTCACACACCACACACATAAAACGTCAAAAAAAATTCATTTCCAAAGGAGAGGACTCGTAGTTAAATTTCAAATTAATTACGAGACTTCTTGAAACAAAAAACCTTTTCCAAAACAAACATGCGATCCCTTTAAAAATTAACGCAAGCCCACCTTAGCCTCAATATTACTACAATATTTTTAACATGCTATTATCTACAACTTGTTTTCTTGACAACATTCTTTTTAACACAAAAACGAATACACTTTCGTTTTCAAAAATCAAACCACTTTCATAAATACAAAAACTTCTCAAAATCTTCTCTCTGTTTTATTTAACACACTCTAATCAAACTTTAAGTCGTTCACAACTAAAAGACACAAACCAACACAATTCTCTTTGCCATCTTCGGCTTTACAAGACATTAGATTTCTTTCATCTTTAGTTTCAAATTCTAAATGTTATTATAAGCATTAGCAAGAATTCAATCATTTTCTTCACAAAAGAGATGGTTTAGTGTGCTTATGTTAACATTTAAAAGGTGAAACTTTAAATGACGCTAATCTCTCTGTTTTCAAGAGAACTACGCGGATTTTGATCCTTCACAAAGGGTACGTAGGCAAAGGGGGTACATACTCCTTTCCAAATTCAAAAACCATAAAAAACACGCGCCTTCTTCTTATCTTCCTTTTCCATACATCTTCTACCTTATTTCTTTCTTCTATACAACTTCCCCCTCCATTCTTAAAGCATGTATATAAAAAGCACTAAAAAACATATAAGAGGTTACCATGGAGTACCATGGGCGCTTGAGGTGCTAACACCTTCCTTGAGCGCAACTAACCCCCGTACCTAGAATCTCTTTCTTTTAAAGGTTTTCAATTTTTCTCCTCCTTTGGAAATGAAAAATAAAACTGTAGTGGGGTATGTCTCAAAAATCCCGCAACAGAAAAATGGCGACTTCACTGGGGACACTCTCCTTAAGAAGGTTGAACCTAACTTATGTGTTTATATGTGTTTATTTATTTACATGCTTTATATACCTTGTGGGGATTCTTTGAGTGGTGAGACAAGCACAATACACCTGCTTGAGTGAACACATAAGATAGAAATGTGGTGGAATCATAGTTTTGTGTTTGGAGTAGTTCTGCACATACATGTGATATGGCCACGCTCGAGTGGAGGGTTTGTAAAAGTGGAGTTTGTCGGCACTAGTAGTGGTGTTGGCGACCCTATTTTTATAGATCCCGAGAAGCTTGAGTAACTTTTAGTTACCTTTAAACCCATCTTGGCCCTTAGTATGTAGCGCGATGGCTAAAGTCATAAGTAGTTTTGATTTTAGTTGTTCCGCGATGCTACGCTCAAACGAGACTTTTCTTCGGATATTTCAGTGAGCCATGAGTAGTTATGCGCACCTTGTATTCAATAGGAAAGTTGATGACGTTGGGAACTTTGTAGAACCCGTGTTATAAAATGAAGAAAACCAATAGTTCATACCTTGTGGGTGGCTTTTACCTTTGACTCCAACATTATGATATCATAACCAACCATGTTTGCCTATGTTTGTGCTTGTTACATTACCCCATCTCATTCATCCATACATCCATGCATACATTGAAACTTTTTTCCATCTTTCAAAGGATCTAAAAGTATTGGTCGTATCATAGGTATGGATCTTGGAACAAGGAACACAAAGAAGTTCACTTTCAGAAATCCGGATTTGACAAAGTTGAAGAAGTCACTACAACATTTTTGATCTACGACAACACTGAATAACCGTAGCCGTATGTAAAATAACCGTTCTCGTATCCTACCAGAACGGTTTATAAACTGTGGTGTACTGAGGCGTTGTCTAATGTTTAGAGAACGGTTATATGTATAAAGACAACGCCTTTTGAAAACCGTACTATAAGGTATGCTTTTAAGAACGGTTTTGTCATTTTTCAAAAACAACGGTTTTTCTACGTTGCCTCCATAAACCGTACTCGTAGGGTATTATTTGGAAACGGTTTCAGTGAGCTAGTTTAGAGAACATTAGAAAACCGTTGCCGTTGAATATAAATTTTAAAAAAAAAATTAGAAATCTATTGAGTTCCATTAATTCAGTTATGCACGTGGAAAAAAATAAGATGGTTATTTGTAAGATAAACTCAGATTCAGTGACACAAAGTCAATACAAATTAGATTAACTTATTATTAAAAAGTTACATAACAATGAGAATAAAATGCCTATACTAAAACACTCAAATATATCCAAAATAGAAAAAGCAATGGCTACACTAAATATCCAATACAGCCACAAACAAATTAAGAAACTTGAAAGCTTGAAACAACAATGTTGAATACATTGAGTATCCAATCAAATTGAGTTACCGTCATATTTTGAATAGATTCAAAGTAAGAGGGGTTTAAGCAAGGAAGAGCTATATAGATAGTACACTAGAAAGAGGCCACAATCAAATGAGTTTTCTAGGAAGTCATCAAACTTAGCTTTTCTATTTCTATCTCCATGATTGATGAAGACAATTTTAGTGTCTTAGCAACTGCTTCAATCGCTTCTGCAACATAACATAGACTAGTTCATACTTATTACATGATAGTTTAAAATATCAAAACACAACACTGCCCCAATTTCTAATACAAAATTAATACATGTGATAAATTTTCCTTATAGCACTCTCTAAGCCAAGCAATTTTTACTTGTTAATTCCAAACAATCTCATAACCATACGCACTACAATCTAGCTTATGTGAAAAATAACAAAGAGATTTATAATAAGGAATTGATTATAGATAACTTATTGAAGCAAAACATAACCCCTTTACACCAGGCCAAAAAATGCAGCAGATCCCAAAACTAAGACCCAAAAAGGCTAGCCAACAGAGACAATTATGAGTGAATCTTTGAACAACGAATTTTAACAAACTTGTCAACTTACGCCGACCTTGAGTCAATTTTAACCTCAATCTCTACTACATCAGAACATGCTCCACTTCTCACATTGTTAAGTTTCATATTTAACAAAACACTATCACATACCTGCTGAACCATAGTCGTTGCTTTTCTTTTATTTGATTAAATCAACTTTCCTGAAATCATAAATCAAACAAGTCCATAATTAGATGAATAGAAAGGGCACAAACTTTGTTCTTGGTAATTTTCTATCAAAAATGATGAGTCAAGTAACTAGGAATTTTCCTAGGTAACAAATTCCTTGCTAGTTAGATTAGGATTCCTAGCATTTATCATGTACTAATGTTGGCATGTGTCATATAAACTAGAAGCAAAACCAAGCAACATACCTTTTGGCTTCTATACACACCTCCACTCTAAACTCTGAATGTTATCAACAGTCCCATAAAGAGAAGAATTTCCAAGAAGTTATGTCATTCTGCTTGGGAATTTTATAGCAAAATCACCTTCAAATTGACTGGTACTAAAAGTTCAGAAGTAAGACCATAACATATCAACTAGTACCAAAAGTTTAGTAGGAAGAGCATAATAAAAAGACTACCCAAGCCCGGCCTATAATTTGACATTGAGAACAATTATTTAGAAGTGGGCGGAACCCTTTGTGTTCTGGAAGTCAGAAAGCATTTACCACAAAAAATTAATTTTAAATTCTCAATGCTTGCACAACTTCACAGTGCTTCAAAGTTGTAGATGAAATTGAAATTGATAATGCTTATCTACAAAATCTTTTAACCGATAGTGGTTTTGATTTTGTCTTCATTCACAAACTTAAATAGGATATTTACATTGTAAGTTAATACACTAACAAAGTGAAAATGAATAAATCACACAGAAGTACAATTGCATGTTTTTGGCTTATGAATAAATCACACTAACAAAGTGTGGCTGTACCTGTGAGGCCCCAACTGACTACAGATTTTTATAGGACAACATGTCCTGATGTTTGGACAATAGTTAGGACAGAGGTTCTTAATGCAATGAATGATGATATTCGAATGGCTGCTTCTTTGCTTCGTCTTCACTTCCATGATTGCTTTGTAAATGTAAGTTATAGACTTATGGTAGTTAATTTTTATATCTCACATAGTTTGTAATTACACACTAAAATTAAAAATTTCTATATAAATTATATAGTGAAGATTTAATTTAATTTATCACAATTTTTTGACAGCTTAATTTAGTTCTTAAGAAAAATATAATTCAAATTAATCTTTGATATTCTTATACTGAGTACAAACTAGGCTCTAATTCAATATGAGAACATCGTGAGATTTTGAAATTTTGAAACAAGAGGTTAAAGTCTTAAAACAAGCTTCACAATTTAACCATGCTAACATGTTAATGTTTACATACTTTTTCCATGCTAATGATTCAATCTATTAAGTTGTTTCAAATAAAAAAAAAATAATAATTTGATTCATATAACAAAATCTTATATGCACAAGTCATGCCAAGTAGTAAGAAATAAAAACACCAAATATAGAGATATTACTACAACATAAGCCTTAAGATATAGTAACACGTGTTCTTCTACTCTCACCAACAAATCACATATTGTATCCCCAAACTATCCAACCCCTACGATTCAGAAGTATTTCTAAACATTGTTTTAGTAAATCAGTTATAGCAATTCCCCTCTAACTTACTAAGCTGGTATTTACAAGCTTATTATTATCTAATAATCCCAAGGCAATGAAAATGCTTAATAGCAGCAAACAATTAAATGGAACACTATTATTATCTAAAAATTACCTGAAGAGACAATGAAATAGAACGCAATTGATGATGATTCTACCCTTAACAGTTGACAGCGAGAAACGTAATAGCAGCAAACAATTGTACCTTCGTGAATAACAGCGGACCATGGTTAGGAGAAATATTAGGAGAGAAACGACATACCAGCAACAATAAGATACTCACCGCCTACTTCGTGCACTACAAGCAGAGATGCAGGGTTCGTGCATCTGTACAATCTCTAAGAACAACTTGAAATTTCTACGGAATCGACGGGAAATTTAGGGTTCGTGAGTCTGAATTTGAGTAGCGATTAGGGAAAAAGCCGGAAATTAGGAGAATTTTCGTAAGGGAGGTTAGGAGAAATTTAGGGTTCGTGGTATTTCATCGTTGTTGTCGTCGTCGCAATTTATGATGTATATAAGGAAGTAAATTGTTGCATGAGGAAAACCTAAGCAGAGTTAAAATCAACTTAAATTACAATTAGAAATATTTGATCTAAACGCTGAATATCTACTCCAACCAGTTTATCTGCTCCAACCAAACATCTCAAGCAACAATATTATTCTTTTACATATATCTATTATCTAATAAGCTTACTAGTTAATAAAGCTAAACACAGTACTAAAAGAGAAATAGAAATCATTTCAATGACAGCAATATAAAAGAAAATTGTTGATACAGTAGAAAGCATTCGTTACAGGACATATGTTAGAAGATGCAAGCAAACAATATACCTTGTGAAGTCGTCAATTGCAGCAAACACCATCGTCGCCACCTTCAGCAAACACCATCTTCGCTGCCTTCAACAAACACAGTCGTTATTGACGCCTTCAGCAAACATTGTAGCTGGCGCGTTTCAAAATTTGCAATAAATCAGAAGTTGAAGTCCTAAGAATAGAAATCAGCTATATCCATTCACAGTCATTCAAACAAATATTCAGAACGATTAATGAAGAAATATGAATAGAAGAGTGAGTACCTTGCGAGAATCCCGTTCTCTTTGAGTGGGCGTTTTGACGAGAGAGGAAGAGTTGGCGTTGTGACGAAACGAAGAGTTTGTGTTTTGACCAGATGAGGAGTTCGCGTTTCTTTGATTGAAGCTAGGGTTCCTCGGTTTCTTGAGAGAGCAGAATTAACCCATCAAAGCGGATTAGGGTAGAGTTTGAATCGCGTTTTAAGTAGAAGAAGAAATTTGGGGATAAACGGATTTTGTAATTTGATGAGCGTCATGAGTTTGAATCGCGTTATGAGAATCAATTTCTGAGTTTAGAAATTGATTTTGAGTAGAGGAAGAAATTTGGGGATGAGGATTTTGAGAGAAAACAATGATACGAGCGTCAGTTACCTTTTGATTTGGGAGAAAGATCAATTTTATTTTATTTTATTTTTGTTAAAGGAAATTAAGTTTTTTTTTCTTTTAACAAAATAACAAAAAAGCAGCATAACGAAAATATTTAAGAACGGTTCTATACGTATTTTGTCTATTCTAAAAGAACGGTTTTACATATGTACTTTGATTAATAATTTAAATTATATCAGAACGGTTTTAAACTGTTGTAGTATAAGATAGATATAAAACCGTTCTCGTTGACTCTATAAGAACGGTTTTGCACAGTTGCATAAAAGTAACCAAAGAAAACTAAACTACTACAACGGAATATGAAAACCGTTGCCATTGACACTCTATGAGAACGGTTTTTTTGCATCTTAAAAATTAGGCGTTGCTGTAGGTCTAAAATGTTGTAGTGAGTTGGCTACTCATATACCTTTTCGTGTAGATTTCCAACGTGAGTATGGTAAGCTTTTGGACATTCTCAAGATTGATATACAAGACGGACTTCTCCAAACTCTCATGCAGTTCTATGATCCTGTGTACCATTGTTTTACATTTAGAGACTATCAGCTCGTACCCACTTTAGAAGAATATGCTTACTGGACCGGGTTACCTGTCAAGGACACTCCGCCTTTCACCGGTCTTGAGAGAGATCCCGATGTTTCAGAGATTGCTGCTGCTCTTCATCTTAGTGCATCAGTTGTGCATGACAATTTGACTACTAAAGGAAACTTTCGTGGTTTGACTTCTGAGTTCTTGTTCAAGAAGGCTTTTGAGTTTGTTGAAACAATGAGTTTCCCGGTTGTAGAGGCTATTTTTGCTGTTTTGGTTTATGGGTTGTTGTTCTTTCCGAATGAAGATCGGTTTGTTGATTTACAAGCTTTTCGAATTTATTTGATTGGGAATCCAGTTCCTACTTTACTTGGTGACACTTATCATGCTATGCACAAGACTACTTTGAAGGGAGGAGGGCGTGTTAACTGTTGCGCACAATTACTTCATAAGTGGTACAACGTGCGCCTGCCATGGGATGATGATTTCAGAAAGAATCCAAATAACCTTCGTTGGTCTCAGAGAATCATGCCTCTCACTTACAAGGACGTTGGATGGTACTGTAGGGATTACGACGAAGGAGTGATTATTGACAGTTGTGGGGAATTTACTAATGTGCCTCTCATTAGTACACAAGGAGGTATTACCTACAACCCGGCACTTGCAAGGCGTCAATTTGGACTTCCCATGTTAGAAGCTCCCAATAGTCGTCTTCTTTTCAGTGAGTACTATGACAATAAAGATAATGACGTGGTCATTAGGAAGAAGTTCGCGAAGGCTTGGAGGACCATTGTCAAGAAAGAAAGGAACAATTTGGGTAAAAGAAAATTGGTGGTTGCTCAACCATATGTCGATTGGGTTGTTGATAAAGCTATGAGACTCAAGATGCCCTATTCTCTCGAAGTACCTATACTTCCTCCACCTTTGCAAGATGATAGCTCAGTTCCTGCATCATCCTCAGTTCCTGCACCACCACCAGTTGCTACGCCGTCTAATGCTGTGATAGTTGACCTCAGAAGATCCTTGGCAAAAATGGAAGCTGAAAGAAATAGTTGGAAGAAGAAATATCTGGCAGCCGAACAAGAAAAGGAAGGTTGGAAAAATAGACATTTCTTTGAAGAAGCTGAGAGGGAGGCCTGGCAATCAAGGTGCGGCGATCTTGAATCTGAAATAGAGAGGTTGAAGGAGGAAGCGAAAGGCGGCAAGCAAATGATCGAACAATATGACACATGGCTGTTCGAGAAGACAGATGAGCTCGAAAGACTCAAGAAGCAAAGACAAAGTGGCTAAGAAACAAGTAGTACGAAGAAAGGGACCCGTAGTCTGTTTGTGTCAGTCTATGTAATGTTCAGTGTTTTAATGGTTGTAATGTGTCTTTTCTATGTTTTTTTTCGTTTCTCTAGTGTATTTTCTTTTTTAGCAGTTGTTATGTGTGTTTCAATCAGTTGTAATTTGTGTGTTTTTATTAATGAATCAAGGTCCCTATTTTATGATCCTATTCTACTTTAAGGTCCTTTGAATATGAGAAAAAAAAAAAAAAAACAAACAAACAAAACAATATTCACATTTCCATCATTTTCTTTGCATAACATATCATGCATCATTTGCATTCATGATTCGGTTTTCAAGGTTCTGAGTCTCTCGTTCTTGACAGATTCTGGCCCGACGCAGTCGTTACAAGCCAACTCGCACATACAATACTCGTGCAAACTTCAAGAAGAAAATGGAAGGACTTGAACAAGAGAATCAACAGTTGCAAGAACAGGTCACCGCTCTGCAGGCTAGTGTAGCCCAATTGACGGCTATGTTTGAATCTTTGAATGCGGCGGGGGCTATCCCTATTCTGCCTCCTCCAACACAGGGTTTGAATGTCTCTATCCCAGGAAACATCCCGGTCTCAGCTCCATTGGTCTTCGTCAGTCAACCAATGTCCACTGCTCCAATGCATTTCCAATGGGGTATGCCTGTTAATTTTGGCGAAGAGTCTCAGCAGAATCATTCCAATGTTCAATTCCAGGCTGTTACCATTCCACAGGTTACAGTTCCTATCCCGCCTCCTGCAATGATTACTCCACCTCTCACTATGAATGTAAGGCCGTTCGAGACAGAACCTATCTATCATGCTAATCGAGCTGAAAGCGTGATATCTGTTGGTCACAATGAAGAAATTCAGAATCAGGTTGACGAAATCCAGCGAGAACTTCGTGCACTCCGCGGTAAAGAGTTGTTTGGAAAGAATGCTCATGACATGTGCTTAGTTCCAGATGTTGACATGCCTCCTAAATTCAAAATGCCTGATTTTGAGAAATACAAGGGGGATTCTTGCCCACAGAGTCATTTGATCATGTATTCTAGGAAAATGGCTGCATATACAAGAAAGGACCCGCTGTTAATTCATTGCTTTCAAGATAGTTTGACTGGTGCTGCTCTGAAGTGGTATGTGAGCATAGATCGTGAGAAGATTCAATCTTTTACTGATGTGTGTGAAGCATTCATGCAGCAATATAAATACAATGTTGACTTGGCACCTGATAGAGATCAGCTTCGCTCTCTGTTCCAAAAAGAACGGGAAAGCTTCAAAGAGTATGCTCAGAGGTGGCGCGGACTGGCCGCACAGGTTAACCCGCCTTTAGATGAAAAAGAGATGACGAAGACGTTCCTGAAAACACTCGACCCATTCTACTTTGATAGGATGATCTCCAGTAACCACCGTGATTTTACTGATGTGGTGGAAACTGGCGTACGTATGGAAGAAGCGATTAGAGAAGGACGTTTGATGAGAGATGCTTCTGGTTCTAGTTCTGGAAATGGCAAAAGGTACGGTGCTGGATTTGGGAAGAAGAAGGAACAAGAAGTAGGCATGGTCGCCCATGGTAGGCCAAGGGGAAATTATTTTCATCAGCCTCAACATCATGTAGCTGCCGTTGCAGCTCCTCTAAATGTTAGCTATCAACAACAGCCGCCGAATCAACCACAAAATCATCAACCACAGAATCAACGATCCCATAATCAACGACCACATAATCCACCGCAGAACCAAGCACAAGGCAACGATAATCGTGCTCAAGGACCGCCTAGGTTTGACCCCATTCCCATGAAGTATGCTGAGTTATTGCCCGCATTACTTGCAAACAAATCTGTTCAGCTCAGGCCACCTCCACCAGTGTCTAATCCCTTGCCATACTGGTATAGGGCTGACCTTACTTGTGCATATCACTCGGGAGCACCAGGTCACGATGTCGAGCACTATTATACCTTGAAGGGTGATGTACAAAGATTGATAATGAACGGCAGGTTGAGATTCAAAGATACAAACCCAAATGTGCAGGCAAATCCACTTCCTCTGCATGGGACTGCCACTATTAACATGGTGCAATGTGATGCAGATTCTTATCGTGTGTTCAATGTTCGACAGATTAAGGAATCCTTGGTGCAAATCCATGTCGATTTATGCAAGCTATCTCTGTTCCAACATAATCATGCTGCTTGCATGACTTGCCCAAGAAATCCTAGAGGATGTCAGAAGGTGAGGGATGACCTACAGACTTTGTTGAATAAGAGAGAACTAGTTATCACATACAAGAAGAAGGGTGACGAAGAATCTGATGATGAATTTTATTTTGACAGTAGCGACGATGAAGTGTTTGTGATTATTCCAGAATTTACTGCTCCAAGATGCCTTGAGTTGACATATAACAGCCAAGAGCACATTGTTGAGCCTTTGGTGATCTGTTTGCCCGGTCCTGTGCCTTACGCTTCTGATAAGGCAATTCCATACAAATACAGTGCTACCATGATGAGGGGTAACGAAGAGGTTCCTATTCCTGCTTTGTCTTCGGTTGCCAATATTGTGGGATCGAGCAAAATGATGAGAAGCGGTCGTGTGCTGCCACCTCCTACCTTGAGAAAGACTGATGCTCCTACAAATGAGCCGTTGGTGGTGGAAAGGCCTGAAGTATGTGTTGATCTTGACAAGGGTAAGACCAGTGTTGGTTCCGATGCTGATGAAGTGTTGAAGTTGATAAAGAAGAGCGAGTACAAGATTGTTGATTAGTTGATTCAAACGCCTGCCAAAATCTCTATGTTGTCCCTCCTGCTGAACTCCGAAGCTCATAGAGACGCTCTGATGAAAGTGCTCGACCAGGCTTATGTTGATCACGATGTGACAGTTGACCGTTTTGACGGCATTGTGGGAAATATCACTGCTTGTAACAATCTGAGTTTCAGTGATGAAGACCTTCCCGTTGAGGGGAGAAGCCACAACCTTGCTTTGCACATATCCGTGAATTGCCAATCTGATGCTTTATCCAATGTGCTTGTTGATACCGGCTCATCTCTGAATGTAATGCCGAAGACTACTCTTGACCAGCTGAGTTATAAAGGTGCTCCGATGCGGCGAAGTGGTTTGGTTGTCAAAGCTTTCGATGGAACGAGGAAGACGGTGATGGGTGAGGTTGATTTGCCCATTACCATTGGACCGAATACTTTTCAGATTACTTTCCAAGTTATGGATGTCAATGCTGCTTACAGTTGTTTATTAGGGCGCCCTTGGATTCATGATGCGGGTGCTGTGACTTCGACTTTGCACCAAAAGCTGAAGTTTGAAAAGAATGGCAAGATCGTAACTGTGTGTGGCGAGCAAGCTCTGTTGGTAAGCCAACTATCATCATACTCTTGTATCAGTGGTAGCATTGTGGATGGAACCCTATTCCAGGGTCTAACTATTGATGAAGGAACAAATGATAAGAGAGGTAGTGTGTGTATGGCCTCCTTGAAGGATGCACAACAGGTGCTATCTAATGAATCTACTACAGGCTGGGGCAAGTTGGTTGAATTGCCAGAAAACAAGAATCGAGAAGGTCTAGGGTTTGGCTCGATTGGTAAGGCTCCTGAATCTTCTAATATTGTCAAACCTCTTAAAGATATGTTCAAGAGTGCTGGTTTCATCTACCCAAATGTTTCAGATGAGAAGGTGAATGCCTTGATTGATGAAGAGCCCGAGGAAATTGCTGACTTGGTGGAGCATGGACGAATCTGCTGCAATTGGAGTGTTGTGGATGCTCCTTCTGTTGTATCTCGTTCTGAGTAATGTCTTGTCGTTGTTTTCTTTTTTCAAAATCTTTCATTCTGCCCAAGATGAAAGTATGCATTGTTTTAGGGCCTACGTTTAAGAAATAAATATTCCTATTGCTATGCCCAAAGCGAAGGTAGAACAATTGTCGGGCATTATTTTAATGAAATCATCAATAATAAAGAGTTATTCAGTATCCACTTTATTCGTACATTAGTTTTTTTATTGCTTTCTGCTTTTTTCTGGAATATGGTAACACAAAGAACATAACAATATATCTTTCTAAAAAAAAAAAAAAAAAAAAAAAAAAAAAAAAATCTGCATATGCTCATTCTTTTATATCTGTTTTCTAAAAACCAAGCATAAATCATAATTGCAGATTAATTGTTGATAAACCCGTTGAACACAATGAACCTATGCCCTCTCCCAACTTTGAGTTCCCTGTGTTTGAAGCTGAAGAGGAGATTGAGGATGACATTCCTGATGAGATTACCCGGTTACTTGAGCATGAAGAAAGAACCATTCAGCCTCATGAAGAGCCTACAGAAGTAGTTAATTTGGGTACTGAAGAAGATAAGAAAGAAGTCAAGATCGGTGCATTGTTGGATGCTAGTGTCAAAGACAGATTGATAAAACTTCTCAGAGAATACATGGAAGTGTTTGCTTGGTCTTATCAAGATATGCCAGGGTTGGACACCAGTATTGTGGAGCACCATTTGCCGTTGAAGCCTGAATGTCCGCCGGTTAAGCAGAAATTGAGAAGAACACGTCCGGATATGGCGATCAAGATAAAAGAAGAGGTTCAGAAACAGATTGATGCGGGTTTCCTGATTACATCGGAGTATCCTCAGTGGTTGGCCAACATAGTACCAGTTCCGAAGAAAGATGGTAAGGTCAGAATGTGTGTTGATTACAGAGATTTGAATAAGGCGAGTCCGAAAGACGATTTTCCTTTGCCTCACATTGATATGCTGGTTGACAATACAGCAAAGTTCAAAGTTTTCTCCTTCATGGATGGTTTCTCTGGTTACAATCAGATACGGATGGCTCAACAAGATAGAGAGAAGACTTCCTTTATTACACCATGGGGGACTTTCTGTTACAAAGTAATGCCTTTTGGTTTGAAAAATGCGGGTGCTACATATCAAAGAGCAATGACAACTCTGTTCCACGATATGATGCACAAAGAGATCGAGGTTTATGTTGATGACATGATTGCCAAGTCCAGCACTGAAGAAGAACATGTTGATAATCTTCTGAAATTGTTCCAACGGTTAAAGAAATACAAGCTTCGTTTGAATCCCAACAAATGCACTTTCGGTGTTCGATCCGGAAAACTCTTGGGATTTGTGGTTAGTCAGAAAGGTATTGAGGTGGATCCTAGCAAAGTGAAAGCCATTCGTGAAATGCCTGCACCAAGAACTGAAAAGCAAGTAAGAGGGTTCCTTGGTCGATTGAATTACATATCCAGATTTATTTCTCACATGACTGCTACCTGTGGACCAATATTCAAACTTCTCCGAAAAGACCAAGGAGTGGTGTGGACGGAAGATTGTCAGAAGGCTTTTGACAGTATTAAAGATTATCTCTTGGAACCTCCTATCCTGATTCCTCCTGTTGAAGGAAGGCCTTTGATCATGTACCTGACTGTGTTAGAAGATTCCATGGGTTGTGTGCTTGGACAACAGGATGAGACTGGTAAGAAGGAACATGCTATTTATTATCTGAGTAAGAAGTTTACAGACTGTGAATCTCGCTACTCCATGCTTGAGAAGACTTGTTGTGCTTTGGCTTGGGCTGCTAAACGTCTCCGCCAGTATATGATTAATCACACTACTTGGTTGATATCTAAAATGGATCCAATCAAGTATATTTTTGAGAAACCCTCTTTGACAGGAAGGATTGCACGCTGGCAGATGTTGTTATCTGAGTATGACATTGAATACCGCACTCAGAAAGCAATAAAAGGAAGTATTCTTGCTGATCATTTGGCACACCAGCCAATTGATGATTATCAGTCTCTCAAGTTTGATTTTCCTGATGAAGATGTCATGTACCTGAAAATGAAAGATTGTGATGAACCATTGTTTGGAGAAGGCCCTGATCCTGAATCCAGATGGGGTTTGGTCTTTGACGGAGCTGTCAACGTTTATGGCAATGGAATTGGTGCAGTTCTTATTGCTCCTATGGGTAATCATATTCCATTCACTGCCAGGTTATTATTTGATTGTACAAACAACATGGCAGAGTACGAGGCATGTATTATGGGTATTGAAGAAGCTATTGATTTGAGGATCAAAATCCTTGACATCTATGGAGATTCAGCTCTTGTAGTTAATCAGATCAAGGGAGAATGGGAGACTCGCCACCCTGGCTTGATTCCATACAGAGATTATGCAAGACGCTTGTTGACTTTCTTTAACAAAGTTGAATTACATCACATTCCTCGTGATGAGAACCAGATGGCAGATGCTCTTGCCACTTTATCATCCATGTTCCAAGTGAATCGGTGGAATGACTTGCCTCGTGTCAATATTACTCGCCTTGAGAGGCCTGCGTATGTGTTCACAATTGAAGAAGCGGTTGATGATAAGCCGTGGTTTTATGATATTAAGAATTTCCTACAACATCAAGAGTACCCGCCTGGGGCATCTAGAAAAGACAGGAAAACTCTGAGAAGGTTGTCTGGCAGTTTCTTTCTGAATGGCGATGTCCTTTACAAGAGAAATTTTGATATGGTTTTGCTTCGGTGTGTGGACAAGCGTGAAGCCGACCAACTAATGTATGAAGTACACGAAGGTTCCTTTGGTACCCATGCCAATGGACATGCTATGGCTAAGAAGATGTTGAGAGCAGGTTACTATTGGATGACAATGGAATCTGACGGTTGCAGATATGTGAGAAAATGTCACAAGTGTCAGATTTATGCTGATAAAATACATGTGCCACCGACTCTGTTGAATGTTATGTCTTCTCCTTGGCCTTTCTCTATGTGGGGGATCGATATGATCGGAATGATTGAACCAAAAGCTTCGAATGGTCATCGTTTCATCTTAGTGGCTATTGACTATTTCACCAAGTGGGTCGAAGCGGCTTCCTATGCTAATGTTACAAAGCAAGTGGTTGTCAGATTTATCAAGAATCAGATCATTTGTCGTTACGGTATTCCAAACAGAATCATCACTGATAATGGATCGAACTTGAACAACAAGATGATGAAAGAGTTGTGCGATGAGTTCAAGATTGAGCATCACAACTCTTCTCCTTACAGGCCTAAGATGAACGGTGCTGTTGAAGCTGCAAACAAGAATATCAAGAAGATTGTGCAGAAAATGGTTGTCACTTACAAAGACTGGCACGAGATGTTGCCTTTTGCTTTATACGGATACCGCACTTCAGTTCGCACATCGACTGGGGCAACTCCATTTTCTTTGGTATACGGTATGGAAGCAGTACTCCCCGTAGAGGTTGAGATCCCGTCAATGAGAGTTTTGATGGAAGCAAAGTTGACAGAGGCTGAATGGTGTCAGAACCGGTACGATCAGCTGAATATGATTGAAGAGAAGCGCATGACTGCTTTGTGTCATGGGCAGTTATATCAGAACAGGATGAAAATGGCTTTTGACAAGAAAGTTCGACCTAGAGAGTTTAATGAAGGTGATCTTGTGCTCAAGAAGGTCTTGTCTTTTCAACCAGATGCTAGGGGCAAATGGACTCCCAATTATGAAGGCCCATATGTTGTCAAGAAAGTTTTTTCTGGTGGTGCCATGATTCTTACAAACATGGATGGTGATGAACTCCCTCGTCCAGTGAATGCAGATGCAGTCAAGAAGTACTTTGTCTAAACAAAAATAAAAACAAAAAAAGTGTATATAGCTCGTCAAGCTGAAAACCTGAAAGGGCGGCTTAGTCAAAAAAGAGGGCGTCTTGGTGGATCGAAAACCCGAAAGGGCGGTTCATACAAAAATGAGACAAAAAAAAAAAAAAGAATATATACACTTCCCGATAGATCGAAAACCTGAAAAGGCGATCTAGGCAAAAGTTAGGGAAACAAGACAAAGTAACTGCATTCACTTGAGTTCGATCATTTGGGGCACGTGTTGGCCAATGAAGAAGTTATGATCAAAATCATTTGTACTTGGAAGCTGAGGACACAGTGGAATTCAAAAGTTGTTAGGGAGAATAGATTTATTGTGTTCAATGTACCTTTTCCATTTTAATTACCAATTCCAATTTTGTAATGATCCATGGAGTCACGCTATTGGCAGACTACCATTCTTATACATGAATTTGAGCCTTGCTCTCATTGTTTGGATTTCATTTTTCTAGTCTTACAAAATTTCTTTATATTTTGATGATTTCAATTAAAATAAAAAAGGACATATTTCAAAAAATATACATATACTTTTAAAATAAAAACATAAACAAATGCGCTTTTGATTAAAAGTAACGACAAGCGTTTTCTTTAGAGCGAATACAAAAAGAAGGAATATCCGCGACTACTCCAATTGTGGTTGATTCTAATACGCAAGTTTGATTCTGATGAGGGGGGCATTTTGCTGAAAGGAGGATACATCCCCTATGAAAGTTGACAATGTTGTACAGTCAAGTTTAGTATACAGATCGTTTCGGATTGAACGATCATTTCCCCAGAGAAGTTGTTCCTTCCCAAGAAGAGTTCTCTTGCTTTATCTACAATAACATCTACACTTTGCAGAGATATCTTGAGCAGTGACGCAACGTTGGCTTGTGTTTCCGGTTTGGTCACTTTGTCTGTCCGACAAAAGATGTTTCACATACATACATATACACATACATTCATAACATACAAGCATTCATACATACTTTCATATATTCAAATATAGCATTTACATGTGCCATGAGCATTTACATTATTCATACCTTGTTACATCATATACTATATTCCTATCTCTTTTGTCTTGTCTGTGTCTACAAAATAGAGTCGGGATGGGCATGGTGTTCTTTCCAATTAGAGTGTCAGTTCAGGCAGATAAATGTACATCTCTCTTGTTTCAAAAAATTCCCCACTAGACTCTTCTCTTGTGGATGATGGTTGTTTCAGTTTTTTCCTACAACAAAAGGAAAATTCCCAGTTGAATTTATTCTTCAACTGGACACAAAGTCTTGTTTTACCGTTTCCCTCCAGTTTGTTCCCGGATTGGACATCATTTCAAAACAACAAGCGACAAGTTTTCCGCACAAGAAGCTTGTACTTTACAAGATACATTTACAGTTCCTCAGGTGGCTTTATCCCCAGTGAACCTTATCAATACATTACACAAAAGATCACACAAATCTTTTCTCTCTACAAATACATACACTTATACAGTTTAATCAGTTCGAATCACTTTTCAAAGTACTCGCCAGAGTTACTTCCCTTTAAGAGAATCATGTTACCAGGGATGACATGTAGAGGTTGTCTTCTTTATGCAATCCGTCTCTTTGTAAGGCGGTGGACAATACTCTTGTTCTCTATGGAAATTGTCTTCTTTATGCAATCCGTCTCATTGTAAGGCGGTGGACAATGTTCCTGTTCTTTGTGGAAGTTGTCTTCTTTATGCAATCCGTCTATTTGCAAGGCGGTGGACAATATTCCTATTCCTTATAGAGGTCGTCTTTTATCTGCAAGCCGTCTCTTTGTAAGGCGGTGGACGATGCTCTTATTCTTTGTAGACGTTGTCTTTTATCTGCAAGCTGTCTCTTTGTAAGGCGGTGGACAATGCTCTTGTTCTTTATAGACGTCGTCTTTTATCTGCAAGCTGTCTCTTCGTAAGGCGGTGGACGATTCTCTTATTCTCTAGAAACGTTGTCTTTTATCTGCAAGCTGTCGCTTTGTAAGGCGGTAGACAATGTTCTTCTCACAATACTTTCATCTATATGATAATGGGTAATATTTTCCCCAGCATTTTATTCTGTTCCCCAGTGGAGTTCGTTCTTCCAATGAACTTGGGGCACATCTTGTTATGTTCTTCCCCTGTGGAGTCCTAATTATGTCTTCATTCTTTGTCTGTCTTTTACAACATTCATACAAAACTTAAAAAAAATCATCTGCATTTTTGCATTCATAGTTGCATCATAAGCATTGTTAGAGGATTTTAGGTCCAAAAAACGGTGCACATTTTATATATTTAAGTCTCTTCAATCCCGTCTAGACAAAGAATTTATTCTTCATCTCTCCGATTGAAGAAACTTAAATAGGGGCAGCTGTTGTACCCCAATTTTGGACCTAAAATCATACATCATTTTTCTCATTAACAAAAAATACCAAAAAAATATCTTGTTGTGTTTGCTTCTTCTGATAAGACGGAGTTTTCGAATCAATTGATAAAAAGTCAACTGTTAGCCAAAGTTGAAGTTTGACTTTTCACTTTTTTGGTCAACATTGAATCTCTAAAGTCAAATATCATGAAAAACATGTGAAATTATGAAGTTTGATCATCAAGAATCAAGAAAGTCAAGAAAATGTCAAAAAATCAAAGATTAAGGGTTTGAAATTTTTTCTAAGTTACAAAACTTCATGGTCATGGAGGTAACTTTGCATAGTTGTAACTTCCTCCTCAAGCCACCCAAATTTTCAAACAAGAGCTCTATCTCAAGACCTCATGGCAAACTTCAACTTAGTGTAAATATGAGAAGTCAGAAAGATCATTAAAGTGCTTAAATGGATGGCCAAATTTGATGTTCCAAGTTGTTGAAAAATTCTGATAAGAAATTTTTCTAAGTGTTTTTATCAGTTGCAACATTGATTTTTCGTGGCCAATTATCTACATGGTCTAAGTTGATTCAGTTCAAGTGTCCAACATCAAAGTTGTAGAGTGCTATTCCCTCTTTCCATTGGTACCAATATCATGTGTTTGTGTTGCTCGAGCACGACGTTATGAATTTTCAAAGAAGCCATGGTAGAGCTGATTTTGGGGTCAGATTACAAGTCATTTTTGTTGATCCAAACAAGGAGGGACCTCAAAATCCAACCTTCACACCTTTTATTTTCAAGTGTTCTCTGATGTTTAGCATGTCTAAATGGGCTTGGCACATGAAGCAAACCATTATCCAAAGATTATGCCATAAGTGTGAAAAGTGTTTTTACCAAAAATGTTTAAAGTAACTTTTATCAAATCACTTCACATTGAGCATTGTGACTGAGTTTATCTCTGAGCACACTTCTTATATGCATCAGAAGCAAGCCAAGAAACCTCCAATGAACCACAAAACATGTCATTTTGCTATTGAATTCAAAAGTGAACCAAAGACATTTTTGAACAAAATCTCATTTGCAAGCAAAGCAGCCACAATGTATGCTTCAAACACACTCCATGTCTGCTCCTCAGAATACCCCAAGTTCCTATAGAAGCCACTCAAGTCTCAGAACAAAAAATACACAAAATTAACTCAAAAACTCCATTCTTTCAACTTGAAAACCTTGAACTCGAATCTCTTAATTTCTTCGATTTTCTTCCAAACTTTTCATTGAAACATCATCAATATATCATAATTAAACTTCTGTATGCATTAATCACCAACTGTAACACCTCCATTACCACCTCCAAAACACCATTTTTGTCACTTTTAACTTGATTTGGGTAGGACAACTCAGAAGGTTTCAGAGCAAGGTGACTGTACCATTACGCTCCTGGGGACTCAAGGAAGCTAAAGGTACCATTTTCGCATCTTGAAACATCACTTGAAGGGGCATTGGACTTTCTCCAATTGGTAAGCTTTCTTGAGAATTCAAAATCCCTAATACATGCATCATTTTGAATAATTTTTGAAGCAAAAATGTAGTTTATAATGTGAGGATTGAAACCCCTAAGTTTTATGCTACTGATTGTTCATTTACACCAACTAATTACATTTTGTTAAAGTTTAGGGTTCTTAGTTTTTGGTTGATTACGAGTTATATAGTGTATTATAGTTAACATAAATGCCATGGTTAGATTCCTTGTAAAATTCTGAGAAAAATGGTATATTAACATGTCAAAATTGGTGAACAAATGAAAAAACGCGATTTTAGCCATGGTGTAGTTGTTTAGAACGTGAACAGAGGTTGAAGACGAGTAGTGCGCGCGCGTTTTGTGATTTAAACGTCTTTTTATGGTACTTAAATAAATTGCGCGTTTCAATTTCAGATATTGCGCGTTGGTTTAGTTGGCTGAGATCTTGTTTTCTTATTGAGAGGTCAGGTGTTCAACACCCTCCTCCTCCCTTTTTTTGAAAATCCATTTATTTTTTTTAATGTTTTATTTCTTTTATCATTGTATATATTATTAAAAGTATCTAAAATATCCCAAAAAATATATGTGTGAGTCTATTGTTTTTTTTGTGAAATTACTAAGTTCAAGTATTAATAATAAAAAAAAACCAAAAAAACTTTTTTTAATGTCAAAATAAAAATGTTTGTTTATTTATTATGACTTTGCTTTCTTTAATTATTTAGTTAGAATACAAAAAATATAAAACAAAAAAATGATAACATTTGTTTAGGCTTGTATGTCTTTGCATTGCATCATGTTTATTTTATGCTTGCATCTCTATTTTATAATTATGCATTGTCTTCAATTTTATTTAGTGCTTTTTATTTATTCGTCTGTTTATTCGTTTATTCGATATGGTTGTAATAATTAATTGTTCGATATGGTTGTAATAGTGTAGGACTCTATTTATTTATCGTTTTGTTTACTGCTTTCTTAGTTCACACACCACACACATAAAACGTCAAAAAAAATTCATTTCCAAAGGAGAGGACTCGTAGTTAAATTTCAAATTAATTACGAGACTTCTTGAAACAAAAAACCTTTTCCAAAACAAACATGCGATCCCTTTAAAAATTAACGCAAGCCCACCTTAGCCTCAATATTACTACAATATTTTTAACATGCTATTATCTACAACTTGTTTTCTTGACAACATTCTTTTTAACACAAAAACGAATACACTTTCGTTTTCAAAAATCAAACCACTTTCATAAATACAAAAACTTCTCAAAATCTTCTCTCTGTTTTATTTAACACACTCTAATCAAACTTTAAGTCGTTCACAACTAAAAGACACAAACCAACACAATTCTCTTTGCCATCTTCGGCTTTACAAGACATTAGATTTCTTTCATCTTTAGTTTCAAATTCTAAATGTTATTATAAGCATTAGCAAGAATTCAATCATTTTCTTCACAAAAGAGATGGTTTAGTGTGCTTATGTTAACATTTAAAAGGTGAAACTTTAAATGACGCTAATCTCTTGCTTTCCTAAAAGACATACAACATACACTCTCTGTTTTCAAGAGAACTACGCGGATTTTGATCCTTCACAAAGGGTACGTAGGCAAAGGGGGTACATACTCCTTTCCAAATTCAAAAACCATAAAAAACACGCGCCTTCTTCTTATCTTCCTTTTCCATACATCTTCTACCTTATTTCTTTCTTCTATACAACTTCCCCCTCCATTCTTAAAGCATGTATATAAAAAGCACTAAAAAACATATAAGAGGTTACCATGGAGTACCATGGGCGCTTGAGGTGCTAACACCTTCCTTGAGCGCAACTAACCCCCGTACCTAGAATCTCTTTCTTTTAAAGGTTTTCAATTTTTCTCCTCCTTTGGAAATGAAAAATAAAACTGTAGTGGGGTATGTCTCAAAAATCCCGCAACAGTGATGACTATGCCAATGAAGCCGACTTGTTCTTGGATCCTTAAGGCAATTCTTAATCAAACGGATACAATCCAACAATTGCAAGGGTAGAACAACATGAAGAGGATACTATAATGAGGAAAGTTTATCAGTTGTTGGAGGATAACTATCCTTTAGTTGGTGGAGGAAAACTTTGTACCAGAACATGGCTCGTCCTAGAGCAATTTTCTATTTTTCGCTGACTTGTCACAACGGATTGGCAACGAAGGATAGGCTCCTTAAGTTTGGTGTGACAGTTGATTTGCAGTGTTGTTTCTGTAACCGAGAGGAAACCATTAATCATTTGTTCTTTGGTTGTAGTCAATTGAATGTTATCTGGAAGAAAGTCCTCAGGTAGATGCAGGTAGATCATGACCCGATGGTATGGAATGATGAATTGAAGTGAATTACGATATCTAGTAAAGGTAAAGGGTGGAAGGCTCAACTTCTAAAGAGTGTTGCTGCTGAGACAGTTTATACCCTATGGAAATATCGAAATGATGTCTGCTTTGGCAACAAAACATAAGAGGATATTATTAATACTATAGTGTATAGAGGTTGGAGGAGTCCTAAGCTTAGGGAGCACATTGCTCATTTGCTTAGTTTAGCCTTCTCTTTTTTTTGGTTAATTTGTCTCTTGGAGGGTTGGATCATTTGTGATACCTTGTACATATCTGATTTTTAGAATTTAACAAAGTTTTCTTATTCAAAAAAAAAAAAATCTACTCCCTACGTTTTTTTTTAAGTAAATTGACCATTTGGACACTTACTAATAAAACACTTTTTTATCTTGATTTTATGTTAAAAAAGTATTACAATTCCTAAAATACCCTTAATACTTGAAGTGGTAGTGAAAGAGTTGTACTAGTAACAAACTTATTACTATCAATTAAAATGACCTTAAGCATTAACATGCAAAGTGAAAAATATAGTCAGTATTGAAAACTGAAGCATCATTAAATAACATATTTATATATGTAGTTAGTTTTTTTTTTTTACAAGATATACGTAGTTAGTTATACAAATGAATAAATGTATATTTAAGGGTATTTTTGGACAAAACATATAAATTTGAATTGAATTTGTTGACATTTACTTAAATTTGAGGTCAATTTTTTTGATGTTATTTACTTATAAATAAGGCTGAAGGGTATACTTTAAACAACAGAAAGGAAAATTGAATTAAACAACTAAAATACATTCAGTCATTGTTCTTGTTTGAAGATTTCTCTTGTTTTGACTATGTTGAAACTATTATAAGCCTTTAATAGTCTCACTTTAATGGTATAATTTTTTCTGAATAAGACTAATAGATTTAAGAAACCAAAACAAATAAACTGCATTACTATATACAAACATATTTCCATCAAAGAAGTTATAGTACGTGCATCAGATTTTAATTGTCTGTTATCTTTTAGTGGGGTAGTTACTATAACTTTGGGAAAGAATAAAAGATCATTTTGGTTTAATGGGTAATTACCACAATGTACATTTAATAGGTAATTACCACTAATTTAATAATAAAAATAAATAATAGTAAATAAAACTAACATTCTCCCATTTGGTGAACACATTCTTTCATTCACTAATAAGAAACAAAGCACACGAATCATAGCGATAGGTTCTTTATAAAATCGAGTATTATCTTCTATGCATATGTAGTGTGTCTTTAATCAAATCATATAACTTAATGAATAAACTCATACCATTTATGTTTATTTTGGTTCCAACTTAAACGATAGTTATCAAAAATAAATGTGTATACTTTAAAAATTAAATATGAGAAAATATCATACATATAGTTTCATAAAACTAAAATCGTTCTCACAACGAAAACTCGATATAGGAACCAAGTCCCACTTTTTCTGGAAGATCATTAAAGGATCAACAATCATTAATTCAGTACTAATATGATTAATAACAATTGTTTGATCCTTACTGTGCTCTCTTACATCTAAGTACTTTTGTCGATATACTTAATTCAACTTCTACTTTTGTTATTCTTAACCATAAAAACACAACTTAATTGTCATTACATCTTTATTGGTCTATAAATTGAATCTACAAATTTCCAACCATTAAATAAAATTCTTCATTCATACACCATGTGCTGTAGCTTCAAAATAAGATACAAACTCATCATCCATTTGAAATTGGCGATCTAGATTCGCTTTGTGCTTTCCCAAGAACAAGATATTAAGCATTTGTTCCTTCTCAAAATTGTTCTTTGGGCATTGATCTAAATGCAACCATCACCCTTCACAATGGTGCAACACTTGGTAAATAAATCTTCATTATAAATCTCTCAAAGACCTTATTGATATAAGATTCTTGTGACAAGCTACTAATTCTATGAACTATGTCTCTTTGAATCTTAATGTCAATGAGATAAGAAGCATGCATTGGTTTATAACAAATGATAATGACTATCAATACTATGGTCCTGCATCTGACAATGATGAAGAGGCTGTGGATGTTGGTCCAAGAGGTAGGAGAACAAGGCGCAATGCAAGACAACAAGGTGAAGGTAGCGGAAATCAGGATGTGGTAAATGAACAAGGTGGTAATATGAATGAAATGATGGAAATGCTGAGAAGTATGAGCATGCAACAAACTACCTTCTACAATAAGTACAATGAAAACTACGAAACCACCACCGCTAGGATTGAAGAAATAAACACCATCACCAATGAGCTTCACACTTATGTCACAACCAGGTTCGATGAGATTCAAGCTCAAATGAACAACTACCTCAACCCTAAACCGGACCAGATGAATGAATGAACTCGAATGATGAATATTATTTTATGCATTTTAGTTTCTTTTGTCTTTAACTCATGAACTATATTTCTTTGTTATAACTCTATGACTTCTATTTCGATTTGGTTGAACGGATAATATTTTGGGTTGTGTTAAGTTTTTGGCAAAATTTATTTGGATTGTATGACCTTATGTATATTGTTCATGTATGAATGTTTTGTGCATGAGCTGCTTTAATTATGTCCTCATTTTATCTTGATGTGATAATATGTTCAAAATGTCGATGTTTTTGATATCCATGCTTTGTGTTTGGTTTTTTGTTCTACATACCAATTTTTTTGTCATGGTATTTGGTGATTTGTCATTAGAATACATTTTGCATATCTTGAGCTTATTTAATTGATATGGTTGTTCGTCATAAATTGCATTTCGACAAATGTAAGTGCACAATATGACTAATTTTGAAAATTGCTTTGAATTTTGATACTCCTCATATGTGTATTCTTGTCTTCTTTTTGATATTGTCAAAGGGGGAGAGAAGAATGCAAGCATAAGCTAAGGATAAAGCTAAAGAGTTTTTGAATACCGGTTCACGTTCAAGCTCAAATTGGCATCAACTCGGGGGGAGCTTGCTAGTGGTTAGCTTTGATGTTTGCGTCTGTAACATATTGCTATTTTTTTGCATATTAGGTATATGCTTAGTTAGCTTATGCAAAGGATTTGACAATTATCAAAAAGGGCGAGAATGTAAGTGCACCAGTTTATCTCCACGTTTTAATAATTCTCAAAACACACGAAAATAGAGTAGAATACATTTTGGTGATATTATACTTGTCTTGACAACGAAAAATGATTTTAAACTTTGAAAAATCAAATTACAGGTCTTTTGTATTGATACACATTTAACTTGTATCGATACAAATGTTCTGAAAAACTTTCTGACTGATTCACACGCGTTTGTATCGATACATGACTCACTGAAGGTGTGAAAAACACATGAAGGGGGGGTTGAATTGTGTTTTGGTATTTTGAAAACTTCTGCTAAGTTCTGAAGCTTATCAGAAGTACCAGCAGATAAAGAAACACAATTAACACACTCACACAAAAGAGTAAGGATAGAGAGAGAGGCGAGACAAGCAATTTTATACTGGTTCCTCTCACAAAACGAGAGTAGTCCAGTCCCCTTGCACTTCCAAGGGATTTCACTATAATCACCTAGACTATTACAATGCTCAAACACACTAGTAAGAGACTTCCTACTTGCTCAAGCACACTTGCAAGAGACTTCCTAATATAGAAGAAATAAGATAGAAAGTGATAAAAACTTGATTATACAAATGAAGAGTTTTCTTAAGATTACAACTCAAGACTCTTAAGACTCTAACACAGAATTCCTAATGAATTAGGAAAAAAAAAGTGTCAGAAGCACAACAGAAAATAGTTTCAGAAGCAGTGCTTTCAGTCTTATGTAAAGGAGTAAAGTTGTATCAGTGCGTGCGTTGTTGTTATATGTTGTAACCTTAATCTTCAAAGAGAGTTTCTCTATTTATATGTGAAGAAGAAATAGAGACGTTTGAAGATAATGACCGTTGCAGAGGTCATTTTCAAGCCAGCTGTGAAAAGGACAAGGTAACATGGAATATTTGCCAATTCTGGTAATGCTTATCCTGTTATTCCTTTTTCTTGAGAATATTCGTCCTTATGGAGTAAAATAGTACTAACGTCACAATCCTTGATGATAAGGTTGTAGTACTATGATGTATCAATCAATCACAGCCTTTAATTCAAATGATTTTCAATCATTGAATCACTATCAGTTAACACTGACATTCCTGGCTTGTCATTCAGAGCCTATGTATTGGACATATGCTTCTGAGTCTTCAACTTCTGAAACTGTTGGTCTTCTCAATGCGTTGCTTCTGATTCAACATAGCTTCTGAGATGACTTGCTTCTGATTAGCTTTTCTTCTGATATCTTAGCTTCTGATGTCCATGCTTCTGATGTCCATGCTTCTGATATCCATGCTTCTGATATCCATGCTAATGCTTTGTTTCAGAGCTTAGTTCAATCAACATAATAATTTAATCTGCACACTTAAAATTAAACATTAAAATACCCTATTGTTCATTAATACTTTGTTATCATCAAAACACTAAGAGTCAGATTCTGAACATCCTTTGTTCCAACAATCTCCCCCTTTTTGATTGATGACAAATCTAGTATTAATTAACAATGGTTGTTATTTTAATTTACTATGTTCAACAGAGGTTCATAAGCTTTGCACGCTCCCCCTAAGTTGTAACATTTAGTAATTAAAATAGTTTAAGAATATAATTTTATTTTGACTCAAATTCTTCATAATTTGACTCTTAGAGACTAGTGTTGTAAGCTCTCCCCCTGAGTCTGATAATTAATGGAAAAATTGCACTGTTTCCATTTATCATCATATGAAGAACTTAGTTCAACATAAAATATTATTCTCCAGAATAAATAAACAGATAAAATAATCAACGAAAACGTAAAATTAAACAGATTCTTTTAATTGGTTTCAGTTATTAGCGCTTCTAAACTCATTAATTAATGACTCTTACTCCCCCTTTTGTCATCAAACAAAAACAGTTTGTATAAAAAGAAGTAAAGACATTTAAAAAGCGCGTAAAAAGATCAGTCAAAAACACAACTTTCAAGGAGTCAAGTCAGGAAAACAGTTACAACAACTTCATTAAAGAAATTGTCTGATTCCAAGAACTGAGAGACTATGACTCTATAAAAGTCTATAAAAGAAGAGAGCAACACCATTTCAATTCACTCAACACTTCCACACATTATTATCAGAAATAATGGATAAGGATAGAAGAGCAAATAAGGGTAAGGCTCCCCAAGAAGTGAAGAAAGAAGAATCACCAAAGAAAACAAAACCAAAAGCAAAGAAGGTCAAGGGTGAAGCATCTTCTTCAGTTCCATTAAGAAGAAGTTATAGAACCAGATCAAAAACAAAGCCACAACCACCAGTATACATCAATCTCTCATCAGATTCTGATGATACTGATTCTGATTACAGAGAATTTCTCAGAACATATGATCCAGAACAATGTGAATGTTCTTCAGAAGGATCCTCTTCTGGTTCTGATAAGCCAGATTTTGATTATCTGAGGTACTTGGAGAATTATCATTCTCCAACAGAAACCTCGGGCTCTGGTGACTCTCAGAAGTCAGATTTAGATTCTAAATAGATTTAGGACCTTATGTAATGATATTCTATTTAATCAATAAAGATTTATGGTTCTGTTTTGAAATCTTTTTCTATAATTTCTTTGTGTTTGACATACTTTTCAAAAGCATATAATTAAACAAAACAATGCAAACAGTTAACAGCAATCAAAACAAATTAAGTAAACAAAAGATATTCATGCAATTAACAGAAATAAAACTTGTTCAAATATTACAACCACTTAAAAAAAAAATTGTGCGCAAACATAGAATCCTAGGGTTGAGATGAGGAGGGGTTAGAAGGAAGTCTTGAGATAAGCAACATCATCATCTTCTCAAGAGCTTTGTCAGACTTCTCAGCATTCTTATTGATAGTTTCTTTCAGATCCATCTGATTAGTCTTGACCTCTTCCAAACCAGCTTCCAGCACTAAGAGTTTATCTCTTTGTTCTCTTTGAATCTGTTCAACCTTTAGAATCCTTGTAGCAGCAGCATCAGAACTTTCAACCATAACAGTATCAAAGTCACTAGTATTTAAAACATTTACATCTTCTTTCATCATTAACTCCTGTTCTAGTAACCTTTGTTTCCTTTCTTCAGCCTTCAGAGCTTCCATCTCATCATGTGATAAGTTAGTTAACATCAATCTTTTCTTTTGAAGAGCACTTCCAAATGCATTTTCAAAAGAGTCAGTGAATTGCAGATGTTCATAAACTAGCTCATCAACATACTTTTTCTTCAAAGCAGCTATGATCAACCTCTGAGCATTGTCAATCTCATCAAACTTTTCAACAATCTGACTTGGCATAATGCCTCGTTCAGACTTTAAGCTCTGCATTCTTCTAACATCATTATTAACAAGCCTAACTAGAATCTCAATGCTAGAAACAGTTTGGTTAGAATGTTGGGTTTGAATGCTTTCATGAATGGATTGATAAGTTATTTAAGGCTCAGAAACAGTTTGATTGATATTTTGTTCAAGATTAGATGGAGGTGAGACTGGGGATTGAGGTGATTCAGGTAAGCTGACTGTGAAAGCAGGTTGAGTTTGTGAAGATGATTTTGTTAAAGGATTAACAATCTCTATGGTTGGGATGGAAGGTTGAGTGACATGTGGAGGAGTGTCAACATGAATTGGAGTGGGGATAGGATTTGTGTGATCAGTTTCAATATCAGAATCAGAGCTAACATCACTAAGAGGATCACCATATTTTTCTTTAAACTTCTCAAGACCTGATTTCTCAGAAGGAGAAGGTATAACAACAGAAGGTTTGGATGGAGTTTCAGGTAAGCTCTTAGTTTCTGTATGAATGGTTTGAGGTGACAAATGTTCAGATAGCATATCTAAAACATTTGGTTCTGATATAGGTTCAGATGATGGTTTGATTGGAGAAGGAATTTTAAAAACAGGCTCAGAAGCAGGTTCATTTCTAAATTGAGATTCTGCAAACTCATTACTAATAGTGTTAGAAGATGTACCTTGATGCTTCTGACGTTTGTGAGCAGCTCTGTCTCTGGCAATTCTCTCCCTTTTTGTAATCAAAGGTTCATCATCATCATCATCAGATTCTTCAACAGACACATCAACCATTTTCCTCTTGTTTTTGTTCTTGTCCTCAAGCTTCTTAGACCTTACTTCCTTTTCCTTATCTTCAAGCTCTTGTTCTGTCATGATCTTAACACCACCAACAGAAGGTTGTTTGATTTTGACTCTATCTCTGGTGACAGCAGTCTTCATCACAAAATCTTGTTTCTGATCAAATCCCAGCTTGGTTATATCAACTTCGTTTCCAGGAGTTTCCAGACCATACTCCTCATCCCAATGATTAAACAGACCATCAGCAATCTTCTTTCCTTGTTCAATATCCACAGCAGGAAAGGTTGATTCAAACTCTTCTTCTTGCTTGTTCATAAGCAAAGGATTGTTAGGAACAACAACTTTCCCTTTGATTAAGAACATCTTCTTCAAGGACTTACCATCAACAATCCTTGATTCCATATAAGAAGACTTGACAAAAGTTGGATAATTCTTTTTCAGAATTTCATGGAAGTTGCTTAGATAAAAGATGTGTGACAGTAATCTAACATGATGACAGTTGGCATGACCTTTTTCAATGCAATTTTTGATAACTTCACACAGATGATCAAAAATGTATTTTGCCATATTCATTCTGATCATACCATGAAGAAAATGCATGAAGTATTTCTGTTCAGAAGAAATACAGTCAGTGCCACCAACCTTTGTAGCAATTGATTCGAACATCACCTTGTAAACAGATTTGAAGAAAGGTTTCAAATCTCTCTGTACATTTGAGTTAACATTTTCAAACAAGGTTGCTTGAACTGTTGGATCTTGTGGTTTAGTCTTGAAACCAGACAATTGAATACCATTATTTGGTAGATTCAAAGCTTTTGCAATGTGATCAGCAGTAATCTTGATATCCATTCCAGCAATGTTTGACCTTATTTCCGTTTGGGTTATCTCAGGAAGACCCAATTCCTTTCTAGATTTCCCTTTCAGTGAAGGGTTTTTCTTCACCAGATTTTGAACTTCAACATACGCAGATTGTTTGTCAAAAACGTATGCTTTCATCCAAAACTCTTTAACCATGTCTTCATAGATAGGACCATTCAGAATATTGAAGTAACGTTCTAATCCTTGATAGTAGAACATTTCTTGTAAATCGAATCCATTTGCTTTTAGACTTTCAAAGTCGACCCGTTTCTCTACAACGCTCTTTAAACTTGAAAACTTGAAAACCATAGTATCCTTTCTGATTTTGTACTTCCTTTGATTTTCCAAATCAACGATAGGTTTAACAGAAGGAGTGAGAGCAGATGATGATGCCATTGTTGAGGGTTAGGGTTTTGGTTTTGCTAGAGAGGGAAGAAAGAGAACTGAAGAGTTGGAGGTTTAGAAAGAATATGAAAAAGTGTGGGTTGTGAACGTGTTTGTGTGCAAGTGATATAAGTGTATATTTTTAGAAAACAAACAAACAGTACAACACACAAAAGGACAGAGTAATCATATTCATTTTAAGCGCTAAACTCATCATAAACCAATACTCATCTAATTGCAAAATGACACGTGTATTAGAAAAATTATTTAAATAACTGGTGCGGTAGTGGACAACATTTAAAAAAAAAAAAAAAAAGGTTGTAAACTGTTCCACTATCACATCAGAACCATTCTTTTGATTCTGATATTTATCAGAAGTAGTTACTCATCAGAACTTCTGACCTTGAGGTTCTGAGGTTCAACATCTTCTGATCCTTATCAGATTTTAAAAACAGTTTTACTCAAAAGAACTTAACAATCAGGAACAAACACCATGTTGAGATTTTTCTTTATGAAATCAAATCTTTCAACAGCTAAAGGTTTTGTACAAATATCAGCCCATTGTTTTTCAGTATCAACAAACTTGATATCTATAACACCTTTCTCAACATAATCTCTTATAAAATGATGTTTGATCTCAATATGTTTTGCTCTAGAGTGTAAAATAGGATTTTTAGAAAGCTGAATGGCTGCAGTGTTATCACAATATAAAGGTATATAGTGACTGCTTATATGATAATCTTCTAATTGATATTTCATCCAAAGAAGTTGTGTGCAACATTTTGCAGCTGAAATGTATTCTGCTTCTGCTGTGGACATAGCAATGGTGGTCTGCCTCTTGCTACACCAGGAGATAAGATTTTCACCCATAAATTGGCAACTGCCACTTGTTGATTTTCTTTCAAGTTTATCTCCAGCATAATCAGCGTCACAGAATCCATTTAACTCATATTTCTTGGATTTCTTATAAAGTAATCCAAAATTACAAGTAGCTTTCAGATATCTAAAGATTCTCTTCACAGCAGTGAGATGAGATTCTCTAGGATCTGATTGAAATCTTGCACACAAGCATACAGAGAACATAATATCAGGTCTAGATGCAGTTAGATAGAGTAGAGAACCAATCATACCTCTATATAACTTCTGATCAACTTTGCCTTCAGATTCATCTAGACTCATGCTTGTTGTTGGATGCATTGGAGTATTCATTGGCTTACAATCTTCAAGATTGAACTTTTTCAAGAGATCCTTTGTATATTTGGTTTGATGAATGTAAGTTCCTTCCTTTGTTTGATTGATTTGAATTCCAAGAAAGAACTTCATTTCTCCCATCATGCTCATTTCAAATTCTTTTTCCATTAACTTAGAGAAATTCTTGCATAGAGTAGCATTAGTTGAACCAAAAACAATATCATCAACATAAATCTGAACGATCAGAATGTCTTTCTTCAAGGTTTTTCTAAATAGTGTACAGTCAACTTGTCCTTTTTCAAAACCATTATCAACCAAAAAGTTACTTAGTCTATCATACCAAGCTCTAGGAGCTTGTTTAAGACCATAAAGTGACTTTTGAAGTTTATAAACATGATCAGGATTTTGAATATTTTCAAAACCAGGAGGTTGTTTGACATATACTTCTTCAGTAATAAAACCTTTAAGAAATGCACTCTTCACATCCATTTGATATAAAGTAATACCAAGGTTAACTGCATAGGAAAGAAATAACCTGATTGCATCCAATCTTGCAACTGGAGCAAAAGTTTCTGTGTAATCAATTCCTTCCTGTTGACTGTAACCTTGTGCAACTAATCTTGCTTTGTTTCTAGTTACTTCTCCTTTTTCATTGAGCTTATTTCTGAATACCCATTTTGTTCCAATAATGTTCTTGTCTTTTGGTCTAGGAACTAGATTCCAAACTTCATTTCTGTCAAACTGATGTAGTTCATCTTTCATAGCTAAGATCCAAGCTTTTTCTTTGAGAGCTTCATCAATAGTCTTTGGTTCATTGAGAGAAACCAAACTGACCATTGCATCTTCATTTTGTGAGCTTGACCTTGTTTTTCTAGGACTTTCTTTATTTCCAATGATCAACTCTTCTGGATGAGATGACTTATATTTGAATGAATTTTTCTTAATAACTTCTTCAATCTCAGCATCAGAATCACTATCAATTTGAGGAGTTTGAACATCTTCAGAAGGAGCAGTTTCTTGATCATCAGAAGTTGTTTCAGGTTCTGAACTCTTGTTAACCTCTATAGTTTCAACTTCTGAATCTGGATTATCTGCAATAACTTCAACTAGCTCTGACTTATCATTATCAGGCTCTTTGTCATCAAATCTTACATGCATAGATTCTTCAACAGTGTTTGTTTCAGAATTATACACTCTGTATGACTTAGAGCGTTCAGAATATCCAATAAAGATACCCTTAGAAGCTTTAGAGTCAAATTTCTTTAAATGAACTTTAGAATTCATAATGTAACATGTACAACCAAATTGATGAAAATAAGAAATATCAGGTTTTCTTCCTTTGAACAATTCATATGCTGTTTTATTCAATAAAGGTCTGATATAGATCCTATTTTGAATATAACAAGCAGTGTTTATAGCTTCTGCCCAAAAATGTTTTGCTAGGTTAGTTTCATGCATCATGGTTCTAGCCATTTCTTGTAAAGATCTGTTCTTTCTCTCTACAACCCCATTTTGCTGTGGAGTTCTAGGAGATGAGAACTCATGAAGAATTCCATTGTTTTCACAATAGATTTCAAAAGGTTCATTTTCAAACTCACCACCATGATCACTTCTAACCTTGACAATTTTCAAGTCTTTTTCAACTTGTATTTAAGTGCAGAAGGTTTTAAACACATAATATGTATCCTCCTTGGATCTCAGGAATCTAACCCATGTCCATCTACTGAAATCATCTACAATGACAAGTCCATACTTCTTACCATTTATTGAAGCAGTACTGACTGGTCCAAATAAATCAATATGAAGCAGTTCCAAAGGTCTTGTGGTAGAGACAATGTTTTTATCTTTAAAAGAGCTTTTGAAAAGCTTTCCTTTTTGACACGGACCAGAAATTGTGTCTGACTGATATTTTAAAACAGGTAGGCCTCTCACAAGATCTTGACTACTTAGCTTAGAGATTAATCTCCAGTTAGCATGTCCTAATCTTTTATGCCAGACCCACTTTTCTTCACTCAGAGTCAGAAGACAAACAACTTGTTGTTCTACTAATTCAAAAAGATTGATTTTGTAAACATTGCCTTTCCTTTTTCCTTTGAAAACTACAGACTTATCAGAGTATCTGTTTACAGTACATGTGTTCTTATTAAACACCACTTCATAACCATTGTCACATAATTGGCTTATGCTAAGAAGGTTATGATAAAGTCCATCAACAAGAAGAACATCAGAAATAGTAGAGAAGGAATTACCTACTGTACCTGTACCAATTATTGTGCCTTTTTGGTTCCCACCAAATCCTACAGATCCTCCCTTTTTCAGATTCAGGGTGAGGAATAAATGCTTTTCTCCTGTCATGTGTCGAGAGCAGCCACTGTCCAGGTACCATGTACTTGAGTTTTTCTCTTTTTGAGTGCAAACCTGCAACATAAACTATTTCAGATTTTGGTACCCACAACTTGTTGGGTCCTGATGGGTTAGTGTAGGCCTTGTAGAAGTATGATTTTTGAAAACCAGTTTGAGGAGCATACTTCTTCTTGCCAAAACTTCTAATAGGTTTCACAGACTTTGTATCAGAAGTACTAGCTTCTGAAGTTCTCAGAACCTTAGTTGGTTTAGGAACTGGTTTCTTCAGAATCTTTACTTCTGAGTATCTCATTTTTGAATTTGAGTTATCAAAAATCACTGATTTGTTATCTTCTGAGACTTTTGATTTGCCCTTATTCAAAACAGAAGTTTGTGAAGCTTTCTCAGAATTACCAGTTTCTGATATGAAAGTAGAATAGAGAGGAGGAGGTGTTTTGCTCAAACAAACAGACTGACTTGATTTTTCTTTATCAGAAGATGCAGAATAACCAAGTCCATATCCTTTGTTCTTGCTCACACTGTAAATCATGGAAGCAACTTTGCTCTTGTTAACATTTTGTTTAACAAACTCATGAAGAGCAACTTCGTGCTTATCATGTGATTTGTTACAAGCAACACAACCTTCTTCAAGCTCTTTAATTTTCAAAAGAGATTCATTATATTGAGATTGAAGTTGGTCAGATTTCTCTGTAAGCAAGTCAATTTTAGTTTTTAAACTTTTGAAATCATTTGACTTGTTTATGTATTGCTTCATAGTGTCTCTGAGAGCAATAAGAAGCTTATCATGAGGAAGTTTAGAAATTACCTCATCAATATCATCAGTGTCAGATTCATTCTCCATATCAGATTCATTATCAGAAGATGTTGTAGCCATAAGTGCTAGATTTGCTTCCTCATCATCTTCTTCAGTATCTGATAACTTCTCAAGATCTTCAAAAGTAGCCATAAGACTTTTCTTCATTCTGTTCTTGAAGTTGCCCTTTTTCCCTTTATCATTTGAGTTCAAATCAGGACAATCAGCAATAAAATGACCAGTCTTTTTGCAGTTGAAACAGCTATTTTTGGAACCATCTTTCTTGTCTTTAGAATTTGAGTTTTTGTTCCCATAACTCTTAGAACCAGAACTTCTTCCAGAAGCTTTGTTGTTTTTGTACTTATTCCATTTCCTGAACTTTGAAAGCAGAGCAAAGAGTTCCTCATCTGATCCATCCTCCTGTTCATCTACAGAAGATTCATCAGCATCAGATTCAATAACTTTAGCCTTTAAAGCTTTAGGAGATTTCAAAGTTGCTGGCAAAGCCAATGACTTTGATTTCTTCTTAGGCTCATCAGAAGCTAGTTCCATCTCGTGACTTATGAGAGAACTAGTTAACTCTTCTAGGCTTAAGGTATTGAGATCTTTTGCTTCTTGTATAGTAGTGACCTTAGGTCTCCACTTGGGTGGTAAACACCTCAGAATCTTCTTAACATGATCAGCAGTGGTATAACTTTTCTTTAAGACTCCAAGACCAGAAACCAAGATTTTAAACCTTGCATACATTTCTTCAATGCTTTCTGTGTCTTTCATCTTAAACATTTCATACTGATGAACCAGAAGATTAGCCTTTGCTTCTTTCACTTGTTGGTTTCCTTCATAAGTAGCACACAAAGAGTCATAAATACCCTTAGCACTAGATCTATTTCCAAGTTTCAAAAACTCATCATGAGTGATACAGCTAGCAAGGATAGAAATAGCTCTGTTGTGTCTCTTCCATTCTTTCTTCTGTTCAGCTGTGAAGGTCTTCTTTACAGCTGCTGTTGTCTTACCATCTTCATCAAGCTTATCTTGAAAACTAACACCTTTTTCAATGATATCCCACAAACCTTCATCTTCAGCAATGATATGAGGATAAATTTTGTATTTCCACCAGTTGAAGGTTGATTGATCACCATTGAACTTGGGTGCTTTGCTATAAGTTCCACCAGTTTTCTCAGACTTTTCAGAATTGTAATCATATGGAATAGCAACATTCTTTGAACTTGAATCTTCAGACATTGTGTTTTTCAGGATCTTTTTGTCTCACTGTTAAGTGATGCGTAACAAACCGGAGCTCTAGATACCAATTGAAGGTGTGAAAAACACAAGAAGGGGGGGGGGGTTGAATTGTGTTTTGGTATTTTGAAAACTTCTGCTAAGTTCTGAAGCTTATCAGAAGTACCAGCGGATAAAGAAACACAATTAACACACTCACACAAAAGAGTAAGGATAGAGAGAGAGAGGCGAGACAAGCAATTTTATACTGGTTCCTCTCACAAAACGAGAGTAGTCCAGTCCCCTTGCACTTCCAAGGGATTTCACTATAATCACCTAAACTATTACATTGCTCAAACACACTAGTAAGAGACTTCCTACTTGCTCAAGCACACTTGCAAGAGACTTCCTAATATAGAAGAAATAAGATAGAAAGTGATAAAAACTTGATTATACAAATCAAGAGTTTTCTTAAGATTACAACTCAAGACTCTTAAGACTCTAACACAGAATTCCTAATGAATTAGAAAAAAAAAGTGTCAGAAGCACAACAGAAAATAGTTTCAGAAGCAGTGCTTTCAGTCTTATGTAAAGGAGTAAAGTTGTATCAGTGCGTGCGTTGTTGTTATATGTTGTAACCTTAATCTTCAAAGAGAGTTTCTCTATTTATATATGAAGAAGAAATAGAGACGTTTGAAGATAATGACCGTTGCAGAGGTCATTTTCAAGCCAGCTGTGAAAAGGACAAGGTAACATGGAATATTTGCCAATTCTGGTAATGCTTATCCTGTTATTCCTTTTTCTTGAGAATATTCGTCCTTATGGAGTAAAATAGTACTAACGTCACAATCCTTGATGATAAGGTTGTAGTACTATGATGTATCAATCAATCACAGCCTTTAATTCAAATGATTTTCAATCATTGAATCACTATCAGTTAACACTGACATTCCTGGCTTGTCATTCAGAGCCTATGTATTGGACATATGCTTCTGAGTCTTCAACTTCTGAAACTGTTGGTCTTCTCAATGCGTTGCTTCTGATTCAACATAGCTTCTGAGATGACTTGCTTCTGATTAGCTTTTCTTCTGATATCTTAGCTTCTGATGTCCATGCTTCTGATGTCCATGCTTCTGATATCCATGCTTCTGATATCCATGCTAATGCTTTGTTTCAGAGCTTAGTTCAATCAACATAATAATTTAATCTGCACACTTAAAATTAAACATTAAAATACCCTATTGTTCATTAATACTTTGTTATCATCAAAACACTAAGAGTCAGATTCTGAACATCCTTTGTTCCAACACTCACTTGTATCGATACAAAACTGTCTTCAAAGGGACAGAAGGCGCATGGTGTATTGTAACACCCCGTTTTTCATAGCAAAAAAGTAGGCTATTTTTTTTTTCTCCTTTTTTAAAATAAACAAAGCATTTGAAATGAAACATTCACGACCGTCCTTAAATTAAATCAGAGTAAATACTTTTCAAAATAATGATCGAGATGCAATGTTTTTTTTTTTATAAATTGTTTTCACAATAAAAGTTTAAGACTAAAAATCAAACATTATATGTCTAAACAAACATAGTAGTACCATTTATTATATAATATAACATAATAAAATTTCAGAGTATAAATACAGCGAACAATAAATAAGAGTAAGGAGACTCTTAAACTACTACCCCTAAGCTAATCTTCAAACTCTAACTAAAGATGATTGGGTGACGAAGACCCACAGACAGCTTCACGCCTCGCCGCTTCTCAACGCGGGACAAGTAAAGACCTAAAAATGCTCGTAGTGGGTCACCAACTAAAAATAACATATAACTAATAATATGCAGCACAAGATACACAATACATGGCATCATTTCACATTTAATCATACAAATTATACAGCATAGAAATAAAGTGCATTGATAATCTATCAATCACGCACAACGATATTCAAATGCACAATTATCCTATCAATGCAGACTCTATATGAAATGTGACGCCAATAGGTCCATCCCCTACTGATCGTCATGCATGAATTTCGGAATTTAACCTCTCCGCAGAGAGTCGTAGGTCCATCCCCTATTAAACCCCGCAGGGCAGGTGATGTCTCCATCCGACTAACACCGACTCAATAAAATTCCGCAGGATTAGGTGGTCTCCATCCGACACACCCCGTGCAGTCTCCATCTGACATACACGACTATGAAATGCATGAGCATAGTACTATATATTTCACATATATTGGGCAGTCTCCATCCGACATACCCCTTGCAGTCTCCATCCGACATGCACGTTCATATATGCTCATGCAACAATTTACATTCACAATCACATGTCAATACATATATTTATCACAAAATCATATAAGACAACTAAACATCATGTACCACTAGATATTCAAATCAAGTACAAGCATCAACATTTCATAATTATTCAATTATATGAAATTCACAACAATAGCTCAAACATGTGTAGAATATAGCATGTTATCAACCAAGTTCTCGTCACAAGAATACATTACAATACAAACATGCTCATAATTCACATTGCATCACATAAAGCAATTACACATTTTCAAGCAACAATTACACATGCATAAAAAGCACTCGATATTTTGAGGTATATGAAATCGTTAGAATGTGCCCCTACCTAAGCAAGCTTCCAACACGTTCATTTAAGCTATGCGAACAACGTCCGTCTCTCTCTCTCTCAACGAAGTTCCCAATTTGTCTAATACTCTTAACCTTTTAAAACACATAACTTGTCTAAGTTAATACCACATTCTAATTGATCATTCAAATAGTCCTAACTCAACTACTCATGTATTTCAGGCCTATGATTGTTCTCTCTCAATTAAACTAGGCTCAAAACATGTTTCAAAACAATTCTTAAAATATTATAAGTCAAGTAAATAGTTTTGTCGCAACTGCGTCGTTCGAAAAATCTTAAAAACTTTTCCCAAAACCAATTCTTTTTCAAAACTAGAAAGTTCAACTAAACTTTTCTCATACAACTTATAACATAATTAATTTTTGCGCAAACGTAACTAAATCATTTCTCTAAATATTTCACAAACATCAAATTTTTAAAAATATAAATCTACGACAAAAAGTTTCAAACTAAAATTGTCATAACTTATTCAATCTTAATCCGATCGAGACGAACCATACGCCGAAGTCTTCGTCTCGAAAACGCGCATCAAATGGTTAGACTTATAGGACTAAAAATTAATTTTATAATGTCCTAAATGCCCTCACACATTCGGCCAGACTTTAAATCACCCCAAAAACATTATTTTCTAAAGGCTTAAACATCATTTTAGTCCTTGTATGTATACGAAATTTTGGTTTTAGTCCCTGTATCAAATTTTGTTCAAAATAAGTCCTTGAATCAACCAATTTTTTTGATTTTAGTCCCTAAAGTGAAAATCCGCAGGAAAATTCGCAAGTTTCCTGCAGATTTTCCTACGAATTTTCCTGCGGATTTTCGCTTTAAGGACTAAAATTAAAAAAAATTGGTTGATTCAGAGACTTATTTTGAACAAAATTCGATACAGGGACTAAAACCAAAATTCCGCGTACATACAAGAACTAAAATGATGTTTAAGCCTTTTCTAAAAACAAGCATAATTAAAATATTTACCAGAATACCAGTTTCACCAAAACCAACTCAGTTTAATTTAATTCCACACTAAACAATTTTTTCTCAAAACTCTAACTGCACAACTAACTCAAAAATTGGGGTTTTCTTTTTCTGATTACCTTCGTTTTAAATTAAAACTTCAAGACACATAGTTATTACTTCTAAAACAAGAAAATCTTATCAATTGCTAAAAAACATAACTCATAAAGTTTTCCTCTGAAAGGTTCATGAAATTCTCTCATATTTCTTTTCACAAAAAGAAGAAAATTTAAAGAAACTAAACATAGATCTAGCTACTACTACTCTTTAGCAACTAAAAAATCATGAAGAAAATTTTTAATATCAAGCAACATCAAGTCCTATGGCTCGGCCAACTAGAGAGGAAAGTGAGGGAGATTTTCTTACCACTTTTTATGCCAAAAGCTCCACCAAGTTACAAGGATCAATTCCCATTCTAAGACATTCTCCTAATTTCTCTTAGATCTCTCACAAAAATGATGTTTTTGTGTGTGTTTTATAAACTTAGAAAAAAAAATTAAAATGAAAGAATAGAAGAAGGAAGCAGGTTCGGCAAAAAGAGAATGAAGGAAGGAAGGAATTGATCTAATGCCATTCTATATATATTAACTCTAAACAATTCTAGGCCTTTGGATTAAATAGTGTAAAGCTTGATCACTGAATCCTAGCCATCAATCTAAAACTTGGTCACTAAGTTTCTTCCTAAAATATCTACTCTTGCCACCTCATCTCTCTCAGTTCCAGCATTCGCTCTTAAACGAGTCGTAAATTTTATTCCAAATAAATTTTAACTCCAACGCTCAGAAAAATATAATGAGATCGATTTCTCATTATATTCAATATATAAAGTCTCCGTTTAAATTTTTACAAAAATCGGACATCGTAAAATTTTCAAACAGCGGGTATATCTTTCCCGTTTTCTCAAAAATCTAAAGTAAATTATTTTCGATATTCCAACGAGACAAAAAAATGTTTCTAAACTCATTTAAAGGTTATAAAACCATTGTGCCACGTTTTCAAATCTTAAACTAACACGCAGGCACAATCTCAGTAAAACATCTATTATAATGGACAAAACAAAAAGTAGAATATCATTTAATATTATCAAAAATTTAATCTCTGCTACATTATTTCTACGGGTCTTACATGTATTAAAACATGCTTTCATGTATCGATACACACAAGTCTCTCTTTGAAACAAATATGTCATGGTGTATTGATACATGATTGTATGTATCGATACATATCAGTCAATTTTTAGATATTTTTAAACTATCTAGTGTATGTATTGATACACACTTAGGTTTGTATCGATACACACCACTCAAATGTTCATATTTTTCAGCTGTCAGAGACTTGTATCGATACAAATATATACTTGTATCCATACATATCGGTTAAATTTTGCCTAAATCTACTCCATTATATTTTTCCTTAAAATAGCAATATAGGGTTATTTTGTATGTGTGAGAAACTATTGGAAAAACACCTTTGATCAGAGTTAAGAGAATATTTTGGATCAAACAGCATTGAAACCAAGTTCCTCATCTTCTTCCAATTCTCAATTTCCTCAAGGTTGAATATGGGTTCGATTAAGAGGTTCTAGTTTGATTGGAAGATAACGTTCGAGACGGATCGCGTTGAATCAGATCGTGCTCTGGTTGAAATTGTTCTCAAGGAGGGTTTCTCATCGCATATTCAAGAAGGTATCATTATTGAAGGATCGGGTATCAACGAGGGAATCAGCCGAATAATTGTCACGGGATTCTTTGCGGAAGAACAAGGTGAAGATCAATTATCGTAACTGGAGGTTGAAGTTGATGATTGCGTCAAGGTTTGCGCGAATTTATCGAAGCTACGACAAGTGAAGAAAGGTTTAGTCTTTTGTATAGTCTTGCATATTGTATTCATTAGAATTTGTGCACTTTTTTAATATTCAAAGAGATTTTCTATAAAAAATCTCAATTCGGTGGTTTTTGCCGAATTGGGGAGACATACCGGACGAACGCGAGGACGACACGAAAGCCAGAGAACTCCCATATCACGCTGTTTGTGTTTCTCTATCCTTTAACTCTTTAATTTCGCTTTAATTGAAAGTTTGTAATACATTGAATTTAACGCACGCCAAGTGTTTATTTAAATTCAATTGATTTGCTTGGTTTGCGATATTGGTAGATTGAACCGTTGATTTGTTGTGTCATATTTGTTTATCAATAAAATGGTTTACCTTAATTGTAGATCACAAAGCATCACCTAAAATTCGTTTTAATCATCATTCGTATCACGGTGTATACTTCTTTTCCTTTAATCAAGTAGGTGCAAAGTAGACTACCGATCCGGCGGGCTTTCGCGTTCCACACTTTTTAAAATCCGTAATTCCTTGTCGGATCACTTATTCAACTCCCCCCCCCCCCCCCCCTTCTAAGTGATAGCCTAGTAGTCTAACATTTTAACCCACCGGCCCCTTTGTGCCCAACACTATTGGGCTTGGAGCGCGAATATAAATGATGGATGAGCCCGATTAGAAACCTGATTGCAGGTGGTCCGTTGAAGTGGCCCAGGATAATTATGGATAGGCTCTAATACCATCTTAGAATTGAGAGTTGGGTCTAACTCATCATGACAAAACCGACTTATAAACACTTATTCAGGCTATCTCGCAACCGATGTGAGACTTCTTTAACAATAATCAATCCATCGCATATGTGTTTTAAATAATATCGATCATATTAGACTCATAAATATAATAGACAAACGAGATTGATTTACCTTTTTTTTCAAGTCATTTTTGAAATTTAAGACTATATGTGTCCCTTCTTTTTACAAAAAAAAAACACTGTGATTCTTTCTTAATTCGACCTTGAGGTGGTATTTCGCTATTCCTGTTTTTCTTGGCTTAATTTATATGTTCTTTCTTTTAGTTGCCACAAAGATATATACTCTCATGGTCAAGAGTTCATTAATTGACCATTTGCCATTCTGTATGCATGTTATAGGAAATTTTGAAAGTTCCGTATTCAATGGAAGAGAGTTCAAAATATAGCGCACAAGAAAAGAATAAGATATATATATATATATATCAACCTCAAGAGTCTTTAGCTATGCTCCTAAGTCCTTCATTTGCATGATGTGCTCACGCATAAGTTTCATGGATGAAAATTTCATATGTACACATTATATTTTTTATTAATAAAAATAAATTCTTGTGAATTTATCTTCGAAAATACTTTATATTTTCTGTAGATTTATTTGTAGGAAAATTCACAAGAAACACTAGTATTTAAATGGTTTCCTACAAATTTGTTTCGAAGATAAATCCATATGAAATACTTATGGTTTCCGTAAGAAATAAACATGAAAAAATTTTATGTTGTTTTTATCATGCTTTTCAACTTTTTATTGTAATTTTCCCTAATTAAATCCACCATAAACTATATATGTACATATTTTTCATTAAAAATACTATTTTGCGAATTTTCCTTCAAAAAAATGTATAGTTTTCTAAGAATTTATTTGTAGGAAAATTCACAAAAAACGCTACATTTTTTTGGATTAAAATGGTCTACTAGGAATTAGTTTTAAAGTTAAATCCATAGGAAATAATGTAAATACGTAAGAAAATTAAAATATGTTAGTTAATACCCATAAGACATTTACTAAAATTAAGGATATGTATTTCTAATATTTTATTTTAAAAATAAAAATAAAAAGAAAATTATAATTTATCGATTAAAATATATTTTGTATCGATAAAAATGAGTTTTTTGTTAATATAAATTAGGAGTAGACTGTCTAACTTACTCCCACATATCTTTAAGTGAGAGTAAAGTAGTATTCATAAAATTATTGAATCTATCTATTTATTATATAAGATAATTAAACTAAAATAAATAAATCAAAAAATATGAGAGAGAGAGAGGAGAGAGAGGCTCTGGTAGGGTTTCCTTCTTTGAAGAATGGTAGCCGTTTTCCCTACCGGGAAATTCCATTCAACCGGAAATCTTACCGTGGCCATGGTGAGGCAAACACTGGGGGGGGTAACGAGATTCTTGGTGAGTGGACTGAGGTGAGATCAAGGAAGAGGAAAGCAAGGTTACCGGTTTTCCACAGACAAGGTAGCGATGACAACATCAGACGGGACTTCTTCAGGAAACGGGTTCAAGGTTCAAGGGCAGCGGGTAGTTTTTCTCAACATCAGGATTCTGGCAGGGTGTCTTCGTTCTACTTCACTAATTTTCCGGAGGAATTGCATCAGGATGATCTTAGGAATGAATTTAGTAGGCAAGGCAAGGTGGTTGATCTTTACGTGGCGATCAATCGCAACGCACGTGGTAAACGATTTGGCTTCGTGCGTTTTGATGCGATCAAGGACGAGGATCGTATGTTGTCGGCTTTGAATGACATATGGTTTGGCACATACAAACTCTGGGTGAATATTGCGCGTTATGATCGACAACTGATGGAGCAGAGGGGTGTCCAGAAGGAGATTGTTCACCCTGGAGGGCAGGGTCTGAAGGGTGTGGGGGTTGATCTGGTGCTGCCTTTGGCTTCGCAGGGGCACGTGCAACATCATGGCACCACTGTTTCTTTTGCACAAGCGGTCGGTGTCAATGGGGAGAGGAGGAATGGGGTGATCAGTGAGGAGGTGAAGGAAGGTAAGGGTGTGGCAGTTCAGCGGCGTGTTAATTTTGTAACTCAACCGATAGATCAGGAGTGGGTGGCTAGGGGTGTGGTGGCAATATTATTTGAAGCTAGTGTAGCTTTCACGTTTCAGCAAAAATTGCAGGATGCTGGGTTTGTTTCACTGCGAGCCATTCCACTTGGTGGAAATAAGGTTTTTTTGTTTTCAACTGTGGTGGAGGAAGATGTTAAATTAGTAATAGCTGGTGCATTGAAGTTTTTTTATCAATTTCTCAAATCTGTTGCGTTGTGGACTCCCCAATTGATGCAAGAGTCACAGTGTTCATGGGTGCGTATTTTTGGTGTTCCTTTACATGCATGGTCAATTGATTTTTTCACTTGTATTGGCGAGGCTATTGGTAGTTTTGTGCGGGTTGATTTTGCTACGGAACACAGGGCGCGTATGGATTTTGCTCGTATATTAGTGCAAGGCTCTAGTTGTGCTAGTTTTAATTTGACATTGGAAGTTATGATTGATGGTATTTTGTTTCCAATTAAATTGGTAGAGGATTCTCAATTTGATCCTCATGTGGAGTATTCACAGTTTAATGCATCTCATGGTGTACCGGATTCACCGGTATCGGCAAATAGCTTTTATCCCAATTCCAATGTGTCGGTTGATTGTCGACAACTGAGTAGCAATGCTAATATTAATGAAATTGTTAAAGACCTCAACGACGAATGGGAGCAGTTCCAATTGATTAATTATGGCAGCGGTGTGCGGGAAATTTCACATAACAATTCTTCTAGTTTGAATAATAAGGGCGGTGGCAGTGGTGTGCAGGTTACTTTTCCAACCAATTCCTCCAATTTGAATAATAATGGGGGGTGTCATTCTTTTGAGGAGGTACAGTGTGGTCTGAAATTGGGAAGGAATGGTGTGGGACTTAAGCCTAGTACTGTCTCGTGTGTGAACTGTGTAGGGGTGCAAAAAGCAGATGGTGGGGTGGAGTCTCTAAATTGTGGGGTAAAGTGCTTTTGTGTGGGTGGGGATAATTCCTCCAATGTCCAATATGGGCCTACTCCATTCCATGTTACTCCACCGAATGGACTTAATGGGATGGGAGATGGCATTTTGCTTGGTGATTCTATACTTCCCGTATTTGAATCTTCAACTATTAATCCTCAATTTGTCACAACAAGACAACAATCTAGTGACCCATTCTTATCTCTAACTGAGTTGTGTGGTACTGTGGAGGAGGTGGCAACTACCCCTTGCAAAGAAATGCCTACGCGTGGAGAGCAATTGGAGGTGGATGTGGTTAATGACTCGGTTTTGGAACTTGTTCAAGGGGTGGAGAAGGTGAAGAAATCTGAGCAAAAGGGGCGAGTCTGTGTCTCTATTAAGTCGCTCGCTCGTATGAATGGTAGGAAACGGGATGAGACATGGGCAGCTATGAACAAGACTAAGCGTAAACATCAACAACCAAGTTCTCTTGCATCTTCGCTTAAAGGAATTTCTTCTTCTACTTCAGGATGTGTGAATCAAGATGGTGATTGGAACAATTTATTAGTTTTGAATGGCGAGGTTGACGAGTACGCAAAGGACGTAATTGATTTTGGGGGGCAATTGAAACTCAATTTTCAGGATGGGCGGCCGGGGGTGGAGGATAATATTAAAGATTTAGTGCGGTCGAAGAATGTTAATTCGGCGGCTGGAGGTGTTGCTGCTGTCTAGTGGGTTTTTGTTGTGTGTTTTTGATATTGTTGAATTCTTATTTTTATGAAGATTATTAGTTATAATTGTAGAGGTTTAGGCGGTGCTGTTAAACGGAAGGAAATTAGAAAGCTTATTGTTGACGTTTGTCCTGATATTTTGTGTGTTCAAGAAACAAAGCTTGAGTGGATTGATAGTTTTGTATGTGCATCCTTATGGGGCGATTTGGGTTTCGATTTTTCTTTTCGCCCGTCGGAAGGAGCTTCAGGGGGAATTCTTACCCTCTGGAACACAGGCAAGTTGACTATGATTTCGTCTTACTCTTTTGCACATTGTCTGATCGTTCGTGGTATCTGTTCATTGTCTGGAACTATAGTTGTAGTGGGGAATGTCTATGCACCTTGTACTTCACATGGAAAGGCGGAATTGTGGACTCATTTGGGCGGGTTAATTCAGAATGATATTGGAGGGTGTTGGTGTGTGTGTGGCGATTTCAACGTCGTCCGTGTCGGAGGGGAGAGACGAGGGAGAAATATTGTAGGGGCTGAAGCCGATATGGGAAGATTTAATGATTTCATTTATGATGCTGGTTTGATTGATTTGCCTCTTTTCGGGCGTAGTTTTACTTGGTATCGGACAGATGGATCGGCTATGAGTCGACTTGATCGTTTTCTTCTATCCGATAGTTGGTCTGTTAAGTGGCCTAACTGTATTCAAATTGCCCTTATGAGGGGTTTATCCGATCATTGTCCACTGGTTTTACGAGATGAAGTGGAAGATTGGGGACCAAGACCTACTCGAATGCTTAAATGTTGGTCAGATTTTCCCGGTTATAAGGTTTTCGTTCAGGAACATCTGAATTCTTGTAATGTTAGTGGGTGGGGTGGTTATGTTTTGAAGGAGAAGTTGAAATTTGTGAAAGGTGCACTTAAAGAGTGGCATATCAAACATGCCAGAAATCTTCCCAGTCGAATTTCAGATGTGCAAGGCAAGTTGAGTGTGTTAGATTTGAAAGCTGCCGAGATGGTTTTGAATGACGAAGAGGTTCTGACCAGACGTGTTTTATCACAATCTCTGTTTTCTATGGCACGGTCAGAATGTAGTATAGCCTGGCAACAATCCAAGTCTAGGTGGCTTCGTGAGGGGGATGCGAATTCTCGTTTTTTCCATACTTTGGCAACTCATCAGCGAAAGAGAAAGTTGATTGTCATTCTTCATGTTAATGGCACACCGGTTGAAGGGGTACAGCCGATTCGGGAGGCAGTCTACAATCATTTTTCTTCTCATTTTACATCTGTTCCGTGTAATAGACCTACAGTTGGGGGACTCAACTTTAATATGTTAGGTGAGGCCGAAGCTGAATTACTGGTAGCTCCTTTCTCTGAAGAGGAAATTAAACATGCGGTTTTGGACTGTGCCAGTTTCAAGAGTCCGGGACCAGATGGGATACATTTTGGATTTTTAAAGGACTTTTGGGCTGATTTGAAAGGTGATATGATTCGGTTCTTTCAAGAATTTCATTCACATAGCAGGTTGGTTAAAGGGATTAATTGTACGTTCATAGTTCTTATTCCTAAGGTCGAGTCTCCTACACGGGTAGCTGATTATCGGCCTATCTCTCTTGTGAACTGTCTTTACAAAGTTTTGGCTAAGGTCTTGGCTACTAGATTGAGCCACGTGATGGGGAGTGTGATTTCAGATTATCAGTCGGCTTTTATTAAGGGGCGTCAGATCTTGGATGGTATTTTAAAAGCAAATGAACTAGTTGATGATGCAAAAAAGACTAAGCATGAGTTGATCATGTTTAAGGTGGATTTTGAAAAGGCATTTGATTCGGTGGAATGGGGGTATCTGTTTTCGGTCATGGCAAAAATGAATTTTCCTGTTCAGTGGTGCCGCTGGATTTCCGAATGTGTTCGTACAGCTTCCGGTTCGGTGTTGGTGAATGGAAGTCCAACAGTTGAGTTTCGATTTGCGCGAGGACTGCGTCAAGGGGACCCTTTATCACCGTTTCTTTTTCTGATTGCGGCAGAAGGTCTGAGTGTAATGATGTCTGACTCACTTTCTGCTGGTCTATTTTCTGGGTACTCGATTGGGTCGGTGGATCCTCTTGTTGTGTCTCACTTGCAGTTTGCAGACGACACATTGTTGATTGGTAGCAAGAACTGGGCAAACATCCGTGCTATTAAAGCGGTTTTGTTGCTTTTTGAATTAATGTCGGGTCTCAAAGTTAATTTTCTTAAAAGCATGCTGATTGGGGTTAATGTGGCGGAGTCGTGGTTGGGTGAGGCAGCCAGTATCTTAAATTGTCGGGTTGGAACTATTCCTTTTGTGTATTTGGGGCTGCCTATAGGTGGCAATTCGAGGAGATTATCCTTTTGGAATCCTGTTGTTGAGAAAATCAAATCCCGGTTGTCAGTGTGGAAAAGTCGCAATCTTTCGATGGGTGGTCGTTTGGTGTTACTCAAAGCTGCCTTGTCATCTATTCCGGTATACTTCCTTTCTTTTTTCAAGGCTCCCTCAGGTATTATCTCTCTAATTGAATCTCTTTTTAAATCTTTTTTGTGGGGTGGGACTGCAGAGTCGCGTAAGGTGCATTGGGTTCATTAGGATAAAGTGTGTTGTGATAGAAAACAGGGGGGATTAGGGGTTAAAAAGGTGCGGGAGTTTAATTTAGCTTTACTTGGGAAATGGTGTTGGCGGGTTAAAACAGAGGAAGGAGGGTTATGGCGACAGGTTCTGCGGCATAAGTATGGGGTTGTTAGGGGGGAGATAAAAGATGGGGGTCGTCAGGCTTCTAATTGGTGGAAGGATATAGTGGGCGTTCGTCGGGGTACGTTCAATGGGATAGCTTGTTGGTTTGATAACTTTTTATCTCGACAGGTTGGGGATGGGGAATCGACATCTTTTTGGCATGATCCTTGGTTGGGGGAGGGTCGGGTGTTGCATGCGTTGTATCCGCGGTTATCTGGCCTTAGCTTGGATACTCATGTGACAGTGGGAGAAATGTGTCGGAAGGGATGGGATGTGAGTGGTGGGGGTTGGTCTTGGCGGCGGCCTCTTTTTGTTTGGGAGGAGGATTTGTTGAAAGGTTGTTGTGATCTTTTACATCATGTTGTGTTGCAGTCTCTTTTTCCTGACAGGTGGCGATGGCATGGTGTTTCCTCCGAGGTTTATACAGTGAAGGAGGCATATTTGACTCTGACTCGACCAAACCAGCCAGTGGCAATTTCTGATATCATTGTTACGTTTCCTTGGCATAAATTGGTCCCTCTCAAAGTATCTGTTTTCGCATGGCGTCTTTTGCAAAACCGCCTTCCGACTAGAGATAATTTGCTTCGCCGTGGAATTATTTTTCATGGTGCTCATTCATGCAGTCTTGGTTGTTCTTCTGTGGAATCTCTATCCCATCTATTTTTTGGATGCTCCAACTCTCAGCTGGTTTGGAGTGGTCTGTTGCATTGGTTAGGTATTCAGGGTGTGATGCCGGTTGATGTGGTTTCTCATGCGTTGCAGTTTCTTGGTCTTCAAATTCACCCGGTGAAACCTAAGAAATTTTTTCAGGTTTTATGGTTAGCAACAACTTGGTGGATTTGGAAAGTTCGGAATGACGGACTCTTTCAAAATAAAGTTTTTGATGTGATTCAGGTGATCGATCAGATCAAAGTCCAAACTTGGTGGTGGTTCAGGGCAAAATATCATACTACGACACCCGATTTTAGTTTATGGCTATCTAGCCCTCTGACATGTTTAGGGTGGTCTGGATTGTAATCTACTATGTTTGTTTTTGTTTCGTATAAGTACTCTTGTAACTTTGACATCTAGATTAAGCACATCTTGTGCTAATCTAGCTTTATTTTAATAAATTTTCACCTTTGCTGCTTCAAAAAAAAATTATATAAGATAATCCAATACCATGAAAAATCCTATTTAGCCCATCACTCATATTTTGACACATATACAAATTAAGGTTAAATCATGTCTTTGCACTTATTATTATTTTATATTACTATTATATTTAACTATCATATTTTACATTATCCTATTTTATTTTATAAACTTAAAATAATAATACTTTATTATTATACAGTGAGAATATATTATAGACCAGATTTAACAAGTCACAGATATTTATATTTCTTCTCATATATTAATACGAGAGTCAATTTCTTTTGTATTTTTTTATTGATAAAGTTATTTTTGCATAGGTACATAAACATTAAAAAGAACACGTACCTTATGTCGTACATTGCATCCTTTATATGTTCATTGTGTAGTAACTATTTTCATCCAAAATTGCAGTTTTGAATAGTAAAATTCTAAATACAAAGTGTAACCAGATTTAAAACCAAATTGAATGGACCTCTTTTTTAAAGTAAATGTATAAAATATGAATTAAGAGCCACAATGATGGAATGTAAAGAGAAACAAAATAGATATCAGATAGAGATATGGATTTATGGAGAGGAGAGGTTGAGAATGAGATTTGCCGTGATCTTTCTTCAAAAATATTTATGTGCAGTAGTTATTATTCATTTCTTCTTTCCTTTCTTTTATTTGTAACTGCTTTGGTTTTTTAATTTTTCACTATCCTCTCATTTTTATTGTTTGGTAACCGTGTGATAATGAGGGTATATTGGGAAAGGAAAAAGTCAGCCCAAAAAAGATATCCCTTTTATATATTGGTAGAGATTATTATTATTTAAGTTTAGAATATAAAAATAATATAATGTAGTGTCGGTTCCGACATTTTGGAGGTCCGAGACAAATAATTAAAATGGACCTTTAATAAATAAAAAATTGTACCACTAAAATATATACTATACTCCCTCTGACCTTTATTATAAGCAGTTTTCTACTTTTTAGATTCATTGGATAACTAATGTATCTGATATATAATTAAGGTTAGATACATTAGTTATCCAATGAATTTAAAAAGTGGAAATTTGCTTATAATTAAGGTTGGAGAGAGTATTTCTTTTAAAAGAACACCATCTATTTAAATTATAAATAACATAACAACTTCAAAATTAATCATTTATCTCTGTAACTAATATAATAAAAAAAATCATAGTCTAATCAATATCATCAAAATATATTTTAACTACTTAACATGAAACGTGAAACAACACTTTTTATTTGTTAGATATTTCTACATTGTTTAGATCAAATATGATTGAGCATAATAATATAACTACATTTTTTTTATGAGGCCCCTGAAATTTGGAGGCCCGAGGATGAAACCTAGCTTCATCTACGGCCCTGCATAGATGGAAAATCCGCCTTGTTTTACCTTTAGAAAAAACAGTTTGCAGGTTGAAAGAGAAAACATGTGTTTTATCTGTGAAAATGGTGTAATAATTCATATGCATAATACTTTTGTCAAAAACAGAATTACAAACTCATAATGCTAGATAACATAAATTGAAGTCCTAATCATTTATTCATAATCATTTATTTTGTTGTAAACTGATGCTATGTGGAATAAGTAACATGTTTCACGCTGCACTTCAAGTACACACACGTAGATCTACAGATGATATCAACTGAGAAAGATTTCTCATTTGATATGTTTAGCAAACCAGTCCAGCAAGTCCTGATGTGCCTCGTCTGCAGCCTTCACAGCTTCTGGATCTTCCAGGCTGTATCTTACAGTCCAACCATGTGAAACTTTAGGAAATATTTTCACAAAACTTGCCTGCACAATGAAAATAGGTTCATGAGTCACTAGTGTTTAAAAAAGTGAAATAGCTAAGTAAAACAGTTTGAGTAATTATACATTCTTATAACTAACAACGTGTGTGTGCGCGCGCAACATGAAAACTATAAGATCAGAATACCAGGAAGATAACGACAAAAGAAAAATTAATCTGACCACAGGTTTAGCAGTTAGGATTTCTTCAAACTGTTTCACAAGCTCTGGAGGCAAAAGTCTGTCAATCTCAGCTCCAAGTATAGAAATTGGAACGTCAACACCTGAATTTAAGAACAAATATTAACCGTTAGAATATGAACATCTCCGCGGTTGAGAAATATGTTTCTCCTAGTTCTACTTTGTCGTTTTATTCAGTCATTGCAAAAACTAAATGCCTGGTCCATCATACTACCTGTCTGGCGTGTAATTAGCCTCTGGAAGCATAAATTAAATTCCTAGTACATTCTAACTGTAACTGCACCTTATATTGTCAGCAACAAGTGAATTCCTAATTTTTGCACTAATAAATAATCATTTGTATATTAATTTAACATAGACATAAATATTACTTGAAAACATGCAATTAGCAAGCATGCTTAAATGATGGTAATCACAATAGGTAAGTTTCTTTTTTAACAAGCCATAACATAAATTTAGTAGTTTTTCCGGCGAAAGATTTTAAAGACATTCTTTAAACAAACAAAGAATATGAAAATTAAGAAGAATTAATTCAAATATTGAAAATCCATACCCTTTATGTCATCCACAGAGACAAATGATGGGTGCAATAGCACAGCAGCTTGAACAAGTCCGGATTTTGCGAGTTCAGTGACAACCTTAGCTGAGAAAAAGAAGTAAATATAGTACACTTTTTGAGTTCAAATTTTAGCTTAGTTGCATTTGAAATATTAAATCCGACTGATGAGTAAGCCTATGAGAAGCTGAAACGTCTTCACACAGAAAAGGAGAAGCAATGCGTAGAAATAAGTAGAACGAGTAGCACTCACCGCCCCAGCAAAATCCAGCAGCCCCAATAGATGAAACACCTTTACTTTTTATAGCTTCGAGTACGGACTTTGCATCTTCAAAACCTTGATCCTATTAATTAATATAATAATAGGTATGCATCAGAGAATGACACAATATCTACATTTAATTTGAGAAAATTTGTTATGTTCAATTAACAAATTGAAACCACCAATAAAAGTGGAAGGGCAGTGGCTGAAGATAAAAGAGTTACATAAGCAAGACATCTGACTGAAATTAGTCATGCACATTCCAAAATCAAAATTCCAATAAGTATACAAAATTGGATTTCAATAAATTAGAAAAAACAAGTAAGTACGGTTTAATAAGAACTAACCGTTCCATGATCTTTTATCCAAATAGGCCGGGGCTTATCAGGGTTCTCCGGATTGTAGGGTTCTCCTTTGAGGAAGTCGGGAACAACTACATAATAACCAGAAGCTGCAACTTTGTCTGCAAGCTTCCTTCACAGCAGAGAAACAATGTTAACCAGGTAAACACATTAGAGAGAGGGCATAATGACACATCTAGATTGTATCAATAATATAATCATTTGCCAAAAATGTGATAAAACTTTAACTGAGAAGGTAGATAGTACCAATAAACCGAATAATCATATGAAAATTGCATTGTCTATTAAAATAAAAAATCTAGTCAAAATCTGATTTATCATGCACAGCAAAATACTACATTATTTTCACGAAGGATTACTCTCTAGATTACACTAATATGTTCCATCTAGTTTAAATATAGATAATCATTTGGTAATGATAATTTCCCTAATGAAATTGAAAACGATAATCTGCAACATGAAGAACACGAGGAGGTATAATTTAAAGAGGTTAACAAGCTTCACATAAGCAAGCACTAGAATTCAATCACCTAAGAAATCTAACAGGCAAAAAGCCGAAATAACTTGTTGAAAAAGATAACAAAACCACCAAAAATGACTAAATTAGATACAGAAGCCAAGAGGATTTCCCATACCTTAAATTTGGGGCTTCATATCCTGCAAGAAAAATTGAGCATATGCAGTCAGTAGAAGGTTTTGGACTTTTAGTCAATATACCGAATACGGAATTTTGTAACTTTTAAATGGACATGAATTCATAGCCAAAAAAAGTATATAAAAAACCCCCAAGAATATCAAAGCAGTATGATATACTATACTACCATTATCAACTCCAATCCAATGGTACTAAATCATATAGAAATGATTTTTATACAAACAAATTTAGGTATTAAACTACATACAGATTTGAATACCTTAAGATCTTGATTAATCAAATCACATCAAAATTTGCTTGCAGCTAATGAAATTACAGTGATGGATGATGATTTTTAATCCATTAAACATGGAATTAGTTCAAGTATTTGAGCAAAATTGAATGTTTAGATAAATAAAAAAGGTGAACCCGTTTTAAATATAAGAAAATTTTTACTTTTTCGATTCATTGAGAATCTAATGTATTTGGTCTATAATATGGAGCAGATACATTAGATTCTCGCTGAACCTAAAAAATACTTTTTCTCATATATTTAGTAAGAAACTGAAAAGTATTATACTAAACCCTATACAGTAAAAACTGAAAACAGTATCTAGGAAACGGAAAGAATCTTCCTCGAGAAAAGAAGGGGTGTAAAAAGTAGTAAAAGATAGAGAAGAGATAGTACCAAAAGCATCGGAGACGAGAATAACAGCGGATTTGGAATTAGGAGAACCGGTGATATAGGCATTAAGAGAAGCAAGGTTGTCAACGTGACCAGTTCCTGCACTTGGATTCAGTGTTGGTGGATTTGAGCAACATTCTGCTCCTGACATCTTTCTTTCTTTCTTTCTTTCTTTCACACACTCAACTCAACTCAACTGGGTTCTAGAACTACACACACGTATCTATATTCTCTATCTCAGAGTTAATAATGGGTTAACATTGTGTCTCTGATATATATAACGAGACAAATAATCACTATATTAGGCGGTAAATACTTTAGTATCCATAAAGTAGTTATTCTTATTTTTATTGCAACAATAGTTATGGGTAGTTGGTACCTTAATTTTGCGTTAGCACTTACGTCAATGGATGGATTGGATACTTCAAGAAAGTTTTGATTTTTGTTTCCTCCTAAGGTTTGAAATTTTTTTTCGTAGCAATTTCCATTGTCTCATATGTAGAAATTCCAAAATCTTGCCGTGTGATTATAAACCATACAATCTACTGTGTTTGAGAATAATGACCCAACGATACCCACATTTTGTTTAGAATAGTCCTGATGAAAATTAATGGCAGTTTCCTATTGGAATAATTGTGTGAACTATGATTATGACTGAATATAAAGTTTGTCAAAATAATAAGTGTAATGCTAACCGGTGCCCCCGTGGCACTGGTTAAGGATCTAAATATAGAAATATAACATTGGAATTTGTGCAGTCAACTCCTCAAAATTTTAAAAATTGATATTTTTATTTTAAAACTTTCTTTTTTTAGGTTCCTTAACCAATGCCCCGGGGCACCGGTTAGCATGACCCAAATAATAAATGGACGTGATAGTAGTGTGAAATGGAAGAACTAAGTCTGACCATCCGAAAGAGAATAATTTTACTTTTATTTTCTTAACGTGTATTTTTAAAGTACATGTTAACATTTTTCTTTAAAATAAAGGAGCAATAAATCTCTATCAATTGTGTAGTTTAGTGATGATTCAGAATTCATTAGTAAAATCCATATTTAATATCTTTTGTCAAGATTTTCTTAATATTGACCGGATCAACAATCATGTGGTTCAAATTAGTGACTAGTAAGAGACGTGTGTTGTCGCACGGGTGTCGCGCTGCGGGCTCCATATTAAAAAAAGAAATCTAATGCTATAAGTATAAATTATTATATCAGTAAAAATATAGATCCCGCAGATACAAAATAGAACAAACTATAAGAAAAAGTAATAAAAAAATTAAGTCTTCATATCAGTATGTTAAGTATCAAATTTTACAAATTAAAATTCACAATTAGATTGAAAGTTTTCATATAGATTATTGATACAAAATTTAAAAAAAAAATTGAATAATCTTTTCATATGTTTCTGAGACTCATCAAATTTTGACCGTATTCATCAAAAACACATAAACCTTTATTTTTGATTAATCTCAATAACATATCAATTGATTTTCGTATAGTAGAAATAACCCCAGAGAAATATCATAAAAACTTAGGTACCCGTAGAAATTAAAAAATTTTGGTACCCGTAAAAATTAAAAAAAAAATTAGGTACTCGTAAAAATAATAAAAAGAAAATGAGTAGAAATATAGATACCCGTTAAAATATAGATACCCGTATATTAATATATGAGTAGAAATATAGATACCCGTTAAAATAAAGAACGGTCATCGTTTATTAATAGAAATATACATGTAGAAAAAATAAAAGTACCCTTAAAAATTACATATAAAAAATAAACTTTCTTAAGTACCCGTAGAAATTACGTAAAAAAATTAAACTTTCTTATTAATTATTAAAGAAATTGACTTTTGTGTTAATATATGAATAGAAATACAAATATCCATTGAAACAAAACAATATTCATCGTATACAAATAGAAATATAAGTATCTGTGTTATAAAAAAAGAAATATAATTATCCGTAGAAATTATCTAAAAAAAATATAGATACAATTTGCTTTCATTGTATAATATGTAAAATAATATGTAAAAAGGAGAAAATAGTTAAAGTGTGATATTTGAATAGAAATATAAGTTCTCGTAACTTGTTAAATTTGATCGATAACATGCTCTCACCGCGTAATATCATTATTTAAGTTTTTAATATAAAACTAATAGAAAGTTAAATTTAAAATATGTTTAGTGTATAATGACAGTTTTTACCTTATAATTGAAACGTATCAAGAAATTCAGAATGGGTAAGTGGCGAATTACCGTAGGATCTTATTTTCTTACTAACAGGAGACCCGTGCTATCGCATGAGTGTCGCACTGCGCGCTCCATAATATGAAAGAAATTAAATGTCAGAAATACATATAATTAGATGAGTTAAAATATAAGTATTTGTATTAAGTCTCCATGTTAATATAGAATGTTAAAAACTAAATTTTACAAAATCTATCAAATCTACATTATCTAACGAAAACACAAAAACTTTAAATTTTTATGATTCTCAATAACATATATGTGATTCCCGTAGAAATATTATAAAATTAGATTTTTGTATTAATATATACTGTACATGAGAAGAAATATAAGCATCCGTCAAACTTACCAAATAATGTAGACTTTCGTATTATTATTAAAATATAATAAATAATGAATGTTTTTAAAAAAATTGTGAAATACCTAAAATATCTATATCATATAAATATAATTAATAATGAATATTTTAACAAAAAATCATAAAGACCTAATTTGCCCTTAAAATGGACACGAGTACTTAGATTTCTATTCATATTCATATATTAAAAAGAAAGTTTAATTTTTTTTGGTAATTCTACAGGTACTTATATTTCTATTCATATATAATGATTATTTTTTATTTTAGCGTTTATTTATATTTATACTAATATATTAATGTGAGAGTCAATTTCTTTTGTATATTTTTGTGTGTGACTGCAACGGGTATCTATAGTTATACTTATATATTAATAGAAAACCTACTTTTTTTCTCATTTATATAGATAACTACATTTCTCTCTTTTAAAAAAAAAGAAAATAATAATAATACTTTGATTCTTTTAACCTTTTTACATATTACACGGTGAGAACACGTTATAGACCAAATTTAATAAGTCACGAGTACTTAGATTTCTATTCATATTCATATATTAAAAAGAAAGTTTAATTTTTTTAGATAATTCTACAGGTACTTATATTTCTATTCATATATAATGATTATTTTTTATTTCAACGTTTATTTATATTTATACTAATATATTAATGTGAGAGTCAATTTCTTTTGTATATTTTTGTGTGTGACTGCAACGGGTATCTATAGTCTTGGTTATACATTAATATGAAGACTTTTTTTTTTATTATTTTTATGTGTACCTATTTTTTTAATTTTGACATTTACTCATATTTTAATACCAAGGCTTATTTTTTGGTAAGTTTTACGAAGACATATATTTAATTTTGTATATTTCTTTTTTTTCTTCTGTTGAGAAGCTAAAAGAAATAAAAAAAAGAACTAATATTGAAAATTAATCATGAAAAAAAGGAGGGTTCCCATTGTGTCGGTTTTATAAGGAGATCTTGAACATCTTTTGAAGGAAAAGTATGAGTCAATAAATCAGCACATTGATTTCCCACTCTGATAGTGTGATGAAGCTATACATAATACATTATTTTGAAAGAGAGGCTCCTTATGTCTTGGGTCAATTTCTGAAGGTTTCAACCATAACTCGATGTTAATAGCGGAACATAAACAATTCCTACGGAGACATTTTTATTTTATTTTTATGGGAGTTTTATACGAAAAACTATTTTTCTTTTTTTGTCTTTTATATAGGTAATTACAATTCTCTATTTTTTTTTTGTGTACAAAGGTAACTCCATCTCTACTGACATATTAATACAAATCTTTTTTTTATAATTTTTACGTTGATCTATATTTCAATTTTCAACTCATGTTTTAATAAATGTCTATTTTTTTTAGATCCAATGAATACATATTTTTGTATTCATACATTAATATGAAAGCATGTTTTTTTGTAATTTTTACATATACTTGTATTTTTACTCATATGCATACGGAGGTCAATTTTTATGATATTTTTACCGGGATATTTCTACTATATATATATATGAAAATCACTTGAAATATGATTGTAAAAATTTGATGATTAAACTATATGAAATGATTTTAAAATTTTGTATGAATAATCTATATGATATAAATTTTTAATTTCATTGTAGATTTTGTAAAATATGATATTTAACATATTATATTAAAATTGAGATTTTTTTTATAATTTGTTCTATTTTATGTCTACAAATATCTATATTTTAATTCATAGTGGGGAAATATATAAGACTTGTTTTTTTAGATGTTGCAACCTATTCAGTCAACTAACAAACACATAAATATTAGAATCGCAAGTTTAATGTGAAACTTGCATATATTGAAGGTAAAATTACAAAGAAAACAATCTAATTAATCTTTATAGGTTACACACCCAAGGATTAAGGCAGTATATTTATTTTCATAAATTGTATTGGAAGCTAATATACATTTTAGTTTCTCACAAACTAGAACACTAGCTTGCAGCTGATCAACTCTTTGAACCTGGTGCGCCTGGCGGTTGTTGTTGCATCTGCTGATACATGGCAGCTATCCTACTATAGGCGTCCATGGTCATGGGCTGCACAAAATTAATATATTTGATTAATTATTCACAAAATTATTTTTGTGAATTTATTTTTTGTTAGGTGGTGTCTTTTAACTTAGTTTAAAGTTTTAAGCAAATTCTAAATTCTTTTGTATTGTCAAAACAAAATCATATGTTGCTGAGTCAAAAACAAAACCTAAATTATATGGGTTTAGTCAGAAAAACTAAATTATATGGGGAAATTTATTCAGCATAGAAGGTGAATTTTCACCTCTAACTATATTATTATTACTAGTGGCCAAACGGGCACGTTCCGTGCCCGCCTGTGTGATACGATTTGATGAAAAGACGTTTTAAAAAATATTAATGGTTTGATGAAAATTAAAATGTATAGAAATTATTAAGATAAAAGTTAAGAAGATTGAAGTTATAAAAGTTAAGAATAGTTTTAAAAAAACAACAGAACTTAGAGTTTTAAAAAAAATCGTTAAGGGCATTTTAGGGATTATGAAAAAATACTACACCAAAAGAAAAGTATTCCCGTTATATATAGTATAGATTATTATTATTATTATTATTATTATTATTTCAATTCCTACGTGTCAAAATTCAAATTTATGTCCATATGTCCTTACACCATTATCATGACGCAAAACCAATTTGTGCTTATTGTTGTCATTTCAAATCACTATTTTGAAGATAAATTTGTCACTATCCTAAAAAATTAATGAAAGAATATTAAGTTTAGAGGTCCTAACTTAACTGGTATAAAATACAGAAATTGTTAAGTCAGATGATTATGATCAATGTTTAAACTCCGACCTTTTATTTTGTGTATGTGAGTTTTTAATAACTTATTATTTCAATTAATACCCTTATCTATAATGTCTTTAAATTTTAGCACCTAGCCAGTTCAGCAAAAATTAGGTTGCTTTCAATCACTACAAGAAAGTTGAATTTTTGGCACCCAACATAAATGATTCAATCAACTTCAATTATATGTACGTCTTCAATCAAAATTGAACAGCACTAAATTTTAATTTATACAATAAAAATCTGATTTTTTCGACAAGTGACTCTTGATTGAATTGTAAAGTTCCACATTATCTTGATTCCAATCCGAATCCATAACATACATGTTTCTAATTTTTATTAAATAACATATAGTATGTTTCTAATAATAAACTAAGAGTATTCCGTCAAAAAAAAAATACTAATAAACTAAGAGTATTGACCTATAAACACAAGCAACAAAGAAAAAAAAGTTTAAATTCCATTAAAAATTAAAAAATTTGTTACTTAAAAATTATTGCTATTTCTCTTCTTTAACTTTCTTTCTTAAAGTTTAATAAATTAAATCATATATAAAATAATGTATATTCACCTGTGATTGGCATCCAAAAAATGTGGAGAGAGGATCAGCCATCCCTGTCGCCGATGGTCCATGAAGCCGGTCGCCATTGCCACTAGCCATAGGCATGAATGCAGAAGGGTGGAGGACCGGTGGCATTCCAGGGATGTTAGCTCGATTCATGGTGTTCATGTCCATTCCCATGCCCGACATACCCATACCCATGCCCATTCCCGCCATACCCATCCCCATTCCCATGCCCATCGGATTCATCATCGACATTTGAAGTTGCTGCTGCATGGTTATCGGCATCATCATCGGTGACATGTTGAATCTATTCACCATATGCACTTGTGCTTGCAATTGTTTCAGATATTCTATCACTTCATCCAACATTGAAGCTTTATCAGTCTGTAACAAAAAATTAATCAAGTTCATATATGAAAATTTAAACCATAAAATATATAATCCCTGTTCTAGCTTTTCTTCAATCAATCTGCATGTCCCCTCTATTTTGGGTGTGGCCAAAATGTTAATTGTCTGAGTGTTGATGTCATGAAAGAACATTTGGTCCTACCACAGGAAAGGGTTTCTATGGGAGCAGTTGGTGTGTTTCCTTACCCAACAGCCAATTGTGTCAAAGTGTCACAACAAGTAGTGTGGATTGATTTTGTGTGGACTATAAGATGGCTAAAGACAATGCACACCATAGCCATATGACTGGAAAAAACTAATGACCATACAAATCATCACCTCATTCAGAATCTTTAGGCTTAATCATATCATATAAATATTATATGATAATGTTTTTAGGGTTAACATTTTAATTTAGCTCCTATAATTTTTTTATTACTCCTTGTAATATAATTTCATCATTTTCTCTCTGTTTATTTGTTGCTGACGTAATAAATAAAAAGTCAATTAGTACATCAATAAAACTTCATTGTCAAATAAACAAATTAAAAGTCAACCGTGATAAAGCATATACATGAAATCTTTATATTATAAAAGTAATAAAAAATAATATATGAATGAATTAAAACTCATCCACATTACATGGATAAAAATCTATTAACACCTATTTTTATGTGAAAAACCGATTTATGACTAAACTATTTAAATTTCAAAGTTAATTAATTAGATATATATACATACAAACTATATATGCAACACGTACGTTTTATATACGGTACGGACAAAGGGTACAATTAGAAATTTGTTTGATGTTCAAATATAACACGGGCAAGTGAGTCAACTAGCTAGTATATGAAAGATCGAATATCCATAGCAAAGAAGCTCCAAATCTATCTAAAGTGGTCCAATTGGGCAAACTTTAATCAATCATTCAATAAAAGTACGAAAAGGTATATAGAAAAGTAATAAAATATGACAATTGAAATTTGAAACTAAAATTTAAATGGTACAATATATTTAAACTCCGAAAATTTCACTTATATTATTCATTTTAAAGATGAAATTTTTAGCCACTAGACTACTGAACCAAAAAAATACACTCACACTAGCGGTATAATTACTTTTAAATCAAAAAACTTAGCCAATTCATTTTTTGCTTGCATGAAATTTTATTAGGGTGGTAACTACATTTATCACACATTTATTCTACTCCTTTTTTTTTATTAAAAGAAGGCAAAATATATTGGTAAGATCTAATATGAACGCAAGGTGTCCAAATACAAAAGCCTCATATAAGTCATAAATTCATCAGAAAAGTCTTTTAAAAAAAATTAAAGACCTCTTAGAAAAAAAATTATAATATAGGACAATAAATTTGCAACTTTTCAAATTTTTTTAAATAAAATTCATTTTATACCTTAGAGAAAAAAGCCTCAAAAAAGAATAAAAAAATATGCATTTAAAATTTATTTTAGACCTCATAAAGTGTTGGGTTGAATCCAAACTCAAGAGAAAACATGAATTTTCCATGAATGCTAATACATTTTATTTTAATGGTAGATGCCAATACATTTTTTTTCTTAGCTTTCACCCTATAGTTTTTAAGGTAAAGGGCTCTATAGTCCAGAATTCAGGATAAATTATATCAAGTGGTTCTGCCAATACATTTTAAAACTAAATAAAATGTTCTATTAAGCATCGATAATTAATTCAATTCTTTTGCTACACAATAAATTGTGTGTTTATAATAGGATGGATATGTGTTTTTTAAAAATTCAATTGAGTATAAATATTTTATTTTACTCATGTGATGTATTTAGTGCAAAATTTAGACTAAATATATCCACTTTTATTGATTTATTTTTGGTTATAAAAGAGAGTATATCATAAATCAATAGGGGAAGACACCAAGAAGAAGAAAACAAAATTATAATGTGAACATGGCTTTATAGTGCAGAATCATTACTAATTGAAGTCTATGAAAATGATTGAGCAAAAAAAGAAAACGTTACATCCATAGCAAGTTAGCAACATTTAATTTATCGCATCTGTCAAAAAGAAACTGGCTTGAAGTTGGGACCATTAGATACCAAATAATTGGCTCATTACCACATATACACTATCATTATTGGTTTGTCAAAATCCCACTAGCTATATATAGTTGAAACTAATAATTAATTAATCATAAAAATTTATGTAATGTACCAAAAAAATAAAAACTTTATATATATTCTAAATACCTTGCTGGAATTTGGGACCAACTTTTGCAATGTCTTCATTCTTTGGTTTATCTTATCCCTCCTTTTCTGAAATTCCAATAAAAGTAATGAACAATCATCAACCAATTTTATTTTTTTTGACATATCATCAACCAATTCCTGGTTTTATAGTTATTAAAATATTACTTCGTCCATCCAAATATATCTAAATTATTGGTAGAGACATAACATTAATATAATTAATACAAGAATATGAGTTTGAACTCAAGATTTATTTTTTTTAAATAAAATTTTGATCACTAAACTAATTTTAGATTAAAGTTTCATTCGATATGCTCACCCTTTCAGATTGGTTGTGAATAGCTGCAGCTCTACTCCTTTTTGTGGACACGGATGATTTTCTATTTTCTCTCTTTTTCTCATCCTCATCAGCATCATCCCTCTAGAAATGTCACAAATTCATTAAATTAATTAACATAAATTTAATTTGTGGAGAAATATAAATATATAACTATGTTATTTGGGCATGTGTAGTGAAAATCTAAGAATTAAAAAGACTTGAAATTGACATTCCTTTGTGCTAAAATTAGATAGCTAGGAGAGACATTCATGGCTAACAAACAAGATCGCCAATCATATATTAGATTGGTAGGCACTATCCAATCATATGATTACTTTATATCCAAATATAGATTTCGAATTCTTACTCCATCAAAACTATATTAATGCCCAAACTTTAGAAATATTTGGGACAAATATGTGGTAATTCTATAAATATGATTTAAATTTAAATAATTTGAGTGAGTAAATCAGTTGAATGTAAATCCAATTTCAAAAATTTATAGGACATTCTTTTTTTATATCCATAACTTTATCCAATTATATTAGAATTTTTTTATAATAAAATTATATTAAAATATTGTAAGTTTCAACTTTGACTTTCCTTCTTTATTACAAAAATCAACTAAAGTAAATGAGAAAAAAAACACCTAAAATAATAAAAGAAAACTAATTATCGGATATAATGAAAAATCTTGTCTGTGTGTCTCTACCAGCGGTTTCACTTAGTTAATAGGAACATCATATTATATGTTCTAAAGTTAGAGTTCAAACCACAAATACTTCACTTATTCATGTTTAAATATGAAATTGAAGTAATTAATTACTTGAGAAACAATAAAATATATAAAAAAAATCTGTCAATTCAACACATAAAAGGTTTTGATCATATCAATTTTCTTTATACTTAAACAAAAACCACTTTCTTGATAAAAAACCAATCATTCAACATTCATTTGTACACATAAAGCACCATTAATTTAGAATCTTACCGTTGGTCTACTGTGACAAACAGAGTCATGGTCATCTACAGTGGTCCTGGTGCACTGCTTTTCAGAGCTTGTATTATCCATTGAAGCTATTGAAGTTGAAGTGAAACCAGTAATACCAAATTCCCTGTCGTACGTATCGACTGTCACTTGCTTGCTTTGCCTCCCAAAAGTTGCGCTGCCACTCATACTCGGATCTCTTCCGCTCCCCTGTACTACTCTCCCACGCTTTGTGGCTGCCGCAACAAGGAGTCCACCTTCCTCATGTGTTGCAGCCACGACAGCGCTACAAGACCCCACAGGTGTAGGGCCACCAACCATGCATGATCCAATACCTCCTCTGGGTATTGGATCCATTGCTTGAGTTCTCTGTTCTTTCATAGTATTTGAGCAGGGAACCAGCGCATCCACTGACATGCCGTTGGGGGTGGCAGTGGCTGCAGCGATAGCTGCAACACGATGTGGGTCAAGCCATGGGACTACCATGTTCCCGTAAACACCACCACCAGCAAGAAAGGTTGATTTTCCGCGATGTGGAAAGCTAGTGGCTTGATTTACTATGGACTCCAAGGTGCCACTTGCACGAGCGGGCTTTTCCCATGTTTCCTTCGAAGGATTAGTTTTTGTCGTTGCTGAAGGTGGTTTAACCGCCACTTTTGGTAATCCTAAGCCATGCATAGAAATTTGTCCATTTTCCCATGTTAGTTCTGCAACATCATAATCTAACCTGAACTCAAAAAAAAAAGAAATCATTCATCAACACCGTTTCGAATGAAAGTTACCTATGTATATGCTTCAATTAACGGATGGTGGTTTTGACAAAATCACAATGACACCGAAGTTCTGTTTTTTCAAGTTATAAAGTGTAGTTTTTTGAAAATTACGTCAACCGATTGTAATTCAGTCAAACTCAACATCAATTCAAACACATCATGTTTCAACCAAAATTTAAAAACTTGCTTAGCAAAAAAGAAATGAATACAAAATAAGAAAGTGAACTAACATGGGAACATCAAGAGTGGCAGTTGAATTAGAGTTGGATCGAAGAGAAAGAGATCTTGGGGGTGGTGGATTTTCGTCAACATCCCAACTAGGAACACACTGACTCATTTTTAGCTAAACAACTCAAAAAAAAATTCTCTCTAACTGTGTTTTTGCTCTTAGAAACATGTTGGAGAAAGAATAGAGAGTTTGGAGAAAAAAAGAATGGAAAATATTGATTTATAATTATATTATATGATACGATTTGATCTAGTTGTAAGGGCCCATATATTACAGCAATGAGTGAAAGTAGCTTGTGGAGTTCATTTGGCTACGTAAAAGGAAAGAATCTAGTCCATATGTATTGGAGTGACAAGATTTGTGTGTGGACTCAGTTCTATTTTGTCGTTTCAATGATTTTAGATTTTTGTTATTAAACTTCTCATTCTTAAAGAAAGTGGACACAAATTAGTTTAGCAGCAAAATAAATAAAGTCCGGTTAAATAAATAAAGTCATGTTAAGAAATTGTTTAACCACCTTAACAATATAACTTGAATTTTTTCGAAATTCATTTTTTGGTGAAGATCAGTAACTATTTAAATTTGATGTCTTGATTTCAATCATACTTATACGCGAATATATAAAGATACATAAATAGAGAAATACTAGAAATAGATTGGCTCTTAGGGCTTACTACAACAAAAATATACTACTCCCTCTGTCTCAAAATAATAGTCTTTAAAGGTTTCTACACGAGTTTTAAGAAAATGATTAATTGTGTTGATTTCAATGATAAAATTAGTATAATTTACTAAAATATCCTTATTAATTGTAGTTAGTGGAGTAGTTAAGTTAGATGAAGTTTAATAAATAAGGGTATAATAATGGAAAAAAAGTAATAAATACTGCATTGGTATTCTAAAATGACAATTATTTTGAGACAGAATAAAAACTCTAAAGATACAATTATTTTGAGACGGAGGGAGTACCTCCGTACCAAAATATATGTCGTTTTGATCTCATCAGACAAATTAAGAGATGTAATTAATGTTGTATGGAAATGAGAAATTATATGTTGATTTACAAAATTATTCTTCATTAATGGTATGGGAAAGATAAATTGTAGAATTGAAAGAAGAAAGAGAAAAACTTAGTTAAGGGTATAATAGGAAAAAGTGCATTAAATATTTCATTGTTAATGTAAAACGATATATATTTTGGTACTAATTTTTTTCTTAAAACGACATATATATATTTTGGTACGGAGGGAGTATTTCTCACCGATCAAACACTTTTTTCGACCGTGTCCACTCAAACAATTATAAAATTAAAAATTTCAACCTTATACTATATATTTGGTCATATTTTTAAGTAAATTTTTTTTTTTAGATTCATTGAATAATTTATGTATTTTGTATATAATTTAGATCAGATACATCAATTATTTAATGTATAAAAAAATGTAAATTTTAGCTTATTTAATGATGAAATGAATTAATTTGTTTTTACCTCAAAAATAAAACTTATAAATGTTGCCACGGGGAGTGTAATTTTCTAAATTTATTGCCCTCTCATCATCGCGATAGTAGATTACGAATTGACCTTTCATTTTCTTAAGCGAATACTCATTTCATTTTCTAAAGAAAAAAAAGCACATAAAATCAAATAAGACTCTCGAAAAAAAGTAATCTATGATAAAAATAAATTGAGACAATTTTTAATCCTTCAATAACGTCTTAGAGGTTCAGACTCTGTTTGACAAAAAAATAGAGGATAACTGATAAGTTAGTATATATATAGAGTATGAACTTATAATTAAAGCGGATAAGCTAGCGGACCCAATTGTAGTGTTTGGTAAAATTAGCGGTTGAACTTATTTTTAAATATTAAATAACATAAAAAAAATGTATCAAAAGTTAACAAATATGTTTTACTACATGGGCAAAATTGAAAAAAAATATAAGTTATAAGCTAATTGAACTATCTTATCAAAACAAGCTATAAACCAATAAAAATAAGCTATGGCACTACTAGAAATGTCGCCTTTAGAGACTAATTTAGCGACCAAAAATCATAAAAATCGATCACTAAATCCATTAGCGAACTCTTGGTCGCTAGTCTTTAGGAACCAATTCAGCGACTGAATATTAGTGATTGAAACAGTGACCATTTTCAATAATTGATTAAGAGACTGAATTGAGAGACCAAAGAGACTACAATTTACGATGTGATGTGCGACGCGATAAAAGATGCTATTAATGATTGATTTGGTGACCGCAATTAAAGACCCTTTTTGTGACTGATGTAGAATTAATTTTTATTAAATAGGTTTAGTTCGTAGTAAATTATCATGCGCTCAGTTTTGGTCCTTACATGTTAAGTTAATGTGTATTTTTGAATTTTTTTTTTATAAAATGATCATGGGTATTTTTGCAAGTATGTTTAGAACATTATAAAATGTTCCTCCAGATAAAATGAGCTCAAAATTTGATCATTAGGTCACGATTTTCGTTACTTTTATCATGAACTTTTGCCATTAAAAAAATTCATATTTAAGTCATATATTGTTAAAAAAAAATCTAAATTTTAGTAAATAAACTTTATATGATATTTTAAACATATGCCTATAAAAAAATATCCAAAAAATTTACAGTTTAATTATAAGGGTTAAATATATTTTTAGTCCCTACAAAATAATGATCTTCTAAGTTTAGTCCTTACTTAATTTTTATTAAATTTTTAGTCCCTAAAAAATTATCATGCATGCAAGTTTGAATGGTTTTTCGCATATATGTTAAGATCATCCTAAAAAGTTCCTCCAGCAAAACAAGCTCAAAATTTGATTAATAGGTCATCATTTTGGTTTACTTTTAACTCTAACTTTTACTATTTGAAAATTTTCATATTTAATTCATATCATGTTAAAAAATTTAAATTGTAATTAATAAACTTTATATGATTTTTTTAAACATGCCCATAAAAAAATCATTCAAAAATATAAATATTTAATTATATGAAATTTCATATGGACTAAAACTATATACAAAAAACAAATTATAGGACTAATTAAGAGAGTCCGGTATTTTATAAGGATCAAAAACATAGTTAAACCTAAAATTATCTCTTTCTATTTTCAAATAAAATCTCTTATCTCAATCATAATATTTCCGATATATTTGCAAATAAAGACTAAGTACTTGAAAGAATAATACATTATTAATTTTTGGATTATAATCCCTCCATCCCAAAATTATAAGGGAAAAAAGTTTCTTTTTTTTTTTGCCCCAAATTGTAGGAGAAAAATCCAAAATTTATCTTTTCTAAGTATTAATTTTACTTATTCTGTAATTTTCTTTCTCTCCTCTTTTTTTAATAAACAATAACAATTGCTTTTATATATTCCCATGCAACTTATTTAAAAAAAAAACCAAAAAAACATACTCCAAATTATCATGTTTTGATTTTTCTTAATAAGTGTGGTTTTTTCCCTTTATAATTTGGGACAAAGGGAATATGTACGTCTCTCAAAAATGGTTTTCAATCTATTCTCTAGGAATTTTGTGCATCTAAAGTCGTTGAAGATGTTATATTTTTCCCAAAAATTTAGTCATTATGAGGGTTTTCCTCTGGAATGTTTTGTCTTTTCTTTTAGTAATTATGAACTGCTTAATTGCACATTTGATCCTCAATTTTACATGTTCAACAATTTTGGTCTACTTATTTTAAAATCAAATATTATTGCCACTAGTTTGATTTTTGTTGCACTTTTGGTCATGACCCCATTTTGTCGCCAAGAAATATACGGTTTAAAGAAGGAAGTCATGTTTTTTCTATCTTGGATGAATCGAAGATGAATGACAAAATTTTTTTACCTTAATCGATAATGAGGTTGAGGAATAAAATATCTATATATTAGAATTTGGGAGGCCTATATTTAACCACAAAAGCTAGCTTGAGAGTTGAGGTTCGCACTACCCTTATAAATGTTATCTATGCCATATCTCTAGCCAATGTGAGACTTATAACACCACCCCCCCCACCCCCCCCCACGTCTAGGACTAAACAAGTTGGAACATGGAAATCAACAACAATGAGTGACCCAAATATGGGAGTTCTCCTCAACCAACAAAAAATTGGTCTAAGATAGACTTTGATACCATATTAGAATTTGGGAGACTTATACTCAACCACAAAAGTTAGCTTGAGAGTTGAGGTTTGCACTATCCTTATAAATTAGGTTTAATTAATTAGTTATTGAATTGTATAAATAACTAGTAAAAGACCCGTGTATTCGCACGGGTCGAGTAGTAAGGCGTTAATTGTTAATTTGAAAGTAAAATTAAAAAATTAATTTGAAGTAAACAAAATAAAAAACTTTATTCGAAATATCACATAAAGACATGTGTTAAAAAAAATTGGTAGAAAAATTGTTTAAAAACTTCAAATCATACAATAAATATTAAATGATCTAAATATAGTTTCAAATTTTTATGTGATGTTGATTAGTAATTGATATAGAAAGTAGATAAGATAAAAATTTAGAAATATATGATATTTTCAAAAATTCATTACGTAAGTACTGCCCCCGTTGCATATTTTTTGTGTTTATCTACGAAATTAAATTTTCACCTTTTTAAGAATATCTTTATTACATATATTTTTTTATTATATATTATTAAAATTTTGAAAAACTAACAATGTTTTGGCAATGAAGAGGGCAAAATAATGATTTATTGGTTGTCAAAGTATACCGCACTCGTTCATTTGCAGGGGTTCCATGACGATAACTAATAATTCGGAAGTAAAGTTAAAGAAATAATTTTGAATTATACCAAAAATAAAATTAAAATTACAAATATTAATCAAGTATTTCTTTAAAATATGTTATTATTTTATATGCAAAAGTTCGTTAAATATTTGTACCACGCCAGCTACAATTTAATTTATATTTGCAAAATTAAATATTTATGTCCCAATATGATAAAATTTTGAAAACTTGCAAATATTTTCAAAATATCAATATTACATCAGTATTTATGTAAAATATTTCATTATTTTATATGTGAAAATATCTGTTAATATTCTTTGTGTACTTTTATTTACTGAAACAATTTTTTTCTGATATGATAAAAATTTGATAACTCATTAGTATTCTATAAAATCATTTTTATCATATGTACGAAAATCCGTTAAATATTTATACCGCACTCCGTACGAATTTATGTGCACTTATATTTGCGAAAACATGTTTTTATGTTCCGATATAATAAAAATTTAAGATCTAAGTATTTTTAAATACAAACATTAATTTTTTATTTTTCTAAAATAAATTTATTTGCGAAAATTCATTAAATATTTGCACCGCACTCGTTGCAAATTTATGCACATATGTTTACGGAAACATGGTTTTTATGTTTAGATATGAAAAAAATTAAAACTCTTGAGTATTTTAAAATACGAATATTAATTTAGTATTTCTATTGAAAATTCTTGAATACGTATTTGCAAAATGCAATCATTAAGGGACTAAAATGAAACATAAAATTTAAGGGAGTAAATAACATATAAAATAAATTAATGGATAAAACATATTATTTATTCTTAAAGGAATAAAGTAAAAAAAATTGATAAAATAATAGAGATAGATGAATAGAAAGATAAAATAATAAAAAAATATGAGAGAGAAGAAAAGTTGAAAGAGAAAATAATAAAATATTAACAAAGTAAGTAAGAGAAAGAGAAAATAATAATTAGTAAAAAAATAAAATGATTAACTTACCCTTAAAAGAACTTAATTCTATTTATTTGTAAAAATGATATGAATGTAATTTTATATGTATCAATTTTGTTATATTGATCGATAGTTAACACATTTGACAATATTTGAATATATAACACATTTGAATACAATATTTGTCACTCATCTTGTATTTTTTTTATAACTTTATGGGTGACAAATTTATTAAAAAAGTGAAAGTAAAATTTTGTATTAAGATAGATGATTTAAATTTAAATACTAAATTAAAAGAGGAAAAACAAAAAAAGTTAGAAAAGAAAATAAATAAATGAAAAATGAGAGAGAGAGAGAGAGAGAGAGAGAATAATAAATAATAGTAAAGTAAGAGAGAGAAGAGTGATGGAAAGAGAAATAATAAAAAATTTAAAAAGTAAGAAAGAGAATATAAAATAAAATAATAATAATAAAAGATAATTAAAAGTGATTTGACACATTAGGGTAGAAGATTTGTAACTTCATTAAAATTTATGAGGGTAAGTAACGAATTTTGATAGTCATTAACTTTATTATAGTATACTAGCAAGATACCCGTGCGATGCACGGGTCTGTTAATTATTAATAATTAAATAAAGTTGATTTAATAAAATTTTAAACATTTATGAATATTTTGAAATGCCCTATTGTAGTTTTTATAAAATATTTAGACTGCATCCCGTTGTAGATTTTATATGTTTATATGTGTTGTAATTTGTTAAGTCTCATATATTTTTATCCGTGATAAATATTTATTTTTTGTAAATTTTGTATATGAGTGACATATATTTTGTCCACTTTTTTTTTTTGTATTTATCAATGAGATATATATCCCATAATGTACTTATGAATCAATGTCATATAATTGTCCCGTGTTTTTAGTTTAATTTAACGTTTTTACAAATTTTAAAGTTTTCTTAATGAAATTTTTAGTGTGTTAGTTAAATATATTTATTTTAATTATATTTGACGTTAAGTGCTATTTTAACATGGAGAAAAATTATTAAGTGATATTTTAAATATCAATATTAATACAAATTTTCAATAAAGTATTTATTTATTTTATATGTGTAAAGTCGTTTAAATATTATCCCATGCCCATTGAAAATTTTATATGCATTAAGTGATGTTTTAAATATCAATATTAGTACAAATTTTCAATTATATTTATTTATTTTATATGATAAAAATTTGAAAACTCATAAGTATTTTCAAATTTTCAATATTACTTTAGTATTTATATAAAATATTTTTTATTTTAAATGCAAAATATGTAAATATTTGTATTGTAGTCATTGTAAATTTATGTACTTTTTCTTTATCAAGTAGTCTAGTGGCTAGAAATTCTACCCTTAAAGTGGATAAGTGGGATGACCAGATCGGATTCGAATCCTAGCTTCCTGCATATATAATCGTTGTCTCACGAGACTGTAAATTTATATACTTATATATGTGGAAACAAATTTATATATGTCGATATAAATTTTACAAAATGTTTCTATAAAATATTTATTTATTTTATTTGCAAAAATCTATTAATATTTTACATCACACTCGTTACATTTTTTTTTGTATGTATTTGTATTTATGGAAAAAGATTTTTATGTACAAATATGATAAATTTTTTAAAACTTATGAGTATTCCAAATAATAATACTAAATTTCTATAATTTAAAATAATTTTTTAAAAAAAAATAAAACAAAATTTTAATTTTGTAAAAGTTAAATGCATAATTGTTAAAACTAATGTCCTATTTTAAGTACTAAATATGTGCTATAAGTTACATTAGATTTCTCCAATTTTAATTGGTACTGTTGTATGAATATGATTATGAAGAACCATTACCGAAAAAATAAGATGCAGTAATAAAAAAAATAAAAATAAATAAGATGCTGCAAATTAATTGCCTCATTGAAAGTAGGAGTGCATAGTGTTGTGTTAGTCAGCTTTGGGAACCGAACAAACTTTTAGTAAGACTCAAAAGTTGTGAAACTAAGTAATTGTTTAATTTGAATTTTGAATATATTATTAATAAATTAAATCTAAATAATTTAAAACAAAATGACAATTAGATTCATCAAATTAGAGGCTTGATTAAGTTTAACGGGGGTAATTTAGGAAAATTGGTAGTAATTAATTTTATTATTGTAGTAGTATATATATATATATATATATATATATATATAGTAGATATTTGTTATTAAAATATTTAATTTGCTTTGTCAAAAAAAAAGTATTTAATTTGCTGACATGTGATGACACTCTATCATTACGTAATTTTTACTATAATTTCATGAATTTTTGGAGTTCAAAGTTAGATCACACAGCTAAAAAAGCAGAAAAATGTGACAAAGTGAAGAAAGAGCAGGACATGATCGTGTCACGATGGGAACAATCGTGTCACGATGGCACGCGTTTTTGTGACTATAAAAGCAAAAAGTTTTATTATTTTAGGGTCCGAATTTTGCTTGGAAACAAGATTAGAAGCTTTATATCATCAACTCTTGCATGTATAATTTCTATAACTCTTTGTAATGGTTATTATCATCATGAGTAGCTAATTCTCTAGTGGTTAGGTTATGAGATGATTTTTCTTTTAACAAATTGAATCATGTATTGAGGATCTTATTATGCAATTGAAATCCTAATATTATTCAGTTATCTATATGTGTAATGATTTTTATGAATTGACGAATTTATGAATTGAATTTAGGAATCGAATGATTACTAACAGTAACTTTTGAGACTTGATCATGAGATAATTGTTTGGTCAATAATTGTTTTAGAGATATCGGATTATTGTGTAAGTGCACCAGTTCACTCCCATGTTTTAATAATTGTCAAAACCCATGAAAATAATGTGGAACATATTCTGGCAACATTAGAAATAACTTGACAGTGAAAAACTATTTTTAAACTTTGAAAAATTGATTTTGAGGTAATATGTATCGATACATAATCACTTGTATCGATATTCGATACAAATGTCCTGAAACTACTTCAGACTGATTTTGTGTAATTTGTATCGATACATATTTCATTTGTATCGATACAAAACTGGTCTCTCAGGGGCAGAGAGTCTCTTGTGTATCGAATCATGCTTGCATGTATCGATACACACCAAACTCTCTCAAAAGACCAGAGAACGCATTCTACATCGAATCATGTTTGCAAGCTTTGATACATATCAGCCAGTTTTCAAGAAACTGGTGTATGTATCGATACATATTTGTGTTTGTATCGATACATAGGTCAAAAATTTCAAATTTTATAACGCTGTCAAGTGTTTGTACCGATACATACCATCATATGTATCGATACAAGTCTGTTCTGTTTTGCCTAAATTTGCTCAATTCTATTTTCTCTATAAATAGCAATATGAGTTTTTGTTGTAAGTGTGAGAAACCATTGTAAATGTGAAATACCATTAGAGAAAACACTTGTGATCAGATTTCGGAAGAAAATTTGGATCAAAGGGTTCATTCAACAATTTCCATCAATTTCCATCAATTTCCGTCAATTTGCTATTCAATTGAAGTTGAGTATGGGATCAATTGAAGATTGGTAGTACGATTGATCGATAACGTTCGGTGTGATTCGCGGTGAACTAGAATCACGATCGAGTTGATTTGCGTTGAAGGTTTGGTTTCTCATCAAAGGATTCAAGATTGTGCGATTTCTTGAAGGATCAACATCTAGGAAGCGAGGTAATCAGCTGGATGTTCTTTGCGGGGGGTTTCGGTTCGAAGACGGCGAAAGGTTTTGAATATTAGAATCAGAGGTAGAAGCTTCGCTACATGTTGAGGTTGTATCCCATAATTTGCATTAGATTCGATATAGGGTTATTGGAGTCTTTGTAAATTGTGCACCAGTATCAAACAATTTTATCAATAAACGCTCAAATAACCCGTTTGGTTATTTCGGGGGAGACGTACCTGGCCGACCGCAAGGACAGCACAAAAGCTGTTGGGAACTCCCTAATCAATCATTTGTGTCTTTCTTCCTTATACTCTTTACTTTACGCAATTGCTTTTAATTTCGAATCAATTGAATTTTTGTGTTCGTAAGTGTGAATAAAAATTCAATTGTGTTAAGACTTGATTGTGATTGATTTAGGTTTACATTGTGAAACTTGTTTGGAACTTTATTTCGGATATATTGAATTCGATCATTTGCTTAAATTGTTATCATCATACGTTCAAGGCTATACTATTTTTCCTTTGATCAAGTGGGTTCAAAGAGACTACCGATCCGGTGGGACTTCCGCGCATTCCTTTTAAAAACAATTTTGGAAATTACATTGTTTAAAAGGGCCACTTATTCAACCCCCCCCCCCCCCCTTCTAAGGGGTAGCCAAGTAGTCTAACATATTGAACCATGATAACTAGAATTAACTTGCGATAAAACTTTCTATGAATTTGAATTGACCTAAGACATTAGGAAATTATTTTTATAGAAAAGGGTTCTTAGTCGTTAACACCAGTCTGAACCACTTAGTTAATTCATCATGATATTAGGGAAGCAATTGTAGCATAAGATCGCATCTACCAATTTGTGACAAGGAAGTGATTCGAATGACCTAATCATTCCCATAACTTTGAAATCAATTTATCTTTCTCAATTTTATCAATTGAAAGTTATATGCAAACAAATTCCCCTTGCTTTTAAATTACATTCTAAATCAAATATATTTGTTTTGTTGAATTTTGGACAATCCGTGTAGATACGAATCTTATAAATATTATTACTTGACGACAGTTTAGTACACTTGCTAAATTATCCATCAACATGTCACAGTATATAACATGTATTGCCAAATCAACGTTTTATATGCCAGCACAGTAAAATATAGGACACATCAGCTTTTTTTGATGACAAAATGGGATCAGGAACAAAGTGCAACATTAATCCAAATAGGATGGCAATAATGTTTGATTTTTAAAATAAAGAGACCAAAATCGTCGGATAGGTAAAATAGGGGACTAAAAATGCAATTAAGCCATTTATGAACACGTAATTATGGCATGACATCATATATTTAATAATATTCACACATTCAAAGTTGATACTATATAATGTAAAGTAAAAAAAAAAATCTGACAAAATTAAAATGATATTCATTCATTCAAATTGAAACAATACACAAAATACAATCACATTCAACATCGTTAAAAATATTAAGGATGAATCTGCAAACAAACTCACAACATCCAAGTGAATAGCATACAACGGCAAAATGTTTACTATAAATAATATGATAAAACCTAAAGTCACCGGAATATTCATGTGTTCGAATTTGCAACATTGATGTCCAAAGCATTGGTTGAATCTATAATTGGCTAAAGTTGATCTTCCAAGAAGAATCAAATGAATAGCGCAACAGTACAGGAAATCAAATAGCGCCGCACAAAACGACGAACAACACAATGCCGCACTTAGACGACGAAATGAACAAAAAACACAAAAGAAAAACGTGATATATGCGAAAACACTTATTTATACTAAAAGAGAATTAAAACAAATGTTGAGGGCGATTTTATCCCAAAAATGACCTAAAACACTACAATATTTTTGATCTACAACAACACCAAAAAACCGTAGCTGTATGTAGAAAAACCGTTCTCAAATCCTGTAACAACCCAATTTTAACTATTAGAAAAAAATAATAATTAAGGGTACTTTTATATTGGAATAGTACAAGATGGGTTGTTATAAGTAAGTGAACACTATGAGTATGCCCACACCATTATATATACACATAATCTAAGCCCACTACCACCTAATTGCCTTATTTTCCTTCATTACCAAAACAGAAACCAAAGCTCACTCTTGTTTGTCTCTCTCTCTCTCTCTCTCTCTCTCTCTCTCGGCTCTCACCTTCACTACTTCCATAGCCATTCTTTCATCTTGCTGAGCATTAAGTCATTGCATGCACAACCTCTTATCTATTTACCACTTATGTATAAAAGTTAATAGCAAACACAAGAACTCCAATTTCCCCTTCTTCCTCTATGCCAAACGAAACCCTTACAATATCATTACTTTCCTCATTTCTCTCAATTGTTAACCATTGCATGTATAATCTTTTTGTACATCAAACCCTGGAAGCACGAATTTGAGTTACCAAGTGAGAGTTTGAAGGTTTATGGATCAAAGTGAAGTGTAAAGTTGTAGTTGTGTTGAGTTTGGTGAAACCCGTAATTGGAAACCCATTCCACTAAAACAGTAATTTCTCTCTCCCTGTAGCTCGGTTTGGAACGATTCTTGTCGGTATGGTTAGCTAACGTAATCCCGGTCATTTCAGTACCAATCTCGTGTAATTTGATGGAGAAATGAGGTCTAGAGACGAGTTTAAGGTAGAGGGTCTGAAGCAGAATTTATGCAGGAAACGTGTTGGTACAGACCCAGATAGAAAATGTGTAATTTGTATATCTGATTGTATTGCATTATCAGATGATCATGTACATATATATATACAGTGGTAGCTTGGTCATCACGATCCAAGAATCATGCTAATAGTAATGGCTCTAGCTAAACATAGAAACTAATAATGACTTGTTAATTACAATAAAATACAATCAATTATATTATACAGCAATGATATGAAACAAGTATCAAGGGATTATGTTTAATTCCCCCCTTCAAACTGATGGTGAGGGAACCACTCCAAGTTTGTCTTTGAGTTGATTAAACCGTGTATGGCTCAATGGTTTGGTGAGGCAGTCCGCAATTTGATCTGCTGTGGGAACATATGCTACAATAATTTTATTTTGTAATACTTGATCTCTAATGTAATGAACATCAATTTCAATGTGCTTTGAGCGTGCATGCATAACTGGATTAGAGGCTAATGCCTTGGCACTTAAGTTATCACACCATAGAATAGGTTTTCTTAGTAATGGAAGCTTGAGCTCAGCAAGCAGTGATTGAGTCCATGCTATCTCAGCAGCCAAATCAGCCAAGGCCCTGTATTCTGATTCTGTACTTGATCTTGAGACCACCTTTTGTTTTCTTGAGGACCAAGAGACTAGTGTTTCACCAAGAAAGACACATTGGTCAGCCATAGATTTTCTGTCATCGACACTAATGGCCCAATCTGCATCTGAAAAACCTGTTATATCCAAGTCGGTGGAAGGCTTAATGTGCAAGCAATGATTGATAGTTCCTTGGAGATACCTTAGGATCCTTTTTATTCCTTGCCAATGATCAATTGTAGGTGAACTCATGTACTGACTGAGTTTGTTTATAGGGAAAGCTATGTCAGGTCTTGTGTGTGTCAAATATTGCAGTCCTCCAATAGCTTGTCTGAACACAGTTGGATCTTCCATTTTCTCTCCCTCAACTGTGAACTCCTTCCCTGTGACCATAGGTGTTGGACAAGATGATGCTTTCTCCATGTGAAATTTCTTTAGTAAGTCACCTATGTACTTGGATTGTTTGAGATACATACCACTTGCATCTCTGTGAACCTCTATTCCCAAGAAATAATGCAAGTTACCCAAGTCTTTTAAGGAAAATACAACATTGAGTTGCTTGATGAAGGCCTCAAGGAATTTGGTATTGCTTCCTGTGACTATGATATCATCAACATATATGAGAAGGAAAGTAATATGATCTTTTCCTTTGAGGATGAACAAAGATGAATCACTTTTAGTATTCTGAAATCCCCAACAAAGTAATGCATTTTTGAGACTATCAAACCATGCTCGTGGTGCCTGCTTCAATCCATATATTGCCTTAGACAATTTGCATATGTGATTTGGCTTGGTTGAATCTACAAATCCCTCCGGTTGATGCATGAATACTGTTTCTTTGAGATAACCATTGAGAAATGCATTGTTGATGTCTAGTTGCTTTACATCCCAATTGAGGTGCACTGCAATTGAAAGAATAATCCTGGTTGTACTTGCTTTAATCACCGGACTGAATGTCTCTTCATAGTCTATTCCAACTGTTTGTTGAAAGCCTTTTGCAACTAGCCGTGCTTTTCTCCTTTCTATTGAACCATTGGCTTTGTATTTGGTCTTAAAGACCCATTTAGAATCAATCACGTTTTCTTGGCCTTGGTATGGAACTAGTGTCCAAGTGTGATTGGACATTAGTGCTTGATATTCATTGTTCATTGCTTCTTTCCATAGAGGTCTAGTAAGAGCTTCCTTGACAGTTGTTGGTTCCGTAGTGTCTGCGTTGGTCTCAATTAGCCCAATGTAAGGTACTTTTGGTTTATGAATACCTGCTTTACTCCTGGTATGCATCCAATGGCTGTTAGTACTTGTCCCTGTATCATTGCTTGTGTTATTTGTGCCTGGCTCATCAGCATTTTGTTGATTCACGCCTAGTATCTCTGTTTGGTCTGTGACCTCATTTATGGTGTTATTTATCGGTGAGATGTGTGCGTCAGCGTCTGTTGCTTGAGGATCCTCTGCTTGGCCATTAATTTCTTCTGTTTCTTCTAGGTTAATGTCATCTGGAAATGCTTCTTCAGTAACTGGTGTAGCAACATTATTATTGGCGTTACCTGCAGAGTACAAAGGGAAAGAAACAGATGAATTTTCAGTTAACATTTTCAAGGGACCTCTTGTATTGAGAAATCCATCATGGAATGGAAAATGATCTTCATTGAAGATGACATGTCTTGTAATGGATCTAGAGCCTTCAAGACTTAAGAGCTCTGATGCCAAGATAGAAAATGTGTAATTTGTATATCTGATTGTATTGCATTATCAGATGATCATGTACATATATATATACAGTGGTAGCTTGGTCATCACGATCCAAGAATGATGCTAATAGTAATGGCTCTAGCTAAACATAGAAACTAATAATGACTTGTTAATTACAATAAAATACAATCAATTATATTATACAGCAATGATATGAAACAAGTATCAAGGGATTATGTTTAATTGACCCGTGATAAAAAGGTAATAACTCCTTCCTTACAACTCCAATTTAAGAGATTCTGGAACCATTGGAAAGCTAACAAAATTATCTTTGATTGGGCACCGATTTCATGGGATTTGACCAAGAAATGAAGTCCGTAGGTTGTTCCGAAGTTGGTACTCTGAAGCAGAATTGTACAGAAATTCTGGTTATCGGATTAAAGGACTTTAGCAACAAGTATGCGTTTTGCTGAGCTTCAGAGATGTCGGTAGTACTGTATAAGCTCTTTTATCAGGTGGGTTTTCTCGTTAAGTAAAGACATGGCACCCATAAGTCCAAAGCATAGGATTTTCATTTATTAATAGATATGTATGCAAACTAGGTGTAATACCCTAATTTTGCGCTTTTTTAAAAATAAATATTTTATTTAAAAATTATTCCTTATTTTTATGAGAAATACAAAAAAATAGTTTTTTCGATAATTTTGTTTTAGAATTTATTCATTTTGCTTTATTTCTTTTAATTTGTCGCAATTTATCTTTTTATACGAAAATAGTAAAAATATTCAAAAATAGTTTTTACCTTTCTGTTTAAATTTACATTTTTATTTCTATACTTTTCTATATTTTATTTGTATTTTTCTTGCACTTTTTCTATTTTATTTACATTTTCTTCTTTTTATGACAATCTATTTCTCTTGTGGCCAATCACATTGCGACGCCTCATCATTTCCACCTCATAACCATTTTCATTACTATCTTTCCATTAATTTTCTCATTAACCCAAAATTACACAATATCACCAAATTACCACTCACCTAATCCTACCACTATAAATACAAACCTCACATCACTCAATCATCAACCAATCATTTTTCACAAATCCCAATACAAGAAAAATCAGAAAATCACATCCTCCCTCCTCCACCAACACTTTTCCGGCGCCGCCGCCGGAATCCCAAAACCACCACCGGAATTCCAAATTTCGGCGACCTCCAAAACCACTCAAAAATCAAAATCAAATACATTTTCCCAAAGCTTTCGACCCTTCTGAGTCCGATTCCATCGTCCAAATCACCAAAAAACCAGCGGAAACGAGCAGATCGGAGCTTCATTTCGTGTCCGAAATCCAAGTTTCGTTTTAGACCGATTCGAACTCAAAACAAGGTGTACTGATGATGGTTTTTGCTTCTGGACCTGACTAGAACCTTTTCCAATCATCGTTGTTGCAAGTTTTCGCGAGAATCACGTGTTTGAAATTTTGGATCCGAACTTAGTGTTCGTGTTTCTCTCTGTACGGTCATCGATTGAGAAAACTAAACACATATTCGTGATCTACGCAAGAAATACTATGAAATAGAGTATTCGTTTGTGTCAATCGGTGACCGTTCGAACAAGTTGTTGTTTGAACTTGAAGCTTGAAATAAGCTTTCATGGAGTCTGGTACGCGCAAAGCTTGAAGAAGGAGATGGATCCTTGACACGTGTCACGATCTGATTAGTTGGTAACTTTCTTATTGTTTTGTTTTGTTTTTGTTTGTTTTGTTTGTTTATTTATTTGTTTCTTGAAATGAAATGGTTTACTACATCCCTGCCGTGCTTTGAATTGGTTTATGACTTTCGAGTAAAAAAGGTGTTTATCGAAAAAATAAGCACTTATTTCAAAAGAAAGCTTATTCTCATAATCACTTTTGGGATAAGTGCTTAATTCATCTTTTTGCATTTACTTTTTTAAACTATGTTAAAACTTTTATTTGTGATAAAAATAAATCGGACCCTGACGTACGACTCGCGTCCTTGATTTATTTTTATCTCGAATGATTTAAACGCATTAATTAACGTAAAGTAAGCAAGAGCCTGACGTACGACTCGTCTCAGCTTTACTCTATTTTAATCAACATCGTTTAAACAACAATTTCCTCTGATACTAGTTAATGCTTGCAATACTTATTATATCACAATTAAATAGTATCTCAGTTGTTTGTCAGATTTAACTTTTGAGTGAAATAAAGTTGAATTGGGCCCTGTCTTACGACTCGCGCTTTGATTTTATTTTTTTTATTTCATTCAAAATATGGTTTGATGTTCTGAACGTAAGATAAGCGAGAGCCTGACGTACGACTCGTCTTGAGCTTATCTTACGCTTGCTTGCTAAAATGTTCGTTAATTTGCCTCTCTGTCTGTCAATTTCAATTTATGCCTGATTATCTGATTACTCATTTATTTATGTGTCCGCATATTTATTTCGAGTATTATTTAATTGTCGCATTATTACACTGTCATTATCATGCATCGTGCATTTGCATTCTTTGCATCCTCTACCCTTTTCTTTTCTTTTCTGATCTGAAGTCTGTTGTGAAACCTGTCTTTGAATATGAAAGGTGAATAAATCAGTCTCTGTCGTACGACTCTGGCTTCAAATTATTCGCATGCCGTTTAAAACGGAACACTCTTTAATTAAATGAAATGGGAAGGAGCCTGACTTACGACTCGCCTTCGGCTCATTTCACTTTAATTAAAAATGTTCATTTAATAAACTGAATAAAAAGAGGGAGCCTGTCGTACGACTCGTTTCTGCTCGGATGATCCGGTCCCTGACTGACGACTCGTGATTTAGGATCATTCTCATTCTCAAACAATTTCCTAAAATCATAAAAGACACTCAACCCACTCAACTTCTTTTTCCTGCCTCTGTGCAGTCTACCTTTTCAACTGCTTTGTGCAGTCACTCTTTTTTTCAAACTGTCAAAAATCTTTTTAACTGTTTTCTTAAACGGATGACGCTTTATCCATTCCCCTGCTACAGACAAACGCTTAAGCCTCCGAAGCGAGCATACAAGCATACTGTTGTATCAGTGGAATGCGACTTCAGCATCGTTCACTAAAAACAACCAACACACAATCTTTCTTTTCAGGAAGAACTACGTGAGCTTTGACTTCCTCATTGTACTTGGGGGATACGTAGGAGCGAGAGCCTCTCTCGTCAAGCCAAATAATTAAAAACTCTTTTTTTCCTTTCTGTTCAATATGCGGTAATTTAATTCTTTTCATGCGGCTAGTTCTTTTTAAGCAAACCAAAATTCCTCAAATGGTTCCCGTTGAGTACAACGGATATGAGGGGGTGTTAACGTCTTCCCCTCATGTAACCAACTCCCGAACCCGATCTTTAAGGTTTTATCATTATTTTCCTTTCCCCTCATGGGATAAATAAAATATGGTGGCGGCTTCATTGTTTACATTTGTGCATTGCATTTCATCATTGCATATCTGTATATTTTTTTGCGCCGGGTACTACAGCTGGCGACTTCACTGGGGAAGCTTGTGTAGAGAGTTAAGCCTAATTTGGGGCTTTTGGTTTGCTTATTCCAGGTTAGCCGTATCTGTCCTATCTTTTATTTTACCGCCAAATATTGAACTGTCTGGATTTGCTGGCTTTGTCTTCTCTTCTACTCCTTTTTTTCTTTTTGCCTTTATGGCTGGGTTCTTGGTTACAGTGTAATTATGCTCCGTACCCGAGCTAGAGTGATACTCAGGATTAGTTGAGGGATTGTCATGTTGGGCTCCCTGACGAACGTCTCTGGGCTTGGATGTGATGGTCTCGACCAGAATAGATTCACTTGGAATAATTGGACTCCTTGGCTTACGCCTTGCGGGCTTCATGTTTCCTTGTTGGGCTTGAAACTCTGGTGGCCTTTATTAGATGTCCGAAACTTTTGTCTAGGGACCACCGTTTAGAACATGTGTCGAGGTTATAATGTCGACTCATCCAGTTGGTGTTATGATCTCGCCCAGATGAGGTTGCTTTTGGGAAAAGTAATCAAGATTTTGGGTAACCTTATCGACCTAGAACAACATGTGAGAGGGGTGGGTTACAGGTAACTTTGAACTTTTGGCCTCAGAGATTCCATTTTGAAAAGAACCCTGTTGTTATGAATATGGAAGATTTATGACTTTGAGATCAAGTTCGCCAGATGATAAAATGCTACAGTGAATCTATACAGGCATTCCATTTGTACATTTTGCATTCATGACATCCATGCATACATGAAAATAATCATGCATATTCATCTTTCATACAATTACAAAAAAAAAAAAAACGTTGGAAACAGTCTTTGAAAAAAAATCATGCATTTTCATTCATAAAAAAAAAAAATCATGCATATTTCAACCAAAAAAAAAAAAAAATCTCATTTTCATTTATTCATTCCAACAGTTACCTTCCCGGCACCGGTATTTGGTCTAGAAAGTTTTACACTGCACCATGGACAACTGGAAAGAAAAACACGATGCCTTGCAGGGCAAAGTGAATCAGATGGGGGGAAAGTTGGACAGAGTTATAGAGATGTTGTCCAGTTTGAATCTGCCACCAAGACCGGCTGTGGATGAGGTTCCGGTACCTATTGTTGAGATCCTACGAGAGAATGCTTCAGTGACTAATGTGAATTGGCCACCTCATGGTGTACCAATTAGATATGCTCTACCTGAATATGTGCCGTTTGTGTTTGATGTTCCATCTGGTTCCCAAGCTGTCGAGAATCAGAATAGAGTACCTTCAGTTCGTCAAGGACTCAATCTGTCACAAGGGAATTTGGTTGACCCTATGAATGCTCACCAGGGTAATGTGATACATACTGATGTGTCAAAAGTGGACTCTACTATCCCTCAGACAGAGGAGACTATGCAGAAATTCCAGGCTCTAGAGGAGAGATTGAATCTGGTAGAAACGGGTAGTGATCCGTTAGATTTCACAAAGATGTACTTGGTTTCTGATGTGGTGCTCCCACCAAAGTTCAAGATGCCTGACTTCATAAAGTACAAGGGTCTGAGTTGCCCAAAGAACCATCTGATCATGTATATCAGGAAAATGACTTCTTATTCTCATGATGATAAACTGATGATACACTGTTTCCAAGACAGTCTTGCTGAGGTGCCTCTCAATTGGTACATGCAACTCAAGGGTGGTAGTATCCTTTCATGGAGAGATTTGGCTAATGCCTTCCTTAAGCAGTACCAATACAACATGGATATGGGTCCCAGTCGTACTCAACTTCAGAATATGACTCAAAATGATAATGAATCCTTCAAGGTCTATGCACAAAGGTGGAGAACATTGGCTTCTCAAGTACGTCCACCATTCCTAGAGACAGAACTTGTGGACATGTTCATCAACACTCTGCAAGGGGCATACTTAGAAAATATGATTAGTAGTACTTCCTCGGACTTCTCTGACTTGGTTCGAATTGGGGAAAAAATTGAAATGGCGATCAAAAGTGGCAAGATTCAGCTTACTGCTAGTTCTCAAAATGGAAAATGGAAGGCTAGTAATATTTTCACAGATGAAGAAGAGGAGGAAATTGATGCTGATACTTCTGAAAATGACCAGGCTCCTGTTCAATTCCCATATTTTCCATATGTGGCAACAATGCAACATCAGCAGTTCCAAGGATATCCTTTTCAAATGCCTGTGAATTATGTACCACAACAAGCTCAACAATCACAACAGGCCCATCAGCGACTTAGAAAAGTCTTTGATCCGGTCCCTATGTCGTTCAGTCGACTCCTTCCTTATCTTGTACACAGTGGATGGGTGGTTCCTAAGGTCCAAAAGCCATTGACTGAACCATTCCCTGATTGGTATGACGCAGAGGCTAAATGCGATTATCATGCCGGAACTGAGGGGCATACTACTGATAACTGCAGATCTTTCAAGTATAAGATACAAGAGCTTCGTGATAAACAATTGTTGTCCTTCGAGGATGGTGAACCGGTTATCAAAGATAAGCAGTGAATGGGGCATTCAACAAGTTCCTTGAATCTTGGGTTTTACAAGTGATGAACAAATTCTCATGCCAAAAGATGAAGAGAATAATGGAAATAGTCAAGATAGGCTACACCTGTGTTTTTCAAACATAGTCTTTGCAAACTAGCTTTTTATTTCCTTCTTGTCAAGCATTTGTTTGCTTTTAAGATTATCTGTTTTGTCAAGTACTCTTAATATAATAAACATGCATGTTTTTGAAATCAATCCATTTGTATTCACCTCTTTTTCTTATTACTTGCAAATTTGGAGCGAGGATGATGAAAACAAATAACTGATCTTTGCTGATATATGCTTTCAATGGTGAAAAAAAAAACCTAGTTGAGGATGTAAGGCATCGTTTTACTTTCTTTCATTATTTCATTAAAATAAATTTTTTGAATTGAGCCGTTCTTGCATATGTTTGTTGTTATCTGATTCTCCTAGTTTCTTGAGACATATCTTTTTTAGAAAGAAAAAAAAAATCAATTTTGGTTTGATTCTTGACCTGACACTTTAAGAGTATATAGGTTGTTTTGCACTTTAGGCTACGTTATGAAGGTTCAGAAATGATTCAATAAATTCGGTACTGTCTTAACATCTTAGACTCTTAGAAGTATGTAAGATCAATTTGAGTACTGATTTTGACGAAGACCTGAACATAAGCTTTTAGGTAACCCTCAGTAGTTTATCTTAGCAGTCGGCACCATCTTGGACACAAACTAAGTAGGAAATCGAGGAACATAAGTGAATGATCCAGAAATGAAATTTTGCATACTTTGGTTAATGCACTTATTGAGTTAGATGACCCTCACTCGGTTTATTAACCCAGCAGTTGTTGAAAAACCATAGTAAATATACCCATTTAGTAGTTGGTTCAGAGGAGTCTGGTTCTGAACTTGGTAGGGCGGGTTGCTATCCGATCCCCCACAACTGCATTTGGAAGAGAAAGAGGGGTTTACCAAACCGATTTTACCAGCTCCCCTCGATGTATGATCATAATCACTAACAGATTTTTTCTACCATGAGCGTGTACAAGATAACGGGCTTAATGTGATTGCGCTTGAATGAAAAGGGTGAATAAAATTTAAGCAAAAGTTAGAGTCACAATGAAATGCTTCAGATTTGTCTTCATATGATGAGAGTCTTTGACTGCATTATGTTGTTTTGTGTTACTACAGTACCCTTGGTATTGATGTTTATTACTTGGTTTTCTTTACTAGCCGGCAACCACGTATGATTAGAGTTGTCTGTCCTGTTTCAAACCTGCGACTAAAAAAGAGTTACTATTTATGTGCTCAAGGACAAACAAATTTTCAAGTATGGGAAATCTGATAACACAAATTTATATCTTTTTGGCTTGATTTACATGAATCCTAATTGCATGTTATAACCCTCAAAAGACCTAATTGAAGCTAGGTTCACTTTAAAAGCATTCGGGAAATGTATTGTTAAGCTGACTCCTCCAGTTTGTTGAGTAATAAATAATTATCTCTCTTTTCAACACATCGTATGTGTTTCAAAAACAAAAAAAAAAAAAAAAAAAACTTGCATGTGCATTATGTTCAAAACATTTTTCAAAAGAAATGATTTTACTTGCAAATTAGTGCTTGACATTAAAGAAATTGGAACATTGGTCTGATCATGGACAAAGATGATTTGAAGACGCTCCTAGGTAACGGCAAGTCATCTATGAATTCTGCCAATCAGGGGCAAACAAGTTGAATACCCTGCTTATCAAGGTGAATTGGTTCGAGATTTGGTTACACTGCAAATATCAGTTGATCAGGGGCATATCCTTCATGGATTCAATTGCTTGGGGCAAACTATGTCAAGATTACATCTTCCTGAAAGTCACATGTGGTGAAATACGGCAGAACTGTGGTTGTCAATACAATGAATGGTAAAGAGTTTCCACTCTCAGTGCACGCTGTTGTAGTCAAAGAAAGCTGTTGTTTCTCTTTGGAAGCCTGTTTGAACACCCGCCCTGCAACAGAAGCTTGCAAGGGTCCTCATCTCAATAATGCCAGAGTTACTCAGATTCTCGGTGCCAGGAAATTCAAATTTTCTTCAACAGAAACTCATAAATGCATTCATGCATACATGTATTCACGCATACATGCACACAAACTCCTGCATATTATCAGATAATTCATGCGCATTAGTTTTGCATTTAGGCATCAGAAATACATAATCATGCATTCATAAAGCACATGTTCAAAATTTTGTTTTAACAGGTTGCAAACTTGGATCTCTCATTCAGTGAAAAAGGTTGATGTACCTAATTCTCCAACAAAACGGTCATTGAATCGCAATTTTTCAACAAGAAGGGTTGGTGAATCTTTTCCCCAGTGAACTGGTCAACAAAATGTCATCCCCAAGCAGATCAGTCAGTGCAGCATATTTCAAATCATGGTTTTCCAGATTGGTTGGTAACCTGTGTTATCTCTTGATTTTCCGGATTGGTCGGAAGGTTGTCTTTTTCAAGGTTTTTCGGATTGGTCGATAAACCATTTTATATCATAGTTTTCCAGATTGGTTGGTAAGCTATGTTATCTCTTGATCTTCCGGATTGGTCGGAAGGTTGTCCTTTTCATGGTTCTTCAGATTGGTAAAGAAAATATTTCAAATCATTGTTTGCTAGTAAGCTATATTATCTCATGATTTCTACGGTCGACACACCAGTGAAGTGGTAACGATCAATTTTGGAGTTCAGGTACCCTGAGGGGAGAAGACTTCATTTTTCTTTTTTGGTCGACACACCAGTGAAGTGGTAACGATCAGTTTTGGAGTTCAGGTACCCTGAGGGGAGAAGACTTCGTTTTTCTTTTATGGTCAACACACCCGGAGGAGAGGTAATGATCAGTTTTGGAGATAACGCACCCTGAGGGGAGGCGACTCAGCTTTTTATGGTCAACACACCCGGAGGAGAGGTAATGATCAGTTTTGGAGATAACGCACCCTGAGGGGAGGCGACTCAGCTTTTTATGGTCAACACACCCGGAGGAGAGGTAATGATCAGTTTTGGAGATAACGCACCCTGAGGGGAGGCGACTCAGTTTTCTATGGTCGACACACCAGTGAAGTGGTAACGATCAGTTTTGGAGTTCAGGTACCCTGAGGGGAGAAGACTTCGTTTTTCTTTTGTGATCAACACACCAGTGAAGTGGTAACGATCAATTTTGGAGTTCAGGTACCCTGAGGGGAGAAGACTTCATTTTTCTTTTGTGGTCGACACACCAGTGAAGTAGTAACGATCAATTTTGGAGTTCAGGTACCCTGAGGGGAGAAGACTTCATTTTTCTTTTGTGGTCGACACACCAGTGAAGTGGTATCGATCAGTTTAGGAGTTCAGATACCCTGCGGGGAGACGACTTAACTTTTTCTTTTAAAGATCAACGCACCCAGAGGAGAGACGATCATTTGATTCTCAGGTATTCAGTTACTAGTAATTCCAGGTATGTTTCCACCTTCATCCTCCATGTGCATTCATTACCATTACATCACATACACATCACAAAATTAAGGTATTTGTATTTAATTATCTTTTACTTCGAACACGTAAAGACGCAAGTCATTTACGCATTCGAGTATAAGACAATTAAATAGGGGCAACTGTAATACCCTAATTTTGCGCTTTTTTAAAAATAAATATTTTATTTAAAAATTATTCCTTATTTTTATGAGAAATACAAAAAAATAGTTTTTTCGATAATTTTGTTTTAGAATTTATTCATTTTGCTTTATTTCTTTTAATTTGTCGCAATTTATCTTTTTATACGAAAATAGTAAAAATATTCAAAAATAGTTTTTACCTTTCTGTTTAAATTTACATTTTTATTTCTATACTTTTCTATATTTTATTTGTATTTTTCTTGCACTTTTTCTATTTTATTTACATTTTCTTCTTTTTATGACAATCTATTTCTCTTGTGGCCAATCACATTGCGACACCTCATCATTTCCACCTCATAACCATTTTCATTACTATCTTTCCATTAATTTTCTCATTAACCCAAAATTACACAATATCACCAAATTACCACTCACCTAATCCTACCACTATAAATACAAACCTCACATCACTCAATCATCAACCAATCATTTTTCACAAATCCCAATACAAGAAAAATCAGAAAATCACATCCTCCCTCCTCCACCAACACTTTTCCGGCGCCGCCGCCGGAATCCCAAAACCACCACCGGAATTCCAAATTCCGGCGACCTCCAAAACCACTCAAAAATCAAAATCAAATACACTTTCCCAAAGCTTTCGACCCTTCTGAGTCCGATTTCATCGTCCAAATCACCAAAAAACCAGCGGAAACGAGCAGATCGGAGCTTCATTTCGTGTCCGAAATCCAAGTTTCGTTTTAGACCGATTCGAACTCAAAACAAGGTGTACTGATGATGGTTTTTGCTTCTGGACCTGACTAGAACCTTTTCCAATCATCGTTGTTGCAAGTTTTCGCGAGAATCACGTGTTTGAAATTTTGGATCCGAACTTAGTGTTCGTGTTTCTCTCTGTACGGTCATCGATTGAGAAAACTAAACACATATTCGTGATCTACGCAAGAAATACTATGAAATAGAGTATTCGTTTGTGTCAATCGTTGACCGTTCGAACAAGTTGTTGTTTGAACTTGAAGCTTGAAATAAGCTTTCATGGAGTCTGGTACGCGCAAAGCTTGAAGAAGGAGATGGATCCTTGACACGTGTCACGATCTGATTAGTTGGTAACTTTCTTATTGTTTTGTTTTGTTTTTGTTTGTTTTGTTTGTTTCTTGAAATGAAATGGTTTACTACATCCCTGCCGTGCCTTGAATTGGTTTATGACTTTCGAGTAAAAAAGGTGTTTATCGAAAAAATAAGCACTTATTTCAAAAGAAAGCTTATTCTCATAATCACTTTTGGGATAAGTGCTTAATTCATCTTTTTGCATTTACTTTTTTAAACTATGTTAAAACTTTTATTTGTGATAAAAATAAATCGGACCCTGACGTACGACTCGCGTCCTTGATTTATTTTTATCTCGAATGATTTAAACGCATTAATTAACGTAAAGTAAGCAAGAGCCTGACGTACGACTCATCTCAGCTTTACTCTATTTTAATCAACATCGTTTAAACAACAATTTCCTCTGATACTAGTTAATGCTTGCAATACTTATTATATCACAATTAAATAGTATCTCAGTTGTTTGTCAGATTTAACTTTTGAGTGAAATAAAGTTGAATTGGGCCCTGTCTTACGACTCGCGCTTTGATTTTTTTTTTTTTATTTCATTCAAAATATGGTTTGATGTTCTGAACGTAAGATAAGCGAGAGCCTGACGTACGACTCGTCTTGAGCTTATCTTACGCTTGCTTGCTAAAATGTTCGTTAATTTGCCTCTCTGTCTGTCAATTTCAATTTATGCCTGATTATCTGATTACTCATTTATTTATGTGTCCGCATATTTATTTCGAGTATTATTTAATTGTCGCATTATTACACTGTCATTATCATGCATCGTGCATTTGCATTCTTTGCATCCTCTACCCTTTTCTTTTCTTTTCTGATCTGAAGTCTGTTGTGAAACCTGTCTTTGAATATGAAAGGTGAATAAATCAGTCTCTGCCGTACGACTCTGGCTTCGAATTATTCGCATGCCGTTTAAAACGGAACACTCTTTAATTAAATGAAATGGGAAGGAGCCTGACTTACGACTCGCCTTCGGCTCATTTCACTTTAATTAAAAATGTTCATTTAATAAACTGAATAAAAAGAGGGAGCCTGTCGTACGACTCGTTTCTGCTCGGATGATCCGGTCCCTGACTGACGACTCGTGATTTAGGATCATTCTCATTCTCAAACAATTTCCTAAAATCATAAAAGACACTCAACCCACTCAACTTCTTTTTCCTGCCTCTGTGCAGTCTACCTTTTCAACTGCTTTGTGCAGTCACTCTTTTTTTCAAACTGTCAAAAATCTTTTTAACTGTTTTCTTAAACGGATGACACTTTATCCATTCCCCTGCTACAGACAAACGCTTAAGCCTCCGAAGCGAGCATACAAGCATACTGTTGTATCAGTGGAATGCGACTTCAGCATCGTTCACTAAAAACAACCAACACACAATCTTTCTTTTCAGGAAGAACTACGTGAGCTTTGACTTCCTCATTGTACTTGGGGGATACGTAGGAGCGAGAGCCTCTCTCGTCAAGCCAAATAATTAAAAACTCTTTTTTTCCTTTCTGTTCAATATGCGGTAATTTAATTCTTTTCATGCGGCTAGTTCTTTTTAAGCAAACCAAAATTCCTCAAATGGTTCCCGTTGAGTACAACGGATATGAGGGGGTGTTAACGTCTTCCCCTCATGTAACCAACTCCCGAACCCGATCTTTAAGGTTTTATCATTATTTTCCTTTCCCCTCATGGGATAAATAAAATATGGTGGCGGCTTCATTGTTTACATTTGTGCATTGCATTTCATCATTGCATATCTGTATATTTTTTTGCGCCGGGTACTACACTAGGTTTTGGAAAACTTAGTAACTAGACAACTCTCTAAATTGATTAATAAGCTATCTCATAATGCCCCTGCGTGTATTGATTGTGAACTGTATTCGTGTCCTATGATGTTTTAAAGGATTTAGACTTGATATGTGCTCTGGTTTTAACTTCTAAATTGATGAATTTTATAAGTTTTATTAAGATGTATTGGTTCAAGACAACCTTGAATCAGTTCATGTGAGTTTATGAGAAGTAAACATGCAATTTTGGGTAACTTGAACTGATGCATTGATTCAAGCAAGCTTTAAGGTTGCAGATGAAACACATGAACTTTCATGAACCGGTACAATGGGAGAATGAGCCGGTGCATCCCTTCAAAGTTTTTCTTGAATATTTTTAAGTTATCATGTATTGATGCAAGTGAGTTATGAACCGGTGCACACTATCATGAAAGTTGGTTATGCTAGTTTTTAATAAATGTTGAGTTTTATTAAATTACATGAATACGGTTGATCATACATGCTATAAAATGACTAATTCAAGAATGGGTAGTCATGTTAGGAGGGTAATTCCCCTTAGAGCCGAACTTTGATATTTTGAGGATTCGGTGAGTAAGTATATTAAGCATTATTAAGTAAGGTGGTTTAATTTATACCACAGCCCCTTTCTAGCTTTTATGCTATGAGTTTAGCTTTATGCTAAGTATGATTTCTGTGTATATTAGAAATAGAGTAAGTTAAAATAAATGTGAGCTGATTTCTCCGTATCGATCCATTTATATCGGTGACGGATGAGCCGGCCTCTGAGACCCGCTCACCTCAGAGTGTCCGTGAGTTATAAAACGAACTAAGATTATTTGATGTGTTACACTTTTATCATTATTTAGCTATTCAATATTTGAATATGAGTCAAGTTTCTATTCAACTTTATGAATATGAGTTAAGTTAATCTTTTGTGATTATGAGAGCTCCGGTGCTAGTACACCAATGAGAGGGGTAGTGAGGAGCTCACTGAGGCTTAGAAGTCTCACCCCACAATTTTTGATTACAGATATGCTGGTTAATATCAAAAGAAGCCCATGGAGTAGCTAAGAATGCAGATTGAAGATCAGTCATTAGTGTTATTATTATGTTTTATGTTAACATGATCATGATGTATTTCGGTTGAATGACTTGAATTAAGGGATCTATGTTGTTTTGGAGTTTTATTTTGCTACTTCATGTGTTATGTAAGGCTTAATGCCAATGCAATCATTGTAATTTTAATGTATCCAGTATTACTTATAAATATTTTATATCGTATTCTAGATTATCGATATGGGGTTTTATAAATCCTACCAGAACGGTTTTTGAACTGTGGTGTACTGAGGCGTTGTCTAATCCTACCAGAACGGTTTTCTGTATAAAGGCAACGCCGTTTGATAACCTTACTCTAAGGTATGCTTTTAAGAACGGTTTTATCATTTTTCCAAAACAACGGTGTTTTAGCGTCGTAGGTTACCGTTAGAAAACGGTTTCAGTGTGCTACTTTAGAGAACATTCGAAAACCGTTGCCATTGATTATAGTTTTAAAAAAAAAAATCAGAAATCTACCGAAAGCTCCATTAATTCATTCATGCACATGGAAAAAAAATAAGATGGTTATTTGTAGGGTAACATCACTCAAATTCAATAACAAAAAGTCAATATAAACTAGATTAACTTATTCTACATAATACATAAAATGGACGGAGGAATAGTATTCTAACGCCTAATTCTAATGCTTACAAATCTCTACTATAAATTAAAAATCTTTATTGTGGTTGAAGTTTAGATTGAGCACACTTCTAATAATTTATGTTGTTCCTTTTATTCTCCCATGTCTACCCTGCAATTTCAAATAAAAAGCTTACTCTCAAACAGTGATGATTTATAATCTATACATAAGTTAATGCAAAGAAGAAGAAAAAAGAAGACATCTATCAACACATTAAAATGATAAATTGACCCTGCACGCAATTAAAAACGAATCACCAAAACAAACCACAACAAAATGAATGCACAAAAGAGAATTGCAAATTGACTGCACTGACTTAAAACAATAACTACATTTATGCAGAAAATTGAAATTACATGAATCAGAAACAGTTGAAGCATAGGATATGCAGCAAACCAGGAATGCAGCAGCTTATATTTGTGTCAGTGAGTACCGCTTAAAACACAAACAGAACACAGAAGTTCGGTAAAACTAAACTGAAATAGAACATGTATATATAGAAAAGACCTTATATTCATGCAATAGAAAAAACCCTTCAAATGTCCAACAATTATGTGGTCCGTTATACATATGCACTTGATACTATATTTAACCAAATCAAGCAATTACAATTCTAGCTTTTCCCATTTTTATTAATACTTGACATCGATGAAAGTTCAAGTCTACCTTACTTATATTTTAATTGAATAATTACCAAACTTATTGAAGGAAAAAACAAACAAACAAACAAACAATTGGGCTTACCATCATATTGATCATGTGGATTCATCATTGGTCTTCTAGTTCTTATTTATTCACTTGCCTAATTTTACACATAAAGGAATTAAACATTTAATAAGGAAATGTCCCATATCAGTAAAATAAGATATCTAATGACTTTCAAAACAAAAGATGTTTCATATGACAGTTTTAAATATTAAAATACAACACTGATCCTAATTCTAATACAAAAATTAATACATATGTGATGATTTTTCCTTATACCACTCTCTAAGCCAAGCAATTTTAACTACCTGTTTATTCCAAAAGTAACTCATAACCATAGACACTACACTATATATGTAAAAATAACAGAGGTTTATAATAAGGAACTGAGTTATATTTAACTTATTGAAGTAACACAAAGTAACCAAACACAAAGTCACAAACCTCCTCTTCGTGACAGTTCGGTCGTCACCAGTTGCGACAGAACCACCTAAATCAAGAACCTTGCTCACAATATCATTCAAACAATCAGCTATTTTCACTATATGCACTCTGCATATTAACAACTCCTTTGTGGCTCCAACCAAAACTATCTTTGCTTAAATCTATATTCTACAACTAAAAGGATGAGAAAAAAAAGAGAATGAAAACACGATATCAATATCGATGCAAAAATAAAAAAATCATAATTCAAATTCAAAGCCTAGTTCAAAAAGCCTTTACAGAGAATTTGTGAAATTTAACAAAGGGTATCACACACTAAGAACCCACAAATGAGTTCCATACTAATATTTGAAAAAGAAAAAAAAATAGTGCAAATGCTCATTAAGAAATTCAAATACTGGTATAAATTTTGGTATGGCAAAGAAGAAAAGGGAATTAAAATGTTATACCATAATATTAGGAATTTGGAGAGCTCTATCATTTGCTTTGAAAACGAAGAGGATGGCAGAGACTTAATGGATACTTTAACTGTGTGTATAAAGGAATATGTGAAATTCAAACTTGTTAGTGTTTTTGTGTTGGCCTCATTTTTGGCAAAACACAATGTGGAGGACTATGTGCACACATCATTGAAGATGTGAAGAACAATGTGTGCACATCATTCCAGTCTGGAACTTTAGTGACTTATTTACGCGCCATATCTTTCTTGAAGATTTGTTTTGTTTTTGCTTCGCTTACTTGCAGGGTAAGTCGCGCGCGTACTGTGAACCATCAGGGTTACTTGTTAACCTAATTTTATTTGTAAAAAGTATTTTCCAATTATGGAAATATTTTATATGGTTCAAATTTATATTTCTTGGGTCAGAATTATTACAAGAGCTATCTTGGAGCCCAAGACACGTCTACAACCGTACTACTCAGAAGATTATAAATATGTGTGAAGACTAAACCTAATACTCACTTAAGCTGTCATTGAAGATTAGAGTTTTTAGGGTTTGAGTCTTTTGTTCTTTGTGTTATTGTTATTTGTGAGCCTTTGCTTGTGTCACCTAGATGCTTGCATAAGGACTGAGTTTATTGAGTTGTAATCCGAAGCTTTTAAGCAAGGAATATTGTTCATCATTCTAAGCTTTGAAGTACGAGTGGTGTATTATTGTTTGGGGAGTGTTCTCTAAATCTTTGATTGTCGTTTGTTATAGATAACACTGGTCTGTGTTTAGATTGGAAGTGAGATGGGTTTCTCTTACCTATGGGGTACCTAGGTAGAAATATAGCACGGGTAATAAGCGAGTTTCTAAGTTGTAAACCGAGGTGTAAGCCGGATAACTTAGGAATAACATTACACTAGTGGATTTCCTTCCTGGCTTGGTATGCCCCCAGATTAGGACGTTGGGCCGAACTGGCTTAACAATTTCCTTGTGTTATTTACTGCTTTTATTATTTGATTGCTTTATTACTTGTTCTGCAAGTTTGGTTAATGTGCGCACATCTTACCGCACATTATCCTGTCTGATTATTAATTATAAGTAGTACGCCAGAATTTCAAAACTCCTTCCTTTTAATTGTGAATATCAAAAAGATGGTAACTCCGTATTCTGCAAATCCAAGAAGACATGTAAATCAACCTTTTAGAACCAAGAAAGAGGATATAAACACTAGAACAAATAGAACACACAGTCCAAAAGCAAGACAAATAAACTAATAGAACCCTCACTTACAAATGAAAAGCATTCTGGGAAACAACATATCAACATTCCGGGAAACATTATCGAAAATGACTGAATTTCACATTCTCCATAAGCCCCAAAACGCTGCTGTCCAAATTTGTATCAAAACTTAGAGAGCAAAAAAGTTGATGACTAATAATTTACGGTTGTTTAAGAGAACAAAGTGCACAATTTTTCAACTACAAACCCAAAATTGTTAATTAAAAGATACCATAGTAGCAAAACTATAACAGCAATACTAATCAAGTTGAAACTATACTAATCTCAAATAACAAAAACTTAAGATAAAATTTAGGTCCATATATTACTAAAGATCAATTATTTCAATGATAACAAAATGTGAAAAATTGTTGATACAATTAGCAACATTCACCAATCGCAGCATATAAGATGCAAGAAAATGATATACCTAGCTTGTGAATCGCGGGTTTCTTCCTCAATCGCAGGAAACATCATTGTTGTCGCCTTCAACAAACATTGCGCTGTCAGGTTTCAGAACTTTAAGGTTTTAAGGAGTAGAGAAGTGCTTTATTTTTTGGAAATTTAGAGTTTCAAGGGTAGAGAAGGGTTTGTGAGTCTCGAAAGAATGAGTATAGAAGAAGCGGACGACTTAAAGGGTTTCAAAATTGACGTTCTAAGAGAAGCGAGATCACGATCGATAGTTTTGACTGTTTTGAAGCAAGATGGGTCGGTCGATTGCAGGTCACGTTGAATTTGAAGCTGAAGGTGTGAAAAACACAAGAAGGGGGGTTGAAATGTGTTTTGGTAATTTTAAAAACTTCTTCTAAGTTCTGAGAACTTATTAGATGCACCAGCGGATAAACAAACACAATTAACACACACACGCTCAAGAGTAAGGATAGAGAGAGAGAGAGAGACAAGACAAGCAATTTTATACTGGTTCTTCTCACAAACCGAGAGTAGTCCAGTCCCCCTGCACTTCCAAGGGATTTCACTATAATCACCTAGATTATTACAATGCTCAAACACACAAGTAAGAGACTTCCTATTTGCTCAAGCTCACTAGCAAGAGACTTCCAAACGCAAAATGAAATAATAGAAAGTGATAAACACTTGATTGTTAAATCAAGAGTTTTCTCAAGATTACAACTCAAGACTCTAAGACTCTAACACAGAATTCCTAATGAATTAGAAAAACAGAGTGTTAGAAGCACAACAGAATAATATTAAGAAGCAGTGCTTGCAGTCTATGTAAAGGAGTAAAGTTGTATGCGTGTGTAACCTTAATCTTCAATTTGAAGTTCTCTATTTATAGATAGAAAGAAAATAGAGAAGTTTGAAGATAATGACCGTTGCAGAGGTCATTTTCAAGCCAGTTGTGAAAGGACAAAGGTAAGATGGGATATTTGCCATTTCTGGTAATGCTTATCCATTCATTCCTTTTGCTTGAGAATATTCGCCCTTATGAAGTAAAATAGTACTAACGTCATTATCCTTGATGATAAGGATGTAGTACCATGATGCATCAATCAATCACAGCCTTTAATTCAAATGATTTCCAATCATTGAATCACTATCAGTTAACACTAACATTATTGGCTTGATATTGAGAGCCTATGTATCAGACATATGCTTCTGAGTCTTCAGCTTCTGAAACTGTTAGTCTTCTTCATACATTGCTTCTGATTCAACATATCTTCTGAGATGACTTGCTTCTGATTAGCGTAGCTTCTGAGATGACTTGCTTCTGACTTGTAGTAGCTTCTCACTCATTGCTTTTGATATCGTTGCTTCTGATATCCTTGCTAATGCTTGTTTCAGAGCTTCTTTTAATATAAAATTATTCATTCTATATAGTTTAATCTGCACACTTAAAATAAATATTAAAATACCCTATTGTTCATTAATACTTTGTTATCATCAAAACTTCAAAGGTTTAGATCTGAACATCCTTTGTTCCAACAATCTACCCCTTTTTGATTGATGACAAACTTAGTATTAATTAACAATGGTTGTTATTTTAATTGGTCATGTTCAACAAAGGTTCATAAGCTTTGCAGGCTCCCCCTAAGTTTAACAGTGAATAATTAAAATAGTTTAACAACTTAATTTTATTTTGACTCAAATTTTTCATATTTTGACTCTTAGAGGCTAGTTTTGTAAGCTCTCCCCCTAAGTCTGATAATCAATGAAAAAATTACACTATTTTCATCCATCATCATATGAAGAACTTAGTTCAACATAAAATTATATTCTCCAGAATAAACATAACAATAATAATCAAAATGAAATAAACATAAACAGTAACGTATTCTTTTTAATTGGTTTCAGTTATTAGCGCTTATTCATCAATAATTAATGACTCTTACTCCCCCTTTTGTCATCAAACAAAAACAGTTTGTATAAAAAGAAGTAAAGACATTAAATAAGCACGTAAAAAGATCAGTCAAAGCACAACTTCCAATGAGTCAAGTCAGAAAACAGATGCAACTAAGTCATTAAATGACTTATCTGAGAAAACTATGTGACTTAAACTCTATGAAAAGTCTATAAAAGGAGAACGCTAAACCATTTCAATCTACTCAACACTTCGACACAATATTATCAGAATAATGGATAAGGATAGAAGAGCAAATAAAGGTAAAGAGCCTCAAGAAATGAAGAAAGAAGAATCACCACCAGAGTCCAAACCAAAAAGAATGAAAAGCAGAGGTGAAGGATCTTCTTCAGTTCCATTGAGAAGAAGTTATAGAACCAGGTCAAAAATGAAGCCACAAGAACCAATGTATATCAATCTCTTATCAGATTCTGAAGAAACTGATTCTGATTATAGAGAATTTCTCAAGACATATGATCCTGATCAATGTGAACATTCAGATTCCTCTTCTGATTCTGATAAGCCAGATTTGGATTATCTGAGGTACTTGGAGAATTATCATACTCCAACAGAAACCTCAGGCTCTGGTGATTCCCAGAAATCAGATTTAGATTCTAAGTAGATATAGGATCTTATGTAATGATATTCTATTTAATCAATAAAGATTTATGGTTCTGTTTTTGAATTATTTCTATAAATTCTTTGTGCTTAGACATATATTTCAAAACATATTTGAACAGAAACTTAGATAAAACATGCAAACAGTTAAAAGCAAACAAACAATCAATGAAGCAGATAAGATGTTCATGCAATTAACAGAATATAAAACATGTTCAAATATTACAACCAGTATAAAAAAAATTTGTGCTCAAACATAGAATCCTAGGGTTGAGATGAAGAAGGGTTAGAAGGTAGTCTTGATTCAAGCATCATCATCAGCTTCTCAAGCGTTTTGTCAGACTTCTCAGCATTCTTGTTGATAGTTTCCTTTAGTTCCTTCTGATTAGTCTTGACCTCTTCTAATCCAGCTTCCAAAACTAAGAGCATATCTCTTTGTTCCCTTTGAACTTGTTCAACCTTCAGAATCCTATTTTCAGCAGCATCAGAACTTTCAATCATCTTTGTATCAGTATCACCAGGAGTTAGAACATTGACATCTTCAACCATCATCAACTTTTGTTCCAGAATCCTTTGTTCCCTTTCTTCAGCTTTCAGAGCTTCCATCTCATCATGTGATAGGTTAGTTAACATCAGGCGTTCCTTTTGAAGAGCACTTCCAAATGCATTTTCAAATGAATCAGTGAATTGTAGATGTTCATAAACTAACTCATCAACATACTTCTTCTTAAGAGCAACAATGATCAACCTCTGAGCATTATCAATCTCATCAAACTTCTCAATAACCTGACTTGGCATGATGCCATGATCAGTTTTCAAGCTATGCAATCTTCTAACATCATTATTAACAAGTCTTGCCAAAATCTCAATATTAGAAACTGTTTGGCTAGAATGTTGAGTTTTAATGCTTTCTAGGATAGATTGATATGTGATTTCAAGCTCAAAAAAAGTTTGGCAGAAATTTTGCTCAGGGTTAGATGGAGGTGATATAGGGGATTTAGGTGATGGAAGTGTGCTGACAACAAATTCAGGTTGAGATGATGATTCAGTTAAAGGATTAACAATATCTATGATTGGTATGGATGGCATAGTGACAGGTGGAGGTGTGTAGACATGAATTGGAGTGGGGATTTAGTGAGTATCATCAGAATCAGAATTAGAACTAACTTCACTCAAAGTATCACCAAATTTCTTTTTAAGTTCCTCAAGATATGTTTTTAACACAAGAGAAAGTTTTGCAACAGAGGGCTTAGAAGGTGTTTCAGGTAATGTATTTGTCTCAACATGAATGGTTTGAGGTGACAAGTGTTCAGATAACACATCTAGAACAGAAGGTTCTGATATAGGCTCAGATGAAGGTTTGGTTGGAGAAGGAATAACAATGTCAGGTTCAGAAGTAGGTTCATCATTCCTAGATTGTGATTCAACAGGCTCATTAGTAAGAATTTTAGAAGATGTACCTTGATTCATCTAACGTCTGTGAGAAGTTCTTTCTCTGACAATTCTTCTCTCCTTCACCAAAAGAGGTTCATCATCCTCAGCTTCTTCATCAGAATCTTCAACAACAAGCTTCCTCTTGTTTTTGTTATTATCCTTAAGCTTCTTAGACCTTTCTTCTCTTCTCTGATTTTCAATTTCTTCTTCTGTCAGAATCTTAACACCACCAATAGAGTGTGTTTGTGTCTTCAATTTGACTTGGTCCCTCTTAACAGCAGTCTTTGTGACAAAGTCTTGTTTCTTATCAAAACCCAGTTTGGTTATGTCTACTTCATTTCTAGGAGTCTCAACACCATATACATCCTTCCAATGATTGAAACATCCATCAGCAATCTTCTTTCCTTCTTCCACATTAACACCAGGGAAAGAAGAATCAACCACTTGTTCTTCCTTGTTCATCAACAGAGGGTTGTTATGAACAACAGTCTTTCCTTTGACTATGAACATCTTCTTCAAAGACTTTCCATCCACAATCCTTGTTTCCAGATAGGTAGCCTTGACGAATCCAGGGTAGTTCTTTTCAAGAATCTCATGAAAATTGCTTAGATAGAATATATGAGATAGCAATCTAATATGATGACAGTTTGTGTGACCCTTTTCAATGCTATTGTTGATAACTTCACAGAGATGATAAAAAATGTATCTAGGCAGATTCATTTTGACAAATTTGTGAAGATAGTACATGAAGTACTTCTGTTGAGAAGAAATACAGTCAGTACCACCAACCTTTGTAGCAATAGATTCAAACAGAATCTTGTAAACAGCCTTGAAATAAGTTTTCAAGTCTTTTTGCCCAGAGGAGGTAACATTATCAAATAAAACCGCTTGAACAGTTAAATCTTGTGGCTTGTTCTTGTAAGCACCAAGATATATTCCATGATTAGGTAGATTCAATACCTTAGCAATGTGATCAGCAGTGATTTTGATGTCCATTCCAGCAATATTAGATCTTATCTCAGTTTGGGTAAACTCTGAAAGACCCAATTCTTTCCGTGATTTTCCTTTCAACTAAGTATTTTTCTTTATAAACCTCTGAACTTCCAAGTACGCAAATTGTTTATCAAAAACATAAGCTTTCTTCCAGAATTCCTTTACCATCTCTTCATAGATAGGACCATTAAGAATGTTGAAGTAACGTTCTAGACCCTGTTCATAGAACATCTTCTGCATATCATACCCGTTTGCTTTCAGACTTTCAAAATCAACTCTCTTTTGAACGACATTGTGTCTTTTGCGATGCGAAACTTCTTTTGATTTTCCAAATCAACTAGTGGTTTAACCACTATTTCTGTAGGAGGGATTGATTGAGAAGCAGTAGACGACGTTGGTGTAGATGACGAAGCCATTGTAGAAGTTTAGGGTTAGGTTTTGCTAGAGAAGGTGAGAAAGAAACTGAAGAGTTGGAGGTTTAGAGAGAATATGAAAAAGTGTAGGTTGTGAACGTGTTTGTGTGCAAGTGAACAAAAGTGTATATTTTTAGAAAACAAACAAACAAACAAACACAGTACAACACAAAAGGACAAAATAGTCATATTTATTTTAAGCGCTAAACTCATCATTAACCAATACTCAACTAATTGCAACAAGACACGTGTATTGGAAAATTATTTAAATAACTGATGCGTTGGTGGACAGCAGTTAAAAGAAAAAGAACATAAATTGTTCCACTACTACATCAGAACCACTCTTTTGATTCTGATAGTTATCAGAAGTAGTTATACATCAGAACTTCTGACCTTGAGGTTCTGAGGTCCAACATATTCTGATCCTTATCAGATTTTGAAAAATTATTTTACTCAATAGAACCTAACAATCAGGAACAAACACCATGTTGAGATTTTTCTTTATAAAATCAAATCTTTCAATAGCTAAGGGTTTTGTACAGGTATCAGCCCATTTTTTCAGTTTCAACAAACTTGATATCTATCATCCCTTTCTCAACATAATCTTTGATAAAATGATGTTTGATCTATATATGTTTTGCTCTAGAGTGTAAAATAGGATTTTTAGAAAGCTGAATGGCTGCAGTGTTATCACAATATAAAGGAATATAGTGACTGCTTATATGATAATCTTCTAATTGATATTTCATCCAAAGAAGTTGTGTGCAACATTTAGCAGCTAAAATGTATTCTGCTTCTGCTGTGGACATAGCAATGGTGGTCTGCCTTTTGCTACACCAGGAGATAAGGTTTTCACCCATAAATTGGCAACTGCCACTTGTTGATTTTCTTTCAAGTTTATCTCCAGCATAATCAGCGTCACAGAATCCATTTAACTCATATTTCTTGGATTTCTTGTAAAGTAATCCAAAATTACAAGTTGCTTTCAGATATCTAAAGATTTTCTTCACAGTAGTGAGATGAGATTCTCTAGGATCTGATTGAAATCTTGCACATAAACATATAGAGAATAAAATATCAGGTCTAGATGCAGTTAGATAGAGTAGAGAACCAATCATACCTCTATATAACTTCTGATCAACTTTGCCTTCAGATTCATCCAGACTCATGCTTGTAGTTGGGTGCATTGGAGTATTCATAGGTTTACAGTCTTCAAGATTAAACTTCTTCAAGAGATCTTTTGTATACTTAGTTTGATGAATATAGGTTCCTTCCTTTGTTTGATTGATTTGAATTCCAAGAAAGAACTTCATCCCTCCCATCATGCTCATTTCAAATTCCTTTTCCATTAACTTAGAGAAATTCTTGCATAGAGAAACATTAGTTGAACCAAAAACAATATCATCAACATAGATTTGAACGATCAGAATGTCTTTCTTCAAGGTTTTTCTAAATGGTGTACAGTCAACCTGTCCTTTTTCAAAACCATTATCAACCAAGAAGTTACTTAGTCTATCATACCAAGCTCTAGGAGCTTGTTTATGACCATAAAGTGACTTTTTCAGTTTATAAACATGATTAGGGTTTTGAGTATTTTCAAATCCAGGAGGTTGTTTGACATATACTTCTTCAGTGATAAAACCTTTAAGAAAAGCACTCTTCACATCCATTTGATATAGAGTGATACCAAGATTAACTGCATAGGAAAGAAATAACCTGATTGCATCCAATCTAGCAACTGGAGCAAATGTTTCTATGTAATCAATTCCTTCTTGCTGACTGTAGCCTTGTGCAACTAATCTTGCTTTGTTTCTAGTTACTTCTCCTTGTTCATTGAGCTTGTTTCTGAACACCCACTTTGTTCCAATAATGTTTTTGTCTTTTGGTCTAGGAACTAGATTCCAAACTTCATTTCTGTCAAACTGATGTAATTCATCCTTCATAGCTAAGATCCAAGCTTCTTCCATTAGAGCATCATCAACAGTCTTTGGTTCATTGAGAGATACCATGCAGACCATAGCATCTTCCTTTTGAGAAATTGACCTTATTTTCCTTGGACTATCTTTGTTTCCAATGATCAATTCCTCTGGATGAGATGACTTGTATTTGAAAGAATTCTTCTTAATGACTTCTTCAATCTCAGCATCAGAATCACTATCAATTTGAGGAGTTGGAATATTTTCAGAAGGAGCAGTTTCTTGATCATCAGAAGTTGATTCAGGTTCTAAACTTCTATTAACTTCTAAAGTTTCATCTTCTGAATCCTGTTCAGCTGCAATAACTTCAACTTGATTTGACTTATTATCATCAGGCTCTTCGTCATCAAATCTTACATGCATAGATTCTTCAACTGTGTTAGTTTTAGAATAATACACTCTGTATGACTTAGAGCGTTCAGAATATCCAATAAAGATACCCTTGGATGCTTTAGAGTCAAATTTCTTTAAATGAACTTTAGTATTCAGAATGTAACATGTACAACCAAATTGATGAAAATAAGAGATATCAGTTTTCTTCCTTTGAACAATTCATATGATGTTTTATTCAATAAAGGTCTGATATAGATCATATTTTGAATATAACAAGCTGTGTTTATTGCTTCTGCCCAAAAATATTTTGCCAAGTTAGTTTCATGCATCATGGTTCTGGCCATTTCTTGTAAAGATTTGTTCTTTCTCTCTACAGCCCCATTTTGTTGTGGAGTTCTAGGAGATGAGAATTCATGAAGAATTCCATTGTTTTCACAAAAGATTTCAAAAGGTTCATTTTCAAACTCGCCACCATGATCACTTCTAACTTGAACAATTTTTAAGTCTTTTTCAACTTGTATTTGAGTGCAAAAGGTTTTAAACACATAATATGTATCATCCTTTGATCTAAAGAATTTAACCCATGTCCATCTACTGAAATCATCTACAATGACAAGTCCATACTTCTTACCATTTATTGAAGCAGTGCTAACTGGTCCAAATAAATCAATATGAAGCAATTTCAAAGGCCTTGAAGTAGAGACAATGTTTTTATCTTTAAAAGAACTTTTGAAAAGCTTCTCTTTTTGACACGAACCACAAATTGTATCTAAATGATATTTTAAAACAGGTAGGCCTCTCACAAGATCTTGCCTGCTAAGCTTAGAGATTAATCTCCAGTTAGCATGACCCAGTCTCTTATGCCAGACCCACTTTTCTTCACTCAGAGTCAGAAGACAAACAACTTGTTGTTCTACTAATTCAAAAAGATTGATTTTATAAACATTGCCTTTTCTTTTACCTTTGAAAACAATAGACTTATCAGAGTATCTGTTTACAGTACATGTGTTCTTATTAAACACCACTTCATAACCATTATCACATAATTGGCTTATGCTAAGAAGGTTATGAAAGAGTCCATCAACAAGAAGAACATCAGAAATAGTAAAGAAGGAATTACCTACTGTACCAATACCAATTATTGTTCCTTTTTGGTTCCCACCAAATCCTACATTTCCTCCTTTTTTCAGAGTCAGGGTGAGGAATAAATGTTTTTCTCCCGTCATGTGTCGAGAGCAACCACTGTCCAGGTACCATGTGCTTGAGCTTTTCTCTCTTTGAGTGCAAACCTGCAACATAGACTATTTCAGATTTTGGTATCCACAACTTGTTGAGTCTTGATGGGTTAGTGTAGGCCTTGTAGAAGTATGATTTTTGAAAGATAGTTTGAGGAGCATACTTCTTCTTGCCAAAGCTTCTAATAGGTTTCACAGACTTTGTATTAGAAGTACTAGCTTCTGAAGTTCTCAGAACCTTAGTTGTTTTAGGAACTGGTCTCTTCAGAATCTTTACTTCTGAATATCTCATTTTTGAATTTGAGTTATCTAAAGTCTCTGAAGTGTTATCTTCTGAAAATTTTGATTTACCTTTATCCAAAACAGAAGTTTGTGAAACTTTCTTAGAATTACCAGCTTCTGATATGAAAGTGGGATAAAGAGGAGGAGGTGTTTTGCTCAAACAAACAGACTGACTTGATTTTCCTTTATCAGAAGATGCAGAATAACCAAGTCCATATCCTTTGTTCTTGCTCACACTGTAAATCATGGAAGCAACTTTGCTCTTGTTAACATTATGTTTAACAAACTCATGAAGAGCAACTTCGTGCTTATCATGTGATTTGTTACGAGCAACACAACCTTCTTCAAGCTCTTTGATTTTCAAAAGAGATTCATTATATTGAGATTGAAGTTGGTCAGATTTCTCTGTAAGCAAGTCAATTTTAGCTTTTAAACTTTTGAAATCATTTGACTTGTTTATGTATTGCTTCATAGTGTCTCTGAGAGCAATAAGAAGCTTATCATGAGGGAGTTTCGAAATTACCTCATCAATATCATCAGTGTCAGATTCATCATCCATATCAGATTCATTATTAGAAGAGATGTTGTAGCCATAAGTGCTATATTTGCTTCCTCATCATCTTCATCTTCATCTGATAACTTCTCAAGGTCCTCAAAAGTTGCCATGAGACTCTTCTTTACTCTGTTCTTGAAGTTGCCCTTTTTCCCTTTATCATTGGAGTTTAGATCAGGACAATCAGCAATAAAATGACCAGTCTTCTTGCTGTTGAAACAACTATTTTTGGAACCATCTTTCTTTTCTTTGACATTGGAGCTTTTGTTCCCATAACTCTTAGAACCAGAACTTCTTCCAGAAGCTTTGTTGTTTTTGTACTTATTCCATTTTCTGAATTTTGAAAGCAGAGCAAAAAGTTCCTCATCTGATCCATCCTTCTGATCATCTACAGAAGATTCATCAGCATCAGATTCAATAACCTTAGCCTTTAGAGCTTTAGGAGATTTCAAAGTTGTTGGCAAAGGCAATGACTTTGATTTCTTCTTGGGCTCATCAGTAGCTAGTTCCATCTCGTGACTTATAAGAGAACTAGTTAACTCTTTCAGGCTTAGAGTATTGAGATTCTTAGCTTCTTGTATAGTAGTGACTTTTGGTCTCCACTTAGGTGGTAAACACCTCAGAATCTTCTTAACATGATCAGCAGTGGTATAACTCTTCTTTAAGACTCCAAGACCAGAAACCAAGATTTTAAACCTTGCATACATTTCTTCAATGCTTTCTGTGTCTTTCATCTTAAACATTTCATACTGATGAACCAGAAGATTTGCCTTTGCTTCTTTCACCTGTTGGTTTCCTTCATAAGTAGCACACAAAGAATCATAAATACCCTTAGCAGTAGATCTGTTTCCAAGTTTCAAAAATTCATCATGAGTGATACAACTAGCAAGAATAGATATAGCTCTGTTATGTCTTTTCCATTCTTTCTTCTGCTCAGCTGTGAAAGTGCTTTTGACAGCAGTTGTAGTTTTACCATCTTCATCAAGCTTGTCTTGAAAACTAACACCTTCTTCAATGATGTCCCACAAACCTTCATCTTCAGCTATGATGTGAGGGTAGATTTTGTATTTCCACCAAGCAAAGGTTGATTGTTCACCAGTGAACTTAGGTGCCTTGTTGTAGTTTCCACCAGATTTCTCAGACTTTTCAGAACTGTAATCATATGGAACAACAGTTTTCTTTGGACTTGAATCTCCAGACATAGTGAGAGAGAGAGAGACGAGACAAGCAATTTTATACTGGTTCCTCTCACAAACCGAGAGTAGTCCAGTCCCCTTGCACTTCCAAGGGATTTCACTATAATCACCTAGATTAAACACACAAGTAAGAGACTTCCTATTTGCTTAAGCTCACTAACAAGAGACTTCCTAACACAAAATGAAATAATAGAAAGTGATAAACACTTGATTGTTAAATCAAGAGTTTTCTCAAGATTACAACTCAAGACTCTAAGACTCTAACACAGAATTCCTAATGAATTAGAAAAACAGAGTGTCAGAAGCACAACAGAATAATATTCAGAAGCAGTGCTTGCAGTCTATGTAAAGGAGTAAAGTTGTATGCGTGTGTATCCTTAATCTTCAATTTGAAGTTCTCTATTTATAGATAGAAAGAAAATAGAGAAGTTTGAAGATAATGACCATTGCAGAGGTCATTTTCAAGCCAGCTGTGAAAGGACAAAGGTAACATGGGATATTTGCCATTTCTGGTAATGCTTATCCATTCATTCCTTTTGCTTGAGAATATTCGCACTTATGAAGTAAAATAGTACTAACGTCATTATCCTTGATGATAAGGATGTAGTACCATGATGTATCAATCAATCACAGCCTTTAATTCAAATGATTTCCAATCATTGAATCACTATCAGTTAACACTAACATTATTGGCTTGATATTGAGAGCCTATGTATCAGACATATGCTTCTGAGTCTTCAGCTTCTGAAACTGTTAGTCTTCTTCATACATTGCTTCTGATTCAACATATCTTCTGAGATGACTTGCTTCTGATTAGCGTAGCTTCTGAGATGACTTGCTTCTGACTTGTAGTAGCTTCTCACTCATTGCTTCTGATATCGTTGCTTCTGATATCCTTGCTTTTGATATCCTTGCTAATTCTTGTTTCAGAGCTTCTTTTAATATAAAATTATTCATTCTATATACTTTAATATGCACACTTAAAATAAATATTAAAATACCCTATAGTTCATTAATACTTTGTTATCATCAAAACTTCAAAGGTTTAGATCTGAACATCCTTTGTTCCAACAGAAGGCTATTGTGGTTGACTGTTTTGAACTAAATTCATCGATTGATCTCTCAAAACCTCCAATCTCTTAATCGATGAATTTGAAGCCTATTGGAAGTTTTGACTGTTCTATCCTGCGATTAAAAATCCTTATTGTGGTTGACTGTTTTGAAGCAAGAGGGGTCGGTCGATTGATCGATTGGAGGTTTTGAGAAGGATATATTCATCGATTAAGAGATCTGACAAAGTTTGATGCAAGAGGGATGAGAAACCTCCAATACTCAATTTCATAAAGTTGTCGATGCAAGATTGACCAAATTGAAGTTCGATGCAAGAGGGATGGAGGAGATTTGAGAAATTGGAGATGGAATGAGAGATTCTTAGAAGTTTTGCATTAAAGGATATGCGCTTTCAGTGAGATGAAATATGGGCACAATTTTAATTTTTTATAATAATAATAATAATAATAATAATAATAATAATAATAATAAGGTAAGTAAGAGTACGGTTTCATTTGTTCAAAAAACATAAAAAAAAAAAAAGCAAAGGTAAGAGTACAGTTCATATTAAAGAAAAATAGAAATTATACCACAACGATTTTTAGGTGTTTTCGAAAAGAAGCAATTAAAAACCGTTCTCCTTGCTAATACTAGAACGAATTAGAGTCGTTGTAAAAGATTTACAAAAAATTTATATGCTACTGCAACCAAATATAAAAAACCGTTGTTTATGGTACTTTAAGAGAACGGTTTTTTTACTTTTCGAAATTTAGGCGTTGCGGTAGGCCTAAAATGTTGTAGTGAAATCACCCCTTGTACAATGAACAAGGATAAAGAAGAAATAAAAAGGTAAAACCTTTGGCCGGCTGTTTGGATGAACAAAGATATTACTATATTTTTTTCTCATGTAGTTTAGTGGTTAAAATTTCACCTTTTAAAAGTAAATAAATGGGTGTATAAATATTCAAACCTCAATCCCTACATATAACAAGTAATGTCTTTTTTTTTACAATGTTCTTACTAATTATAAGTAAGCAAAGCTCATAGGGACAAATGTATAATAAATTCATTCAGACAAATAAAATGTATACTAAATTTAATGTGACAAAAAGTTGACTATATTTAATCAAAAAATAATAAATTGTGTAAACAAAGAGACAAAAAGTTGACTATATTTAGTCAAAAAATAATAAATTTACTATATGTATAGTAAAAGAAAAATGAGATAATAAATGTAAAGTAAAAAAATTGGTCAAAGTTTTTTACAAAAGTTTGTGTCTTTTGAATTATATATATGGTGTGTGTATATGTGTATCAACTTGACAACTCTCTCCCATTGAATCTTCAAAATGTTAGCCAAATATTGTGTTGCCCTCTTCCTTACTATTCTATTTGTTCTTTGTAGTGCTTCACCCGATGCCAAGAACCAAGACAATCAAAACATAGATATCGGAGTCCAACTTAACATTAACATTAATCTCAAAAGCGTAATGCCTCAAAATGCAAAATGGGTGAACTTTGATTGTGGAAAAGAGGGAAGTTTTGTACTACCATCAGGAAAAACTAATGACATGCATATTTCTAGAGATCAGGCTGCATCATGTCATGTGAATTGGGGTCATTCAGAGGCCACTGTCACTATATTTGATGCAAAGGAAGACAATTCTCATTTTACAGTTCATTGGCTCATAAGGCCAGATGGTTTTTATCATAGTTTTGACAATCAATTTTGGGAGAAAAGGGTTAGTTGGGAACATTAATTGATAACAAAATGTTGTTAATTCCATTGATATAATAATAATTTTTCATAATTCAAATCCTAATAATCATATTCCTTTATCCTACTTTTTTTGTTTGATTTTTTCTTCATTTCATCTTTAGAGTATGCAAAGTTTTACTTTACCTTTTCTATATTGCAAAATAAGTTCAACATAATTTGAGATATAGATAGAGGATGAGAAATGATGAAGTGCCAACATATATAGTTGTGATGTTTATCTTTATTTTGATATTTAGATGATCTTAATTTAAAAATAAAATAAAATCAAGATTCATATTTATTATGATAAAATATATTTCTCACCACTCAAACACTATTTTTGACCGTGTCCACTCAAACCTTTTACTATACTTCATTAGGTCATTTATTAAGTAAAAATTTATTTTTTAAATTTATTGAATAATTTATATATTTTGCATATAATATAGATCAGATACGGCATCAGTTATTTAATGAATTAAAAAAAATGTAAATTTAAGCTTATTTAATGATTTTTTATTTTACGTAAGCTTATTTAATGATGAAATGAATTAATTTTATTTTATTTTACATAAGCTTATAAATGTTTACCACTACAGGGATTGTAATTTTCTAAATTTATTGCCCTCTCATCATCGCGATAGTAGTTGGGATGTCAACGGGGCGGGGAAGGTGCGGAGGCTGTTTCCCCGTTCCCCGCCCTGCCCCCAAGAATTTTCCCCGTCTTCGATCTCTTCCGTGGGGGAAATTTTTTCTCCATCTCCATCCCCACGGATGCCCATAGATAATCTCCATAGATAATCCATTACTTGATGCAAATTGACATTCCTAAATAGTAGATTACGAATTGACCTTTCATTTTTTTAAGTGAAAACTCATTTCATTTTCTAAAGAAAAACAAGCACATAGAATCAATTAAAAGTCTCTGGAAAAAAATTAATATATGATAAAAAAAAATTGAGACAATTTTTAATCCTTGAATAACGTCTTAGAGGTTCAGACTATATGTTTAACAAAAAAAATAGAGTATAATTGATAAGTTAGTATATATTTAGAGTATGAACTTATAATTAAAGCGGATAAACTAGCGGACTCAATTTGTAGTATTTGGTAAAATTAGCGGTTGAATTTATTTATATATATTAAATGACATAAATAAAAAATGTATCTACAATTAACTACTATTTTTTACGACATGGGTAAAATTGGAAAAAAAATATAAATTTTAAGCTAATTGAACTAACTTATCAAAATAAGCTATAAACCAGTAAAAATAAGCTACAATACTACTAGAAATCTCGCCTTCAGAGACCAATTTAGTAACAAAAAATCAGAAAAATCGATAACTAAATCCATTAGCGGCCAAATTCAACGACTAAATATTAGCGACTGAAACAGTGACCATTTTCAATGATTGATTTAGAGAATTAATTGAGAGACCAAAGAGACTACAATTTATTACGTCAAAAAAAAAAAGAGAGACTACAATTTACGATGTGATGTGTGACGCGATAAAAGACGCTATTAGTGATTGATTTGGTGTGACCGCAATTAAAGAACCTTTTTGTGATTGATGTAGAATTAATTTCTCTGCTTGTTAGGAATGAGTTAGCGACAAAATTAAAAATGTTGTATGTTAAATTCGGTCTTTATTTCTGTGTAATGACTTTTTTTTAGTATTATTTTTTTTATTTGAAAATTTCTAAAAGTAAATTTTTAGATCTAATATAGAGTGCTCTTGTTATGGCTTTTTTTTTCAATGATTTTTAGTGTATTGCTTTTGTGTTAAAAATAATTTAACAAAGAATTTTTTATAAAAATTTCAAATGAAAAATCAGTTTAAGCATTTTATCATTTTATCATTTTGTTATAAATTTTTTTGGATCATAAAATTTAAAAAAACTCTAAAAATAACTATATCAAATAGTTTTTCATAAAAATTATTTTTTAGAGATAGCTTTCTTTGAAAATTATATTTAAGTTATTAAATGTCAAAAACATTCTTTTTAATTTATAAAAGAAAATGAATTTGTAATAATTTTTACTATTTTTAGTCAATTTATTGTAAAAAACATTTTTAGAAATACAAAAAAAATCACTTTTTTTTTATAGCTAAAACAAACGCACCCTTAATATCTCTAAAAATATTTGTAACCACACTAAATAATTAAGGCTTAAATATTATTTTCGTCTCTCTATGTATGTGAAATTATAGTTTTAGTCTCTGTATCAATTTTTGTACTAAATAAGCCCCCGAATCAACCAAAAGTTTTGCTTTTGGTCCCTAAAGCTAAAATCCGCAGGAAAATTCCCAATTTCATGAAGATTTTCCTACGAATTTTTCTGCGGATTTTTACTTTAAGGACTTAAATAAAAAAAGTTTGGTTAATTAAGAACTTATTTAGAACAAAAATCGATACAAGAACTAAAACCAAAATTCCGCGTACATCAGGAACGACAATGATATTTAAGCCAACAATTAAACATACACACAAATACATATTAAAAAAAATACATAACCAATCCAAAATATAACTAAAACCAAGTTGTCACTACTACAAAAAGAAGAAACATATCTCAAAAAACAACTCCTAGAAAACATACAAAAGTATGTCACCACTACACTTGTCATTCTTTATCTAAATATTCACCACCATCAGACACACCATCATTGTCATTAGCAATATTATCTTCATGAACTTGATCTCCGGTATATATTTTTTTTTGAACAAACCAAAATGATATATATATATATATATATATATAGATGAAAAAGACACGCCTCAGCACAAGGTGTGCTAGACCATATCAAAAGAGTTTACAAACAAAAGCACCAAAAACACATGCCAACCACAAATCAAATACCCAAACACAATAAGGGATTTACCCACCAAGTATGTAAATTGACCCATATTCCCGAATACTGTGATCGTAACCACCAGAAAGAATAACGCTTAATCAGGTCCATCAGATGTGTAATCGAATGCGCCGAGTTCTTGAATAAGCGCTGATTGCGCTCTGTTTAAATCACCCAAACACAAACCAGCCAAATCAGCTGCATAAACTAACGGCTACCCCGACTACCCCGTGCTACACAGGTGAACTGTATGAAGTGAGCAGTGGGAGTCGAAGGATCCACCATCGCGAAACCAATCCAAGACCTGACAAGCGTCCACAAAGATCAAAAAACCCCACAAGAAAAAAAAAAGATGTTGGGCCGTCTCGATGTCACCAGAGCCTGAAACATAAAACTGATCCGCTGTAGAAATAATGCCTCATCGAATCAAATTTGTCTTCGTCGGTAGCCTGTCTCTAAGAAGTCTCCAAGCCATAATAGACACTTTAGAAGGGACATGTCTATGCCAGATAAGGTCTTCTGTATCATCTAACGGAACCTCCTCCTGAGTAGTCAAAAGCTGATAAACTCCACGCACTGTATACCCAATCTCTGGATCAGAGCGCCAACGCCAGACATCAGGCACCTGCTCCTGTAACTGAAAATCAAGTAATAAGTCCTGACACTCCCCCAACATCTCCTCCTCCCACGCCCATAATGTTCGTCGCCACTCCCACGCCTCCCCTCCTACCCCCCACCCTCGCGAAAACATCTCGGCCACAGTATGCTACTTGGTCTCTGTCAAATCGAACAAACGACCAAAAGTAACCCTCAATGGGACACCCCCCAGCCAAGGATCCAACAAAAAAAAAGTATCCCTACCATGTCCAACCCTCCTCACGACACCCTCCGCAAACCATCCTCCATCAGCCCCTCCCTCCCCATCCCTCCCATCCCTAATCTTCACTATCGCCCGCCACCACGCCGACCCACTCCTCCCCCCATCATACAAACGACCACCCTCCACACCATATCTAGCCTCCAACACCCTATACCATAACCCCCCCCCCCCCCCGATCCACCAACAACCGCCAACACCACTTCCCAAGAAGAGCAGTGTTAAACTCCCGTAACCGCCGAACCCCCAAACCTCCATACTCCCGACGCATACAAATAGATGTCCAGCTAACCCAAGGAACCTTCCTAGAATCCTCACACCCCCCCCCCCCCCCCAAAAGAAAGTACGCAAAATAGAGTCAAGGGAAGAAATGATACCTGTGGGAGCTCTGAACAAGGAAAGTGCATAGACCGGAAGAGAGATCAGAACTGATTTGAGCAATACCAAACGACCACCATAGGACAAGAAACGACTCTTCCAGCTAGACAATCGCTTTTTAACACGAGACAACACCGGTTCCCAAAAACCTAACCGTCTTGGATAACCCCCTATAGCAAGGCCTAGATAAACAAACAGAATCTTACCTACTCTACATCTCAAAGCACTCGCTGCCTCGACTAACCAGTAATCCGGAATATTGACCCCGACCAGCATGCTTTTATGGAAATTCACCTTCAAACCTGACATAAGCTCGAAAAGCATAGCATTAGGACTGCCCGCAGCGTGATGACACGAAATCATATCGTATTTTTAGCTTAATTTAGAGTAATTTTAGTTGCATTTGCATACGTATTTATTTCATTTATGCCTTTTTATGTTAGTATTTGATTTGTTTTTAGTTTTGTCGAATAAAATAGGTCGGAGAAGAGAATTGAGCAAAAAGTATCAAAAACGGAGCAAAAAGGGGGTGCAAAGCCCAAATTCGCGCAGCCCAGAAAGGAGCCCAGCAAAAATGGGCATTTGCCCAAATCTGCTTAGTGGCGAGCGCCACAGGAGGGGTGGCGAGCGCCACCAAATGCAAGCCCAAAGTGGCGAGCGCCACAGAATGGGTGGCGAGCGCCACCAATTGTGAAAGCTCAGTAGAAACTGATTTCTGCGCGACGTGGGGAGCAAGCACGCGTCTGATCAACAACTTTTCCTAACCGTACGGCCAAAGTGATGAGATCAAATGAGACATATCCATTCCTACTTTGGTGGATCGGAGCAGCAAAAATCCTCTATAAATAGGAAGCTCAATTTCAGAATTTTCTACGCCTTATTTTCAGTACAGTTTTAGTTTCCTGTTACAGTAACTGTAACGGTATTTCCACACCAGGAATCCGTTTTCAGTTCTGTTTTCACTTTCCTGTCAAGAATAATATTCCAGTTATTTTAGTCAAGTTAATTCAGCATTTATTCCAGGTTTTTTAATTAATGTTTTTATTTAATTATTTAATTATGCTTTATTTAATTTTCTGTTTTTGTTTATTTAATTTCTTTACTATGTCTAGCTAAATTCCTAGATATCGGTATGTAAATTAATTCTCCGAAGGGAATTTAATAATGATTTAGCGCGTACTTATTAAACTATTTTTCTGATTCAAATTCCTAATTTAATTCAAAGCTTTTGAACGAGAGTAAAACAAAGCAACTAAGGTTAAAGTCAATAGAGCGAGAGTTTGAGGCTTTAACTAGATAGTAGGAATTTGATATTAATCTTTGAACGAGCGAGAGCCACGTTAGGATTAATTAGAACTAATTGATTTTCAAAATATACTTTCGAAGCTAAGGTGGTAGAAAAGTGACAGTAAAACTCCTAGCTTAGAAAGTATGGTTTTTATCAACAAAACGAGAGTGTGAGGTTTAAACCTTTAAATTGACAAAGTTCTTTTGAAAAATAAACCCTTTTTCGCGCGCTATTAATTTATTAAATTCCCGATGGTTAATTAAGTAACATACCGATATCCCGCTTTTATTAATTAATTTAAGTTCTTAATTTTAATTTCTTTAATTCTAAAATTATAAACAAACCCTATTATTCAATAGCCTTAGATTTACAAAGTAACGACAATAATACGGTAGCTCGACTGTTGGTCCCTGTGGATTCGATATCTTTTAAAACTACACGACGAGACTGTGCACTTGCGGTCATAAATATTTATTGATACACAAATCGTCGATCAAGTTTTTGGCGCCGTTGCCGGAGACCAATTTAGTCGATATTGTAACTCCGTCGTTACACCGTAGAGACTAAGGTGTTTTTAAATTTAAAAATCGAAAAAAAAAATAATAAAAAATAGTTTTTTAGGATAAGTCCTTTGAGCTTAAATGTATAACTCAAACCCCTTTTATAATGACTATCCTCAAAATTACAAGTACCCTAATCATAATTTCCCTTATAACTACCAGCCTCAACCGTCCCCGTACTTCGAGGGACAATACCCTAACTCTCAGTACAATTACTATCCCCAACATTTCGAGGAACCGGAAGAATCCTTGAGTCCTAGCCTATTAGCGGTATTTAATGAATTTATGGAAACCTCCGCTAATGCTAAGCTAGAGCGACAATTTAGAGAATTTATGAGAGTACAAACCCTCGCAAATGAAAGGATTAGGCTACACAATCTCGAATATATCAAAGCCCTAGAGAAGCTCAACGATATGGTCGACTCAGTAGCGACTGGCCAAGAGTCAATGGAGACGCAAATCTCCCAGCTCGCTCAGTCAGCCATAAAACTCTCTCATGAGAGACAAGTAAACGTTGTAGCAAGCTTTGGTGAAAGCTGATGACACGAAATCGTATCGTATTTTTAGCTTAGTTTAGGTGAATTTTAGTTGCATTTGCATATGTATTTATTTCATTTATGTCTTTTTATGCTAGTATTTGATATGTTTTTACTTTTGTCGAATAAAATAGGTCGGAGAAGAGAATTGAGCAAAAAGTGTCAAAAACGGAGCAAAAAGGGGCTGCAAAAGCCCAAATTCGCGCAGCCCACAAAGGAGCACAGCAAAAATGAGCACATGCCCAAAAACACAAAGTGGCGAGCGCCACAAGGAGGGTGGCGAGCGCCACCCAGCACAAGCCCACAGTGGCGAGCGCCACCAAATGAGAAGCCCAGTGGAACTGAATTTCACGTGACGTGGGGAAGAGGCATTTGTCTGATCCGTTTTCTGTTCCTAATCGGACGGATATTGGATAAAATCAAAAGGGAGCTTATCATCTCCTATTTTTGTGGATCGTAACCAGCAAAATTCCCCTATAAATAGAAGCTCAAATCTCAGAACCGAACACGCATTATTTCCTTCAGTTTTCTGTCAGTTTAGGTTTCTAGTTACAGTAGCTGTAACGGTATTTCCACACTGGGAATCCGTTTTCAGTTCTGTTTTCACTTTCCTGTCAAGAATTCTGTACCGGTTATTTTCGTCAACTTTAATTCAAGTTATTTCAGCATTTTTATTTCAGGTTCTTTTTAATGCTTTTATTTAATTATTTATTTATGCTTTATTTAATTTACAGCTTTTATTTATTTGTTTCTTGCTTTATGTCTAGCTAAATTCCTAGATATCGGTATGTAAATTAATTCTCCGAAGGGAATTTAATAATGATTTAGCGCGCATTTATTAAACTATTTTTCTGATTCAAATTCCTAATTTAATTCAAAGCTTTTGAACGAGAGTAAATGAAAGCAACCAAGGTTAAAATCAATAGAGCGAGAGTTTGAGGTTTTAACTAGATAGTAGGAATTTGATATTAATCTTTGAACGAGCGAGAGCCACGTTAGGATTAATTAGAACTAATTGATTTTCAAAATATACTTTCGAAGCTAAGGTGGTAGAAAAGTGACAGTAAAACTCCTAGCTTAGAAGGTATGGTTTTTATCAACAAAACGAGAGTGTGAGGTTTAGACCTTTAAATTGAGAAGGTTCTTCTGAAAAATAAACCCTTTTCCGCGCGCTATTAATTTATTAAATTCCCGAAGGTCGATTAAGTTACATACCGATATCCCGCTTTTAATTAATTTTAAATCTTAATTTTAAATTTTCTTTTAAAAATTCCAATCAACCCTAAACATCTATTAGCCTTAGATTTACACCGCAACGACAGAAATACGGTAGTTCGACTGTTGGTCTCTGTGGTTCGATATCTTTTAAAACTCAACGACGAAACTGTGCACTTGCAGTTATAAAATATTTATTGATACACAAATCGTCGATCAAGTTTTTAACGCCGTTGCCGGGGACCAATTTAGTCGATATCGTAACTCCGTCGTTACACCGTAGAGACTAAGGCGTTTTTTTTTTAAATTTAAAAATCGAAAAAAAAAAAAATAACAAACAATTTTAGGATAAGTCCTTTGAGCTTAAATGTATAACTCAAACTCCTTTTATAATGACTATCCTCAAAATTTCAACTACCCTAACCATAACTTCCCATATAACTACCAGCCTCAACCGTCCCCATACTCTGAGGGACAATACCTTAATTCTCAGTACAATTACTATCCTCCCTATCTAAATCCAAAAGAATCCGTCAATCCTAGCCTATTAGTGGTATATAATGAATTTATGGAAAATTCCGCTAAGGCTAGTCGAGAGCAACGATTTAGAGAGATGATGAGGGAACAAGACCTCATAAATGAACGGATTAGACAAACCAATCTCGAAACCCAAAGGATGCTCGACGCCATGGTTTCCTCAACAGCGACTCCCCAAGAGTCGATGGAGACACTAATCTCCCAGTTCACCCAGTCAACCATAGAACCCTCTTACGAGAGACAAGTAGACGTCGTAGCAAACGTTAATGAAAGCGAGATTGAGAGGGCTAGTGAGGACAGTAACGTTGTTGAGAGTTGCAGCGAGGAAAGAGTGGAGATCGAAGAAGCATCACCGATAATCCTCCCTAGTGAGGTAGTCGAAGAGGTAGAGAAGGGAACACTGCAAGTTTTCCCTGCTCCCTATATCCCACCAATCCTTGCTCCCCAAGGAATAGTAAAGGCTAGAGTAAACCCAACTCCCCAACCATGTGAAAAGAAAAGGAATGTAAAAATTAACACACATGGGGATGAGGGCGCAAATAGAAAGAGGAAAATAGGGGAAAGAAAATTTGAAGAGAATGTTAATACAAAGAGGATGAGAGTAACATTTGGAAAGGCGAGTGAAAGTCCTAAGTCCAAAGAACGGAGGACACTTGAAATTGAACCAAAACCTCCGCCTGAAATTGATAAAATTCCTTTTCTCCCAAACCACAAAATAATAGAAGAGGGCAAGGAAGCTGAACCGCCCTATAGGAGAAAAAAGAGAAAAAGCGAGGGGTATGTGAGAGTGCGTGATAAGTGGCCGTGGAAATCGTTCCCAATCCGGCCATCACAAGCAAGTTAAAAAACACAAAACTGTCGAGCTCACCGACTTTAAACAAAGCGCTTGGTGGGAGGCAACCCACATGTAGGTTTAATTTTGTTAATTTTTTCTGTCATTAGTTGTTGCTTGTTTTTCTGAATTATTATGTTTTTAAAATTAAGCGGTATTATTATATATCTTATTTCTCACTCATATTTTTTTGGTATGTATTTTCAAATCTATTTCTTTTAGATACCTTTCTTTCTTTCACGATGAATCGAGATGAGAATCATGATATCAAGTTCAGAGGAGTAGGACAGATCAAAGGCTATGAGATTCTATCTCAAAGAGATATGCACCTATCCATCTACCCTGACAGCGCTACTATGGACAAGCTAGGGATCCGCGAAAGCGTGATGTTCTTGCTTAATGAATTCGGATGGTCCGGCTTTGCTGTGGGGAGAAGATTTAGCTCTTACCGAAGCCTAACCCTCGAGTTCCTAAGCTCATTTTCCTATCACCCTGAGATCGGAAAAGGATTCAGAAGAGGCCTGATAAACTTTAGGATGTTTGGCATTGACTACACCTTCAACAACCTAGAAATGGCCAACCTCCTAGGTTTCCCGAGTGATCCACAGACTTTCACATCAGTTGAGGAGAGCACTTTCCCTTTCCGTGAGCTAGACTATTTCTGGGGTAAAATCTCAGGAGAAGGACATGCTGATTTTGGAAACATGTATTCTGAAAACATACACAACCCAGCCTTCCGCTACTTTCACAAAATCCTAGCCCACATCCTTTTTGGAAAGGAAGAGAACAACACCTCTGTGTCCCGTGAGGAGCTTTTTATCATGTTATGTGCTTCACAGTCCCGCCCTGTCAATGGGGCCACCTTTATGATGACCAACATGTACAATATAGCCCTTGACTGCCTGGGACCCATACTAGTTGGTGGGTTGGTTACAATGATTGCAGATGCCCTAGGCCTGAGAGTTCAACTTAATCAACTTCAACCCTTGGGAGGAATCCGATGCATGGACATAAACTTTTGCTTTAACCGTGGCATTATAGGGAACTTAGGACCTGACAGATTTGACCTCCTTATCAATCGCCAAGTCGTGCCCCACTTTACCTTGCCTAGCCATAAAACCAGTGTTCATGACAGAAGAAATTGGCTCTATGATTTGGAACCTCAGTATACACCCTTGACACCTCCTTCTTCACCCCAAGCCTATGAAAACCCTGACACAGATCTCTCTGATGCTGATCCAAGTGAGTCTCCTGATTCTGATCCTGCTTTCTCTACTCCTACTCCTGCTGCTGATGCCCCAGTTGGGCCGCCGACCGTGACCGTTGCTTGTTCGAAGCATTGCGAGCGAAAACTAATGCAATGGAAGCCGAGCTGACTAAGTTGCGCGCGGAATTTTATGCTTTCTTGGATACCGCCGCCGCGCAAGTAGAGAATATTTGGGATGAGTTAGGCTTTGTTGTGAATGAAGTCGAACATCGTCGTAGTGGCTAGGACCGTCCCGGCGTATTTTACCGCATTCCTAGGATTTTCATTTACTTTTCCTTGCTTTAGAATAATAAATCCTAGGAAATTTTCTTTACTAGTACTTTAATTTGATTTCAGAAATTAGCAATAACTTCATTTAGTTCGTTGATTAATAAAAACTCCTGATGAGAGGCCGTTTGTTTTATGTTCTTGTGTGCTCATGTGGTTTCCTTTTCTTGTGAATAATTGCTCTATGTTAGAAATGTTAATTGGTGAAAATTTTTGTCCTGTTAGAACTTAATTCAACTGTATACAAGCTGTACAATTTCCTTTAGACAGGTATAGGTACAAATGAACAACAACACGCTACAGGACGAAAAAGGCCAAAATACAAATTTTGGCCTGGTGGCGCTCGCCATAAGCACAGTGGCGCTCGCTACAGAATGTGAATCCATGATTTTGGCAAAATTTTGTACAGGAAGCGTGTTACAGTAAGCTTGTATTCAATGGTTTTGCTTTTAGAATTTTGGAAAGGAATTGATTCTCTGTGAAATGTAGACACCATCATTATGTTTCATTAAATTTTCAACTACACATCACTACATTCATCTTCATTTTTCCATTATAAATACACACACCATAACACATTCACTTCACAACACAATTCTCTTTCACAGAGGCTTCTTTCTTTCTTTCCTTCATTTTCTTCTAGTATTGCAAGCTAAGGTAAGTTCATGGCACAACAAGGGGAGTATGAAATCAATTTCCGAGATGGAGACCAAGCTAAGCTCTACCGACTCCTCCGCCGAAAGGAATACGAACCAACGAGGTATGCCGATGACTTTTGTCTCGAGACTCTAGGATTATCGGATAGTGTGCGCCATTTGGTTCGTTCATTTAAGCTTGATTTCTTACTTTCTTTTAAAGACCCCGTTCATGTCCAACTTACCGCCGAATTTCTTAGCTCTCTAGAACTAAACCCCACCCCTGACCGTGTGAGATTCCGTTTGTTTAATGTTGATTACAATTTTAGCTACGATGAGTTAGCCGAGTTGTTACACTTACCACACGGCGAGGGAGTGAAAGATGAGTTGCCTACTCAAGTGGGGTGGCCAAATGCCGCAAAGAAACTTTGGTGGGGATTAACTGGCAAGGATATGAGTAGTTTTGAGGGTAACAGAGCGTCATTAATTCAAAACCCCGCTATTCGCTACTTTCGCCATCTTTTGGCTTGCACTGTGTTTGGCCGCCTTGCTTCTAACAAGGTCAATGAAAAAGAGCTCTTTCTGCTGTTCACTTACAGCGTCTCAAAAGAAAAGGTCCATACTGCTCGCTTTATGATGTATCACATGTTTTCAATGGTTAAGTCCAAAGGGGCAATTGTTTTTGGTGGTCTGATCACAACCTTAGCACACTTGCTAAACCACGGGGCGCAACTTTCTACCCTTACCCCACTTGACCCTCGTACCATTGATTTAGACGTGGCACGAAACATGAGGCTAGTAAAGCAGCGGGCTGATGGAAAATACATTCTCATGATAGATAACAAAGCCTGCCCTGATATCACCCTCCCTGACCCTGCGCGCTTCAATGTGCGCTCGACGGACAACTTCCGTTGTCTCCCCGACTCTGATGAGGGAGAAAGTGACGGATCTGAGGAGGAGGAGGAGCACGAGGCTCCGGAAACTAATGCACACAACACACACACTTCTTCTGGTTATTTTGCAGGTACTACTTCTGGAGCTGCCCATGAGAGTGGCACAGCCACGCTTAATACCGTTTTAGCTGAGATGAGGCAGCACTACACTTTAGATGCCCAGCGGGACCAGCATATCCAGGACATCCAGACTCGTCAGACAGAGATGATGAGCATGATGCAGCAGTTTCAGAGCGACCAGCGTGGCTTGATTGATGGCATGGCAGATATGTCCTTACGCATGGATGATTTTGATGGCTATTTCCAGCAGCTAGGTGCAGGACCTCCACCACATGAGAGGCGCACGAGGAGGCGCGGCCCGGACCGCCAGTAGTTACTTTCTCGCAGGTTGTACCCTTCCAAACTCACCTTTAGTCGTTGCATTGGGGACAATGCTCGATTTAAGTGTGGGGGAGGAAGCTTTATCGCTTTCAGGAAGCTTTATCGCTTTCCTTTACTTACAGTCATTTAGTTTTGCATGCATAATAAAACCTTAGGATAGTTCACTTAGATTGAGTTGATTTTGCGTGATGGTCTTGTTATTGTCTGATTTTCCCATTTCTAGAGCCATAACCAAAAAATTTCTTGTGAAAAGCAAGTGTTGAATTCTGATGCTTGATGTTGATTGTCTGAAAGTATATAGGTTGTTTGCACTATCTAGGCTATTTTGTGGAATTTGGGTAACGGTTAGATAAAATCAATACCGTTTTAACACCTTAGATTCCCGGAAGTGTGTAAAACTGATTTGAGTACTAATTTTGACAAAGCTTTGAACTTGAGTTTTAATGAACCCTTAGTAGTTTATCTAGCAGTCGGCACCATCTCAAGGCACAAACTAAGTGGGAAACCGAAGAATATAAGTGAATGATTTTGATTATAAATGTTATAAATGCTATTGGTTGATTTCTTGAAATAATTGATGAAAATTCAGCAAATGTTGAAACATGAGAAGGGAAAAAAATACCATAGTATAGAAACCCATTAGTAGTTGGTTCAGAGGTGTCTGATTCTGAACTTGGTAGGGCGGGTTACGATCCGATCCCCCGCAACTGCGAAGTGGGTAAAGCAAATAGGGGTTACCAAATTTATGTTATCAGCACCCCCTCGATATATGATGATCATAATCACTAACAGGTTTCCTACCATGGGCGTGTACAAGATAACGGGCTTAATGTGATTGCGCTAGAATGAAAAGGGTGAATGAAACTTAGGTGAGAGGTAGAATCAAGAGGAAATGCTTCAGGTCTGTTTTCACATAACCGGGAGTCTCTTGTGTCATTACGGTGTTCTTGTTATTTGCACCGTTATTTGATTTTCACAAGTGTAGCCAGCAACCACGTACGAGTAAGATGATCGTGTCATGTGTTTTTACTTATGCTTTGCGATTCACTATTCTTTTATGCTTGAGGACAAGCAATGGTTCAAGTGTGGGGGAATTTGATGACACGAAATCGTATCGTATTTTTAGCTTAGTTTAGGTGAATTTTAGTTGCATTTGCATATGTATTTATTTCATTTATGTCTTTTTATGCTAGTATTTGATATGTTTTTACTTTTGTCGAATAAAATAGGTCGGAGAAGAGAATTGAGCAAAAAATGTCAAAAACGGAGCAAAAAGGGGGTGCAAAAGCCCAAATTCGCGCAGCCCACAAAGGAGCACAGCAAAAATGAGCACATGCCCAAAAACACAAAGTGGCGAGCGCCACAAGGAGGGTGGCGAGCGCCACCCAGCACAAGCCCACAGTGGCGAGCGCCACAGAATGGGTGGCGAGCGCCACCAAATGAGAAGCCCAGTGGAACTGAATTTCACGTGACGTGGGGAAGAGGCATTCGTCTGATCCGTTTTCTGTTCCTAATCGGACGGATATTGGATAAAATCAAAAGGGAGCTTATCATCTCCTATTTTTGTGGATCGTAACCAGCAAAATTCCCCTATAAATAGAAGCTCAAATCTCAGAACCGAACACGCATTATTTCCTTCAGTTTTCTGTCAGTTTAGGTTTCTAGTTACAGTAGCTGTAACGGTATTTCCACACCGGGAATCCGTTTTCAGTTCTGTTTTCACTTTCCTGTCAAGAATTATGTACCGGTTATTTTCGTCAACTTTAATTCAAGTTATTTCAGCATTTTTATTTCAAGTTCTTTTTAATGCTTTTATTTAATTATTTATTTATGCTTTATTTAATTTACAGCTTTTATTTATTTGTTTCTTGCTTTATGTCTAGCTAAATTCCTAGATATCGGTATGTAAATTAATTCTCCGAAGGGAATTTAATAATGATTTAGCGCGCATTTATTAAACTATTTTTCTGATTCAAATTCCTAATTTAATCCAAAGCTTTTGAACGAGAGTAAAAGAAAGCAACCAAGGTTAAAATCAATAGAGCGAGAGTTTGAGGTTTTAACTAGATAGTAGGAATTTGATATTAATCTTTGAACGAGCGAGAGCCACGTTAGGATTAATTAGAACTAATTGATTTTCAAAATATACTTTCGAAGCTAAGGTGGTAGAAAAGTGACAGTAAAACTCCTAGCTTAGAAGGTATGGTTTTTATCAACAAAACGAGAGTGTGAGGTTTAGACCTTTAAATTGAGAAGGTTCTTCTGAAAAATAAACCCTTTTCCGCGCGCTATTAATTTATTAAATTCCCGAAGGTCGATTAAGTTACATACCGATATCCCGCTTTTAATTAATTTTAAATCTTAATTTTAAATTTTCTTTTAAAAATTCCAATCAACCCTAAACATCTATTAGCCTTAGATTTACACCGCAACGACAGAAATACGGTAGTTCGACTGTTGGTCTCTGTGGTTCGATATCTTTTAAAACTCAACGACGAAACTGTGCACTTGCAGTTATAAAATATTTATTGATACACAAATCGTCGATCAAAAGCGAGATTGAGATGCCTAGTAAAGACGATAATGTTGTCGAGAGTTTTAGCAAGGAAAGAGTGGAGATCGAAGAAACATCACCGATACCCCTCCCTAGAGAGGTAAACGAAGAGGTAGAGAAGGCAACAATGTGTATTTTCCCTGCTCCCTATATCTCCCCAATCCTTGTTCCCCAAAGGTTAGTAGAGGCTATAGTGGACCCAAAACCCCAAACATGTGGAAAGGTAAAAAATGTAGACATCTACACACATGGGGTTGAGAGCGCAAAAAGAAAGAGGAAATCGGGGGAAAGAAAATTTAAGGGAGCCATTAGTACAAAGAGGATGAGGGTAACACTCGGAAAGGTTAGTGAAAGTACTAAGTCAAAAGAAAGAAGGACAGCTGAAATTGAACCAAAACCACCACCTCGAATAAGTAAATCTTCTTTTCTCCCAAAACGCAAAAGTCTAGAGAAGGGCAAGAGAGATGAACTGCCCTATAGGAGAAAAAAGAGAAAAAGTGAGGGGTATGTGAGAGCACTTGATAAGTGGCCATGGAAACCTAAGGCCGAACAAGGTATTGTTGTTGGAAATATAGTGTCCGACAAGGGGATTAAGGTAGATAGAGCTAAAATCCAAGTCATAGAAAATCTACCACCTCCCAAGTCTGTTAGAGAAGTTCGAAGCTTTCTAGGTCACGCTGGTTTCTATCGGCGTTTTATTAAGGATTTCTCTAAAATCACCAAGCCCTTAACCGGGCTGCTAATGAAAGATGCCGAGTTTATTTTTTATAAGGAGTGCCTAACAACATTCAAACAATTAAAGGCAGCTCTCATTTTCGCACCCATCATGCAGCCACCTGATTGGAGCTTACCCTTTGAAATCATGTGTGACGCTAGTGACTATGCTATAGGCGCGGTTTTAGGACAAAGGAAAGATAAAAAGCTTCATTCTATCTATTATGCTAGTAGGACCTTAGACCCCGCGCAAATGAACTACGCCACCACAGAAAAAGAACTCCTGGCTGTTGTGTTTGCGGTTGATAAATTTCGTGCGTACCTAATAGGGGCCAAAATCATTGTCTATACAGATCATGCCGCAATTAGGTACCTAGTGAACAAGAAGGAAGCCAAACCAAGGCTCCTGAGATGGATCTTGCTCCTTCAAGAATTTGATTTAGAGATCCAAGACAAGAAAGGAATTGACAACACAGTCGCGGACCATTTGTCAAGAATGGAGGGAATGGTGCCTGAAACGGTACCAATAAATGATGACTTTCCGTATGAGAGGCTTGTAGCCCTTATGGAGAGTGTCGCCTCCGAGTTCCCTTTGATTCAAGACGACATCGAAGTCGTCAACTCTGTCTGCGTAAGAGACTCTTTGCCATGGTATGCTGATTTTGTTAATTACTTAGCAGCAAGAGTCCTTCCGCCTGATTTAACTTACCAGCAAAAGAAGAAGTTCTTTAGTGACCTAAAACATTACTATTGGGACGACCCTCTTCTTTTCAAGAGAGGTGCCGATGGAATCTTCCGTCGATGTGTCCCCGAAGATGAGGCGCAAAGCATTATCACTCATTGTCATTTTGCGCCCTATGGCGGACATGCAAGTACTTCCAAAACTTGTGCTAAGATCTTACAAGCTGGCCTCTTTTGGCCCACCCTTTGGAAAGATGTCCACGCTGCTATAAAGAGTTGTGATCAGTGCCAACGCGCTGGTGGCATCTCTAGGCGCGATGAAATGCCTCAACATGGCATCCTTGAAGTGGAAGTATTTGATGTATGGGGGATAGATTTCATGGGACCATTCCTAACTTCTTTTGGGAACAAATACATACTTGTGGCTGTTGATTACGTGTCCAAATGGATTGAGGTTGTTGCCTCTCCAACTAATGACGCCCAAGTAGTGATTAGAATGTTTAAGAACCAGATCTTCCCTAGGTTAGGTGTGCCAAGACTTGTCATCAGCGATGGAGGCTCCCATTTTATCTCTAGGATCTTTGAAAGGCTACTATCTAAGTATGGGGTCCGATACCGTGTAGCAACTCCCTATCACCCACAAACGAGTGGGCAAATGGAAGTCTCCAATAGGGAGATCAAGCAAATTCTTGAAAAAACAGTTGCAACCTCTAGGAAGGATTGGTCTTTAAAACTGAATGAGGCATTGTGGGCATATAGGACAGACTATAAGACCCCAAGTGGGACCACTCCTTTCAAGCTTGTCTATGGCAAATCATGCCATCTACCGGTGGAGCTGAAACACAAAGCTTATTGGGCTATCAAAGCTCTCAATTTTGATTACACCACCGCCGGTAGGAAGAGGACCTTGGATATCCACGAGTTAGAAGAGCTTAGGTTGGACGCTTATGAGAATGCCAGAATTTATAAGGAAAGAACAAAGAAATGGCATGACAAGCATCTATCTAGGAGAGAGTTTAAGGTAGGACAGCTAGTACTTCTTTTTAATTCAAGACTTAAACTCTTTTCCGGAAAACTTCGCTCAAAGTGGTCAGGCCCCTTTACAATTTCTAAGACATATCCTCATGGGGCTATTGAGATAAAGAGTGACTCTGGTGATACATTCACAGTTAATGGGCAGCTGTTGAAACATTACAACCTTAGGGATAGTGACACTAATCTTGCAAATTTTAACCTATCCGCCCTGTCCGCTGTCACGTGAACTAAGTCACCGTCTTTGAAGTCGAGCTAACCGACTTTAAACAAAGCGCTTGGTGGGAGGCAACCCGCTGATTTTGAATTTAATGTTTTTCTTTTTAGTTCATTTTATTTTGCAGGTAATAAAGAGATAGCACGCTCGACGACTTTACAAGTTATGAAAGTTTAGCTACTCAGGTTGTACCCTTCCAAGCTCACCTTTAGTCGTTGCATTGGAGACAATGCTCGATTTAAGTGTGGGGTAGGAAGCTTTATCGCTTTCCTTTACTTACAGTCATTTAGTTTTGCATGCATAATAAAACCTTAGGTTAGTTCACTTAGATTGAGTTAATTTTGCGTGATTGTTTTTGTTATTGTCTAATTTTCTCATTTCTTGAGCCATACCAAAAATTTTCTTGTGAAACGCAAAAGTGTTGAGTTTTGATGTTTGATATTGATTGTTTGAAAGTATATAGGTTGTTTGCACTATCTTGGCTATTTTGTGAGAGTTGGGTAACGGTTAGATAAAATCAATACCGTTTTAACACCTTAGATTCCCAGAAGTGTGTAAAACTGATTTGAGTACTAGTTTTGACAAAGCTTTGAACTTGAGTTTTAATGAACCCTTAGTAGTTTATTCAGCAGTCGGCACCATCTCAAGGCACAAACTAAGTGGGAAACCGAAGAATATAAGTGAATGATTTTGATTATAAATGTTATGAATACTATTGGTTGATTCCTTGGAATAATTGATGAAAATTCAGCAAATGTTGAAACATGAGAAGGAAAAAAATACCATAGTATAGAAACTCATTAGTAGTTGGTTCAGATGTGTCTGATTCTGAACTTGGTAGGGCGGGTTACGATCCGATCCCCCGCAACTGCGAAGAGGGCAAAGCAAATAGGGGTTACCAAACTTATGTTATCAGCACCCCTCACTATATGATGATCATAATCACTAACAGGTTTCCCACCATGGGCGTGTACAGGATAACGGGCTTAATGTGATTGCGCTAGAATGAAAAAGGGGAATGAAACTTAGGTGAGAGGTAGAGTCAAGAGGAAATGCTTCAGGTCTGTTTTCATATAATGTTATTTGCACTGTTACCTGATTTTCATGGCTTAGCCGGCAACCACGTACGAGAAGGATGATCGTGTTATGTGTTTTTACTTATGCTTTGCGATTCACTATTCTTTTATGCTTGAGGACAAGCAATGGTTCAAGTGTGGGGGAATTTGATGACACGAAATCATATCGTATTTTTAGCTTAATTTAGGTGAATTTTAGTTGCATTTGCATATGTATTTATTTCATTTATGCCTTTTTATGTTAGTATTTGATTTGTTTTTAGTTTTGTCGAATAAAATAGGTCGGAGAAGAGAATTGAGCAAAAAGGGGGTGCAAAGCCCAAATTCGCGCAGCCCACAAAGGAGCCCAGCAAAAATGGGCATTTGCCCAAATCTGCTCAGTGGCGAGCGCCACAGGAGGGGTGGCGAGCGCCACCAAATGCAAGCCCAAAGTGGCGAGCGCCACAGAATGGGTGGCGAGCGCCACCAATTGTGAAAGCCTAGTAGAAACTGATTTATGCGCGAAGTGGGGAGCAAGCACGCGTCTGATCAACAACTTTTTCTAATCGTACGGCCAAAGTGATGAGATCAAATGAGACATATCCATTCCTACTTTGGCGGATCGGAGCAGCAAAATTCCTCTATAAATAGGAAGCTCAATTTCAGAATTTTCAACGCTTTATTTTCTTTATTTTCAGTACAGTTTTAGTTTCCTGTTACAGTAATTGTAACGCTATTTTCACACCGGGAATCCGTTTTCAGTTCTGTTTTCACTTTCCTGTCAAGAATAATATTCCAGTTATTTCAGTCAAGTTATTCAGCATTTGTTCCAGGTTTTTTAATTAATGTTTTTATTTAATTATTTAATTATGCTTTATTTAATTTTCTGTTTTTGTTTATTTAATTTATTTACTATGTCTAGCTAAATTCCTAGATATCGGTATCTAAATTAATTCTCCGAAGGGAATTTAATAATGATTTAGCGCGTACTTATTAAACTATTTTTCTGATTCAAATTCCTAATTTAATTCAATGCTTTTGAACGAGAGTAAAACAAAGCAACTAAGGTTAAAGTCAATAGAGTGAGAGTTTGAGGCTTTAACTAGATAGTAGGAATTTGATATTAATCTTTGAACGAGCGAGAGCCACGTTAGGATTAATTAGAACTAATTGATTTTCAAAATATATTTTCGAAGCTAAGGTGGTAGAAAAGTGACAGTAAAACTCCTAGCTTAGAAAGTATGGTTTTTATCAACAAAATGAGAGTGTGGGTTTAAACCTTTAAATTGAGAAAGTTCTTCTGAAAAATAAACCCTTTTTCGCGCGCTATTAATTTATTAAATTCCCGATGGTTAATTAAGTTACATACCGATATCCCGCTTTTATTAATTAATTTAAGTTCTTAATTTTAATTTCTTTAATTCTAAAATTATAAACAAACCCTATTATTCAACAGCCTTAGATTTACAAAGTAACGACAGTAATACGGTAGCTCGACTGTTGGTCCCTGTGGATTCGATATTTTTTAAAACTACACGACGAGACTGTGCACTTGCGGTCATAAATATTTATTGATACACAAATCGTCGATCACAGCGCTAGTAAGAAGAGGAACAGAGACAAAGGATCCCCCTGTCGCAAACCTCTCTGTAATACCCTAATTTTGCGTTTTTTAAAATAAATATTTTATTTAAAAATTATTTCTTATTTTTATGAGAAATATCAAAAATAGTAATTATGTGCTTACAATTTATTCATTTTTCTTTTTTTCTTTTAATTGTCGCAATTTATCTTTTTATAGGAAAAATAGCAAAAATAATTAAAAATAGTTTTATCATCTTTATTTAAGTTTATATTTCATTTTTATATTTTTCTACATTTTTATTCATTTTTCTTATTGATTTTTACATTTTTACCACTTTATAAAAATTCTTTGCTTTTGACCAATCACATTGCGACACCTCATCATCTCCACCTCATAATCATTTTCATTACTTTTTTTCCATTAATTTTCTCATTAACCCAAAATTACATTTTATTACACAAATACCACTCACCTAATCCTAGCACTATAAATACACACCTCACATCAGTCAATCATGACCAATCAAAAATCACAAATCCCAAAAAAAATCAGAAAACACACTCCTCCCTCTTCCACCAACACTTTTTCGGCGCCACCGCCGGAATCCCAAAACCACCACCGGAATTCCAAATTCCGGCGACCCAAAAATCATCCAAAATCAACAATCAAATACTCATTTCTTATTATTTTGACCCTTCTGAACACGAATACACCACTCGTTTCGTCAAAAACCCGATCGGAAAAGCTTCATATCAAGCTTCAAAGTTCCGGCGATCTACAAACTTCCATTTCCGGTCGTTTTAAGCTCAATCGAAGGTAAACAACGAAAGTTTCGTACTCCTGGACTTGTTTAGAACCTTTTCCATGCATGAATTGCGTTGAAACTCGCCGGAATCAATATGGTTTGGTTTTAGATCCGTTTTGGTAATCCGTTCATTTCGCTCTATACTTGCGTTGTTTGTTGATTTTGACTTTGTATCTATAATCTAAGTTGTTTAGCGATCAATTTGGTATATTTACTTGCGAGATTTGACGAACGGTGGCTCCCCGAAGTTGTCCGCTCCGTCGCCGGCGATTATGTTCTTCACGCGTTTTTTTCTGTTCTGTTTCGGTTTGAGGAAGAAGGAGAAGTGGCTGCCACGTGGCAGCGCGCGGTTGGCTGGAAGCCTTCTCACGCGCGCCCCCCTCTTTCTCTCTACACCCCCCGCCCGTTTTTTTGTTTGGTTGTGTGAGCTGGGTTGGACCGGGCGGGTTTGACCCATGGGTCACCCGACCCGGTCCGTTTTTATTATATTTGGTTTGGGGCTTTTTTTAGGCCCAGTTCTGTTTTTTTTGTTTGAAATGCTGTTTGTTGCACCCCATTTGCTTATGCACCCCTGCCTGATTTTATTTTATTTTTATGGCTTATCGATCAAAAATGCTTAACGAAAAATAAATGATTATCTCAAAAGTGCTTATGTAAATAAGCGCTTATTTAATCTTTTTTATATTTTTTTTCTCAATTAATTTGAAACTTTACAATAAAGAGGATTAAAAATAAATAGTCTTTGACGCATGACTTTGGCTATTTTGTTTTTAATTCGGAGCTTTTGATTTTAAAACTTAGATTTGAAAAAGGATTAAAAATAAATAGTCTTTGACGCATAACTTTGGCTATTTTATTTTTGATTCATAACCTTTGAGTTTGAAACTTAGATTTGAAAAATGGATTACAAAATAAATAGTCTCTGACGCATGACTTTGACTAATTTATTTTTAATTCGAAACTTCTTTTTAAACTTAAAACGAAACCTTCTAAAAACAACGAGGCAGAGCTTGACGCATGACTTGTCTTTGTCTCAACTTTTTGACTTTGACCTTTAAGTTGACTTTTAGGTTGACTTTTACTTTGACGTCTCAATTTGACTTTTTGGTTGACTATTGCCTTGACCTTTAGTTTGACTTTTTGGTTAACCTTTACTGTTGACTTCTTATAGTTGATTTTTCTCTTTTTGACTGAATTATGCTGATTGCTTGAAATTGCATGATGATTTATGTCTCTTTGTCTGATACATGATTACTTGTTTACATGCTCATATCTGATGCATTTTTTCATTGTTTAGTATTGTTGATTACATGTCATTGGCATTCATGCACTTGCATTTCTCTCTTCTTCTACCTTTCTTTTTTTCTTTTTCTTTTATAAAACTTGAAAGCTTGTAAAACACTAACAAAATATTGAATGAAAAGAGAGATGTCTGACGCATGACTTTCATCTCTTGAATAGTCCAAGTACCTGCCGCATGGCTTGCGATTGAGGACTATTCTCATTCACTGAATAATTCCTCAGAAAATCTAAAAGACACTCAACTCACTCAACAGCTTTTCCTGCCCTTGTGCAGTCAACTCTTTTTTTCAACTTTCAGTCTCTTTTCAACTGTTTTCTTAAACGGACAGTGCTTTATCTATTCCCCTGATTCTGACAAACGCTTAAACCTTAGTTGAGTATACAAGCAAAATTGTTGTCTCAGTGGAATGCGACCTAAGCATCGTTCACTAAAAACAACCAACACACAATCTTTCTTTTCAGGAAGAACTACGTGACCTTTGACTTCCTCATTGTACTTGGGGGATACGTAGGAGCGAGAGCCTCTCTCGTCAAGCCAAATAATAAAAAAACTCTTTTTTCCCTTTTATGTTCAGTATGCGGTAATCTTTCTTTTTATGCGGCTAATTTCTGTTTATGCAAACCAAATTTCTCAAATGGTTCCCGTTGAGTACAACGGATATGAGGGGGTGTTAACGTCTTCCCCTCATGTAACCAACTCCCGAACCCGATCTTTAAGGTTTTATCATTATTTTCCTTTCCCCTCATGGGACAAATAAAATATGGTGGCGGCTTCATTGTTTACATTTGTGCATTGCATTTCATCATTGCATATCTGTATATTTTTTGCGCCGGGTACTACAGCTGGCGACTTCACTAGGGAAGCTTGTATAGTGAGTTAAGCCTAATTTGGGGCTTTTGGTTTGCTTATGCCAGGTTAGCCGTATCTGTCCTATCTTTTACTTTATCGCATATATTGAACTATCTGGATTTGTTGGCTTTGTCTTCTCTTCTACTCTTTTTTTCTTTTTGCCTTTATGGCTTGGTTCTTGGTTACTGTGTGCTATGGTTCATCACCGGACCGGAGAGAAACTTAGGATTAGTTGAGGGATTTTTGCATTAGACTCTCTGACATGTGACTTTGAGTTCCGCTGTGAAAATTCCGCTCGGAATAGATTCCCTTGGAAAGGTTGGGCTCTCTGCCGTATGGCTTTGGGTTCAGTTTTTTCCATGTGGAGTCCAGGACTCCGGGGGCCTTTTTATCCAGTCTAGGTATCCGAAACTTTTGTTTAGAGACCACCGTTTAGAACCTGTGTCGAGGTTATGATGTTGACTCATCCAGTTGGCGTTATAATCCCAACCAGATGAGGTTGCTTTTGGGAAAAGTAATCGAAGATTTTGGGAATCCGTGTCAACTTAGAACAACATGTGAGAGGGATGGTGTCGCGCCTCGAAAAACGCGCAGGCGTACACGCGCCCAGTATGACTACAGAGTCGCCACCGAATTTTATTTGTTAAGGGAAAATATCGATAAAACCCTTTTGGTTAATGGGAAGGCGGTCATCGCAACCGTTTCCGGGTTCGGGAGTCGATTATGCGAGGGGAAGGTATTAGCACCCCTCACATCCGTTGTACTCAACGGGAACCTTCTAGTTAATTTTAGGGTTTAAAGAGTGTTTTAAAGTTCGCTTGCTTTTTATTGAGAGCGGCTTTAGAGGAATTATTAAAAAGGGGGGAGATTTTAGTTTTTTATTATTGGGCTCGACAGGATGTTGGATCCTGCTCCTACGTATTCTCAGGTGCAATGAGAAATCAGAGCTTCGTAGTTCATGGTGTTTGTTTTGTGTGTTGGTGTTTTTTAGAGAACGTTGTTTTAGATCGCATTCTAGCAGTTAAACGTATGGCTTGTATGCTCGCTTGTTGGAGGCTTAAGCGCTTGTTTGTATTGCGTTAGAATGGATAAAACAAGTTCTTTTATGAAAAAGTTTTGTTCCTTAGTTATGATTTTGTTTGAAAAAAATAGAGTTTGATTTGTTGAGCGTTTTTTAATGTTTTTGTTGATTGTTTGAGAAAAAACATAGTTTAATTTTTTTTTTTGAAAAGAAGGGTGATTATCTAATCGCTAGGTATACACCTAGAAATTAAATAATCATAGACAAACTAAGCATACGCCAAGCCATCTTATTTTTTATTTGTAATGTTATTGTATTATTATTATTTTTTTTAATTGTTTTTTAAGAAAGAGAATGATGATTATTTAAATCGCTCGGTATACACCGAGAAATTTAATAATCGGAGAAGTTATTATTGCATTTTTTAGAAGGGTGACAATTATTTAAATCGCTCGGTATACGCCGAGAAATTTAATAACCAAAGAAGTTGTTATTATTATTTCTGTTTTCTAAAGTGATGACGGTTATTTAAATCACTCGGTATACACCGAGAAATTTAATAACCGAGGAAGTTTATTATTATTTTTAGAGTTTTTTAGAAGTGATGACGATCATTTAAATCGCTCGGTATACACTGAGAAATTTAATAACCGGAGAAGTTATTATAATTATTCCTTTTAGAGTTTTTTTTTAGAAGGGTGACGGTCATTTAAATCGCTCGGTATACACCGAGAACTATTAAATAACCGGAGGAGGAGAGTCATACGGCATACCATCTCTTTTTCACCCAATTTATTATTGTTGATTTTTTGATGATTTAAAGAATTACTAAACAGAAAGGTGCAGACAGTGAAACAGAGGGGTGTAATTAGTGATAGTCATGAGATAAACAGAAAAAAACGGAATGGGCCTAGGTTGTACAGAAGGCCTAACGCGCGCAGAGAGCCCGTAGCCATCTGATCTCTGATCAACAGAGGAAGAGCACGGTAATTACCGTGTGCGCGCGCGTATACGATCCGGTGGGGTATATATCCATTTTTCCTCCAGATTTTCCTCATTTTCAGATTTCTTTCTCTCTCTTCTTTCTCACTCCCTCCGAACCCTCTCTCTTCTCTCTCTATTTTCCTTTGAATGTTCTTCATTTTCCTATGAATGTTCTTCATATTTGAAGAACTCCGGTTGAAGCTCAACCGGACCACCGCCCCTTTCCAGTTTCCGGCGACAGCACAACCGTGCGCCACCTCCTGCCACCGCCACCGCCCCCGCCGCCGTACTCCCCAGTTTCCGGTCGAGTTTTCCGGTTGAAATTCTACCGGAAAACTCACACATTCATAAATTTTTTCCAGATTTTTTTTAAAAAAAACCCGAAATCGTTCAAGGTTCAATTTTTAATCCCCTTTAACATGTTTTAACCACTTCTAAACACATATTAGCTTTCAAAACACAAATCCAAGACCCCAAAATTCTAGATCCGAAATTCCCTAAATTTAAATTCTATTTTTTTTTATTTCCGTTTCTTGTAATCCGTTTTTAGTATGTTTTAACCCCTAAATCAACACATTCCAACACCAATTGATCCTTAGAACGAAATTAAAACCCCCCCAAAGATTTTTAATCCGAGAAACCCTAAATCTCCAATTCTTTTTTTTGGCTTTGTTTTTAGTCCGAATCCTTGTTTGTTATGTGTTCTTGCGTTCATAAATTAATTTAAACATTCAAACACAGAGAGCAAATCCAGATTCGAACATATAATTTCTACACAAATTCAGAGCATTCAAACATTCATGTGTTTACTGGGTTCGAATGATACCTGGTGTGCCGTGAATTTCACGCGTGTAAGCAATCTTTCTTTTCACTTTTAATTCTGTTTTCGCGTTTCTCTCGGTTCTGTCCTGGCTTTCTCTTTTTCCTTCTGCTGTGCGAGGTCTGTTTCGGAACCGGGACGGGGTCGGAGGCTGTTTTGACGTTAATTTTCTACTGAATGTAGAAAAATTAACTAGGGTTTTGAAGGGCTGAGCGTGAGAGTTTTTTCTGTGATTTTTTTTCAGATTTTGTTGTGTCCCTCTCCTATGAATTTAATCATGTATTTATACTAAAGCTTGGACTTGGATTTTCCTATTTTTTGGGGTGAATCCGGATAAAATTTGTTGTAAATCCTCTACTGAATTTGTTGAGTTTGTTGTAATCGGATATTGTCGGATGAATCTGGCTCTGATTTTGTTTCTCCCGTGTTATTTTGTTTTTTTCTTTTTTCACTGTGTTCTCCTTCTTTTTTTTCGGTTCTCCACTGTTTTTATTTTATTTTATGTGATTTTGATTTTTTTTCTTGTGTTTTTTAGTTTCTATCTATCTATCTTTTTGTTTTGTTTTTTTTTTGTTTTGTTAAATAATAAATAAACAAACAACACATATATGTATAGTAAAAAAATGTGACTAATGTTAATGATAAGAAAAAGACATGATAATAGTAAACAAAAATAAATGCCAAAAGGTCACTAATGGGGTTTGAACTCATGACCTCATGCTACTAGGTTCCTTAAACTCAAGTAATTATCAACTCAACTAAACTTTATTTTCAAAATAAAGTTGATATAATAATTAAATAAGGGTGGGTAAAATTTGGGGTATGACAGATGGGTTACAGATAACTTTGAACTTTTGACCTCAGAGATTCTATTTTGAAAAGAACCCTGTTGTTATGAATATGGAAGATTTGTGACTTTGAGATCAAGTTCGCCAGATGATACAATGTTACCGTGATCATATCCATGCATTTTACATTCATGACATCCATGCATTCATGAAAATAATCATGCACATTCATCTTTTGCATACATTTACAAAGAAAAAACCATGCATTTTCAATCATAAAAAAAATGATGCATTTTTCAATCACAAAAATCTCATTCCCGTTCATTCATTCCAACAGCTACCTTCCCGGCACCGTTATTGGACAAGAAGAGTTGCTGATCATATCATGGATAACTGGCAAGAGAAGCATGATGCGTTACAGGTTGAGGTAACCCAGATGGGTGGACAGGTATCCCAGTTAGGTGGAAAACTTGATCAAGTTCTTCAGATGTTGGCTAATTTGAATATGCAACCAAGGATGGTTGAGATCCCTGCGCCTACAGTTGCGGCTATTCAAGGAAACGCCTCTGCCGATTATGATTGGCCACCATTTGGTTTGCCTGAAGGTTATGTTCCACAAGAGTATGTGTCTGCGACCTCTGCTCCACTTATGAAAGTTCATGCTAGGGTTAATGCTGTTCAACAAGTGGTTGAACTGAATCAAGAAGCATTTGATGATCCTAGAGATGCTTACGAGGGTCCCGAACCTCATAAGCCCAGTTTTTCTTATCAAGGACTTGTGCCCCCGGTTAATGAACCAAAGGTTGATTCTGCTCCTCTGTTAGAACAGAAATACCGAGCTCTAGAGGAAAGATTGAATCTGGTAGAAACAGGCAGGGATCCATTAGATTTTCCAAAGATGTACTTGGTTTCTGATGTGGTGCTCCCACCAAAGTTTAAGACGCCTAACTTCGAAAAGTACAAGGGTCTGAGTTGCCCAAAGAACCATCTGATCATGTATATCAGGAAAATGGCTTCTTATTCTCATGATGATAAACTTATGATATACTGTTTCCAAGACAGTCTGGCTGATGTGCCTCTTAACTGGTACATGCAACTTGAACGAAGTAATATCCATTCATGGAGAGATTTGGCTAATGCTTTTGTTAAACAGTACCAATACAATATGGATATGGCTCCGAGCCGCGCTCAACTTCAGAACACCAGTCAGAAGGATGGTGAATCTTTTAAGGTGTATGCTCAAAGATGGAGGGCCTTGGCTTCTCAAGTACGTCCACCACTCCTAGAAACAGAACTTGTGGACATGTTCATCAATACTCTGCAGGAGGCATACTATAAAAATATGATTGGTAGTGTTTCCTCAAACTTCTCTGATTTGGTCCGAGCTGGTGAAAGAATTGAGATAGGGATCAAGAGCGGTAGGATTCCATCTGTTGCTAGTTCTAAGAACAATACAAAGAAGCCGGTTAACAGTTTCAAAGAAAAAGAAGAGGAAGAGACAAGTGTTGTCACTTTTGAGAATGACAAAGCTCCACCACTGTTGCCTGTGCAGTTTCCTTACTTCCCATATCCATACTTGGCTGCTGCCCAACATCAGCAATTTCCCGGATATCCATATTAAATGCAAATGAATCATGTGCCTAAACAAACTCGAAAGGAACGAACGGCTAAGCAAAAGTCCGAGAAGGTCTTTGATCCAATTCCAATGTCATATAGTCAACTTCTTCCCCATCTGGTACATAGTGGAATGGTGGTTCCTAAAGCTCTGAAGCCAATGACTGCACCATTCCCAGCTGGGTATGATCCCAATGCGAATTGTGATTATCATGCTGGTACTGAGGGTCACACTACTGATAACTGCAAGTCCTTTAAGTACAAAGTGCAATTGCTTCTTGACAAACAATTGTTGTCCTTCGAGGAAGGTGAACCAGTTATGAAAAATAATCAGTCAATGGAGTAATCAGGAACCGATGTGATTGAAGGAGGTTCCAACTTTGGGGCACATGGAATGGTTTGATTAAAGTGGGTCGTTGCTGATGATTACTACTACTACTCTTTAGTCAGTGATATTAGGAAGCTCTTCCCTATGAACGCTAGGCTGTTTATTTCTTTCTTGTCAAGCATTTGTTTGCTTTTAAGATTATGTACTTCGTCAAGTATTTTTAATATAATAAACATGCATGTTTTTGGAATCAATCCATTTGTGTTCACCTTTTTTTTATTTTATTACTTACAAACTTGGAGCGAGGATGATGAAAACAAATAACTGATCCTTGTTGATATATGCTTTCAATGGTGAAAAACCTAGTTGATGATGTAAGGCATTGTTTCACTTTCTTTAATTATTTCATAAAATAAAAATTGAATCGAGCCATTCTTGCACATGTTTTGTTGTTATCTGATTCTCCCAGTTTCTTGAGATATATCTTTTTTTTAGAAAATAAGCAATTTTGGTTTGATACTTGACCTGACGCTTTAAGAGTATATAGGTTGTTTTGCACTGTAGGCTACATTATGAAGGTTCAGAAATGATTCAATAAAATCGGTACTGTCTTAACACCTTAGACTTTTAGAAGTATATAAGATCAATTTGAGTACTGATTTTGACAAAGACCTGAACATAAGTTTTTAAGTAACCCTCAGTAGTTTATCTTAGCAGTCGGCACCATCTTGGGCACAAACTAAGTAGGAAATCGAGGAACATAAGTGAATGATCCAGAAATGAAAATTTGCATACTTTGGTTAATTTCAAAAGTGGGAATACACTTATTGAGTTAGATGACCCTCACTCGGTTGTTTAACCCATCAGTTGTTGAAAAACCATAGTAAATATACCCATTTAGTAGTTGGTTCAGAGGAGTCTGGTTCTGAACTTGGTAGGGCGGGTCACGATCCGATCCCCCACAACTGCATTTGGAAGAGGAAGAGGGGTTTTACCAAACTGATTTTACCAGCTCCCCTCGATATATGATCATAATCACTAACAGATTTCTCTACCATGAGTGTGTACAAGATAACCGGCTTAATGTGATTGCGCCCGAATGAAAAGGGTGAATAAAATTTAAGCAAAAGTTAGAGTCACAATAAAATGCTTCAGATTTGTCTTCATATGATGAGAGTCTCTGACTGCAATATGTGGTTTTGTGTTATTATAGTACCCTTGGTATTGATGTTTATTACTTGATTTTCTTCTCTAGCCGGCAACCACGTATGATTAGAGTTGTCATGTCTTTTTTCAAACCTGTGCTAAAAAATGCTTAAGGACAAGCAAAGGTTCAAGTATGGGGAATCTGATACACAAATTTATATCATTTTTTGGCTTGATTTACATGAATCCTAATTGCATGTTATAACCCTTAAAAGACCTAATTGAAGCTAGGTTCACTTTGAAAGCATTCGGCAATTATATTGTTAAGCTGGCTCCTCTAGTTTGTTGAGTAACTAATAATTATCTCTCTTTTCTACACATCATATGTGTTTCAAAAAACTTGCATGTGCATTATACCCAAAAAAAAAAATTTCAAAAGAAATGATTTTACCTGCAGATTAATACTTGACATCAAAGAGATCTGAGTTGTGGTCTGATCAGGGGCAAAGCTGATTTGAGACGCTCCTAGCTAGGGGCAAGTCATCTGTGGATTCTGCCAATCAGGGGCAAACAAGTTGAATACTCCGCTTATCGAAAGTGAATTGGTTCAAGAGTTGGTTACACTGCAAATATCAGTTGGTCAAGGACATACCCTTCAAAGATTCAAGTGCTTGGGGCATACTATATCAGGATTATATCCTTTTGAAAAGTTACATGTGGTGAGATATGGAAGAACCGTGGTTGTCAATACCATGGATGGTAAGAGTTTCCACTCTCAGTGCACGCTGTTGTAATAAATAAAGATGTTGTTCCTCTTTGAAAGCTTGTTTAAACACCCGTCCTGCAACAGAAACTTGCAAGGGTCCTCGTCTCAACAATGCCAGAGTTACTCAGATTCTCGGTGCCGGGAAATTCAAACTCTCTTCAACAAAAACTCACAAATTCATGCATTCATGCATACATGCATTCACGCATACATGCATACAAACTCCAACATATCGTTAGATAATTCATTCGCATTAGTTTTGCATTTAGGCATCAGATATACATAATCATGCATTCATGAAGCACATGTTCAAAATTTTGTTTTAACAGGTTGCGAACTTAGATCTCTCATTCAGTGAAAAAGGTTGATGTACCTAATTCTCCAACAAAACGGTCATTGAATCGCAATTTCTCAACAAGAAGGGTTAATGAATCTTTTCCCCAGTGAACTGGTCAACAAAGTGTCATCCCTAAGCAGATCAGTCAGTGCATCATGTTCTCAATGAGAAAGGTTGATGAATCCTTTCTTTCCCCAGTGAGGCAGTTGATTTGTTCATCCCTAGTAAGTCGGTTGGAACACCGCATTTTCAACAAGTCGGTTGTTAAGCCGTTTTCCCCAATAAAGTTTGCTTATGCACAACATCCCAGCGAATGGATCAATAAGTCATTATCCCTAGTAAGCTAGTCAGCATACTGCATCCTCAGTAAAGTTGGTACTCCGTACCTCAGCAAGTTGGTTTCCAAACGATATCCCCAATGAAGTTAGCACACTGTGTCTCCAACAAATTGATTGATGAACCAATTTCTTCAGATTCAGTGAAGGACATTTCTTCAGATTTAGTGAAGGATGATTCAATTTGTTCTCGACTTTCCTTCAGATTCAGTGAAGGACATTTCTTCAGATTGAAAGAACGATGATTCAATTTGTTCTCGACGTTCCTTCAGATTCAGTGAAGGACATTTCTTCAGATTCAGTGAAGGATGACTTAATTTGGCCTTCAGATTCAGTGAAGGACATTTCTTCAGATTGAGTGAAGGATGATTCAATTTGTTCTCGACTTTCCTTCAGATTCAGTGAAGGACATTTCTTCAAATTCAGTGAAGGATGATTTAATTTGGTCTTCAGATTCAGTGAAGGACATTTCTTCAGATTAAGTGAAGGATGATTTTTTTTTTTTTAGTCTCGACTTTCCTTCAAATTCAGTGAAGGAGGTTTCCATTTGGTCTCGACTTTTCTTCAAATTCAGTGAAGAGGAGTAATTCTTCTGATAAAGTGAAGAATGATTCAAAATGATCAGTTTTGGAGATAACGCACCCTGAGGGGAGGCGACTCAGTCTTTTATGGTCTATACAAACATAGGGCGGGTAATGATCATTTCATTCTCAGGTATTCAGTTACTAGTTATTCCAGGTATGTTTCCACCTTCATCTTCCATATACATTCATTACCATTACATCACATACACATCACAAAATTAAGGCATTTGTATTTAATTATCTTTTACTTCGAACACGTAAAGACGCAAGTCATTTACGGATTCGAGTATAAGACAATTAAATAGGGGCAGCTGTAATACCCTAATTTTGCGTTTTTTAAAATAAATATTTTATTTAAAAATTATTTCTTATTTTTATGAGAAATATCAAAAATAGTAATTATGTGCTTACAATTTATTCATTTTTCTTTTTTTTCTTTTAATTGTCGCAATTTATCTTTTTATAGGAAAAATAGCAAAAATAATTAAAAATAGTTTTATCATCTTTATTTAAGTTTATATTTCATTTTTATATTTTTCTACATTTTTATTCATTTTTCTTATTCATTTTTACATTTTTACCACTTTATAAAAATTCTTTGCTTTTGACCAATCACATTGCGACACCTCATCATCTCCACCTCATAATCATTTTCATTACTTTTTTCCATTAATTTTCTCATTAACCCAAAATTACATTTTATTACACAAATACCACTCACCTAATCCTACCACTATAAATATACACCTCACATCACTCAATCATGACCAATAAAAATCACAAATCCCAAAAAAAATCAGAAAACACATTCCTCCCTCTTCCACCAACACTTTTCCGGCGCCACCGCTGGAATCCCAAAACCACCACCGGAATTCCAAATTCCGGCGACCCAAAAATCATCCAAAATCAACAATCAAATACTCATTTCTTATTATTTTGACCCTTCTGAACACGAATACACCACTCGTTTCGTCAAAAACTGATCGGAAAAGCTTCATATCAAGCTTCAAAGTTCCAGCGATCTCAAAACTTCCATTTCCAGCCGTTTTAAGCTCAATCGAAGGTAAACAACGAAAGTTTCGTACTCCTGGACTTGTTTAGAACCTTTTCCATGCATGAATTGCGTTGAAACTCGCCGGAATCAATATGGTTTGGTTTTAGATCCGTTTTGGTAATCCGTTCATTTCGCTCTATACTTGCGTTGTTTGTTGAGTTTGACCTTGTATCTATAATCTATGTTGTTTTGCGATCAATTTAGTATATTTACTTGCGAGATTTGACGAACGAGGTGGCTCCCCGAAGTTGTCCGCTCCGTCGCCGGCGACTATGTTCTTCACGCGTTTTTTTCTATTCAGTTTCGGTTTGAGGAAGAGGGAGAAGTGGCTGCAACGTGGCAGCGCGCGGTTGGCTGGAAGCCTTCTCGCGCGTGCCCCCCTCTTTCTCTCTACACCCCCTCCCGTTTTTTTGTTTGGTTGTGTGAGCTGGGTTGGACCGGTCGGGTTTACCCCATGGGTCACCCGACCCGGTCCGTTTTTATTATATTTGGTTTGGGGCTTTTTTTAGGCTCAGTTCTGTTTTTTTTTGTTTGAAATGCTATTTGTTGCACCCCATTTGCTTATGCACCCCTGCCTGATTTTATTTCATTTTTATGGCTTATCGATCAAAAATGCATAACGAAAAATAAATGATTATCTCAAAAGTGCTTATGTAAATAAGCACTTTTGAAATAAGCGCTTATTTAATCTTTTTTATATTTTTTTTCTCAATTAATTTGAAACTTTACAATAAAGAGGATTAAAAATAAATAGTCTCTGACGCATGACTTTGGCTATTTTGTTTTTAATTCGGAGCTTTTGATTTTAAAACTTAGATTTGAAAAAGGATTAAAAATAAATAGTCTCTGACGAATGACTTTGGCTATTTTATTTTTGATTAATAACCTTTGAGTTTGAAACTTAGATTTGAAAAATGGATTAAAAAATAAATAGTCTCTGACGCATGACTTTGACTAATTTATTTTTAATTCGGAACTTCTTTTTAACTTAAAATGAAACCTTCTAAAAACAACGAGGCAGAGCCTGACGCATGACTTGTCTTTGTCTCAACTTTTTGACTTTGACCTTTAAGTTGACTTTTAGGTTGACTTTTACTTTGACTTCTCAATTTGACTTTTTGGTTGACTTTTGCCTTGACCTTTAGTTTGACTTTTTGGTTGACCTTTACTGTTGACTTCTTATAGTTGATTTTTCTCTTTTTGACTGAATTATGCTGATTGCTTGAAATTGCCTGATGATTTATTTCTCTTTGTCTGATACATGATTACTTGCTTACATGCTCATATCTGATGCATTTTTTAATTGTTCAGTATTGTTGATTACATGTCATTGGCATTCATGCACTTGCATTTCTCTCTTCTTCTACCTTTCTTTTTTTCTTTTTCTTTTCTAAAACTTGAAAGCTTGTAAAACACTAACAAAATATTGAATGAAAAGAGAGATGTCTGACGCATGACTTTCATCTCTTGAATAGTCCAAGTACCTGCCGCATGGCTTGCGACTGAGGACTATTCTCATTCACTGAATAATTCCTTAGAAAATCTAAAAGACACTCAACTCACTCAACAGCTTTTCCTGCCCTTGTGCAGTCAACTCTTTTTTTCAACTTTCAGTCTCTTTTCAACTGTTTTCTTAAACGGACAGTGCTTTATCCATTCCCCTGATTCTGACAAACGCTTAAACCTCAGTTGAGTATACAAGCAAAATTGTTGTCTCAGTGGAATGCGACCTAAGCATCGTTCACTAAAAACAACCAACACACAATCTTTCTTTTCAGGAAGAACTACGTGAGCTTTGACTTCCTCATTGTACTTGGGGGATACGTAGGAGCGAGAGCCTCTCTCGTCAAGCCAAATAATAAAAAACTCTTTTTTCCCTTTTCTATTCAGTATGCGGTAATCTTTCTTTTTATGCGGCTAATTTCTGTTTATGCAAACCAAATTTCTCAAATGGTTCCCGTTGAGTAGATAGGATATGAGGGGGTGTTAACGTCTTCCCCTCATGTAACCAACTCCCGAACCCGATCTTTAAGGTTTTATCATTATTTTCCTTTCCCCTGATGGGATAAATAAAATATGGTGGCGGCTTCATTGTTTACATTTGTGCATTGCATTTCATCATTGCATATCTGTATATTTTTTGCGCCGGGTACTACACTCTCTCCAAAGGGAACTCCTCCGTTGGGCTTCCATTAACCAACACAGACGCTGTAGCCGTAGAAACACATTCCTTAATCCATTTCCTCCACAAAGGCGGGAAAGCCATTTTTCTCATCACCGCTTCCAAGTAACCCCAATCCACAGAATCGTACGCTTTCTCAAAATCTACCTTGAATAACAACAACTCTTTCTTACGCTTCCGAGCCTCATCCACAATCTCGTTTGCAATGAGAATACCATCGAGGATCTGTCTGTTGCGGACAAATGCGGACTGGGTCTCTGAGACAACTCGCCCTACCACTAGACGCAACCGATTCGCTAAAACCTTAGCCAAGATTTTGTACATACTACCTACCAAAGCTATCGGCCTAAAGTCGTGAAGACACTGAGGGCTATCAACTTTCGGGATCAAAGCAATAAAAGTAGAGTTAAAACCCTTAGTCAACCGCCCATTACGATGAAACTCTGACACAAACCGCATGATATCGCCCTGCATCTCCCCAGAAGTCTTTGATGAAACCAAAATTGACCTCATCAGGGCCTGGGCTCTTAAAACTATCACAATCCCAGACCGCCGCTTTAACTTCCTCAACCGAAAAAGGCCTAATAAGGTTATTGCCCTCCACCCAACTCAAACTCTTAAACTGTAGGTTATCTACCCCCGGTCTCTCAACATTACCAGCTTTAAAGTGAGAGGTGAAATGATTAAACACTGCTTGCATGATAGGCTCTACAGTATCCAATTGAACCCCATCCACCAAAATAGACTTGAGGGTGTTTCCCCTCCGTCGATTTGCCAAAAGCAAATGAAAAAACTTGGAATTGGGATCCCCCTCCTTAATCCACAGAATCCGTGACTGTAGCCACGAAATGCTAGCATTCAACCGACATAACGAATGAATATCCAAAGTAATCCCATGTAAATCCTCAATTTCTACGGCAGATAGGGTGGTATCTTCGCCTTTGCTATCCAACTCTGACAAACGGGATTTCAAAGATTCAATCATGCTAGGCAAATTTTGGCTATGAGTGATATGCCAATCTTTCAAAGCCAATTTGATAAGCTTAAATTTAGTCTTGAGGACATGGCCTCCCCACCCATCCACCTGAAGAGCACCCCATTTCTCTTTCACAAACTCTCGATACCCAGGGACATCTGCCCAACACTTCAACATCCGCACAGGTCGTGGCCCCCAATCTTCCTCAAAAGCAGTCAGGACAATGGGACAATGATCCGACAAACCTCTCAATTGTGCCGATTGAACACAATTAGGCCATGTCAGACACCATTCCTCCGACAATAAGAATTTGTCCAGCCTGCTCATTCACAACCCATCCCCCCTGTACCAAGTATACTTGCGTTCGCTCAAGGGAAGATCAACCAAAAAGTTATCCTCGATGAACTTATTAAAAGAAATATGCTCCGAAGAAGAAGAAACAACTCGCACAGACCTGAGCTTAGAAGTTTGCCTGACTGCATTGAAGTCACCACACACACAAATGGACAAACCTACAAACTGCTGGAGACGAGCAGACATCGACTCCCACAGCTGTTGCTTGGCTCCGAAGTCACACGGAGCATAAACATTTGCCACGACAAAACCATCCCCCAGCCTCTTAAACCTACCTTGGCACCACAACACATGTGGCTGACTGCCGGGCGAACTCATCTCTACCTCATCTGAATCCCAAATAGTAAGCAAACCCCCTGAAGCCCCTACCGAAGGGCGAAAAGAGAAATCATGTGGTGAAGACCCCACAGATTAGACACAAACGCACCATCACAAACCTGCAATTTTGTTTCCTGAATACATACAATAAAAGGCCTCTGCTCCCCAATTAATCTACAGACCTCCTTACGCTTCTCCAACCCCCTCAACCTCCTAATGTTCCAAGATAGGATCTTCATTTATCACCCTCCCTCGCATCATCTACATATCTCTTAACCTGGCCTATATCTTTACTGTTGCTACGACCACTCCTACACAAAACATGGAACATATTCCCACTATCCCCCTTAACATGAATCCCTAGAGCTTGCCCAAACCCCACCACATCTTTCTCAATTGCCAAAGCACCCCTTGCATCGTCACCCAGTTCTGCCAGTCATTATTGACAAAGATTGAGGAGGAAAACTCTGATAAAGATACTAGAGGAACAATCTTGTGCACCTTCCGGTCGTGATGCCATAAAATTCGTAAAACCTCCCAGCGGTCTTGGCTAGGCAGCCTAGCTATCTTCTTGAGGCGTACAACAGGCTGGGGTGGTAACTCCCCTGACCCCTCAACTGGCTGCAACACCTTCGAGCAAAGAACATCATCATCGCCCCTCTCCATACTATGAACACCCTCTGCCTCCTTATGATGCTCACAAAGCCATTCCAGACTCCATGGTCCAGACACCGAAGTTCGCACAACGGAAGGAGGACAAGATTTATAACGTTGGCGATCCTTCAAGACACCAGGGAGTCTTAATGGGCTCGCCGTCATGCTGTGAAATCCCCGTATCCATCGCCCCTCTACTACCTAACTTTTGATTCCCCTTCAAACTCGTGTCCCCTAAACAACTCTCCCTACACTCCCTTTACCTAACATATGAGGAAGTAGCCTCCGAGGAAACTTTCCTAAGAGTCGACTCCCTCTGAAGAGACGCTAAGTTTTCATGTGCTACATTTTCCACCACCTTCTCCACCACCCCATCGTCAACATGATGATCCACCTCATTACCGTACGCAAACTCATTGTCTAAGGCGGCTTTCTTGGAGTCACTGTCCTCCCCAAACAGTCACGCATCCTCCCCTAACACGAAGCCCCATTCCTCAATAATCTGGATTTCCACCCTAATCCCATCAACTATTAAACTCTCAGTCATCTTCACAACCTCTAAAGCTGACGTAGCAATTAGGATCCTAGCATAGTCCAATCTAACCTTATCCAAAGTGCTACTGTCGGCCCGCAGATACCTCCCGCAATAAAAAAGACAGAGTTGAAAAAACTCTTTAGACCATGCGTGAATGGGAACTCCATAAAGCCGCACCCACGCTCCTCTCCGAACAGTCTCCATCTCTTTGTTCCACCTCCCCAGTGCGACAGAAACAAACCAAAAAACTCTTTTGCGCCCTCCAAGGTCGCAAAAGCATTCGTAGATGATGAACTGCAAGTAAAAATACAATCCGCTCCCAAAGGTGTCACAACAAGATTGGGGAAACTCGCATCTAAAATACGATGTTGAATCACCGGTATCGCCTCACCGTTACACATGGAGGCTACCACTCCACTAGCTGCCCACTATGCCTCTTCCTCCCTAACAGAATACTTACGCATGGAAAACCCCCTGTCCTAGATTGTCCTTGGCTCCGCTACTCCCCGGTGCATCCGATTTTTTCGCTATCGGAATCTCTACCTCCGCCATTCTCACCGACTCCCCCGGACCAGGATCCACGCCAGAAGTGACGGGTTTAACAACTGTTACCTTAGCATTATCTCTGACACCACCATCCTTAGAATGCTCTACCACTTCCGCCTTATTTAACACATCAACATTGGGTTTGCCGCGAGATGCGATAATGGCCGAATCATACGTTGTTAAAAGCCTTAGCTAACCTGTCAATATTCTTGACTTTAGAAAAACGCACAAACCCGTAATGTTTCCCAAACGCATTCAAAGATTTCGCAATGTATACATCCTCCAAAAGTCCGCATACTTCAAAACCTTTTTGGAGATAAAAAATAGATAATAAAGGCGGGAAGTTGGTAAAGTAAAAGGAAACAAACCTATTTCCATCAACAAGGTCACTCTCAACACGTGAGGCATGTGGAATTACTTCTTTATGTCCTTCCTTTTGCATAACAGTAACATGTTGCACGCTACCTATACCATTCCCTTGCACCGACCTTGTTGATTCACTATTCTATCATCCTCCCAACCCTTACGTTGCAAGCGCTGTCGGTGCAGATTTGCAGCTGCTAACTCAAGACCTTCCCTCACTGGCCGAGAAGCAACCTGCTCCTACTCTACCGTCTTCCCCGCGCGATACCCCAGCCGCCCTTCTTCTCTACCCTTCTGCCACGACTCATGCCGCGAATGAAAATCAGTTTCCTGATCATGAACACCATGCCGCGATCGTGTATCCAGATGTACCTGTCGCGAGGAATCACTACCGTCCTCAGAGAAATAGCGTAGGTGGCCTGCTATACGGCGTGAACCAGAAACTGAAGGTGTGTGATATCGTTGCTGCATAACGTTGAAACGCGAACGAGAACCAGAAAGGCCATAGTTGTCATAGTGATCGTAATATTGCTCATACTGTTGTCCTCTATCTCCATGACGATGTGCTTTCCTCCGTCGTCGGCTCACCACGGTCCATCCATCCCCGTTCCCACCCCTTTGTGGCACCCTGCCGGCATCCTTATCCCCCCCGTGAAAGCTTGCTGCCGGCGAAAAAGACCGGCGCGGCCGCCCTAGGCAAACCCTAGAACCACCACCTCTCTCTCTACCTCTCTCTCTCATTTTATTGATATCCCCCACCGTCTCTTTCTTTGTTCTCCCTTTCCTATTATGAAAAGTTATAAAATATTAGACATTACAAACCTTGATCTCCAGTATATGGCTTCAATTGTCTTACAATATCATAAAGTTCAGTCCTTTCCATTCTCATTTCTTCCTTCAATTTTCATTTCTTCCATTCAATTCTCATTTCTTCCATTCCAATCTTTAGTTCTTCAAATTTATGTCTTTGCACCCATTCAGTTGATGAGAAACTTGAACCACAATAATTTTGCCTACTTTCAGATAAAGAAGATTCCCTCCCAAGACCATATACATATTTTTTCCTTATTCCTGCAGTAACCTTAGACCACACATCTAAAACAATGTGCAAAAAAAATTACAAAGACTAAAAATATAATAAAAAGTAAGTACTAAACTTAGAAGGTCTGCATTTTTCAAGGATCAAAAATATATTTAACCTTAATTTTATATCTATCTTCAGATTGTCCTAATATGTTCCTCCAGAAAAACGAGATCAAAATTTGAATTCTAGGTCATAAGTTGTTACTTTTATCTCAAACATTTGCCATTTAAAAAATTCATATTTAATTCATATATCATGTTAAAAATTCTAAATTTTAATTAATAAATTTTTTTTACATGACCTGTACCAAAAACAAAAATACATGATATTTTAAACATGCCTATAAAAAAATCATTTAAAAATTTAAGAGTTTAATGATAATTAAACATCTATAGTTTTAGTAGGGACTAGACTAAAACTATGTGCAAGAATTATCAAAAAATAAAAATTAAACTATATGCAAGAAAAGTTTATAGGGACTTAAAATATAATAATAATTAAGTAAGGACTAAACCTAGAAATTTCTCATTTTATCAGGATCAAAAACATATTTAATCCTATCATTAAACTCTTAAATTTTTGAATAATTTTTTTATAAACATGTTTAAAGTATCATACAAATTTATTTAATAAAAGTTAAATTATTTTAACTTTATACGAGTGACATATAAATTTTTAAAAGGTAAAATTTTAAGTTAAAAGTTACAAAAATTATGGCTTTGAAATCACATTTTGAGCTCATGTCTTTTGGAGGAACTTCTTATATGTTCTAAATATACCTCTTAAAAAACAATTAGAATTACATGTTGACTTAACAATAAAGACTATGAATGAATGCATAATAATTTTCCATAGACTAAAAATTTAATACAAATTAAAAAAGGATTAAATTTGAACTTATAGCTTATAAGTTCATCTAATAAAAAAAAACTTGTATGGTAATAGTATTTTTAAAAAGAGCTTATAACTTATTTTACTCGTTTATAGCTTATTTTTGATAAGCTATTTCAATTAGTTTATGAGCTTGTAGATTATAACTTATAGTTTAACATTTTTTTTCTTTCAATTTTAATCCTATCATGCTACTTCAAAAAGATTAAATATAAATTAAACATATATTTTTATGTCATTTTGCATTTATCAATCGGTTTAACCACTTAATTTTATGATTTATCAAATACTTCAATTAGGGTTTGTTTTGTTCGAGGGTTTCGAGAGAAGGGGCGTTATATTTTAAATTTTTATGTATGATTTAACTTTTTAACGAGGGGGAGGAGAGAATTAATTTAATGATTACCCTCTTATAAACACAAAATAATGATTAAATTATAATATGTATATACATATTATGTAAAAAAATCTAATTTTATAAACATAATAAATTATGTTTTACTTATCTCCCCTCCCCTCACCTCCCATCCCATCTAGAGTTGTCAAATGGGTCTGCCCGGGCCAATCCAACTTTGCCCGTAAGGCTTTGCATTATACATGGGCCAGATTGGCCCGACCCATTTTTTATTGGGTCATGCTTTGACGAGCCCGACTCGACCCTGCATGAGCCCCCTGGTCTGAAGGGCTAGTGGGCTTGCCCGACCTAATTTTTTCTTCAGTTTATTCGATCTTTTTTAAAGTAACTTTGATATGTTAGTTCTTCATAATTAGTAATTTTATTGAGATATAATTTAATGCAAGTGTAAATAATTTTTACATCATCAATAAATATGCATTAATAAATTATAAAATTATTTTTAATTAAAATTTTATTAAATATAACCATTTTTATTGAACTTACACAGTAAACAATATGTTTTTGAAATTTTTTTAATTAGATGATAATATTTTATGTATTTATTGATATTATTTTTATAAGAATGACATAAATTTTCAGGTAATGGGAGGACTTCGTAGGCTTCGGCCAAAAAAGACCAGAGTGTATTTGAGCTAGTTTTTTTGAAGCCCGACCGACCCAAGCTTGTGGGCTAATGGGCGGTCCATCAGTCCGACCATTTTTGACATCTCTACTCCCCTTTCTCTGGGTTGAACCAAACTGTTTTTATTGTTTTAAGAAGGTTAACCCACCTAAATTAATATTAAGGAGTATTAAATCTGAGACCTTGAAAATGAGTACTTTCCAGATTAAGTCAATACCAGCGGACCAACTCAAATAGATTAATATTTTAGTTCAATTAGTTTGTTGCCCGTTTACCTTCAATACAAAATTAATTATATATATATATATATATATATAGTTATTCAATGTTAAAGGTAAAAAAAAATTAGCTTATCAACTCTTAAATTATAAACTTTGTAGTTTATGAATTACAGTAAAATCTCTATAAATTAATAGAGTAAGGATCGGAGAAATTTATTAATTTAGATAATTATTAATTTATCGATAAATATTATTAATTTAAAGAGTTTTTAATGACTTATGACATTACGCGAAAGGAAACACTTATATGGCGTCAAACACTCTTCACAACTTTATAATACAATACAAAAATACAACACCTGAGCTATTGGATGCAATAAGAAAAGTTAAAGATGAACTCCAAATGGACTTGAATTTTAAAAGAAAACAAACAACTATTGAATCATATTTTAATAGAGTGTAATATATATTTTTTCAGTTTATATGAATTATTAATTTATGATTTTCTTGAGACCGAAAATTACAAAGGAATCTCCAAAAAAATTATTATCTTATTAGTTTATCGAATTTTTCAAATTTTTATACTGACCCAAGTCGGAGCCAGACAACTTTATTATTTTAAAAAGTTTATTAATTTATCGAGTATTAATATAATTTATTTATTTTACCTCTCACATGTAGATAGAAGCTTAACATCGGCAAGAAAGAAAGTGCAATTAACAATGGCAACGGTGGCGGAATCATCAGAACCTGAAACACCTCCTCCCCATCCCCACCCTCCTACAACCGCCCAACCACAAACCCTAGATGTCAAACCGTTTATCAACTACGCTGTTGCCCAAGCCCTTTTCTACCAAAAATCCTTCAACGACGCTCTCGATTCTGCAATCGACGCTTCAACTACTCGTTTTTCTCAAATCCGTTCAACTTCTTCCGCTCATTTTCAACAAACTTTGGTAAATATGATTCACGATTATATCTTATTCAATCAAATCACGCTTTATGTTTAGTTTGTGTAATTAATTTCTCTAGAAAATGTTTAGTATTTGGTTGAATAATTGTTTGTTAATGTTGAATCCAGAATATTTTGGATGATTTCAAGTCTCAGTACAATGATTACGAAGATCTTTTGTTTGGAAAGATTAAAGGTTTGTTTGCATTTTGTGATTTTTTTATTTTACTTGAAATTGGTTCTTTTGATTTATAATTTATCAAGTTCCTAATGTTTATGGTTTTTATTTAATTTAATATATTCTATAATCTATTGCAGAGAGTGTAGTGGTTGCAGCTTCGCATCCGGTAATTACTTGTGGTGCCGCTGCTTCCTTGGGGCTTCTGGTCTTCAAAAGTAAGATTTTGTATTGTACACTCGAATGCATTAAATTGCTGATAGCATCTGAATATCATACTATACTCTGTTACTTTTGTCATCAGTGGCGTAATGTTTTGACCTCATTCTACATGTTCCGTTAAGGCTATGTTTAGATTGATGGAAATAGAATAGGGTGGAGTGGAATGGAATGAGGTTCCATTGTTTGGATATTTTAAAATTGAATGGAATGGAACACAATGGAACCCATTCCATCCCTTTCCTTCATTTTTCTTCTCCTCCGAAACATCTGTTTTGCATTACATATTTTACTGCATCGTGAATACAGAAACGAGTAACTAATGTTTAACTAATCACTACATATGCCAGTACATACCATAATGACAAATACTAAGTAGTGAAGGCATTCTTGTAAAAAAACAGAGAGTAGTGATGACATTCGTGATGGAGAGATGGAAGAGGGTATCATACTGAATTCCCCTATGATAACAACAGTATATAGCTTCCAACATGAGAACAATATATAGCAAGTTGGTTCCTTTCCATCATAAATTATACAAACAATGGAATGAGAACTCTACTCCATTCAGCTTCATACTGTTCTACTCCATTATATTCTATTCGGCTCCACTCCGCTTATCTTAAAATATCCAATAACTGATTATTTTTTTAAATTTTTGTTATGTTGCAGGGCCTCGTCGGATCATGTACTACAACGCTAAGCGACTTTTTGTTAGTGAAGAGGTGAGGTGGTTTACCTACCTATCTATATAGCAGGGACATAGATGCATTATTTTGAGTTAGCTTAACTATGAATCATATGTGTATCCAAATCTTTATATCTTGTTTTATTGTGTACTACTACTACTACTACTAAGTATTGTCTTGATAAATACTGGGGAGTAAAATTGTTAAATATATTTACATTTTGCTCACCTTAAATACAATGGTACGTGGTTTGTTAATTGTGTTAACGGTTAACTGTATTATGGCTTTGACATTGTATTTTGATGCAGTCTATGGTTGCTAAAGCCAGTGCTGAAGTTATAGAGCTGCGGAAGTCAATTGATATTCTGAAATCTGAAGTTGAAAAGATGGAGGTAACATACGTTTCATCTTTTATTTTATGTAGTTTTATATATAGTCATTTTGTCATGTGTTTGTTATTTCACGCATTGAGAATTTCTGATATCTATAAAAAAAACTAGCAGAATAAAATGAGTAACTATGATGTTAAGATAAGAAATAATGGTCAAATTGTTTCTTATAGTTCATTAAGCACATCTGGTTAAATGACCAGTTCTAAATTACACAGTCAAGTAGCTCAGCTAGCCAATGTTAAGCTCTTTTGTCAAATAACCAGCAGAATCTACTATAACTAATAACTATTAGAATCAGTGAATAAAACACCTATTTAAGTTCTTATCATGTATTGGTACAAATGATGAATGAAAATACAAAAATATCTGTCATCCTAATCAATGACCTCCTCTTCCAGTTTTTTCATAAACTAGAAACTTCACACTTCCTCTACGTGCTCCAGTAACATATTTACAGAACCCCTCTGTTAGGGACCATGAGACATTGCATCACGATTCTAATGGGCCCTAGGTGTGGAGAGTCTAGACTAGAAAGGGTAAAAAGGGGAACGCTTAGCCAGTTCTGTTCGTTGGTGTGAGTGGGTGTTGATTGTAACCATTCCACAATATAAGGAATGTGTAGAGAGGTTGAGGTATCTTGGAGTATCTGTATTTCAGTTATGAGTAGGATGTTTTAGAAGCTTCCTATAGGAGCCTTTGCTCTGGTCAGATTCAGGGTTTATCTTTCCCTCTGTAACAATCCATTTACCATAAATAATACAATCAGTTCTGCTCTTTAGTTTGTTTACTTCCTTTACTGTGTAGTTCAGTTTTCTGGGTTCAAAACACCCTTAAAAAACTTAAGTCTGTGAAAGGGGGGAAAAGAGTGGTGATCTAGAAGGTGTGAGTAGTTGGAGGGTGAGAGCTTGGTACCTACTCAGGTTTGATTTGTTGTATATATTGATGTTATAGTAGAGCTGCCAAAGGCTTTTGAGGTTTGATATTATGATTGTGGTGGATAGGCTGATAATATATACCCAGTTTATAGTTGTGGCTCATCCTTTCACAAGCAAAGATATGATTGAGACAATTATTACGAATAAGAAGCATGCTTGGACCAGAATCAGACAGGAATAGGGTATTCCTTAGCCTAAGAAGCATGCTTGGACCAGTATAAGAAGTATGCTTTAAGATTTGGTGTGTGGAGACTCTGAGTGTGCTTGGTCCAAATTTTATGCTTATCTTCTCCTTATAAGGAAAACAGGACCAACCAATTATATTTATAATAGTTCTTTATAAATATAATTGACAAATTGTAACCTTAAATTATCAAAATGACACTTTCAGGTGGCTTTTCGGGGATTATGCTAAAATGCATGCAACTTTGAAACCTACCCACCTCAATTCCATCCTTTAATTTCAATTTTTATTTTTATCCATCTCGCTCTCATCAAGTGCTTTACCTCTGTATTCACTATTCACTAAATATTTTTGAAGTATTTCATTCACTTGTGATAATATTTAGGTTCAATTGCAGTTTGTGTCCTATTTTATTCAATCTTTGAATCGGTTCCCCATTTTCTAATTTCACAATTTTTCATCTGATTGGAATTTCTAGGTGGATTATATATTAAAATATTATAATATTGATACATATATGTTACTTTTGTTTATCTTAATTTAAAATGGAGACCAAAATCCCAAATCTAGTAAAAAAATAGAATGACCAGAATTGTAAATAATTCTACCATTTAATAAGATTAGAGATTTTTTTTATAAAAAATTTTAAATTAGAAAAATTTGTAAGTACCAAATATTTGTAACTTATAAGTAGCTCTTAAAGATCCTCTTTTAGATGTGACTTTATAGCCTAAAAGATACTTGGCCAAGCACATTCTTGTTTGAGATGTGTTACAATAGCTAGACCATTAGGTGGGCAGGATTCTGACATATCACAGACTCATGGTTTACCATTCTGCTACGAAGACAACCCATTCAAACCTCTTTATGGGAGGCTCTCCCAACTTTGATAAGGAGAGATGTAAACCGATATGTTAAACGTTTCACACCTAAATGCAATCCATGTTAGATATGTTGAAGACACAATTGTGAAAGCTCAGGACAAGATGCAAGCTCAAGCAAGTGTGAGCATTGAAGGGAAGTGGAGTCTGAGATGAGGTCTTCCTGAATATCAATCCTTCCATACAAGCCTAGGAATTTAGCCTAGAGGATAAACAAGAAACTGTGTCCCAAATATGACGGAACTTATTAAATTGTGGACTGTAGAGAAGATAAAGTCCAATTGTGTACATGCTCAAGCTTCTCAAGGGTTGTCAGCACCCAATTTTCCATGTTTTACTGCTCAAACAAATCCAAGGCTTTAGAATCTATGAGTATCACTTCAATTCTTAGAAAATACTTTAACTTCCCAAGAGTTTTAATCTCTAATTTCTTTGCTAAACATTGACTCAAGTATTTCCAACATTGTTATCACTCCCCTTGAAGTTCAGTGTTCAGTGAACAATTTGTGAACCTTCCAAACCATGCTTAGGGTGATCTTTTCAACCCGTATGATGCCTTGTTTATCCTGCATACATTATTAGCAGCAATATATTTTTACAATATTGTGGCGGTACTCCATATAGATTTCCTCCTCAAGTTTTCTATTTAGCAAATCATTCATCACATCAAATTGCCTTAATTACCAACCATAATTGGTAGTAGGAGGAAATGCTACTGACCTATATTCCTTTTCGTCATTGAGACGGAATTTTTTAAATATCGATTATCCCAAAAGCTTAAGCTGTTAGGATAGAGTCACATCAATGGTTTTATATTATTTCTAACACGCCCCCTCACGCAATAGCCCATTAGGCTTGAAGCGTGGATAATGCATAGGCCCACCTACCATATGCTTAAATTCCACTTTTAATTAGAAAGTGACGGGAGCGGGGATCGAACTCTAGACCACTTAGTCATAGAGGCTCTGATACCATGTCAAATAACCAATTATCCCGAAAGCTTAAACTGTTAGGATCGAGCCACATCAATGGTTTTATATTATTTCTAACATAATACTTCTCAATTAACCCATCATCTGTAGGCTTTATTATAGAGAAATGACATTTTAACCACAATTTGACATCAGAGTCCGAATATAATTTAGATGGGCAACAATTCAAATATATGGTTAATTATGTTCCACAATTTGATGATTAATGATTATAACAGATGACACTAGTCATTGACCAACCACTCAACACAATTAACCATAAATCTGGTAGCAAGCAACAGACAATGCTATGGCACTAATTCCTTTTGCCATTGCGACGGAATTCTTTAAATAATTATTCTCAATTGAACCATCAATCATAGGCGTTATTATAGAGAAATGACACTTTGACCACACTTTGACATCAAAATTCGAATACAATTTAGATGGTTAACACAATTCAAAAATATGGTTAGTTATGTTTAGTAGATGATGATTATTATAACCGATGTCACAAGTCATTAACCAACCACTCAACACAATTAACCACTATTTTGAACGACGTTAACCACAGTTTTCTATGTATACTACGTTAACCACAATTTCTATGTATATTTCAACCCAAGTAGTAGTTAATGAATTCATATGTATGTGAACACAAGAAAATCATTTATATTTGAACCCAATTTGTGTGTGTGTTTGACCACTTGAAAGTAGTGGTTAATGGAGTTAAACATCTTGGTTAAATGTGTTTAGTGAATGATTTATGAGTTGCAAGATCTTTTTATATTCATTTTAACCATATATTGAACATAATGTACCACATAATTGAACTTTGTTAACTAAATGTCTATATTTCTATATGTCTTGTTACCATCTTTTATAAGATAATGCTTCATATATATTTTTGGGAATGAAGGTAGTCTATAGGGTATACAAAAATGTTGTGAGCTGGTGAGATGTTTTTAATACTTGTTCCTTTTTTAAGTTCAATTGGAAATAGCGGCGCAGCTTGTTGCCCGTTTACCTTCGATACATATGTAATTATCTTATATATATATGAAGTATAACCATTCAAGTCAAAAAAAAAAAAAATTGGGATGTTCACATCCACTTGTTATCCATTGATCTTCTATCGTAGTTGCTTTAAAGAAAATGGTGATTCATTAAATGATTGTTGTAAGGAGATAGGTTTACTATTGCCTTTTGATACTGTTGGGTGGGATTGACTTATTTTATTTAATCGAGATAACCTCTGAACTTTGATTGTTATGTAATTATTCATGGCATTTTTTATTTATTTAATGTTTTCAGAAGAGTGCATTACATGCAGAAGAACAATTCTTACATGGAAGGACAAAACTCAGGTTTGCAACTTACAGATGTTAAGCCATAACATTGGTTTTGTATTCATGCATTGATAATTGTGATTTATATGCATTTATATTTATCACAGACACGCAGGAAAGCAAATCCGAAATGTGATCCAGTCTGCTTATAAAATTGAAAGACGGGCAGGAGGTATGTAAAATATATTTTTTATAATTACGAAAAGCATGGCCTGCTAATGAAATAGGTTGACAATGGGACCCTGTGCTTTTGATAAGTTGGCTTATTTTTGGTTTGGTACATTATTAGGTTTAAAAGATATCCTTGGAGAACTCCCTAAAAGAGAAGCATCTTACTTTCGGTCACAGGTAATTTTGTTGGTGTAATTTCAAATCCCATCTCTCGTTGCATAAAAGAGATTTAGATTTTCAAGGGTAAACCCATATTGTATCTATAATATATCATATTAAAGTATCTTAGTTTATCTTGTAGGATCATTTTATAATCTTAGAGTATCTTAGATTATCCCTTAAAATTATTTTCCATATCTCTTAGTTATCACCATGATTTGTTTCGTTATTTTAATTAAAATCAGAAGTCTTGTATCTCTATAAATAGGGGCTGTGCATGGTCAATCATATCAACCTAGTATCAAGTTATTGTCAATAATATTCAAAGTTAACATTATTTCTCTCCTTTTATCTAAATCCCTTAACTTCAACATGATATCTAGATCCTGGTTCGATCCTTCATGTCCTGTCTCCTTATTCTGCAACGATTTTCCTAAAGAAAAACAGTAGTTTTTAGAATTTATTAGTTATTATGTTGAACTGTACTTTCTTCTTTCTTTCAAATGGTCCCAGCGTTTATCTGTTCCATCTCTGGACACCATTGTATCCGGCAACCACCACCCACTGCATCTGGAAAACTTTTCCTGCGAGCAACCCTGATGAAACCCCCTCATCTGATTTCTTGAAGTTGTCTTAGTAATGTCAGGCTTCATCTTTAACTGCCTTTGTTCTGCTCTATTTGTTGCCATGTTAATGCACATATCTTTTTAGTCTGGTTTTGCACATCTTTGTGGTTTGTCTGTCTCGTCTTTAGCCAAATGACTATATACTTGTCTCACTGCTGCTTGGTCCAAGTTGTTCATTGATCATATGCCATGCCAGTCTTATTTTCTTTCAAATGGTTAACCTTTCCCAGCATTATCTGTTCCATCTCTGGATACCATTGCAGCCGGCAACCCCTGCCCAATGATAGCAAGTGGCCCAATGGTTCTTGGATATTTTCTGATCCTAACTCGAGAATAAGGTTTTGGTACTGCATAACTTGAGAGAATAGTTCTCAGTCTAGTGTTATTTATAATCAAAACTGTACAAAGAATTCTTTGATCAAAGGGAATGAATTTCGATTAAATCTATCCTAATAAAAGCATAATTATATTCAAGGAATATTTTATTAGTAAAGAATAAATTCAGATCATATCTCAACAGTATCCACACTACTCTTTTTCCTTCAGCTGGTTTTATCCCAAAGGCAACCAGATCATGTCATTTTGATAAATTAAGACTGCAAGTTATCAAATATACCCTTTTTCTCTCATTAATGATATGGAAGATATTACATGTTGTGCAAAAAAAATAGAGAATTAATTATTGGAGAGAGATGATGAGTTTGACTTAAATAAGGGTAGAATGGGAAAAACAACTCACAAACCCCACTATCTTTGGTTGGAGAGTTTTTTTACTCAATGAAAGTTAAAAAAGAACAGAGGGAGTAGTTTTCTTGTTTTTCAGTTTGTTTTTTTTGGCCTTGTCCCCCCAAGTTGTACGTTTTTTATCTTTTAATAAATTTTAGGGATGTATTGATTAGGTGATATAGGATTAGGGTGCCAACCTAGTTGGATTGTCAATCCTTATCTTTCCTTCCTTTACACCATGTTTTGCCCAATAAACAAATAAATATGTGTAACTAGTGAAAGCTTAATATCTTGAGGGGGAATATTAGATTATAAGAAAATATCTTATAATATCTTTGTATTATGTTAGAGTATCTTGGTATATCTTGTAGAATCAGTTTCTGGTCTTAGAGTATCTGCGTATTCTTTCTTAAGATTATTTTCCACATTTTGTATTTATTTTCATTATTTGTTTCTCCATTAGGGATTGTATGTCTATAAATAATGATTGTGTTTGGTCATTTTAATCAAATCATTATTAGGTTATCAATAGCGGCCGATACCTCCCTTGATAAATCATAATTTCTTGTAGTGTATGATATATTGATGAATTTTGAATCTGGAAATTCAGAACAGTTTATTTATTTATTTACATTAATGGAATGACACACTACAAAAATACTACAGCTCTATCAAATTTATGTAATGAAACTATTTGACTTAATTCTTATAGATAAAGACTCATACATAAGCATTTTTATGATAAGCCGTTATGCTATAAATGCTAAATTAATCTATTTATCTGAACATGGCCTTGTACTGATTTAAAAGCTTTTTACCTAATGCAATATGCTGATCATGCATTCTTTGGGTTACAGGTTAACAAACTTACTTCTGAGGCAAAGCGAGAAAAGAATTCTCTGGCCAAGGAGGTCTCTAAAATTAGCAACTATGGCATCTCCATTTAAGAAACCTCGCTTCGGCACACTCTAATTGAATGTACAAGTTTTCTGATGAGGATCGTCATATCCGATCTTCATAACCTCCCTTTTTTCTAGATGCATCCTTTGATTTATTATGTTTGTAAGAGGAGTTGCATTGTACACAGTAGAAAGGGATTATTATAGGAAAAATGTGAAACAAGCAAAACACATTGAGGCTGTATACCCTAAACTCAAAATTGATTTCTTTTTCTTTCCAATATACAAAGGTCAACAGTGAATGAAATTTCACTTCTAAACACCTTTTTAACTTGGTTGACGAGTCTTTTAGGAATGGATCAATTTTGCAGGTGTATCAAATCTGTGAACACATTGCTCAGTTTAATGAGAACAAGAAATCCAATCATTGAAATCAACAAACACCTAACCTTAAAATATGCCATAAATATTGAAAGTAGCTAGTGGATGGCTTTTGAGATGAGATAACATACTACGTTCAATTATAAAGTCCTCTTAAAAAAATATTTGTTCTTTTTTACAAGACACTACTTCAATTTTCAACCACATTTACTATTTTTTTTACCTACATGTTTCTAATAATTTTATCTCATATTTTTTGACACATTTATCTCATTTTTTATACCTTACAATAAATACTACGATAAAATAATATCAACTGTTAACAAATTTATGATTATTTTTAATTTTTCAATTCTTACAATTTATTTACCGGAGTTTTATAATTAGGGATGGAGGTAGTAATATGTTGATGGTAAAGACAACATTTCAAAGGCTATGCTATGTAAGTAGCAAAAATTATCAATTCCACTCATGGATAACTGCATGCTGCGTTGGAAATGGATTCCATGAAGTCAATTGTATGTCGCCGATAAGTACATATCGTCTGATTGATCGGACGGCAGTGCCGGCCCCGACTTTCTCGAGGTCCAAAGCAAAAAAAAAAAAGGGCCCTAAATAAATTTTCTTTTATTATAAAAACGTTGTTTATTTACCGTAAAAAAATAAAAAAAATCATATATTTAAATATAGTAAGTAATATCAATAACATCAAAAATAATTATGTATCCAAAAAAAAAAATTATTTAATGATCATTTAATTTATTAATGGGGTTTTGATTTGTCCCCTTCTGTTTTTTTTTATGCCTTACTTCTTAGTATTAGTTGCTTATTTCAATTAAATAAAAAATTATCAAAACGTGACGCACGCGGGTTTCAAACTCGCATCCTCATTTTGCCATCACGCAGTCGCTACCACTGCACCAAAGAATATCTCATGGATTATTTTCCGCGCAAACATTAGTTAACCTATGCATTTATTGTGAGTATGAAGAAAAAAAAAAGAGGCCTACAACATTTGGAGGCCCAAAGCTGTTGCACAGCCTTTGGGCCGGCCCTGTCGGACGGATATAATTTTAAGTTTAGATTTTAGATTGTTTAATTATAAAATTAAATTTTAAATCTAAATGTATGATCTTTGATTAAATGGCTGAGATCTATTTGAATGCAGTGCAATTAGTAATCACTGAGTGCACTGAATCTTAGTCAGCTGCATCATTTTTGTAATTTTGAACCTGTCCGTCTTGTTTTTATTATAATCTGAGCTCTACTTGTCGGATTGACATGATCTGGATTCCTTGGAAAGCTTAAACAATTATCTACAATTCTTATGTTGATTGCAAGATCCAATTCGGCTACTATCATTGTGTAAAATCTGCTTGAATTTGAGGACGTGAATTGAAATTGTTTTGAGCGTTACATACTTTTGAATCACCTCATTGAATTAATGGAGCAGCTGTTAGCCAATATTTTGGCTAAATAAATTATAAAGTTAAAATATTCTTCTGAATATATTTAATATACCTTTAATTATGGAAATTTAGTTTTCCAGTCATTAATTAAATATAAAGGTCAAAATTAAATATATATTTTAATAAAAGTCAAATCAGATGAATATTCATGACTTTAGAGAATGCACAAGTTACTAAGACTTGGTTCGAGTTTATACCATTCGAATGGCTCGAACTTGAACCATAGTTCTAACTTGGTAAATGGTTGAGAGTTGTCAGAAGATTCAAATTCAAATTTCAAACCATTGCAATGCTTCATTCAAGACTGGTGGCTTATGGGATTTAGGATAAGGATGGAGTAGTTGTACACTTGTCAGATGGATATATTATAGGCGTTACTAAAACGTTATAGTTTTTAGTTATAAATAGTAGTTCATTTGATGTAATTATGATCACAAATTTCTCATACTAACAAACCTTACAAACTCAAAGTACCCAGCGTTCGAGAGAAACGAGTAAACAAGGCAATAATGTATGATCTTGTGATCAAACTCTTTTAAATTCAATGCAACTTACATCTTTATGCAATTTATATGTTTTCATTTACATTTTATGCCTTTTACTTCATTGAATTATTTACTTTTCTTATCAATACGTACTCACTTTGAGTATTTTTACATTCCTTGTCATTCAAGTTACATTTTCTTTACTTTATTTTACTTTTTCAATTAAACTTGTTCATTTGCATTAATGAACATTGCTATTTTCAATCTTGAACAATAAATGCACGAACATGTCCCGAGATTCTCTAGTTGGTCTCTTAAGCATTGCAAACTAGCGCTTGTTTACCAAAAATCAGTGTAAACAAATAGGCACGCCCAGTGGGACTGGTTTTGTGCATTCTTATTTTCAAAGATTTCTTAGAAATTTTCTGAAAATATTCTTCTCTGTTGTTTTGGAAAGTTGTGTGTGTTGTTTTCAAAGAATTTACATTGTTTAGTGCATGCAATTGAGAAGTGGTAGGATAAAACCAGAGATGGTGAGACCTAGAGGCACTAACGCTAGTAATAGCAACAACAACAACAATAGCAATGATAACAATAATGTCAATAACCAAAACAACCTGGATCCTGATGATGTTAACCCATTATTAGGGCATGTAGTCGGTTCGAGTGCTTTAACAACATCAGCCACAGATGCAACATCTGTGGGGGCAACACAGGCAATACTTGTATCTTTTTCTATGCCCTTATCAACATCTAATGCTGCAACCACAATGGCTGAAAATACAACGACCATGTCTTTACAAACTTCTGTTGGGGTTACACCTCCATTCTCAGGATCTTCATTTGACTTTCGAAGTCAATCAGGGGGTTTGTATCAATCCCAAAGATCTTATCCATATGGAATGCCTACATCCATGATGCAAAACGTGTATTCACATCCTGCAACATATACTGATAGGATGGCAGTGAGGTCTCCCTTCCCACAAGGGCAAAACTCTAATAATGCTAGAGTTCGAGTGAACCAACCAGCCCTCACTACAGATTCACTTTTATCTATGAGACAACAAATGGATGAGAGTAATTATGACATGGTGAATTTACTCACTGAATAAATGAGTAGAATTGCTGATTTCTTTGGAGGGGCACAAGTGCCCATCCAACAACCACTTCAACCATTACAGGCCCCTAGAACAAGGCCTGGACAAGTTGCTGACAATCGAATCGAGGAGGCTCGAGGACAGCAACAAGAACCCCTGATTGTTAACCAACCTGTACAAAGAAATGTTGAACCTAAAGTGGTGCTTGTTCATCGAAACCAAAATGCTGATGAGGTTTTGAGAAACGTTCAACATAATGATTTTGGGCAAAATAACTTAGCCAATTTGGTAGAAACCATCCTTGCCCAAAATGGTCTGAATGTAGGTTTGCATAGACCTAATTTTGTATCACCTCTATCTGAGTTTGTTTTGCAAACAGAAATTCCAAGGGGTTGGAAAACCCCAAAATTTATCAAGTTTGCTGGTGATACAACAGAGTCTACAGTCGAGCACATTGCTAGGTATTTGACTGAGGCTGGGGACATAGCAAATAATGAGAATTTGAGGATGAAGTATTTTCCCAATTCTCTAACCAAAAATGCTTTCACTTGGTTCACAACTTTACCCCCACATTCTGTATTTACTTGAACCCAACTTGAAAGGCTTTTTCATGAGCAATTCTACATGGGTCAAACAAAAATAAGCCTCAAAGAATTAGCAAGTGTTAGACGTAAAACACCAGAATTCAGTGTAAACACTATCTCAATAGGTTTAGGCTTCTCAAAGCTCGATGTTTCACTCAGGTTCCTGAACATGAATTGGTAGAAATGGCTGCTGGTGGCCTAGACTACTCGATTCGAAAGAAATTAGATACACAACTTCTTAGGGATATGGCTCAATTGGCTGATAGGGTTAGACAAGTTGAAAGACTTAGAAATGAAAAAGCCAGAAATAATAAGTTCCATAAGAAAGAGAAAATAGCCTTTGTTGGGAACTATGAGAGTGATGATGAGTATGAGTTAGAGTCTGGTGAGGTTGATCCAAATGAAATAGACTTGGCTGAATTAAAACCAGGACCTCCTTATACTTGTAAATTATTGAAACCCTCGAATGGAAAAAATCCTAGTGAACCCAAAAATGAAAAGTATATTGCTAAAACCTACACATTTGATGTTACCAAATGTGATGAAAATTTTGATTTATTGGTCACTGATGGCCAAATAATTGTTCAAAAGGGATTGAAAGTTCCTGCTTTAGAACAAAGAAAGAAAAGAGGTTATTGCAAATTTCATAACTTTTTGGGTCATAAAACTTCTCATTGTGTTGTTTTCAGGGACTTAGTGCAAAAAACATTGGATGAGGGGAGATTGAAGTTCGATGAAAAGGCTAAGCAGCCCATGAAGGTAGATACTGACCCCCTCCAAGTGGCTGAAACTTCCTATGTGGAGCCATTCGAGTGCTTAATGATAGATGCTATGGAAGCCTCCCCAGTTCGAGCTGTTACTGAGGGAGAATATGCTGAGAAAATCAAAGTGGTGTATCCTCAAGCTGAAGAGGAACTCATTGATTTTCTAAATAGATGCAAGCTGAGCAACAAGGAAGTGATGTTGTGTCCTCGTTGCAGTGCTGTATGCGATAAAGAGGCTACTGCAGGCCTCAAAAATGTTATGCCATATGTGGATAACAAAAACAAGTGGTCTACTGAAAGACGAAACAAGGGTAAGGCCACAACTCAAGGCCCTACTATCCATGACAGGCTTGGAAGAAGGCAAACATATGTGCCTTCAAATAGAATTCCTGTCAATCAATGGTCATCAGGCCAACACTAGGTCTATCAAAAAAGGAGGATGGACTTAGGTGGCTCGAGTCAAATTGCTTCGAGCAACAATGCTGAAAATAGGAAGTACTCTTACAACAAACACTATAAGGGGAAGAATCCTATGACTCGAACCCAGTGGCGTAGGTACAAACGCCTTAAGAAATTGGAAAGGGAGAATGCCCAAGCTGGGGGCAACTCGAATTCGAATGCCCATGCTGGGGGCAACTCCCATTCGAATGCCCAAGCTGGGGGCAACTCCAATTCAAGTGCCCATGCTAGGGGCACTAACAAAGTTGCCCATGCTGGGGGCAATACCAAGGTTGCATATACTGAAGGCAACCACAGTGATGCAAGGAACAAGAAGGAGTTTGTTCCTAAAAAGGCTAAAAAAGCCTTGGTAATTGAGGAAGTATCCTCTTCAAAGAGGCCAGCCAAAGAAAGACTATCATTCCTAGATGACAACATGGAGGATGATATTCCAGATGAAGACCTGCTCGAATCTGGCTCTGAACCAGACTTCGATGTGTTGGTCAATGTGGTGTCTATTTTGCCACGTGAGTATGATCAGAGGTCCACTTCAGACCCTGATGAAGAGTTTAAAGAGCCTGAATTAGATGATTACACCCATGTATGCTACTATGTTATAATAATGGGTGTATTGAACAACAGAAGGCTGCATTCGAGTGGCCTCATGAAGGTATGAAGAATCACCTAAAGCCTTTATACATTAAGGCTAAAGTTGGTGGTGTTGGTGTAAATAAAGTCCTTGTAGATGGGGTTGCTGCAGTTAACTTAATGCCCCATTTCATGTTAAGGAAGTTGGGAATGTATGATACTGATATGCATTATCACAATATTGTTCTCTCTAACTATGAGGGAAAAAGTGGCAAATCACTTGGTGCCATTCAAATGGATGTTACTGTGGGCAGCACTATTAGGCCAAATTTATTCATAGTTGTGCCATCAAAGGCTAGTTTCAATTTGCTTCTAGGAAGGGAGTGGATTCATGGAGTGGGTGTTGTACCCTCCACCCTTCACCAAAGGTTAATACTTTGGAGGGAAGAAAAAATAGTGGAAAACATTGAGGCTTACCAAAGTTTTTATAGGTGTGAGGTGGATCACATTACAAAGAAGACCTTTGATAAAAACTTAGCCTCAATTTCTCCTTGTGGAGATAGGGATAATGGCTTTCGAGGAGCCACCAATAATGTGTACCATTCTGTGAAACTCCATCCAACACATGGTTTCTGTTGGGAAAGGGAAGTAATTGAAGAATTCCCTCCTGAAGATGGAGTAATCCCACCATCTGGATGGGATGATGATGCAGAATCAAGCAATGTCTGAGCCCTCTGCTTGGGCCAAGATAACTGCATATATTGCCAAGAAAAAGATCGAAACGGCCTTAGAGGCTGCACTCGAACAAAATATGGTTGAAGAAACCATGGATGAAAATAATGGCAAATTATTGCCAAATGAGCAAAGGTTAGATTGCATTTATGATGATGAACCTTTAGGTTTTGAAAAAGATCCATCCAGTTCGAATCCTAAAATGCAAGCACAAGATCCTTTGTAAGAAATTGATATTGGAGATGGATCTATAAAGAAGCCAACATATATCAGTACCAATATTGATTTCGAGTTAAAGCAAAAACTGGTTAATCTACTCAAAGAATTTAAAGATTGCTTTGCCTGGGACTATAATGAATTGCCAGGATTGAGTAGAGATTTGGTGGAACATAGACTACCACTCAAGCCAGGGAAGAAGCCTATCAAACAATTACCAAGGAGATTCAACCCAGAGATCCTCTCAAAGATCAAAAGTGAGATTGAAAGACTACTAAAAAGCAAATTCATTCGAACTGCTAGGTATGTTGAATGGTTAGCAAATATTGTGCCTGTTATTAAGAAAAATGGTAGCCTTAGGGTATGCATAGATTTTAGAGACTTAAATAATGCAACACCTAAGGATGAATATCCAATGCCAGTAGCAGAAATGTTAGTTGATTCAGCAGCAGGGTTCGAATACTTGAGTATGTTAGATGGTTATTCTGGCTATAATCAAATTTTCATTGCTGAAGACGATGTGGCTAAAACAGCATTTCGATGCCTTGGCGCATTAGGGACTTATGAATGGGTTGTTATGCCATTTGGTCTAAAAAATGCTGGAGCCACATATCAAAGAGCAATGAATCTTATTTTTCATGATTTCATTGATGCTTTTATGCAAGTTTATATTGATGATATTGTTGTGAAATCCTCATCTAGTGATGATCATTTGAATCATCTTAGAAAATCATTCGAGAGAATGAGAAAATGTGGATTAAAAATGAATCCACTAAAATGTGCTTTTGGTGTACATGCAGGGGATTTCCTTGGTTTTGTGGTGCATAAAAAAGGCATAGAGATAAATCAAAACAAAACGAAGGCTATTATGGAAACTCAGCCTCCAAGAACAAAGAAACAACTTCAATCCCTGTTGGGAAAGATCAACTTTTTGAGAAGATTCATTTCGAATCTAAGTGGAAAATCTCATCCTTTCTCTCCACTACTTAGAAAGCAAAAAGGTGATCAATTTCATTGGGGGCAAGATCAACAAAAGGCGTTTGAAGATATCAAAGCTTATTTGGCTCATCCACCAACGCTAATGCCTCCTATTCGAAACAAAGCAATGAAGCTGTATATTTCAGCATCTGATTCAACTATTGGTAGCATGTTTGCCCAAGAAGATGAAAATGGTGTTGAAAAAGCTATATATTATTTAAGTAGAGTATTAAATGATGCTGAAACTAGATATAGTGCTATAGAAAAACTATGTTTGTGTTTATATTTCTCTTGTATCAAACTTAAACATTATATAAAGCCTATTGAAGTTTATGTCTACTCTCATTTTGATGTTATTAAACATATGCTTCTGAAATCTATTTTACATAGTAGAATTGGTAAATGGGCTCTAGCTCTAACTGAATATTCATTAACATATAAACCTTTAAGAGATAAAAAAGGTCCAATAGTGGCAGATTTTCTTGTTGATCATTCAGTAACTAAAATGCCACAAAATTATGTGGAAACACAGCCATGGATTTTGTATTTCGATGGTTCCAAACACAAACATGGGACTGGAATTGGGATTTTAATAATATCTCCAATACAAATTCCAACTAAGTTTAAATATAAAATAAATGGGTTTTGTTCCAATAATGAGGCAGAATATGAAGCCTTAATAGCAGGTCTTGCACTATTAATAGACTTGGGGGCAAAAAACATTATCATTCAAGGTGATTCAGAATTGGTAATTAAGCAATTAACAAAAGAGTACAAATGTATTAAAGAACATTTGGCTAAGTATTTTGTGATTGCAAGTACCTTGCTGGATCGATTCGAGTCTGTGGAATTTGAACATATTCCTAGACTACAAAATCAAGAAGCCAATGATTTGGCTCAAATAGCCTCTGGTTACAAAGTTTCTACAGAGAACTTGAATAAATTAATAGAGATTAAAGAAAAATTGGTTTTTCATGAGCCATTAGCCTCAGAATTATCAATGGCAAAACATGTGGGGGCAGATTCACCACAAAATATTGATGGCTGCTCGAATATAGAAGAATATAAGAGTGCTGATATTTTTACCATTGATAATTTGGTAGATGGTGATTGGAGAAAACCAATAGTAGAATATTTACAAAACCCTGTGGGTCAAGTTGATAGAAAAATTAAATACAGGGCTTTGAGTTATGTAATCATTGGAAATGAGTTGTTTAAAAACACAACTGAAGGTGTGTTGTTAAAATGTCTCAATGAATCTGAAGCCTTCATTTCAATTTCTGATGTGCATAGTGGAGTCTGTGGTGCTCACCAAGCAGGCCACAAAATGAAATGGTTATTGTTTAGACAAGGTCTATATTGGCCTTCTATGCTAAAGAATTGCATAGAATTTGCTAAAGGTTGTCAAGAATGCCAAATGCATGCAGGAATCCAACATGTCCCTGCAAGTGAATTACATTCTATAATTAAGCCATGGCCATTTCGAGGATGGGCTTTGGATTTAATTGGTGAAATTAAACCTGCTTCATCAAAAAACCAACATTATATTTTAGTTGGTATTGATTATTTCACAAAGTGGATTGAAGCAATACCCTTGCCTAATGTGGATCAAGAGGCAGTGATTAATTTCATTCAAAATTGTATTATTTATAGATATGGCATTCCAGAGACAATTACCACTGATCAAGGTTCAGTTTTCACTGGAAGAAAAATGCAAGAGTTTGCTAGTGAAACTGGATTCAAATTGCTTACTTCAACACCATATTATGTTCAAGCAAATGGTCAGGTTGAGGCAGCAAACAAAATCATCATTAATTTGATTAAAAAACACATTGCTTAAAAGCCAAGATATTGGCATAAAACTTTAGATCAAGTTTTATGGGCATGTAGAAATTCGCCTAGAGAATCAACTAATACTACACCATTTCGATTAATATATGGTCATGATGCTATTCAACCTGTTGAAATCAATATGCAATCATTTCGAATACAAAGACAGATGGAAATACCACATGACAAATATTGGGAAATGATGTTAGATGAGTTAGTTGATCTAGATGAAGAAAGGTTACAAGCTTTAGAGTATATGACTAGGCAAAAAGATAGAGTAGCCAAAGCCTATAATAAAAGAGTTAAGTCAAAAGCTATTAACTTAGGAGATTTAGTTTGGAAAGTTATCTTGCCTATGGATAAAAAAGATACAGTTTTAGGCAAATGGTCACCTCATTGGGAAGGTCCATTTAAAATTGTTCAAGTTTTTTCAAATGGTGCTTATGAAATTGAAGAGCTAAGCCCTGAAAAACATGTGTTGGGGATAAATGGTAAATATTTGAAAAAATATAAACCAGCTCTGCTCGAATTAGATATAAGTATAGAATAAAACTTAGAACGAATAAGAGATATGGCAAACATAAAAAGAAAATATTTTGCCACAGAAGGGCATTGTCAAATTACAACCAAAATGATTCGAATAGCATAATAACTTATAAATTGTTCAAGTAGGACAAAAAGAATTACAAAGCCTCAGCAACATTACGATACAAGGCATCTAAAGACATTTTTTCTGCCCTAATGACTCGTTTGTTGTCCTCGAGGGCTTTGATTTCTGTTGCCACCACTTCAGAATCATCTATGGCTCGAACCCCTTCTCTGCCCTTGGCATCAATATCTGCTTGAACAGATTGAATCATTTCAGCCTCAATTGTTGCTTGGGTCTGTTGTTCTTCAGCTATCTTTTGCTTATATTCATCAATTTGACGTTGAAGATCCATTATGATAGCTTCCCAAGCAGCAATGTTATTCCTAAGCGCATCAAGTCTAGGTGTCTGGGCTTCAGCAGCTTTGGCTCGAATTGCAGCGACTTCTTGGTTTAATCCAGCAGCCTTAGCTATCAAATCATCATAAGCAGCTATTTGAACGTTTAGCCTAGCTTCGTTCTCCCTCTCTTTTTGTACAACTTTGGCATACTGATCAACCAGGCTTTCCAATTGCATGACTTTACATAAAGTAAGGGTGTAAGTGGAAGAATTATGCAATTTTTTCAGGAAAGCCAAGTATTCAAAGGCTTTCGAGGGATTAGCTTCAAGCACGTCCAACACATTCTGCATGCCAAAGTCTGTCTTTAGCCTGTTAAGTAAAGAATCTTGCCTAACAGTAGCATTAATGGCAGCAGTTGAAGGATGAGATGTGCCATCAGTTTTCTCGCTCGAAGTCTGAGATTAAGACTTTGATTGCAGAAGAAGATTTAGAGCAGCTGCTGGGTCAGTCTTGTGGATTTTTGCAAAAGCCTCCTCTGGGACCCCAATGCTGGCAGACAATCTCGAAGTAGAAGATTCTGATAATAATTCAGGCCCACCAGCCTTAGCCTCTGCAATTTTAGTATCATCTTCGAGTTCATCTTCTTCTTCTCCCGATTCAGTCTCAATAGATTCACTCGAGTCGCCATTACTAGGGGTTGGAGTTGGCAACTTTGTCTCAGCCTTGCTCGTCCAATCGACTGGTCCTGTTTCCCTTTGAAATATAACGTTGGCTTCAGCTTGAGTCATATACACAGGGGAACCAATATCAGGTTGAATATCAGGTTGAGCACTCGAATTGACCTGGAAGTAGAAATACTTACACAATTAAAACACTACTGGGATCGAAATGTTGAATATATTGGTAAAGATTTAAAAAATGGTTACCTGGCCATACTTAGCTCCAATATACTTCTCCATTGGGGAAGGACTCCTATTCTTCCCAGCATAAGTCTCACTAGCAGTTTTATTCTAAAAAAAAAAAAAAGGGTGTAAAGATTGAGAAATTGGTTAACATGTTCATTCAAGCATATGAACAAAGAAATTACTCACCTTGTCATTTTCAGCCTTGGTTAAGTTTTCTGTTTCCTCGAGAGCATGAGTAGGGGAAATTTGTTCTATCACTGGAGAAAGTGGAGGATTGCCTTGGTCAGTTGCATCATCATGAATGACCCTCTCAGCATTTTCCTCATCCTCCACAATGAGGTCATGATCCACTCGAGCAGTACTAGTGGTATCAGACTTAGAAGTTCTGGAAGGCTTGGAATGACCTTTCTTCTTCTTCTTCTTCTTTTTCTTCTTCAATTCTTCCACCACTGTGGAGTCTCCTTGTGCTTTTTCAGTGTTTTCTTCTTCTTCTTCCCGTTTCTTGCTCGATTCAACATTCGAAGAACTAGTCTTCTTACTGTTGTGACTCTTGTGTTTTTTGGATTGTTGGGGTGCAGGATCTGCTGCAACTGTATTGCTTGGTGCACTATTACCCTCTGAGGTAATATGCTTATGTTTCCTTTTCAAAGGTCTTTCAGGTTAAGTTCCTTACAACAAGAGTAAAAAACATAAGAATAATAAAGCATGGGGAAGGTAAAGCTTAAGAATACAGTGGGTATTCGAATGACTAACTTCATCTTCATGAACTATTATATGTGGAAGGTTGTTTTCTTTAGAAGGCCTAACAATGCTAGCAGTATGTTTCTCTCTCATTATCTAGCACAAGCATAGAAGAAAGAATATTTAGGCATGGCTCGAATCAAAGGAAGAGGTGAGAAATTTTACCTTATCTGTTTTTGCTTTGGTTCTGGTTTCCTCCCTCCTTCTCTCTTCTTCATCAGCTTGCCTTCTATCTTCATCATCAGCCAGGTGAATGCCTCTATTATTTTTTGGCTTTACCGTTCGAGCAGTAGGCTGTGATGATCCTCCAATCACTTCTTTCCCTAAAAAAGAGGTAACAGATTAGAATTCGAATGAGGGGAACATAAGAAATAAACAATTTGGCATCTATTGCTAAACAACATACCTTTATTCTTGTGTTGTGCTTGTATGTCATGGATTTGCTGCCTTATAAACCCACTGTTCAACCTTATAATGTTTGATCGAACATCACCAACAATGTACTTATTGTAGTGATTGTTCCACCAGTTGTAAAATTTTTCAGTACAGTAGTATGAGTGGTTGAATTCGATGGGATTGACATTATAAGCAAAGTTGGCCATCATTTTGAGATATTTGGCAAAAAGGTCTTTGGAAACCTCATTACCAATGACCATGTTCTTTTCTCCTTCGAACAGAGTTTTGGGATACACTTGAGATAACCCAAATTGCCTCGAAACCAAGTTTGGTTGGTACCCAACCAAGACTAAGTGGTTCGATTTTGACCCAATCCTGCAACTAAGGACAGTTGGGTGTAAGTAATGCTGCCATAGCTCATTTACATCATCAGTATTGTCTGGGTTATTGGCTGGGAACTCATCCTGTAGCCAAGCTGGTCCTACTTTTCTGCTGACAAATGGAGTTTGGTGTGGTAGGAATTTGTTGAAATTGAGGAAAATCTTCATGTACTTAATGAAGAGTTCCTGAGGGTCAGTTTCATTCGAGCTAGAAGTTAGTACAGCCAACCTAACTCCCTCGATCGAACGATTGTTCACATCATCTTTGAACTTTTTGGGAATCTTTAGTCCCATTTCCCTAGTAAATGTGGCATTCAGCCACAATTGCAGGAGCCAAAGTGGTCCTGAGACTGGGAAGGGTGCTCCATCTTTAGATTTCTTCAATTTGTCACAGAATTCACCCATTGATTCATATAGAACACCCAATAGCAGACGACTAAGTGAAAATCCATGACCCTCATGAATTTGGATTGCCAGAGGAATGTACATTTGAGTCACTTGAAGTGATCTCGAGCAGAAAACATATTGGCATAACCACAAGGTTAGGAAAGCCACATGTTCCTCAGCAGATACTTCACCTTCATCCTGATGTTCCTCAATGAATTTGGAGAAGGCTGCAGCATTGAGTTTGAAGTAGACATTCTCACTCGATTTGGCTGGGTCGAAAGTCTCACCTTCTGGTCTCAAGCCAGTAATTGCTGCTACATCTGTTGCGGGATTTTTGTGACATACCCCACTACAGTTTTATTTTTCATTTCCAAAGGAGGGGAAAAATTGAAAACCTTTTAAAAGAAAGAGATTCTAGGGTACGGGGGTTAGTTGCGCTTGAGGAAGGTATTAGCACCTCAAGCGCCCATGGTACTCCATGGTAACCTCTTATATGTTTTTGTACTTTTTTATACATGCTTTAAGAATGGAGGGAGAAGTTGTATAGAAGAAAGAAAAGAAAGTGGGTAAAAGTTAAGAAAATTTTCTTTCATAAAGTAAATAAAAGAAAAGAAGTGTAAATATATTTTTTTTGTTTGTAAAAATAAAGATTTTTTTTTTTGTAATGTTTTTATTGTATTGTAGAGGAAATGTTTAAAAGGAAAGAAATAGTAAGAAAGTGTAAATTTTGTTATATAAAAAAGAAAAGAAGTTAAGTGTTTGAAAACGAAAGTGTATTCATTGCTTTTGTGTGTTTAAAAAAAAAGTATTGTAAAGAAAAAACAAATTGTAAGTAATATCATATTAAAGATGATTGTAAGGTGAGCTTGCGTTTGTTTTGTAAAAGGATCGCATGTTTGTTTTGAAAAAAGGTTTTTTGTTTCAAAAAAAGTCTCGTAATTAATTTGAAATTTAACTACGAGTCCTCTCCTTTGGGAATGAATTTTTGGCGTTTGTGTGTGATGTGTAAGCTAGGAAAGCAGTAAAAGCGATAAATAAAGTCCTACGCTATTACAACCCAATTGAATAATTAATATTTACAACCATATCGAATTTGAATAAATAATAATAACAATAAGCAATAAATAGATAAAAGGGTGATGCATATAAAATTAAAAAATGCAAGTGCGGGAAATAAATATGATGATGAATATGCACATAGGAGGAGAAAAGGAAAACATCGCAAAATAACATTCTAATTAAGTGGAGTGTGTGAAAGAAATGTGTCGGAAGCAAAGACATGATAATAACATTTTCGAAAGTCACTCACATCAACAAACAATCCTAATTAACATATACAAGCAAAAACATTTTATTTAGCAAACAAGAAAAGTTTTTATTTTATTATGAAAAGAATGGATTTAGGCCAAAAGGTCCTTCACTATTAATGCTAATGTTAGAGCTCAATGATCTAAAACGTAAGATATTGTCTCTAACGTGCATTTTTAAATGATGCAATGTCCTAACCTAAATGCAATGCATGTATGCATGAAAAAATGTGGAGTAAAATTGTAATGTGAAATTGTAGTGTGATGCAAAAATTAGTGTCAAATGTCATGTGAAATGCAAAGTGTAGATTATGATGCAATGTAATGTAGAAGTGTAAAAAAGAAATGTGTAGTGTAAATGTAATAAAAAAGGCGATATGATGTAGAATTTTTGTAAAAAAAGTTGTGTGACATGAAAAATGCATAAATGTGATGTAGTGCAAAAATGTAAGATTTTAAATGCATGTATGCATGAAATTTTTTTAAGCAAGCATGTTATATGTTTTTTTTTATAAAGTGAAATTAAACAAAGACACAATCATGTTATCAATCATCACAAAAAAAAACAAGAATAAATCATAGCATATTTAAATTACTTTAATATCTTTGTTATTTATTTTTTTAGTGTTACCTTCTAAAATACTAATTTTTTTTAAAAAAGCAAAGAATTTATTAAGGAAGAGTTTTTGAACTTAGAAGTTTTTTACCCTTTTAAAAAGGCATAAACACTCAAACTTAATAATTTGTAAAAAAGGGAAATAAACTCACAAATACATATTTTTTTGGATTTTTAGTCTTTTGAATATCAATGCTAACATTTTGAACTCAATAAAAAAAGGTTTCAAGCATACATTTTTTATGGCAAAAATGAATCATAAGATAAAACAAACACACAAGAAGAAAAAAAAAAAAGTGAAAATAAATAATAACACAAAAACAAACAAAAAAAACAGAAAAAATGGGTTGAAGGGGGCGAAATTGGGCTAGGGGGAGGCCCAAATCACTCTTAGAAAGAGCCGGGTCGGGTCGGATCGGCCCACAACCCGGTTCGGTGAACCAGCTAGGGGGGCGCGCGTAGCAGCCCTGGGGGGTGCGGTAAGAAAAACGATTAAAGGGGGTACTAGGGTTTCTATTTTCCTCATTTGGCATAATTCTATTTTTCTTTCTCTGGTTCTCTCCATTTCCTTTCTTCTTTTCTGGTTCTTCAAGAACCAAACCCTAACCCCCAAATCTCAAAAAAAGTTCAAATAAAAAAACCTCAAAGCACAAACCCCACATGAAAACACCTCCTAAACCTGAATCCGGCAACGAAATCAACAAAAAAAGCAAGTATATGGCCGGATCGGGTATTTCAGTTTCGGTGTTCTAACCTAAAAACTCAACCGAAAACACAAGCAAAATAGAGGATGCATATGAGTTGAACGAAAGAATACATATAGTGGAAGACGAGCGCCGGCGGAGACGGTAATCGTGGCGGACAGCGGTGGCTGAAGACGGACGGCCGCGCGCGCGGTGCTGTTCCTCTGCTTCTTTGGCTTGCTCTTCCTTTTTTTTCTCTTTGTTTCTCTTCTGTTTTTTTTTTCGGTTTCTGTTCTTCTTTATGTTTCTATTTGATTTTGTTTTTTTTGCTATGTTTCGGTTCTGTTTTTTGGCTTTGTGTTGTAAAGCTGAAAATTTGGATTTAAGTTTATGAATTTGAAGGTTTGAATGTTTGGTTTGTTGAAGGTTTTTTTTTGTTTCTGTTTCTGTTTGGTTTCTGTGATTTTTGGTTTTGAGTTGTAATAAGAATGGTGGAGCAACTGTTTTGCTTCTGTTTGTGATTTGTGTTTGTTTCTGGTTTTGATTTGTGGAGATTTAGGTTTTTCGAAGGTTTGGAGGTTTGAAGGTTTTTGGTTTTGTTGTTTCTGTTTCAGTTTATGTTGTTTTTTCTTTGATTTTTCTTTGCCTTTGGAATCCGGCCGTTCTCTTTCCTCCCTCTCTGTCTTGCTTCTATTCTGTTTTATGATTTGATTTTAGGGTTTAGAATTGCCAAAGAAGAAAAATGGGCAGAAAGCTTTTTGTTGTAACAGGATTGGTTTTGAAATCTTGTAATGAATTGGGGAAAGGGGACAAACAAGTCACTGTCTGTGTTGGTGATTTTGCAGAAGTGCATAGGATCCTTTTTTCAAATTTTGTTTTTTGATGTTCCTATTTTTTTTGTGGTAAAAGTAATAACAAAAATAATAGTAGTGGAAAAAGGAAGGAAATGACCGAAAAAAGGAAAAGAAAAGGAGTAAAAAACTTTTTTTCTGAATTTTGAATAATAATAATAACAATAATAATATTGATAATAATATAATAGTAATAATAATAATAATAATAATATGGATCAAAGGAGAAAAGATAATAAAAAGGAGAAAGTAAAAAACTATTTTTGCCTTTTTTATGATCATATATATATTTTAGTAAATGAACAAAAAAAGAATTTTGAACTAATGATAATAACCAATAAAAAGTAAAGGAAAATAAATAAAGCAAAAGAAACTCTTTTTTTTGAAAAGGATTTTTGATAATAATAATAATAATAATAATAAAAGTATTTATAATAATGATGATAAATGATAATAGTAATAATAATGGTTAAAAATAAGACGATGATAAATGAGCGGACATGAAAGTACGACGATAAAAAAAGTGATAAAAAAAACGAACATAAACAAAACGACGAAATAAAGAACAGATGTGATGACACTTTTATTATGCGATGAATGTTCTTGATATTTTATAACGAAAAAAGAGGACAGTGGATTTTAGGTTCAAAATTGGGGTACAACAACATCGAACAGGGTGGGTGTCATCATTCCACAAGGAAAATGGAAAGTGTGGGTGCTCCTTTCATAAAACATCATGGCTGCTGTTAGCATTTCATAGTGATAAGCAGGGCCAAACTTTGACAGTTGGATGATGTCATAAATTCCTGAGCGTTGCCAAAAGGAGCCCCAGTCTTTCTCGACTCGAGCGAGCAACTCGATATAAGCTTAGTTATTACAATTTGGAGCTTATCTCCACATGTTATGAGGCTTTCGAAGGAAAGCAAAGTTAAAAGGGTCAGTACTAAAGATTTTGGGTTCGCATGTTTTACGCATAGGGAAAAACTCAGAAATTGAAGGTTTTAAAGTGGTTTCATCTGGGAATGGGCCTCCAAAAGCAAACACATTATCAGCAATCGAAAAGGGAATTACCAGTTCATCTTCCCAGCGTGTTTGTTCTTCTTTGGTCCCATGTGGCTTAGGAACTACTTCAATACCATGGGGTTTAATGATTGTTTGATTCCATTTACTAGCAAAAGGAACGTTATTATGTTCTTGATCAGCCATTGAAATATGACGAAGAAGATGAACAATGCTGCGAAAGCTTTGATTTTTAAATCTAAACGATTACAGATCTGATACAGTAAAAGGATCTAAAATTTGTTGGTTTAAATCAAACGCGAGTTCAGTTTTCTAATCAAACAAACAGATTATAAAATGGCTTATGAGAGATTGAGAACGAGATCTGGGAAGTGGGTAGAGAATATGAAGAAACTGAGTTGAGAGTTGCAGAAAAGTGATTAAGTGGTGACCTAACGCTATTTATAGCATTCGTTTTCTGGAGAAGAAAATAAATGAAAAAGAAATTCAATTTTCTTTCAACTTCCGCATTCGCCACATGTCCCACAATGGCTGAAAAAGCGAAGTAGTGTTAGTAGTGGGAAACACGCTAACGGTTATGATCATCATTACTGTCATGTGCCATTAAATGTGGAATAAAAAACGCCAAGTTCTTCATTCGAATCACTCGAATCGAAATTGGCATTTTTTTAGGGCAATTTGTTAGCCAATATTTTGGCTAAATAAATTATAAAGTTAAAATATTCTTCTGAATATATTTAATATACCTTTAATTATGGAAATTTAGTTTTCCAGTCATTAATTAAATGTAAAGGTCAAAATTAAATATATATTTTAATAAAAGTCAAATCAGATGAATATTCATGACTTTAGAGAATGCACAAGTTACTAAGACTTGGTTCGAGTTTATACCATTTGAATGGCTCGAACTCGAACCATAGTTCTAACTTGGTAAATGGTTGAGAGTTGTCAGAAGATTCAAATTCAAATTTCAAACCATTGCAATGCTTCATTCAAGACTGGTGGCTTATGGCATTTAGGATAAGGATGGAGTAGTTGTACACTTGTCAGATGGATATATTATAGGCGTTACTAAAACGTTTTAGTTTTTAGTTATAAATAGTAGTTCATTTGATGTAATTAGGATCACAAATTTCTCATACTAACAAACCTTACAAACTCAAAGTACCCAGCGTTCAAGAGAAACGAGTAAACAAGGCAATAATGTATGATCTTGTGATCAAACTCTTTTAAATTCAATGCAACTTACATCTTTATGCAATTTATATGTTTTCATTTACATTTTATGCCTTTTACTTCATTGAATTATTTACTTTTCTTGTCAATACGTACTCACTTTGATTATTTTTACATTCCTTGTCATTCAAGTTACATTTTCTTTACTTTATTTTACTTTTTCAATTAAACTTGTTCATTTGCATTAATGAACATTGCTATTTTCAATCTTGAACAATAAATGTACGAACATGTCCCGAGATTTTCTAGTTGGTCTCTTAAGCATTGCAAACTAGCGCTTGTTTACCAAAAATCAGTGTAAACAGCAGCACATTGGCAAGTTAATTCAGCCATTACTTCTATATAATATACTATTTACGAATCTACTATAAGAAAATTATTTTAAGAAATCTTTAAATGTTCTTCTCACATTCATCGAGCATTTATTACATCCATGATCACTACTTCATAAGGCTCATTAATGTAATTTTTATTGAATTTTAATTGTGAAAATAATTTATGTAAAATCATATTTTAAATCATATTCATAAGTCTTTATTTTTAATAATTTTTCAAACAACAAAAAAAAAAATACCATGACACCGTAGACATTTAGGAGAATAAATATAAAATTTACCAGGACTTATCTCACGTTGGCATTTATCTTCCAAAATCAATATTTACACACGGTCAGTCCTTTTAAAAATATAAAATTATTTTAACAATATAAAATAAAAAATTCATTACGTGAAACAATATATTTAATAGTACTATTTTAATTTATTAGTTTAGAATATTTTTTTAATTTTTTTTTCATTTTTCGCCTATATAAAAATAAAAGAATTCTAATTATAAAAACACACGATGTACAAACACATTTAAAAACATATGATGATGTCTCGACTCTTACGAACTAAATTATATTCATAGGGATTATTGCTTAAAAAATTCAAAGTAATCAAAATATGATGATTTTTATATTATTATTAAAATTAATACAAAGAAATACAATGTAAATTATATGTAAGACAAGTTGTAGATACGCAGGTTCCTAAATTTTCTCTATAGAGTACGGTATCCAACAATGTAAGTTGGACACCAAATTTTTTTTCCAAAATATTATTTACACATTTAAAAATAAATAAACAAATATACTTTTAAATTTATTATAAAAATATGTACATTTAAATTTAATTATTATTTAAATAATTTTTATAAAAAACTTATATTATAATCAAACAATTTATATTTTTATAAGTTAAAACCATCCCGTGCTTTGCACGGATAACTTATACTAGTTACACAATAATTTGGAAGATGATTAAGAGGCTACGGATAAGAAGTTGGAAGCAACCAACACATCATCCAATTAATATAACGGTGACTCTTTGCATTCACCATCAATGTCTTAACTAAGTGATCCTTTTATTTGCATAACTTCAGTTTTAATAACGTTTAGAAGGCACAAATGCTGATTTATATACTTACTTTTCATTAGGCTTTTATTTATAAGATTTATTTAAACTAATTAGTAACTATTGAGCTACTCAGCAACAACTCTATAGTATATTGTAATTTCCATTTATGAAATAAGAAGTTTTTGGTTTAAGTAAAAAAAAAAAAGAGATTTATTCTCTTTAGTTCTTTAAACCTTATTTTTAGTTTATCGGTTTGCCGTGGCGCTAATGTTTGACATATCGACCGAAACTTTTATAATCAGTTGTGGCGTCCTCACGACTTATCAATCAATTTTTCACCCCGATTGTAAGTCATTCCACCTCTTCCACCATTGAACTCTCATTTTAGGTCCGACCGCTAAATTGAAATCTCATTCTTATATCACATGTGAATTTGCAATTAAAATTTTGCTCAGACTATAAAACTTTTGGCTCCACACCACTGCCCTCAACCACTACACTACCTCAATAAACCCACTCTCTAGAGCAAATATCTAACTAATCCCTCACAAACACTCTTAAACAAGGGTATAAGAGGCAAAAAAAATCAAATATAAATTTAAAGTGTTTTTACTAGTGCATATCATCTTGTAACGAAGAATTAGACTCTATTTATAATTTTGGCCTTCCTCTATTTATAGTTTTGTGAGACTTTTTTCAACATATATATATTCAACCAACACTTTGTTAGAAATGGTACATTTTGTAAAATAATGAGAACAACTTTTTTTCTTCATTTTCGTGCATTTTTTGTTGTTATATGCATAATTGGTCGTTTTAAGAATCTACTATATCTTTATTTTTTGACGGAAAAATCTACTATATCTTTATTAGCAAATAAAATCAATACAAATTTTAAGAAATCAATATAGAAAACATTTTCGCAAAATAAACATAGCCTTACTTTTGCCATTCAACACTTTGTAATATGCAAGAAACTACTACATTTGGTTTTAAATATAAGAAAAAAAATTATTTTTAAAATACATTGAAAGTAACTATTTTCTTATATTTAGAACTAAACAGAATATGCACGAAATAATATTGTATCATCTTATAATTATTTGGATACATCATACATGTTGAAACATTTGAGTGTCATGTTTGCTACAAATGTGATATGCATTTATCTCTAAAAAAACTAGAACACTCGATAACCTAGTTCAGCATAATAATATTAGCAGTTTCAAAAAAAAAAAAAAAACTAGAACACTCGATATAGGTAGGAACATATCTACGTGCGACATTTGAAGAACTTGAGCTAATTAAATTTCTACGAAAATTATGGCATGAGAAGCTTTATTTTATGAAATATCATTGAATTCAGAGTCGGTCCGGTGTATTTAGAGGCCTTGTTCAAAAATTAAAAATTGACCTTAAGAAAAAAATTATTTTTTTAAAAAAAGAAACAATTTTTAATTTAAATTATAAATAACATAAAAAAATTTAACTAAAATAAAAAGATTTATAATCTAATCAATAACATAATATCTTCTAACTTACTAAAACAAATCATTTTACTGAGACAACTATGACAAAATAGTCAATAACTATATTAGAAAAACAAATTAAATCACGCATTTCAAAAAGTTTAATAGTATATCAATAGGGTCTCATCTTTATTTTACGCAACATATTGTTTTTCTTTTGATCAAATCGTCTAATGACTAAAAATTTCACCTACAAAATACAATGTCCCCTTGCCAACTAAGTTTAACGTATTTTATAGTAACATTAATTAATACTCTCTCCGTCTCAAAATATAATGCAAAATTGGTCTACCAAAGTTAATGTATATAGTCCAATTTTTTGACCAGATACATCAATTTCTTTTGAGAAAATTTTACGCTTAAAAATGAACATGTGATTGTATTTAACTACAAATTATTGTTAGTTTATATTTTTTTAAGTGATGTTACGTCTTTTTTTTACAATAGATCACAAAGTTATTTATCAAATTAAATATATGTCTACTAAATATATTTCTTTAGCAAAAACAAAATATTTTTAAACAATAACAAAGTTATTATTTTTTCTATACATATATTTAAATTTTAATAAATTTATATACAAATATTTAGAGGCCCTGCGCGGTGGCTCACCCCGCACACCCCACAGGGCCGGGCCTGATTGAATTGGCCAATAAATTAAATGCGATCGTGAAATTCATGTCGTTTTTGTAAGATAATTAAGAGATATAGAAAATTTATTTAATAAATACTTTAGTTTTTATAAGAGTATAATCCATCATTAATTATACTTTGATTTTTAAAAAGGATCAAAGTTTTGAGACGGAGCACTACAAGAAAAATGCGATTTCCCGACAGCCAGAAACCTTCAAGAAGTACCTAACACCGTCAGGAAATAATAATTTCCCGACGGCCAACCGACGACCAAATTCCGTTGGGAAATACCCCGTAGGTAAATTTCCCGACGGCCCAAACATTCAGAAAGTTAGATAAGTGAATCAAATACTTTTGAACAGCTTTTTAAAGTTTCTGACGGCTTTGGCCGTCAGGAATTAGAAGACGGAATAAAAAAAATTGTTGACGGTCTAGGCCTTCAGGATGGTCGTCTGTCACGTGATTTTCCGACGGTTTAAGCCGTCTAAATATTCTTTTTATTTATAAAAAAAATTGATGAATGATGCTTAGACTACGGTTGGTAAAACAAAACTCCAATCAAAATCCTATCCTAAAATGAAACAAAACTCCATTCATCAAATCAAACAAAAATTCAATAATCAAACAAACTCCATTCATCATTCACCAATTGCAAATTTTGAGCCTGTTCTAGACTGGCCGGAGGCCCAATACAAGCATTAGTCCAAGCCCACTAACATGTGGGGACCCGTCACGCATCCCAAGGGCATTCCACCCTAAAGCTACAGTACACACACTGTAGACGGACAATGCAATACCTTAGGATCTCCACCGTTGGATAAACCGTCACAGATTCCAATGGTCATGATTCCTACACGGAACCCTTCTTGTCCTTCAAGGCCAGATGCCTATAAATAGGTGGTTTCACACCACCTTATGGTATGATTCTGAACCTTAATTCTCTCTTCTTGCACACTTACTGACTTGAGCGTCGGAGTCCCTTTTTGTGCAGGAACCCCCCCCCCCCCCCTTTGTCAAGGAGCTGAGTCACCATTGCAACCACCTATCACCACCGTAGCATCAATATTTGGAGTTAAGACTTTGGACCGGATAGAACAGTGGCGCCGACTGTGGGGAATCATTTATTGATTTTCTCGTACTCACTCTCTCATTTATCAGTATCAAATCTGATAAATCTATTCTAGTTATCATTCCAAATTTCTTAACCATGGTTGCGACGAAAGGAACGAAGTCCAACAAAGCAACACATTCCGCAAGCCAGCGGAATATTTCAGAATCTATTCCCAACGTGTTATCACCAGTCCATGAAGAATCAGCTCATACTCCATTTGTGAGTACACACAGTAGAGTTTGGAGCGAAGTCAGGGTACCTGGGGGCGACGGAGTCATCCAGAATCAAATACTGGTTGATCCACGACATCGTCAACAGAATCCTCTCGATCAACAAGAAAACGTGGGACGGAACGCGGATTTGACCATAACTGTTGTTCCTGCGCCAGACAGCAACACTTTGGCGGCGATTTTGGCTTTGTTACAAGAACAAAAGGAGAGACTGGTGAGAGTTGAACAGCTGCAAGTTCAAGCTCAAAGTGAAAATGCTATACCAGAATCAACGAGAAGCAGATCGGGCAAGGTAAGATCCAAGCCGGATGATGAAGCTGAGTCCAGGAGGACACATAATCCAAAGACCCTTGGTATGCCTCTATCCAAGCACCCAGGGGGTGGCGGATATGCCGGCGGAGATGGTGAAAGCCACGGTAGGGGAGGTCAAAGTGGGGAAAATGGAGAAGGTTCGCCTTCCCGTATACCTGGACGCGAAAAAGATCGTCCTAACCCACCACGTCCTTCCCGTATCCGGGGTCCTTTTGCCACCAGGATCTCTAGCTGTAAGATACATGGAGTTCTTGAAAAACCCCCGAAGCTGGAAAGCTACGATGGAATCGGTGACCCAGACGAACATATTGAACACGTGGATACTGTCTTAAACTATTATGGTGCACGTGGGGCTGTTAAATGCAAGTTGTTCGTCTTAACACTTAAAGCTACTGCTATGACTTGGTTCAAAGCGTTACCGGAAGGATCAATTGATTCTTGGAAGAAACTTTGCAAAGAGTTTACTTCCCACTTTACTTCAAGGCGGAAACAGCCCAAATTTGTTGCCACCTTGAGTGCCATCGTCCAGGGGAGGAAGGAGACCCTCAGAGAGTACATTGAGAGGTTTACTTCTGCAGCAGTTGATGTTAAAGGGGCTGATGATAAGCTAAAATGCTTTATCTTTGAGAAAGGCCTCAAGCCAGAATCAATGTTTAAAGAAAAACTGGGTTTGGAAGAACCACTAAATATGAGCGAATTACTAAGACGCGCTCAGTCGTACATCAACTATGAGGAAAAACTCATTTCTGAAGGGATAGAGAAAGGAAAATCTGCTGACAAACATCATGACGGAAAGAAAGAACACGAACGATATAGCAGAGGGAAAATGAGAATGCCCAGACCCAGATTCTCGGATTACACTCCTCTCAACACCTCCATAGATAAGATTTTAGGAGAGTGTATAAATACGGAGTTCCGGGATGAAGGAGTGAAGTTTCCCCAAACAATCAAAGAATCTCCCAAGGCGGACAAGAGCATATATTGCCGTTTTCATAGATGCTATGGTCATGACACAGATGATTGCATACATTTGAAAGACGCTATTGAAGACCTGATAAGAAAGGGAAAATTGAGCCGTTATACCAAGGACGGGCAGAAAGAAAAGAAAGATGGAAGACGTTACCGGGAAAACAGCAGTAGAAACCAGAAAAGAAGCGAGTCCCCCAAACGGAAACGGTAACCAAGGAAGGAAGAATCTAGCCGGAAGGCTATAGATTCCGTTTCCAAGAAGAGAAGCAAAGAGAAAGAGGATTCCAGTTCCGGTGATGACGAAACAGCCAAGAGCAAAGGTAAGCGTCCCTTCATTGGCTCCATTACTGGAGGATTCTTAACTACCGGCAAGCCGTCAAAAGGAACCATCAAGAGAACAATAGCAGAAATCTTTTCCGTGTCGAAGATAGAAGATACTCCGTCAACAAGCACAGCACCTAGAAGACCCATCCTTGGATTCTCTGATGACGAGAGAATTGGCAACAAACCAAACAAAATTCTCCCCTTGATAATCATGGCCACTATTGCTGGTTTTGATGTGTCTCGAATTTTAGTTGATGAGGGAAGCTCGTGCGACATCATGTACGAGGATTTGTTTGATAAGATGGGACTGAAGAAAGAAGACCTGTTTCTCTATGAAGGTTCAGACTTAAAGGGATTCAATGGGACTTTAACAAGACCATTGGGATTCTTGACACTGAAAGTAACCTTTGGAGACGGAAAGAGTGAAGAATCTGAAGTCACCGTCCCAGTCCAGTTCCTGGTCGTACCGTGCAAAGCTGTATACAATTGCATACTTGGAAGGACCACGCTAACTGCCCTTGGAGCCGTACCTTCAACTGTTCATTTAAAAATGAAATATCACGGCAAGAAAAACCAGGTAGTCACCGTTATGGCGGATTTGGCAGGAACAAAGAAATGTTACAAGGAGTTGTAGAAGGAGTTAGATGCGGTAGAGATGGTAGAAGCTGAAGAAATTCCCCGGGTACACTATGCCAAAAAAGGCTTTAGAAAGCGCCCCTTAGATAGCGCTTATTAGAAAAAGCGCTGCCAAAGGGACACGTCCGACCTTAGACAGCGCTTGTTAAAGGAAGGGCTACCTAAGGGTCAAACATATGACAGCGCTTTTTGCCAACAAGCGCTGCCTAACGTCTTAAAAAAAAATTAAAATTTAAAAAAAAAACGAGTTTTATCTTAGATGTGCCAGAGCAGGTAACACCACCACGATCCAAACTATTAGATGTCACTATCGCAAAGATCGATATACATACTAATGACCGCGCATCTGGTGACGAGAGTTACCAACAGAAACTGCTCCCGGGAGAATTTAGTAGGCCTATACCAGATGAAGAGTTTGAAGAGGTGCAGCTGAATGAACATCCGGATAGGAACGTCAAAATTGGGACGAACTTACCAACGAATGTCCGGAAAGACCTCATCCAGTGTTTGAAAAAGAATGTTGATTTATTTGCAATTTCACCTAGTGAAATGCCGGGGATTGATGCTAAAGTAGCGTGCCATGAGTTGAATGTTAGTGAAAGATAGCCATATGTGGCCCAAAGAAGGAGGAGACAGTCCCCTGAAAAAGCAAGAGCTGCACAAGAGATTGTTGACGGATTGCTGAAGGCAAATTTCATTTCGGAACTTCACTACACTGAGTGGTTGTCTAATGTCGTATTAGTAAAAAAATCATCTGGAAAATGGAGAATGTGTGTAGACTACACGGATCTCAACAAGGCTTGCCCAAAGGATTCATATCCACTCCCAAACATTGACAAACTGGTTGACGACTCAGCGGGTTACAAACTGCTGAGTTTCCTTGACGCTTATTCCGGCTACAACCAGATTCCCATGTCTGTTAAAGACCGTGATAAAACAGCTTTCATGACGGAAGGAGCAAATTACCGGTATAATGTGATGCCGTTTGGGCTAAAGAACGCAGGTGCCACATATCAAAGAATGATGAACAAAGTGTTTGAAGGTGAGATTGGAAAAATGCTTGAAGTATACATGGACGATATGATCGTCAAATCATCAGAAGAGAATCTACACAGCACCCATCTAGAGGTAATTTTCCAAAAAGTCAGAGAGTTTGACATAAGGCTAAACCAAGAAAAATGTACGTTTGCAGTGAAGGCGGGAAAATTTCTGGGCTTTTATTTGACTGAAAGAAGAATTGAAGCGAACCCGGACAAATGCGATGCTGTCATCAGAATGGAAGCCGGAATGCTGATTGCGTTAAACAGGTTCATTTCAAGATCTGCACAGCATGCATTGCCGTTCTACAAGTTGCTAAGGAAAGAAACAGATTTTGTGTGGACGGAGGAGTGTGAGAGGGCTTTCACTCAAATGAAAACAGTACTGTCTCAACCACCAGTATTGTCCAGACCCATGAAAGATGAGACACTGTATTTGTATTTAGAAATTTCAGCAGAGGCCGTCAGTGCAGTGTTGGTAAGGGAAACCGGAGCCAATCAGAATCCAGTGTACTTCATTTCTAAAGCTCTAGCCGGAGCTGAAGTAAGATACCAGAAGATCGAAAAGGTTGCATTGGCACTGGTGACGGCAGCAAGGAAACTGAGAAGATATTTCTTAGCACACCCAATAGTGGTAAGAACGGATCAGCCAATCAAGCAGGTGTTGTTCAGACCAGACTTGGCAGGACGGATGACGAAATGGTCAGTGGAGCTTTCAGAATTTGACATTACATTCGAAAGCAGGAAGGCTTTGAAAGCCCAAACCTTTGCCGATTTCTTGGCGGATATGACTCCGGCAACAGTTGAACCATGCACAAAGTGGACTATCTTCACGGATGGTTCGTGTAATAGCAAAGGAAGTGGAGCAGGACTCATTTTGGAGAGCAGCGAAGGCCTGACGATAGAGGTCTCTTTAAGGTTTTCATTTATCACCACAAATAACCAAGCCGAATATAAAGCCTGTATTGCCGGCTTGAAGCTGGCACAAGAGCTAGGAGCTAAAAAGGTAAAACTAAGGACTGATTCCCAGTTAGTATTGACTCAAGTGAAGGGAGAAGCGCAAGCAAAGGAGCCTTTGTTGCAAAAATATTTGACAGTAATCAAAGAAGCTATCAGCGGGTTTGGAGATTTTGAGATAATGCATGTCCCAAGGGAACAAAACACAAGAGTAGATGTTTTGTCCAAATTAGCAAGCACAAGGAAAAGCGGCGTAAACCACTCCTTCGTACAGGAAACCTTGGAAGCACCAAGCATCACGAAGAAAGTAACTGTTATGGCCCTTGACGGGAGTAACGGCAAGATTTCTTGGATCTCACCCGTCAAAGAGGAAGCAGCGCTTGTCAAAAGAAGGGTTCCATCACATACGATTGTGGCTGGGCAGCTTTACAAAAGGGGATTCTCGACACCCCTCCTCAAATGCCTTGAAGGAGATGAGGCAATCTATGCCCTTGAAGAGATACATGAAGGAATTGCGAGCCAGCATCTAGGTGGAAGAGCGTTGGCAAGGAAAATACTCCGTGCAGGATACTATTGGCCTACGATGGTCACAGATGCAAGAGAATTCGTGAAGACTTGCGAGAAATGTCAGAAACATGGAGACGTGCACAATTCCCCACCTTCTGAACTCCACAGTCTCACCATCCCCTGGTCGTTTTATCAATGGGGAATGGATATATTGGGACCTTTCCCAATGGCGGCAGACCTGCTGAAATATCAGATTGTTGCTGTTGATTATTTCACTAAATGGATTGAAGCTGAGGCATTGGCAAAGATCACTGCTACAAACGTTATCAAGTTCTTCAAGAGAAATATCTTGGCAAGATTTGGAGTACCGCGTTCTGTCGTTACTGATAACGGAACACAGTTCACCGATAAGAAGATGAAAAAGCTTATGGAGGATTTCAAAATTACTCAACACTTTTCATCGGTAGAACACCCTCAAACTAACGGCCAGGCCGAAGCAGCTAACCGGGTAGTCTTAAGGGGATTGAAGCGGAGGCTTGATGACGCAAAGGGGAATTGGGCTGAAGAATTATGCCATGTCTTATGGGCTTACAGAACTACACCCCATTCCACAACGGGAGAAACACCATTCAGGCTTACATACGGCACTGAGGCCGTCATACCGGTTGAAATTGGTGAGTTAAGTTGGAGAACAGCTTATCCTCTAAACGAGGAAGATAACTCAGAGGCAATCCAACAACAGTTGGACTTTCTTGATGAGAAAAGATCCTATGCTGCACTCACAGAAGTTGCCGTTAAGAAAATAACGGCTTCAAAATACAACAAGAATGTTCGCTCACGGGATTTCTATCCCGGAGATTTGGTGCTCCGCCGTGCAGACGTTGGCGGAAAGAACGCTTCCGATGGAAAACTGGCAGCAAATTGGGAGGGACCTTACAAAGTCACAGCTTCTACAGGCCAAGGAGCCTACAAGCTCGAAACCCTAAAAGGGGAAGCCATCCCAAGGACTTGGAACGCAGCAAAACTGAAGAAATATTTTAGTTGATATTAAGATTATCTGTTTCTGCTTACCGTTATAACGGAAGCCCTTGTACCCGTCATGGAACGGAAGCTATTATGTAACAATTTGAAATGATTCAATGAAGTGATGAATATTCAGAAATTTATCCTCTTTTATATTTCGACAAACAAGAAAACGTCTTAAAATAGATGTTAACATTAACATTATGAAAAACTCAACCAAAGTGCAAGACACTTAAATAAATGCACGTTAAGAAACGTAAAAGCCCTTCCAGAAAGGCAAAAGAACTTCTCCCAATGGAGGCAATTTAGTGAATGGCTTTCCCGGCTAGCCACCTGAAAGTAGCGCGTGTTCACAGGGGAAAAGAGGAAATCTTGGCTAGATTATCCCATAACTCCAGTAAGACCTTAAAGCTATAAGGCTAAAAGAGTCAAGCCCTATGAAATTTAGGCATCTATACAGGTTTTACCGCAAAAAAGAATATAATTCTAGACGGAATACTCACAATTATTAATAAGTGTTTACATGAAGAAACCTTTTCTAAACGGGTTCATTTATAAACATATATTCATACGATGGAAATGCCTTTAAAACGAAACCATCTCATAACGGTCAAATATTCCTATAACGGAATCTATTCTGAATAAATTTATTAACATACAAATACTCCTAAGATGGAACAATTTTCAAACACATACATGATATAATTACATCCTCATAGCGGAACTTCTCTTTCACGTTCCCATAACGGAATTTATCCTTTAAGGAATATCTACGAAATAAATAGAGAGAAGCAAGTAAACACTTTCGCATTATGAATCCCTAAGATGGGATCATAAAAATTTAAAGCCCTTTAAGAAAATGACACCTGTACATCCAAAATGGAGACCTCTTATCCGCTAGAATAAATGTGTACCTGTGAGGTAAATTCTTGAATGAAAATAAACACAACACATGAAAGGCATATAATTGCATTTTGGATTAACTGGAAGATTGTACTTATGTTACAAATTAAAACCTCCAAACCGGGAACACTCTCACCGGGAGGACAAAAATTCAAGAGAAAATAAAATTACAAGATTAAACAAGTTCTTTCTACGCAACCTCAGCGGGATCCTTGACGGCAACATCTTGTCCTTCAACGGGAACGCTCTCAGCGTTGATTGAATCTTGGTTAGCTGGAGCAGTTGAATCATCAGGCTTATCCTCACTTGCCTTCTCCACATTCTCACCAGCAACCGGGGGAGCTTGCCCTGCACCCGCAGTGGAAACAAGTTTACCGTCAACTACTTTGCTGAACAGGTCAATTGCATCCAAGTCGATTGAAGCCCCGGGAAGAAGCAAAGCCACCTGAGCTAAAACATTCGGGATGAGTGTGGAGAAAACGAGATCATTGGTTTCAGCAATTTGTTGATTCAACGCTTCTTCTTTCTCCGCCTCAAATTTCTTCAGCTCTTCAGTTTTCTCTGCCGTCAACTTCTCAACCTCCGCCCTTAAATTCTCCAGCTCAGCATCTTTGGCAACCAACTCAGCATCTTTGGTAGCCAATTTCTCATCTTTTAAAGAAAGCTGTTTAGCCAAGACGGAGGGTTCCCCATACATTTCAACATCCTTGATACGCTCGGTCAAGGAACCCATCAGGTCATCATAAGCAGCTTTGTTTTTGGCTGCCTTTTCGCGCTCTGCAGCAAGCAATTCTTCACGCCTCCTCCTCACTCCGGATATCTCCTCCTGGTGTTTCGCGTTGGCAGCAGCAAACTTTTTCTTCTCTTCAGCCAAATCACCCTTCAGCTTCTTCACCTGAGCATCTTTCGAAGCAATGTCATCCTGAGCAGTCTCTAGTTCAACCTTAGCCGTCTTCAACTGGCTGTCCAAAAGGATCATCCTGTCTAGAGACTGTAGTACCCGGCGCAAAAAAATATACAGATATGCAATGATGAAATGCAATGCACAAATGTAAACAATGAAGCCGCCACCATATTTTATTTATCCCGTGAGGGGAAAGGAAAATAATGATAAAACCTTAAAAGATCGGGTTCGGGAGTTGGTTACATGAGGGGAAGACATTAACACCCCCTCATATCCGTTGTACTCAACGGGAACCATTTGAGGAATTTTGGTTTGCATAAACAAAAATTAACCGTATGTAAAAGAAAAGATTACCGCATATTGAACAGAAAAAGGAAAAAAAGAGTTTTTTATTATTTGGCTTGACGAGAGAGGCTCTCGCTCCTACGTATCCCCCAAGTACAATGAGGAAGTCAAAGCTCACGTAGTTCTTCCTGAAAAGAAAGATTTGTTGGTTGGTTGTTTTTAGTGAACAATGCTTAGGTCGCATTCCACTGATACAACAGTATGCTTGTATGCTCGTTTCGGAGGCTTAAGCGTTTGTCTGTAGCAGGGGAATGGATAAAGCGTCATCCGTTTAAGAAAAAGAAGTTGAAAAAAGATTTAACTGCGCAAAGGCAGAAAAGTTGTTGAGCGGGTTGATTGTCTTTTAGATTTTCTGAGGAATTATTCAGTGAATGAGAATAGTCCTCAGTCCCGAGCCATGCGGCAGGTACTTTGGACTATTCAAGAGATGAAAGTCATGCGTCAGACATCCCTCTTTTCATTCAACAGTTTATTTAAGCTGTTTTCAGAGTTTTCCAGTTTAGAAAAGAAAAAGAAAAAGAAAGGTAGAAGAGGAGAGAAATGCAAATGCATGAATGCAAATGACATATAATCAATGTACCGAACAATTAAAAATACATCAGATATGAGCATATAAATAAGTAATCAGGTATCAGACAAAGAAGAATAAGTCATCTAGCAATTACAAGCAATCAGCATAACTCAGTCAAAAAGAGGAAAGTCAGCTTTAAGAAGTCAACCGTAAAAATCAACCAAAAAGTCAAACTCAGAACTCAAAGTAGAAGTCAACCTAAAAGTCAACTTAAAAGTCAAAGTCAAAAGTTGAGATAGAGACAAGTCATGCGTCAGGCTCTGCCTCGTTGTATAGACCATGAAAAGCTGAGTCACATCCCCTCAGGGTGCATTATCTCCAAAAATGATCATTACTCGCCCTATGAGTGTATAAACCATGAAAAGTTGAGTCGTTGCCCCCCCTATGGGCGTATTACTCAAAAACTGATCATTACTCGCCCTATGAGTGTATAGATCATAAAAAACTGAGTCGTCGCCCCCCCTATGGGCGTATTACTCAAAAACTGATCATTACTCGCCCTATGAGTGTATAGATCATAAAAAACTGAGTCGTCGCCCCCCCTATGGGCGTATTACTCAAAAACTAATCATTACTCGCCCTATGAGTGTATAGATCATAAAAAACTGAGTCGTCGCCCCCCTATGGGCGTATTACTCAAAAACTGATCATTACTCGCCCTATGAGTGGCGTATTACTCAAAAACTGATCATTACTCGCCCTATGAGTGTATAGATCATAAAAAACTGAGTCGTTGCCCCCCCTATGGGCGTATTACTCTAAAACTGATCATTACTCGCCCTATGAGTGTAGATCGAATATTCTGCCATTATCTTTGACAAAATTCACAAGACGACTGCTTGACGACTGTTTTGCTGGAGAACTTGTTGGAAACAGAATGTGTTTAACTTCATTAAGGATGCGGTTCAGAAACCAACTTGCTGAGGAAACTGTTTAACAAACAATTTACTAGATACAGCACTTCAACTATCTTACTGGAGATAACCATCTCAACTGAATCACTGGAGAAATGATCTGTTTAACTCTTCTGACCGAGAAAGTTGTATGTAGACCAATCTGCTGTATATGACCATTACGGAATTATTCACTGGGGAAAGGATCATCAACCCTTTCTGGTAAGTGTAGAGTGAGGATCCGTCTGACAAGGATGAAACTCTGTTGACCAACTTGCTGAATATCAGTGATTAGAACCAAATAAATTCACTGGGAATATTCAAGATTCACCAATCTTTCTTGTCAAGAAATTACGATTCATCAACCATTTTTTTCTAAAAATGCGGCATTCCAACCGACTTATTGGGGATGAACAAATGTCAACTGCCTCACTAGGGAAAGAAACGACCCCTCAACCTTTCTCATTGAGAATATGATGCACTGACTGATCTGCTTGGGGATGACACTTTGTTGACCGATTCATTGGGGAAAAGATTCATCAACCCTTATTGTTGAGAAGTTACGATTCAATAACCGTCTTATTGGAGAATTAGGTCCGCAGACTTTTGTCACTGAACAAGAGATCCAAGTCCACAACCTGTTAAGACAACATTTTAACATGTACTTCATGAATGCATGATTGTTCACCTCTGATGCCTAAATGCATAACTAATGCAGATGAAATATATGATTATGTGCAAGATTTTGTGTGATTCTTTTTTTATGCATGAGCCTATATGTGTGAATGCATGAATTTGTATGCATGAGTACATGAATTTCTGAGTTTGTTTTGGGGAGAGTTTGAATTTCCCGGCACCGAGAATTTGAGTAACTCCATTGAGATGAAATCCTGAGATGTTGACTGTCATTACGGAACGAACATTCAGTCAAGCTTCCAAAAAGGATAGCAACTTTCTTCATGAGATGGAATCGAGAGATTGCCATGATTTTCTGTAATGGATTGGGACAGTTTACTGTATGCCACTGGTTTCCCTTCAGATGTTTTAAAAATCAAAATAGTTTGTAATCTTTTCAAATGCTTTTATTTTTCACAATGCTTGAATGCTTTATTTATTAACAAAATGAATAGCACAAACATATGCAATCAGAACATAAAAGCAAGCAGACACAATATGATTGAAAATGAGAATTTTATTCACTGCGCAAAAATGCGGAAAGTTTTTACAACTGGTAAAATCAAATTCTTGAACCAATTCACTCTTGATAAGTAGGGTATTCAACTTGTTTGCCCCTGTTTGGCATACTCATGGTAGAGAAATTTGTTAGTGATTATGATCATATATCGAGGGGAGCTGGTAAAATCAGTTTGGTAAAACCCCTCTTCCTCTCGGACAGATGACAGAGGTGTTTTGATCAGAGAAACATCCCTTATCAAATTTCCGCCAGTTTCAACACAACTTACATTACCCGTTGGATGCTTAGGCAATGGATCACTGGTCACATTGGGTCCGCTTTCTTTGAAAGTCAAATTGTTCTCATCAATGAGGTCTTGTACTTTGTGCTTAAAAGCTTTGCAATTATCAGTAGAGTGACCCACAATACCAGCATGGTAATCGCATTTAGCGTTAGCGTCATACCAATCAGGGAATGGTGGAAGCAAAGGTCTTAACTGCTTAGGCGTCACTTTACCACTATGAATCAAGTAAGGGAGCAACTGACTGTACGACATAGGGATCAGATCAAAAATCCTACGAGCTTGTGGAGGATTCCGTTTTGGTGGTGTCTGTTGATGATGTTGAGGCACTGGGTTTTGATACTAATAATTTGGAAATTGTTGGTGCTGAGCAGCAGCCAAGTATGGAAAGCGAAAGTAGGGAAACTGAACAGGTGCTGCCGGCTGCGCCTGACTGTCCCTTGAGGATATAGAATTAGTCTCGCCTTCCTTCTTTCTGTTAAAGCCACCACCAGGCTTCCTTGTGTTATTGCTTTGTGAACTAGAAGCAGCTAAAATCTTCCCATTCTTGATCCCCATTTCGACTCTTTCACCAACTCGGACCAACTCGGCGAAATCGGAGGAAGTAGTACTAACCAACCTCTTAAAGTAAGTCCCTTGCAGAGTATTGGTAAACATGTCCACAAGTTCCGTCTCCAAGAGCGGAGGACGTACTTGAGAAGCTAAGGATCTCCATCTTTGAGCATAGACCTTGAAAGATTCACCCTCCTTCATAGTGGTATTTTGGAGCTGAGTGCGGCTTGGAGCCATATCCATATTATATTGGTATTGCTTGAGGAAAGCATTGGCCAAATCCCTCCACGACTGGATGTTACCTTTTTCAAGTTGCATGTACCAATTGAGAGCACACCAGCCAGACTGTCTTGGAAACAGTGTATCATCAGTTTGTCATCATGAGAATAAGAGGCCATTTTTCTGACATACATAACTAGATGATTCTTCGGGCAACTCAAACCCTTATACTTCTCGAAATCAGGCATTTTGAACTTTGGTGGAAGCACAAAATCAGAAACCAAGTACATCTTCGAGAAATCCAACGGATCATTACCTGTTTCTACCAAATTCAACCTCTCCTCTAGAGCCTGATATTTCTGTTCCAACTGAGGAGCAGAATCAACCTTTTGCTCATTGACCTAGGGTGCAATTCCTTGGTATGCAAATCTAGGCCCATGATGGTCAGGACCTTGATAAGCCTCCCTAGGATCCTCAAATGCGTCTTGATTTAGGTCAATCACCTGTTGCATCGTGCTGACCCTAGCAGGAGTTTCCACAAGTGGAGCAGAAGTCACCGCCACATATCCTTGTGGAACATAACCCTTAGGTAGACCAAAAGTAGGCCAATCATAACCAGTAGAGGCACTTCCTTGAGTAACAACAACTGCAGGTGCAAGGACCTCAACCATCCTTGGTTGCATATTCATATTAGCCAACATCTCCAAGACCTGATCTAGCTTTCCACCCAATTGGGTCACTTGTCCACCCATCTGGGTAACCTCAGCCTGGAGCGCATCGTGCTTCTCTTGCCAATTGTCCATAATGTGATGAGCAACGTTTCTTGTAAAATAACGGTGCCGGGAAGGTAGCTGTTGGAATGAATGGATGAAAATGAGATTTTTAATCGATAAAAAATCCATGATATATTTTTTTTATGAATGAAAATGCATATTTTTATGCAAAAACTTTTCTCATATATTTTTTGAAATGTATGTGAGATGAATATGCATGATTATATTCATGAATGCATGGATGTCATGAATGCAAAATGCATAGATATGATCACGGTAACATTGTATCATCTGGCGAACTTGATCTTAATCATAAATCTTCCATATTCATAACAACCGGTATTTCAAAATGGAATCTCTGAGGCCAAAAGTTCAAAGTTACCTGTAACCCATCCCTCTCACATGTTGTTCTAAGTTGACACGGATTCCCAAAATCCTCGATTACTTTTCCCAAAAGCAACCTCATCTGGTTGAGATTATAACGCCAACTGGATGAGTCAACATCATAACCTCGACACAGGTTCTAAACGGTGGTCCCTAGACGAAATTTTCGGATACCTAGACTGGATAAAAAGGCCCCCGGAGTCCTGGACCCCACATGGAAAAAACTGAACCCAAAGCCATGCGGGAGAGAGCCCAACCTTTCCAAGGGAATCTATTCCGAGCGGAATTTTCACACCGGAACTCAAAGTCACATGTCAGAGAGCCCAATGCAAAAATCCCTCAACTAATCCTAAGTTTCTCTCTGGTCCGGTGATGAACCATAGCACACAGTAACCAAGAACCAAGCCATAAAGGCAAAAAGAAAAAAAAGGAGTAGAAGAGAAGACAAAGCCAGCAAATCCAGACAGTTCAACATTTTGCGGTAATGTAAAAGATAGGACAGATACGGCTAACCTGGAATAAACAAACCAAAAGCCTCAAATTAGGCTTAACTCACTATACAAGCATCCCCAGTGAAGTCGCCAGCTGTAGTACCCGGCGCAAAAAAATATACAGATATGCAATGATGAAATGCAATGCACAAATGTAAACAATGAAGCCGCCACCATATTTTATTTATCCCGTGAGGGGAAAGGAAAATAATGATAAAACCTTAAAAGATCGGGTTTGGGAGTTGGTTACTGTAATACCCTAATTTTGAGCTTTTCAAAATAAATATTTTATTTAAAAATTATTTCTTATTTTCCTTAAAAAATACCCAAAAAAATAGATTTTTGATAATTTTGTTTTACAATTTATTCTTTTTCCTTTATTTCTTTTAATTTGTCGCAATTTATCTTTTTATACGAAGAATAACAGAAATAATCAAAAATAGTTTTTATCTCTTTATTTAAGTTTATATTTCATTTTTATATTTTTCTATATTTTTATTCATTTTTTCTTATTGATTTTGACATTTTTTACCATTTTATAAAAATTCTTTGCTTTTGACTAATCACATTGCGACACCTCATCATATCCACCTCATAATCATTTTATTACATAAATACCACTCACTTAATCCTATCACTATAAATACACACCTCACATCGCTCAATCATTAACAATCATTCTCTACACAATTCCCCAAAAAATCAGAAAATCCTTCCTCCTTCCTCCACCAACACTTTTCCGGCGACCACCGCCGGAAAACCACCTCCGGTCGCCGGAAAACCACCACCCATTTTTCAAAACTCATCCAAATCAAAATCCGAAAAAACCATTAGCTTCCTAATCATCTTCTCATCAATAATCCATCATTAATTTCACCAAAAACCCCGCCAAACACGCCGGAAACCGCCGGATCCGAGCCACCCCTCGCCGGAAAATTCAACTACTCTAAAACCACCCAAAATCAACAATCAAATACTCAATTCTTATAGTTTCGACCCTTCTGAACACAAATCCGCCATCAGTTTCATCATAAAACCACCGGAAACGGGCAGATCGGAGCTCCATTTCCGGTCCAAAATTCAAGTTCCGTTTTAGACCGATTCAAACTCAAAACAAGGAGTATTGATGATGGTTTTTACTTCTGAACCTGTTTAGAACCTTTTCCAATCGTTATTGTTGCTTGTTTTCGCGTGAATCACGCGTTTGAAATTTTGCATCCGAAGTTGGCGTTCGTGTTTCTCTCTGTACGATCATCGATTGATAAAACGGAACACATATTTGTGATCTACGCGAGAAATACTATCAAATCGACTGTTCGTTTGTGAGATTCGGTGACCGTTTGAGGTTACACGTTTTTGAAGTTGAAGCTTTAACAACAACAATGGCGTCGGGGGTGGTTGGTGCAAGGTTGAAGAAACCTTTCTCATCGCCACGTGTCACTCTATGATAGGCCGGTGAGTTTTTTATTGTTTGTTTGTTTGCTGAATCGGATCCGGTTTTTTCTTAGGTTAAACCAGTTCGGTTTATGTTGGATCTGTTTTGTTTATGGGTTTGTGACCGGGCGGGTTTGACCCGTTGGTCAACCGATCCGTTCACTGGATTGGAGTATTGGGCCAGACTTTGATTCTGGGCCCAGTTCTTCTTTAGTTAGTTTTTTTTTTTTTCTTCAGATATGGCTATTTGTACCAACTTTTACTGCTGCACCCATGCTGTGAATTTTTTTTTTTTTTTTGATAGTTTAAACTTGAAAATTTTCACAAATAAAAATAAATAATCGTAAATAAGCCCTTGACGGATGACTTGCGGTTTAATTTATCGTTGTTCCGGAGTTTTTTTTTTTAGTGAAGAAATTTGTTAGTAAAAAATGAATAATGATAAATAAGTCCTTGACGGATGACTTGTGTTCAATTAATTGTTTGACTGATATTTGTTGAGTTAATATTTGCTTTGGTGATTTAATTTAATGTCATTATAACTGTTCAGCATCATCATTATCTGTCATTCATGTGCATTCATTCGCATCTCTATCATCTTCTACCTCTTTCTTTTTCTTTTGTTTATCTGAACTAGAATCTGTGGTAATCTTTTCTCAAGAAGTAGAATTAGAATAAGCTAGTCCTTGACGGATGACTTGTGGCTTTGAGCTTATTTTTATTCTAAAACCTAAAATACTTATTAATTAAAAATGAGATAGAAGGAGCCTGACGGATGACTCGCCTTCGGCTATTCTCACTTTTTAATTAATTCGATAATAAACTGAATGAAACGGCGGAGCTTGACGGATGACTTGACTTTGCTAGAAGAACTACGTGAGCTTTGACTTCCTCATTGTACTTGGGGGATACGTAGGAGCGAGAGCCTCTCTCGTCAAGCCAAATAATAAAAAACTCTTTTTTCCCTTTTCAATTTAATATGCGGTAATTTAATTCTTTTTATGCGGTTATCTCTGTTTATGCAAACCAAAACTCCTCAAATGGTTCCCGTTGAGTACAACGGATATGAGGGGGTGTTAACGTCTTCCCCTCATGTAACCAACTCCCGAACCCGATCTTTTCAAGGTTTTATCATTATTTTCCTTTCCCCTCACGGGATAAATAAAAGATAGTGGCGGCTTCATTGTTTACATTTGTGCATTGTATTTCATCATTGCATATCTGTATATTTTTTGCACCGGGTACTACAGTTACATGAGGGGAAGACGTTAACACCCCCTCATATCCGTTGTACTCAACGGGAACCATTTGAGGAATTTTGGTTTGCATAAACAGAAATTAACCGTATGTAAAAGAAAAGATTACCGCATATTGAACAGAAAAAGGAAAAAAAAGAGTTTTTTATTATTTGGCTAGACGAGAGAGGCTCTCGCTCCTACGTATCCCCCAAGTACAATGAGGAAGTCAAAGCTCACGTAGTTCTTCCTGAAAAGAAAGATTTGTTGGTTGGTTGTTTTTAGTGAACAATGCTTAGGTCACATTCCACTGATACAATATGCTCGCTTCGGAGGCTTAAGCGTTTGTCTGTAGCAGGGGAATGGATAAAGCGTCATTCGTTTAAGAAAAAGAAGTTAAAAAAAGATTTAACTGCGCAAGGGCAGAAAAGCTGTTGAGTGGGTTGATTGTCTTTTAGATTTTCTGAGGAATTATTCAGTGAATGAGAATAGTCCTCAGTCGCGAGCCATGCGGCAGGTACTTTGGACTATTCAAGAGATGAAAGTCATGCGTCAGACATCCCTCTTTTCATTCAACAGTTTATTTAAGCTGTTTTCAGAGTTTTCCAGTTCAGAAAAGAAAAAGAAAAAGAAAGGTAGAAGAGGAGAGAAATGCAAATGCATGAATGCAAATGACATATAATCAATGTACCGAACAATTAAAAATACATCAGATATGAGCATATAAACAAGTAATCAGGTATCAGACAAAGAAGAATAAGTCATCTAGCAATTACAAGCAATCAGCATAACTCAGTCAAAAAGAGGAAAGTCAACTGTAAGAAGTCCACCGTAAAAATCAACCAAAAAGTCAAACTCAGAACTCAAAGTAGAAGTCAACCTAAAAGTCAACTTAAAAGTCAAAGTCAAAAGTTGAGACAGAGACAAGTCATGCGTTAGGCTCTGCCTCGTTGTTTTTTGAAAGATTTCTAATTTTAAAGTTTTAAAGATTTGAATTAAAAATAACTTAGCCAAAGTCATGCGTCAGTGACTATTTATTTTTAATCCATATTCCTAATCTAAGTTCCAAAAACTCCGAATTAAGAAATTAATCAGTCAAAGTCATGCGTCAAAGACCAATTACTTTTTTAATCCATTTTTCAAATCTAAATTCAAAGACTCCAAATTAAAAGTTAATCAGTCAAAGTCATGCGTCAGAGATCAATTACTTTTTTAAACCATTTTTCAAATCTAAATTTCAAAGACTCCGAATTAAGAGTTAATCAGTCAAAGTCATGCGTCAGAGGCCAATTACTTTTTTAATACGTTTTTTCTAATCTAATCAAAGAGTTCTCAAAAAAGAAAAAAAAAAGAAAGAGAGGGGTGCATATAATAAGATATACCATAAAACAGAAAAAAAAAAAAAAAAAAGAACATGGGCTTCAGGCCCAAATTAAATCCAGTACAAAGGGGGTGCATTCAGTACATCAGGGGGTATGAAAATGAAACAGAACTCAGCCTACAAGAAAAGACCAGGCCCAAATCCAAAACAAACGAACCGGGTCGGATCAGATGATGGTACCCGACCCGGATCCAGTCATTTAACCCGGTATCAAACAAAAAAACAAAACCCACGCGTCAGCCAATCGCAGGCTGACACGTGTCCCTGCCTTCATCTCTTTCACACGACTGAGTCGTGAACTCGGCGACTCAGTGGAAGCCATTAACGAGTCGCGCCTAACTCGGACGAAGCTCAAACGCTCGCCAAACAGAACCAAATCACGCAAGTAAACTATCGATTCGCATCGTTTTTAACCGTAGATTATGATTTTAACATTAGTTTTTAAAGATCAAGCATATTAAACGTGAAAATCATACGAATCCGACGAACATAAATTTGAGATCTAAACGAAATCAAGTTAAATCAAGCCAAACAATCATCACAGAACAGTTTATATGCAATATTCAAGTGTAAATCGAGAAGAAAAGAAGGAGAAACGGTCCGAAATCACGCGATTCAACCTTCTTGGCTTTGGAGATTCTGGGTCTCGGATTTGCACTTCCTGAGGCCGTTTTCGCCGTTGTCACCGAACCAAACCGCGATTGAGAAAGGGAATGAATAGAGGAACAACTTTGATTCACAGGGATTTTGTGTTTTCGTATTGATTTTGGGTGAAAATGGAGTTTAGAAAATTAGGGTTTGTGAGGGTTTGTGAAAGAGAGAACGGCGCAGCAACAATGAGGGAAAGGAGGAAGAGAAAATCTTATTGCTACAGTAGTTGAATTGGGGTTGTAATAAATGAGGTCTTATTTATAGGGCCTCATAACATTGGGGTATTTTGGTGAATTCTGAACTTTTGTGGGTAAAAAGTGAAAATTGGGTGAAAAAGAATTTCTAATTTATTTTAAATGAAGAAAATGGTAATAAAATGTGGTAGAAAAATACAAACAAAAATAGGAAAAATGCAAGAAAAATACAAAATAAAATTCAGAAAATTACAGAAATAAAATAAAAACTTAAATACAAAAATAAAAACTATTTTTGAATATTTTTACTATTTTTCGCCTAAAAAGATAAATTGCTATATTTTTAAAGAAAATAAAAGAAGAAGGATAAATTGTAAAACAAAATATCTAAAAATCTATTTTTTTGGTATTTCTCATAAAAATAAGAAAATAATTTCTAAATAAAATATTTATTTTAAAAAGCGGAAAATTAGGGTATTACAGAGACTTCTGCAATTCACCCCGGAGCTCTTCAACCAGTTCTTGAGATTTGTGATATTCTTTTATGGCTAGGTTCCCGGAGAAGACATCATACTCCTCACTAGCCATCATGTAAGCGTAAGCGCTTACACGTTGGAGCTCGTAGGCCATCCGCGCCAATTCATCTTGACGCTTGGCAACAGACAGACTACCAATATATTGAAAATCTTCTTCAGAAACCATGTTCCGGATAGTTTTGGGGTGAAGAACCGGCGAACCGCGAAGGACCGGAGGAAGCCTGAATGGAGGAGGAGGAGCGCGAACAACAGAGGATGCTTCTCCAAGAACAAGAGGAGTCGTTTCAGAATCATGACTGCTGCTGCTCTCGCGGGTTGCCCTACTCCGTTTAGGAGACTTCCCAGCAACAGCAGGATCTCTCCCCTTCTTATTTTTATTCTTGTCCCTAGTTCCGGCAGCAGGAGGAGGTTTGTTGATTGAAGAAGGTAGAAGCCGGGAAGAAGGCTTGACAGAAGTCGTTTTAGCTTGAGGTTGAGGACCGGCACCCAACTGAGAAACAAGCTTGTCTTTAACAGCTTGAACAGGAATTATTGACGGGATGACGGTCTCAGTCGCCACCGCTTTTCCTTTGTCTTCTCCGTCAGGGTTTTGCGGTACGGAGTCAGAAGCAAGTTCATTGGCAGGAGTGAGCGTCTGAATCTCAATCGGTTCATGCTGAGGAGAATCATTGGCAGGAGTGGGCTGAACCACGCCCTGAGTAGGTTGGTTCGGATGAAGATTTTCCGGTTGAGGTCCGGCTCCGCGAGAACTTTGACCTTGGTTTTTGGCGGCCTGTCTCATGTTCTTCATCTTGGTTATAAGATCAACCTTCATCTTTTCTGCAAAACAAGAAAAGAAAAAGTACTAATAAGTACAAGTGTTACAAAATAAATCCGTCAAGAGAGTAGTTTCAAAATCCTCACCCAAGGCTTTATTACGAGCATCAACGGATTTGCAGACCATTCGTATCTATAAAACCATATACTTTTCCGTCAGAAGTTTGACCACAAAACCTCTGGATATTCATCTTCATCCGACGGTCAGCCTCACACAGCTCCCCATCCTTAAACAAATAGTCTCGGGGAGCGAGCAAAAAATGCCTCTGATACCAATGTTTAGGAAATTTCGATCTACAAGGGGCAATGATTTCATTATTTACAATAATAGGGGCTGCCTCTTCACCAAGTGGTTGACGAGGGATCTCCCCGGGTTCACCAGCACCAGCATCTCCTTCATCATCAAACAATCCCGTGATGACGGAATAGTCGTCAAAATTAACTGGTCCAACAGGAGGAGGTTGACCGTCTACGGGTAAGTGGCAAAGGCTCCGGTGAGCATCTTCCGAAGCCGGAACCACGAAGTAATATTCTCCCCGCCGCCACTTAAAAGAATCCTGATATACTTCGAAGTATTTCGTCCTTTGGCGGAAAGAAACGAAACCTTGTTGATCAGAAGTATCTTTACAGGTCCTATTCAAGGCGAACAGGTTCATAAACAAAGGAACAGTAGCGCTCCCATCAGCATAGGTACAAAATAATTGGAAAGCTTTTATAAAACCCCATGATGATGGATGAATCTGTGAAGGAGCAAGACGAAGGTGAGCCATCAACCCGGCTTCAAATTCCGTAAAAGGAAGTCGGACCTGGAAAGTGCTAACTAACGTCTCCGGTAAAGAAACCCCACACTCCGCGTAATTTGAACAGAGTCTTTTCTCTATTGGGGGAATAGTGACTTTCCAATCCTGGGAAGAACCCACTTTCTTGTACGCTCCGCCAAGAGATTTGGTCCGGGCGTAATCACAAGGCACACCAAGAACACTTGATACCACCCATTGATATTTACACGCATCAGCAGGCAACACGGATGTTGTTTTATCGTCCTTCACCATCTCTTCAATCTCTTTTGTTTCCTTCGCTGCAAGTCTGGCAAGTTCAACACTAGTGTCAGCCATGGCGTCATTTCCTTTAAAAAGAAGATGTTGCAAATTTACATTTGAAATTTCAATACACAACCCCTCCTCAAAGTACCGCTTATACTCCTGGATCCGGTCATTACTAAACCTGATAATAGCCATCTCACAGTCATGGTTATAGTAAGTACGGGTTAAACCATCAGTCAGGATATACTCAGCATCATTGGGGTAAAACCTCTTCAAACATTCAACACTCACAGTAAAGGTATCAAGGTCGTCATAACGGGCTTGTTCATAAGTCATTCCCTCACCATCCTCCGGAACAACTACCGTTTCAGACCTTCTCCTATAAGTTGGTCCCTCGAAATATTCTTGATCAGAGAGTATCTCATCATCTCTCAAGAACAGTGACTCACTATCGCTCATAATACTCTCATCGCTATCAGTCAAAACTATCAATTCCCCTGTATTGGCCATAATGATACAAACAGAGAGATAATAAATTGATAAAGATGAAGGGTCAGCGAAAGTACCTCACAAGTCAAAGAAGATTTTCCGGAGAAGTAGTGATTACTGATGACGAATCGGAATCAACGAAAATCCAGGAAGGAAGAAGAAAAAATCGCCAAGAATGAAGAAATAAGGATTCCATAAGCAAGGATGCGAAAAGTGATAATGGAATAACCTTAGAGTATTTATAGGTCACGAAGAAGCATGTTTAACGGCCTAAAATGGAGGGAATACGAAAAAATCGAAATCAACGGTCCAGATGGAACCTCGAACAAACGGATACTTGAGTACCCTATGACAGCTAGTGACGTGCGCACAGTAAATGCGCAGTAAAATAGGACACGCGTGCGCTTTTAATGCTACCACGACGTTTCAATATTCCATAGTTGTCCCGCATATCTAGAGAAGATAAAACGAAGCCTCCCAACGGATACAATTTCACTCCAGTAACGGCAAGAATAAATCCGGCAATAAATTACTGCATCAAAGACGGAATAACACGTCATCACCATATCAAGACGGAAACCGTACCCGGGGGCATATAAATAGGGTACGGGAATCCAAACGGTACGATTAGTTTCTTTTCTCAAAACTTTTTTACTTTATTACCATTATTGGACTAACTTTCACAGGTATTCCTTGACGGAAATATGCATAACCAAGCCAATGCTTAGACTTCATCTGCAGCCATAGACTTCGGGGGCAACTGTTCTGGACTGGCCGGAGGCCCAATACAAACATTAGTCCAAGCCCACTAACATGTGGGGACCCGTCACGCATCCCAAGGGCATTCCACCCTAAAGCTACAGTACACACACTGTAGACGGACAATGCAATACCTTGGGATCTCCACCGTTGGATAAACCGTCACAAATTCCAATGGTCATGATTCCTACACGGAACCCTTCTTGTCCTTCAAGGCAAGATGCCTATAAATAGGTGGGTGGTTTCACACCACCTTATGGTATGATTCTGAACCCTAATTCTCTCTTCTTGCACACTTACGAACTTGAGCGTCGGAGTCCCTTTTTGTGCAGGAACCCCCCCTTTGTCAAGGAGCTGAGTCACCATTGCAACCACCTATCACCACCATAGCATCAATATTTGGAGTTAAGAATTTGGACCGGATAGAACAGAGCCCAAAATCGAACAACAAAACGAGAAAGCAGAAAACAGAAACGCTTGCAATCTCATCAAACAAAAATCAACAGAACAACAAAACAATCTTTAGCAAAACAAGAATCGACATAGGAGGGAAATAGAATCGACAGAGCAGCAGCAAACACTTGCGATCTGGTTCAGTCAGTTTGGGTTCCTTTTTTGATTTCATCTGTTTAGGTTTCAAACCTTTCGATATCGGTTCCGGTTCCAGATCGAGATCTATTTTCGGCCATTTGAAATTTCAGATCTGAACCTTCATGTTCTTCATAGTTATGGCAACGGTGGAGGAAATAGGTGGTTTATGGGTGGAAGTGGAAGACGAGGAAGTGAGATCTGAACCTTCATCTAGTTGTTTTTGAGATTTCATTGATCTAAACCTTCATTACCTACGTTGTTTTTGTTGTTGTTATTTAGAACAGAGAGAAAGAATGAGGGAAGAATGAATATGTTTGAAGAAAAATTAAGAGAAGAGAAGAGAGAGAGTGAAGAATGAATGAGGGAAGAGACTGTGTTTGAGAAAGTGAAGAATGGATGAGAGTAATGAATGAATGAGAGTAATGAACGAGTAACCTTCATCTTGTGATAAATATTTTATCTGTCAAAAGTAAAAAAAAAAAAAATCCCGACGGCCACAACTGTTTATGAATACATGTACTACTGACACCATTTATTTTGACAGGTCTAGGTGTTCTTGACGGTCAAAACCGTCGGAAAGTATACACATCCCGACAGCTTAGGCCTCCAGTATATTAATTTTGATGGACGACAACTTCCTGACGGCTTAAACCGTCGGTTTATATTTTTTATTTATTTTTAAATGCTCTGAAAATGTACTGATGGTTTAAATCAAATTTTTGACGGCTTCAGCCTTCATAAAATTTCTTGACGGCCAAAACCTTCAATCCGTCATTTTTAATTCAGTTGGAAAATTAAGGTTTTCTTGTAGTGGAGGGAGTATATATATATCTCCAATAATTTGTGTAAAAAAAAAAGAACTATATATCTCCATTATTTAATAATTACATTAAATTATTAAATTATAGGCTTTGTCTAAGGTGGAAGATTTAATTTCTCTAAATCTTCCACCATGCACAAGTCGGCAATAATGTTTTAACAAATACATATTTTATAAAATCTACCGTTAAATTGAAAGTTTGTATCGTGTAGATTATTTATGTAAAATTTTTAAAAAATTAAAAAAATATTTGATACATTATTGAAATCCATTAAGATTAATAATATTAAATAAAAAACATAATCTTGATAAATTTCAATAACATATCAAATGATTTTCAAATTTTTTAAAATTTATATAAATAATCTATTTGACATAAACTTTAAATCCAACAATAAATTTTATAAATTTTTTATTTTTTATAGTATTATTGACGACTTGTATAAAAAACTTACCTTAAATTTGATCTCAATTATAAAATTAATGAGGACGAATCGAGCATAAACCTTAGTATATCCATCCATATGCAATTTACAATTTGTTTGTGCAGTCATTAATGGGTGTGTTTGTTTGAGATTTAAAATAAAATAGATTTTTTAAAAAAAATCTATTTTTAAAAAATAGATTTATTTTGTAGAGATTTTGAAAAAAACTCTAAAGTTGTTTTGTGTTTGTTTACAATTATAAAAATCATTTTTGAGAACAAACACATGGTCCTTGTTTTTAAAAAATAGATTTTGAGAGAATCACTTGAAAATAGCTTTTCATTTTAGACTCAAAAATGATTTTTTTAACAAAATAATTTTTATGAAAATCTGAAACAAACACATCAAAAATGAAAAAAATGATTTTTTTTTAAAAAAAATCACAAACAAACGCACCCAATGTCGTTTTAATCATTTTCTTTATTCAATTATTTTCAGTATTCTCTAATACAAAATCTTATGTACAACTAGGCAAAAACCATGGAACATCTTTCTTTTTGTTTCATTTCCATTTTAATCTGGTTTGATAGACATTAAATAATTTTAACCTTCTTTCAAACAAAATTGCTTGAATGAATCGAACTGTAGTTCTCTTTATCAAACTAAATATCAATCAGCAATGGATCAAAAAACATTTGGTATAAATTAAGACGTTGACGGGAAATGATATAATGAAGGTTCAAAGCTTGATCCACATTGCGATAGTAAAATATTGAACATTAACTTTTTTTTTTTTTTTTGATAAAGATAGCAAAATATTGAACATTAACTTTAACTATAAAATTTTGTCAAAAAAAAACTTTAACTATAAAATACATATCAAATGTCGTTTTTTACAAAAGTTTTTATTATCTTTTATGACTTTTTAATTTTTTTCTTTCACTTTTTACTTTTTTTTTTGAGCATTTTGATTTAGGTCCTCCTTTATTGTAGATTTTTATTTTATTTAAAAAAATTATTTTTAGTGCTTTAAATAACAATACGACGTGGCATCATAATATGAGACTACCCAGCTAACAACTGCCACCCATACAAAGAAAGATCAATCAAAGGTATGGGAAAGTTGAGACAAACATCTGTACAGGAAAAGATTCAAAAGGTTCTGAATGCTTCATATAACTAGCTAGCGCCTAGCTAGGTAGTAGTTGCATTACTTTGATCCCAAATTATGAGAGACAATTATTTTTGTCTTAAATTATAAAGAAAAATTAATATGCGGGTCAAAATTAGCAATATTTAACTTACATATAATTATTTAGCACATTTTCTATTGTTTTTGCACGCCATCCAGCTAGTTACATGTCCCTTCACATGCGCGCCTCACACCCTCCAACAACATTGCTAACTTCTACTCACATGGTTATAGTTAGAAGCCTCCAATTATTTTCATAAAATTAAATATAAAATTATATTAATTTTATTTCTCTTCATTTTCTAAGTAAATAATGACAAATAAAAATTTAAGTTAATAGGCGTTTTCCCTCTGCAATGTCAATAAATTTTGTTTTTCCTTTCTAATTTTTGTTTTTGTTGATTACCTTCATGTATTGTGATGATTATTGTATGCTTATCCATCTAAGTGAACCTTTTGTTGATGTAGTAAACAGAAAATTTACTTGCTACATCAGTAAAAAGTTCACTTAAGGGGTAAACAATAAAATTTTCACATATTAAGGGTAATAAAAAATGTTATTGGGGATAAGTTGAACTCGTTCATATTGAAGAAGATAAACACCTATTAACTCTAAAAGTTATTTTTATTTACCTCTTTATGTGCAACTTATTTCAAGGAAAAAACACATAAATAATACTCTAAATTATTATGTTTAATTTTTCTTGATAAATGTAATTTTTTTCATTATAATTTGAGACGGACGTGTATGTGCAAACAAAGATAAAATACAAGTATATATTTTATTAATTGAACAATACTATAATACTCACTTTGGTCTTAATATAAGAAAAAATTTAATTTTAAGATACATTCATGCATGTGGACTATAATATAGACTAGATATATTAGTTATTAAATATATTTAAAAGGTAAATTTATTTTATATTAAAGACTAGAAATTTTTTATGTTTGCTAAAAAGTGTGAAGAATTAAAAATATGATATATGTGAAAATATGCGGTTGGTATTGATTTAAATGATGACATTGAAGAATGAAAAAAATAACTCAGAAATTGCATGTGGAATAAGCATTATTGCATGCATTAATATGTGTTAGATCCTACATTTGGAAAGTAGCTTGTAAGTTAGACAAGGAAAGGTAGAGGGGATGAAGGGAAGCCAAGCAAGCATGTGACTCATCTCTCTTTGATGATGGATTAGAAAGAAAGGAAAGTGTGGATGATGGATACACACAAAGGAGACCACTACTGGGGTCATCATGTGTTTTTTTTTATATATAACATGTTAACTTAACCCTCAAATTAGGTTCACATGAATTAGAGACAAGACAGGACCATGTATATGAATAGAAATAATTGATGATCTAATAGAGAGTGATAACTAACATGGTTTAATATACATAGTAAGCAAAGACATAGCCCATAGTTTTGAAACAAAATAATAGTCCATAGAAAAGATGGTGAAATTTTGGCTTAGATCAGACGTGGTGAGTTCATTATATCTTAAAAATATATTCTCACTAAATTAAATTAAAGCTTTGATACTACAACATGATTCAAGCCTAAAATAGATTTTGATATATATTCACCTAAAATATTAAAGATTATAGACATATGAGTAATTTACTTTTTTGTATATACAATATTAATTTAATCTATTGATAATCGATGTATGACATTTAAACTCAACAGTTTCATACTCTAAAAACATGATAACAAGTGTTAATTAACAATAGACATTCACATAGAAAGGGATATCCAAAGATTCTTTGATGTCCTCTTTTCTCTTAATTCATAAAAAAAAAACAATAGACATTCACATAGAAAGGGAGATCGAGGCTAGGAATTTCATTAAAATGATTTTTTATTTATTTTAGATGTAGTGGTAGTCTATTGAAATTAATTTCACACGCAACTGTGAGATCTCGGATCACGATATTTGATCTAACAATTTCTGTATTTTTTCAGTTGAGCTATGACTTCTAAAATGATATTTAATTTACAAAATATTGCTCTAAATTATATATAGTACAATATTATTTAATTAGATTAAAATAACTTTAATCCAATTACAATAAAAAATACATTATATAATATTACATCCGTTCTTTATTGTAAGAGACAAATCTACTTTTTAAAATTATTAAAAAATTGATATAACTAATCTATTAATAAATCTAAATACATATATTTATTTATTTATTTATTTATTGGTACAAACATACATATATTTATTAATAAATCTAAAAAATACATTTATCTCTTATAATAAAAAATAGAATTAGTATTGTCTAACAACACGATGCATATCCAAGAGAGAGAGAGGAGGGATATTTTCCAATACAAATAATTATTGCATATGTAGTGGTTAACTGAAAATGACTCAATCTAAAATTGTTAGGACACCTTTGAGGGATCTCTAATTGTCTATCTCACTTTTTTTCCTTTTATTTCACTTGTGAACTGTTCAAGATTTGGCCTATGTATATATGTTTACTGGCACATTGATTTCATTTCTTTGTTGTCACTTCAAAAGGTCCCCAACAACGAAGGAAGCATACATGAAGGTCAGACAAAGATATAACATACGGTTGAAACTTGAAAGAGAGAGATTTTATCCTAGTGAAAAAAAAAAATTAGGTGAAATTAATACTAAAGTATTGAAAAGGTGGAAAATAATTGTACATTTTTTCAAAAGCCCAATGAGAAAGTATTTGTTGGTTTCTAATAAATGGGTAGAACAGGCACAGTGAAGGAGAGGCCTTGTCATTGTGTACTTTGAAGATAATTCACAAACTAAGGGTCAACAGTGTACAAACAATTTGTGAGAAAATAATATCACACACGACATTAATGTATGGTCTATGAACAACCACCACAACTAGAAACTCAAGTACTTCATCAAGTCTTGGAAAAACTTTCCCACTTACTTTTTCTTTTTTCATATATTTTTTCCCCTATCAATAAGAGTTAAGGGATTCAGATTACATGCAGTAACTGGATCGCCGTAGTTACTTATTATCTTAATCGTTTAATCTACAATCGACATCTAAAATTGTTTATAGTTGATAGTATATTAATATACAATTTGAACTGTTTGATTTTAAATCAATAGCCAAAATTAAGATTTGCGTGAAATTGTGCGATGTTTCTATAGTAAGTAGCATATCATGCTCAAGAGTTAACTAATTAGGTGGATTTTATACTACGGTATCACTTGTGTATGACTAAAACAAGATATAATACAAAGTTTAAAAAATATTAATAGATGTTTTCTACAAATTTATTATCGATGAGGTTTTAACGCCCTACAAAACTGTTGATCGATTTGCAAGGTAAAGTTTCCTCTAATTTATAAATTTATGTTTAAACCATTTTACACTTAATGCGAGACTTCTTAAGACACCCCTCACAATCTATAATAAATTAATAATAGAAGAAGTCATGTAAGAAAATATTATGAGTAGACTTTGACCTATATTTTAAAGATATATGGTTCTTGAGATTGCGGAGCACCTAGGGTATATACTTAATTTATAAATAGAATATACAAAAATATAAAGAGAGTATGAGAGAGAATGAAGGGATAATAACTTACGTGGTGAAAATCCTCCACTTCTAATTAAAGAAGCACTTCAATTTCTTTGACATTGGACAATAATAGAGAGGGCCTAGCAATTAAAGGCTTTCAATGAATCTGCAAAGTGTTATAAAGGGCAGGATTCTGGTACTATGATATCTTCGCCCAAAAAAAAGTTCATGCATTCAAGTTACTCAAGAGATTTTAGCTTTCTATTTTTTCTGGTATCTAACTTATATTATTGGATAGATTATCTCAAAAATAAAATTCAATATGAAATATTGAACATGTTGTGTATCAAAGAATTCATCTTATTTTATAAGAAAAAAATATGACAAGAAAAAAACAACATAATATTACTTTTTTTTTACTGTATAAAATACTAGTGAAGTGTATAAACCTATTGTGTCAAAAAAAAAAGTCTATAAACTATTATTTATTTATGCGTTAAAAAACTAATGTTTATATCAATTTCAAAAAAAAAATGAACCTTTGCTTCTTGGAGTTGAATTCCAATAAAATATTAGTTTTACATAATTTCTCATGCACGAAACATATTTCATATCATTCATGTGTATCATATGCATTGCCCTCAAAATATTTAAATAAATGAAATGAATGAAAAAAATATCATATAGCTAGATTATTCTTTTGTGGAACCTATTTGTGGATAATATATATGCAACTATAAAATATATGTGATTGAAGAAAGAAAAGTTGTAATTGGCAAATAGAAAAGAAAGTGGAGATAAGAGCTTGAAACTTATGACATAGATTGAAAGTTACATAGTTTTATTATTCACAACTTGCTGAAAAGCCACTCATAACAAAAGAAGTTGAGAAGAACACTCAAAATAAACACACTCTTTAATATGTTGCAAACACACTACACGCTATAGACACACACAAAACACATCATCTTAACACAAAAGTCACCTATTATTTTTCATCGTCATCTTCATCTTCTTGTTCATGATTTCGAATTTTCGATGATATCTAACACATTACGTCCTTAAGAAGCTTGTACCTACGTGTGGCCGTTCGTGGTGACGGGGAAGGACTCTTCCCCTTCTCGGAGCCACTTTCTTCACGATCATGTTGTTTCATTATTTTCTCACTGGAAAATTCTTGACGATTGGTTGTACCGATCTCGGTCACCGCAGGTTTCTTTGATTTGGAACTAGTATGTCTTGAATTCTTTTCTTCACTTTGGCACCAATCGCACTGTTCTATCTCCGCTAGCTCCCCATAGTAGTTGCTACAATACCTGAAAAATTAAAACAACAGTAAAACAAAATTTTAAGGTTATTAAATCACACCTAATAAAATAGCAACATAAATAATTTACATACCCAAAAAATATATATATTCTATGAAGCTATGAACATATAAAATATTAAAAAATGAAATATTTAATTAACACATGATCATGATCATGATCAAAGACTCAAATGTTTAATACTATTGTTATAAAAAAAAAAATTAATGGTATAGTGGCTTTATACCTTTAAAATTAAATATGGTTAACTAATGAACATATGATAATGAAAAATTGAGTTTTCCAGTTTACTAATAATAATTTGACTTTACAAAGAAAGAGTTTAAATATCATATAAATTAAAATACTAATAAAATAATAATTAGTATATCCCGTTATATACAAATACAACAGTTTTAACTTTGATACGTCCACTTTTATCACCCAATAACATAAAATATTGAAAGATTCAAGCATCATGTATGTATGTATGTGAAATGAAATTACATGTATTTGTATTATATGGGTATGATAAAAGGTGATGATGATCATGACCATGAAAATGGAAATTAGGATGAAAGAAAGTAATAATACATACGAGTGTTGGAAGCGATGGCGGCATTTGTTGCAACGGAAAAGCTTGTCAGGAAAACCAACGTCACCACACATGCAACAAACAGTTTGATGATCCACCATAGTTATGGTGTGGTGAACAAATAGAGAATCAAAGAGTTGTTGTTGTTTCTTGAGTTGTGATAATAAGAAGAAAAGAGAAAGAAAGAAAGAGGGGAATTTGGAAGGTGAGAGTGAGAGATGCGGAAAGAAAAGAAGAAAAAATGTGATGAGTGAGGTAAGAGAGAAGAAGGAACTAATCCAATGACAAAAGGGGGAGAGAGAAAGAGAGAGGTTTATACTTTATATAGAGAGAAAAAAAACCATATTCTATGGATATTTGAGTCGGCGTCAATTTTTCTTTTCTTATTTTTTATTGGCCAAATACATCTCTAGGTCCTTTTTGATTTGTACCGCATAGGTCTTTTAGAGTCCATTTGGTTAGAAGAAAAGAAAGTAGGAATGAAGGAAAACACGCAATTCGAGGGATGTATTTGAATTATAAAGTTGTCCAAATACATGCATTGGTTTCTGTGTTTCACTTTCTTTCCTCCCTCTTTCCCTCCAACCAAACAAGCCCTTAAGTTATTTTTGTAACACATAGGTCCTTTAAGTTTTCTGTTTGTAACACATAGGTCCTTTAAGTTTTTTTTGTAACACATAGGTCCTTTAAGTTTTAAAACTGTAACACTTAGGTCCTTTAAGTTTTTTTTTGTATAACATGATGAGTATAATTTGAAAGGACCTATGTGTTACATTTTTAAAACTTAAAAGACCTAGATGTTAAAAAAAAAAACTTAAAGGACTTATGTGTTACAAACTGAAAACTTAAAGGACTTATGTGTTACAAAAATAACTTAAAGGACCTATGCAGTACAAACCAAAAACTTAAAGAACCTATGGATGCATTTGACCTTTCTTATTTATAAATTTTACACTCTTCTTCTTTAGATTCATAGTTTATGCGAATGAAAACAATTTAGAAGACAAGATTTTTTTTATATAGATAAAATGACAAAATTATTAGAAATTCACATATAAAATAGTGTGATCAGAGCTCGAATATCAATCATGAACGTCTGACTTAACAATCTCGACATCTTTTGTTAGTGAACTAGACTTTTGGACTCGAAGACAAGAATCTACCTTTAGCTTTCTATAAATTTTTTACTTAAAAATTATTTTTGTCCCTATATGTACGCGAAATTTTGGTTTTAATCATTGTATTGATTTTTGTTTTAAATAAATCTCTGAATCAACCAAACTTTTTTATTTTAATCCCTAAAGCAAAAATCTGCAGGAAAATTCGCAAATTTCATGCATATTTTCCTACGAATTTTCCTGTGGATTTTTGCTTTATGAACTAAAATCGATACAAGAACTAAAATCAAAATTCGGTGTACATATAAAAACGAAAATGATGTTTAAACCTAGATTTTTCTATGGAAATTAATCATAGCTAGTTATAAAGATGGTGAAAAATTGATACCAATATTATGGCAGCAAATTTTTTTTTCTCTCTTTCTTTTTTATTAGGCTTAATATTTTCAAAACAAAAAAAGCTCAAATATGAAAAAGGTCATGTAATTTTGGATTACTTGAGTTTTGGTCTCTGTACTTCAAAAAAAAATTAAATTAATTTTGTACTTTTATTTTATTTTTAAAAAAGTCTCTAATTCCTTTCTTTGATGACATGTCACATTTATGCACATGTGGCATTGATGTCTCAAATAATTTTAGATCGATGGACAAAAATGTTTTTATTACTTACATGTTGGACACAAAATTACCTATTAATACTTCTTCGTGATATTGGACGCAAACTGATGATTTTGTCCCAAACTAAAAGTAATAAGGGCATTTTTGTCCATCAAATAAAAATTGAGTCATAAGTGCCACGTGTGTAGAAATGTGATGCAGCTGAAAAGTTCTCAAAAAGTGTACTATAGTAAAGACAAAACACACTGAAAAGACTTGTGTTCTGTTACAAATAATATCAATACGATATGATTCTAGCTAGGAAGAACTAAGCGGAAGGTGATCTAAAAAGTAGTTTAAAATGTTACAAATAGTATTAGAGCATAACTATTTACTATACCAATATCATGTGGTTCTAGGATGAACTAAACAGAAGTTGGTGGACATATATATGTCAGATGATCGATTATCTCAAAAACTTAAGTTGTGTGGATAATACATAGGTCCACCTACCATATACTTAAAATTCCACTTTTTAATCAGAAAGTTAGGGGTATGAGAATCAAACTCTAGACCACTTTAGTCATAGAGGCTCTGACACCATATCAGATGATCGATTATCCCAAAAATTTAAGCTGTTAGAAAAAACTACATGAATAATTTATATTATTTATAACAATATATATATAATATAACACTTAAGAGTAACAAGGACAAAGAGTGACTGCTGATGCATAGACATGAACAATGAGCGGTGAATAGAAGCTTCTAAACAAAAGAGGACATGATTAAATTGAATTCATATTAGAATGATATGTGACTGAATTGTTAAAGTAAGACTTATAAAAATTAATTTGTACCGTCTATATTAACGAAATGTCTTCTTTTCATTAGCCTATACCTTAAGAATTCCATAGTTATACTTATAAATGCTTGGTATGTAACACATTTTAAATAGGTGCCTTTTGGATCAATATCGCTCTCTCCTTTTCCTCTCCCAGCTGGCCCTAGTGTCACCAAGCTTTCTTCATAGTTTTGCTTGGAAAAAGGGTGATTTTGGGTCTATTCTTGATCCAAAATCACCTCTGTGTATTTTTTTCTTCTTCTTTTAATTCAAATAAGTGATTATCACATTAATTAGTTTTTTTCGTCTTATACGGTGTTTTGTGTTCCAGTCTTGTGCGGTGTTTATGGTTCGGATAGAAAGATCAACGTTTATCGGCTACGGATTCAACCAGTGATCAGTTCCTCAACGATGCAGATCCGGAAGCAAAGGTATTCCGGTTACTTTATGTTTATCACATTATTTGTAGGCAAGATTATGCCGTTTTATGCTATTAACTTGGATGCTGTGAATTTGTTCGCAGATTCGTCCTTTTTAGTTTTTAGCGGTGTTGAATTTGTATCGGTATTTGATGTACTCTGTCTATTTGAATGAATGAACAACCTTTTATTTTTGTCAAAAAAAAAATAGGTGCCTTTTGAGAAAATGATGTTTTTCATTCTGTCAACAAAAAATGATGTTAATACGGATAAATTAGCTAATTTTAAATACGGATAAATTAGCACATTTTAAATAGGTGCCTTTTGAGAATTCCATAGTTATACTTAAACATTTAAACATGCTTGGTACGTATGTAACACATTTTAAATGATGTTTTTCATTCTGTCAACAAACAAAAAAAATGATGTTTTTCATTTTTTTTGAGAAATTGTGATGATTCTAACTCGTTGATTTGCGTGGACAATCACCAATACTTAAACATTTTAAAGAGATCTTTAATTAAGGAGACATAAAGTGTGTTTGATTTACAAAATAAAAATATTGGACAGAACAGGGCCGGCTCAAAGCCTGTGCAACCTGTGCTACAGCTTTGGGCCTCAATATTTTGTGGGCCTCATTATTTTTTCTTTCAAATCTATTACTCAAAAACAAGATTAAGTAATTAAAGAAAGGATTAATATTACAAAATAGCATTTGGTCTAGTGGTTCTGGTAGCATAGCAGTGGGTTCGATCTTCTCTATGAGTATTTCTGATGATTTTATGTTTTAGTTTTCTTTGAATGTTGGTGATGTTTTTATTTTTTATTTAAATAAATATGAAAGATATAGTTATGGGAGGTAATTTAATCCCCTATTAGTTTATAAAAATAAAAAATATTACACAAAATAAACTATTTTAAATTGATTTCACTTTATAACTTCACTACTTTATTTTTTTAAAAATTTACATTTTATTGTTTCTTTGAAAATAAAGAATTAAATTTTATTGTACCAATTTTTTTTTAAAATTAAGTTGGAATATTTATTAATGATATTAATTTGAAGGTTTTTTTTTTTCCACTTTTGGTGTATTTTTTCATTATTTATTACAATATAATTTATTTTTATGTTAGTGATACTATTTACATTTTAAATAAAAGATTACTATTTTTAATTTATTTTATTAATAAAAACATTAGTTTTACTAAAAAATTAACCATCAAATGATTTTATCTAATTTGTCCGAAGCCTAAAATAAAATGGAACGGCTATAATTAGGGGTCCATTTTTATTATTTTCCTTGGACCTCTAAAATGTCGGGACCGACACTGGGACAGAACAATACATTACAATACAAGATAAAATAATACATGACAAACATTTAAGGTATTGAACAAATTTATTTTTGTACAATGTTTGGTAGAAAAAAATGTTATTTTAGTGATTTAGACAACTTGTGATGAAGACAAAGAGTTATCCCGTGGTTAAAGGAGAATAAGAATATCTATTTTTATTCAGTCCACTGACATTTTAAAATCAAACACTTTTCTAACAGTTATTAGAAAATACTTGTTTTGAAATAAGCTTGATCTTCCTTATTATAAATTTTGTTAAGTAGAGGGTTTGGTTTGACCCCCCTCTTTTGTAACACTTTTCTCTTTTATATAATTTATCTTATAAAAAAAAAGTAGCAAGATATTAATTGTACTCTTATTTGATTATTGTAAATTTATTTGATTTGGACTATAAAAAATTTAAAATATTTAATATCAAACACATTACAGTTGAAGTTATCTTGATCAATACTTTATTTTTTAGCAGATCAAATACACAGACTATAAAACTACAATACAATAGCACATTAATAACTATTTATTTTTTTGCATAAATTACTAATTCCATATTTGAAAAGAGTTACTTTTCCAATTTTTGTGAAGAAGTAGGCCACACGTTGCTTCCACTCGTTTTCAGTTAGGGCGGGGCAGGCAGCCATGGAGAGAGAGTGATGAAAAACATCATTTTAAAAAAAAAGACAGTTAGACCCATGAGCTGAGGTTGTTTGATTATAATTTTTTACCAATTAATTTATGTTTAATTTGTTTTTCTCTATTTTCTTATTCAACACCTTTTGTCTTGTTTGTGCCTTTTTGGAATTGCAATATAAAATTGGCAAACTTAGCTATCATAGATACTTGTAATGTAGCTATGACCCATTCAATTCACTAGCACGCTCTACACGCTCTGTTAGACGCGCAAATTGTGTACCGTATTATATTGCGATGCCAAATCCAATCAAGTATTAATTAGTATGATAATCATCAAATCTAGGAGTTAACAAAAGTTTTGTTGTTTGATCGATAAAAAAAGAAAAAGTTTAGTTGTCTTTCTTGAAGAAAAGTTTGGTTTGTCCATCTCTTCAAGGAGTATTTAATTTTGGCAAATGTTAACATGTGCCCTTTTTAATAAATTTAATAAAGAAATATTCATTTTAAAAGTCGTGACTATTGTATTTTTTAATACAAAAGTTCTATTTTTAGTTTACTTAACATGTGCCCTTAGGGCACACATTAACAAGACCCTTTAATTTTTATTTTAGGTTGTGTCTAATTTCTGAGTCGGTTGTTCTATTTTTTAAAATATCTTAAATCTAATGAAAAAAATAGTCATTACATTTAACAGTGAAAAATTTGGTATCGATTAAAAAATACTAAGTGGTACATGATACACAAGTTATAAATTACGTACACTGTAATGATTATAGTGGCGGATCTCTCTCAAAATATTAGGGGTATCGGTAAATGAATTAGATTCATATATTGAAAATAACATGATCCAATTATTTTAGTTTTAAAAATTTTGCCACCAAGTGTGTGTATAATATTTATTTTTATTTTGTAAAATCTAATAATGTTTCGTTTAAATATATCACATGTTCGTAAGAAAATAATCATTTATTTAGTAATTAGTGGTATTGCATTTTAATTTGTGGGATACATGGTAAGTGGTAACAAAATCAAAATAGATACTTCCATTTTGTCTATGAAAATAAAATGAAAAAAGAAACAAAAAAATGAGACTTTCAAATGTTGAATCTGGGCGGATTCAGATCTGCAACTGTAACAATTACACACAGTTTCACACTATTTTTAATGTTGGCCGTCGATTTAAGATTGGATGGTTTAAGTTTAAAACAATGTTTTTAAGTTAAAACAATCGCAACCATTAATTTATGATCGGACGACTGATATTGATTACAGCGTATTACAGTGGCCTGCATTTACAACAGAGAATCTAATTCTAAACTTGGACACATAAGTAAAAAAGAGACATAAAACATGTCATCCACTACGCTACAAAAATTTTACTCTTTATTTACGGAAACATATGCTACATATACACAATATAAAATTTCAAATAAATAATATACATATTATATTCATGAAATTTAAATTAAATTTGAGGGTTACAGCGACACTTGCATGCCCCTTATTATGAATACGAATTTTATAAAATCTACTGTTGGATTGAAATTTTAATTATATCATATTATAAATCATTTTATGAAAATTTTTGCAGAATTTAAAAATCATTTGAGATGTTTTTGATACTAATAAAGATTAATGGTTTCTGATAAGTTTTTATTAAAACAGTTAATCTTAATGAGCTTCAATAACACATCAAATGATTTTCAATTTATTTAAAAGCATTTTTGGACGATTTATATATATAATATAAAATTTTAATTCAACGATGAATTTTACGAAATTCGTATTCGTTATAGTATAATTCATAACTTGTGCACCTTAAACAAAGCCTCTATTTTAATCTCTAAAATTCTCCTTCGGTTCTTAACATATGCATAAGAAAAGAGTCAAGATCTTTTTTAGAGCTGTAACATTTTTATATTGAAGATAAACTTGTGCTTTTATTATAACAAATCAATAATTAATTTGCCCTCAGTATGAAAATGTTTAAGAAATAATTTGGACAATCAGAAAACTATAATAGACAAAAATGGATCTTCTCAATAAGACTCAATAAAATCTCACATGAGTAGGTGGATCCATTCTTAAAAATCACACTCCGGTGGTCTATTCCCAGTGACCATAGAACTATGAAAATGCATGAGCAAACGAATGTTCATATAAGTTAATGCAATAACTTATATATAATTCAATCATATGTAATCTCAATCACATGTAATACATATATTATTTAACAAATCATATGTATTACAATTATACATCATGTACAACAAGATATCCATTCATATGAAATTTAAAACATCTCAAAACATGTGTAGAACATGTGTGTAGAACGTATTGTTGTATATTTCAAAATATTAAATTATTATTACTTAATGTTGTATCTAATAAATCATTATTGGTTTTGGTTTTTCTTTGAGAGTTAAATACAAAATTGTAACGTCTTTTGTATTATAACAACATCCGCAACAACACACACACACATATATATATATATATATATATATATATATCATGTTTTCAACAAGATTTTCATACCGATAATACATTACAAACAAACATGCTAATAAATCATATAGAATCTCATCAAGCAATCACATATGTTCAAGTAAACAATTATACAATTCACATGAAAAAATAATAATGCGTGCATTCAAGTAACAGAAATTTCTTGTCAACATTAGATAGTTAGAGAGCCCTATCCTTGACAAGCTTCCAAAATGTTCCACTCATGCTACCCGAGCAAAATCCATCTCTCTCAATGAGGTCTCCGTTCTGGGTAACACTGTCAACCTTTTAAATTATAGAACGTATTTAAGTCCATACAATAATCGATCTAATTGGTCATTCAAATAAGTCCTATTGATGGATAATTTAGCAAGTGTACTAAACCGTCGTCAAGTAATAATATTTATAAAGATTCGTATCTACAGGGATTGTCTAAACTTCGGCAAAGCAATTATATTTGGTTTAGAATGTAATTTAAAAGCAAGGGGGGATTTGTTGGCATATAAGTTTCAATTGATAAAATTGAGAAAAAGATAAATTGATTTCAGAATTATGAGAATGATCAGGTTATTCGAATCACTTTCTCGTCACAAATTGGTAGATGCGGTCTTATGCTACAATTGCCTCCCTAATATCACGATGAATTAACTAAGTGGTTCAAACCGGTGTTAATGACTAAGAACCCTTTTCTATAAAAATAATTTCCTAATGTCTTAGGTCAATTCAAATTCATAGAAAGATTGATGCACGTTAATTCTAGTTTGAAGTAACAAAGTTTTTCACAAGAAAGGGGGGTTTGAATTGTGAACCTTTAAAAATTTACTTATAAAAATTAATAAGGTTAGTTTATCAAATAAAAGAGATATTAAACTTATTTAAAAAAATATTCAAAGATTACTAAAAATAAGTGTGATGTGTGTAGTGTGTAAAAGTTATAAGAGAAGAGTAAGAAGAGTACACACAAACAATTTTATACTGGTTCACCCTTAATGATTGGGCTAGTCCAGTTTCTTCACTATGTCCTTTTGAGATACTTTCGATCTCTAATTACAACACTTCTTTTGATCTAAACCAAGATCAAATTTCCTTAAGCCTTACTAGCTTAATTCACTCAAACAATAATGACTAATTGACTTGAGTACAACTTTCTTTTAAAGAGAGGTTTGTTGTTTGTCTAAGCTTTACAAAATCAACCAAGTTGAAAAGTTTATGTAAATGATTTCTCTAAAATCACTCAAAGGAGAAATACAGATCCAGTATTTGAATTGAAGAGCTTTGGAGTGATAGAGAACTAAAGAAGAGCTAGTGATATGCTTGTATGATAAAGACAAGTATGCTTGATGTGTATTGGAAACTCTTGCTCTTCATGGTTATAAGCTAAAAGCTAGTTGTGGGAGAACAATGATAAAAATATTTGCTAACAAAAGAGAATAAATTTTTAAAAAGGAGTATAATATTATATACGAGACAAATTTCCCTTGATAAAAATATTCATTAAACGTGAAATAAATTTTCGTTAAAAAAATCTAAAAATAACTATTATAAACGAGATAAATCATCTACACAATCGAGTACCCGTGTGAACCCAAGGGTATTTTACTTACAATGTAATCCTAAAATAAATATATTCATCACCACTTTTATTTACTCTTGTTTACTATTTTATTTAGTTATTGTTACTATTCTCCATTGTTATTGTTATCGTCATTTGTTCTTTAAAGATTCTATCTTGTTTCTTATTAGAATCGGTATATTTTATTATGACTATTAAACGGTGCATTTTCAGACTTATGTGTGAGTTTTAAGTGGTCCTTGCCACTTTATTTATAGACAAATAGACAATAAAAAATATATTTATTGAAAAATAAAAACAATTTTTTTTTGACAAAAAAAAATTATAAAATAAAATAAAAAATAAAAACAATTAACAATGCAAGAATTTATTTATTTTGAAAATGCATTTTAATTTATATATTAAAAAGTTATACTCATCAATAACAACCATCATCGTGCACTAAGATGTTAGAAGTCAATGAATGTCCACACCGTGACTAAAAAGAAAGATATGCATCCTCAAACTCTATATATACACTATACACATGTACTATATTTGAATTTGAATAAAATAGGGTAGTTGTTGTCACCAACATTTTATGCTAGCAGATTCATATAGTTAGATTCGGTCAACTTGAACAAGCTTCCGAGTCCTAATTAAGATTTGTGATTATGAAAAGTTACACTTTGCATATATCTTACTTTACATATATAAAAACATATTCTAATTAAGCTACAACGTAACAATCACTTATTGGTGGAATTGCTATTGGTGAAATAACAATGTCTTGCATAGCCTTTTACATTAATTCAAACTTATTAGATCTAGATTATTTTACCACTCCCTTTGTAATTTTCAGAAAATGTAACCGAGGAAGACTATGTAATTTTATTTTTTGACAAAAGAAAGACTATGTGTTATTTTTCGGTTTTGAAAAAATTGAAATCAGAAAATACAACTGATGAAATTATTGGTTGAGTCGCGGTTCAGTACGCTCTCTTTAAGACGTTTCACAGCACTATCTAAATTGTGCAAGGTAGACGATCAACCGTGAAATCTCCAGGATAAAACTGTCAATTTCAAAATACCGTAAACTACTGCATTGTAGATTACGGGCAGAAGAACACCTCCGATGGTTTAACAAAACCAGTAAATATCGATAATCAAATATCGATCAGTAGTTGCAACAACCACTTCCACTGAAACAATCGAACAAAAAATTTGAGTAAGAAAAATATTTCTGTGAGGAAGAAGAATGAAGTTTTGATTTTTTCTGAAAAGTGATTTTGAAATCGTAAGAGCCTAAGGGTTTTGTAGTTGAGAAAAATTAACTGCAAGCAAAAACGTGGTCAGGATTTTTCGGCCCACTCAGCTGATCCATTTAAGACTTGGTCATATTACAGAAAAAACGTGTGCAAAAAAAGAAACGGTCACATAGCAAAAAATAAATTAATTTTTCACTTTCGGGTATTAAACCAAGCTCAAGCCCCGGCCCGGTCCAGCGACGCGCGCGCGTGTGATATATTCCACGGGGTGCCCCGTTTACAAAACTGGGTACCCCTTGAGGCGTACCTAAATAGTAACCTTCTAATATATAAACACTACTAAAGTGTGTATCATGTGAGACTAATATGAACTTTTTCAAATTCTAACTACAAGCTTGTAAGTTTGTTCCAACACTATATAATGGATGAATAAATAGACATCACCAATGATTTGAAGTCATAGTAGAAATTTGTGAAAAATTGGCTTTATATTTTGAAATAAGTTCCCTATCATTATTTTGTTGTATTTGCATATTTATTTGATGATTATATTCTTATGTCTTTTATTATTTTGATAATTTCAGGTCCAATTTATTCAAGAAAGAATTTTTTTTTTTTCAAAATATAAAATTGTTATTAAAAATGTTCCGGCCAAATTGAAGGCTTGTTAAGGCAATCCATTTCCTCTAAGCCTAATAAAATTCCAACACAAAGGCACGTATTACGAGGGTTAAACATATTAACTTTAATATTGTTGATCACAATGGGTCACTGCCTTCGTCTAATCCAGATTTTAGGATTAATCTCAACGATCATCCACAATATCCACATAAGAGATGTATTCGTACAACAAATCCTCCTATATAAGGGCTTGTTTGTTTCAATAGAAACACAGGCGAGAGAAGTTGCTGCGAGAGAAGTTGCTGAGAAATGGCATACTTCTTCTGTTTGGCAGACCAATGAAATAGCAAAGAGAGAAGAGAAACCGTGGGCCCCATGTCTTTTTAGTTTCTTCGATGACATGCGAAGAGATAGGAGAGAGATGCTATTTTTTCATGTTTTTCCAATATTACCCATTCATATAATAGGTCCAGTAATATAGTAAATGTATTGGTGCAACTTTTTCGGTAACAACAATATGATCTACCCATGTTAACATATGTTTTTATATTAAAATTTAAATTTCATCATAATTAAATAACTTAAATTAAATAGTTTATTGAGTTACTAAAAATGTGATAATTAGATTGAAATAAAATAATTTTTTATTAACAATACATTCAAATTATAAATTAATTTTCTATGAGGATATTTTTGTCATTTTAAAAATTAACCATATTTCTCTCTTTCCTATTTCTCTTCTATTTCTCTTGTACCAAACAATACAACAAATCTATTCTATTTCTCTCATCTTTCTCTCTTCTCATACTCTCTCTCACTTATTTCTCTCTTCTCTTTTTCTCTTTACAACCAAACAAGCCCTAAGTGTGGCTCACAATATAAGAGATGTTCACTATGAATTAGATAGAATTGAAAGATTTTTTTTGTGGTCATCACTATTAGAAGTGTTATTAGAAGTGTTATTCAGTATTTAAAGTAAGTTTGAAACACCTCGTCATGATCCTTTATTATAATGAGTTTACGAATAATACACATAATACCTTCACACCTTTTTCATGAAGAGACTTAAAAAGTCTTGTATTTTTTCCTTATATATAATTCTAATTATGTTAAAGAATTTTACATCGAAAGTGAGATGACATGTACATGAATTTATAAGTAAATATAAATGTCATAGATGACCTATACATGAGTTTATAAATAGATATAACCCTTAAGTATGTTTTGTAATTAAGGTTGAATTAAGTTCAACTCTCAATTATAAAATTGTATGCAATAATCACATTATACGCCAGTTTTGTAAGATTGAGTTAATTCAATTTCCAGTTAATACCATCTTAAAATTAAAAGTTGAGTCTGACTCAATTCGACAAAATCAGTTTATAAGGTGAGAATTGTCCTCTCTTATAAACATATACATCTCACAACTAACGTGGAACTCTTAAAACAAATTCAAACAATACTTTGTAGTTTGTAGTTTACTATGAGACCTACCTTTTAACAATAGATATGATAAACTGTGGATACTTCATATACCCTTTCAAGATATGTATAAACCTTGTCCACACAAAATAAAGCCATAGTAGAGAGAAAAATTTAATACTTTATTGATATTCTAAAGTGACAATTAATTTAAAACAGTAAACCAGAGAGAGTAAAAAATAACAACTATCACTATAAAGCTTCATAGAAGGTAATCTCCTAAAATAGAAACAACAACCTTGTCTAGATCCAAACTAGGCGACATATAATAGTAGCATCATAGCAATGGGAAAGTGCCAAGCCATAACCAAGTATCAACCCCACCCTTTCTTTCATGAAGGTAGTACTTGAAGGGCATCCATCACTTTCTATCACCTTGTTGAAATTTTTTAATTTCTTTGAAAATGGGACCACAAAGGAAAGGTTGTGAAGGAATGGAACCCTACAAAAAAAACATTCATAGAGGTTTATGGCCCATGGAATTCCCTACAGAAGGTTACCTTTCCAATCTGACCCCACTCCCCTCTCTTATATTACTTTCTTTCATATAATGTGCCCACAAGCCCAGCAGGCTACAAATATGCCTACACCACACCTTAAAAAGAAGTATTTTTATGCCGTACAACTAGCACCATTGCAAATTGATTGAGACGGTGGCACCCTAATTAATCACTACAATTTTTTCATCATCATCTTTTTGTAGTAACTAAAATATATTTTTTGTAATGTGGATGTAGGTTTTTTTGAAGGTATAAGTGTTACTTCGATAACAAGTTGTGATCTTATGGCAGCAGACTTTGCTAGCTCGATCTCACAGTGGAAAGGAGAAGTTTATGCTCTTTTCTATGTGCAATGGAAGAGGTCGTTTACAAAGGTTGTACTTATGTTCTTTTAGAGAGTAAATGACAATTATATATTAGTGGAACATGTATATTTTTTGGTTACATGTGGAACCTATATGTTTGAATTGGGATGGTAACTCAAAGTTTAGTTAGTCTTATTATTTTTAGGCTTATTTTTAATACTACTGTTATTAATGTTTATATCGTCTTTTATATACTTTGATGTTAAATTTGTTAAGAGACATTGTACCAAAAAAATTGTTAAGAGACAGTTTTTTTTATCCTGTAGTTCTGAGAGGAAGAGGGTCTTTGTAATCCATAATTCAGGACGAGTTATGGCATAACCTCTTCCCTAACACAGTTGTAAGGATTGAACTATGGTCTTCTCTAACAAGTTTAATGTCAATCACAACTTAATCAACTAACATTTGGTTGATAGAAACAAACAAATTTTGTTTATCAAACATTTGCCTAAGACAATAAAATTCTGATGAATTTTCAAAGATTTATAAACTATTTTTTTGTATTGAATATTTTATTTATTGATAATATGAGTTAAGTTTTTGTTTTGGTAAAAAGAAATATAATATAGTTTTATTTAACTATATTTTAATCGGTCAATTTATTCTTCAAAATAAATTTTTTGGAAATACAATGATATAAGTATGAAATTTTCACTATCATTATCGATGATTAATCTCTATCGTAAAAGTTGTGAGACACACAAAATGAGTTCTCCTTTTTCAACCGAATTTTTTTCATATGAAAGAATTAGGAATCAGTCAAGAATCGAACTGCTGACCACTATTTAAAGTACCACTTGGATTAATTCATTATTGATTTCTCCAAAATAATTTTATTCAATAAATATCATAAAGAAATCATTTTCTCATGAATCATTTTCAATTCCATTGATACCAAATTGTCCAATTCCAATAATTATAATAGATTGTTGATTACTCTATTTAATCTTGATTATCACGGATTTTCATATAATTAAGTTTATAAAACACTACTTTGAAGCCAAAACCAAATTGATTATCATGGTAGGGTCCATATCATGTGAAACACATACAATGTAAATAAAGTGGGTTTATGGGTAGCTCCCACAAGATTTTGGTTCTAGTACTGATCAAGATTTTTTGTACAACACTTGTGACATATATGCTTTTGAAGTGTTACAAGTTCCCAATAAACAAGTGCTCATCAACTAGAATCCACTCCACTATGAATATGAAGTGTCAAAGGTAACAAAAAGGGGACAACAATAATGATCCTAAGGAATTGATCTCTGTAAAGTTACTTCAGTGATTTTGTTTATTGATGATACGTGGAATAATATATAACATGGACATGGATTGTGCGAAATATATGCAAAAATAATTTACAGTTATAACATCAAAAATGTACCACCCAAGTATCATGCTATGCGTTATGAGTAAGTTTATTATTTTCGACATTTACATATCCATTCAAGATTTTCATCCCAATGATCAAAACTTGATGTAAAATTTGTTTAAGAATTTGTTCATGGCGGCAACAAATATTGTTCGATCTTTCTTTACATTATTATTAATTTATTATTATGGAGAGAATAGAAGGTTTTCTTGTGCAACAAGTCTCACGGCGATGGTTTATAGTATTGTAGTTGGTGTAAAGATATCTATATAAAATGTTTGCATTTTGACGCTCAAGTCAATATGTGAAAGGGTCGAAGGATAGAAAAATGCAAATTCGAGTAAAGTTGTAATTGTACATGAGTTTGGTTGCAAGCCACACTTATATAGAAGGTTTTGTTGTACGGACAACATGTCTTCTACGCAGATTTTACGGGTGACTGTTAAGATTGATCTAACATTCTAGATTGGATGAGGGTCTTGATTCGTCGTGAAGAGAAAATTGGTAGTTTGTCGCCCTTGTAATTTGTGTATTTGGGTTGGACTCATATTAAGCTTAAAGGAGATGAATCTTCAAAATGAGTATTGGAATATTCTACAATTTAGGTGCCTATAAGTAATTTTTTGGTGTTTATTGAACAAAATTTGTTTTTTTTTTTGGTACACAAAATTTGTTTTTTTATACATGAACAAAATTTTGTTAAAACAATAATGGTCCCACCTATTGCGGCTAATACTTGCACGCTTAATTAGTGCATAATCACACAATAATCCAAAGCCATTTCTTTTTCTTTTATTTTCTTTTTTTGGTCAGGTAGCCTAATAATTACATATAGATTTCGAATCTCAATTCCTTCACATACGTATAATATATTTTATCAATTGAATTAAATTTATAGGACATTTTTCTTTTATTTTTTATCAAATAGTTTAGTTGTTAAAAATAATATTAATAAAATGAATAATTGAGATGTTTGTGGTTCGAATTCCAACCCCTACATATAAAATATGATATCCTTCTCGACTAAACTAACTCATTTCTATTTGTTATGATACCAATTTTTTCTTTCAGCATTCCATTTTTTCTTTTCATGATGCAATTATGTCCCTTTTATCTTTGCTAGTGAGGGGGACAGAAAGAGACTTCAAATATCACCGTCACCTAAATCTAATTAGTCAACTACGTACCATAATTTTGTCCATAATCAGCCACTGAAACTACTCCCCTCCGTTTCAAATTATAAACAATTTTTATTTTTACATTTATTAAGAAAATTATACACTTTAATAATTTGAAGCAAGATTTTTTTGTGTTTTACTTAAAATAAGTTTTTATTTGTTATTGATTATGCAAATGATATGAGAAAGTAAATTATAGGTAATTTATATTTAATTTCATACGAATAAATAAACCTCAATCTTTAAAATGATAAAATTTGATACTTTTTGCTTATAATTAGGACAAAAAGAATAAGAGAATTTGTTTGTTTATAATCTGATATGGAGGGAGTATATCAAACATTGAAATAAATGAAAATGATATGCAAAATTTTCAGAGAGGCCTAAATCGTAGTTTCAACATGCCTTTCTTAATGCCAAAAGAAATCTCATATAAGGCATAAGCATCCATCTATCCAGTGGTGCTCGACCTCATTGAAACTTTTCTGACTACCAAAAATCTTGAGGTAGCACTCCTTGTTCTTGTTGAGCTCAATCGTAAGATCAAGACGAATGATTTGGTGAGAACCGACATGATGGCCAAGTAGTGCGGCCATAACACAGAATCCACAATGTGTGTCTCAATCAACATGCATCAATCACATCTTTATGTTGGGCTAATTGCGTTTTACCGGCACTAGTACAAAAAATCCTTTTTAAGTCGGTTAAAAATGGCTTACTAAGACGGTTCTAACACCGTCCTACCAATTCCAGACATAACAAAAGAAATATAGTACAACATCGGTTCATCAAAAGAAATATAGTGTAACATCATATTATGTTCCATATCTCACCCAAACTCTAAAATAAAACCATAGAAGTAAAACTAAAGATACCAAATTAAAACATAGCATTGTGATCAAAATAGATAAACAACCACTATACTACTAAGGTAAGATCATTTATATTAAGATAAACATTAGTCTTATCAAAAAAGCATAAATAAGAGTAACTGACTACTTAGATGAAAGAACAACTGAATACTTGTCGAAATACAATCAAAACAAGAAACCATAAAGACCACAAAAGACCATATCATTGTTCGGGGCATGTGAGAATATATAGGGGTGCAAAAAGAAAAACTCTTCATCATTTGTTACATAGGCCCAAGAATCTTCAAAAGACTAAACTAGAAAAAGTAGAGGCAAAATTAGAAACAAAACTGCAGTATTTGTAGCTGTGATTAAAGAAAAATGAGAATATAGAAGTGGTGATTTCTAAATTGTGCAATTATCAAATAGGTTTTTTTGGTTGGACCAGAATATCCACCGCCGAACATAGTAGTTATTCCCTTCGCTAGATTGGAGGAACGTCAAAGAGTGGGATAGTTGGCCTAGAAATTTAAAGTTGCTTTGTACCCAACGCGATGATCGAATCATCGACCATTAGTTAAGGGAGGATGAGCCCCAACCACTCAACTACACCCTCTAGGTTAATTATCAAATAGGTTGAAAGTGCAGGAGTGACGTGATTTGGGTCTAGGTGCAGTCAAAATTTGGTGCAAACATCCAGTTGGAAAGCTCAAGACCGTCCGTTAAGATCGGATGGTTTTGATTTCAAACTTGGAATTTTATATTACATAAAAATAAAAAACTTTTTTAAGATCCCTTAACCATCTAATACTTATATCGGACGGTTCACAGGTATTGTCTGCACCAGACTGCACCTAATCCAATTCCAGAGTGACATACATGTCGAAAAACAGTTATGTAGTTATGAACATGGAGAAATAGCTCTCTATACGAGCCTATCCCTGCAGCTGTATTATAATGTTCAACCGTAGTCAACTCATTTAAAAAATAGTACAGACTTTAAAAAATAGTAACTTGTGTATGTTCTAGTTTCAATCAACTTTCCCTTCCTCTTCTACCTTGAGCCTATCTCTCTTAACTCTCTTAGTCAGCTGCATTACTGTTCTAAACAAAGATACCATCACATTAGCTACAAAGCTCTGCAGCACCGCACATTAAAGTTGTTTTCAATGTCTAACACCGACACATATGGTTATATTTAATTAATTACTTATATTTTTTAAAATTATCACTGATGTCTATGTGTCGGTGTTGTGTCTAATATTTGTGTGAGTGTTTCATGACGTCCTATCTTTTTAAATTATCACTGATGTCTATGAGTCAGTGTTGTGTCTAATATTTGTGAGTGTTTCATGACGTCCTATCCTGCGGGAATATCAGATAAGACTTTGTAATGCTATTTATTAAAGCTTTCATTCTGCTGATTCAAATAATTAAAGCAGAATAGATCTAATCTATATTTGCACCGGTTAAGTGTAGCATTCTCTAATTGTTATTGAAGAACAAACATTGTGATTTACAAAGGAGATCAAAAGGCGATTAAGTATTCAGAAATCTACATGAACATCAAACATGATTAAGTACAAAGACAGAATCGAAACCATACAGATTACAGGCAGTAGAGCTGGATCTTTTCAGTGAAGATGAGAAAAAAAGTGACAATGAAGATTCTGGTCATTCTTTCCAGCTATAGGAAGCACGGTCAACAACTAAATAGTCTCCCCTGATATCCTTTACAACTCGAAGGTCATCATCGAGGTATACAGTATCAAACCTATAAATAAAATGTGACAGATCCCGTCAACCTTGTTCATACATTTATTTCTCTGAAGAAAATCAAGGCATAGAAAAAAGTAAAATGGGACAAATACAAATAAAACAACAAAGCTAAGATATAAGATCATAACTTGTGTACTAAACTTTCTTTAGAAGCTCAATTCTTGATTTATGGCTTTTTGGCACGTTTTGACATGTGTAAATAGGTATTGATAGATACATAAGATACTTCTTGATAATGAGCTTGACTCTGAGAAATTCCAAGTGTTTGAATCCAAAGATACATGTATGGTAAAATTACTATGAACTTCAGTTTCCCAATAAAAAGAGCACAATTGTTTGGGAGATTATATAAACCATTAATACCCTATAGAGTTTTGATAATTTGGTGGAATGTCATGCTTACAAGTTACAACTACGAAATTAATTAATCTAGCATCTATGAATCAATAATTTAATGGCTAATCTAAATTTTACGTATCACTATAATCAATTTGGATATATGTAAAAAAAAATTCCTAAATCATTTAAAAAAAGTAGCTTAATACATTATAAAATTGAAGTACTTACCTGTGTCAAAAAGAAAATAAAAATTGAAGTACTTACCAACCCTGTCCAAATGGTGGTAATGGTATTTCCCAGTTCTTCCCACGTAACACTGCGCTAGTAAATCTGAAATGAAATGACCAAAATTTAGTCTTTGTAGGTAAAATGAATTTTTCTTGTATAAACATTACGAACTTAATATTGATTCAAAAACATCGTCCAACAAATTTTATAGAGTAACATGTGTGATGGAATTCGTATTAAATAACTACCTAAAATTAAAATAGAATTTTGATTTGTTTTTAATATTCAATTTTTTTTAACCTATCAATTATGTCAATGACCAACTTCTCTAAAAAACCTAAGATCTAAAGTCAAGGCTTGGAAATAACGTTATATTACATCTTTGACACCCCTTACGACTTTACGAGTCTTTTGGACTTTAAGTATATGTATATCCTATACTGCATAGCGAAATTCAAGTTTTCCATGGAAGAAATATCAGAAACTAAAGTGTCCCCGTGAGCATAGTCTAGTTGGTAGGATCATTGCATGTAATATGCAATGACAGAGGTTCGAACCGTGATACGCCCAATTATTCACCTTATAAGGTGGAATTCTAAACACTAGGCTACTAGACTAAAGTGTAACTAATGCCCATTTTACAGTTGTTCTCAAAGGTATTTGAACTAACACCTTGGTGTTACAACGTCAAACTCTTACCACAAAGCTAACACCCTGCGAACAAAAAAGGAACTGACAAGGATTAAACTATAAAACCACTTGGTCAGAAACCTTGATACCTATTGAAATTACAACATTCAGGTAGCTAAAGAAGTAATGGCATTTTAGATTGATATTATGTGTAACAAACAACATAATACAAGAAAATAAAAATAAACTGAATGATTATACAAAGTACTAGTGCATTGTTATGCAAAATCTCAATCCCATCGATGCAATAAGAAAAAAAATTCCTAATTAAACATGACAGCAAACCAGGAAATATAAACCAGGAAAGACTATTAAGAGACAAATTAATGTACTCCAAAATAAGAAGAGACTTTACTAAAATAATACTTAGTGGAAATTTCTTCCCAAGAACTTGTTCAGTTTCACACAGCAAGAGTTAAAACTTGTGGAAGATGGAACATTTCATCTGGAAGATTCAAAGAACTACAAATTTAGGAGATAACATAAACTTGTATTTTAAATTAAAGGCTTATTTAACTCAGATAATATAGTTACAATCAAAATGATAGTTGGCAAAAGGCAGATCCAAAATTTTATGGCAACGGCAGTGAGTTTATGTGTCATGCAGACAAGGGTAGATGCAGAAAATGGAGAAAGCCAGAGAGAATTTGATACTCATACTAGTACGATGGGAACAAAAAATAACAGAATAAATTTAGAGGAAAGAAAATTTCTATTGTCCAGAATTAAGCTCCATCAGAGAAGAGAATGCTCTCTTCGGATAACTAGCCAGTAAGGGGCATCCGGTCTCTAGCTCCCCACCGTAAGGGGTATCCCCAATCCACCACTTCTCATTTCTTCTAAGTTCTAATATATATATACCTGCAACATGTGGGTTTGGCCTGCCGCTGGGTTAACAGCTCACTTAGACTGGTTTATACATTGGAAATCCTATCATATTTGAAGTTCGACATTTTTAGAATACAATAAAATGTTATATTATATCAGAGTATCTTAGTTTATCTCTTAGAATATAATACAATGATAATATATTTGTTTCATGATTTTCTTGTTTCTTAGGATTACGAATCTTGTATCCCTATCAATAAGGATTAGTATTTCATCTTTTCATCAAACTACTGTCAAGTTATTATCAATAGTATTCTTGTTGGTTGGAATTTGTCACACAACCGACCAAATGGAAATTGATCTTAACAGATTAAGGATAGGTTAGTTCCGCAATTTATAGAACTCATATAGAAAAATAGCAATAAAACAGGTCATAAAAGATCATTCCACTCTAATGCCCTGAAAAAATCAACTATATCAAAAGGTTAATCCTATGTATAGGACCACTTAACAATTCAAAGCTTAAGTTTACTCTACACAGTCATCTAGTAGATTCAAGGGTGGTTGCTTGATAAGATAAAGTAGTCATCTAGTCTTAAAATTTTGGGTTTGGCCTATCTCGGGCCTCACAAAACAGCTTGTAAGGTGAAAAATGTCCCCACTTATAAACATATTTTCAGGTTATCTCTCATCCAATTTGGACTTGCGTGGATATAAATGGTGAGTGGCCCAATAGCGGAAACCTGATCCTCATCTTAGAATTTTGGATTTGGTCTAACTCTATTTCACAAAACTAGCATGTAAAGTGAGAAATGTCCCTACTTCTAAACATATCTTCCACCATGTCATGTGAGACTCTTATCATCTAGCAATCATCTTTTTTTTTCTTTCTAAACCAATTAGTCTCTGCTGCATAGACTAATCCCTCGAGTCTTGTGGGACCCAAATGGGTGGCAAATTCTCCCTAAGAGTTCTAACACTGCTGAATGACCAAGTCAAAGATCCAACTCAGTGCTCTTTTTTTGCTTTCACCCTCTGGTTCCTAAGGGAAGGGGGCCTAGTAGTCTAAAGATCAGGGCGAGTTTTGCATCAAGTGGTTCCGGTCCCCTCTCAAACACAGTTGCAGGGGACCGAACTGCATCCCTCCCTACCAAATCCAGCGTCAATCACCACTTAACCAACTAATGTTCGGTAACTAAGGTACTGAGTTAAGCTAGAAGAGACCTACGTCATCTCATTTAAGCGCTCTCGGTTAACATCTAGCAATCCCTATTGAAACTCCAGCCGAATGATATCAAAAGCACATTTAAAATCAACATTAACTAACTAATTACATCAACTAAACAATGCAGAACATGTTATTACTTTCAATATTTAATCACCTGAAGTTCACTCTCTGCGATGAAGCGACCTCAATATTCGACCGAACGAAAAAAACACCATCAGGAGGAAACGTAATAACATTATTAAGACTCAATTTCTCAACATCAATAACCTGCAACACATCTCCAGCTTCGGTTCCAAACAAGGAAGCCTTCTCAATAATAAACAGCTGCTCTTTCTCCGTAGTCCAGAGTAACCGCCATGTGGCAGAGAGGGAATTGCCGGTAGTTACTGTGCCGGAGCCAAGCGCGGCCAACGCGTCGATCGCGGTAATGATGGATGATAGTTTGGAAGGGTTGTTTTGGGTTTTGAGGCCGCGGTTTTGGTCGGAGATTAAGGTGAGGAGGTGGTCTTTGGCGGATTGGGATTGGGCTGTGACGGAAGAGGCGGTGGATTTTGGGGAATGTTTTTTGGTGGTTTGAGTGTTGAATGGGTTGGGAAGGAAATGGGTGGTGATGGTGGTGGCCATGAGAATGTGTGGTGGTGGTAGACAGTTCCATGGTGTTAAAAGTTTGTGAGTTTTTGAGTGTGTGGAGTGAGTGAGCTTAATAAGAATTGGCGGTTTTGATCCTTAAATTTGTTTTTAGTTAATTCTCAAATGTATAGGTTGGATCCGGGGAGATTCAAGCATCAATTTTGGCGAAAGCAATATATATTTTTGATGTACTAAAATAAATTGTATCTTTTTTGCTCGTCAATTAAGTCTATTTTTAAAATTCCGTCAAAAAAAAATTAAGTCCATAAAATTAAAAACAAGAGAGTTATTCGAGATGTGTTTGCAATTTTAATTCAAAGACTTAATAAGTTATACTACTAGGAATCAAAATGGTAGTTTCCTCTAAGAAAAAAAAAATATTCTTGAAACTATAGTAAAAACTCTATAAATTAATAGAGTTGGGACTGGAGAAATTTATTAATTTAGAGAGTTATTAATTTATCGATAAAGTGGCCACTCGTGCTCACGAATAAACTCAACTCACGAATTTCTAAAATAGAAAAGAATTATAAACACTTCAACAATTTCTTATTACACGAACACATCATCCTTCTTTTATTATGGAACCTTGTAACAACATTCCTAAAATCGAACTCGAAATCCTCTTTTTCCAACTGTAGCTCGTGGATTCAATTTAGCGCACTACGAATCCCAAGTGCTTCACCAATATCAACCTCATAAATTGGAGAGAACCATTCCGTTTTAGTTAACACAAATCGACCTTCATCATCTCTCTCTTATACACATCTTGATCCATTTTATACCTAGATGTTTATCAATTAATTTAATATAATGATGTAAATAAAATGAAATGATATCTTATTACGTATATAGGCCTAAACATCATGCCTGCCCTCCCTCCTTTCTAAGTTCTATCCGTCCCTGCTAAGACATAAAATTTCAAAGCAGAAGGTTCTGCATTGTCCACATTAACGTACGAGAGTTGTCATGCAAAACATGAGTGAACACAATTGTTCAATCAAATTTTCAAGAAATGAATTCAATTAATACAAAACAAATTTGCAAATGCTTAGCAACAATTGGAAATTCAAATACAATCTTATAAATTTATTTCCCTAACTAGTCTAGCTTTATAAGCTAGACTCTTGACAATGGAAAATGTTCTAACCTTTTATTTTAAGGATATTAAATAGTTCAAATCTTCATAAAATAGGCCCTTCTTTTAGGCACTCTTATTTCCCTTATCTTCTTGGATCAAAGATTCCATGCATTAAATACCACATCTTCACCGCAGTCAATAGCTCTGAAACGTTGAATGACAATCAAACGATTCATATTTTAAGCTTGTTCATACTAGTTTAAGAAACAACTTAAAAGATGAGACGTTTGATCTTCATCCAACAATTCTGATTAATTGACTGCGATGAGTTTGATATTTCTAAGAAATCCTTATCCAAGCTCCTTACCATAAGAACAATCACTAATGTGTCTGAGGAAACATCTGTTGTGGGAAATAATTCGACTCGGGCTGGACCTCCCTATAGTCTTCCATAGCATGGTGGTGCAAATGCCAATCTCTGTCTGAGACATATTGCCTAGCCATGAGGGCTGCCCGATTTTCCGCTATCAATTCGCTTAATGCGGCACTGCATCTTACGGAGAGATCAGAAGGTGAAAGCCATGAATCAGTCCGAGATGACAGAAGAGAGAGAGCACACCCACCTGATGACAAGTAAGAAAAACCACAAACTATCAAAATCAACATATGCCACATAAATAACAAAGGTTGCAAATGTAACATAACAAAACATGTATCCTAGAATACAAATATTTGTTATGAAAATTTCATTTTATGGCACGTCGATTTAATTTCTACGACACATGAGGTGCTATCTCATAGATAAGAATTTAGCCTTGTAACCTCAATAAGCAGAGTTCAAATCCCGTTTGAGATCATTTCAAGCAACAAGTACGAATTAGTCGCAATAATAAACACAATTTTACCTTGTGAGGAATTCCTAGCAACAGAATCATGGGAGCTCTTTCTTCTTCTCTCATTGTGCCCTGCCAGTCTTCTTCTACAACTTCTCTTTGAATCATCAAACTCTGACACAACATGGAACCTAAAAATCCAGTACCCACACACCACATTTTCCATATCTTAGTTAATTAACCAATGAACAATCTTAAAACATAAACCAGAAAATAAACAATAGTGTGTACGGATAAAAAATAGTTAAATTCTTAGGTGCTTTAGTGTTTAGTTGGATATCGGTAATCAACTATGTTAGAAGTCCCACATTGGTTATTGATATGGCATAGATAGCCTTTATAAATGTGTGCAAACCTCAACTCTCAAGCTAGCTTTTGTGGTTGAGTATAGGCCTCCCTAATTCTAATAAATTAACTCTTGAATATCAATCCATATGTTTAATTAAGCGTTAAATATGTTTTTAGTCCTTATAAATATATGAAAACTTAAGTTTTAGTTACTCAAAAAATTGACATTTGTTGATCTTTCAAAAATTTGCAGCCACAAAATTTTATCTTTCCTTTAAAGTCAACTCAAGTGTCTTTCAAAAAAATATTTGTTATTTGCACTCATGTTTAACATATTATAAATGCCTCTCTTTCAAAATTTAAATTTTTTTAACAAGAGATGAACTAAATATGAGTTTTTTTTAAGTTCTTTGCACTTAAAAATTCATAATTAATTCATCTTTAATTAAAAAAATATGAATTTTGTTGAAAATATTCTCATAATATTATAAACATGAATGTAAAATTTCATTAAAAAATGTGTAAAATACAATGAGTTACTTTTTTTTTGGTATAATACAATGAGTTACTTAAAAGCCAAGACTAAAAGTTGTGACAGAAAATATATTTAAGAGATGAAAAAGTGTTAAAAATAGTTTTGAAGGATTAAAACTCAAAATTTCAAATATTTATATGAATCAAAAATTTATGTGAGTTGTTTATACCCCCTTTGTTTTAAAATGAATATCGTATTAACTAAAAATTGTTTCAAAATGACTGTCATTTTCAATCTCTAAGACCGTCTCCAATGGAGAACTCCATTTTTGAGTATTTATAGGGCCCCACTTGTACACATCATTTATTTATAATTTTTTAATATTAGTACCTAATAAGCACCCACTCCCTCCAACCCAACATCTCTCTAAAAAGTTCTTAAAGGGTCCCACTAATAACTATATATCATTTAATTTAATATATTAAAGTGTGGTGGAAAATAAAATAATATATTAAAGTGTGTGGGACCCATTAAGTACTATGAAAGAGAGAGTGCTTATTTAAGCATAGGTACTTAATAGGTACCATTTTTGCATGTGCTTCAATGGTTGTACTTAATAAGTACTGGTTCTTATTAGGTACTATATGATAAGCACTCACCATTGGAGATGGTCTAATACAACATTTTTCAATTCTACTCTTTAATTATTACATTTTGCATTAATTCCGAAATAAAAAACAAATTAATAAAGTAGGGTTAATTTATTAAAAGTGTTATTTTTTTTTAAAACCGAAGGAGTATATGTCTCTCCACTTTTGTCTTCTGAACCATTATTAGTGCAACCAACACCCACAGGCCACAGTTGTTTAGTTAAAGAGGGTAAAATCATGTACATCTTTCAACCCCAAAGGTAATACCTGTACGATTTTTGCAGGCCATAACATGACACGACAGGATGAAAATGTGTGTTCACAACTTCATTTTAAAAGTAAAATAATATCAACCATCTATAAATTAATATCAAATTATATATGCATGATAAATATACAAAAATAGATTTCAAAATAAAATAATAAATTATACATGCATGATAAATTATTAAAATGTAAAATAGAAAAATTTACCCTTACCATAAAAAAAAGAAATAATTGATTATTTTACTTTATTAACTACACAAATTACTTGACAAAAAAAACTACACAAAATTCACTCGTATGAAATTTTGCAGACTGTCAAATTGTATTATAATTGATTTTAGATATAAAGAATTAATTTTGTAATTTTAAAATTGACTTTTATACTTATTTTGCAGTGAAAAAACAATATTGAATAAATTGATTCTAGTTAAAATTGACATAAAGGTAAAATAACTTATGTTTAAATACAAACCAATATGATTAATTAATTTAAATATTCAAGGATAAAAATCAATTTTAGAATCAATACCAATTCAACTTTAGAGAAATAAATGGTAGCTTTAATTTCACATCTTTGGAATCAAAATTCAAACAATAATCACATTCACCAAAAAATCAAAACATAAATTTTTTATCGTAAATACAATTTGTCTAAAATATCAAAATAATATTTTGTCCATCAAATATCATACAAAAGAACAAATTATTGAACACCTTAAAGTATTAGTATTATGTGTTATTTCATCTTGTGTTGTTCTTTTCAATTTTTATATTTTACGGATCAAACAAATCTTTCGAGACAATTATTTTCTATTAAATGGTCTTATAATAATTAGAATATGAATGCTAAATTCACTATCTATTTTAACATTTTTTAATACTTTCATTCTAATTGAAATTAACGTAAATATCTCCATTTTAAAAATAGATCACCTAAAATAATGAGATTTAGATTAATCTTATCCAATAAAAAGAAGAGTATTGAAAACAATATTCAAAAAGGAGGGTTAGATTATTATAGTCAATAAATAAATAAATAAGTTTTTATTTTATAAATATAATTGCTAATTTATCATTTTAAAAATTAAGTATATCAATATATTAGAATTTAGGCTTAATTACTCTTTTAGTCTCTTAACATATTTTTTGATTTAGTTTTATAGTCTTTTAATTATTAAGTTTCATTTTTATTCCTTAACTATTAAAAATTTCGTTTTAGTTTCTTAATTTATTTTTTTGGTTTCGTTTTGGTCATTTAATTTAAGAGACCAAAATGAAATCAAAACATAAATTAAATGATTAAAAGAAAACTTTTAATAATTAAGAGATTAAAATGAAACTAAAAAATAAATTAAAAAACTAAAACAAATTTTAATAATTAAGGAACTAAAACAACGAAATGAAAAAAAAATAAGTTAAGATACCAAAAGAGTAATTACGCCTAGAATTTATTAATATACATTGGCAAATATTAACATGTGCCCTTAAGGCATATGATAAACATCTTAATATAAAAATATTCTTTTTAAAAGTTTGTAAAAATCAATTCTTTACCGTAGAAGTTCAGTTAGCAAAAATGATAAAAATAAGAGTGTTTTTTTTTAAAGGAAAAATAAGAGTGTTAATACTAATATTCTGATTAAAAATATTAATTTAAGTAAACTACAAAGAAGAGTGAGTGAGTAACACACTGACCTGCTACACTGCTGGCAGAATCTCTGCTCTAAACCCAAAACCACAACTTTTGGTGCCTTTGAATGCATCTCACAAACCTTATGTCTCCTATGATACTCCTTCGCATTCATCAATGCCACGTGGCATCCATCCACCTGACACCTCGCCACCGCATAACTCCCCGCCGCCGTCACCTTCCCACCACCACCGTACCCTTTCCCTCTCTTATCCCCCAACCCACCACCACCACCACCACCATTCACCACATCCTCAAAATAATGCCTCTTCCCTAACTTCAAACACGTCAGATGTGGGTCCGGCATCACGTGTGACCTCGACCCACCTCCTCCGTACGGTTCCATATAGTTTCCTCTATGTCTTCCTCCACCGCCGCCGTTAAACATTACCGCGTTGGCTATATCAGCCTCGCGGTAACAGTTACCAGCGGCAGTGGTGTTTTCCTCGTTGAAAATATTCATGCTCCATGTACTACTGTTGGTGTTACCGTTAGTGTTATTATTATTTTGGTCTCTGTTGTTGAGACAGAACATGTTCCCACCAAAATCCATCTTTGTTTCTCTCTCTAACTATTAAAATATAATATTTTTTTCACTGCTTTCTAAATACGGAAGAAGAACACTGAAGAAACTGGGTTGGTTGGTTTGAGGAATGATGAGAAAATGTTTTAGAAGTATTTTTGGATGTTATAACAGAAGTGGAATGGGTGAAAGAGAATTTAAGTAAGAGATGTTTTATTTTCTTTTTTGTTTGTATAAAAGTAGAAATAGTGATGAATGGAGTACTGTTGTTAGGGAGATAAAGCTGTAAAGGTTACTATTTTTTGTTGAGAGAGAGAGATGGAGGAATGGTGAAGTTGTGTGAAAAGAGATAAAGATGGTAATAATTGTATGTATGAAAGTAAAGGAAAGATGTGACAAGACAGTAGTGGATCATATCAGAGAGAGGAGCCTCTCCGCAGCTATATTATGACTATCAACTCACTCTGTCCTTCACAAAGTGTGTGTTTCCTTCCTTTTAAAATGAAGGTTATGTTTGATTAAATATTGAATCTTGTTAAAATGTGCCCTTAGAGCACATGTTAAGGAATTCAAAAGTAGTAATTTAGTATTAGAAAGAACAACATGTTGATTTGAAAAAGATTGAATACACAATTTTTAAGACGAAATTTCTATATTAAATTTCTTAACTTATGCCTTGAGGACACATGTTAACATTCTCCTTAAATATTTTATAAAATTTCGTATTAATTATATATTGTTATTCACGACTTGTATATCATGTATTATTTAATTAATTTGTGTATGTTAAACAAAACTTTAAAATAAAATTTTGTTAATCTCAAAATGTTTGAAAGTAAGATATTTTTTAATAAGCAATTTCTTGAGAGGTTCACTTGGTTATTGCCCAAATTATGTTAGAATTTTTATAGAATCAGAAACAAAATTCTACTCTAAACAACGGAAACGTAAATAAAATTACGTAGTTAAAATATCTCTGGCCAATGTTCTTGGTTAATGATTGATCTTGATTTAAGATTGTCCTTTCTTTGACTTAGACTCTTCTAAACTTTTAAGAGTCTCATTTTGATGGTATAAGTTTTACTGGATAAGACTGATAAACTTAGAGAACCAAAACAAATGGACTGCACTGCTATATATAACTTTTGTCCATTAAAAAAATTATTGGACGTGCATCAGATTTCAACTGTACGCTATCTTAATGGTTCCTATAATTAAGGGAAAGAATAAAATATCACTTTGGACTTAAGGGATAATTACCAAATGTTGCTAATCTCTTTCTCACAATTAGAATGAATTTGTGTGGGGTGCTTTACGGTCTGCTATATTCTCTGTAAAGAGTTTGTATCGTTCTTTAAAGGGAAAGAATGAAGTAAGTTATCTCTCTTAATTCAGTGTGGATTGATCCGTAGGTGTGAAAAATAAAAATTATTTTAAGACACGTCCATTTTGCTTGGAGCATTCTACGTGAAAAAATATTAGAAAAAAATTATCTTTTAAAAAATGGAATTAGTTACGTTGTGACCCTTTGTGTAGTTTTTGTGGACAATATAATGAATCAATTTTCGTATTCTCCGGTTCCGGTTTGTTTTATTTTTTCTTCCGTTTCGTGTTGCTCTTTGTTGTGTTCTATTTCCTCTTCTTGGAAATCAGTGGTGGTGGTATGATTCGGCACCGCCGGAGCTGTTGTGGTGCGGTTTTTGCATCAGATTTGGAATGTTCTATTTTCCTCTTTCTGTTGCGTGAGGTTTCTTCTTCTTTGTGTTGACGGTTTTGCTTTGGAGGTGTTGAACGGTGTGGTTTTTGTGACGGATTTGTGCTGGGGTGGTGGTGGTTTCGACGAATTTGGGTTAGGTATGGTGGCGGTGGCGGTGGCGGAGTCAGATTTGAGATGGGTGTGGTGGTGGCGGTTGCGACGGATCTGTGATGGAGGCGATGTAGGGGTGTGGAGGTGACGTGTTGGCGTGGAGGTGTTGGATATGGCGATGGTGTGGGGTTGATGTCGTGTGTGATTGCTTTCTACAATACAGGATTCTCTGACCGTTTACAAATCTGTTGAGATTTGCAGGACTCTTTTATGAGTCTCTAATGATTTCCAAATCTCATGAGATTTGCAGGTTTCTTTGTATATGGTTGGCGGTTTTCGCGTCGGTGTTTACAGTTTGGAGGCGGACTGCGAGCTGAGACTAATCTGCCTATGTTTTCATTCTTCCGTGTTCCCATTTATTTTTGGCTGGTGGAGCTGTTATTTGGATTTTGTTGGGCCGTTCACTTTTGATTCGAGAGCGGGAGTTAGAGCTTAGTAGCATCTTTATCGGTCTGGTTGATGGTTTTTTTCGGTGGTTTGGAGACTAAGAGTCTCCTTCTAAGTATGGGATTAGAAGTGAACTTCTATTAGGTTGTGTCATTTTTTATTAGCTTTATTCATTGGTGTACCGCTTATATACGGCACCTCTGTTTTGTAGTTCCGTTTATTCCGGTCTCTGTACGACTTGTGCAGAGATCGGTTATTAATAATAATATTTTGCTGTTAAAAAAAAATAATGAATCAATTTCACTTCTCTTTATGGATTGTCATTGGTCAAAGAATGTCTGGTTTATTTTTCCTTTACGCGTTACTCCTTCTGTTTCAAAATGAATGTCGCTTTAGTCAAAAAAATATTTTTCAAAATGAGTGTAATTTTCAACTTTCAGTGCAATGTTTTCTAAATTTACCCTCTTATTATTACTTTTTGCACTAATTCCAAAAAAATAAACCATTAAAGTAGAGTTAATTTAGTAAATGTGTTACTCCTTCCATGCCAAAACTATTGTCTTTTTAGAGTTATGCACATGGATTAAGAAACAACATAGATTGATAAGTTAAGTATTTTTTACCTTTACTTTATTAAAAAAGAGAAAATATATATTTAATTAATATTTTAAATTTTGTAAGGGTACAAATGATAAACTAACATTAATTTTACATTGACTTCGAAGAGGACAATAGTTTTAGGACAAAACTAAATAGGTAAAAGGATAATAGTTATGATTACATTCCTTAATATATGTACAAACACCTAAAACGACACTTATTTTAAAATATTATTATAGCAATCGAGATAGTGCTATAATTCAAGTGTTGGTCTTATGTTATGAAATATGGTGTGCCAAAAATAAAATGATGTTGATGGTGTCGTGGTTACCACTAGTTGTTGGCTAGTCCTTTCATTACCGGATTCAAAGGTAGCATAAACTTTAGCAATACAGAAGGATTTGTAATTGCATAAGATTATGATTATTTGTCTTTTATGAATGGCATAGCAGAATCATATACTTCAAATGATGGCGCTGTTAAATATGCTTGGATCTCAACCTCAAAAACTATCTCATAAAGTGAGGTTGTCTTCACATATTTATACATCTAACTGCCCAGAAATCTAAACAATATGAGACTTCATATAAATTCCAACAACACCATATTCAACAGGCGCTAAACAATCATCAACAATCTCCTTATTATATTGGTTAGATTTTTACTTTTAAAATGTATAAACGAATGTATCATGATTCAAACAATAATTCTTTCATACTACGTGCAATATTTCCAGCAATTAAATTAAATTTACATAAACAATTCAACTATGTCACTTTAATCGCGTATTATTTATTCATAAATTCTAAATGCAAAATAGGATCATTAACTTCATATATTTTTCTCCCTTCATCAAAGGAGATGACTTTAGCAAAGTAAATTCCAATTTTAGTTTATAAATCAGTGAGGCAGGCTTTTTGCAATTTCACGACTGACGACTGATTTTATTTATGCATGCATGAACTGGTGAAAGCCAGAGTTCTTGAAATCGTTGCCACTATCTTCAATTATAGTATTCAATAATAGTAATGTAAAAAGCATCATCCCACATGGGGTGCCAACATTTTCCTTTGTCAAGAACAGTTTTTGGTGGTGTGGCCAACTTTTTTACCGTGTATATATATATATATATATATATATATATATATATATATATCGCATGTCACACACTATCACTTAGGACTTAGGAGTGAATGCTACCAGCGGACCCATCATAGATTGGGTAGGATATACTAGGAAATATAGGATAAATAAAATACTTGTAAATTATTATATGGATCAAGGTAAACAGTGTACACGAATACTTGTTAAGTATGATAAAAAAGTAAATAAAAAATAAGATTATTTTAAAGTATTGAATGTACAAGTTCTAAAATATAGTTTTTTTTTTAATAAATTTAACTAATTAATGTCCGAGGATATTGTATAGCATTTTTTGATTGTTAATCTTAATGTATCACATTAATATAGTATTAAATAATTTTTAATTTTCTTAAAATTCTATATAAATGACCTATATATATGGATGCGTTTGATCTGCTAAAAAAATAAGATATTGAACAGGTCAATTTTAGCCGTATTGTATTTGATTTTAAAATTGTTACTGAGACTGGACAAACGGGAGGATCAAAGGATTGGACAAAAACAAATATTCTTGTTTCCTAGTGAACCATGACACATCTTTTTGTCCTTATATAATTTGTCTAAATCACCAAAATAATATTTTTTTTCAACCAAATATCATACAAGACAATTTGTTCAATAGTTGTTCTGTCTTGAACTATTTTTTCCAACATTTTTATTTTGCAGATCAAATAGTGAATTTTATAAAATTAATATTTATTATAGTATTATTGAGCAGTATAAGATTGTTCAAATATTACACCGTTAAATTTAATACCATAGTTTGAAGAACACCTTAAAAAACACCTTAATTAGTTTGAAGAACACCTCTTCAATCAAAAACCCACTTGCAATTTGAAGAAGAACTAGTTCAACAAAAACCCAATTGACAGTCTAAGAATTCACCAATTGATTCCTTATATGGATAAAGAGTAAATCATCATCATTTGGTCCCTACTTATATAAGTAAGTAGTGTCACTATAGTCTCTAAATATGGTGAAATTAAAGAAACAAATTTTTTTTTACGAGAAAAAAATAAAAATAAAAATGTTGATTATCTATTTTGATTTATGGACCAAGTTGTCTAATAGAAAATGTTGGAGATAATTTCCAAAAGTTTGTGACATTTTCAAAAAATAAAATAAAAATAATTTGGTTCTCAATCTTCATTACTAAAACTTTTAAATAATTGTTTATCTTCACCAAAAGACATAGTTTTTCTATAAATAAATCCACTCTACTAAAAAAATAGAAAATCAAGTTTTCATTAGTAAAAATTTTGCCTAAAATATTTATAAGTAATTTCTTCATTTCTCTATTATATAACAATCATTGAGTTTACAAGACTTTATTCTATAAAATATCAGCAATCAATATATGATTGATATCAGTTTGCAATTCATATTAAAGTTTCTAAAATATCATGAAGGGAATTTGTCGTTTTATTCATTTTCATTCAATTTACATATACTGGTGAGAGCAAATTGAACCTAATGTTTAGTATTTGCATAACCTTCATCGTACTAATATAATCTTCTCCTTATTCAAGTTTGGGTTAATTAGCTTTTACCCCCCTGTAATATACACCAAAATTGCTTTACCCCCCTGTAATTTTTTTTTGTTGTTTTACCCCCCTGTAATATCAGATTTTGTGTTTTACCCCCCTGGACTCAGTCAACTATAATATAATTTGCGGCGGTTTTGTTTTGCGGTGGTTTAAAACCGCCGCTAACATTTTTATTTTGCGGCGGTTTTTGTTGCGGCGGTTTTTTGCGTCGCTAAGTCACATTTCGCGGCGGTTTTTTGCGTCGCTAAGTCACATTTTGCGGCGGTTTTCTTGCGACAGTTTCTCTTGCGTCAGTTAAAAACCCTCGCTAAATTATATTTTGCGGCGGTTTTATTTGCGGCGGTTTTATAGCGGCGGTTTTAGTATGGTTGACTTGAGTCCAGGGGTGTAAAACACAAAATCTGATATTACAGGGGGGTAAAGCAACAAAAAATTTTTACAGGGGGGTAAAGCAATTTTGGTGTATATTACAGGGGGATAAAAGCTAATTAACCCTTCAAGTTTTTATGACTCTATATAAGTAAGATAAATATTAAACTCTTTAACTTATTCTATAGACCACTGAATTGTATGTTCCCGTATGATAACTCAAATGATAAAAATTGGAGGACATACAAGTTGGATAGAGGAGGGTCAGGGTTCAAATTTTGGCGGAAACAATTTATTTTTTTGATGTATCAAAAAATAGACCACTGAATTGTATGTGTGGATATAATTTTACCTGTGTACGTTAAATAAAGACCAATTCAGCACAGAGCCAGGCAGAGAGGCAGAACCTCAGGGAGGGTACATCTGACTTTTTGTTGGATCATGCTATGCTGAGTCACTTTTTAATTGTTTGTTTCCTAAACTTTTTCTTTATACTGAAAATTGAGCTAATAATTTTGATGATTAATAACATTATTATTGTTAGTACTTAGTACTACAAAACAACAGTTCCAACAAATATGGATACATGGAAAATTCCAATTATGCTGAGTTTCTGACATGAGTACTCATTCAAATAGAGATTCAAGTGTTACTCCCTTGGTGGAAACAAGAGGGAAATTTTGAGGCATGAAATGGTTTTGTTTCTTTTAATGAGACACAACAAAAGGTTTAGACTTTGCAGAAATAGTAAGGAGAGAAAGAGGGATGGTGAGTTGAGATAAAAGGGGGACCATTATACTATTTCCACTTCTTTTAATTGATTTTAAGACTATTTGAAGAGGGGACCATTTAGATTTTGAATAAATGAAGAAGTGATTTTGTTATACGGTGAAAAAAATTGATTTTGTCAAAATTAATTATGTAATATTGATTCTGACTAAAATTGAGATAAAAATAAGTTATTTATGTTTAGATACGCTCTTACTTATTTTTAAAATGGAAATAAGCTCTCTAGAGTGTTTAACAGTTTAATTGTTATATCTTTAACTTAGACGAGCGATAATATTTTCAACCTTAAATATATATACTTATTTATACAAGTAGATGTAACTGATTCATTCGTCGCACTCACAGATAAGGCGGTTCCGCCACTTACACAATCAATAACCTATGTGCCCTATTTTCTTTCCCTCAACCCTTCATGACCATAGAGGCATGGTTTATCTCTTATTTATGCGCACACATGTTCATATCTCTTATCTAGAGCTTGGGCCATACTTGTCCATTGATATTTTTTATCTTGTCCGATTTATGATATGTTCATGTAAAAGTTAGTTGAATAAATAATTTGAATGTTAAAATAAATTTTAAAATCAGAAACTACAATTCAAACTTCAAGTAAAATCAATTCTAAAGTTAGAATCAATTTTACTTTAATAAAAAAGACTAGAGGTAGTAACAAAAATAAAAAAAACTAGGTCATATTGATCAATCGACTTAATAAGTGGAAGAACTTATTTATTTTGTAAATTAAATTATTAAAATATTCTCTACACACAACTAAATAGATTAATTTTTCAAAATAATTTATCACTTCCAACAATTATTTTTTGCATTGGCCTGATATCGAATTCACAGTCAAATGTTAAAAGAATTATCTATACCAAAAAAAAAATGTTAAAGAATTATGGTACCCTTTCATTTTCTAAATATGTCAGAATTATTTTTGGACATGGCATGGCCAGCAAAACCAGGGAGGTACCTTTGACATGGCGGGATTGTTGATGAGGTCACTTTACTTTTTTGTATTTGAAAATTACATAAAATGTTAGTTGATTTAATAGTGATTGACATTAAATTTAATAAGAAAAAACGCTATTTGATTTTTTCAAACTACATTTGAAAATAACTTAAATTATTTGTTATCAGAACTCAACTCAAATTCTGAATTACTAAAGTCTTTTTTTTTTTTTTGTATGAATCACGTATAAATTAGATGGTAAAAGGAAAAAAATAGCACTATCAAACAAAAGTTAAAACAAATCTGGATGTAATAATGCTTATGCTGGGTTTCTGACACGTGTACTCTCGTTCACATGGGGTTCAATTATTCAAGTGGTAGTCCTTGTAGTACTAGAAGCAAGATGGAAATTGTGAGACATGGGATGGCTTTGTTTCTTTTTATGAGACACATAGATTCAAGAGACAAAAATATTAGAGACTAGCAATTGATATATAAAAATAAAGAGTGAAATACTAAATTTCTCTTGAAAGTTAATAATTAGTCAAATATCTTCTTCAAATTCGAAAATAGATAAATATATTCCTGAAATTGTAAAACATCAATTAAATTGCCCCTACTTTGTTTACTCCGTCTATTTTGATTACACGATCGCCAACTACATATGTGGCACCTGCTAACTTGACGTCAGATCACATGAAGAAAGAATAATTGATCAAGATACACGTTACGAGATAGGTAATTGACTAAAATTTATAAAATGATGGACTAAATTTAACGATATCCTGGTCAATTAGCCTTCTAATTTTGCAAAATTTAGCCGAATTATCCATCTCTCATGTTACTTGGCGCCACGTTGACAGCTGCCACATATGCAGTTAACGACAATATCATCAAAATAGACGGAGTAAACAAAGTAGAGAGCAATTTGACTGATATTTTACAATTTCAGGGGTATATTTGCCTATTTTCAAATTTGAAGGAGGTATTTGACAAATTGTTAAATTTCAAGGAGGAATTTAGTATTTCACTCTAAAAATAAAAATTAAAGATGGATCATTCTGCTTTTTTCTTCTTCATTATATTATTTATGGTTTCTATCTATGTATGTATATAAATTTGTAAAGCAAACTTCAATTTACTTATGTATCAACCTAATAAAATTTCTTCATTTTTAACTTTGATTCTTAGACAAATATTGAGATGATGTGTCATCTCTAAAAAAAATTAATCACTCCTCACTCTCTATTCCATTAAATATAATAAAAGCATATTAATATGTTAAACTTAATGAAGCAAAAACAATGAATTTGTTTGATAAAGTCATATATAACCACAATGGAGATAATGATATCAACTTAATGGAAAGAATATATAAGGTCAAGAAAATCAATCACACCACAATAAAGTGAGAATTGAGTTACACATGAAATTTCCTTATGTGTCAATCTCACCAAAAATAAGTTATGCACAATAAAAAATTAGAACTAATATACTCCTTATCTTGTCTAATATTTTTTCCAGTAGAAACGCGCGCGCGCGCACACAGATCATTTTTAGATAATAATAGACAGACCTCAGACATAGACCAAATAATTCCTGAATCCTGAGATTGTGAATATACGAAAACTTGAAATTGAACAACTGTAATTAAAGTTATATAGAAGACCTCTGAATCATATATTAGAGATGATTAACTAATGTGAGCCTGCATAACTTGATTTTTTTTTTTGAATTTGCATGTAACTTACATCTTACAGAAGCCAGATTACTGACCAACTATTTTATCTAATATTAAAAAATAGTATACTATCACAATTATAGCAACTTTTTATTTCTTTCAAAATTCGGTTGACCTAAAAAATTAACCAAACCTATATCCCTATATTATTGTTACAACAAAAATTTTAGGACCGTGCTTCAATAAGACGAGATCATTCAGCCGCCTTATTGCCCTTGTATGCGTTGATCAATTGGGTTTGTACATCATGAGAAACAGGTGAATGTTCCTTATACTCCATTGTGAATTCACCCTTTCCCTGCAGTTATTAAAAAAAGAAAAACGGCGCAAAATAAAAAACCAAATATAAGTTGCGATCAAAACATGAAATATTAATAGGTATGGGTCGCAGGATATTCACCTGTGTCATCGAACGAAGAGATGTAGAATACCCAAACATATTGTTAAGAGGGACCTGAAAATGATTCACAGCAGAAGCCAATTAGTCACGTCAAATGCGCAAAAAAAATTAAGGCCAAAAGCAAGAACTACATCAACATTTGAAATAAACAAGTGAGTGGGACAATCACACACAATAAATTTCAATTTTCCCCAATAACAATTTTCCACCACCATTATATTTTGCAAATATGTTATAAACCCTATAACATATCAAGAACCCAAAGTCATTTCCTAATACGCGGGGTTGTGTACAAAGGAGGGGAAGCCTATTAGGTACTTACATGAGCTGTAATGACAGAATCATCTCCGTCCTGATCATTGCCAACAATCACACCTTTTCTCCTTTCATGTGTAATAAAAGTACGTCAGAGAATTCTGAAAGTTTAGCGCATATAAATAACATCCAGAAAAAAGGTAAAGAATCCTCACTTGTTGAGGTCACCAGCAACAGCTCCCTGAAATTCTGTTGGTACTTTCAGCTCGACAAGCATAACAGGTTCTAGTATAACTGGCCTTGAAGCTGCATAACACTGTTACACAAAGACAGAACCACAAATTGTCAAGAAATGAAGCCATGAATCAACAGACAACTACAAAGAAAATATGTGCAATGCAATTTAGTAAATATAGACGGTGAACAAAAATACCTGTCTAAAAGCATAGATAGAAGCCACCTTAAAGGCAAGCTCACTGGAATCAACAGCATGGGCAGCACCATCTGTCAAAACAACTCGGAGATTTTCTACCGGATGTCCAATTAAGGAACCACTGTGCAAAGAGCAATATTGGGTTAGGGTTTGCCATAAAAAATAATAATTTCAATTATACTTGCACACTAAAAGTGTGTAAACAAATGTAGATTGAGAGAGAAATAACTACTAAAATTTCACTCACGAGTTGGCAGCTTCTTTAAAACCTTTCTCAATTGCAGGGATAAAATTTGATGGAATAGCTTGACCAACAAGCATGTTATCAAATTCAAATTTAGTTCCTGACCCGGCAGGAAGTGGTTCAATATACCTGCGATCATATTGAATACAATATAAGCCATTAAGAAATAGAAAAGAGGTATTGGAAGATATAATATCACAACTAGCTTCTCTACCAAATGAATGATAATAATAATTTACATAACAAGATAACATATATGATGCTAGGAACGTTAAAAAATCAAGAACCAGACCTCTGCAAGAAGGAAGAAGTCCAAAAACAAGGATGAAAGTTATGCACGGTTGTTTAGTTAGTTGGTTGTAAGGTTAGTTTTCTATTTGGCATCCTTAGGCCTTTGTATAATCAGGACGGGAAGTCTATAAATAAGACTTCTCTTGATGTCTTAGGATCATTTATAAACTATTAAATTTGACTGGAAATCCAGTGAGAGGAGAGTATTCTCTCTCTTGTGTACCCCTTTTCTTTTGTTAATAAAAAATAATCAATAAACTATAGAGACGAAAAAATTCCCTATTGCAAGTTTCTGCACAAAGAGTTCTAGCATATGATAAATCTCTAAACCAAATTTGTGTTCAAGAATATAGCTGATTTCAAAAAGTAAGCTCTCATTATATAAAAAGTTAGAACACAAAAAGATACTTTACAATCCTTGCTTAAGATTTTGTAACACAATTTGGTATTCCTAAAGATTATTTGAAAACCTGCATGACAACAAGGGTGATGATTGTCAAGCCTCCATAAGCAATATTTAGCCCTTATTTGAACCAAATGTTATACTTGAGTTTTTCAAATAAAGTCCCTCAACCAATTAGTGTGTGAAAAATAATCTCAAGAGCTATTCTAAAATAAGAAATTGATCTTGAGATGATTAAATATATCAAGATGTTATAAGACATTCCTCATCTTCTAAAATCTAACATACTCATTTATCTCAAACTCCTTTCAAAGTTTCCATCACTGTGCATCATTTTCTCAATAAAACAATTTCTATCATCAGAACTGGCCACTTCTATTGAATTATTGTGAAATTGATCACCAGAATCAAACACTGAATTTTATATGAATAAAATAAGAATGACAGGTCTATACTTACCCAATCACTCGTCCATATTGTCCTTGTCCTCCGCTTTGCTTCTTATGTAAATAATCAAAATCAGCACGTTGAGTAACAGTTTCTCTGAAGTTTACACGGGGCTTTCCAACTGAAGCATCAACCTTAGCAGATAAAGATATAAGAATGTGTTGGACACCATACCGTACCAGACCAAATAAAAGAGAAGAGGATAAGATATAACTGTAGCAGTTATTATAGCAATTACATTTTATTATTGTTAGTTATGATCTGTTTTATGTTTAAAAATATGTAGGGAAGGACAAGGAAAAAGTTAAGGAAAAATTATCAATTGGTTATTTGGAGGGAGAGACCAATCTCTCCGATTCATGGAAGGGAGAGACCATGATTCTCGAATTTCATGGAAGAGCATAAACTTGTAACTTTACTATTCTTGTCTCTCTAGACTTTCCTTTACTTTCTGGTGTGTGATTGCAATAATCAATCTATATCCTCTGTATGAATTATCATGCGGTACTCTGTATTCTTCTTCTACTACTGTGATTTGTCACTTCTTTATCCTCCCTCCTTCTCCTTCTACTGTGATAAATCACTACTTTTCTGTCCAGATTTAAGCCTTTTTTGGGATTTTAAACTTTAAAGAAACCTTCACGGGAACGAAGTGATGCGACCGCCGCTGTGTCGTGCCTTGTGTTCTCCAAAATTGCATTTGTAGCGGCAGGAACAGTGAACCACACTGCACCTGGCATCTACATAGCAGCCAACTCTGCTCTGCATCACCGTGTTTGTGCCGCTATTGGCCGCGATTGACTACCTCGTTTCAAATATAGATATCATTCTAACAGAATGAAACTTCGGAGGTAAACATTTGGCATGCATCAACAACATAGGAAAAATATATAATTGTTGAATATAAAGGTACCTTGTACTCCCTCTTAATGCGTTCAACATAAATATCTAAGTGCAGTTCTCCCATTCCAGATATGATTGTCTACACTCAAAAGTATGTTAATGTCAATTATAAGAACAATAATATTGTCAATTAAATGAGGAAGATAATAAAGGACAAAGGACAACCTGCCCACTCTCTGGGTCCAAGCCAACACGGAAAGTAGGATCCTCTCTTTGGAAGCGGTTCAAAGCTTTTGAAAACTATAAGCAATACATGGAGAAAATCAATTGAGTTGTAAAATATACAAATTTTAAAGAAGGGCAGCAGGGTTGGCAAGGTACAAAAAAGAGATTACTCACTTGTCCTCCAGAATCTTTTGAGACCGGCTGTACAGCTAATGACATCACGGGCTCGGGAACACTCATAGAAGTCATTGTGTATTTAACCGACCCATCAGTAAAAGTATCTCCTGATGACCAAGACAAAAATATTATGGCCAGTATAAAATTAGGACAAAATTATGAGCAGAGCCAGAATTAAATATGAAACAGAGATTGTCCCAACAAGGCAACAACAAATCTTTATCCAATTCCCCTATTTTCATATTATTTATTGCCCCTTGATATAAGACCCTTTACAAACTTCCAAGTGCATGAATAACTTCATTACAAAAATACCACTATTTAATTTAGAATTGGCAGACATAACTGTGTTTTCTCTCTCTCTTATGATATCATTAATTGTACTGGTAATTATTAAAATATATATTTTTACAAAGTTATTGCTATAACTATTTTTTAAAATATCCTTGAATTGTGTATGTAAGTCTTATAATAAAGGACCAGAGGGGGTATAACTCAGAAAGAACTACACAGAACTTATATACTGCTGCTAATGCTTAAGCATATAACTAATGTGTTGATCATCCTAAATTCCAAATTTTAGCACCAGACAAATTTGGTTGTCCTTCAACTTGGCCTTTGTGTTCAATCTCCAAGGTAACCTTGTGTTAGGCTCTTTGTAAAGAACACCTTTTGGATAGATCTCTAAACTGAAAGCTGTCAATTGAGGTGGTGTTATTTAGGATTAAGTTAAGCTCTAACTGTATAATATACCCTGCATCAGATACAAGTTGACAGAGAATACAATTGCTAATTCAGCTCTAAAGTATTCTCTCCAATACTCTCAGGCAAGCTTTCACCTTATCTCAGTTTTTCAAGAGTAGGAGACAATTTGTTTCAGCAGGCAGTTTATAGGGTTCTCTTGCATATTTGTTGGAGAGTCTTGAAATTGAGTGTTGGGCCTAACTCAACCTCACAAAACCGGCTTATAAGGTGAGGATTGCCCCTCACTTATAAACATATATTCAGGCCATCTCGCAACCGATGTGGGACTTCTTAACACACCCCCTCGCGCTCAGCACTATTGGGCTTGGAGCGCGGATATAAATTGTGGATGGCCCGATCGATAGCAGGCGGTCATGCGGCGGATGACCCGATCGATAGCAGGCGGCCATCGGAAGTGGCCCAGCGAATCGTGGAGAGGCTCTGATACCATCTTGAAATTGAGTGTTGGGCCTAACTCAACCTCACAAAACCGGCTTATAAGGTGAGGATTGCCCCTCATTTATAAACACATATTCAGGCCATCTCGCAACCGATGTGGGACTTCTTAACAGAGAGGAATGCATATATTTAAAGGACATTCTTCCTTTACATGTCACTTGATTTTAAATTAAATTATGTTTATGACTTTATGGGCATTCAGTATTGGAGCTCTGCTTGCAGTTGTTCAAGGCAATGTACGTTTATTTTTGACAAGCAGAAGGGTTTCAAGGGTATTATTGTATTCATAACCTGCCTTGGTCTTTAGTGTTGGGAGTACAACTAAGATTGAATTGTCACATGAGATTGAAATTAATTGTTTATGACTTTGAATTGAAATACCTATATTTTAAGCTAGGTAATCAATCCTGGATAACGGAGCAAAGTGGCCGACCCCAAAATTGGGACAGCGGGGTAGCGTATAGCGGGCTTGATCCGCGACAAAAGGCTGTGACCCACTCCACTTAGATCCACCGCAATACCGGCTGGAGCAGTCGCTATTGCTAACTGTGCCGCTACCCGCCTACCTATCGTGGCACACCGCCGCTCCACTCTGCCGCTATAGCGCGCTATTGACTACCTAGATTTTAAGGACATCTTTCATTTACATTTCACGTTAGATTTAGTTGTGTTTGATGACTATTTTTGAAATGCAAATGCCCAAGCAATGTGAAAATAAGAACCTGATGCACACTCAACACCAAATACAGCAACTATTTGGCCAGCATGAGCCTCTTGAATCTCCTGTAGAGGAAAAATGTCCAATTAAATTTTACAGAAATGGCAGAGAATAACTGAATATTAACAAATTTCATAACGAGTTTAGAAGATATACAAAAGCCTACAAGTTTTCCCTTCATCAGTGTAAATATAACTCTAAATCCCTTATTAAAAATATATTTGCAGTTTCCATAGGCATTCTTATTTATAGGAAGATCATTATTACAGAGTCTAAAAACAAACCTCCATCTCACTAGAATGCATCCGACCCAAGCGAGGAATCTGCATTGGCAAAACAAAAGCTTCAACCACAAATTATTATAGTCAGCATTTAATTATTAATTATGTACCAAGCCTCACATCCAACTAATAAAAACTAAAACTAGTTCCAGTTTTTATTGTACTGTTTTAGGTTTTCATGTTCTCTTGCCTTTAGATAAACAAAAGGTTCAAGATGAAGAAGAAAATGTACAAATTGATAACCCAAAACATCCTCATATCAGACTATGAGTACATGCAGGAGGAATATTGTCAGATGTCTGGTTAAAGATGGCATTTATGTAGGACGACAAGCTTCTAAAAAGATTGTCCATACTACATAGTGCTAGTAGGACAGTAGCTTGGAGGGCATAAGGGTATTTGTTTAGAAGAAAAAGGGAAAACAAATAAAAGAGCATGATATATCCCCAAAAAGGTTTCCTTCAAAAAAGATTGTTTAAATTTGTTTGCACCCAAAGCATCAAGCAATTAGAGCTTGTTTAAATTTTTCCTGTGTTAGATCATCCTCTATCACTTAGTACGGTGAACCAAAGAATTGTGACCCTTCATACTCAAACTAGCCAACTTGATATTCCCCAATGTAGATATGTTTCCGCTGCTATCATGCAATTCTCAATGGAAGTGCCTAGAAAACCAGTATATAATTCAGGTTCATAGTTTTTTTTTATAGGAAAAATAAAAGGAAAGTCCAGAGCCTACAGTCTACACATAAAATATTCTCTGTCCAGATAAAGACCTAACAAATTGCAATCTTAACTGCTCACTCTCCATGCAGACCAGCCTCCTAAAGCCTACCACATTCACATGAATCATTTCTCTGCAACCTTAGCTTACTAAATAAATCAAGGGCTCGTCTCATTCCTTCTAGAATTCTGGGCCCTTTTATCTGCTGGCTCAGTATATGGGGATCTTCCTTTACTGGACCCTTACCGCAGCTACATGGAGAAGTGTTCCCATTTTCTCTTCAGATTTCATTCAGCAACAGAAGATTCATTTTCTTTATATCTCAAACTACTCTTCAATTCTTGTATGTAGGTTCATAACAGAACTTTACTCCATTCACTTAAACTTGGAGATTTGAAAACATGATGAACTAGTAGAATTTTCATGAATATGGGACTAAATTATTGTAAAAAAGAAAACTGTAGAGTTGGACCAAACATTATTATAGATGGCTTCTGACAAACTCAAATAATTCAGTAATGGAGTTATGGCTCTATCCTGGAAAGGAAAAACATACATATGAACAAAACTAATGCAATCAAACTAGAGCACCAAAAAACCATAAACTTACCTTGGTCTTCTTGCCAGTGTTAACATTAACAACAGAATCACCCTTCCGAATGACGCCCTCATAAATTCTTCAACCAAATAATCATACAATTAGCTTATGCAAAATGTACTGAAAGGTTACCACAAATTTGAAATATACACAAACCACGATAAATGGAATTAGCAACCTCAAAAGGTGAGAAGTACCTTAAATATGTTAACTGACCAAACTTCCCTTCCTCCAACTTGAAAGCCAATGCTACAAGGGGCCCATCAGGATTTCCAGTCAGCTCAACCTAGACAAGTAAAGACTATTACAATAACCAGTAACTTCTTTTTTGTTTGCATAAAAAAATACAGTATATAGAAAGGAAACAACAATCTCTGAAACACATGCAAATCAATGCAATCTCTCTACACCTTAAGTTTACAGGAAACAACCCAAGACAATTTCTATAATCATATGATTTCATTGCAGAAACTTTTTCTCCAAGAAAAGAATAATCAGCTCACATTAAACTCAGGTGGGTTCTGTCAACTTGAATGGAAGACTATTTTCCAATTTTTAAAAGCAATAGCAAGGGCAGCTGAGAAACTCATGCCAAGCTTATACATTTGAACCCACCTTGTTACCTTAACTTTGAATATCCTCCAATCATAAACCTTAATTTTCAATTAATTTTCTATTTGAAAATTAATTTTATCATGAGGAATGGACATAAACCTTTCAGACTTCACATTTCTTTTAATATGTAAAGACTAAATATTACCAAAATTTAAATCTTGATTATATGAAATGTTAATTTGAACTTTGGGGTTTCATTTCTTTTCTGGCAAGTGACTTTATGACCTAAATGCATTATAATCTTTACTACTGATATTTTACACTTTCTGAATGAATCAGTAATGTTTTTATTTATGAAGAAGAGAAATTCAAAAAGAAATTATAATTTTAATAGAGAATTCTATAATTTGTTATTCAAAAATTTGGCCTTAAAATTCAATTTGAAGGTTGCAATAATCATGACAGCAAAATAATATCAAAGTAAAACAGGGATCAACTTTCTATGAATCATGTACCTTTTCCTCATTTTTAGATTGATCAAGAGCATAATTATTAACTTCAACTGGACATGGCAAATAACTTTGTACGCCATCCAGAAGTGGCTGTATCCCCTGTATCAGTAAAGGAAGATTTTTTTTTTGAACAAACAGTAAAGGAAGATTAAATATATAAGAGAAGTAATGATTGAAACAATTAAACAGTATGCATGATATCTAGAATGTGCAAGTTTGGATCATACTGAAAAATGTGTTTGAGCATCTCAATGTGTGTATGTGCATGAATGTGAAATAATATTTTGGATAGGGGAATTGAAACTTCAGTTAAGAGTATGTCATCTAGATAAAATGATGATGAAAAGATTCGTCATTAACTCAACTGATAGAATCAGATAACGAAAGCAGGAAGAATTTTAAGACGATACAAACAATATTATTGCATTCAAACTATTGGATTTGGATATAAACGAGAAAATGAAATAAAACAAAGAATAGTCGATCCGATAATTTCTGTAAGAGAGAAAAAAAGTGGCAAACTTACAAAAGAGACAGATAAGGTATCAAAGAAAAGGGTAAAAAAGGAAAGACATGCACATTGAAAATTTCCACCGGCTAATCATGCCAAGGAAATGGAGATGATATATTGATATTTTTAAAACCTAAGTTTTGTTGTTAATGGAATCAGATTTTTTTTTCTTGTTATGAATTGTTTAATCGTTAGGCACTCCCTCTCCTTCCCCAAAGCCCTCCACTCCAAACTCCCAAACAGACCCTTGTTAAAGTTTTGTGTTGATCTAACATGTAAACAAACCCAAAAAAGCCCACAGTGAGGCGTGACAATTACGATTGGTCATGGATGCACATAGTCATACATAGCAACTATGATAGTTGTATCACAAAAACATTGCAAATAAAAATGTTACAAATGGATTCAATTTCAATTTTCAAAAGTAAAATCTTCAAATAACCCAAACTATATTGCATCAAGATCATACCATTAAGTCCAAAATCGATGGAGAAAAACTACTATGCATCCATCTTTACCAAATGGGAGGAACAAAGAAGGTGGTATTATGCAGCATGAAGTTATATGTGAAGTTACAAATGGAAGATGAGTTTTAATTTAATCATTACCTTGTTTTTGAAAGCACTACCCATGAATACCGGTATAAATTTCCGTGCTACGGTAGCCCTACGAATTGCTCCCTACACAACATAATAACCACAAATTATAAAATAAATTAAAATATATCTGGAGACTGGAGAGAGGAGTAATGCGGGTGGAGGCACAAGTATAATCAAAATTAGATTGGAAAAGGTTAGATTGGAAACTAATATAATTTAGGTTAGATTTCAGCACAAGTATAATCAAAATTATTAATTGTTGTTGACTTATAGATGATTAGTTCCATTAAAGCTCAACATAGGAGATAATTCCTCTTCTAGAATTAATAATGTATTTATACTGCTTATAATATGCACCGATTAGATTCAGTTTGACCCCATCATTTCCTAAGTATATATGGTGTTGGTGATTTAATAATCCATCACACGATTGTGCTTCACCAGTGGTTTTGGTGCTCTATCCATCTCGATCTGATTCATAGACCAAAACTGTTGAGTACATCACCCCAGCTTTCTAAGCCCTAATCTGCACCAAAACCAACATGTCTACCTCTAGGTCTGTTCACTTTCTACTTCAGTTTGACCATTATTTCCTTGATCACAAGTGAAAATTGGTAAGTGCAACGAATTACTCCTTTTGGGCTGCTGCTGTAGAAGTGTAGGGAGGACTATAATAATCACTCCTCATCACACAAGCAAGCCAAGGATATTCCTACGAGGGACCACAATAGGTAGAAACCAACTGATGCTAAACTTCAGACAACTTTCAGACAAAACCGTGCATATGAGGAGTTTCCTTTGAAGATTCATGAATCAGGGGGAAATAGGAACCATGTGAACTGATTCTGTTAAAATAATGAGACCATTACAATCTGACACGTCTATATCATTTTTTTTATGCACAGCTAGAATGCTCAATCCACACATGGTCCACAACACATTCAGAGAACAGACCAAAATAATAATTGTTAGAAGTAGGATAGTATGATGCATCTCCCATAAATCAAATAATTGTCATAGAAAACTCAGGACAAAAAAACTGCTACCTACTCACCTCAAGATCAGCATCTGAAATGGTCTCATCATTAAGAAACGCTTCAGCAAGTATATCATCAACCTCTGACACAGTTTCTATTAGTTCATGTCTTTTTTCTGCCACCAAGGCTTCCATATCTGAAGGCACTTCTTCAACGGAAATTTTTTCACTGCAATAAGCAACACTTGAATAAGATGGAGAAATATGACAAAGAAGACAAAATCTATGGAAAATATAATGCAGAATTTTGAAAACATACCCATGTGCACCATGAAAATAATAGGCCTTTAACTTCACAAGATCAATAAGTCCCTTAAAATCCTCTTCCAAACCTATTGGAACTTGAATTGCAGCACTATGATGGCGAAGCTTAGATCTAGCCTGAAAAATTAAACAAATTGGTCTCAAAATGGAAAACTTTCAATTTGAAAATAAGGATGAGAAAGAATGTTAAAAAGCAACAAAGTTAATTATTAATAAATAGAAGTTGTCAAGTCATTAAACAAATTTTATAACTGACCTCCATAAATGCCACTGGAAAGTGGAAACCACTTTTCAAGCTAAACAAATTTTTGTAAGTGGGAATATAACAATAAAATATTATCTTAGCTGACCTCCATAAATCTCATACACACCTGATTTAAAACTTTCCACGGATCTGCTCCCATTCGATCAAGCTTGTTGATAAATGCAAGTCTTGGAACCTCATATCTTTTCATTTGCCGATCAACAGTAATAGACTGACTTTGCACCCCACCAACACTACAAAAAACAAGAATGGCACCATCAAGGACACGCAAAGCCCTTTCAACCTCAATGGTGAAATCAACGTGACCAGGTGTGTCAATTATATTGATCTGCAATAAAACATTTTGTAGAAGTTTCAATGTAAATAACCACAAGAAAACGACATAATCGAGAAGCAGTTTGAAGAATATATCAATGTAAGTTGTAACTTCCACCAAATAGGTCCATAAGATTTTAAGTGCCAAATCGGTCCTTTAAGTTTGTAACAGATTACACCGTTACCATTTTAGGTAAGTAAAACTACACCGATGATGTAATTTGTTACAAACTTAAAGGACCAATAACCAATTTGGTACTCACAAAACTTAAAGGACCCCTGAATCATTTGGCCTATAATTTACTTAGCATAACTAAAAGCGAAATATCTTCAACCATTATCCTTCCTGTATGACGATGATTAATACCAATTTACCAAAAGTAACTTACACCGTCTAAGATAACAGTACAACACTCAAATCTCAAATTTGTCCCTCAAAGGAAAATTAATTCCTCGTCATTCAATTATCAATCCCTGCTACTTTAAATTTTAAAAGAACAACGGAAACATTTCAAAGAGTTTAATAGTCCTATCTTACGAAGTAAGAGCACCTTTTAGTGTTTAAGAAGAGCTTATAAAATAGCTTATTTTCATAATCTCATTCTCATATAAGATAAGCATTGATTGATATGTCCCTCTTCAATTGTAGAAATAGCTTATTTATAATCTCTTATAAGATAAATGCTTACTGTGTAAGCACATAATGAAGTTGTTTATCCAAATCAATCCTCTAAAAGACTCACTACTACTTTAATCACTTTATCCTTTTTTTTAACAATCATAATAATAATAATAATAATAATAATAATAATAATAATAATAATAATAATAATAATAATAATAATAATAATAATAATAATAATAATAATAGAGGAGGGACATGTCACATATCTACTCCTTGAGTAACTTTTTAAATTTACTCCAAATATGGACCCTTCATTCTACTAATAATAATAATTAATGATTGCTGGGCTTAGGATTCTCTGCTCTTTCTTTTTGAACTGACAATACACTTGGTAATTGATACAAACCGGTATTGCCTTAAAACTCAAAGAATAAGATTAAAAGAATTTAGCATCGCTATTGTTCATGTATCTTATCATGTTATTTGGTTACCATTACATTATATCCATCAAAAAACTATAAAAAAAATACCACTACCTACTACCACATGAACTTGCTAGGCATGCTACAGAATAGATTAAAATAATTAAGCAGTGCCATAGAATGGATTAAGAATCTAGAATTATTGATAAACAATGATTACGCAGAAAAATTAAGAACCATAAAACAGAAGCGTCAAAGGTTGTGAAGAGGAACATGGATCGTGATTTTAGAAAGGAGCAGAAAATCCTCACTCTAGCAATTATTATTATTTAATCATAGCCATTAATTATTTTTAGAATGAAGAGTCAAGATTTGGATATATCCTGTCTATGTAGTCTCAAGTTCAAATTCATATCTAAAAATGCAGAAGTATAAAACTTAAAATCGTTGAGGGAGCGTTTACTCACCCATATCATATAAGTCACATGACTTTGGCACTGATTAGTCTCCACAATTGTGTGCAAGGATGCCCCCATTTTATACATTATAATAATAGTAACATTACTCTGGACTACTAATTTTTCTTATGAACTCAACGTCGCAACTAAACACTCATACTACTCATCTCTCACAATTTAAATTTTTCCTAGACTTCCAAATTCGACCTAAACTCAACTAAAAACTCATACTACTTCTTATGATTGAGAGTTCAGCCTAACTAAACTTTACAAAACCGGCTTGTAAGGTGAGGATTGCCTCTACTTTATAAACACATATTCAGGCCATCTCGCAACCGATGTGAGACTTCTTAACACTACTCATCTCTCCCAATTTAAATTTTTCCTATAAACTCAACAAAACACTCATAGTACTCATCTCTCCCAATTTAAATTTTACCTAGATTCTTATTTCCTACAATGCTTGAAAAGCTCAAAATCCATTCAAAATTAACTCACTCTACTTCACTTCACTTGGATAAACCATCAATTTAGACCCTAAACTATCACTCTCTCCAATTTAATCCCTAAACCATATAAATATAAAAAGTATTCCTTAAAGTATACGAAAGTCATCAATTTTTTGGTTTCCACGCCAGTTTAATCGGATTCGGAGGTCAGGTCTGGCATCAAATGGTTACCAGCCCCTCTCTACCAGTCCAACGTCAATCACCACTGGACCAACTAACGTTTAGCAAGTATACGAAAGTCATCAATTTAATACCTAAAGTATATAACATTTCACAAATTGGTGGTTCATTCACTAGAATTCAGCAAAACAAACAGAAAATAGTTAATCACAAAACAAGACTTCAGTACCTTATAGTCTTTCCAAGTGCAATAAGTAGCAGCAGACTGAATAGTAATCCCCTTCTCTCTCTCCAAATCCATAGAATCCATCTTTGCACCAACACCATCCTTCCCTCTAACCTCATGAATCTCATGGATCCGACCAGTATAAAACAATACACGCTCCGTCAACGTCGTCTTGCCGGAATCAATATGTGCCGAGATCCCGATGTTACGAATCATTTCCATCGACTCCTTCCACCATGGCTCTTTGTCAATTGTCGCTGCTTTTGCGCGTGCTACGTTACCGGATGAGAAGTGTCGGAGGTGGAAAGTGCCGTTGATTAGGGAGGTTGTTGGAGATGGAGAGAGTGTTGTGGTGGTGGAGTGGAGGGCGTATAGAAAGCGTTGCGCGGTGGACCTGGAGCGTGACATGGTGGTGGGATTCAGTTGAGGGGTTTTGGGTTTTTGAGAGAGAGGTTTGAATGAAATTGAAGAAATGGAAGGTAAAACCCTTAACCAAATGAAATGATGAAATTATATGGGTCGGACTTTTAGGCGGGTCAGTATTTTTTCATAAAAAAATAAAGAAGAAGAAGGAAAATGAGTTTAATTGTTATACACCGACGGTGTAAAACTTTTTTACAAACGCATCTAATCAAAACACAACAAATTGCTACTTTTATAAGTTGGTTCTTAAAATATCTCCATTAATATTTACATGGCGTGATTTAATTGGATGCGCGTGTAAAATTATTTTACACCGTTTGTGCATATAAATTAAAACACATTTCAAAGATCATTTATCATAGAAGTACTTTGCAATTAAAATAAACTAGTAATAAATCAATCGTTAGTTGATAAATCAGTGGTGATTGACGCTGAACTTGGTAGGGAGGACTACGGTTTGATCCTCACAATTGCGATTGAGAAGGGGTTGGAACCACTTGTTGCCAGAACTGACCTCAAAACCAGATTAAACAAGTGGTAAAAATAAAAAATTGTAATAAATCCATGCAAGTGCAACTGCGCACTAGTTTTATTAAAACACACACTTATACTATTTTTATAGAGGCTTTGTGCACAAGTTTATGTCTGTCTCTAATAACAACAACAATTGATGCACAACAATAACAAACCACTTTCTTCTTCACCATCTCATCCCCTCACTGTTGGGAAATACCAATGCAGAAGGAGTAATAAAAAAACAAAAAGAGCAATCAACAACACAAGAATATAACGTGGAAACTCCAAAACCGGAGAAAAAACCACGGTCGTTGTCAAAACCGACAACCAGAGAATAAACACTATGTGAAAATTATTACAACACATAGACTACCCTCAACCATCCCGGCCTCCAGTACACCCACACCCTCCAAAGAAAATACCTAACTACATCTCACAATACTCTAAAACCAGAGCATAAGAGAAAACAAAGTCAGATATAAACTTAAAGTGTTTCTGACCGGTGCATTAAAACAAGGAACTTGAGGTCTCTTTATATAGTATTGATCTCTCCCACTCTCCACTTTTCTAAGCAATGTGGGACTTCTTCAATATAATTTTCTTGACCTTTTATTTTCCTTCATTACCAATGTGGGACTTACATTGCAATCAATCCCAACACTCACCACTATCTCATCCTCTCATCTGAAACTAAAATTGCCAAAATTGATTGTTTTAGAAAATTTCTCTTTAACCCCCCAATATTCTTTCCCCCCATAACTACCTTTTTTGCTCTTAGGGGGTATTTCAACAAAATTCGGGACGTAGATCCCGAAATGCATTTCGGTATCCACGTCCCGAAATGAGCTATTTTCACCAAGAAATAATTTCAGCATCGATGCTGAACTTTGCAGTATTGATGTTGAACTTAAAAACTTGCACCATTTCGGATTCTAGATCCCGAAATGGTCCCAAAACTCACCCATAAATCATTTCAGCATGGATGCTGAACTTTTCAGCATCGATACTGAACGTGCCTGCACCCCAAAAACTCACTCAGAAATCATTTCAGTATGGATGCTGAACTATTCAGTATCGATACTGAACTTAAAAACTTGTACCATTTCGGGTTCTAGATCCCGAAATGGTTCATGCACCCCCCAAAACACGCGATTTCGGGACGTGTGTACCGAAGCTGACTTCGGGATCTAGATCCCGAATTACACAAATTTACCCAAATTCAATCAAGGGTATTTTGGGATTCTAGGGGGTTAAAGAGAAATGAGAGGGGACAAAAGAGAAATTTTCATTGTTTTATGGTAACACTCTTAATTTCAATTTCTTTCGTTGTTTAAATTCCTAATTTTCTTCAATTGTTTGTTTAATTCCTAAAAATGGCACATATATGACACACACCACACACATACACACACACATATATAATAGAAAACGAGCTTAGTTCAATTGATTGGACATCGCATTATATGCAAGGGTGGGGGGTTCGAACCCCGGTCATCCCACTTCTCCACTTTAAAAGTGGAATTTCTAGCCGGTAGGCTACTTGACCAAAAAAAAGAACATCAATTAATATAGAAATTCAAAGTTCAAAATCCATAAAAAACTTTTGAAAAAAAATATCTAAAATAAAACAAATAAAATAGCAAAGTAAAAAAACATAAAACAAATATGCTAATGGCTTCAAACATCCACCGATATCGTCATCATCATCAAACTATGCCTCAGATACAACACTGTTGTCATTAATCAAGGGAACAAAAACATCAGTGACAGAAGAGAGATTTTTGCGATGTCGTCACTCGTCGTTAGTGCAGAATGAAGATACTAAAATTAGGACATTGACATTTGACAATAGACACAATAAAGGTTTATAATTTTTATTTGGAATTTGGGCCCTTTATTTCAGATTTCTTACAAAAATAAAATCCACAAAAGAAATTTTTTTTTTCTTTCAAAAAACATATAGATTTGTAAAGACTCGCGAGTCTACTCGAGTCCATCAAAAATCAATTCTATGAGTGAGTCTATTCATTTTGGCTTCCTGAACTTGTAATATCATGTTATATTTTAAATTCTTGACAAATTTACACTTAAGATTTTTATCTTATTTATTGGTAACACATTAATTCTTTATCTTTCTTTTCTCTCATATAAATTCATTATCTTTTTTTTTGCTCGAGACCGGGGTATCCACCGCCGAACGCAGTGACTAACCCCTCGCTAGATTGGAGGCACCTCGATGGGTGGGATAGCTGGCCTAAGGATTTAAAGCTGCTCCATACCCAAGGTGAGGATTGAACCCTCGACCCTTGGTTAAGGGAGGATGAGCCCCAACTGCTCAACCACACTCCTTGGATTAAATTCATTATCTTTATAAATATGCACAACTTAATCTTTTATTTTTTATTTAAAAAATATGAGTTGGCAAGCCACATAGAAAATTCTTACATTTTTTAATAAATTTTTATGAAAAATTTGAAAAACATAGAATTTATGTGAAGATTGATCATGTTCATATTTTTTTGTCATGTTCTTCATTAAACCCTAAAATCCCCAAAATTCATGAAAATAAAATCAACAATGTAATACTTTGTTATTTCAATTCCCGAGTTTCATACTCCACTATATCTGAGCTTCATCCACCAAAGAAATGAGCAAATTTTATCTAGTGAAGAAAGGTAAAGAATTTTTTATCGTTAATCTAATTTAGTTATTATATATAAGATAATTACACATGTATGAAAGGTAAACAAGCAACAAGTTGCGGCGCTATTATTACTATTGTTAAGAATATTAATAATTACCTAAAAGATTAGTTAGTTAATTGTTATTAGGTGGTTAGTTAGTTTGTTATCAAGTAGTTAGTTGGTTGTCATTATTCATCAAATTGCTCTATATAAGTGCTTTGATTGCACTCATTTCATTATCTTTTATCAACTATATTCATTCAATACTTCTATGCACTCTATCTTGCTTATACTTATGATCTTGATCTTCAACCCTGTGATTATATGATTCTTAACATTGGTATCAGAGCGATACCTGAGGGTTGGAGATAAAGATTATGCATCCGCTTACAATTTTGAAAATTGCGAAGAAGATGAATCTGATGATGTTGAAATTCTTAGCACTTCTCCTCAAAATCTGGAATCTTCAACTTTGCATATCTTCAATCTTTTTTGGCAGCTTCGCAAGTCTAATCATTCTGACTTCTATCATTTTGATTAAACCAGGTTCTGATGATTTCTCCATCAAGATTGGGGAGATAACTTGTTATCTTGGTGATTCTTGTTCCTTATAAAGTCAATCAAAAACCGCAAAATCAATCTGGTGTTCAAGTGTTCTCTTCTCCGATCAATGATGCGCTGAGAAGAGAAAATGATGCGCTGAGATTTAGCGAATTCGATGCGCTGAGATGCTCGACTTAAATTGTGTCATTATGCATTGGAATCTCGTAATTTGAAGTTGATTTTGCTATAGTTAATGCTTCACCCTCCTTTCTACATCTGGCATACATTTGTTCTTGATCTTGATTGCTGGTTGGTACTCTTTGAAGATGAATTTTAGTTGCTTAATTTCTTCAATTGTGAATTATACCTTATGTCCATGATGGTTATGTATCATATATTGCTAAACACTACTAATGTGTTGTTTCAAGTTTTGGAATAATGCATCCTACATCACATCAGCATCAAGTTAATTGAGTGTTTCCCTTACTGCGTTTTACTAAATGTGTTATGTTGTAAGATCATTCTGTTATTGCTTTAGTTGGCGAATTTGGTACTAAATGAATGCTTATAATCAATGAATTGGTTTTGACTTTGTTGGAAAATGAAGATAAGTCAAAGGTTCTTGTGGATTTTCTTTTACCTGGTGATGTTTGAGCCTTATGATGGTGTTTTAGTCGAAGATTATTTTAGATAAAATAAGAAAAAGTGATGGCAGCAGAACCAAACATTGGTTTTCACAGCAGAATCTATACTCTGAATCGAAATGCAATATCTTTTCAATATGGTATTGTTAGTAGCTTATCATAGAAAATATTTTTGAGGATAGATTTGAGTTCAATGAGAGGCTCCACTGCTATCTTGTAGAAGGTTATCTCTGTCTGTTGGACTTCCTAAGTTGAACTTGAGGTGATTCTGAAGACTCACCGAGATTCTCATCTAACTCTCTCAATAAGTGTTCGATTCATCCTCTATGCTAAACAATTCAATTGAGGAGTTTTAGGAGGAGTCTTTTCATGTGCAATACCCTGCTGCTTGCAACAGAAATCAAAGGGACCACAATACTAACCACCATTATCAAAACGAACATATTTCAGCTTCTTGCCTGTCTATCTCTCAACCAAAGCATGGAATTCTTTGAATTTCTCCAAAACTTGGTCTTTTGTCTTCAAAACATATACTCATAAATTTCTGGAATAATCATCAATAAAAGTAACAAAATAAATTGCCCCACTAAAGGATTTTACCTTTAAAGGTCCACAAACATCATAATGCACCAACTAAAGTAACTCTGGCTTTCTTGAGGGTGGATTCTTCCTGAAGGATACTCTAGTTTGTTTACCAGCCATGCAATGAGAACATTTCTCCAAATCTACATTCTTCAAGCCAGGAAGCACATCCTCTTTGGCTAAGACATTCAGCCCCTTTTCACTAATATGACTAAGCCTTCGGTGCCACAAAGATGCTTCCTTGTCGATACCATTCACACTGTCTCTAGCAACCAATGCTTTTGTCCAATACAATTTAGAATTTTTCTCCCCTCTAGCCACAATCAAATTACCTTTACTAAGTTTCCACTTTCCAGAACCAAAGTGATTATCATAACCACAATCATTAAGTAAATGTACAGTGATCAAATTAAAGCGGACATCTTAAACAACAATTGCATCCCCATGTTGGTTTGCAAGCAAACATCACCAACACTGATAACCTTAGATACACCATCATTACCCATCTTCAACACTCCAAAGTCACCAGAAGTATAAGATGTGAAGAACTCCTTCCTTGGTGTAACATGCAATGTAGCACCACTGTCAACAATCCACATACTCTCATCCGATACAAGATAAAGAAACTCATTATCATGGAGAATAACAAGATCATCACTAGTAGCAGTAGTAACACGATCATCATCATGATCTTTTTGTTTATGGTTACCCTTCTTGCCTTTGTTCTCCTTTTACCACTAAAAGCAATACTTTTGTATGTGTCCAAGTTTGTGACAATAATTACACTCTACATTCTTGTATTGCCTTTTAGACTTGCTTGTGCTATTCTCTCTACCACCACTCAGTGACAAGTACCTCAGATTGAGATCAAGTACCCTGTGCCTTCCTTCTCATCTCCTCATTAAGAATATCACCCTTAGCTGTTTCCAATGAAACAACACCTTTAGGAGCAGAACTTGTAATAGAAACCCGAAACGTCTCCCAAGACTCTGGTCAAGATAGCAATATAAATAGTCCCAACAGTTCATCCTAAAACTTGATACTCATTCCTTACATCTAATCAAGGAGCCCTTGAAATTCACTCAAGTGATCTGAAATAGAATTACCCTCCTTATGCTTCAAACTTATGAAGCTATTCAACAAGAACAATTTATTATTTCTTGATTTAGAGGCATACAAATATTCTATCTCCTCCCACAAAGTCCTTGCATGTGTCTCATTAGCAATATGATTATAAACATAATCTTCTAAATAATGCCAAATAAAACCACAAACGTGTAAGTGCTCAAACTCCCATTATTTATCAGATATAGAATCCGACTTTGTGGAACTAAATACCGGTAAATGAAATTTCTTCACAAATTGTAAATCTTTCATCTTGCCCTTCCAAAAATGGTAATTAGAACTATTCAAACAAACCATCTTCACATTTGTATTTGACTCCATCATTCAAATAAGTAAAATTGCCCTTAACCAAGAGCTCTGATGCCACTCTAATGGAGAATTCACACACAGTAACGATAATAGAGCAATATGCAACGGAAATATAATTCCCCAAACTTATAAGAACCTATGAGGATCAATCAACAAATATATCGAAGTGAATAGAACAAAATAAAAGCACAATCGAACACTGGAGTTTTAACGTGAAAAACCACGGGTCGTCCAGAACAAATAAATTTCTCCACTATAATCAAATAAGGTTACAAGAGAATCTCAAAGTGATGCACAAACAAGTGCTAAAAACCAATCAAAAACAAAACACAAGTGCTAACAAAACAAGAAGGTGGAAATTTCCCCAAAAATCTGCTTCAGTGCGGACTGAATATCTCACGAACCAGACCTCATTGCGACGATCTAAACGGTCAAAAGATAGAATCAGGAGCTGCGAACCTGCCCTCCAAATTTAAGCGAAATTCAACGGTTAACGAATTGGGAATCGATGTTTTAGTATGACTGGGTTTTCAAAAACGGGAACAACGTTCTCTCAACTTTTCTTTCTTTTTGTAGATTGTTCTCTCACAAAATTTACTCACTCGTAAACCTTAGAAAGACCACTCTCCACTTATATAAGTGAGACGTAATGGGCTGACGATATTGGACTTTTTTCCACATAGGAAGGGAGCCCAAACCCAACATAATCCAGAGTTTCAAGCATGGGGCAACCAAAGAGAAAGGAAACTACTGAATCCACGGTGTCTAAGTCGAGTTTCAATGTCTTCAAGGATGGAAAATGAATCGAATTATTTTGAACTTTCAGATAGATATGACCAACAAGACTGCAATATTTTCAAAAGACAGTTTACATAACATTCTGTATACATTACTTTTACATGTTAAAAATAGAAAAAAAAACAAGAGATAAAATCATGCAATTAGCTTTGAAGATGATATTCTCTATACATATTTTTGGATATCATTGATTTTAATATATTCTAGTTTTGATATAATATTCGATGGTTCATATGTTAGCTAAAGAAACATTTTGTAAATATGTTAGATATGAAGCAATTGACAAAGAAGCTAACATGTTGATACTGATAGAAATTTGGAAAATGGTTAATAATATAAGGCTTAAATGTTTTAGTCCTTATATATTTTTTAAGATTCTATAGGGACTAAAATAAAAAATACGCTAACTTACAGGAACAAAAGACCATTTAAGTCATAATATAATATAATCTAATCTGTGTTTGTTTAGGATTAATTTGTAAAAAATAATTTTATTTTCTTCATTTTATTTGTGTTTGTTTAAGATTTTCTTAAAAATCATATCATTAGGGGTGAAAATGAGTCGAGTCGAGTCGAACCTGTCTGAGCTTGACTCGACGATAAAATTTGACTCGGCTCGAAACTCGACTCGAGTTTGATACGAACTCTATTTTCAGCTCAAGTTCAGCTCGTTTAAAGTTCACGAACAGTTCGACTCCGTTCGTTAGGTTCAATTCATTTTGAACTCAAAATTTAACTGGAGAGATTAACAATTTTTATATAGCTCAGATTCAACTTCATTTAAGTTCACAAAAGTGACTAAATTTAAACCGCAAAATAGCAAGTTTACTAGATAAACTCATTTAAAATTGTGCTTACAAATAAATTGCAACACCCAACCATATCTTGATGTATTGAAGTGTGTTTTAGAAGCTCTTTTATAGAGTTACACTTATCACGGTTAATTCAAAACCAGCGATGTGGGACTATTGTGATAATCATATTTTTTTGAAAGCATGACTATGTTTTTTTATTTTTTACAACTGCCTTGTATTATGTTATATCTTCTACTTTCATACTTTATTTGAAAATTTCCTCTACTTTCATACTTATTTTATTATTTATTTTTCTATCACAAAATTCTTATCATACTATATTAATAATTGTTGGCTTTAATTTATTATATATATATATATATATATATTAATATGTATAATCAATCATTTAAATCTATGAAATCAATATATAAATAAAAATGCAAAGAATCAAATATATAAATTTAAAAATATTTTTGAAATATTATATATAGAAAATAATCGAGCTAGTTCATGAACCAAACGAGCTGAACTATGTATAGTTCAAGTTCAGCTCATTTAATTCATGAACCAAGTTTAACAAATCAATTACTGAATCGAGTCTCGAACTTTTTTCGAGTTGGTTCGGTTCATTGCCACCCCTACATATCATATTTGTAAGTAAATCATTTTTTAGTGTAAAATGAAAAGCTATTTCTAATAGCTTCTTTTAAAATCTTTGAATAACATTGCCCATGTACATAGTTAAAAAAGTGTTTTTTATGATTGTTAACCAACAACAATATCTTTAGATTTTCTTCAAAATCTCTAAAAAAACTTTTCTTGTTTTTTAATCCCAAACAAAACAAACTCACCCATAATCATAAGCATAGTTTCTGCTTATGAGATACGCCTCATTTGAAAAGTAAATGTGCTTGTTACTTAGTTCATATTCACATATAAGAGTTCGAGATTAGGTTCCCTGAGGGAAACAATATTGTTGCAAGTGAAAATAGAAGGAGGAGGAAACATGACCATATCTCCACTTCCATCAGTTTGAAACCATAGATACAGTTCTTGAAGATGAGGTCCAATGGCAGCATGAACCCACTTATCAATATACTCAGGGCAACGTCTATCATCATATGAGATAATACTGTCGAGATAGAATTTCCGAATGTTTCTGGACTCGCGGAGAGCAAGCACATTGTTCACATAAAACGCAAATCTTCTGACATTTTCAGGACGTTCGTCGTAAGTGAGGTTGTTGTCTTCGAAGTCGAAGACTTGGAGATTTTTCCAGAGGTGGCGCCACCGTTTAGACAATAGGGTGATAGTTGTTGCGGAGGTTCTTGAAGTAGCAAAGTTTCACAAGAAAGGGGGGTTTGAATTGTGACCCCTTTTAAAATTAAGCTTCTAAAACAAAACAACTTTGTTAGTTTAATCAATAGAACATTCTGAGATCGTTCTCGTTAGTGTAAGCAGTTAATCAAACAAACAGTATAAACGTGTGATGTGTGTGTAAATGTAAGAGAGGAAGGAGAGAGAGAATAACACACATCAATTTATCCTAGTTCACCCAAATGTTGGGTTAGGCCACTCCCCACTCATGTGAGATTTATCACTAGTATGAATGAGATACTACTGATCTCTCAATACAATTCTTCTTCTATGATCTAGACCAAGATCAAATCTTTTCTGCCTCTAGTCAATCCTGACTATCTGAGGCTTTACCTCTAGTCAATTCTGACTATCCAAGGTACACTTAATCAATAGTTACGTATTGACTTGAGGAGTTCTTTCTTTTACAAGAAGGGTTTGTTTCTGAATCTAAGCTTATACAATGACTCAAACTAGAGATTGATAGGCTTATGTAAACTACTCAGAAAGCTCTAAATATGTGATCCAAAGATTGATAGCAGAGCTGGAGTGTGAGTAAAAACAAACTGGTAAGAGCTTTGATTGCTTGAGAACTAAACTTGTTGTATGCAAACTTGTAACTAAACTTCTTGCTCTTCCATTGCACCATGCGGTGCTATTTATAGATGCCAAATACGCTCCTGATGCTTAGTCATCATGTAAGTACAGTAGAGAGCCGTTGCATCCTTCAAATGACAGCTCATAGAAAGTTTGCTGCATAATTCAAATTACTGAGAACGTTCTGCAAACAGTCTCTCAATTTCTTCATATCACCAAGAAAATGTGATGACCTGTAAACAATTGTATCTGGCTGTATGAAGCTTGATCTTCAAGTATGGACGTTGCAAATAGTCGTTGTGCATCAAATCAAAGTACATTGAACAATTGGATATTCATTTTGAATGTTCAAGTACAAAATTGTCCGGGAGAGAGATCGTTGTGGCAACGTTCTCCCCTTTCTGGGCTAATGCAAAAATTCATGAGTGGGATTTTATGCTTGAGAAAGTACAGCTATAGTGGAGCGTCTCAAACAGTTGGGACTAGCATAGTAGATTAGTAGTTGTCCATAAAGTACTTTTGCAAGTACACACCTTCTTGTCTTATGTGGGAGATGCCTTGGAGAATGTTCATGTGAAGTACATAAGCAAGTACAATGCCAACTATGAGTTCAGTAGCTTGTTGCTGCATTGTGATTGGTCTATGAAACACCATCAGATCCAAAAACCATTAGAAACACTAGTTCACACTTGCTTGTCTCCATTGTGCATTGATTCTTTTCCTTAAACATGTCATACAAGGAATGTTCTTCATGCACATGGTCTTGTTTGGCCTTAAATGACTTATCCACTGTTGTGATTCTGAATTTAAGTCCAATGATAAAGTGGAATAATGTCTTGTAGCCTGATGAAACATTATTAGATGCTTATCACAAGAAACTCTTTTGAAGCTTGTGCTGATTGTTACTCAGAGGGCGTTCTCTGATCGTTCTTTGTAGTAGTGTTCATTTCTTTCACAAAGAGTGATGATTGATCATGATATTGCAATTTGATCTAGCTTATTAAAATCACTCAAAAGCACAGGTTAGATCACAATATGATCATAATATAAATGAAAATATAATTGAAGATGTTTGTTATCTTTAAAACATCATTTAGGGATTTTGCTTCAACAATTCTTGTTGGGAGGAATGATAGAATGTGGCAAAGGAGTGACTCCGGTAAAGAACTCAACCTGTCAAAGCCATTGTTTTCTTCTTTTGATTTTCTTTGTTTGAAGCTTAACTTCATCACTGTCGTTTCGTTGTGTTGTGGTTTCCTTTTCCTTTTTATGATTTGATTAGTGCTTTTACTTTTCTTGGTTTCCAAAAACACCAGTCCCTATACTACAAAGAGATAACGTGTGGCAGATAAAGGTGATGAAATTAGTCAAGTACTACCTCTAGTCCCTTCAGACTCAAGAAGTATGCTACAACAGATCGAACTAGGCAGCTAATCTACAAAGCCATGATGATTTTTTTTTTCAAATGCCCCCAACACAAATAATTAATCCAGTTGCCTTTTTTTTTAATTTCTAAAGCACCCCTACATTGATAGTCATTGATAGTGCTGGTTTCATCATTGGCATTGTACCATGGGTAGAGTTTTCGAATGGGCCGGCCTGGCTCAATCCGGTTTGTCCCGTTGGGATTTGCAGTATTTATGGGCCTAACTAACTCGGTCCAAATTTTGTTGGGCCATAATTTAATGAGTCCGACTTGGTTTTGCAAAAGCCTGGTCCGACCCGATTGGTCTTAAGGGCCGCCTCGATCCATTTTTTTTCTTTCAATTTATTCAATTTTTTATAAGTGACTTTTATATATTAGTTATGCGTCATTATTAATTTTATTGAGATATAACTGTATGCAACTGTAAATAAATTTTACATCATCACTATATATGTATTAATAAATTATAAAATTATTATTTACTAAAGTTTTAGGTAACTATAACGATTTTTATTGAACTTACACGTTAAACTAAGTTTTTAATAATAAATTTTCAATTAAATGATAATTTTTTATGTATTTATTGATATTATTTTTACAAAAATGATTTAAAAAGTTGATAATGTACCGGACCGAAGCCCAATGGGTTGGCTCAGCCCAACCCAATCATCGGAAGGGCCGCATGGGCTTGGACCAAAAAAGCTCGAGTGCGTTTGGACCAGTTTTTTTTGAAGCCCAGCCCGTCCAAATATGCGGGCTAATGGATCGGGCCATTGGCCCGACCCATTTTTGACAGCTCTACCCATGGGGCGTCCTACACTAGATACCCTTTTTTCTTCATTTATGTAATCACCTTGGTACATTCTCCTTTGACCAATGGTTGATTATTCGATAATCACTTTAGATACGGAATAACTTTAAATCTTTAAAGTGTCTTTGAGGTGCCTTCAATCTAACGAGATAAATATTCACTAAGTTCGGTGGTGAATATTGGATACTCTGGTCTGGATAAAAAAAAACCAAAACAATTGATAATTATATAAAATGGAAAAATAAAAACTTTTACTAATATTTTATATGAAAATAATTTAAAAAACCATGACATTAACGAATCATTGAATTGATTGGGTGAGGTTTTAGTTTTATCTAGAACCCAAGTTTTTTTATGAAATTCAATAGGTTTTTTTTATCTGAAATTCATTTTTTTATGACATATCACAAAAAAATGAATTTCAGATAAAACTATCCTTACCCAATAAATCCACTCACCAGTTAGTGTTATGGTATTTTGAAAAACATTAATATAAATATTAAAGGTTATAATTTTGCTTTTTTATAGTAATTATCAATGATTTTGGTTTTGTTGTAGCTCTGAGTTTGATATGACATGAATTTGTTGACTTGAATCTGTGTCAAATGAGTTATTTTTAAGAGAATAATCACATTAATTAAGTTGAGCCGAGCAACTTTGAGTAATATATATTGTCACTAAATTCAATTAATATGTGCAATATTACACATGTTAGATAAAATTATATTATTTTATAGTTATTATAAAAATGAAGAAAAAAAGAAGAAGAAGAGATTATCTAGTGTAAGACGCGCCTTTAAAAATGGGACAATGTCTTTGATATTGAAGGAGCTATTGAGAATGGCAAGACAAACACTAACAATCAAAAGTAGGTGTTTTAGAATTTTTTTTGAAAAAAAGGGCAATTGGTTTAATTTTTATGTGTCAAAATCGTTGTTTAACCAATATTTGACTTTAAAAGTTGAAAATTATTTTTCGCGTCCCCTGGCAAAATGACGCACCCACCAGATTTCTAAATTTACCTTTTTTTGTTCGCTATGTATTTAGCGAACTAAAAAGCAGTCTATTGTTCGCTACTTAGAATGCGAACGTTATAAAAATCAAATTTTTTGTCTCTCTCACTATTCTATCACCCCCATATTAATTTTGTTGAATAAAACATAGTTTGTAAGTTAAAGTGTAGCCAATCCATCACCCCAAGTTTGATTGGTCAATAATATTGGATAATCATGGAGCAAATCAAGAGATCATGCATATAAATGCAATTATACAATATTTCAATTTATAGAATTATATTGTGTCTGTGATTAGTCGAAACTATGTCACAACCACTCTAGTGTCAATCAAAATATGTTATTTAACAGTGGTTCAATCTTGATAAGTTCACTAATTAAAGTGAAAACTATGTTTTCAACTTAGAAAATAAACTGCAGTTGAGTTCGCACTCTAGAGTGCGAACTAGACGGGTGTTCGCTACTTTAATCAGCGAAATGCAGTTTTGTTCGCACTATACAGTGCGAACAGTGGTTTTTTATAAAATTTTCCTCCATAGGGGGTGGACAAAACCATTCGCTACTTAGGTAGGGAACTCAAGGGGTATTCTAGTCATTTCTGGGAGTGCGAAAAGAAGTTTTCTTAAAAGTTTGTGTCATCGCACCCTATCGTGTGAGCCCATAGTGTGCAATGGTGCCATTCTGGCTTGCGCACGCCAAAACAATATATTACCGCTTACGACAACGATTAAATTGGCGTCGCTACCGGAGACTCAAATTCTTTGTTTAACCAATATTGGAATGTCGATTTTTGGCAGGGGCATTTTGAAAAAAAATTCAGCAATGATGGCAGTTGGCAAAAGGAAGGATAGGTGTTTGTAATTCAGTTTGGATGGATTATGAGATAAAAAAGTTCTTCGATGCAAAAAAAAAAAGTGCGGTTTGATTTGTTTTTTGGATGACAAAAAGAAATATTCGATTCAATCTGATCTAATTTTGTGTGGTTTACTTCAGTTCAATTTATTCAATTTTATTCGGTTTTTAATTAAATAAACCATACGCAAATACTTGTAAATATAAAAAATATATTTTAACTTTTAAAGAAATTATGCAAACAACTTTCTTGCATGTTGGTATGGTAAAAGAAAAAATGGTTTATAATTTAGCGCACTTTATAAATTGAGAAATGATATATTTTTTATGATAAAAAAATAGATAAATACTTGCGATTTATGACAAATACTTCGGTTTGGCTCTCATGAAGCCATCAAAAATCCGAACCGAATCAATCAGTTTTCCTATAAGGTGGTCCAAACATGTTCAAAAAATTTTGGTTTCTTTCGGTTATTAGTTTTTCGGTTCTGTTTTTCGGTTATTAATTTTGGTTCTTTCTGTAATATATATATATATATATATATTACAAATGAAATAAAAAATTTAATCATATATCGTATATTCCTTCCGTTTCAAAATGAATGTCGTTTAAGGTTTTTGAACACATCAAAAATAATAAATATTAACACTACTTTATTGGTTGTTTCCTTGAGAATAGTGTATAAAGTAATAATTAGAGGGTAAAATTGAAAAATATTACATTAGAAATTGTAAACAACACTCATTTTAAACGGATGTTCAACTAATTTATATTTAATATTTCTTAAAAAAGATGTTAGAGTAAAATTAAAAGATAATGATGTTAAGAGTAAAATGTTAATCTTCTTTGTATTTCTTGATGTAACAATATTTCTTATTCTATCGATATACATTTCTATACTCTTCCATTCTAAAAATAGAAGTTTAATAGAATATATATCGATAGAGTAAAGTTAATCTTCTCGTCAAGTTTAATAGAAGTTTGTTATTTTTTTCAAATTAGTTTTTACTTGAGGAGTAGACATGATTAAAGACTAAGATTCTTGGAAAGTAAAGTGAAGGAAAATAAAAAGAGAATATATATCTGAAATAATGTTGTGTATTTGATTATGAACTATAGGAAGATTACATTGGTGAAATTTTAGTAAAATTGAATATTGTAACTATAGCAATAATTCCCAATTAGGGATTAAAATTGTGTGGGCCAAATCTCAATCTTTGAGTACATGAAAATAACCCACTATATATTCCTAATAACATTCATTGATCACAGGGTTAATAACCCTTAGTATTTTCAAAATGCCAAATTATCTAAAAGAATCATGTATAATTTACTTTATTATTGATGGCATGGCTTGCGAGTTGCAACTATAATGTAGGCTTTCTATCCTATTTTAAGGGTTTTGGTATATATTATTTTGGTGTAAACTAGGTATCATCTACGTACAGCTGTAGAGACTAATCTTTCGAGTCGGGTAAACTTGCAAAGGGTGGCAAAATTGTCTCTCATTAATGTTTTGGTATTATAATTTCATTCTAAGTCCCTCATAAAATTATAGTATAGCATTTTAACTAGATCTATACTTATATTGAGCTATATTTTACTAGCTCAATATATATAAAAGGAGGGAGATGGATTAACTCTTGGTCTTGAATACAACTAGGTGAAATATCTTAAATAGGTTGAATCGCCAAATTGTTATTATGTTCATCATTTGTAGAAGATTTTGTTGACAATGTAGACTCCTTGTTTAAATCAGATTTAATCTCTTGAATTGGAGGAGGATTTGTAATAGTTCCATCAGTGTTAGTGTTATCACATAAATGGTTCTTCATCTCTCGATGCTCTAGGCATATAGCACACCAATGCAAGCAACAATGCACCATACAAGGATCACATGGCGAGTCCTAAAAACATTTACAAAATAAACCATCAAAAATGACTTTTTTTTTTTAGTTTATAGTCCATGACTATAGTAACTAAACATGTTTTTGAAGGAATTGAGCAAATTACATTTTTATGTTCATGTTTGAATTGAGAGTGAGCTTGAAAAATTACGACGACATTGTAATTATGTTGAAACTCTAGAGCGTAGTTGTTGTCAAGATCAAGTATTATAGCATAATTTTGCCAAACTCATTATCAATTCAAACATTCACGAAACAAATGATAAGAGTTAAGGTAGAAAAATGAGAAACACCGAGATACTTGTACAACATAACACAAAGATTAAAATGTCATAATAATAAAAATAACGAGATACTTGAACTCATATTAATATCAAAGGTTAAATAAGTTTTTTGTCTCGATAAATATTGCAAATTTTGATTTTAATTTTTTAAAAATTAAAACAGGGGGTTTTTGTCCTCATAAAAAAATTGTTTTAATTTTGATCCGTACATGGTGGACATAATTTTAATATGTTCTTGACATGTCTTGAACATAATATGAACATGTAGGGATTAATATCAAAACTCGCTATATTTTTCGTGATAAAAAACTTATTTACCACTACTATCAATTACAAGAAAATAAAATTCACCTTTAAATGATATTTCTTTTGAAGAGCTTGTCGAAAGATACCAGTATAAATACCACACATCCACCAAGTGAAGAAAAGGCCTTCACCAATGAGAAAAGATGTCTCAGGATCAATTCCATTCATAAATGCTGTTGCTGCAGCAAGTGCCATGCCACCTTCAATACACATTGCATGACAAACACATCCATTGGTCCAAGGAATGTCATCTCTTAATGCTTCAAGATTTCTTCCAAAAAGAACACATGGACAAAAGAGTCCAGTCCAACCTAGAAACAAAATATCATTTTCAACATTTCATCATATTGTTGCAAAAGGACACATATCATATGATTTTAGAGTGATATAAAGAGACCCCCAAAAAAAACTATTTAAGAAATTTAAACAAAAGAGTATTAACATGTTAAAGTATAAATTTTTGGTTTCAAGCCAATGCTAAAGAGTTTCAATATTTAAAAGGTAAAAAAATAAATCATCCACTTGAGTTTGGTCTAATGATGTTTGAATTGGATTTTGAAATGTACTCCTCCAGATATCTTTGGTGCGATTCCCTCTAATACATATTTCAATAGGTTAGTATATACAAAACTTTTGCTCTGACTTTAAATGGAACCCAAAAACTGTGGTGAATTGAGGCCTATCATATTAATTGATATTTAGATCGAATATCGACTTTAAAAATAATAAAAAGATAAAAGATTAAGCCAACAACTATAACCACTTTAGAGAAATTGTTATGTAAGTATACAGTCAATCAAAAGCTAATGATACAAAAATAATCACAAGATACATATAATAAGTTCTTTAAGTATTTTAAAATTATATTGAGCTTTCGATTAATTTTTTCTAAAGATATTGTACTCATACACAAGAATCATTCATTGCTTGTATTTTCCTTCTACTAACAATGTAATCATCCAATGTTTTCTAAATATTCTCAAACATTTTTCTCCATAAATTCTACACCTATTTTAAATTGCAGTTTGCAACTATAATTACGACCACATATGGGGATCTTAAATACACCAGCACCAACATCACAACTGCATTTGTATGGTCATATTTTAATACATTTGACTATAATATTTAGTTTTGCAATTAACCGCTATCGCACTATGCAATTTACCTTGTATGTATTAAAATGAGGAACACAAGATAAGTCTTACAACGATCAATAAGAAGATTGTAAAAACAAGATTAAAAATGAGGAACACATGATAAGTCTTACACATATAAGCAAGTTTTTCATCATGGCAAATAGATAAAATCTTACAACTATCAATATCATTGATACAACCACATATTCCAGTTGTCCAATCTTCATCAGCTGGAGGTTGGTAGGTTTCAGGTAAAACTTGTCCGCATTCCAGACATCTACGAGCATTTAGCTATAAAAAGATCATGACAAATCATCAATGAGATAGAAAAATAATATAATGATAAATATTTTAGTTAAAATATGTGGAAATAGATATTATGTTGTATCCTATAAATTACTAAGAGTGTGTTTGCAACTTTATTGTTAATGTCATATAGATCACAAGCAAATTTTAATTACTAAACAAGGAGGAAAACTATATACTCACTCTGTCCCAAAATAATCGACAGAGTTGATCATTTCATGTTTGCCCATGCACAACTTTAACACTAATATCATAAGTATTTTTGTTGAACTGATGCGATTTATTATGATATAAAAAAATCACATCACCACAATAATTAATGCTTAAAATAAGAAACATGAAAAGAAAAAAGAAAAAAAGATAGATAAGTAGATTACTTGTGGAATATCAATGGGTTGGTTTAGCTCTCCAGGAGTAATGTCTCGAAATGGAGCTTGTTCTTTATCTTTTGTTAACTTCACATACCTTGACTTTTTGTCTCCCATAATGTTATTGTCACCTTTGGTAATAACACAAAATTTTACTTGAATAAAATAACATATAAAATTTAAATAATAATATTAAATGTATAGAGAAGGTAAAAAATGACAAAATGAAAATGAAATTCACACATATTATCTCAAACTTATAGATCCTCTCCTGTGATTAAACAAAATACTTTCATTTATGTTTTTAAAGTTTTTTTTGTTTCACCGCAATATCATGGGAGAGGATCCGAAATCCAAATACACATTGAGATATAGGATAACAGAAGGAATATTATAGATCATGCAAGAAGGAAAAAAATTATAGAAAATTTGAGAGTGAAATGATGCTTAGATACCTGAAATTATACGAAGAGATGATCAAAATCTAAAAGTGTTGCAATTTGATGTGAAAATGTGGTTTGATTGAATAAATGATTATCTTGATGTAATTTTTGCAAATCTTGTTCTTGTTCTGATTTCCTCAACTATTTCTCAAGCCACAATTAAAGTATATGCATGTTTTTTAATGTTCATAAAATTTTCATATTTTTGCTATTTTTGTCATCTTTCCTTTCTATTATTTACACACACACAAATATATTAGGAGGAGTAAGTTTTATAAGTTACTTTAATACTCAGTTTCAAAAAAATAGATTATAGCTGATGGTTGATAGCTTATAACTAATAGCTGGTGGTATATGGTTAATAGCTGATAAATTAATTAAAATGTTTGGTAAATTAACGGTTAGACTGACTGATAAATGTAAAATGACATAAAAAAACATAAGTTTAATTAATATTTAATTTTTTGAAATATGTTAATAGGGGTAAAATTAGAAGAAAATATGATAAATTATAAGCTCATAAGTTAATTGAAATAGTTTATCAAAAATAAGTTATAAGCTAGTAAAATAAACTATAAACTATTTTTAAAAATATTGTTATCAAACATAGTTTTTTATTTATAAAATGAGCTTATAAGTTATAAGCTCAAATTTTGGCCTTTCTAAATAGAGCCTAAATCTTGACATTAAATTTTAATACCAATTAATTGATATGATTGATTGATAATAATTGTTAGAGTGAACTTATTTCTTTGCTGCACTAGAAAACAAGAATTGTCAAAATATACTTCAAACATAATAGAATGAATTAATTTGTGTACTTAATTGCCAAATAAGAGTTCTCTTCCTTACTTTTTTTTTACTTATAACAAATTAAGCAAAAATTTGAATACATATGATTACATAAATGTTGCGGGATTTTTGAGACATACCCCACTACAGTTTTATTTTTCATTTCCAAAGGAGGGGAAAAATTGAAAACCTTTTAAATTGAGATTCTAAGGTACGGAGGTTAGTTGCACTTGAGGAAGGTATTAGCACCTCAAGCGCCCATGGTACTCCATGGTAACCTCTTATATGTTTTTTTAGTGCTTTATGTACATGCTTTAAGAATGGAGGGAGAAATTGTATAGAAGAAAGAAAAAGAGTAAAAATTGAGAAAAATTTTCTTTCATAAAATAAATAAAAGAAAAGAAGTATAAATATACATATTTTTTCTTTTTGGAAAAAAAAAATTTTGAGAGTAAAGTAATTATTGTATTATAGTGGAAATGTTTAAAGAAAATAGATGGTAAGAAAGTGTAAATTTTGTTATAAAAGTTATGTGTAAATAAAAGGTAAAAAAGGTTAAAAGAAATTTCCGTAAGGCGAATAAAAGGAAAGAAATGTAAATATATTTTTGTTTGTAAAAAAAAAGTTTTCTTGAGAGTAATAATTGTTGTATTGTAAAGAAAATATTGTTAAGAGAAAGAAAAAGTTGTAAGAAAGTATAAGTATTGTTATGTAAAAAAAAAAGAAGTTAAATGTTTGAAAACAAAAGTGTATTCGTTTCTTTTGTGTGTTTGAAAAAAGGTATTGTAAAGAAAAACAAATTGTAAGTAATATCATATTAAAGATGATTATAAGGTGAGCTTGCGTTTGTCTTATAAGAGGATCGCACGTTTGTTTTGAAAAAAAGATTTTTCGTTTCAAAAAGTCTCGTAATCAATTTAAAATCAATTACGAGTCCTCTCCTTTGGAAATGAATTTTTGGAGTTTGTGTGTGATGTGTAAGTTAGGAAAGCAGTAAAGAGCGATAAATAAAGTCCTACGCTGTTACAACCCAATTGAATAATTAATATTTACAACCATATCGAATTGAATGAATAAATAATAATGAGAGGCAATAAATAAATAAATAAATAGCAATGCATAAAAGTAAAATGCAAGTGCGGAAAATAAATATGATAATGAATATGCACACAAACAATTAAGAAGAGAAATCATGGCAAGATATTATATTCTAACTTAAAGGTGAAGTGTGTGAAAAAAAAAAAGATGTGGGAGGCAAAGACAGGATAATAGAAATTTTGGAGGTCACTCACAACAACAAATAATTCTAACCTAAACACACAAGCAAAAATATAATTTTATTTAGCAAAAGAAAAATTTTTATTTTATTTTTGATGAGAATGAATTTAGACCAAAAAAGGTCCTTAACTATTAATGCTAATGTTAGAGCTCAATGATTTTATTAATTAAAATATTGTCTCTAACATGCATTTTTAAAATGATGCATTGTCCTAATCTAAATGCAATGCATGTATGCATGTAGGAAAATGTGAAGTAAAATTGTAATGTGAAATTGTAGTGTGATGCAAAAATTAGTGTCAATGTCATGTAAAAATGCAAGAAGTGTAGATTGTGATGTAGTAAAAAAAATGTAGTGTTGCAGATGCATGTATGCATGAAAATGTGTAGTGAACATGTGATATAAAATGTAATGTGATGTAGAAATTTTGTAAAAAAAAAAAAAAAGGTTATGTGACTAAAAAAATGCATAATGTGATGTAGTGCAAAAATGTAAGATTTTTAAATGCTTGTATGCATGAAAATTTCTAATAAAAGCATGTTATATATTTTCATAAAATGAAATTAACAAAGACATAATCAATCATCACAAAAAAGAACTCAAACATAGCATATTTAAAAATTTCTAATATTTTTGTTGTTTTGTTTTGTATTTTTTTGTATTCTAAATGACTAGAGAAAAAAAGAAACGTGGAGTCCTAACAAATAAACAAATATTTTTTCATTTTTTCATAATAATAAAAAAAAAACTAAATTAAAAAAAAAACGGAGGTGGTACAAATAGCAAGATAGGGAGTGCATACATCAAAAGCATAGACTAAATGGGGTTAATCCTAAACCCAAAAGAGTCAATCTAAGCCATCTGATCGTGGATCAGAGGCTGATAAGAGTGAGGGGACACGGTAAGCCTCGCGCGTGCGCGCGCACTGGAACAGAGGGAGGATGAAGTCGCCTGATCAAAGATCAGCGACCATTGATGAGAGGTGCACGAAGCCTATGGTGCACGCGCAAGCATTGGATCAGGAGGGAGTATATCATGTTTGTTTTCAGAAGAAGACTTCATTTTCTCCATTTTCTTTCTCTCTCTATCACTCTCCATCTCTCTTGTTCTCTCAACCCTTCTCTGCTAGGGTTCTTCATGATTGAAGAACAACGGCGGTGCTCATAGCTCCGGCGCGGTGGCCGGCCAACAAGGTGGCGGCGCCGCCGCCGGAAAACACTCCGAAATCAAAAAGTTTCTACATTAACCCCCACTATTTTTCTCTTCTAAACACGGATTTAAAACCCAAATTTCCTAAAACTCAACCAAACGGCCGGATCGAGAGTTTTTAGTTTCGGAACCCTAACTTATTGTTTCAAATGAAATCACAAACAAAAAGAGAGAAGATGCAAGTATATGAGTTGAACGAAAGAAAACATACAGTGGAGACCAAGCTCCGGCGAAAATGTTTGGGGTGGCTGGATCGGAAAGCTCGCGCGCGGCCGGCAGCAGTGGTCGGTGACGGCGGTTCTTCTTCTTCGATCTACTTTTTCTTCTTTCTTTCTCTTTTCCTTTTCTTTTTCGGTTTTGGTTTTTTGTTTCTTTGTTACTGTTTTTTTTTGTTACTGTTTTGTGTTGTTATGGTTTGTTCTGAGTGAAGTTTTTCTTTTGATGAAATGGGTATGGTGAGTTTTGATGTTTGATGTTTGAAGGTGAAGAATGGAAGATGATGATGAATATAATGCTCTGATTTTTTTTTTATGTTTTTGGTTCTGTTTATGTTTTTTTTTTTGTAGAGTTTAGGATTTTTGAAGGTTTGGAGGTTTTGGTTTGTAGAGATTTGTTGTTTGAATCCGGCCGTTCCTTCCATTTTTTTTTCTGTGAAGTGTGATGCTGTTATATGGTTAGAATTTTAGGGTTTAAATGTTGAAAGAAGAAAGGAAGCAGAATCCCTTTTGGATGATCAGATTGTGGTTTGAAAGTTAGAATGGGAATGGGAAAGATGACAAAATGTCATTTTCGTGTGCTGTGTTCTTGTTCAGAAAATTGGTTCAAAAATGCATAGGATTCTCTATTTTTTCAAATTTTGTTGGTTTTTTTTTGTTCTGTGTATTTTTTGGTTTTTTTGTTAAAAGGAAAAGGAAAGTCACCGAAAAAGAAAAAGAAAGGAATAAAAGGAATTAAAAAAAACTGTTTTCCCTTTTTGTCTTTTTTTGGATAATAATAATAATAATAATAATAATAGGTAATAAAAGATGAAATAATGATAATAGTAGTAATGGTGATGATAATAATTATAATATAGATAATAATAGTAGTAGTAATAATAATTATAATAATAATAATAGTTAAGAATGAATGATGGAAAATGAGTGGAAACAAAAGTACGACCACAAAAAGTGATAAAAACGAACACAAACAACGAAAAAAGAACGGACGCGATGACATATTATTATGCAATGAATATTTTTGACATTTTATAATGAAAAAAGAGAACAATGGATTTTAGGTCCAAAATTGGGGTACAACAATAAAAAACATATAATTGGTCTTGACAAAAAGAATAAGATTTTTTCTAAACACACCTAATAAATAAATAAATTAAATTTCACCCAAATTTAATTAAAATTTATTCATAGAGTAAGTTTACGTACTGCTCTGAACGGGCAGAAACTGAACAACTGTGGTAGAAAAAAGGTGGGATCTTGATGGATGATTTGTGATGGGTTGGTGTTCTGCCTCGTCGAGAAGGGAAGGTACCTGCAAAACACGTTAGCACTTCAACGCTCAAGTCAGTATTGGTCGAAGGAAAATGTAGCGTTGAGGCTAAATCCTTATTTGATGTTTTAAAGATAATAAACATCTTCAATTATATTTTTATTTATATTCTGATCGTTTTGTTATCTAACTTGTGTTCTTGAGAGATTTTTAGATGCTAGATAAAATTGACATATCAGGATCAATCATCACTCTTGTGAAAGAAATGAACACTACTTCATAGAATGATCAGAGATAGACTCCAAAGTACAGCAGACACATACTTCAAAATTGATTCAAGCCATATGCACTTAATTATGAGTCATTAGGATACAAGACCATGTGCATGAAGAACATGTACACTTAGTTATGAGACACAGACTATACTTGATATTTGGACTTAAATTCAGAATTTCAACAGTGGATAAGTCATTTAAGGTAAAACAAGACCATGTGCATGAAGAACATTTCTTGTATGACATGTTTAAGGAAATGAACAAATGCAACATAGAGACAAGCAAGTGCAAACCCCCCCACTACTTATAATTGTTTAAATTGTTTTTTTAACTAACAAATTGATTTGTTTTAGAAGTTAATTTTAAAAGATCAGAATTCAAATCCCCCATTTCTTATGAAAAATTTTGCTACTTCAAAGAGATGGATAAGAGTGTGTGTACCTTGAGAACTTGAGTTTCAAGGGTATATATAGGACAAATGAGAGTGTCCTTGCATGGGAGTGGTGGCTCCACTTACAAGGGCATGCTGCCTCCATAGTACAATGAGTCACTGGATCTGTTACGGGTGGAGCACCACAAGTTTCGATGGAGGTGAAGAGTACTTTATGTAAATTTGTCCCCTTGCGAGGAATTGAGCCTTTGATAACTGGATTGGATTTAGCTCGGTTCAGAACAGTTGCCCTCTAAGTCGTGCTATGAAGATAGCGCGTCTTTTTATGTCATTGTATTGAGGACGGAATTCTCAATCGCGAAGTTGATCTTGGTGATTTTGATTCGTTGTATTGTGCTTTGAGGACCTATCCTTTGATCCTGGAGCTGGTCCAGTGATCTTAGTCCGTTGCTGAGGCGCATTCGTTGTTCGTTTATCCTTCTGGTCTCCGTGACTTATGGTTTCCCGGTGCACGTCAGAGTAACTTGGAAAGCTTTGGTGATGTGGCCTTTTACAGAGGCATTGGGGATACGTTTGTGCATACATTTATTTGGATTGTCCATCACTCGCTCGCTCTAACGTCCGGTCACGCGTTTAGGTCACTTGAGTGTGTTGGGTTCCCTATGTATCATCTGGACCATTGGATTTATTGACTTTTCGGCTACCCTTTTTGCTTGTATATTAAGCGGGAGTTTCTTATGAGAAACAATTTATTGTCTTTTACTCTGATCTTTGCTTTATCATTGCCTCACTTTAGGCGATTCTTCTGCTTTCTTCGAGTTCACAGTCTTCGTCTCTTTCAATCGCTCTTTTCTGGTAAGTTCTTTACTATGTATATGTCTTTCATGTTTCACTTTAAGCGAGGGAGCTGTAGTACCCGGCGCAAAAAATATACAGATATGCAATGATGAAATGCAATGCACAAATGTAAACAATGAAGCCGCTACCACATTTTATTTATCCCATGAGGGGAAAGGAAAATAATGACAAAACCTTTAAGAGTCGGGTTCGGGAGTTGGTTACATGAGGGGAAGACGTTAACACCCCTCATATCCGTTGTACTCAACGGGAACCATTTGAGGAATTTTGGTTTGCAAAAACAAATGTAACCGTATAAAAAGAAATAAATTACCGCATATTGAACAGAAAAGAGAAAAAAAAGAGAGTTTTTTATTATTTGGCTTAACGAGAGAGGCTCTCGCTCCTACGTATCCCCCAAGTATAATGAGGAAGTCAAAGCTCACGTAGTTCTTCTTGAAAAGAAAGATTTTGTTTGTTGGTTGTTTTTAGTGAACAATGCTTAGGTCGCATTCCACTGATACAACAGTATGCTTGTATGCTCAACTGAGGCTTAAGCGTTTGTCTATAGCAGGGGAATGAATAATGCACTATTCATTTAAGAAAACAGTTGAAAATAGATTTGATTGCGCAAAAGCAGTTTGAAAAGCTGGTTGAGTGTGTTGAATGTTTTTTTAGGAGTTTTCAAGATTGTTTAGTGAATGAGGATAAGTCACAAACACAAGCAGTGCAGCAAGGACTGAACTATCCAGAGAAGTAGGTCACTCACCGTACATCCCTTTTTCATTCAAATAAATTAATTAAACTTTATTAATTAAAGTGAGATGAATCAGAGGCAAGCCGTTCGGCAGACACTTCCTCATTCTCTTTAATTAACAAAGTTCCGATTTAAATGGGATGAGAATAATTCACAGACACAAGTAGTGCATCAGGACTAGATTTATTCTCATTCCACTTGTAACAGAAAAGAGTTCACATTTTCAGATCATAACCAAAAGAAAAGAAAAAGAAAGGTAGAAGAGAGATATGCATATATGAATGCACATGAATGATATGATAACAGTGATGATGCTGGACAGTTAGATGCACAGAACAAAGTATGCATAGATAATAATCAAGTTCAAGAATAGGTGCGAAATAAAAGATCAAACATCACATAAAATATGAACTTCATTAATTAAAATGAATTAAGTCGGAGATAAGCCGTGCGGCAGACACTTCCTTAATCTTTTTAATTAACAAGTTTCCCTCCGATTGATCCGAGCATAACTCACAGACACAAGCCGTTCGGCAGGGACCCATTCATGCTCATTTCAATCGGAACTTTTCAGTAATATCACAGTTCAGACAAAGTAAATAGCATATACAATCCAATAAGTCATAGAAATCAATTGAATATCAGATGAAATATTTTTATAACTCTATTAATTAAAATAAAAAAAAATGAGTCGGAGACAAGCCGTACAACAGACACTTTCTCAATTTTTATTTTAATTAATTAGTTCCTTTTTAAAGTTCGAAATAAAAAAATAACTCTCGGACGCAAGCCGTACGGCAGGGACCCGTTTATTTTTTATCTCATTTGTAAAGAAGTTTTTCACATTTGAATCAAATTACTATTTAAAGCGTCTAAAATTAATTAAGTTCAGCAGAGGGGCAAAAACAATTATGGGGTGCAAACAGCAAAATGCACAAAGCAAACAGAAAATTAATTGGGCTGAAGGCCCATTTTATAGAGTTTCAGAGAGGGGTATGAAAAACACAAAAAGGGGCTCAGGCAGCAACATCACAAAGCAAGCAGAATCACCAAAAATGGGCTTAAGGCCCAATCTAATAAACTTCAACAGGGGTGTAAAAGCAAATCTCACAAAACCACTAAATCAGGCCTGAAATGGATCAAGCCCAAAACTCTTCTAACAAACCGGATCGGGTCAAATGGTCCAACCTGACCCGGTTTCGGTAACTGACCCAGGAGAACAAAAAACAAACAAAACCGTGTCAGCCAATCGCAGGCTGACACGTGTCCGTCTTCAACCTGCCTTAACTCGACCGAGTCACCAACTCAGTGACTCGGTGAGAACTCCATGAAAACACAGCAAGCTTTATACGGGAATCAAATAAACGCAAATAAAAACTAAATCGCGCGATTAAATACTTGAATCAAAGGGTTTTTTCATGTACAATCCAAATCAAGCAACGAAATCAGCAAATAACGTGTAAATGATTAAAAGCGAACAGATTAAAATTTAAGATCTAAAACGAAAATCGCGATTATGATCAGTTTAGGCAGAAATTAGTCAAACACGAAGCAAATACAAACAACTATGCACACGATGCAACACGAATCCAGTAAAAAAACACTCAAAATCATTCGAATCTACCTTCTTTTCTCTCGAATATGAGTTTCGGTTCGAACGAGTTTGGGACCGTTTTGCTTCGTTTCAAAACGATTCAAGGAGAAATAGATAGAGGAGGATGAGTTGAATGTTTTATCTGTTCATAACTTTTCGTTTTGATTAAGGTTTGATGATGAATTTTGATTGAAAATTTTTAGGGTTTGAGAAGGGTTTGGAGAGAGTCACGCGGCTGAAGAGAGAAAGAAAGAAGAAATGAAATTTCTGTGCTACAGTGATTCTGATCTAGGGTTGGTCACAAACCTCATCTATTTATACTATCAACTAAAAATGGGGCCTTTTTGTGATAATTGGGTTTTTGAGGGTAAAAATTGTGAAAATGAAAATGGGGTGAATTTCTAATTTTCAAGGGATAAAAAAAATGTGAAGGAGGTGAGGTGTCAAATGGTAAGTGGTTAAAAAAGAAATTGTCATAATAAAATGCAAACAAGATAGAAAAAGTGAAAGAAAAATACATATAAAATATAGAAAAATATAGAAATAAAATATAAACTTAAATACAAGGGTAAAAACTATTTTTGAATATTTTTACTATTTTTCGCCTAAAAAGATAAATTGCTATATTTTAAAGAAAATAAAAGAAAAAGGATAAATTGAAAAACAAAATCTATTTTTTTGTATTTCTTAAGGAAAATAAGAAATAATTTTCAAATAAAATATTTATTTTAAAAAGTGGAAAATTAGGGTATTACAGGAGGGATTAAAATAATGTGCTTTTAGGGATAAGTTAGAACGATTGTTATCAAATAGATAAACAAATAGAGTTAGTTTTGGAAACTTATCTTTACGGTTGTCGTTAATGGGGAATCGTCGGAGAGGACGGTAGGATTCGACTTGTCAGTTCCTCTATTTGCTTGGTTTTAAGGCGAGCCATCCTAATTTTCCTGCTCCGTATTTGTACAAAATCATCAATTATTGATTATTGCTAGAAGGAAACCGAAGATGATCCCGCCAAGTAACACTAAGGCGTTCAAATGGGTCCAGATGGACATTCTTGATGTTGTCTCCGTTTATGACGCTGAAGGTTTGGCAGAATTGAACCTGGATGTGGATCCGTCCTCCGATTGGAGAGTTCAACCAGTGAGGGACGGAGAGAGAATATGTAGCCGCTTTGAGAGTTGTTATCTTCCATTGTATCGGGTTCTCTGTGAGACGATGCATTTCTTGGAGCTTCGCACTTCTCAGTTGCATCCCCTGGCTTGGGCCTGATGACTCACTAAATGTGCATTATTTAGGCCTTTATTCTTGAGCTATTTCCTGCCAATATGGTGATCAAACCATGTTTTAATGCAATTTCATTAGTTTATTTAGTTTTGAGTCTAGAATTATGTATTAGGAGTATTTATGTAATTTTGATGTAAAACGAGTTAGTTTAGAGGCAATTTATGTCAAGGCATGTTATTTGGTCTTGGATCATTGGCATGATAGTCGCGAAACAGCATACACACAAAGAGGTTTCAATGTCATCGTCTAATAACTAGAGGCAAGACAGTTGATTCCGTACAATTAAGAAAGGTTGATAGTCAAAGCATGACCTGGCAGATGGATAAGATCAACTGTTTCTGTCCTGGCATGACAACTGTTGACAACCATGTGCTGAAAGTGACATCTCCTAGTACAAATGAAAGGAATATTCTTTATGCTTTGGGCAAGTCTTGGAGAACAAGTTGGATCAGCCCAATTGCATTAAGAGCCTATATAAGGAGATCTAAACCCTGAAGATCATTGGTCTTGGGAACCCTAAGAGAAATATTTGGTAGCCTCCATCTCCACCTTCTTCATAATTCCATCCTTCCACCATGGCTGTCTAGTGAAGCTGATAACCAGAGGTAACCAGAGTCGCGACAGTGAAGCTGACAACTTCATCCTCCCTTCTTGATTGGTTGTTCTCTCTTAGGTTTACTATTTCTAATTCTCTCTTGATGTTAGTTATGTGTAACCTTAGATCTCTGTTTGTATGCTTTACTAGGCTCACCATGAGCTAAAACTCTTGTTGTTAGAATGATGTGATATTCAATGAAAGTCTAGTATTATTTATGTGAATGATTTGTGGTGTTTATTTCATCTTTAGTTCTTATGGTTTTATATATGTTTGATTCAAGGTCTGGCCAACTTAGGATTAAATGAATGTTTATTATTATGAGACATCTAGTAGTAAATGGAACTTAAGAACTAATATGGTTAATTAGAGGATGAACACATACTTCTTTCTTAATAGCTTAGAGATAAGTGTTAAGTCCATAGTGAGAATACAAAACATGCTTTTCTGAACTGGAACGAATTATGAATGACCTAGACATAAGATTCAACTAATCCGCCGTTTCATATTTAACGTTGTAGACATACACCACAAGGAGTTTTGCTCACAGATGTCATAACATTAGTTATCAGTCACAAATGCTAGATTATTAGTTGAATGGATCATGTTTCCAACATCACTACTATTATTGATCTTTAAATCCTTTTTAATTAATTTTACTTTTGAATCTGAAACTATGATATATTTTGGTTACCTTCTTGCTCATGGATTAGAATGTGATTTTGTGTGTTTAGTGAAAATGTTCCCTTAAACAATCCTCGTGGGATCGATACTTTACTTATTACTTGCTACTTTGGACTGTGTATACTTGCACACGTTTCAAGCGAACAGGGCCCAAGTGAAAAACTTTCAATATTGGTGTGAGTGGACTTACCAGGTGTCAACTTGTATGTTGTTCTTATGTATTTTCAGAGTTCTCTAGAAATAAGTGAACCTTTCTTCTCCCTAGTCCTATGGGTCAAAAATGTTTTTCCCTGTTCTTATGTCGATAATTTGGATGGTTCTACCTCAACCTCTTGTACCTCTAAGTTTCCTTCTTCTTCAATATTGGAAAGAAAACATAGAAAAGTTGATATTGTTTTTACGGTGCTTTTCTTCTTCCTTTTCCTTTAAATTTGTTACACAAACTTCCTGTACAAGATCTTCCCATTCTTTAATGTCTTTATATGGCTCAGTTGGGGTTGCATACTCGGTATCTCCTTGTACGCGTCTCAAAAGTTCCTTCATTCTAGCTTCTACTGGAGTATAAGACTCTTCTTCTTCTTCTTCTTCTTCTTCTTCTTCTTCTTCTTCTTCTTCTTCTTCTTCTTCACGATCTTTATCTTCAACGTACTCAATCCAGTTGTTCATGAAGGTTTTATGTCTTCTAGGTCTATGAATGAATGCGTGGAAATGATCGAACGTTTCTTCGACTCTTCCTCGCTCTTTCCTAGACTCAAAAATTTTGTCAAGATTTTCATAACATTCTTCTTGACTCCATTCTTGTGTTTGTAATGTCTTGTCCTCTTTCTCTGCTACTTCTTTTAGTGACATTGCTCAAACTCAAGAAATTGATTAGTAATACAAAGAAATATATACTTTTTGTTTTTTGAAACAAAGAAGATTGTTTTTGGAGTTTTTATATTATTATTATTATTATTATTATTATTATTATTATTATTATTATTATTATTTGTTATTGTGTCTGTATTACCCAAAGATTCGCAGGTAAGGGAGGTGGATCTATATAGATCACTTAAATACCAAGCCTAATCCTAGCTAGAATCTTTTGGCAAAATTTTGTTGAATTTTTGTTAGATGTTTTTGTATTTTAATATTTTTAATTTTCCTAAATTAAAACTTATTGCCTTGTAAGCACAATCTCCAGTAACAGCGCAAAAAACTTTATCGGGTTCATGTAAGTGCACCAATTCTCTGTCAGGTTATAGTATAAAAGATATCATCTTCACCTGGATTTTGCCAATTCAACTTGCGTAACTTAGGAAATAGTTTGTAGATTGCTCTCGCTTTATAGTTTGGTTTGGTTTAAAAGTTTATTTAAATTCAAGGTTTTGAGAATACTCCATATTTTAAATTGTTTACAAAAGAGATATTTTTAGTCTTTCAAAATAAGCCTTATAAAATGTAAATAGCCACAAAAGGTGAATAATATTTTTGAGGAACTAAACTTCAAAGCTTGTGATTTTGTAAGGACTAATGCTACGTCGGTTATAATTATCTTATACATGTATCTAATAATATATTGTCACATTAATTAATGAATATGACAACTCATATGTTTCTAAAAAAAATGGCTTAAATGCATTTTTGGTCCCCTATTTTGATATTTTGACCTATTGGTCCTCCATTTTTAAAATTCAACATTTTGGTCCTTTTATTTTCAAAGTCAACATTTTTTATGGTCCCCTTATTATTTTAGTGATGTGGCATCTCAATTGTTGACATGGCAAGGCTTACCAGGAGATCTTATTTTCTGTGATTAGTTTATTTATTTATTTTTTTGGTAAAATTAGTTTATTTATTTCATATCATTTATTTTAAAGATTAATTGATAAAATTAAATAAAAAATAATAATTATTTGAAAAAAAAACCAATGATAAGTTGTAAAATAAAGAACCCATCCTCTCTTCATCTTCCTCAATTCTTCACCAACAACATCACTGCATCATCAGCATCAACTCCCTTCTAACTCTCACTCCAACTCTCAGTCTCCCACTTTTTTATTTACTTTTAATAATTAAAAGTGTTAATAAAAAAAAAGCTGCAATTTTTACTCCTTCTCATTAGTAGAATTGATATTTGAAACTAACCCATTTTGGGATTCAAAAAACCCAATTGCGGAAGAACAAAACATCATAAAGATACCAATTTTTGCTACTGTTGTTGATGTTGTCGTCAAATGGCCAAATTCGTGGTGGAGAAGAACAGTTTGAGGAAAGATATGATTTACAGAGATTGAGAGTTGGAATAAGAGTTTGAAGGGAGTTGATGATGATGCAATGGTGTTGTTGCTGAAAAATTAAGGAAGATGAAGAGAGGTTTAGGGAATTTTTAGGAATTAGGATTCTTCATTGTAAAAGCTTATAATAAGAATTTTTTTCTTCAAAAAACTCTGTTTTTATTTAATTTTATGTGCTATGTGATGTGCCAACACTTGATGTATTATAGAAAATGTTTCAACACTCAGGATGTTGAGCGGGATGTTGGCACATCTGACAGACTTGTAAAATACGTAATGGAAATAAAGAATCAAAAGCAATAAACAACACAAGTGATTTGTTAAACCAGTTCGGTGCAACATCGCCTAATCTGGGGGCATACCAAGCCAGGAAGGAAATTCACTAGTCTAATGCTATCCTTAAGCTATTAACGATTACAATCAAAGTTTAGAGAACAATCTCCAAACAAATAACAAAATATATTCCTTGCTTAGAGTAGTAGACAATAAATCCTTGCTTAAAACCTTCGGATTACAACTCAAAAACACAATCCTTATGCAAGCATCAAGGTGACACAAGCAAAGACTCACAAATAACAAGACTTAAACCCTAAAAACTATATTCTTCAAGACGACATAAGTGATCTTTTAGGTTTTGTCATCACACGTATTTATATCCTTGGAATAGCACAGGTAAATAGACTTGTCTTGGGTTTCACGTCAGTGGCTTTAATAATGACGACCCGACAAGTATAAAATGGAACCATATAAAATATTTTCATAAATGAACAATTACTTCTTACAGAAGAATTAGGGTTACAACTAATCCTTATGGTTCAGACATAGCGTGCGCCTTGGTCAGCAAGATAGGTGAGATAAAAACAAAAGAAATCTTCTCAAAGATATGGGGCGTAAATAAATCAAACTCCAATAGTTACACATGTGGGAACATCTGATAACACATCTGGTTCCAACATCACAGATGTGGACACATCTTGTAGCACATCTCACAAGTTAGTGTTTTAGAAAAAATGAGGCCAATACAAAAATACCAACAACAATGAATTGGTCCAAGTGGTTAGAATCTTGGTCTGCTTAAGCATGTAGTTAGGGATTCAATTTCTGGTCATGCGTATGCGGGAAATTCGATTAGTGTAGTACCCGGCGCAAAAAATATACAGATATGCAATAAATGAATGCAATGCATAAATGCAAACAATGAAGCCGCCACCATACTTTATTTATCCCATGAGGGGAAAGGAAAATAATGATAAAACCTTAAAAGTCGGGTTCGGGAGTTGGTTACATGAGGGGAAGGCGTTAACACCCCCTCATATCCGTTGTATTCAACGGGAACCATTCGAGGAATTTTGGTTTGCATAAACAGATATAACCGCATAAAAAGAAACTAATTACCACATATTGAACAGAAAAGGGGAAAAAAGAGTTTTTTATTATTTGGCTTCACGAGAGAGGCTCTCGCTCCTACGTATCCCCCAAGTACAATGAGGAAGTCAAAGCTCACGTAATTCTTCCTGAAAAGAAAGATTTTGTGTGTTGGTTGTTTTTAGTGAACGATGCTTAGGTCGCATTCCACTGTTACAACAGTATGCTTGTATGCTCGCTTCGGAGGCTTAAGCGTATGTCTGTAGCAGGGGAATGGATAAAGCACCATCCATTTAGGAAAAAGAAATTGAAAAAAAGATTTGACTGCACAAGGGCAGTCGAAAAAGAGTATTGAATGTTTTTTAGGTTTTCTGGGAAATTAATCAGTGAATGAGAATAGTCCTTAGTCGCGAGCCATGCGGCAGGTACTTTGGACTATTCAAGAGATGAAAGTCATGCGTCAGACATCCCTCTTTTCATTCAATAGTTTATTTAAGGCATTTTCAGAGTTTTCCAAGTTCAGAACAGAAAAAGAAAAAAGAAAGGTAGGAGAAATAATTAATGTACTGAATAATTAAAAATGCATCAGATATGAACATATAAGCAAGTAACCATGTATCAGACAAAGAGAAATAAATCATCTAACAATTATAAGCAGACAGCATAATTCAGTCAAGTAGGAAAAAGTCAATTGTAAAAAGTCAACATAAAAAAGTCAACCAAAAAGTCAACGCGAAAAGTCAACTACAAGTCAAACTAAGAAGTCAAAATCAAAAGTTGACCTAAAAGTCAAGGTCGAAACTTGAGACAGACAAGTCATGCGTCAGGCTCTGTCTCGTGGTTTCTCGAAGAAATTCTAATTTTAAAGTTTTAAAGATTTGAATTAAAAATAACTTAGTCAAAGTCATGCGTCAGTGACCATTTATTTTTAACCCATTTTACTAATCTAAGTTCCAAAAACTCCGAATTAAAAAATTAATCAGTCTAAGTCATGCGTCAGAGACTAATTACTTTTTTAATCCACTTTTTCTAATCTAAGTTGTAAAAACTTCGAATTAAAAAATTAATCAGTCAAAGTCATGCGTCAGAGACTAATTACTATTTTAATCCGCTTTTTCTAATCCAAGTTGTAAAAACTCCGAATTAAAAAATTAATCAGTCAAAGTCATGCGTCAGAGACCAATTACTTTTTTAATCCGCTTTTTCTAATCTAAGTTGTAAAACTTCAAATTAAAAAATTAATCAGTCAAAGTCATGCGTCAGAGACCGATTACTTTTCTAATCCGCTTTTCAAGTCCAATCTCAAATAGTTCTCAAAAAAAGAAAAGAGAAAGGAGGGGTGCACATAATAAGATGTACCATAAAACAGAAAAAAAAAGAAAATGGGCTTCAGTCCAAATTAAATCCAGTACAAGGGGGTGCGGAAAGTAAAACTGGGGTGTAAACATCAGCATTTCATAACCAAACAGAAATCACAAAATTGGGCTTAAGGCCCAGTCTGTAGCACTTCAACAAGGGGTGAGAAAAGCAGAAGGGGGAGGTTCAGCAGAAGCAAAATTTGGGCCAAAAAAAAAACAAACAAAATTCAGCCCAAAAACCAAAATCACCTAAACCGAACCGGACCGGGTCCAACGGGTATGACCCGATCCGGATCCACTACCCAAAATCATAAAAAACAAAAACACGCGTCAGCCAATCGCAGGCTGACACGTGTCCCAACCCTCATCTCCTTCACACGACCGAGTCAAGAACTCGGCGACTCAGTAGCAACCATGGACGAGTTACACACGCGCTCGGACGGGGATCAAACTCGCTCGAAACAGAATCAAATCACGCAAACGAATACTCGAATCAACATGTTTTTTTACATAGATCACGATTTCAGTATTAGTTTTAACAAATCAACATCATAATACAACGAAACAGACGAATCAAAAACGAGTCCGACGGTTTGAAAACTTAGATCTAAACGTTTTTCAGCCAAAACAAACAACAAAACATAATCAATAATAGTTTATTCATGAATACAAGCATAAATCAAGAAGGATTGAAGAGAAAGGGAGTCCGAAATCATGCTATATCAACCTTCTTAGCTTTGGTGACTTTCGGTTTCAGATCTGAACGTCTAGAGGCCGTTTCTGCAGATTTTCCGAGTGATTGATATAGAAATGGAAGCGGAATCGTGTTTAGATCAATCTATTTCATCATGATTTAGTGTTTTGTTGAAGGTTTTTGATGAATTTGGGTTTAGGAAAATTAGGGTTTGAGTGAGGGAATGGAGGCGCGCCGCTGAAGAAGAAAAGAGAGAAAGGTTTTTCTCTGCTACAGTGGTTTGTGAATTAGGGTTGTAATAAATGAGGTCCTATTTATAGGGCCTCATAACTTTGGGGTATTTTTTGTGATTTCTGAACTTTTGTGGGTAAAAAGTGAAAATTGGGTGAAAAAGAATTTCTAATTTATTTTAAATGAAGAAAATGGTAATAAAATGTGGTAGAAAAAAAAAGAAATGAGGTGTCATGTGGTAATTGATTAAAAAGAAATTCTCATAAAATAAAAAGATAAAATACAAACAAAAATAGGAAAAATGCAAGAAAAATACAAAATAAAATATAAAAAATTACAGAAATAAAATATAAACTTAAATACAAAAATAAAAACTATTTTTGAATATTTTTACTATTTTTCGCCTAAAAAGATAAATTGCTATATTTTTAAAGAAAATAAAAGAAGAAGAATATATTGTAAAACAAAATATCTAAACCTGTTTTTGGTATTTCTTCAAAAGAAAAAGAAATAATTTTCAAATAAAGTATTTATTTTAAAAAACTCAAAATTAGGGTATTACAGTTGCCCCTATTTAATTGTCTTATACTCGAATGCGTAAATAACCTGCGTCTTTACGTGTTCGAAGTAAAAGATAATTAAATACAAATGCCCTAATTTTGTGGCGTGAAGGTGATGTAATGATAATGAATGCATATGGAAGATGAAGGTGGAAACATACCTGGAATCACTAGTAACTGAATACGTGAGAATAAAATGATCATTACCTCTCCTCCGAGTGTGTTGACCATAAAAGAAAAAGTGAGGTCTTCTCCCCTCAGGGTGTCGGAACTCCAAAACTGATCGTTACCACTTAACTGGTGTGTCGACCATGAAAGAAAAACGAAGTCTTCTCCCCTCAGGGTACCTGAACTCCAAAACTGATCATTACCTCTCCTCCGGGTGTGTTAACCATAAAAGAAAAACGAAGTCTTCTCCCCTCAGGGTACCTGAACTCCAAAACTGATCATTACCTCTCCTCCGGGTGTGTTGATCATAAAAGAAAAACGAAGTCTTCTCCCCTCAGGGTACCTGAACTCCAAAACTGATCATTACCTCTCCTCCGGGTGTGTTGACCATAAAAGAAAAACGAAGTCCTCTCCCCTCAGGGTACCTGAACTCCAAAACTGATCATTACCTCTCCTCCGGGTGTGTTGATGACACGAAATCATATCGTATTTTTAGCTTAATTTAAGTGAATTTTAGTTGCATTTGCATATGTATTTATTTCATTTATGTCTTTTTATATTAGAATTTGATTTGTTTTTACTTTTGTTAAATAAAATAGGCCGGAGAAGAGAATTGAGCAAAAAGTGTCAAAAACGGAGCAAAAAGGGGGTGCAAAAACCCAAATTCGCGCAGCCCACAAAGGAGCCGGGCAAAAATGAGCATTGGCCCATTTAAGCCCAGTGGCGAGCGCCACTATGGTGGTGGCGAGCGCCACCCAGTGCAGCCCAAAGTGGCGAGCGCCACACAATGGGTGGCGAGCGCCACCAAATATGCAAGCCCAGTAAAACAGAATTGGCGTGACGTGGGGAAGAAGTGAACCGTCTGATCCGTTTTCTGTTCCTAATCGGATGGCATTTGGATGAGATCAAAATGAAGCTTATCTTCCCTATTTTTATGGATCGTACTAGCAAATCCCCTCCTATAAATAACAAGCTCATTTTTTCAGATTTCTACACGCCTACTTTCTTTATTTTCAGTCAGTTTATATTTCCAGTTACAGTAACTGTAACGGTATTTCCACACCGGGAATCCGTTTTCAGTTCTGTTTTCAGTTTCCTGTCAAGAATTCTGTACCGTTTATTTAAATCAAGTTTATTCAGCAATTTCTTCCAGGTTTTTATTTAATGTTTTTATTTAATTATTTATTTATGTTTAATTTAATTTTCTGTTTTTCTTTGTTTAATTTCTTAATTATGTCTAGCTAAATTTCCTAGATATCGGCATGTAAACTAATTCTCCGAAAGGGATTTAATAATGATTTAGCGCGCGTATTTATTAAACTATTTTTCTGATTCAAATTCCTAATTTAATACAAAGCTTTTGAACGAGAGTAAAAGAAAGCAACTAAGGTTAAAATCAATAGAGCGAGAGTTTGAGGTTTTAACTAGATAGTAGGAATTTGATATTAATCTTTGAACGAGCGAGAGCCACGTTAGGATTAATTAGAACTCATTGATTTTCAAAATATACTTTCGAAGCTAAGGTGGTAGAAAAGTGACAGTAAAACTCCTAGCTTAGAAAGTATGATTTTTATCAACAAAACGAGAGTGTGAGGTTTAGACCTTTAAATTGAGAAAGTTCTTCTGAAAAATAAATCCTTTTTCGCGCGCTATTGATTTAATAAATCCCCGATGGTTAATTAAGTTACATACCGATATCCGCTTTTATTAATTATTTAATTTCTTTAATTAAATTGCTTTAATTTTAAATTCTAAAATTCTAAACAAACCCCTATCTGATAGCCTTAGATTTACACCGTGACAACGGATTACGGTAGTTCAACTATTGGTCCCTGTGGATTCGATATCTTTTTAAAACTACACGACGAGACTGTGCACTTGCGGTCATTAAAATATTTTGATACACAAATCGTCGATCAAGTATGAGAGGCTGGTAGCCCTTATGGAAAGTGTCGCCTCCGAGTGCCCTTTGCTTCAAGACGACATCGAAGTCGTCAACTCTGTCTTCACAAGAGACTCTTTGCCATGGTATGCTGATATTGTTGATTACTTAGCAGCAAGAGTCCTTCCTCCTGACTTAACTTACCAGCAAAAGAAGAAGTTCTTTAGTGACCTAAAACATTACTATTGGGATGACCCTCTTCTTTTCAAGAGAGGTGCCGATGGAATCTTCCGTCGATGTGTCCCCGAAGATGAGGCGCAAAGCATTATCACTCATTGTCATTCTGCGCCCTATGGAGGACATGCAAGCACTTCCAAAACCTGTGCTAAGATCTTACAAGCCGGCCTCTTTTGGCCCACTCTTTGGAAAGATGTTCACGCTGCCATAAGGAGTTGTGATCAGTGCCAACGCGCTGGTGGCATCTCTAGGCGCGATGAAATGCCTCAACATGGCATCCTTGAAGTGGAAGTATTTGATGTATGGGGGATAGATTTCATGGGACCATTCCCAACTTCTTTTGGAAACAAATACATACTTGTGGCTGTTGATTACGTATCCAAATGGATCGAGGCTGTTGCCTCTCCAACTAATGACGCCAAAGTAGTGATTAGATTGTTCAAAAACCAGATCTTCCTTAGGTTCGGTGTGCCGAGACTTGTCATCAGCGATGGTGGCTCCCATTTCATCTCCAGGATCTTTGAAAGATTGTTATCTAAATATGGGGTCCGACACCGTATAGCAACTCCCTATCACCCGCAAACAAGTGGGCAGGTGGAGGTCTCCAATAGGGAGATCAAGCAAATCCTTGAAAAAGCAGTTGCAACCTCTAGGAAGGATTGGTCCTTAAAACTGAATGAGGCACTGTGGGCATATAGGACAGCCTATAAGACCCCAATTGGGACCACTCCCTTCAAGCTCGTTTATGGCAAATCATGCCATCTGCCGGTGGAACTGGAACACAAAGCTTATTGGGCTATCAAAGCCCTCAATTTTGATTACACCACCGCCGGTAGGAAAAGGACCTTGGATATCCATGAGTTAGAAGTGCTTAGGTTCGACGCCTATGAGAATGTCAGAATCTATAAGGAAAGAACAAAGAAATGGCACGATAAGCGTCTATCTAGGAGAGAGTTTAAGATAGGACAGTTAGTACTTCTTTTTAATTCAAGACTTAAACTCTTTCTTGGAAAACTTCGCTCGAAGTGGTCAGGCCCCTTTACAATTTCCAAGACATATCCTCATGGGGCGATTGAGATAAAGAGTGACTCTGGTGATACATTCACAGTTAATGGGCAGCGGTTGAAACATTACAACCTTAAGGATAGTGACACCACACTTACAAATTTCAACCTATCCGCCCTGTCCGCTGTCACGTGAACTAAGTCACCGTCTTTGAAGTCGAGCTAACCGACTTTAAACAAAGCGCTTGGTGGGAGGCAACCCGCTGATTTTAAATTTAATGTTTTCTTTTTTTAGTTCATTTCATTTTGCAGGTAATAAAGAGATAGCACGCTCGACGACTTTACAAGTTGTGAAAGCTTCACTACTCAGGTCGTACCCTTCCAAGCTCACCTTTAGTCGTTGCATTGGGGACAATGCTCGATTTAAGTGTGGGGGAGGAAGCTTTATCGCTTTCCCTTTATTTTTCAGTCATTTAGTTTTGCATGCATAATAAAACCTTAGGTTAGTTCACTTAGATTGAATTGATTTTGCGTGTTGGCTTTGATATCGCCTGATTTTCCCATTTCTTGAGCCATACAAAACTTTTTTTGTGAAAAGCAAAAGTATTGAGTTTTGATGCTTGGTATTGATTGTTTGAAAGTATATAGGTTGTTTGCACTATCTAGGCTAATTTGTGGAATTTGGGTAACGGTTAGATAAAATCAATACCGTTTTAACACCTTAGATTCCCTGAAGTGTGTAAAATTGATTTGAGTACTAATTTTGACAAAGCTTTGCACTTGAGTTTTAATGAACCCTTAGTAGTTTATCTAGCAGTCGGCACCGTCTCAAGGCACAAACTAAGTGGGAAACCGAAGAATATAAGTGAATGATCTTGATTATAAATGTTATAAATACTATTGGTTGATTCCTTGAAATAATCGATGAAAATTCAGCAAATGTTGAAACATGAGGAAGGAAAAAAATACCATAGTATAGAAACTCATTAGTAGTTGGTTCAGAGGTGTCTGATTCTGAACTTGGTAGGGCGGGTTACGATCCGATCCCCCGCAACTGCGAAATGGGTAAAGCAAATAGGGGTTACCAGACTTATGTTATCAGCACCCCTCGCTATATGATGATCATAATCACTAACAGGTTTCCTACCATGGGCGTGTACAAGATAACGGGCTTAATGTGATTGCGCTAGAATGAAAAGGGGGAAGAAAACTTAGGTGAGAGGTAGAGTCAAGAGGAAATGCTTCAGGTCTGTTTTCACATAACGGGAATCTCTCGTGTCATTACAATATTCTTGTTATTTGCACTGTTACCTGATTTTCATGGCTTAGCCGGCAACCACGTACGAGCAAGATGATCGTGTCATGTGTCTTTACTTATACCATGCGATTCACTATTCTCTTATGCTTGAGGACAAGCAATGGTTCAAGTGTGGGGGAATTTGATGACACGAAATCATATCGTATTTTTAGCTTAATTTAAGTGAATTTTAGTTGCATTTGCATATGTATTTATTTCATTTATGTCTTTTTATATTAGAATTTGATTTGTTTTTACTTTTGTTAAATAAAATAGGTCGGAGAAGAGAATTGAACAAAAAGTGTCAAAAACGGAGCAAAAAGGGGGTGCAAAAACCCAAATTCGCGCAGCCCACAAAGGAGCCGGGCAAAAATGAGCATTGGCCCATTTAAGCCCAGTGGCGAGCGCCACTATGGTGGTGGCGAGCGCCACCCAGTGCAGCCCAAAGTGGCGAGCGCCACACAATGGGTGGCGAGCGCCACCAAATATGCAAGCCCAGTAAAACAGAATTGGCGTGACGTGGGGAAGAAGTGAACCGTCTGATCCGTTTTCTGTTCCTAATCGGATGGCATTTGGATGAGATCAAAATGAAGCTTATCTTCCCTATTTTTATGGATCGTACTAGCAAATCCCCTCCTATAAATAGCAAGCTCATTTTTCAGATTTCTACACGCCTACTTTCTTTATTTTCAGTCAGTTTATATTTCCAGTTACAGTAACTATAACGGTATTTCCACACCGGGAATCCGTTTTCAGTTCTGTTTTCAGTTTCCTGTCAAGAATTCTGTACCGTTTATTTATATCAAGTTTATTCAGCAATTTCTTCCAGGTTTTTATTTAATGCTTTTATTTAATTATTTATTTATGTTTAATATAATTTTATGTTTTTCTTTGTTTAATTTCTTAATTATGTCTAGCTAAATTTCCTAGATATCGGTATGTAAACTAATTCTCCGAAAGGGATTTAATAATGATTTAGCGCGCGTATTTATTAAACTATTTTTCTGATTCAAATTCCTAATTTAATACAAAGCTTTTGAACGAGAGTAAAAGAAAGCAACTAAGGTTAAAATCAATAGAGCGAGAGTTTGAGGTTTTAACTAGATAGTAGGAATTTGATATTAATCTTTGAACGAGCGAGAGCCACGTTAGGATTAATTAGAACTCATTGATTTTCAAAATATACTTTCGAAGCTAAGGTGGTAGAAAAGTGACAGTAAAACTCCTGGCTTAGAAAGTATGGTTTTTATCAACAAAACGAGAGTGTGAGGTTTAGACCTTTAAATTGAGAAAGTTCTTCCGAAAAATAAACCCTTTTTCGCGCGCTATTGATTTAATAAATCCCCGATGGTTAATTAAGTTACATACCGATATCCGCTTTTATTAATTAATTAATTTCTTTAATTAAATTGCTTTAATTTTAAATTCTAAAATTCTAAACAAACCCCTATCTGATAGCCTTAGATTTACACCGTGACAACGGATTACGGTAGTTCAACTATTGGTCCCTGTGGATTCGATATCTTTTTAAAACTACACGACGAGACTGTGCACTTGCGGTCATTAAAATATTTTGATACACAAATCGTCGATCATGTGTTGATCATAAAAGAAAAATGAAGTCTTCTCCCCTCAGGGTACTTGAACTCCAAAAATGATCGTTACCACTTCACTGGTGTGTCGACCATAAAACAAAAGAGTCTTCCCCCCTCAGGGTCCCTCAACTCAGAAAAACTGATTCTAAAAATGCTCCACTGATGCTTGATGTGTCTTTGAGTAAAGAAAACTGGCGGGGAGTCAAAATTGAATACTCTGCCATTATCTTTGACAAAATTCACAAGACAACTGCTTGAAAACTATTTTGCTGAAGAATTTAATCTATCAATCGACTGGAGATAACCATCTCGAACAAACCACTGGAGAACGGGTCTATTTAACTTTTTTGACTGGGAAAGTTGTATGTAGACCAATCTGCTGTAGGTAACACTTGTCGGATTATTTACTGGGGAAAGGATCATCAACCCTTTTTGGAATGTGTAGAGTGAAAATCCCTTCGATAAGGATGAAACTCTGTTGACCAACTTGCTGAACATCAGTGATAGGGGTAAAACCAAATAAATTCACTGGGGATGTTTAAAGATTCACCAATCCTTCTTGTCAAAATATCGTGGTTCACCAACCATCTTGCTGAAAATGCGGTGTTCCAACCGACTTACTGGGATGAACAATTATCAACTGCCTCACTGGGGAAAGAAACGATTCCTCAACCTTTCTCATTGAGAATATGATGCACTGACTGACCTGCTTGGGGATGACACTTTGTTGACCAATTCATTGGGGAAAAGATTCGTCAACCCTTCTTGTTGAGAAATTACAATTCAACCGTCTTGTTGGAGAATTAGGTCAGCAGACCTTTGTTACTGAACAAGAGATCCAAGTTCGCAACCTGTTAAGACAACATTTTAAACATGTACTTCATGAATGCATGATTGTGCACTTCTATTGCCTAAATGCAGAACTAATGCAGATGAAATATCTGATTATATGCAAGATTTGGTGTGATTCTTTTTATGCATGAACCTATATGCGTGAATGCATGAATATGCATGAATTTCTGAGTTTGTTTTGAGGAGAGTTTGAATTTCCCGGCACCGAGAATTTTGAGTAACTCCATTGAGATAAAAGTCTTGAAATGTTGACTGTGGTTATGGAATAAACATTCAGTCAAGTTTCCCAAAGAGGATAGCAACTTTCTTCATGAAATGGAATCGAGGGATTGCCATGACTTTCTGTGTCGGATTGGGGCAAATTAATATATGCCGCTGGTTTCCCTTTAGATGTTTAAAAATCAAAACAATTTGTAATCTTTTCAAATGCTTTTATTTTTCACAATGTTTAAATGCTTTATTTGTTAAAAATGAATAGCACAAACGTATGCAATTAGAACATAAAAGCTAGCAGAGACAATATGATTGAAAGTGGAAATTTTATTCATTGCGCAAAAATGCGGAAAGTTTTTACAACTGGATGCTAATCCCTCAATGAGGTGATTGCAAATTGAAACTAAGATAATGGCAATGAAAAATAAATAAATTCCATGGAATCATAACAAAGTTGTCCTTCTCCGTGAGCTCGACATCACAATATCCTGCTTTTGAGAAAGGAAATTGAACCAATCTTTTCCATCTGAAGCTTCGCCTTCACGTTGATCAAGTGACGCAGTCTTATGCCTTCTTTTTCTTTTTTTTATGTCTCATTTTTTGTATGAACCGCCCTTTCAGGTTTTCGATCCACCGAGACGCCCTCTTTTTTTACTAAGCCGCCCTTTCAGGTTTTCAGCTTGACGGGCAATTATTTTTTTTTATTTTTTTTTATTTTTATTTTATCATTTTTTTAGGCGTAGTACTTCTTGACTGCGTCAGAGTTCACTGGATGTGCAAACTCTTCACCGTCCATAGTTGCAAGGATTACTACTCCACCTGAGAAGGATTTCTTTACGGCAAATGGTCCATCATAGTTAGGAGTCCATTTTCCTCGTAAGTTTTTATGAACGGGCAGTATTTCTTTCAACACCAAGTCACCTTCCTTGAATTGTCTTGGACGGACTTTCTTTTCAAATGCTATCTTGACTCTTTGCTGGTACAATTGATCGTGACACAAAGCTGTCATTCTCTTTTCTTCGATGAGGTTGAGCTGATCAAGCCGATTCTGAACCCATTCTGCTTCGTCGAGTTTGACATCTCTCAAGACTCTTAACGAAGGAATCTCAACTTCTAGTGGTAGTACTGCTTCCATACCATAGACCAGAGAGAAAGAGGTTGCCCCTGTTGAAGTGCGTACTGTGGTTCTGTATCCATGAAGAGCATAAGGAAGCATGTCATGCCAGTCCCTGTAAGTCTTCACCATTTTCTGAATGATCTTCTTGATGTTCTTATTAGCTGCTTCAACGGCGCCATTCATCTTGGGCTGGTATGGTGATGAATTGTGATGTTCAATCTTGAACTCAGCACACAACTCTCTCATTGTCTGATTATTCAAATTGCTGGCATTATCAGTGATAATCTTGTTAGGAACTCCGTAGCGACAGATTATCTTCCTTCTGATGAACTTAGAAACCCCTTTTCTGGTGACATTGGCATAGGATGCTGCTTTGACCCATTTAGTGAAATAGTCAATAGCGACCAAGATGAAGCGATGACCATTTTCCGCCTTTGGTTCAATCATACCAATCATATCTAGGCCCCACATAGCAAAAGGCCAAGGTGCCGTCATAACATGCAGAGGAGTAGGTGGAACATGAATCTTGTTTGCATAGATTTGGCACTTGTGACACTTTCTAGCATAGTTGATGCAATCTGCTTCCATGGTCAACCAGTAATAGCCCGCACGGAGAATTTTCTTTGCCATGGAGTGTCCGTTTGCATGGGTACCAAAAGCTCCTTCATGAATCTCTTCAATAAGCATGTCCGCTTCTCTCTTCTTTACACAACGGAGAAGGACCTTATCGTAGTTTCTTTTGTATAGCACTTCCCCATCTAGGAAGAAACCAGTTGCTAGCATTCTCAAAGTCTTCTTATCTTGCTCAGAAGCACCGGCAGGATATTCTTTGTTTTTGATCAAGTTCTTGATATCATAATACCAAGGTCTTCCATCCTTCTCTTCTTCAACTGTTAAGCAATAAGCGGGCTTATCTCTGCGCTCAATTGCTACACGAGGCACATGATTTGGATAGCTTACTTTGTACATGCTTGACAAAGTAGCTAAAGCATCAGCCAACTGATTCTCTTCTCTGGGAATATGATGGAAAGTGATAACATCAAAGTACTTCGTCATTTCCATAATATGATCCCGATATGGAATTAAATTAGGATGACGAGTTTCCCAATCACCTCGGATTTGGTAGATAACTAGAGCAGAATCTCCATACACTTCTAGGTTCTTGATTCTCAAATCAATTGCCCCTTCTAAACCCATAATACAAGCCTCATATTCGGCAATATTGTTGGTACAGTCAAACAACAACTTGGCTGTGAATGGCGTGTGAGTATTACGAGGAGAGATTATAACAGCACCTATACCATGTCCCATAGCATTGGACGCTCCATCGAATACAAGCTTCCACAGAGATCCTGGTTCAGGCCCTTCATCATCGCCAATGGGAGGTTTTTCACTCAAAGCCATGATATCTTCATCAGGAAAGTCAAAGCGCACAGGCTGATAATCATCTAAAGGCTGGTGAGCTAGATGCTCTGCTAGCACACTTCCTTTGATAGCTTTTTGTGTGACATACTGAATATCGTACTCAGACAACAACATCTGCCAACGGGCAATTCTTCCGGTTAAAGCAGGCTTCTCAAAAATGTATTTGATAGGATCCATCTTGGTGATTAGCCTAGTTGTATGACACACCATATACTGTCTCAAACGGCGAGCAGCTCAAGTCAAAGCACAGCAAGTCTTTTCAACTAGTGAGTAATTGATTTCACAGCTAGTGAATTTCTTGCTCAAATAATAAATTGCATGCTCTTTCCTACCAGTTTCATCATGTTGTCCAAGTACACACCCCATGGATTCCTCTAGCACATGTAGGTACAAAATCATCGGCCTTCCAGGGACAGGTGGTATCAAGACTGGTGGCTCTTGTAAGTACTATTTAATCTTTTCAAATGCCCTTTGGCAGTCTTCATTCCATTCAACAGCCTGATCTTTTCTCAATAACTTGAAAATTGGTTCGCAAGTTGCGGTAAGATGAGAAATAAACCTAGAGATATAGTTCAATCGTCCTAGGAAACCTCTGACTTCTTTCTCAGTCACTGGTGCTGGCATATTCTGAATTGCTTTGACTTTATCGGGATCAACCTCAATTCCCTTTTCACTGACAATGAAGCCTAACAATTTGCCAGATCTGACACCAAATGTACACTTGTTGGGATTCAACCGTAACTGATACTTTCTCAACCTTTTGAACAATTTCAGGAGATGTACCAAGTGTTCTTCTTCTGTTTGAGATTTAGTAATCATATCATCCACATACACTTCTATCTCTTTGTGGATCATGTCATGGAAGAGAGTAACCATGGCACGTTGATATGTTGCCCCAGCATTCTTCAAACCAAAAGGCATCACTTTGTAACAGAAAGTTCCCCACGGGGTGATAAATGTGGTTTTCTCCATATCTTCAGGCGACATTTTAATCTGATTGTAGCCGGAGAAACCATCCATGAAGGAAAAGATCGGGAAACGAGCTGTGTTATCCACCAATACATCGATGTGAGGTAATGGGAAATCATCTTTCGGGCTCTCTCTATTCAGATCCCGATAATCCACACACATGCGCACTTTACCATCCTTCTTCGGGACTGGTACTATGTTAGCAATCCATTCAGGGTACTTGGCCACCGCAAGGAAACCCGCGTCAAACTGTTTTCTGACTTCTTCGCTGATCTTGAGAGCCATGTCAGGTCTAGTTCTTCTCAAATTTTGCTTTACCGGAGGACATTCAGGCTTGAGCGGAAGCTTGTGTTCAACTATGTTGGTATCCAAACCGGGCATATCTTGGTATGACCATGCAAACACATCCACATACTCTCGAAGCAGCTTGATCAGACTCTCTTTCACATCTGGCTGTACGGAGGCACCTATTTTGACCTCTTTTTTATCCTCTTCAGTCCCCAGATTGATCACATCCACTGGTTCCTGATGAGGTTGAATCATTCTTTTCTCTTGATCCAACATTCGAGCTAACTCTTCTGGTAATTCATAGTTTTCCTCTCCATCCTCTTCAGCTTGATTAATTGGGAGATCGAAGTCATGAAGATTTACAGCACTGTTATGATTCATGGATTCATTTCTGCATGATTTAATTTATTGATTTAGATTTGAATGCAAAAGTGTTTTTATGAAATGCAAGAAATTATTGCCATTTTTATAATTTATCTTTTTAAAACTGTAAAAAGAAGAATAAATAAGACAGAAATTGCACAAGAAGTACTTTTTTCATTAATTGCAAATTAAACATTAAAACAAAGTGGCCCTACAAGCACGACCATTTGTTCTGGGCTGAACAAAGATGTTTTGAAAGGAAAACAAATTACTTTGAAATAAAAACAACTTCAGGGATTCCAACAGCTGTCCAATGCACTGTCTCTGGAGAACACTGGCGCACCCAATCCTGGTTCTTTCCAACAACCTCGTTGTCATCAACCATAGCAATATGACCATCAACACGGTAACCAACACTACATAAAGTATCTTCAATCCTTGGAATCTTGTCTTGTACCTTTTTCTGAGTTGCTATCCCTTTGGACGACTGATAACCCAAACCGAAGCGATCCTTCTTCTCAGACAAAACCAACATCCGCCCCAAACCAGTAGGAAGTCCTTCTTCCAAGGCTACCTTCAAGCTTTTTAAAGAAGTAACGGATTTCTTTTCTTTCCAACCGTCACTTTCAGGATTTGCAAGGGTGACACTCGCGATTTCCAAAGCTTGGAAAGAAATTTCTACAGCACCTTCATCATTTTCAACATATTTGAACGAGGTCAACTGGCTCACCTAAGTATCCTCTTCACCAGACACAATTATCAATTTGTTATTGGACACAAACTTGAGCTTTTGATGGAGGGTAGAAGTTACAGCACCAGCAGCATGAATCCATGGTCGCCCCAACAAACAACTGTAAGATGGATTAATATCCATGACTTGGAAAGTTATATTGAACAGTTGTGGACCAATAAATATCGGCATCTCTATTTCTCCAATCACCTCTCTTTGAGACCCATCAAAGGCTTTGACAATCAAATTGCTTGGCCTTAGTGTCGGTCCAAGCAGAGAAAGTTTCATCAAGGTGGATTTGGGCAAAACATTCAATGAAGAGCCAGTATCAACCAGAACTCGAGCAATGTTGTTATCCTGACACCTCATAGAAATGTGCAGAGCTCTATTATGTGTATACCCCTCAGAAGGTAGCTCAGCTTCAACAAAACCCAAACACCTACTAGCTGTGATATTGTTGACCACCCCATCAAACTGATCGACTGTGATGTCTTGATTAACATGGGCCATATTCAGAAGTTTCAACAATGCTGTTCTATGGGCCTCAGAATTCATCAAGAAGGACAGAATGGAGATCTTGGAAGGTGTCTGGTTCAACTGATCAACAACCTTGTAATCACTCTTTCGGATAATTAGGAGAAATTCATCAACCTCCTCTTGCTTACCCTTCTATTTAGACGACTCAACACTAGTGTCAACAGCCGGTGAACTCTTAGCAGGTGATGGAGAAGATGTAAAAGCATTCTTTGCAGATATTTCTGGAGAGTATACCCTACCAGTTCTTGTTATCTTACCGGGCCCATCAATACAAGTCACTCTTTGTTCAGGAATCACTACAGGCTTCCCCTGTACATGAGGAGATGTACTATAATTTCACGGAACAACCTTAGTGCTTTCATAAGGAAACGGTGCAGGTATTTGAATGATAACAGGCTCTTTTTTGCGACAAGGAACCTCTATCTCCAATTTCCTATACAAGATCTCAATCGGTCCCACACTCTTCTCATGCCCATGCTGATCAACGGTGGCGACCAAATCTTCCTTCTTTGAATAACCCACCTGTACTAGGCCTTGGTCCATCAACTGTTGCAAACATTCTTTCAACTCCGAACAATGATTCGGATCATTCTAACATTCTTCACAATCAGGATGCAGGTTCACGAATTCCTCATAATTCAACAACATTTCTCGGACAGAGGACAAAGGAGTTTTTATCAACGAAACATCCCTTATCAGATTTCCGCCACTCTCAACACAACTCACATTGCCTGTTGGGTGCTTAGGCAATGGATCATTGGTCACATTGGGCCCACTTTCTTTAAAAGACAAATCATTTTCATCAATCAGATCTTGTACTTTGTGCTTAAAAGCTCTGCAATTATCAGTATTGTGACCCTCAGTACCAGCATGATAGTCACATTTTGCATTTGCATCATACCAAGTAGGGAATGGTGGGACCATAGCCCTCAAGGGTTTGGGCATCACTTTACCACTATGAACCAAATAAGGAAGCAATTGATTATATGACATAGGGATTAGATCGAAAACCCTACGAGCTGGTGGAGGATTCTGTTTCGGTGGTGCCTGTTGATGGTGTTGAGGCACTAGATTCATTGGATTCTGATACTGATAATTGGGAAACTGTTGGTGTTGAGCAGCAGCTAAGTATGGAATGGGAAAGTAGGGGAATTGAACAGGTGCTGTAGGCTGTGCTCGACCGCCCCTCGAAGATATGGCGTTAGTTTCACCTTCCTGTTTTCTGTTAAAGCCACCACTAGGCTTTCTTGCATTATTACTTTGTGAACCAGCAGTAGATGGAATCTTCCCATTCTTGATCCCCATTTCGACCCTTTCACCAACTCGAACCAGATCGGCAAAGTCGGAGGAGGAAGTACTTACCAACCTTTCGAAGTAAGTCCCTTGTAGAGTATTGGTAAACATGTCCACGAGTTCCGTCTCCAAGAGCGGAGGACGTACTTGGGAAGCTAAGGCTCTCCACCTTTGAGCGTAGACCTTGAAAGATTCACCCTCCTTCATAGTGGTATTTTGGAGCTGAGTGCGGCTTGGAGCCATATCCATATTATACTGGTAATGTTTGATAAAAGCATTGGCCAAATCCTTCCATGAAAGGATGTTACCTTTTTCAAGTTGCATGTACCAATTGAGAGGCACATCAGCCAGACTGTCTTGGAAACAGTGGATCATCAGCTTGTCATCATGAGCATAAGAGGCCATTTTTCTGATATACGTAACCAGATGATTCTTCGGGCAACTCAAACCCTTATACTTCTCGAAATCAAGCATTTTGAACTTTGGAGGAAGCACAAAATCATTAACTAAGTACATCTTCGAGAAATCCAACGGATCATTACCTGTTTCTACCAGATTTAACCTCTCCTCTAGAGCCTGATATTTCTGTTCCAAATGAGGAGCAGAATCAACCTTTTGCTCATTAACCTGGGGTGCCATTCCTTGGTATGCAAATCTAGGCCCATGATGGTCAGGACCTTGATAAGCATCCCTAGGATCCTCAAATGCGTCTTGATTTAGATCAATCACCTGTTGTACCGTGCTGACCCTAGCAGGAGTTTCAACAAGTGGAGCAGAAGTCGCCGCCACATATCCTTGCGGGACATAACCCTTAGGTAGACCAAAAGTAGGCCAATCATAACTAGCAGAGGCATTTCCTTGAGTAACAGTAACTGCAGGTGCGGGAACCTCAACCATCCTTGGTTGCATATTCATATTAGCCAACATCTCCAAGACCTGATCTAGCTTTCCACCTAACTGGGTCATTCTTCCACCCAACTGGGTTACCTGTCCACCCATCTGGGTGACCTCAGCCTAGAGCGCATCGTGCTTCTCTTGCCAATTGTCCATAATGTGATGAGCAACTCTTCTTGTAAAATAACGGTGCCGGGAAGGTAGCTGTTGGAATGAATGAATGAAAATGAGAGTTGATCCATGAAAATGCATGCAAAAATATTTATATATGTTTTGTACATTTTGTTTTCATTTTTGGGAATATTTATTACATATATTTTTTAGCGCGTAATGGTCATAAGCAATTAAGGACACAAGCAAAACACGAATCGGCACTTCTAGAAACCCCAATAGCATAACGACTTTGCGCAAAAATATCCTCAAATCTCATAATCATTACTAATTGAAAGTAAATACACGCATTGTTACTCAAAAGTCATCATAATCATTCATGGATAGAGAAAGTTATTACAAGTTTTGATAATCATAAGAAAATATTACAAGCCTTGTCAGAGTACAGAATAAGATTATTACAAGCCTTGATAAACATAAAGATAAACTGCAAGTATTGCGAGTGCAATGAATTGCTGCAAGCCTTACATTTTACATCAACATTACAAAGTATTGCGACGACCCTCTGAGCTTGCTCGAGTTCTAGCTTATAACCATCCAATAACTTCCTGAACCTTCTGACAAACTTGACAACTCTCCTATCAGCTGTCCCGACGCAGAGACCAATTTCAGCATCATCCAGGCTATCAGGCAGTGTACCAATGAAGTCATTAAAGAGTCCTACCAGCTGACCAAAACATTTCCCTACTGCTCTCGCCCGATGACAACTCATGATGACATTCCTTGCACTTATCTCAAGCAATGCTTCTAACTGGCCACGCAAATCTCCCACATCGAAATTATACCGCTCGTCTTGTTGATCTATGGATCTTTGAAGTATCTCGAGGCTTCTTTCCATTTGAACAACCATATTTCCTTGCTCTTCAAGAGATTTCTCGAGCTTTTCCCATTTAGTCCTCTCGATCAGTAGAGCCTCCTCATATTCTATCCTGTCTGCTTGGAAAGCCTCTTCCATTCCTCTTTTTTCAGCCCTTTCTTTCTTTAAAGCTCTCATAGCATTATCTAACTGAACTTGACATTTTCTTTTCACATCGTTTTGGGAAATCAAGGCTTTTTGGCCGGACACTCTCAACTCTTCTTTAGCTTTTTCGACTTCAGCTTTCTTCATTTGGAACTCCTCTTCAAGCATTTCTCTCATCCTCTTTTCTTTCTTTTTAGCAACTTTATCCGACCTTTCTTGTTGATCCTTAAACCAAGCTGTTTGTTTATCTATTTCTTCTTGATATTTCTTGCAATGCTCTTGAGACTTGTTGTATTGCTCACGATACTTGCTGCATTCGGTAGACAATTCTGAGCTCTTTTCTCGCAGGCCTTCAATCATTGCCTTCACAGTTTCATCTTCTTTAATGGGGTTAGTAGCAGCTGGAACTGGTCTTTCAAACGGAGCAACATCAGTAAATGGCATCCGAATCTCTTGGACCCGCATTTTCACCCAATCAGTGTACTCCACAGTTGCCTTGCAATCTTTCTTACCCATTTCCTTCCTAGTGAAACGATTCCAAGCTCTCTGGATTCGAGCCCATAAGTTTGGATCGTCTTCCACCTTTTTCAGAATAAACCCCTCCAAATCACTGTCTTTAGGAACATCAACCAGATATCCTAATTGACGAAGAGCCAAAGTAGGGTTATAATTAAGGCAGCCTTTAGTTCCAATGAGAGGGACATTGGAGAAGGAATCACATTTGAACAGAACCAAAGGGAAATTTCGTTTGCGATCGTACAACCGGATATCCTTTTCTGTAAGTGCACTGAACTTCAAAGACCATTTCACACTATCATCAAACACAAAAGGTCCTTTGTCAGGAAGATGCAAATTTAACCATTTCTGAATTAGAGGCGCACAACAGATAACCTGACCCCCTCTCTTTGTTCCACGCCTATCATGTACAGAGTAAAGGAAGTCAGCCAACAAAGTAGGGATAGGATTCCCACTCACAAAGACACCAACAGCTGAGAGATCAACAAAGTCTTCTTCGCTACGAAACATCACTAAACCGTATATCAAGAGAGCAAAAATAGCATTGTGGGCTCTCCAATTACCATAATTCAAGGCTTGTTGAGCTTTGGCCTTTAGTGTATCCTTAGAAAAACCAATCAACTCATTCTTCTTTTCATGAGACGGCACAACATCAAGGTACAAGGCTTTAGCAACTTCTTTAGCCGTAGGAACATTCCGCACATAACAAGCATGACCTTCCATTTTAAAATTCAAGAGGTATTCAAATTCCTCCAAAGTCGGGAGTATCTGAAAATCTTGGAAAGTAAAATAATGGAGCTGAGGATCATAGAACTGAGCAAGAGTAACCAACTGCGATGTATTAACCTTTGTGTTCAAAAGATCTAGAATTGACCCATAATTAAGCCGGATGTTGTCCCTCTTCATATTAGACAACTGAGCTTCCCAAGCCAACAAATGATCCACTTTCGGAACCTTGAAGCTAAAGGAGGTAGTGCCTCTTCGACCTGTCACCATAGTCCCTAATGCTTATGACCTTACTTTCTTTTAATTCCCTAAAAAGAATCAAAATGTCTGTTTTATGAGTATATCAACAAACATAGAATTGATGCATGAAATTATGTATGCATATCCATGTATATGATCACAGTAGCATAATTGTATCAACTGGCGAGCTTGATCTCAAAGTCATAAGAACTGGGTTCTTTTCAAAATTGAATCTCTGAGGCCAAAGTTCAAAGTTACCTGTAACCCATCCCTCTCACATGTTGTTCTAGGTTGACACAGTTCCCAAAATCCTCGATTACTTTTCCCAAAAGCAACCTCATCTGAGCGAGATTATAACGCCAACTGGATGAGTCAACATCATAACCTCGACACGGGTTCTAAACGGTGGTCCCTAGACAAAAGTTTCGGATACCTAGACTGGATAAAAGGCCCCAAGAGTCCTGGACCCCACATGGAAAAAACTGAACCCAAATCCATGCGGCAGAGAGCCCAACCTTTCCACGGGAATCTATTCCGAGCGGAATTTTCACACCGGAACTCAAAGTCACATGTCAGAGAGCCCAATGCAAAAATCCCTCAACTAATCCTAAGTTTCTCTCCGGTCCGGTGATGAACCATAGCACACAGTAACCAAGAACCAAGCCATAAAGGCAAAAAGAAAAAAAAGGAGTAGAAGAGAAGACAAAGCCAGCAAATCCAGACAGTTCAATATTTTGCGGTAATGTAAAAGATAGGACAGATACGGCTAACCTGGAATAAGCAAACCAAAAGCTCCAAATTAGGCTTAACTCACTAATCATCTGTCCCCAGTGAAGTCGCCAGCTGTAGTACCCGGCGCAAAAAATATACAGATATGCAATAAATGAATGCAATGCATAAATGCAAACAATGAAGCCACCACCATACTTTATTTATCCCATGAGGGGAAAGGAAAATAATGATAAAACCTTAAAAGTCGGGTTCGGGAGTGGTTACATGAGGGGAAGGCGTTAACACCCCCTCATATCCGTTGTATTCAACGGTAACCATTCGAGGAATTTTGGTTTGCATAAACAGATATAACCGCATAAAAAGAAACTAATTACCACATATTGAACAGAAAAGGGAAAAAAAGAGTTTTTTATTATTTGGCTTGACGAGAGAGGCTCTCGCTCCTACGTATCCCCCAAGTACAATGAGGAAGTCAAAGCTCACGTAGTTCTTCCTGAAAAGAAAGATTTTGTGTGTTGATTGTTTTTAGTGAACGATGCTTAGGTCGCATTCCACTGATACAACAGTAAGTTTGTATGCTCGCTTCGGAGGCTTAGACGTTTGTCTGTAGCAGGGGAATGGATAAAGCACCATCCATTTAGGAAAAAGAAATTGAAAAAAAGATTTGACTGCACAAGGGCAGTCGAAAAAGAGTATTGAATGTATTGAATGTTTTTTAGGTTTTCTGGGAAATTATTCAGTGAATGAGAATAGTCCTCAGTCGCGAGCCATGCGGCAGGTACTTTGGACTATTCAAGAGATGAAAGTCATGCGTCAGACATCCCTCTTTTCATTCAATAGTTTATTTAAGGCATTTTCAGAGTTTTCCAAGTTCAGAACAAAAAAAGAAAAAAGAAAGGTAGGAGAAGAGAGGAATGCAAATGCATGAATACAGATGACATATAATCAATGTACTGAATAATTAAAAATGCATCAGATATGAACATATAAGCAAGTAACCATGTATCAGACAAAGAGAAATAAATCATCTAACAATTATAAGCAGATAGCATAATTCAGTCAAGTAGGAAAAAGTCAATTGTAAAAAGTCAACATAAAAAAGTCAACCAAAAAGTCAACGCGAAAAGTCAACTACAAGTCAAACTAAGAAGTCAAAATCAAAAGTTGACCTAAAAGTCAAGGTCGAAACTTGAGACAGAGACAAGTCATGCGTCAAGCTCTGTCTCGTGGTTTCTCGAAGAAATTCTAATTTTCAAGTTTTAAAGATTTGAATTAAAAATAACTTAGTCACAGTCATGCGTCAGTGACCATTTATTTTTAACCCATTTTACTAATCTAAGTTCCAAAAACTCCGAATTAAAAAATTAATCAGTCCAAGTCATGCGTCAGAGACTAATTACTTTTTTAATCCGCTTTTTCTAATCTAAGTTGTAAGAACTTCGAATTAAAAAATTAATCAGTCAAAGTCATGCGTCAGAGACTAATTACTTTTTTAATCCGCTTTTTCTAATCCAAGTTGTAAAAACTCTGAATTAAAAAATTAATCAGTCAAAGTCATGCGTCAGAGACCAATTACTTTTTTAATCCGCTTTTTCTAATCTAAGTTGTAAAACTTCGAATTAAAAAATTAATCAGTCAAAGTCATGCGTCAGAGACCGATTACTTTTTTAATCCGCTTTTCAAGTCCAATCTCAAATAGTTCTCAAAAAAAGAAAAGAGAAAGGAGGGGTGCACATAATAAGATGTACCATAAAACAGAAAAAAAAAGAAAATGGGCTACAGTCCAAATTAAATCAAGTACAAGGGGGTGCGGAAAGTAAAACTGGGGTGTAAACATCAGCATTTCATAACCAAACAGAAATCACAAAATTGGGCTTAAGGCCCAGTCTGTAGCACTTCAACAAGGGGTGCGAAAAGCAGAAGGGGGAGGTTTAGCAGAAGCAATCACAGAAAAAAAAAAACAAAGTTTGGGCCAAAAAAAAACAAACAAAATTCAGCCCAAAAACCAAAATCACCTAAACCGAACCGGGTCCAACGGGTATGACCCGATCCGGATCCACTACCCAAAATCATAAAAAAACAAAAACACGCGTCAGCCAATCGCAGGCTGACACGTGTCCCAACCCTCATCTCCTTCACACGACCGAGTCAAGAACTCGGCGACTCAGTAGCAACCATGGACGAGTTACACACGCGCTCGGACGGGGATCAAACTCGCTCGAAACAGAATCAAATCACGCAAACGAATACTCGAATCAACACGTTCTTTTACATAGATCACGATTTCAGTATTAGTTTTAACAAATCAACATCATAATACAACGAAACAGACGAATAAAAAACGAGTCCGACGGTTTGAAAACTTAGATCTAAACGTTTTTCAGCCAAAACAAACAGCAAAACATAATCAATAATAGTTTATTCATGAATACAAGCATAAATCAAGAAGGATTGAAGAGAAAAGGAGTCCGAAATCATGCTATATCAACCTTCTTAGCTTTGGTGACTTTCGGTTTCGGATCTGAACGTCTAGAGGCCGTTTCTGCAGATTTTCCGAGCGATTGAGATAGAAATGGAAGCGGAATCGTGTTTAGATCAATCTATTTCATCATGATTTAGTGTTTTGTTGAAGGTTTTTGATGAATTTGGGTTTAGGAAAATTAGGGTTTGAGTGAGGGAATGGAGGCGCGCCGCTGAAGAAGAAAAGAGAGAAAGGTTTTTCTCTGCTACAGTGGTTTGTGAATTAGGGTTGTAATAAATGAGGTCCTATTTATAGGGCCTCATAACTTTGGGGTATTTTTTGTGATTTCTGAACTTTTGTGAGTAAAAAGTGAAAATTGGGTGAAAAAGAATTTCTAATTTATTTTAAATGAAGAAAATGGTAATAAAATGTGGTAGAAAAAAAAAGAAATGAGGTGTCATGTGGTAGAAAAAAAAAGAAATGATTAAAAAGAAATTCTCATAAAATAAAAAGATAAAATACAAACAAAAATAGGAAAAATGCAAGAAAAATATAAAATAAAATATAAAAAATTACAGAAATAAAATATAAACTTAAATACAAAAATAAAAACTATTTTTGAATATTTTTACTATTTTTCGCCTAAAAAGATAAATTGCTATATTTTTAAAGAAAATAAAAGAAGAAGAATAAATTGTAAAACAAAATATCTAAACCTGTTTTTGGTATTTCTTCAAAAGAAAAAGAAATAATTTTCAAATAAAGTATTTATTTTAAAAAACTCAAAATTAGGGTATTACAATTAGGAGGGAAGAATCCACATTATTTGCCTCACAGGTTCCCCAAAGGAAATTATTAATCCCTAATGGCGGTGAAAACTTCGTATCAACATCATGCTAACTGGATAAAAAGACCACAATGAGTGTTTGGAAAACCTTTTGATGGTTAGTAATCATAAAATGAAAACACTTTTTTTTGAATAAAAAATGAAAACACTTAAGACTTGAGATTATTAGTATATAGTTGATCAAAGTTAACTGTAAAAAATCATAATGGCATATAATGTGAAAATTTTATATATGTATTGATGTACATTAATAATAAATCTACAATATACATAAAAGACACATTCCTCATGCAAAAAGTACATGTGTATTTTTCCATTGATTATGATGACGTGTCATTTAACTTAATACAAATGACAATTTGATTTTATGCCGATGATGTTTCGATTTTATATTTATGTTTTATAATTATTTTGTCAGTTATAAAAGAATTAAATTAAATCAAATAACATTACAATATCAATTTTATTTCTCATATACATATTTTTCAGTTACGTAAAAATCATAATTATTTCAATAAAACGTCTTATATTAAACTAAATTTTGTGTTTTTTTTATAATTAAATTTTTGTGTTTCTAAAATTCACTATAAATATAAATTATATTTCCACAACAACTGTACAATTTCATTTCATATCCATCTATATATTTTGATGTTTCTTATTTACTTAAGTCAAATACAAATTGACTCCCAAAATTAATTAACTATCGGAAATCAACTCAATTAATGAGAGTTCGAATGTTGTTGTTCCTGTAATTCTTTGCGGTTTGTTGGAGATTTGGCTCACAACAACCAACAATTTTCATTAGACATGATACTAATGGATTCTATTTTGACAAGAAAAATTTACACTCTTATAATCACTAATATTTTATTTTTTATAAATGAACTAGCAAAGTTAGGAACGTACCAAAAAAAAACTAGTAAAGTTAGGAGAAATTAAAGTATCCCACCTAAGTCGGCACCTCTCAACCACCTAACTAAGCTAACAAATTGCTAATATTATTGTTTTTTATAACAACCCAATAGTTTTTGTGCGTTATTTTTAATAATTTTCTTAATTTATTATTTATCCAATGGCCTATTTTATATGTATAATTATATTAATTAATTATTTATTGTCATTAGTTATCATATTTTTCAACTAAGTGAAGGTTATCTTTTAAAATAAAATTGTGATATATATTAATATGTCAATCGTACTACTGGATAATTATAAGTAGTGATCCATACTAGTTGAAAAAGAAAGAAAAATGTGTTGTAATGAGAGCATGCTTTGGTTATTGTTGTTACAAGCTATCGGGAGTAGTGGAGCAATTTGGATATACACGTACCACCCACACCTCAATATATAATAGGAAAATGCTAGATAGAGCAAAAGTTTTCTCACGAATCTCTCGCGAATGACCTGTAACTATTATTTAATAATTAAATAATTAAATTCAATTGAACTTGTTCTGTTTTTCTCTAATATTCTTCATCTTCCACAGTCACTCTCCAACAACAACACTCATATATTATTCTCTCTGTTGTTATCTTCCCAAAGCAGAGCCTACACTGTTGTTCCTCTAATCTCCATTGTGTGTCAGTCATCGGATCATCTTCATCGCCATTTTTTGCTATTATTCGTCGTCAATCATTTGTTATCAGGTTTTTCACCATTTCTATTTTCTCCATCGTCATTGTTGTTCTTTTGCCTTCAATCCCTTGTCATCATGTTGTTGTTGCCGTCCTTTGTTCTCCGTCGTCCTTAGGGTAATTTTGTCTCAATATCAAAGTTCAAAATGGTTGTTAGTTGAGCAATGGGTGTGGGTGATGTGTGTCATGAGCCAATTTAGGGGACTGAACTTACTTGTATATTTATGTTGAACTTGGTTAGTTGTTTGCTCTGTTCTACTTTCCTATCACAACAAACAATGAAGTTTTTGTTCTATTATCACAACTTGATAGATGAAAAAGTACAGCCACTACCGCTTATGAACAGTGTTACAATGGTGGTCTTCGTTACAGTTGAGCGCTTTTAAGCGGCGTCCGCACAAAAATAAATGCAACTAATGTTTTTTATTTATTTATTTTATAGAAAAGTTGGGTGAGTGGGTCCACTTTATTTCGGGAAGTAGAATTCGCTGTATATAGCAGCACTCGTTATATAATAACTGTTCCCTCTTCCTATTTATCACTACTATCTCATTTGCTTTTCCAATTATTCATATAAATAGTCTCGTACTCTTATCAGTCTGATATGTTCCTTTTCATCTCTACTCCAGCCTATTAAACATTATGTGAAATACTTTTCTTATTTCTACTAACATCTTGTCCCGGAGCAATACGTAAGACCAACAAGACTTTAAGCCTTTGAGCGGGTAGTCGTAGTCTACAATCAATATCATCGGAGAGAAAGCTTTTATAAGGTAAGAGCTTATATTCTGGCACAATCATATGAACGATGAAATCATAGGGTAGGATGAAGGTAGAGTTCTTATCAGATAATAGATAAAAAGTGTAGTACAAATAAAAATATTAATTAAAAGGAGAATTCTACTTTTGTCAAAATCCATTGTATTGGTACTATAAGAATTTTAACCAATAAAAATGTAAATTTTGTCCAAGTGAGCATTTATATTTTATATTTTATTAATTTTAATAATAATAATAATAATAATATGACACGTGTCAAATAATTATTGGTCATCATGTTTAATGTACCGGTACATGACAATTTCTCCATTGTACCGTAGCATTCCCCTTAATTGTTGAATCTATGATAGTGATGAATTTATGAGCCTATGTGCGATGGAAAGTTTATTATACATATTACTTGTTGAACATAGTGTTTGAAATAATATCACTTGTTGACTATTGTGCTGATTTCTAATGCAAAAGTATAATTTAATATGGTTTCATTTGATGATGTTTATAATGAGCATAGCATATCATATAGTTGTGTCTAAGTGCCAAATGGGGCATTAAGTGATGAATGAGGCAATTTATTACTATGTGTCAAATCGGGCGATCTTAATAATAACTGCTAAATTGGGTGATTTGCCTTTAAGTTCTAAATGGGGTGATTGAAATTATTATATCAATTGGAGCGATATCTGAATCATAAGAACTATTTTGAGGGACTAAAATATCCATTTTTTATAATTTTTTTTAAAAATAAGGACTATTATATACTTCAACATTATGGAGGACTTATATTACCATTAAAATTTAATAGATACTAAACTTGAAAGAACATGATTTTTTAGAGATTAAAAACATATTCAACGCTACTATAGTTTTGCATATATTTTAAAAGAGAAAAAATATTTGAGGTTGTTGAAAAAAAGATAGAGAAATATAAATTGAAGTTGGAGAAAAATTATAGGTATAACAATATTATTAAATTAATACTAAATAATAGCTTAGAAATAAGATAAGTTTATTTTACTTGATAATTGAAGATGTTATGAAGAAGGTCAGGCCATGAATTTAAGGTCATAGTAATATCTCCAAAATTTAAGATTGAACAAAAAATATCTATATTAATCTTTTATACTTTATTGAATTTCATTATAATCATGTTAAAGAACAAAGGCACAACTACAAGGTTCGTAAAAATATATAGAAAAAGAAAAAATAACAAATTATTGGTGGCAACAAAAATAACATTTGATTGAAATTAAGTGAGGGCCAAGCCCCACGTATATGTCTTCCCAGGTCCGTCCCTGCAATCACATACGCCTTTTTCGGAGAAAAATGGCCACTTCTTACAATAAGGAGTTTCAGAACCCGAGCACAAAATTTCTTTACAATCAGGATTTTCCTTACACATAATTGCTGTGATTAAGGAAAAAATAGAATTAAAATGTTACTAAATAAGATAAAATATTATGTAGGAAATAACTATGAAAGATAAACAAATTACTTACTGTCAAGGATCATTGCATCAACAAATAAGGAAAGAAATACAATCATAACATAAATAAATTTAACAATTTTGGCCATATTATGTCCTTTTAGCATGTAAAAAATAGAACACGGTTTCATCATTTTATAATTTTTAAAGCTTGTTCTCACTTTATATACATTAAATAATTTTAGCAATTTTAGAGTTGTAAAAAAGAATTATTATTAAATGTCTCTTAATTAAATAAAAGGTGAAAAAAAAACATATTATTAAATGTCTCCTAATTACATCAAAGGGTTATGTACATAACAAAAAGGTCATTTAGTAATAAAAATAGGTCATTTAGTAATAAAAAAAAGGCCATTTAAAAATTTACCAATCAAAATAATTCGTGCTTTTACAATATTATTCTATAACCTTTCATGACAAAGAAGGGAAAATAAAAAATTAGGAAAATTTTGTTGGATTTCATGTAATAATTAAAATTTAATATTATTTTCTCATGAGAGCATGAAAAATTCATAATTGGCAATATGCATACTTGGATTGATGGAAAGGTGATAAATATGAAAATGATAGTAATCTACTTTATATTTAATTTGGTTTATTTTGTTCTTACTTAGTTGGGTGGTAAATAGGGATATTAAAAAAATATATTAGAACCTAAGAGTTGTGTGCCCCAACATCCCAAGGGAAACCTAGGCTTATAATCTAATTTGTTTTATATCTATAGATTATAATCGCTCTCCGTTGAAAAGTGTGGAGAAATTTTAAGCTTAAATACATGAACAGTAGCTAAACATATATACATCAACACTTATTTTGTTGATATCATAGAGCGTGGTGCACGGGAAACCAAGTTTCCAAAATACCAAAAAAAAATAGAATGCGTTTGATTTGCTAAATAATAAGGGATTGAATATGACAATATTTATTGTACCTTGTTTGATTTAAAAATTGCTTATAAGATTGGATAAAATAGGTAGCAAGGAAGTGGTGGAGCCAGAAAATTTATAAAGTCCGGGCAAAATATCAACCTAAAACAAAAAATTTAATTTTGCAATAAAATTTTTCAGTTTTGATAACAAAATCTCAGTTTTGTCTTAAATTAATCCTTAAGAATTTCAGTTTTACTCTAAACTAACCCTTAAAACACCAAATTTTTTGTCTTGCAATGAAAAATCTCAATTTTAAACAAAAAAGTTCAATTTTGCCATATATTAATCACTAAAAATATCAGTTTTACCTAAATTAACCCCTACAATACCAAAAAATTCCGACCGAGCCCGGGCTAGAGCCCTGGCAGCCCATATGGTCAATCTGCCCATGTAGCAAGGGACATGACAAAATCATGAACTTTTGTTCTTCACTAAACCACAGGACAACTTTTTGACAACAATACAACTATAAATAGATATAAAAATACCCTTTTTATTTTCAAATATAAAAAATATTATCTCCCTATCTCTCTTCGATACAATTTTGTCGTGTCCTATACTATCTTGTTTTGTCATGTACTATCCAGTACTTACTATTTTCCGAATCAAACGCACTCTTAAACACCTTAGAATTCACCATAAAAATTAACTAATTTTTTTTTTCGCGCCCCCTAACAATCCGGCGCCCCACTACATTTCCATTTTTACCCTGCTCGCTATGTAGGTTAACGCATACATTAAATAGCAAAACCTAGGAAAATACGGTTCCCCTGCTACACAACGAATCTTGTTCGCTCTGTAAGTAGTGAACATGTCGGCAGTAAAAAAATGCAGTCTCCCACATAATCGTGCCTGTGCACCAACCAATGAGAATTCATCAAGAATTCTATAAATAGGACACATCTGTGTTATATATTTGTCACCAAATTTTTCCACTCATTCTCTATTTTTCTTTCTTTGTTTCTTGTGTGTTTTTGTGTAAGTTTTGTGTAAACGGCCGCATAGTCCGTCGTCGATTGCTCATACCTCTCTCATCGATGTACTTTTGTGATCACAGTCTAGAACGGTATGGTAATCGACGATGGACCTTTTGTGTCCTAATTGAGAACGATATGAGTAATCAGATTGAGGGAAACACCCATCTTAAAGGTGGAGAGTAGTAAGGGGAGAAGCTGAAAAGCGTCAGCAATCTGCTCTCGTGCATGGAAACTATGGATACAAACTATGTATTCCAAGCTCGATATTGGATCTTTCTCAGCTAAGTGTGAAACTAAAATTTCATGTTAAACCCGTCTTCCCATTTAACACCTTGAAGATGAAAGTGGGGTGGGAACTTAACCATTGTACACCTCTACTCAACTCTTCTTTGTATTCATTTTGTAAAAACACTTGCATTCTACTTTTTGATGCATATGACAAAACTGTTCGCATGATAACAAGGGAACACTTACACCGTTCGCTTCGTACATAGTGAACGGGATGGGACTCCAAAGACAGTCTGCCATGTAGTGAAACGTGAATGCCATGTGACCAATTTTGATTGCCCACATAGGAGAGAGTCACATGTTAATTAGGTGGGATACTAGAAAACAGTATGAGTAATCGAATTGGGTTGTGGTGACATTAAATTGACTGAGAAGGGCTACTTGAGAACGATACGAGTAATCGAATTGGTAGGTGGTGACATGGAAGTAACAGGGAAGCAAGCTTGAAGGGCTACTCTGTATGATTACAATATGAGTATCACAATCATACAGAGCAAGCTGAACATAAGAGCTTTATGAGCTTTCTCATCTACCCTTTAATTAGAAATTATTAGAAGTAGAGACATATGACAAACTGTGTAAACTGATATAACTTTTCTGTTTAATGTATTAATAAAATAGTTTATATTCACCACTCCTTTCTATCTATCATGTTGTTAGCCCATATTTTGGTTAAGTCAAAATATGCCATAAATTTTCATTTGAACACATTAAATGACTTCAATTATGAAGAGTAATGTCTTCAAGAACAATAGAGAAGATAATAAATTCTTTTCTTTAATATGAAAGTTAAAGGTAATGTGTTTAAGAATAAGAGAGTTCTGATGGAGAGTATCCATAAGAATCAAATTGGTTTTTGTCTTATTATTTAGCTGAGAAGGATAGAGAGAAGACAAATAATAATAAGTGGTTTGCCTTTGAATTACAAAGACTTTGATTCAGATGTAGAATTACTCGAAATATATTGATTCTAACTTAGAAGATTATCAGCTTTCACTAGAGTCTCGAGTTCGATCCAATGCAACGGTCCATTCAAATGAGCGGTTACCAATGGACGAGGCTGAGGATTAGGTGGCATAACACGCGTTGAATGGACAATTTATAGAGGTTATTAGGCAGTTATTTTGTTCTTCAATAAATACTAGTTCATTTGACGTAATCAGGATCACAATTTTCCCCTACTAAAATTCCTTATACACTCAAAGTATCCAAGCGTTCGAGAGAAATGAGTAAACAAGCCAAATGTATGATTTTGTGATCAAACTCTTTTAATCAGAAATTTACTTTCTTTGCATTTTAATCAAAGTCATTTATATTTCGTCATTTAAAACCAAACGTGTTCATTGCAATTAATGAACATTAACATTTTTACTCTTAAAACAAAGAATGGACAAACATGTATCAAGATTTACTAGTTGATTCTTCAAGCAATTTAAACTAGCGGTTGTTTACCAAAAATCATCGTAAACAAATTGCCACGCCCAGTGGGACCGGTTTTGTGCATTTATGTTTGTTTTTTTTTCAAACTTTTTATGGAAAAAGAAAACTTCTGGGAAGAAGTTACATTGTTGGTTTGGAATTGTTATTCAAACTTTTGTTGTTTAGTGTAAGCATTTGAGAAGTGGTTATATCAAACCAGAGATGGTGAGACCTAGAACCAATAACGCTAATTACAATAACAATAATCAAGATCTATGATCGACGATTTGTGTATCAAAAATATTTAATTGACCGCAAGTGCACAGTCTCGTCGTTGAGTTTTAAAAGATATCGAATCCACAGGGACCAACAGTTGAACTACCGTAATCTGTTGTCACGGTGTAAATCTAAGGCTAGTATTTTTATGGGTTTTTAGAATTGTTTAGAAATTAAATGAAATTAAATTAAAGACTTAAATTAATTAAAAGCGGGATATCGGTATGTAACTAATTAACCATCGGGGGTTCGGTAAATTAACGGCGCGCGAAAAAGTATTTATTTTTCAGAAGGACTTTCTCAATATAAAAGTCTAAACCTCACACTCTCGTTTTATTGATAAAGACCATACTTTCTAGACTAGGAGTTTTACTATCACTTTTCTACCACCGTAATTTCGAAAGTATATTTTGAAAATCAATAAGTCCTAATTAATTCTAACGTGGCTCTCGCTCGTTCAAAAATTAATATCAAGTTCCTACTATCTAGTTAAAATCTCAAACTCTCGCTCTATTGATTTTAACCTTAATCGCTTTATTTTACTTTCATTCAAAAGCTTAGGAGTTTTAAAATTAGAAACTTGAATCAGAAAAATAGTTCAATATTTGGCGCGCCGAATCATCACTAAATCCCCTACGGTGAATTTAGATTACATATCGATATCAAGAAATTTAGCCGGACATGGAAAAGTAAATAAATAAATTAAAACAGACAATTAAACAAAGCATATTAAATAAGCAATAAATAAAGCGCATAAAAAACCTGGTAAAATACTGAATTGGAATTGACTTGAATAAATTCTTGAAGCAACCGATACAAAATTCTGAATTAAAAATTGTAATTTAAACTGCCTAAAAGCTATGTACAAGGCATGGAAAAAGAGAGAGTTTGTGTTCTATTTATATAAAAGATATCCTTGAACTGATAAGCTCCTTCGTCCCCACCAAAATAGAAACAGATTAGATTGGATCGCGTGCAATTCTCCCAATCAGTTGGGAATATCCACATAATTGAAGGAGTGGCGGGCGCCAATTTGTGTGGCGGGCGCTGGAATTGTTGTTGTTTGATATATCATTCACACACATATATGTGTGTACGTGTGATGTGATGATGAGTTGGTGGTGGGTGCCATGTGTCATGTGGTACCCCACCCATGTGGCATGTGGTGGTCCACCACTCAGCAGGTGTTGTTCTTTTCGTTCATTTTTGTCTATTTTTGATCCAATTTCCTTTGTTTTCAGCTCAATTTTATTTTCCGACCTGTTTTATTAAAATATTTGAAATAGAAATAAATACCGGCATAAAAAGAGACGAATGAATTAAAAACATATGAAAATGCATTTAAAGTTCATGTAAATTAAGCTAAAAATACGATATGATTTCGTGTCATCAAATTCCCCCACACTTGAACTTTTGCTTGTCCTCAAGCATAAAAATAGTGAATCGCATAGCACAAATAAAACGCATGACACGATTACTCTACTCATACGTGGTTGCCGGTTAAAGTGTGAAAATCAAATAACAATACCAACAACAAAAACACCGTATTGACACAATAGACTCCCATCACATGAAGACAGACCTGAAGCATTTCCTTTTGACTCTACCTCTCACTTAAGTTTCATTTCCCTTTTTCATTCTAGCGCAATCACCTTAAGTTTCATTTCCCTTTTTCATTCTAGCGCAATCACATTAAGCCTGTTATCTTGTACACGCCCATGGTAGGAAACCTGTTAGTGATTATGATTATCATATAGCGAGGGATGCTGATAACATAAGTTTGGTAACCCCTATTTGCTTTACCCACTTTGCAGTTGCGGGGGATCGGATCGTAACCCGCCCTACCAAGTTCAGAATCAGACACCTCTGAACCAACTACTAATGAGTTTTTCTATACTATGATATTTTTTTCTTTCGCATGTTTCAATATTTGTTGAATTTTCATCAATCATTCTAAGAATCAAACAATAGTATTCATAAACATTTATATTCAAATCATTCACTTATATTCTTCGGTTTCCCACTTAGTTTGTGCTTTGAGATGGTGCCGACTGCTAAATAAACTACTAAGGGTTCATTAAAACTCAAGTTCAAGACTTTGTCAAAACTAGTACTCAAATCAATTTTACACACTTCTGGGAATCTAGGGTGTTAAAACGATATTGATTTTATTGAACCGTTACCCAACTTTCACAAAATAGCCTAAAAGTGCAAACAACCTATATACTTTCAAACAATCAATATCAAGCATCAAAACTCAATACTTTTGCTTTTCACAAGAAATTTTTTGGTATAGCTCAAGAAATGGGAAAATCAGACAATAACAAAGCAATACGCAAAATCAACTCAACTTCATCATGAACTAACCTAGGGTTTTATTATGCATGCAAACTAAATGACTGATGTTGCGGGGATTTTGGGATTTCCACCACTAACATTGACCTTTCATTTCCAAAGAGGGAAAAGTGTCAAAAACCGTTTTAAAAAGAGAGATTCTAAGCTCGGGGGTTAGTTACGCCTAGGGAAGGTATTAGCATCCTAAACGTCCATGGTACTCCATGGCAACCTCTAATTTATTACTTTTTATTTGCTTTTATGTGCTTAAGAAAATGAGGGAGAAGTTTGTAAGAAATGGAGGGAGAAGATGTATAGAAAGAAAAGTGTGTGTGCATGTGGAGATTGGATTGAGAAAAGAAGGTTATGACATAAAAATAAATTTAAAGTTTTTACCTAAACTAATCGTGCGACTATTTTGGTTTTGGACTAAAGAATTTTTATTAGATAGAGAAGAAGTTGTTTATTTGTTTTCTACTTTTTTTTCTAAAGAAAATTACTAACGCGCCTCTTCGGAAATGAAAGTTCGTTTTTTTTCTTGGTTTTTTTAGCGTTGTGTGTGATGTGTCAAAAGTGATAAAGTCCTACACTATTACAACCAAATCGAATAATTATTACAACCATATCGAATCAAATGAAAAAATAATAAAAGGCAATAAAAATGCAAGCGGAGAAATAAACATGAGTATGAAATGCACTTACGAAGAAAGAAAATAAAATGTCACATATTGATGAGAAGTGTGTGTGTGAAAATGCAATATGAATTTTAATGTGAATGTGACAAAGGATGAAAAATGCAAAGAGCACAAAGTCATAAAAAAAAACATCGCACATGAGCAAACACTTTTAAAACTAGCGAGAAAAAAATGAATCAATTAACAAGCATGAAAGAAATGAATTTAGGCCAAAAAAATGGTCCTTAATTATTAATGCTAAGGCTAGAGCTCAATGATTTTATAAAGCAAAATATTGTCTCTAACTTGCATTTTTAAATGGTGCATTGTCCTAATCTAAATGCAAATGTATATATGCATGTAAAAAAGGTAAAGTGAAGTTGTAGTGTAAAATATCATGTAAAAGTATGATGCAGTGTAATGTAAAAATGTAGCATATGATATGATGTAAAATGTGGTGTAAAGTGACATGAAAATGTTATGTAAAGTATGATGCAAAAATTTGAATATGAGACATATATCATGAAAGAGCAAATAAAAAAGATAATCAAACATATGCAAAAACAAAACAATGAGAACTTAAAAATAAGCTAAAATATTAGTGTAAGAGTTTAAGCTCAATAAGCTTAAAATAAGCTATTGTCCCAAACAAACACTTATTGAATAAGCTAGTACTAACACATAAGCAAAATAAGTACCTAACAAAAATTAAGATGAAATAAGTCTCAAAAAAGCTCCCTAAATATTTATGTTAAATTTGGACTCAATAAATAAACTATTGTCCCAAAATCAATTATTCAAATAAGCCAAAATCAATTATTCAAATTAGTCAAAGTCAAGACCAGATAAGGAATTCAGTGTGGACTAGCGCGCGTGTCCTACCATGCGTCATCGCCATCAAACGCGTTCATGTCAGATCAGACGGCCTTGATTCACGAATTTGATCAAGCGAACAGGATTGCAAAGATAGATCAGACCGCCATGTTTTAAAGTTGCAGGATCGGCGAGACACCGTGTTCTCCTTCTTCTCCGGCGAGTCCAAACCAGTCTGGCGGCCATGGAAAAAGCAAAGAACATACATATTCTTCAAATCTTCACCTAATCTTGCGAAATCTATGTCCATTCCACTCGTTTTTTCATGCTGAATCTAAATCCAGCCTCTGTTTTCACCATAGAAGCTTGCAAACGGCCAGAATAGGCGCACGAATGAACGGAGAAGGTAAATGCGAGAACTCGTTTTCAGACGAAATCAAACGAAAATGATGATTGGGAAGGGGTCGACGTTGTTACAGGAAGCGAATCCACTATCAATATGCTTCGTTTAGTGTTCGAATCAGTTTAAATGAAATTTGGATCTCAGACCAAAAATGAAAACTCCGATCTGCTCATTTTCACTTGTTTTTTTGGAAAATCTGAGGTTGGAAATGGGTTCAGGAGGGTCTAATTAACAAGAAAGGAGTTCTTGATTGTTGATCTTGGTTGATTTTGAGTTGGCCGGAGTTAGGTGTTTTTCCGGCAAAGGGGTGCTCGGATTTGGTGTTTTCCGGTGGTTTTGGAGGCGATTTTGATGAAATTAACGATGGATTAGTGATTAGAATAATGAGAGGAAGCTAATGGTATGATTAGTTTTCGATTTTGAGAAGTTTTGAAAAATGGGTGTGGTGGTTATGGTTTTCCGGCGACCGGAGGTAGATTCCGGCCTGATTGGTAGTGATTTTCAGATCAACCTCTGATTTTTTTTTGTTGTATTGGGAATTGTGAGAATTGATTGTTAATGATTGAGTGATGTGAGGTTTGTATTTATAGGAGAAAATTAGGTTAAATGATATTTTTGTAATAATGTGGAAAAGGGTAAATAAAATAAATGGTATATGAAAAAATGAAAAAAAAGAGATGGTGAGGTGGAATGATATGAATTTTACTATTTTGGTAAACTTTGAGATAAAAAAGGTGAATATGAAATAAATTGAAATAAAATGTGATAAAATGTAATAAAATGTAAATCTTTTTGATATTTTGAAATATATTGTAATAAAATCTAAAATGCGCGTAAACTAAGAAAAAGGCTATTTTTTTTGATATTTTTGGACTTTTACACCAAAATGCGGACTATTTAAAATAAAGTGAAATAAAAATGAAATGTTTAGAAATAAAAGGAAATTTAAGAAAAAATGATAAAAATATGAAAAATGAATGAAAAATGCATGAAAAAGAAATAAAATATTTTTGTATATTTTTATGCAATAAATGCAAAATTGGATTTGTAGGTCTAAAATTGGGGTGCTACAGCTGAAAAGTAAAGAAAGCGATAAAGCTTCCTCCCCCACACTTAAATCGAGCATTGTCCTCAATGCAACGACTAAAGGTGAGAACGGAAATAAAGAACCTGGATAGCCAAGCTTTCTTAACTTCCGTTGGCGCGCGTGCTATCTCTTTATTTGCTGCAAAATTTAAACAAACTAAAAAAGAAAAACATTAGATTTAAAACTAGTGGGTTGCCTCCCACCAAGCGCTTTGTTTAAAGTCGGTTAGCTCGACTTTTGAATCCTTTAATTCAATCTGGTACCTCTTCTAGACTCACATTCTTAAATTTGTGCCCAACATCCCGAGGTTTCCATTGGAACATGTCAAACCATCTCATGGGTGTTTTCATTTTTACTTTCTTTTTTTTGGAAACAGACAAGGGTGACTTATCTAGAAAGATATTATGTCCTACATGGGCTTTTAGTTTGTCAGGAGGGACTCGTTTAAAGAGGGTTTTATCGACATTTCTTTCAACTATGTCGATTCTACAACAAGAGCTTTTCAAGGTAGGGATTTTCATGAATTGGGGCATTATAAACTCGATCTTTTCATCACCTACCTCAAAGGTACTTCCTGGGGGCTTGTAAGGAGGAGGTTCTGGTGCAATTTCTAAACATTCACCTAGACTATCATTATCATCTTTAAGAGATGGAAGGGTATGAGGATTGAGAACTTCAGAATATGTGGTTTGTCCCATCTCTATTTCTTTTATACACTCGTCAATGACGTCTAGCAGATAACAAGTGTCACCTTTAAATGGTGCTTTCATGAATTGCGTTAAAACAAATTCAACTTTTTCATCACCCACTTCAAAAGTGAGTTTCCCTTTCTTTACATCTATTAATGCACCAGCAGTAGCTAAGAATGGCCTTCCAAAAATGATAGGTGTATTAGAATCCTCCCTTATGTCCATGACTATAAAATCAGTTGGGATGAAGAATTGACCTACACGCATAGGAACGTTTTCTAGAATACCTATAGGCATTTTGACAGAACGATCAGCGAATTGTATAAACATTCTAGTAGGTCTCAACTCACCTAGCTTAAGTCTCTCACATATGGTCATGGGCATTAGACTAATACTGGCACCTAAATCGCATAGGGCCTTATCAATGATAAACTTTCCAATGACACAGGGTATAGAGAAACTTCCTGGATCTTTGAGTTTAGGAGGCATTTTATTTTGAAGGATGGCGCTACACTCAGTAGTGAGTGTAACAGTTTCGTCATCCTCGATCCTCTTTTTGTTAGTTAGAATTTCTTTAAGAAATTTAGCATATGCGGCATTTGAGTGATAGCTTCAGTGAATGGGATAGTTATATTCAACTGCTTGAGAAGCTCCACAAATTTCTTGAATTGCCCCATGCTTTTGGTCTTTTCAAACCTTTGAGGATAAGGAATGGGTGGTTTGTAGGGTGGCGGAGGCACATAAGGTTTCTCTTTTTCTTTAGCCTCAACGCCATTTCCTTCTTTCTCTATAGGTTCACTCTCTTTCTTAGTTGGTTCGTCAAGCTTTTGTTGCATGGCTGGCCACTCGGTCTTAAGATCGCTCGGTTCATCATACTGTGTTCCACTTCGCAGTGTCACAACGTTCACATGTGCTCAATTTGCTCACTATTTTGTAAGCTTTGACTGATATGTATCGAAGCATGCAAGCATGATTCGATACACAATGCTTTCTCTGGTGTTTAGAGAGAGTTAGGTGTGTATCGATACATGCAAGCATGATTCGATACACAAATGATTCTCTGCCCCTGAACACCAGTTTTTGTATCTATACAAATGAAGTGTGTATCGATACGAAATGCTCAAAATCAGTCTGAAGAAGTTTCAGGACATTTGCATCGATACAAGTATTTATGTATCGATACAAAGAACCTTAAAATCAATTTTTCAAAGATTAAAAATAGTTTTTCGCTGTCAAGTTGTTTCTAATGTTGCCAAAATATGTTCTACACTATTTTCATGAGTTTTGACAATTATTAAAACATGGGAGTGAACTGGTACACTTACATTCTCCCCCTTTTTGATAATTGTCAAAACTTTGCATAAGCTAAACTAAGCCTATACCTAATATGCAATAAAATAGCAATATGTTTACAGACGCAAACATCAAGGCTAACCATAAGCACGCTCCCCCTGAGTTGATGCCCTAATGCGTTTGATATGTTGATAATCAAGAGTTCTTTCCTTAGCTTGTGCAATCCAAATCTCTCCCCCTTTGACAATATCAAAAAGAAGAAGAGAACTTGTTAGAAGTATCAAGTATTAAAACGTTTTTAACATGTTCATATCATGCACTTACATTTATCGAAATGCACTTTATGATGAATATCCTAATCAATATAAATACGTACAAGATATGCAAGTATAATCCAATGGCGAAAAACCAAATATCATGACAACTTATGGAATGTAGAACAACAAACCAAAACCAAAGCATGAATATTGTAACAACATCGTCATTATAAAGAATTAACATATCAACATACGGGACGAAATAAACAAAACATGCAACCTATTATTATGCATGACAGTTTCATGTAACCATACCATATACATACTGAGATCATAGAGAAATGAAAGACACGGATATATATGCAATATATTCAAATAATAGACATATCATGTAGTTATCAATTCACACATAGCCATTTTACACCTATGGACTTCAAGAATTATTACTATCTTAAAGCGAAGTTTTTGGAAATGAGCAAAGTATGAATATAATAAAGCATAATGATTATGTCAAGTTGATGATAGCTAAGCAAATGTAAAGATGAGGAGAGATAAGGAATAGAGGTGATACAATTTAACCTTTCACCGTAACCTTTTATGCACTTTCCTTGAATGATGCTTCAAGTTGCCATGAGGCATAAAGAATATATAAAGTGCATATATAGAATTCATTTATTCAAGGTTAGATATATCGAGGATACCCAATTCTCCTCGAATATAAATAAAAGGATCCGTAGCAAGAGGTTTAGTGAAAATATCCGCAAGTTGATTTTTGGATTCCACATGTTCAAAGATTACATCACCTTTTTCTACATGGTCACGTAGAAAATGATGTCTAATCTCGATATGTTTAGTCCTTGAATGCAACACGGGGTTCTTTGAGAGGTTTATGGCACTTGTATTGTCACAAAAGATAGGAATCCGTTGCAATTTTAAATCATAGTCTAGAAGTTGTTGTTTTAGCAAAAGTATTTGGGAGCAACAACTTCCGGCCGCAACGTACTCCGCCTCGGCGGTTGACAAAGCAACTGATACTTGTTTCTTGCTATGCCAACTTACGAGACTATTACAAAAAAGATGACAAGTGCCACTAGTGCTTTTCCGATCTAACTTGCAACCGGCAAAGTCGGAATCGGAATATCCTATCAAAGAACAATCGTTCCCTTTGGAATACCATAAGCCAAAATTAGAAGTTCCTTTTAAGTATTTCAAAATCCTTTTCACGGCTTTTAGGTGTGATTCTTTACGGGACGATTGGTAACGTGCACACATGCAAACACTAAACATTATATCCGGTCTTGATGCGGTTAAATATAAAAGGGATCCGATCATACCTCTATACTTTGTGATTTCTACATCTTTACCTTCTTCATCCTTGCTTAGAGCACATGTTGATGCCATAGGAGTTTCCACATCTTTTGAGTCCACCATGCCAAACTTCTTAAGCAACTCAAGACAATACCTTGTTTGATATATAAATGTTCCTTCCTCTAGTTGCTTGATTTGTAATCCCAAGAAGTAGGTTAGCTCACCCATCATGCTCATCTCAAATTCACCTTGCATTAAACTAGAAAAGCTCTTGACAAGAGATGGATTAGTGGAACCAAAAATGATATCATCGACATATATTTGAACTAATAAGACATCCTTTCCTTTACGTTTAATGAAGAGAGTAGTGTCAACCTTTCCCCTTGAATATCCGTTTTTAATTAAGAACTTACTAAGTCTATCATACCAAGCCCTAGGGGCTTGTTTAAGACCATATAAAACCCTTTTAAGTTTGAAAACATAATCCGGATGTTCATCATTTTCAAAACCGGGAGGTTGTTTGACATATACCTCCTCATTAATGTATCCGTTCAAGAAAGCACTCTTAACGTCCATTTGATATAACTTGAAATTCATATTGCATGCATAAGCTAACAAAAGTCTAATGGCCTCAAGGCGGACAACCGGAGCATAAGTCTCCTCATAATCTATACCCTCCTCTTGGTTATAGCCTTGGGCTACTAACCGTGCTTTGTTCCTAATGATAACTCCGTTTTCATCGAGTTTGTTCCGAAAAACCCAACGTGTACCTAATACTTGATGATTTGGTGAAAGTGGGACTAGATCCCAAACATCGTTTCTTTTAAATTGATTCAATTCTTCTTGCATAGCAAGAATCCAATGTTCTTCAAGTAGTGCGGTTTTTGAGTTTTTCGGTTCAACTTGTGAAACAAAAGCGAAGTGACAACAAAAATTACTTATCTGAGAGCGTGTCGAAACGCCCTTGGAAATATCACCTAAGATTTTATCAATAGGATGGTTCTTTAGAGTCCGCCATTCCTTTGTAAGATCGGCTCCTCTATGTTTGTGATGATTCTTTGAGGAAGAACTTCCATCATCTTTATCGTCACGGGAAGGTGTTGACTCATCGTTTTTATCTTCCGGAGTGTCCGTCAAAGGTTGATCAATTCCTTCAACTTCTTTCTCCTTTAGAATATCCGTCGTGTCAATACCTGCACCAATAAAACTACCTTTCCCATGTTCCTACACCAAGTATAGTACCCTTGTTGTTGTCTCCATAGGTGACGTAGCCTTTCTCCTTTGCTTTAAACTCAATGAATAGCGAGGCATCACCCTTCATGTGCCTTGAACATCCGCTATCTAGAAACCATCTCCTTTCTAGATTTCCAAGGCACATTTCCTACAACAATTAAGCATAAGAGGGAGGTACCCAATTCTCATTGGGTCCTAAATGGTGAGGTAAATAGGTTATGTTGAGTTTTGGCATCCATTGTAATATGCCTTTTGGTACCAACATTTTTCTAGCTCGACATTTTGCAATGGTATGACCTTCACTACAACAATAGTGACAAATGATATGTGAGTTACCCGTCTTTTGATCCTTTTTAATATGTTTAGAAACTTTGTTTTTGACTTTCAAAGAGTTATCAAAATTTTTTGGATCAAATTCATGGTATACTCTTGGTTTTGGTGGATTTTCCACTTTGTCTTTGAGGATTTTGATATTTTTTGACAAAGTGATGCATCCATCACAACCAACTATATCAATGTCCTCATGATTTGCACTTGATCTTTCTGATAGTGATGTTTTGAAAGCTTTCAACTCTTCTTCGGTTTCGGAAACTTTCTTCTCAAGAGCTTTGTTAACTTTTATGATTTCTTTTAATCGTTTGAAAGCTTTCCTAGTTTCACTACATAGATCTTCAAATGCACTTTGCAAATCATGGTATTCTAATAAAGTATATGAGCTAGAGGGATTTAGGTTTACCTTTTTAGGAGCTTTATCTTTCTTTTTGTGATGTCGAGTGGTGAAGCATACATTAGCCATCTCGTTTTCATCACTTGAGCTAGAGCTTGATGAAGAGTGAGATGAAGAGCTACCACTCTCCCATGCAACATAAGCTTTCTTTCCTTTGCCTTTGCTCTTTCCCTTGAATGATGGAGACTCCTTTTCTTTCCTTTTGAGCTTGGGACAATCCGGCTTGAAGTGACCAACTTGGCCGCACTCATAGCATATTCTCTTTTTAGAGTTCTTGATCGACGATTTGTGTATCAAAAATATTTAATTGACCGCAAGTGCACAGTCTCGTCGTTGAGTTTTAAAAGATATCGAATCCACAGGGACCAACAGTTGAACTACCGTAATCTGTTGTCACGGTGTAAATCTAAGGCTAGTATTTTTATGGGTTTTTAGAATTGTTTAGAAATTAAATGAACTTAAATTAAAGACTTCAATTAATTAAAAGCGGGATATCGGTATGTAACTAATTAACCTTCGGGGATCCGGTGAATTAATGGCGCGCGGGAAAAGTATTTATTTTTCAGAAGAACTTTCTTGATTTAAAAGTCTAAACCTCACACTCTCGTTTTATTGATAAAGACCATACTTCCTAGACTAGGAGTTTTACTGTCACTTTTCTACCACCTTAGTTTCGAAAGTATATTTTGAAAACCAATGAGTCCTAATTAATTCTAACGTGGCTCTCACTCGTTCAAAAATTAATATGAAGTTTCTACTATCTAGTTAAAACCTCAAACTCTCGCTCTATTGATTTTAACCTTAATCGCTTTATTTTACTTTCGTTCAAAAGCTTAGGAGTTTTAAAATTAGAAACCCGAATTAGAAAAATAGTTTATAAAATCACGCACCGAATCATTACTAAATCCCCTATGGTGAATTAGGATTACATACCGATATCAAGGAATTTAGCCAGACATGGAAAAGTAAATAAATAAATCAAAACAGAAAATTAAATTAAACATAATAAATAAACAGAAAATTAAATGTGTAAAAACCTGGAAAAGAAACTGAACTGAATACTTGAATTAAACTGCTTGAAATAAACCGGTACAGAATTATATTCTGAATTAAAAACTGGAATTTAAAATGCCTAAAACTATGTACAAGGCATGGAAAAGAGAGAGCGATTTTATGTTCTATTTATAGAGAATATCCTAAACTGATAAGCTCCTTCGTCCCACAAAAATAGGAAGAGATAAGTCCTTGCTTGCTTTTAGGAGAGGAAGTAGTAACCACAGGATAAGCCTTCTACGATCCAAGAAAATAGGAACAGATATGCTTGATTCTAGGAAAAGGAGTGTGAGTTATCCGATAAGCTTGACAAAAGGATCAGACCGTCACCAGCTCCCCACGTATAGGAAAAAGTTGTTTTTGCTGGGTTTGGACTTTGTGGCGAGCGCCACAGAGTTGGTGGCGAGCGCCACCAGGCTGATTTCTGGGCTCACTTGTGGGCTGCGTGAAATTTGTGCTTTGCACCCCCTTTTTGCTCCGTTTTTGACACTTTTTGCTCAATTTCCTTCTCCGACCTATTTTATTCGACAAAACTAAAAACAAATCAAATACTAACATAAAAAGACATAAATGAAATAAATACATATAAAAATGCAACTAAAATTCACCTAAATTAAGCTAAAAATACGATATGATTTCGTGTCATCAAATTCCCCCACACTTGAACCATTGCTTGTCCTCAAGCATAAAAGAATAGTGAATCGCATAGCATAAGTAAAAACACATGACACGATCATCTTACTCGTACGTGGTTGCCGGCTAAGCCATGAAAATCAGGTAACAGTGCAAATAACAAGAATACCGTAATGACACGAGAGACTCCCGTTATGTGAAAACAGACCTGAAGCATTTCCTTTTGACTCTACCTCTCACCTAAGTTTCATTCACCCTTTTCATTCTAGCGCAATCACATTAAGCCCGTTATCTTGTACACGCCCATGGTAGGAAACCTGTTAGTGATTATGATCATCATATAGCGAGGGGTGTTGATAACATATGTTTGGTAACCCCTATTTGCTTTACCCACTTCGCAGTTGCGGGGGATCGAATCGTAATCCGCCCTACCAAGTTCAGAATCAGACACCTCTGAACCAAATACTAATGAGTTTCTATACTATGGTATTTTTTTCATTCTCATGTTTCAACATTTGCTGAATTTTCATCAATTATTTCAAGGAATCAACCAATAGCATTCATAACATTTATAATCAAAATCATTCACTTATATTCTTCGGTTTCCCACTGAGGTTGTGCCTTGAGATGGTGCCGACTGCTAGAGAAACTACTAAGGGTTCATTAAAACTCAAGTTCAAAGCTTTATCAAAACTAGTACTCAAATCAGTTCTACACACTTCCGGGAATCTTAGGTGTTAAAACGGTATTGATTTTATCTAACCATTACCCAAATTTCACAAAATAGCCTAGATAGTGCAAACAACCTATACACTTTCAAACAATCAATATCAAATATCAGAACTCAATACTTTTGCTTTTCACAAGAAAATTTTTGGTATGGCTCAAGAAATGGGACAATCAGACAATATCAAAACCAATCACGCAAAATTAACTTAATCTAAATGAACTAACCTAAGCTTTTGTTATGCATGCAGAACTAAATGACTGAAAGTAAAAGGAAAGCGATAAAGCTTCCTCCCCCACACTTAAATTGAGCATTGTCCCCAATGCAACGACTAAAGGTGAGTTTGGAAGGATACAACCTGAGTAGCGAAGCTTTCACAACTTGTAAAGTCGTCAAGCGTGCTATCTCTTTATTACCTGCAAAATAAAATGAACTAAAAAGAAAACATTAAATTCAAAATCAGCGGGTTGCCTCCCACCAAGCGCTTTGTTTAAAGTGGGTGAGCTCGACTTTTGAATCCATTAATTCAATCTGGTGCCTCTTCTAGACTCACATTCTTAAATTTGTGTCCAACATCCCGAGGTTTCCATTGGAACATGTCAAACCATCTCATGGGTGTTTTCTTTTTTATTTTCTTTTTCTTTAAAACAGACAGGGGTGACTTATCTAGAAAGATGTTGTGTCCTACATGGGCTTTTTGCTTGTCAGGAGGAACTCGTTTAAAGAGGGTTTTATCGACATTTCTTTCAACTATGTCGATTCTACAACAAGAGTTTTTCAAGGTAGGGATTTTCATGAATTGGGGCATTATAAACTCAAACTTTTCATTACCTATCTCAAAGGTACTTCCTAGAGGCTTGTAAGGAGGAGGCTCTGGTGCAATTTCTAAACATTCCCCTAGACTATCATAATCATCTTTAAGAGTTGGAGGGGTATGTGGTTTGAGAACTTTAGAACATGTGTTTTGGTCCATTTCTTTTCTACATTCGTCAATGACGTCTAGCAGATAACGAGTTTCATCTTTAGTTGGTGCTTTCATGAATTGTGTTAAAACAAATTCGACTTTTTCATCACCCACTTCAAAAGTGAGTTTGCCTTTCTTTACATCTATTAATGCACCAGCCGTAGCTAAGAACGGCCTTCCCAAAATGATAGATGTATTAGAATCCTCCCTTATGTCCATGACTATAAAATCAGTTGGGATGAAGAATTGACCTACACGCACAGGAACATCTTCTAGAATCCCTAAAGGCATTTTGACAGAACGATCAGCGAATTGTATAGACATTCTAGTTGGTCTCAACTCACCTAACTTGAGTCTCACACATATGGTCATGGGCATTAGACTAATGCTGGCACCTAAATCGCATAGGGCCCTATCTATGACAAAATTCCCTATTGCACAGGGTATAGAGAAACTTCCTGGGTCTTTAAGTTTAGGAGGCATCTTGTTTTGAAGGATGGCGCTACACTCAGCAGTGAGTGTAACAGTCTCATCGTCCTCGATCCTCTTTTTGTTAGTTAGGATTTCTTTGAGAAAGTTAGCATATGCGGGCATTTGAGTGATAGCTTCAGTGAATGGGATAGTTATATTCAACTGCTTTAGAAGCTCCATGAATTTATTGTATTGCCCTATGCTTTTGGTCTTTTCAAACCTTTGAGGATAAGGAATGGGTGCTTTGTAGGGTGGCGGAAGCACATAAGGTTTCTCTTTTTCTTTAGCCTCAATGCCGTCTCCCTCCCTTTCTTTAGGTTCATTCCCTTTCTCAGCTGGTTCATTGGGCTTTTGCTGCATGGCTGGCCTCTCAATCCTAGGGTCGCTCGGTTCATCGTTTTGTGTTCCACTTTGCAGTATCACAGCGTTCACATGTGCCTTAGGATTAGGTTGTGGTTGGCCAGAAAATATGCCTGCTGGGGCACTAGTGGAGGCTAGTTGTTGGGCCACTTGGGATATCTGAGTTTCAAGCATTTTGCTATGGGTGGCCATAAGATCAACTTTGTTAGCCAGCTGGTTAATCACCTCACTCTGTTGAGTTTGAGCTTGGATAAATTTTTCCATCATTAGCTCTAGGTTTGACTTTGTAGGGACATTAGGAGCAGCAGGGGCTCCTTGTTGAAATTCCGGTGGAATGTAGGGATGGTTCTGCCAACCTAGGTCATATGTGCAAGGGTTTCCTTGAGGATAGTTTACTTGGTCTTGGGAAACTCCTACTAAAAGTTGACATTCAGAGGTAGCATGCCCAGGCATTCCGCATAGTTCACAGTTTGAAACCACTGCAGCCACAGGTATTTTGGTTAAGCTTGCTAACTTTTGAGTTAGAGCATCCACTTGTGCTTTGACATGGTTAAGTTCGCTAAACTCATGCATACCTCCTTTCGCAAGAGGTTGCTGTAAAGGTGTTCTTGAGCTTCCCCACATATAATGGTTTTGAGCCATGTTTTCAATAAGTTGATAGGCTTCATTGTAAGATTTATCCATCAGTGCGCCACCGGCGGCAGCATCTATTATCATTCTTGTATTATACAAGAGACCATTGTAAAATGTGTGGATCACTAACCAGTCCTCTAGGCCATGGTGTGGGCAGAGTCTTATCATGTCCTTGTATCTTTCCCATGCTTCGAACAAAGACTCGTTATCCTTTTGTCTAAACCCATTAATTTGAGCTCTTAGCATAAAAGTTTTACTAGGTGGGAAATATCTTGCTAAGAAAACTTTCTTCAACTCATTCCACGTAGTGACAGAGTTGGAAGGTAATGAGTGGAGCCAAGCTCTAGCTCTATCTCTTAAGGAGAAAGGGAAAAGACGAAGCCTAATTGCATCGGGGCTAACACCATTTGCTTTCACAGTGTCTGCGTATTGCAAGAATATTGACAAATGTAGATTAGGGTCGTCATTAGGACTACCAGAAAATTGATTCTGTTGTACGGCAGACAATAATAAAGGATTAAGCTCAAAACTATTCGCCTCAATAGCAGGGGCAACAATGCTATTATGAGGTTCTTGTGAAGGAATAGCATAGAACTTAAGTGGACGGTTTTGCGGATGGTCACCCATTTTTGGTTTTTTTTTTTATTTTTTTTTATATAATTAAATTAATTAAAATGAAAAATTTATTTATTCTTTATTTTTTGAATTTTTTTTTTTTTTGAATTTTAAAATTAAATTGTTTCTATTTTTTTTATAATTTTTTTATTTATTATTTAAAATTAAAACGCCTTAGTCTCTACGGTGTAACAACGGAGTTACGATATCGACTAAATTGGTCCCCGCAACGGCGCCAAAAACTTGATCGACGATTTGTGTATCAAAAATATTTAATTGACCGCAAGTGCACAGTCTCGTCGTTGAGTTTTAAAAGATATCGAATCCATAGGGACCAACAGTTGAACTACCGTAATCTGTTGTCACGGTGTAAATCTAAGGCTAGTATTTTTATGGGTTTTTAGAATTGTTTAGAAATTAAATGAAATTAAATTAAAGACTTCAATTAATTAAAAGCGGGATATCGGTATGTAACTAATTAACCTTCGGGGATCCGGTGAATTAACGGCGCGCGGGAAAAGTATTTATTTTTCAAAAGAACTTTCTTAATTTAAAAGTCTAAACCTCACACTCTCGTTTTATTGATAAAGACCATACTTCCTAGACTAGGAGTTTTACTGTCACTTTTCTACCACCTTAGTTTCGAAAGTATATTTTGAAAACCAATGAGTCCTAATTAATTCTAACGTGGCTCTCGCTCGTTCAAAAATTAATATCAAGTTTCTACTATCTAGTTAAAACCTCAAACTCTCGCTCTATTGATTTTATCCTTAATCGTTTTATTTTACATTCGTTCAAAAGCTTAGGAGTTTTAAAATTAGAAACCCGAATTAGAAAAATAGTTTATAAAATCACGCACCGAATCATTACTAAATCCCCTACGGTGAATTAGGATTACATACCGATATCAAGGAATTTAGCCGGACATGGAAAAGTAAATAAATAAATCAAAACAGAAAATTAAATTAAACATAATAAATAAACAGAAAATTAAATGCGTAAAAACCTGGAAAAGAAATTGAACTGAATACTTGAATTAAACTGCTTGAAATAAACCGGTACAGAATTCTGAATTAAAAACTGGAATTTAAAATGCCTAAAACTATGTACAAGGCATGGAAAAGAGAGAGCGATTTTATGTTCTATTTATAGAGAATATCCTAAACTGATAAGCTCCTTCGTCCCACAAAAATAGGAAGAGATAAGTCCTTGCTTGCTTTTAGGAGAGGAAGTAATAACCACAGGATAAGCCTTCTACGATCCAAGAAAATAGGAACAGATATGCTTGATTCTAGGAAAAGGAGTGTGAGTTATCCGATAAGCTTGACAAAAGGATCAGACCGTCACCATCTCCCCACGTATAGGAAAAAGTTGTTTTTGCTGGGTTTGGACTTTGTGGCGAGCGCCACAGAGTTGGTGGCGAGCGCCACCAGGCTGATTTCTGGGCTCACTTGTGGGCTGCGTGAAATTTGTGCTTTGCACCCCCTTTTTGCTCCGTTTTTGACACTTTTTGCTCAATTCCCTTCTCCGACCTATTTTATTCGACAAAACTAAAAACAAATCAAATACTAACATAAAAAGACATAAATGAAATAAATACATATGCAAATGCAACTAAAATTCACCTAAATTAAGCTAAAAATACGATATGATTTCGTGTCATCAGTTCCTAGTACCTTCATTCTTCCGGTAACCACTATCTTTCAGATACTTCTTCAAGTTGTCATCGAAATGCCTTATCCCATTCTTTCTCACATAACGGTTATAGCGTCGAACGAAGAGCCCCATTTCCTCATCATCGGAATCCTCTTCGCTTGAGCTACTTTCCACTTGCTCTTTACCTTTAGACTTGGAGCTTGAAGTCTTTAGAGCAATGGACTTCTTCTCCTTCTCTTTTTCTTTATCACCATGTTTATCCTTTTTCCCACTTTTCTCTTTCTTTTCTAGCACACTTAGCACGTGCTCATGTTCCTTAAGCTTGCCAAATAAAACGGTGAGGCTTAGTTGAGTGAGATCATTCGCTTCTTATATCGCGGTGACCTTTGGTTGCCAAGATCTAGTTAAACACCTCAAAATTTTATAAGTAGCATCTTGATTTGTGATTGGTCTACCGAGACCTTGTAACTTGTTGATAATTTTCACAAATCGTTGTTGCATACTTTCAATGGTTTCACCATCAATCATATGAAACAATTCAAACTCTTGGTTTAATGTGTTTATCTTAGAAATTTTGACTTCATTGGTACCCTCAAAGTGGGTGACCAATGTGTCCCACATATCCTTAGCCGTAGTACAATGTGAAACATGATAGAATTGCTCAATCCCTAAGGATGAGATTAAAATGTTTTGAGGTTTCGCATCGTAATTGACCTTCTTTTTGTCGTCAACCATCCATTGTGCCATAGGCGTATTAGGGACGACACCATTGTCATCGGTCGTGGTTGGAACAAAGCGACCGTTTTCAATGGCATCCCACACATCACCATCAAAAGAATTGATGTGAATGCGAATACTACTTTTCCAATAATCGAAATGGTCTCCATTGAATATAGAAGCCCTATTGTACGCCCCTTTAGGTGCAAACGCCATGTCTTCTAATAATAGGCACAAATTACTCGATTTAATCGTTTAAAATCAAACCGGGCTCTTGATGCCACTTATTAGACTATATGGCGATCACTTAGAGGGGGGTGAATAAGTGACTCTTTCTATACAACGAGGTTTTAAAAATATTTTGAGTACGCAGAAGGCTACCGGATCGATAGTCTACTTTGCACCCTTCGATCAAAGGAAATGTAGTATAAGCCTTAGAACAATTAACGACAAATTGAATTTAGGTTTATGTTTTGTAATCAATATTTCTAACACAAACAAAATCAACAGGTTTCAACTATCACGTTACACAATCACAAATTCAAGTTTCAATCAATTGAATTACGATGAACACTTACGATCACGAATTCAATTGATTCAATTAATTAACAATACGAAAAAGTAAAAGTGTAGGGATAGAAAGACACAACCGGATGATTAGGGAGTTCCCTTGGCTTTCACGTCTTCCTCGCTTCGGGCCAGGTACGTCTCCCACCAAATAGTCAAAAGGACGATTTGAGCAATTTATTAAAAAACGCTTTGATAGTGCACAATTTACAAAGACTCGAATAACCCTATTCAATCTACTGTAAATTGAGCCAAGTAATCTCAACAACTCTAGAAGCTTCAACCTCTGATTCCAACGTCCCAATCTTACGCCGTCTTCGTACCGAAAACCTTCGCACTGAACATCCAGCTGATTCCTTTGCTTCCTCGATGTTGAACCTTCAAGATATCGCACAATCTTGAAACCCTTGATGAAAATCCAAACCTCCAACACAACTCAACTCGATCGCAATTCTGATTCACCGTGAATTGCACCGAACGTTATCCACCGAATCAACTGCGAACCCTTGATTGATCCCATATTCAATCTCAAATTTGAAGTGATTTGATAGAAGATGAAGAACTTGTGTTGAATAAGTCTTTGATCCAAAATTTCTCTTAAACCTTGATCAAATGTGTTTTTCAGATGGATTCTCACAATTACAACAAACACTCACATTGCTATTTATAGTGAAAATAGAATTGAGCAAATTTAGGCAAAACAGAACAGACTTGTATCGATACATATGATGGTATGTATCGATACAAACACCTTGACCAGCGTTCAAATTTGAAATATTTGACCTATGTATCGATACAAACACGAATATGTATCGATACATATATCAGTTTCTTGAAAACCTGACTGATATGTATCGAAGCATGCAAGCATGATTCGATACACAATGCTTTCTCTGGTGTTTTGAGAGAGTTAGGTGTGTATCGATACATGCAAGCATGATTCGATACACAAGTGATTCTCTGCCCCTGAACACCAGTTTTTGTATCGATACAAATGAAGTGTGTATCGATACGAAATGCTCAAAATCAGTCTGAAGAAGTTTCAGGACATTTGTATCTATACAAGTATTTATGTATCGATACAAAGAACCTTAAAATCAATTTTTCAAAGATTAAAAATAATTTTTCGCTGTCAAGTTGTTTCTAATGTTGCCAAAATATGTTCTACACTATTTTCATGAGTTTTGACAATTATTAAAACATGGGAGTGAACTGGTACACTTACAATATCCACATAATTGAAGGAGTGGCGGGCGCCACTATTTGTGTGGCAGGCATTGGAATTGTTGTTGTTTGATATATCATTCACACACATATATGTGTGTACGTGTGATGTGATGATGAGTTGGTGGTGGGTGACACGTGTCATGTGGTACCCCACCCACGTGTCATGTGGTACCACTCAGCAGGTGTTTTTCTTTTCGTTCATTTTTGTCTATTTTCGATCCAATTTCCTTTGTTTTCAGCTCAATTCTATTTTCCGACCTGTTTTATTAAAATATCTGAAATAGAAATAAATACCGGCATAAAAAGAGACAAATGAAATAAAAATATATGAAAACGCAACTAAAGTTCATGTAAATTAAACTAAAAATACGATATGATTTCGTGTTATCAATCTACAAAGCAGTCCTGAAAGAGATATTAGTGTCTCTATTCCTATGACTTCAACTATACTAGTTTCAAGTGTAGTGGGATCTACTATCCTAAACAATTCTTGTGTCATCCACAGTAGGATCTATTATCCCATCATCAAGTTGTACTGTGTTTACTTCGATGGTTGACACTACACCAACTATCCCATTACAATCCTATATACCAATGGGAACTGCGCCCCTATGTACAGGGGCTGCATTTGATTTTCGAAGTCAAATAGGGTCATTATTCCATTTGAATAGATCTTATCCATATGGAATGCCTACATCTTGTTGGAACAAAGGATGTTCAGATCTAACTCTTGGTGTTTTGATGATAACAAAGTATTAATAAACAATAGGGTATTTTAATATTTATCTGAAGTGTGCAGATTAAATAAATAATGTTATATTAAAAGAAGCTCTGAAACAATTGTTGGAGTAAGCCCTAAGAGCCAATCTATTTTCATAGTATTTGCTTTGGGAGTTTATTAATAATATAAGGCATTACATTCATTGTATTTGTAAGAGTCCAAATAAATGAAATACCTAGAATAAATAGTCCGTTTAATATTAAGTGTGACTTAATCATGAGACTAAATTAAACATAAGGACATTATTCTTAAAGTATCCGTAGTCGAGCTTTAAGGTGAAATGGGATAACCTTAAAGCATAAAGACTATTATGAAGATAGATTGATGATCTCATCTCATGGATCATAGGATAAGGAGTTATCAAGTCTTGACATAGGTATATAAAATATTAGGAGTAATATTTATACCGGATTGACCCGCTATGAGATTACTACATGCAAAGTTATGCAAAGTGTCATAAGTTACTCTCATAATGATAATGGTGTAAACCGCCCTTAGACCTGAAACCACTTTGTACCCTAGATGTGGAGTCAAGTACTTTGTTGCTGATCTAACTTTGTCCGTAACTGGATAATCATAAAGGCAATTGATGGGTACTTCACAAAGCATGCTGAGGGGCAGTAGTGTCCTAGATGAAATTTGCCGATCCTGCATAACAGGATAAATGTCATGGGCCCAATATTGAACTGGACAAAGATGACACCAAGTATGCTTTGTGTTCAATATAGACATAAAGTGCAAAGGGGTAATCATACACACATATATTATCACTAAGGTTATGTTTTGATCACATGTTAATTTCTCATAACTTGGGTAGCAATGATGTGTTGCTAGATACCGCTCATTGTTTATTATATTAAATAGGAGATTTAATATAATTGCCAACATTATGGAAACCTACAGGGTCACACACATAAGGACAGTCTAATATTGAGATAAATATAGGAACATCGTAAGGTACGGTAAATGTGCAAAGTCATAAGGGTATCACGGTAATTAAACGAGCTAGTACACCATAGTGTATGGTGGGAGGGCGCGCGCATGAGCATACACACTCATGGGATGCGCGCGCCCTAGCTTTGCTCTTAGTGGGCTTTTGCTTTCTTTTGTCCAAGACAAGATTTTGTCTTGATGCACAAGACAAGAGGAGTCTATAAATAGAGACCTCTTGGCAAAAGCTCAATACAGAAAAATAGCACTAGAATATTTTAGAGTTGGAAACCCTAAAATAATTCCTCTCTCAATATTCTTGCAACCTTCATACTAAGGAGCTAGCACTCTCTTGGAGGTGACTGTTCGTGTGGACTGGCTAGAGGCGTCGGTGATCTTCATCAACGCTCGTGATCTCTACTCGTTCGTGGTTCAAAGGGTTCTACTCTACAAGAGGTAACAACCCTAAAACACATATCATGCTCATTCGTAAGGATCGACTTAAGGAAATTTTTGAAATTTCGCTGCTTTAATGTCACAATTTTCCTTCAACAAAGTATTAGCAAGGATATCAGAAGCAAAGGATATCAGAAGCAAGGATATCAGAAGAAAGGATATCAGAAGCAATGATAATCAGAAGCAAGTCATCTCAGAAGTTAGGTTGAATCAGAAGCAACGTATGGAGAAGACCAACAGTTTCAGAAGCTGAAGACTCAGAAGCATATGTCTGATACATAGGCTCTGAGTAACAAGCCAGGAATGTCAGTGTTAACTGATAGTGATTCAATGATTGGAAATCATTTGAATTAAAGGCTGTGATTGATTAATACATCATAGTACTACATCCTTGTCATCAAGGATAGTGACGTTAGTACTATTTTACTCCATAAGGGCGAATATTTTCAAACAAAAGGAATAACAGGATAAGCATTACCAGAATTGGCAAATATCCCATGTTACCTTTGTCCTTTCACAGTTGGCTTGAAAATGACCTTTGCAACGGTCATTATCTTCAAACGTCTCTATTTTCTCTTCACATATAAATAGAGAACCTCATTTTGAAGATTAAGGTGACGCACGCATACAACTTTACTCCTTTACATAAGACTGAAAGCACTGCTTCTGAAACTATTTCTGTTGTGCTTCTGACACTCTGTTTTTCTAATTCATTAGGAATTCTGTGTTAGAGTCTTAAGAGTCTTGAGTTGTAATCTTGAGAAAACTCTTGATTTTATAATCAAGTGTTTATCACTTTCTATTATTTCATTTGTGTTAGGAAGTCTCTTGCGTTTGTGCTTGAGCAAATAGGAAATCTCTTTCTTGTGTGTTTGAGCATTGTAATAATCTAGGTGATTATAGTGAAATCCCTTGGAAGTGCAAGGGGACTGGACTACTCTCGGTTTGTGAGAGGAACCAGTATAAAATTGCTTGTCTCGTCTCTCTCTCTATATCCTTACTCTTGAGTGTGAGTGTGTTAATTGTGTTTCTTTATCCGCTGGTACTTCTGATAGGTTTCAGAACTTAGCAGAAGTTTTCAAAATACCAAAACACAATTCAACCCCCCCCCTTCTTGTGTTTTTTAACACCTTCAATTGGTATCTAGAGCTCCGGTTTGTTACGCATCACTTAACAGTGAAACAAAAAGATCCTGAAAAACACTATGTCTGGAGAGTCAAGTCCAAAGCAAAGCGCTATTCCATATGATTACAATTCTGAAAAGTCTGAGAAATCTGGTGGAACTTATAGCAAAGCACCTAAGTTCAATGGTGATCAATCAACCTTCAACTGGTGGAAATACAAAATCTATCCTCATATCATAGCTGAAGATGAAGGTTTTTGGGACATCATTGAAGAAGGTGTTAGTTTTCAAGACAAGCTTGATGAAGATGGTAAGACTACAGCAGCTGTCAAGAAGACCTTCACAGCTGATCAAAAGAAAGAATGGAAGAGACACAACAGAGCTATTTCTATCCTTGCTAGCTGTATCACTCATGATGAGTTTTTAAAACTTGGAAACAGAACTAGTGCAAAGGGTATTTATGACTCTTTGTGTTCTACTTATGAAGGAAACCAACAAGTGAAAGAAGCAAAGGCTAATCTTCTGGTTCATCAGTATGAAATGTTTAAGATGAAAGACACAGAAAGCAATGAAGAAATGTATGCAAGGTTTAAAATCTTGGTTTCTGGTCTTGGAGTCTTAAAGAAAAGTTATACCACTGCTGATCATGTTAAGAAGATTCTGAGGTGTTTACCACCCAAGTGGAGACCTAAAGTCACTACTATACAAGAAGCAAAAGATCTCAATACCTTAAGCCTAGAAGAGTTAACTAGTTCTCTCATAAGTTACGAGATGGAATTAGCTTCTGATGAGCCCAAGAAGAAATCAAAGTCATTGGCTTTGCCAGCAACTTTGAAATCTCCTAAAGCTTTAAAGGCTAAAGTTATTGAATCTGATGCTGATGAATCTTCTGTAGATGATCAGGAGGATGGATCAGATGAGGAACTCTTTGCTCTGCTTTCAAAGTTCAGAAAATGGAATAAGTACAAAAACAACAAAGCTTCTGGAAGAAGTTCAGGTTCTAAGAGTTATGGGAACAAAAGCTCCAATGTTAAAGACAAGAAAGATGGTTCTAAAAATAGTTGTTTCAACTTCAAAAAGACTGGTGATTTTATTGCTGATTGTCCTGATTTGAACTCCAATGATAAAGGGAAAATGGGCAACTTCAAGAACAGAATGAAGAAAAGTCTTATGGCAACTTTTGAGGACCTTGAGAAGTTATCAGATGAAGATGAAGATGATGAGGAAGCAAACATAGCCCTTATGGCTACAACATCTTCTGATAATGAATCTGATATGGAGAATGAATCTGATACTGATGATATTGATGAGGTAATTTCTAAACTTCCCCATGATAAGCTTCTGATTGCTCTAAAAGACACTATGAAGCAATACATAAACAAGTCAAATGATTTCAAAAGTTTAAAAACTAAAATTGACTTGCTTACAGAGAAATCTGACCAACTTCAATCTCAATACAATGAATCTCTTTTGAAAATCAAAGAGCTTGAAGAAGGTTGTGTTGCTTGTAACAAAACACATGATAAGCACGAAGTTGCTCTTCATGAGTTTGTTAAACAAAATGTTAACAAGAGCAAAGTTGCTTCCATGATTTACAGTGTGAGCAAGAACAAAGGATATGGACTTGGTTATTCTGCATCTTCTGATAAAGAAAAATCAAGTCAGTCTGTTTGTTTGAGCAAAACACCTCCTCCTCTCTATTCCACTTTCATATCAGAAGCTGGTAACTCTGAGAAAGTTTCACAAACTTCTGTTTTGGATAAGGGCAAATCAAATGTCTCAGAAGATAACACTTCAGTTATTTTTGATATCTCAAATTCAAAAATGAGATATTCAGAAGTAAAGATTATGAAGAGACCAGTTCCTAAAACAACTAAGGTTCTGAGAACTTCAGAAGCTAGTACTTCTGATACAAAGTCTGTGAAACCTATTAGAAGTTTTGGCAAGAAGAAGTATGCTCCTCAAACTGGTTTTCAAAAATCATACTTCTACAAGGCCTACACTAACCCATCTGGACCCAACAAGTTGTGGGTACCAAAATCTGAAATAGTTTATGTTGCAGGTTTGCACTCAAAAAGAGAAAAACTCAAGTACATGGTACCTGGACAGTGGCTGCTCTCGACACATGACGGGAGAAAAGAATTAATTCCTCACCCTGAATCTGAAAAAGGGAGGATCTGTAGGATTTGGTGGGAACCAAAAAGGTTCAATAATTGGTACTGGTACAGTAGGTAATTCCTTCTCTACTATTTCTGATGTTCTTCTTGTTGATGGACTCTATCATAACCTTCTTAGCATAAGCCAATTATGTGATAATGGTTATGAGGTGGTGTTTAATAAGAACACATGTACTGTAAACAGATACTCTGATAAGTCTATAGTTTTCAAAGGTAAAAGGAAAGGCAATGTTTACAAAATCAATCTTTTTGAATTAGTAGAACAACAAGTTGTTTGTCTTCTGACTCTGAGTGAAGAAAAGTGGGTCTGGCATAAAAGATTAGGTCATGCTAACTGGAGATTAATCTCTAAGCTTAGTAGACAAGATCTTGTGAGAGGCCTACCTGTTCTAAAATATCAGTCAGACACAATTTGTGGTCCTTGTCAAAAAGGGAAGCTTTTCAAAAGCTCTTTTAAAGATAAAAACATTGTCTCTACTACAAGGCCTTTGGAACTGCTTCATATTGATTTATTTGGACCAGTTAGTACTGCTTCAATAAATGGTAAGAAGTATGGACTTGTCATTGTAGATGATTTCAGTAGATGGACTTGGGTTAAATTCCTTAGATCCAAGGATGATACATATTATGTGTTTAAAACCTTTTGCACTCAAATACAAGTTTAAAAAGACTTGAAAATTGTTAAGGTTAGGAGTGACCATGGTGGCGAGTTTGAAAATGAACCTTTTGAAATATATTGTGAAAACAATGGAATTCTTCATGAGTTCTCATCTCCTAGAACTCCACAGCAAAATGTGGTTGTAGAGAGAAAGAACAGATCTTTACAAGAAATGGCCAGAACCATGATGCATGAAACTAACTTAGCAAAATATTTTTGGGCAGAAGCAATAAACACAGCTTGTTATATTCAAAATAGGATTTATATCAGACCTTTATTGAATAAAACAGCATATGAATTGTTCAAAGGAAGAAAACCTGATATTTCTTATTTTCATCAATTTGGTTGTACATGTTACATTCTGAATACTAAAGTTCATTTAAAGAAATTTGACTCTAAAGCTTATAAGGGTATCTTTATTGGATATTCTGAACGCTCTAAGTCATACAAAGTGTATAATTCTGAAACTAACACTATTGAAGAATCGATGCATGTAAGATTTGATGACAAAGAGCCTGATGATGATCAGTCAGAGCTAGTTGAAGTTATTGCAGATAATCTAGATTCATAAGTTGAAACTGTAGAAGTTAACAAAAGTTCAGAACCTGAGACAACTTCTGATGATCAAGAAACTGCTCCTTCTGAAGATGTTCCAACTACTCAAATTGATAGTGATTCTGATGCTGAGATTGAAGAATTAATTAAGAAGAATTCTTTCAAATACAAGTCATCTCATCCAGAAGAATTGATCATTGGAAACAAAGAAAGTCCTAGAAAAACAAGATCAAGTTCACAAAAGGAAGATGCAATGGTCAGATTGGTTTCTCTCAATGAACCAAAGACTATTGATGAAGCTCTAAAAGAAAAAGTTTGGATCTTAGCAATGAAAGATGAACTACATCAATTTGACAGAAATGAAGTTTGGAATCTAGTTCCTAGACCAAAAGACAAGAACATTATTGGAACAAAATGGGTGTTCAGAAACAAGCTCAATGAACAAGGAGATGTAACTAGAAATAATGCAAGATTAGTTGCACAAGGTTACAGTCGACAGGAAGGGATTGATTACACAAAAACTTTTGCTCCAGTTGCTAGATTGGATGCAATCAGGTTATTTCTTTCCTATGCAGTTAACCTTGGTATCACTCTATATCAAATGGATGTGAAGAGTGCATTTCTTAAAGGATTTATCACTGAAGAAGTATATGTCAAACAACCTCCTGGTTTTGAAAATACTCAAAATCCTAATCATGTTTATAAACTGCAAAAGTCACTTTATGGTCTTAAACAAGCTCCTAGAGCTTGGTATGATAGACTGAGTAACTTTTTGGTTGATAATGGTTTTGAAAAAGGACAAGTTGACTGTACACTATTTAGAAAAACCTTGAAGAAAGACATTCTGATCGTTCAAATATATGTTGATGATATTGTTTTTGGTTCAACTAATGCTTCTCTATGCAAGAATTTCTCTAAGTTAATGGAAAAAGAATTTGAAATGAGCATGATGGGAGAGATGAAGTTCTTTCTTGGAATTCAAATCAATCAAACAAAGGAAGGAACATACATTCATCAAACCAAGTATACAAAGGATCTCTTGAAGAAGTTCAATCTTGAAGATTGTAAGCCAATGCATCCAACAACAAGCATGAGTCTGGATGAATCTGAAGGCAAAGTTGATCAGAAGTTATATAGAGGTATGATTGGTTCTCTACTCTATCTAACTGCATCTAGACCTGATATTATGTTCTCTGTATGCTTGTGTGCAAGATTTCAATCAGATCCTAGAGAATATCATCTCACTGTTGTGAAGAGAATCTTTAGATATCTGAAAGCTACTTGTAATTTTGGATTACTTTATAAGAAATCCAAGAAATATGAGTTAAATGGATTCTGTGACGCTGATTATGCTGGACATAAACTTGAAAGAAAATCAACAAGTGGCAGTTGCCAATTTATGGGTGAAAACCTTATCTCCTGGTGTAGCAAGAGACAGACCACCATTGCTATGTCCACAGCAGAAGCAGAATACATTTCAGCTGCTAAATGTTGTACACAACTTCTTTGGATGAAATATCAATTACAAGATTATCATATAAGCAGTCACTATATACCTTTATATTGTGATAATACTGCAGCCATTCAGCTTTCCAAAAATCCTATTTTACACTCTAGAGCAAAACATATTGAGACCAAACATCATTTTATAAGAGATTATGTTGAGAAAGGTATTATAGATATCAAGTTTGTTGATACTGAAAAACAATGGGCTGATATCTGTACAAAACCTTTAGCTGTTGAAAGATTTGATTTCATAAAGAAAAATCTCAACATGTTGTTTGTTCCTGATTGTTAAGTTCTATTGAGTAAAATTTGTTTTAAAAATCTGATAAGGATCAGAAGATGTTGAACCTCAGAACCTCAAGGTCAGAAGTTCTGATGTATAACTACTTCTGATAAATATCAGAATCAACAGAATGGTTCTGATGTGGTAGTGGAACAGTTTATATCCTTTTTCATCTAACTGTTGTCCACTAACGCACCAGTTATTTAAATAATTTTCTAATACACGTGTCTCCTTGCAATTCGTTGAGTATTCGTTAATGATAAGTTTAGTGCTTAAAATGAATATGACTATTCTGTCCTTTTTGTGTTGTACTGTTTGTTTGTTTTCTAAAAATATACACTTTTATTCACTTGCACACAAACACGTTCACAACCCACATTTTTTCATATTCTCTCTAAACCTCCAACTCTTCAGTTTTCTTTCCTCCTTCTCTAGCAAAACCAAAACCCTAACCTATAACAATGGCATCATCATCGTCTACTGCTTCTCAATCAGTTAAACCGATAGTTGATTTGGAAAATCAAAAGTATAGAATCAGAAAAGACACTATGTCCTTCAAGTTTCAAAGTCTGAAGTGCATGGTAGAGAAAAGGGTTGATTTCGAGAGTTTAAAAGCGAACGGTTTTGACTTACAGAAAATGTTCTACTATCGAGGGTTAGAACGCTACTTCAAAATCCTGAATGGTCCTATTTTTGAAGAGATGGTAAAGGAATTCTGGATGAAAGCTTATGTGTTTGATACACAGTCAGCTTATATTGAAGTTCAGAATTTGGTGAAGAAAAATCCTCTACTAAAAGGGAAATCAAGAAAAGATTTGGGTCTTCCTGAGTTTACCCAAACTGAAATTAGATCAAACATTGCAGGAATGGATATCAAATTTACTGCTGATCATGTTGCAAAAGCCTTGAATCTACCCAATCAAGGAATTCATCTTGTTGCTTACAAGACCAAACCACAAGATCCAACAGTTCAAGCCACTCTATTTGAAAATGCTAACTCTAATGGACAAAAAGAGTTGAAGAAGTTTTTCAAAGGAGTTTACAAGGTGTTGTTTGAATCCATTGCTACTAAGGTTGGTGGTACTAACTGTATTTCTTCAAAACAGAAATATTTCATGTACTATTTACACAGCTTTGTCAAGATGAATCTGCCAAGATACATCTTTGATCATCTCTGTGAAGTGATCAAGAATAGCATTGAAAAGGGTCACACTAACTGTCATCATGTTAGATTGCTGTCACATATTTTCTATCTGAGCAACTTTCATGAGATTCTTAAAGACAACTACCCTACGTTCGGAAAAGCTACCTATGTGGAATCAAGGATAGTTGATGGAAAATCCTTGAAGAAGATGTTCTTAGTCAAAGGGAAGGTTGTGGTTCCTAACAACCCTTTGCTAATGAATAAAGAAGAAGAAGTGTTTGAATCTTCCTTCCCTGGAGTTGATGTGAAAGAGGGAAAGAAGATAGCTGATGATTGTTTCAATCACTGGAAGAATGAATATGGTGTTGAGACACCAGGAAATGAAGTGGATATAACCAAACTAGGTTTTGATCAGAAACAAGATTTTGTAATGAAGACTACTGTCACTAGAGACAGAGTAAAATTGAAAAATTCTTCAATTGGTGGTGTCAAGATCTTATCAGAAGAACAGATTGAAAATCTGAGAAGAGAAGAAAGGTCTAAGAAGCTTGAGGACAACAATAAAAACAAGAGAAAGAATATTGTTGAGTCTGATGAAGAAGAATAGGATGATGGTGAATCACTTATGATGAAGAAGAAGAAGATAGCCAGAGAAAGAGTTGCTCACAAACGTCAGAAGCATCAAGGTACATCTTCTAATGCTTTTATTAATGAGCCTGCTGAATCTCAATTTAGAAATGATGAACCTACTCCTGATCCTGACTCTGTTATTCCTTCTCAAACCAAACCATCATCTGAACCTGTATCAGAACCTTCTGTTTTAGATATGCTATCTGAACATTTGTCACCTCAAACTATTCATGCAGAAACAAATAGTTTACCTGAAACACCTTCTAAGCCTTCTGTTGTTATACCTTCTCCTGTTAAGAAAACAAATCTTGAGAAAATCAAAGAAAAATTTGATAAAACTTTTAGTGAAGTCAGTTCTGAGTTTGATATTGAATCTGATGATACTTCTCCTATCCCCACTCCAATCCAGGTTTACACTCCTCCACCTGTCACTATGACATTTATCCCAACCATAGAAATTGTTAATCCTTTAACTCAATCATCTTCACAACCTGATTTCATTGTCAGCTCACCTCCATCACCTCAACCTCCTATTTCTCCTCCATCTATCCTAGAAAGCATTCAAACTCAACACTCTAGCCAAACTATTTCTAGCATTGAGATTTTGGCAAGACTTGTTAATAATGATGTTAGAAGAATGCACAGCTTAAAATCTGAACGTGGTATTATGCCAAGTCAGATTATTGAGAAGTTTGATGAGATAGACAATGCTCAAAGATTGATCATGGCTGCTCTGAAGAAGAAATATGTTGATGAGTTAGTTTATGAACATCTGCTTTTCATAGATTCATTTGAAAATGCATTTGGAAGTGTACTTCAAAAGGAAAGACTGATGTTAACTAACTTATCACATGATGAGATGGAAGCTCTAAAAGCTGAAGAAAGGGAATAGAGGATTCTGGAACAGAAGATGATGATGAATGAAGATGTTAATGTGTTAACTCCTGAAGATGCTGATACAAGGATGATTGAAAGTTCTGATGCTGCTGCAAATAGGATTCTGAGAGTTGAACAAGTTCAAAGGGAACAAAGAGATAAGCTCTTAGTGTTGGAAGCTGGTTTAGAAGAGGTCAAGACAAATCAGAAGGATCTGAAAGAAACTATCAACAAGAATGCTGAGAAGTCTGATGTTGATGCTTGAATCAAGACTTCCTTCTAACCCCTCCTCATCTCAACCCTAGGATTCTATGTTTGAGCATAAAAAATTTTTTGGTTGTAATATTTGAACAAGTTTTATTTTCTGTTAATTGCATGAACATCTTTTTTGCTTCATTATTTGTTTGTTTGCTTTTAACTGTTTACATGTTCTGTTCAAATATGTTTTTGAAAATTATGTCAAGCACAAAGAACGTATAGAAGAAGATTTCAAAACAGAATCATAAATCTTTATTGATTAAATAGAATATCATTACATAAGATCCTATATCTACTTAGAATCTAAATCTGATTTCTGGGAATTACCAGAGCCTGAGGTTTCTGTTGGAGTATGATAATTCTCCAAGTACCTCAGATAATCCAAATCTGGCTTATCAGAATCAGAAGAGGACTCTTCTGAGCATTCACATAGATCAGGTTCATATGTTTTGAGAAATTCTCTATAATCAGAATCTGATGAGACATTGATATAAACTGGTGGTTGTGGTTTTGCTTTTGATCTTGTTCTATAACTTCTTCTCAATGGAACTGAAGAAGATGCCTCACCTTTAACCTTCTTTGCTTTTGGTTTTGTTTTCTGTGGTGATTCTTCTTTCTTCACTTCTTGAGGATCCTTACCTTTATTTGCTCTTCTATCCTTATCCATTATTTCTGATAATAATGTGTGGAAGTGTTGAGTAGATTGAAATGGTAAAGCGTTCTCTTTTTATAGACTTTTCATAGAGGCTAAGTCACACAGTTCTTGGTATCAGATAAGTCATTTAATGGCTTTGTTGTAACTGTTTTCTGACTTGACTTCTTGGAAGTTGTGTTTTTTACTGATCTTTTTACGTGCTTATTTAATGTCTTTACTTCTTTTTATACAAACTGTTTTTGTTTGATGACAAAAGGGGGAGTAAGAGTCATTAATTAATGATACAGAAGCGCTAATAACTGAAACCAATTAAAAAAACCTGTTTATTTTTTTTACGTTTTTTTTAATTCTGGAGAATAAAATTTTATGTTGAACTGAGTTCTTCATATGATGATGAATGAAAAGAGTGCAATTTTTTCATTGATTATCAGACTCAGGGGGAGAGCTTACAAAACTAGCCTCTAAGAGTCAAAATATGAAAAATTTGAGTCAAAATAAAATTATATTCTTAAACTATTTTAATTTTTTAATGTTACAACTTAGGGGGAGCATGCAAAGCTTATGAACCTCTGTTGTACTTAGTAAATAAAAATAACAACCATTGTTAATTAATACTAGATTTGTCATCAATCAAAAAGGGGGAGATTGTTGGAACAAAGGATGTTCAGATCTAACTCTTGGTGTTTTGATGATAACAAAGTATTAATAAACAATAGGGTATTTTAATATTTATCTGAAGTGTGCAGATTAAATAAATAATGTTATATTAAAAGAAGCTCTGAAACAAAGTATTAGCAAGGATATCAGAAGCAAAGGATATCAGTAGAAAGGATATCAGAAGCAATGCTAATCAGAAGCAAGTCATCTCAAAAGTTATGATGAATCAGAAGCAACGTATGGAGAAGACCAACAGTTTCAGAAGCTGAAGACTCAGAAGCATATGTCTGATACATAGGCTCTGAATATCAAGCCAGGAATGTCAGTGTTAACTGATAGTGATTCAATGATTGGAAATATTTGAATTAAAGGCTGTGATTGATTAATACATCATAGTACTACATCCTTATCATCAAGGATAGTGACGTTAGTACTATTTTACTCCATAAGGGCGAATATTCTCAAACAAAAGGAATAACAGGATAAGCATTACCAGAATTGGCAAATATCCCATGTTACCTTTGTCCTTTCACAGCTGGCTTGAAAATGACCTCTGCAACGGTCATTATCTTCAAACGTCTCTATTTTCTCTTCACATATAAGTAGAGAACCTCATTTTGAAGATTAAGGTGACGCACGCATACAACTTTACTCCTTTACATAAGACTGAAAGCACTGCTTCTGAAACTATTTATGTTGTGCTTCTGACACTCTGTTTTTCTAATTCATTAGGAATTCTGTGTTAGAGACTTAAGAGTCTTGAGTTGTAATCTTGAGAAAACTCTTGATTTTATAATCAAGTGTTTATCACTTTCTATTATTTCATTTGTGTTAGGAAGTCTCTTGCGTTTGTGCTTGAGCAAATAGGAAGTCTCTTACTTGTGTGTTTGAGCATTGTAATAATCTAGGTGATTATAGTGAAATCCCTTGGAATTGCAAGGGGACTGGACTACTCTCGGTTTGTGAGAGGAACCAGTATAAAATTGCTTGTCTCGTCTCTCTCTCTATCCTTACTCTTGAGTGTGAGTGTGTTAATTGTTTTTCTTTATCCGTTGGTGCTTCTGATAGGTTTCAGAACTTAGCAGAAGTTTTCAAAATACCAAAACACAATTCAACCCCCCCTTCTTGTGTTTTTTCACACCTTCACATCTGTGATGTAGAATGCTTATACACATGCCTCTACATTTTCTAATGTAGCAACAGTGAGATTGTCCTATCAAATGGGGCAAAACTCTACTAATAACCGTAGTCGAGTGAACTAACCATCATTTACCACATGTTCTCTAGTTTCCATATGGCAATAAATGGGTGAGAGTAACCTTGAGATAGTAAATTTACTCACTACTCAAATGGGGACAATGTTCAATCCTTTGATTCAAGACACTAAGCAAAGTTATCTAGCATTGGCCACTCAAATAGGTCGAATTGCTGACTTTTTTGGTGGGCCACAAATGTCAATTCAACCACTTCAACAAATACAGGCAAATAGGCCTTTTCCTGAACAAGTTGTTAAGAATAGGGTATAGATGACCCAAAGGCAACAACCAATGCCTCAAATTGTTGAAATACCTGTACATAGGAATGTTGAACCAGAAATGGTCTTAGTTAATCGAAACTAAAATATTGATGAGGTTTTGATAAATGTTCAACAAAATGACTTTGGGCACAATAACTTGGCTAATTTAGTCGAAACGATACTTGCCCATAATGGTCTAAATGTTGGACTACATAGGCCAATTTTTGTGTCACCACTTTCTAGTATGTCTTACAAACAGAAATACCAACGGGTTTGAAGACCCCAAAATTTACTAAGTTTGTTGGTGATACAACAGAGTCTACAGTCGAACATAGCTAGATACATGATTGAGGCTGGGGACACAGCAAATAATGAGAATTTAAAGATTAAATACTTCCCTAATTCTCTAACCAAGAATGCATTTAGTTGGTTTACAACATTGCCCCCACATTATATCATTACTTGGACCTAATTGAAAAGACTTTTCCATGAACAATTTTACATGGGTCAATTTAAGATAAGCCTCAAGGAATCGGCTACTGTAAGACATAAAACACCAGAGTTTATTGATGATGATTTGAACAGGTTTAGACTTCTTAAAGCAAGATGCTTTACTCAAGTCCCTGAACACGAGTTAGTAGAAATGGCTGGTGGTGGTCTAGATTACTAGATTCGAAAGAAACTAGATACTCAATACCTTAGAGACATGGCTCAACTAGCTGATAGAGTTAGACAACTCGAAAGACTTAAAATGAAAAAGCCAGAAATTTTAAGTTCCATAAAAAAGAAAAGGTTGCTTATATTGGAACTTATGATAGTGATAATGATATAGAGGATAATGAAGTAGATGGTGATGAATTAAAGCCAGAACCTCCTTATACCTGCAAATTGTTAAAACCTTCGAATGGAAAGAACCCAGTTAAACCAAAAAATGATAAATATGTTGCAAAGACCTATACATTTAATGTTACCAAATGTGATGAAATTTTCGATTTATTGGTTGTTGATGGCCAAATAATTGTTCAAAAAGGTTTAAAAATTCCTAGTTTAGAACAAAGAAAGAATAGAAGTTATTGCAAATTCCATAATTATTTGGGTTACAAATCTGCTGAATGTGTTCTTTTCGGGGACTTAGTGCATAAAGCACTAGATGGAGGAAGGCTGAAATTTGATGAAAAGGCCAAACCCCCATGAAGGTGGATGTTGATCCTTTACAAGTGGCTAAAACATCATATGTTGAGTCAAATGAATGTCTAATGATTGATGCAATGGAGGTTTCTCCAGTGCAAGCAGTACCTGAGAAAGAATATGCTGAAAAAATCAAGGTGGTTTATCCTCGACCTGAAGAGGAATTAATTAATTTTCTTAACAAGTGAAAACTTAGCAACATGTTGCTTTCAACAAAAAAGTAATGGAAGTTGGGAGTTTGAGCAAATCTGCTTCAAATAATACTTTCGAGGCAATGAAATACTTTTATAGCAATAAATATAAGGGTAAAAGTCCTATGACAAGGACACAAAGGCGCAGGTTTCAACGCCAAAAGAAGTTAGCTAAACAAAATTCCCTAGCTAGGGGCAAAAATGTTGATGATGGGGATAACAAACAAGTTGTTCCAATCAAGACTGACAAAGCCCAAGTTGCTGACAAAATCTCATCATCAAAGAGGCCTGCCAAAGAAAGGATCTCACCCCCTGTCAATCAAGACTTAGAGGATGAAGATCAACTTATTTAGACTCAAAACTTGATTTTGATGTCTTAGTCAATGTGGTGTCCATAATACTACATGAATTTGATGTGTGGTCTACCTCTGATCTAGAGGAAGAATTTGTGAACCTGAATTGGTATATTACACTCCTGTTTGCTATTACATCATGAATAATGGCTGTATCACTAGTACAAAAAAGCCTTTTTAAATCGGTTAAAAATGACTTCTTAGGTCAGTTCCGAACCTGCTTTTACTTCTCCTGACATAACAAGTTTCGACTTGTTAGGTCGGGCTTGGACCTGACTTAAGAAGTTGTTGTTAGGTCGGGTTATTATATGACTGGCCTAACAAAAAACTTCTTAAGTCAGGTAGTTAGTTAACAACTGGCTTAACAAAGTGCTTATTAAGTCGGGTAACAGTGGAACCGACTTAACAAGCTACTTAAATTTTTTTTAAAAGTAGCCCCATTGTTATTAGCTTTGGTTCCATCATACAAAAGAATAGTAGCATGAATAAAAGAATCTATATATTACAAAAACCCTATCATTTCATGTAAATAAGCTTAAAGCACAACTTTTTTATACAATGATTAATATTCCAATACATGCCTTAATTTAAAAATATACAAGTATCTTCTTCTAAAAACACCTTAAACTACTATCTAGAATCAATAAAGTCTGGGAGTGTAACAATTATGCTGCAACAGATGTAAGTGCACCAGTTCACTCCCATGTTTTAATAATTGTCAAAACCCATGAAAATAGTGTAGAACATATTTTGGCAACATTAGAAATAACTTGACAGCGAAAAACTATTTTTAAACTTTAAAAAATTGATTTTGAGGTATTTTGTATCGATACATAATCACTTGTATCGATACAAATGTCCTAAAAAACCTTCAGGCTGATTTTGTGCATTTTGTATCGATACATAATTGACTTGTATCGATACAAGTCTGAGCTCTCAGGGGGAGAGAGTCTCCTGTGTATCGAATCATGCTTGCATGTATCGATACACATCAAATTCTCTCAAAAGACCAGAGAATGCATCATGTATGCTTCGATACATATTAGTCAGTTTTTCAAGATACTAGTGTATGTATCGATCCAAACACGTTTTTGTATCGATACATAACTGAAATATTTCAAATTTTATACGCTGTCAAGTGTTTGTTTCGATACATACCATCATGTGTATCGATACAAGTCCGTTCTGTTTTGCCTAAATTTGCTCAATTCTATTTTCTCTATAAATAGCAATATGAGTTTTTGTTGTAATTGTGAGAAACCATTGGGAAAACACTTATGATCAGAATTTGAGAGAAATTTTGGATCAAAGCTTCATTCAACACAAGATCATCATTTTCCATCAATTTGTTGTCAATTGGAAATTGAGTATGGGATCAATTGAAGATTGATAGTACGATTGGTCGATAACGTTCGGTGTAATTCGTGGTGAATCAGAATTACGATCGAGTTGGTTTGCGTTGAAGGATTGGTTTCTCATCAAGCATCAAAGATTGTGTAATTCTTGAAGGATCAACATCTCGGGAGCGAGATAATCAGCTGAACAGTCATTGCGAGGGTTTTCGGGTTGAAGACGGTGCAAGGATTGATCGTTGGAATCAGAGGTAGAAGCTCTGCGATGTGTTGAGGTTGAATCGTGTAACACCCTGATATTTTACTTATGATTATTTTAATAATGTCTTGATTTATTGTTTATTCAACGACTTCTTTGTCTGTAAGAAATTTAATAAAATAAATGATAGCAAACTTTATTTAATTAATTAGAACCTGCACTTTTACTATTTTACGATCACTACTTATTTTAATTGAACAATTTGATCAAATTATAATAGAATAGCATTTTATATGATTGATTAATTATTTTAGATTATACGAGTATACGGTGATATATATATATATATATATATATTAAGTGTAATATATAAAATAAATACCAAATTTGGGGCTACTAATGTTGACAACTTCAAGAGTTGGATTGTCCCACCTCCTCAATTGGATATGGTTCTTCTTGCAGATACATCTGAGGTGTATAGACAGCGAATGACCTAATTTTTTCTTTGTTTTTTTATTTACCTCTTAATCAAAAAAATAAATAAATAAACCAACCATTACGTAATATTAAGATAGTATAATGACCCTAAATGTAAGGCATAGTGGGCATGGTAGTATAAGACGTGATAACCTCCCCCTTTCCCTATATATGTGTGTGCAAACTTATTCCCCTTTGTAAATGAAACAAACAATTGATTGTATTATCAGATTAGTCTCCCACACCAGTGGCTGCGGTTTCTTTAATTTTCTCTCAACTTTCATCCATTTATATCTGAAAACACCGCAGCTTAATTCCAATACTTCAAATATTGTAGGCCAAAAGATTAACCACTTGCTCTCACACATATTCTCCTCACTATCATGTACACAATAGTTCTTAATTCAATCTGCCCATTAAATATTTCAGGTGATTCATAAAGGTAATTATATTCTCTATCCATTTATTTGTCCAATCCCTTATTCGTTATGTTCCTAATTTTATAATGATTATTCTTTTAGAAACGTTAAGTACTCGATCGTGCAGTCGTCGGCTATAGGATATCTAAAATCGTTTTATTGAATGAAAAGCGGTTAAAGTAAGGGCTTTTTCCCCATACACTCATGTCCTTAAGGTTTATGTTATAGATTAGTAATGAAATTGTTTAACTAATGGAGTGAATGATAATAGAAGGAATGACAAAAGACTATTTTATAACACTTTATGTGATTATAGTATTTATGAATTCTTTGTGTGACTTAGTGTGTATTTGATTCTATGATTTGTTGTGTGCGTGGTTGATTTTGGATTTGTGTATTCTGTTGGTTTTGATTAAATGGTGAATTTATGGAGTTGAAAGAAAGTTGTAAACTTTTAATTGGTTTAAGGAAAATGGTGATGACTTTAAAAGGTGTTAATGGTGTCTCTTAGTTTGGTGTAATTGAGTGGGAGAGGTGCATTCATTCATTCATGCATCGGTTTTGTTGTGGTTCGGATACCCGGGTGGGGTACCGAACCTTAATACCCGGGTGGGGTATTGTGTCCAGGTGGGACTTTTTGCTCTTCGGAGTGTCGATCCACTCGACGGGGTGGTGTATTGTTGATCCACTCGACGGGGTGGTGTATTGGCGATCCACTCGACGGAGTGGTGTTTTAGGAAATCCGGATCATGTAGGTTGCATTAGTTGTCATGTGGTTTAACAACTAGGACTTAGTGTTATTTATGAGTTGCTTGCATCGATCTTGTTTGATTTCATCTTTATGGTAGAGCTTTTTATTATTCTTTTATGACATTTACCTTCCGTCAGGCATGATTCAATTTGGATAAGGAAATTGACCCTTACATTAAATATGGTTGTAGGTACCCAAGAAATATGAAGTTGATGTGTTGCTTGTGCATGGGGATAAATAAAGAGGGATTCTATTAGTTTATAGTTATAAATTTAAAAGAGTTTCTTTAACAATTTTATAGCTACTCAAATGTAAAACTAAGATATTTTGAAGTTGAAGGATTGTATTATTTTCAATTTAATAAGTTTTCTTTAACTTTGACAATAATTAAATATGTCTTATCATTTTGAGGAAATAAGGATAGTGACTTGTTTTTGAAATGAATTATAAAGAAAAGAAAGAGAGAAAAAAAATGTAATGTTTTCCTATTAAAGAGAATTCTTATGAAAATTTTAGTAATTAATGTCCCGAAAATCCGGGATGTTACAAATCGCTCAATTTGCATTAAATTCGATATAGGGTTATTGGAGTCTTTGTAAATTGTGCACTAGTATCAAACGTTTTTAATAATAAACGCTCAAATAACTTGTTTGGTTATTTGGACGGAGACGTACCTGGCCGACCGCGAGGACGACACGAAAGCCGTTGGGAACTCCCTAATCAATCGTTTGTGTATTCTCTTCCTTAACTCTTTACTTTACACAATTGCTTTTAATTTTGAATCAATTGAGTTTTTGTGATCGCAAGTGTTCATAAAAATTCAATTGTATAAAACTTGAATTTTGATTAATTTAGACTTGGTTGTGCAACTTGTGTGGAACTTGTTTTAGATATATTGAATTTGAAGCATTTACCTAATTGATTATCATCATACGATCCAAGGCTATACTACCTTTCCTTTGACAAGTGGGTGCAAAGAGACTACCGATCTGGTGGTCCTTCCGCGCATTCGTTTGAATTTTTTTTTGAAAAATTCGTTGTTTAAAAGAGCCACTTATTCAAACTCCCACTTTCTAAGTGGAAGCCAAGTAGTCTAACATCAGAGACAGAAGGCGTTATATATATATTTACCCACAATTCATCCACCAGACTAGAAGCATCGCTCTATAACATGGAACAAGAGAAATCAAAACAAACTTTAAAAAATCTGCAGCACAACCAGAAGAATAAAAAAACTCTCATTCTAGCAAAATAAAATAATATTCTCAACTATTACGGAATAATATTCACATCATAAGCCTCATTAGATAGGTGAAACTATAACCCAACAATCTTTCCCTCTGCAGTCTGCACACATCTGGTACTGAAACATAAATTAAACCCAAAAACTTAATAACATTTTTGCAACAAAAATGAAAGAAAAGAAAAAAAAAATCATAAAAATATGCAATTTAATAAAATAGATCAATAAAACTCACACCTTGCTCAAATACATAATTAAACTCACTTAATTAGTCACTTAATTAAAGTTTGACATGTTGAACATTGAAGCCATTTGGTTAACCTATGACCTTAAATTTGAAAGGTTGTCCTTTTGCTAATTCATCTTCTTCTCAGACCTGCTCATTATTGACAAAGAAACATGTAACCCATTACACCACATACAGTGCCATCTCAACACTAAGCGAGGCTTAAAGCGAATTTTTAATTGAGGCCTTTTGTTTAAAAAATTAATATTTTATTAAATTGACTTTTTTTTTTGAAACAAAATTGTTTATTAATTTATCAAAATTATTTTTATTTTACGTTTCTTTTTCAATTTGTTATAAAGTCGGTATATTTAGTCATTGTTTGACTCAACTTTTTTTAAGAGTAAAATCTACTTTATGCTTAAAATTAATAAAAACAGTTTTACAAATAAAGTAAAATTGTTTTAAGATAAAGTAAAGTAAAAACAAAGTCAGGGCAAACGGACACTAATCTTTGTTGAGACTTTTGTTGATTTAAGATAAGATTTTATTAATTCTAGTTTTAATATATTAAAATTCAATGTTATATAGTTGCTTGATTTCTTGAGGAGTAATAAAATTGTTGTATTATTTTTAAAATTTTGTTTCTCAAATGCTTTTATAGTTTTTTGAGGCCTTTATTTTATTAAGGACAAATATGCTTATGATTTATATGAGGCCTTTTTTCTTTAGTAAATTTTTTTATATTTTGAGGGCTTAAAACCCTTGCTTGGGTTGCCTTACCCTTGAGCCGGCCCTGACCACATACCTTTGCAATTCATAAGAAGATGTTCACTCTCCTATAGTTATATTGATAACATATTTACTTATCATACATACATCAGTTTTATCAAAAACAAATTACATTACAATGATAAGTAATACTAAGAAGGAGATAGATCAAGAGGATTCCACAAAGGTGATAAGAAATACTAAAAAGATTTATATTACAATGGTAAGAAATACTGATGACGGAAATGCATTATGTTCGGAAATCATGCTAGTGATATCATTGGCAAGTTTCATTGCTTCATTATATTTCTTCATCCATGAGTCTAAAGAAGAAGTCATTTGCCTAAAATTGAGTGAAAGATAAAAGAAACAAACCCATGTTACCATTGTTGTAACCGCACTATTTTTTACCGATCCAGGATTAACAATAGTACATAATATGAATTATTCACAAATACAGCAGAAATAAAAAGGGAATAACCCATACATCGATCAAATCGCATGTAGCTAGGTTCTAAGGGATTCATATCACTCCAAAAAGTAAAATTAAGATATGTAAAGCATATTATAGAATTTTGAATAGAAACACAAACGATTATAAGATGTCGCCAACATAACATAGTCATATCCAATTGAAAATTATCAGGGGGATTGGCATAAGGCCCCAACCTTTCTTAATCTTAAAATAGTTAGGGCACTACATTTTTGGGTAATTCAATCTGAATGTTATAATATATAAGAAGGAAGAATAAGCTACCATAAATTGAAAATTTCCAATAATAAATAAAGAAACTAGAGCCGTACAACCTGTTATAAAATTTCACCAAAGCAATCAAATCTAAAATAAAATTCTCAAATTGATAACAAAAAGATCAAAAATATATACGAAAGAATGGAGTCAAATCATGTTATTGCACTCTAAATTTACTCTAATGCATCTTTTGAATCACTTCTCCAAATTGCAATAATCTCTTTGCAACACAGCAACATAAACATAAAAGGAAAGAATAGCAATAAGAAATTGAAATAATATCACAATAGCAACAAGAAATCGCAATCAAATAACTAAAAAAAGAAGTTAGGGTTTGAATATTACATACATGGACTGAGTTGCGCTGGTATTTGCAATTAAACTGAATGTCGGTCAGTGATGCCTCCTTGCTCTAGCGATTGGAATGAGTTTGGATTGACGAGAATAGGGTTTGAAGTTTGCAATGAAGATTCAATTTTTGGACAGTAAAGAGTTCGATTTCAGAACAATAAAGAGTTTGATTTATGAGTTTGCAATGAATGGATTTGAGTTTGAGCGATGACGATGAGTGGTTTGAGTTTGACGACAGGTTCGAAGGTGACGAAGGTTAAGAAGAGAGTTTGACGATGGTGACAATGAAGAAACGATTTCTGGGTAATGAGTTTGCAAAGATTGACTCAGTTTGAGTTTCTCGTGAAGGAAATAAGAGAAAGCGTTTTCTAGGTACAGGGTTTGCGGAGTTTGTGGTGAAGAAGGGTTAGTTATTTGAAGAGTTTGTTTGAGAAAGAAAGAGAGCAACTGTTTGTTTCTAAATGTTACCCTGTTCGATCCTCTCATACAGTACATTAGAATTTAATTAGAATATAATTTTGTTAACAGTAAATAAACTTCTTAGGTCAGGTGGGATTATGTGACTTAATAAATAGATTTGTTAAGTCAGTTAGTTAATACAGTCGACTTAAGAAATTTAATAGAAATTAAAAAAAAAAATTATTTAATCATTGTTAAGTCAGTTTTACACTCATCTGACTTAGCAATGTTACGAATATTTATGGTATTGCCACCGCATGACTTGTTAAGTCGGGTGAATAGTCCAACTGACTTAAACACTTTTTTATAAGGGTATTTTTGTACTAGTGTATCGAGAAACAACAAGAAATCTTTGAGAAACTAGATGAGGGTATGAAGAATCATCTCAAACCCCTGTTCATCAAAGCTAAGGTGGATGAAATTAGAGTCAACAAGGTTCTTGTAGATGGTGGTGAAGTTGTTAACTTGATGCCACATTGCATGCTGAGGAAGTTGGGCAAATATGACATTGATTTACACACCCATAACATAGTTTTATCAAACTACTTTTTTTTGAAATAAATTTAGAAAAATAAACTTGAGAATTTGTTCTTAAAATATTTTCAAATGTCTTTGTTCCGGACCGGACTAAAGTCCAATCCATCTTACAAATGCCCAATTCTCCACAAAAGGACAAATTGGCATAATGTATTGTTCATCTTCATCGAAGCTTGTGGTGCTTCTACCTGTAGCGGATCTGATGACTCATGGTACTATTGAGGTAGGGGTGGCAATTTGGTCCATTAATCCATCATCCATCCAATCCATCCATCTATTTATCCATCCAATCCATCCACCAAACAAATTTTTTATAACGGATTGGATCCAATCCATCCATTAAAAATTGATGGATGGATTTGATCCATCCAACTCATTTAAAAAATCCAATGGATCACTTCATAAGATAAAAAACTAAATAAATTTTTAAAAAATTAAATATTTAAATTTATAAACAAAAAAGAAAAAAATCATTAAAATGGTTGGAATTTAAACTATTCTTATAATATTTATTTTATTTATTATATATATATATATATATATATATATGGACTGGACCGTTGATGCCGGACCACATAGCCAGGCCCAATAGCTAGGTTCGGCCCAGTTAGAAGGGCACTCGGCCCAGTACGAGGATTGGGCAAAGTGACATGTGACGCACGTGTTTATTGCATCCAGCACCACTTCCCCCCACGATCTGCTCCCCAGCTGAAGATGAACCCATGATCTCGTCGCTAGCTACATTCGAGGAAGCCCAACCTCCCACGATGATCACCTCGGAAGAGGAAGAAACTACTCCCTATGGACCTATAAATAGAGGCTTGTACAACAGAAAGTGGAGAGGCAGAAGAATACTAGAATAAGAGTTCATTTTCCCTTTCTATTCTGATCGTAGAGAAAGTCTACCAGGAACATTTTGGCGCCCACCGTGGGGCCGGAGTAAAATTTATCCCCGGCCGCACCAACATGACAGGAGTAGAAGACAGTCCAACACACAGCAATGGTCATGCGGACGACATCGAGGTTACCATTGCTGAGTTGCGACGACAGAATGAGCGAATGCAGACTCAAATGCAGCGCTTAGAGCAAGAACGAACAACCAACGACGATCACGATGACGAAACAGTGCATCAGTCACAACCGTTGTCACCAGCCATATGGGAAGCACCTGTTCCCGAGAATTTTAAGCCACCGCACCTTCCCTCGTTTGACGGAAAAACAGACCCCTTGGAGCACTTAGTAGCAGTCGGCACCCAGTTAGCTATCATCGGTGCTGCCGAACCCCTGAGGTGTAAATTACTCTCAGGTACGTTAAAAGAAGCAGCGCTCCGGTGGTACATGAACCTCCCTAACCACTCCATCACTGGATACAACGATTTCCACTGGAAAATGATTTCCCAGTTCGCAGGAAGCAAGCATATCAAGATCACAGCTACCAGCCTTTTCAACCTGAGACAACACTCGCAAGAGAGCCTGAGAGAATACCTAGCACGTTTCAATGAAGCCACAATCAAAGTGTCCAACCCGAACCAGGAAATGTTCGTGGCCGCATTCCAGAATGGCTTAAAAGCAGGACAATTCAACGAGTCCCTGGTACAAAAGGCAGCATCAGATATGGAAGAAGTTATGAAAAGAGCAGAGTGCTATATCAAAGGGGAAGAAAGTAACGCCGAGAAAAGGCAACGAGACGTCAAAGAGAAGCAGTCAGACAGAAGGGAGTACGGAGACTACCCAGCCGGTCGCTGGAAAGAAAGGAACGGGAGAACATATGCACCATCCCAGCCACGATATTCTGATAGATTGATGGGCGATCCCCCACAATACACTCTCCTCAACACGCGGTTAGTCCATGTTCTTGACGAAATTATGGAGACCAAATTGGCGCAAATCCCCAGAAGAAGGGACCCGCCGGTCATTATGGGGCCTAATCGGAATGCATACTGCCATTATCACCGAGCCAAGGGCCACGACACAGAAAGTTGCTACCGACTCAAAGACCTAATCGAAGAACTGCTTCGAGAGGGTTACTTAAAGAAATTCCTGGGAGAAAACTCCGAAAGCAAGACTCAGGAGCGCATCAGATCTCCGAGGTCACCAACCACACCTAGATCTCCTCAGAAGGATAAGAACAGCTCAGAAACAGGAAAAGAAATCACACGGGTGGCCATCAACACTATCTCTGGGGGCTTCTCGGGCGGAGGAGAGACTAGCTCTGCCCGCAGAAGATACACTCGCGGCATAAATCAAGTCAACTACTTGATGGGATCGATATCATTGCCAGAAAGCGCGAGTATCTCATTTTCCTCCGCTGATGCGGAAGGAATCACTCCCCATGATAATGATCCCCTTGTAATCCAAGTTCAGATCTTTAGCTACGACGTCAAACGCGTGCTATTAGACTCGGGGAGTTCAGCAGATATTCTATTCTGGGACGCATTCCTAGGAATGCGCCTCACAACAGAACAATTACAGCCGTACAATGGCTTGTTGGTAGGATTCTCGGGGGAACAAGTAGAAGTCATGGGACACATCACCCTCAACACCACCTTTGGCGACGGAACGAGCGCAAAAACCATAAAGGTACGATACTTGGTAATCAAAACCCTTTCCCCGTCATACAACATCATCATTGGCAGGCCGGCTATAAATTCGCTAGAAGCCATCATCTCCACCTTGTACCTCTCAATGAAGTACCCATTAGACAACGGAGAAACAGGCAGGGTGCAGGGAGACCAGGCGTCCGCCAGGAAATGTTACCAAGCGAGTTTGCAGATAAAGCCAAAAAGAAAGGAGAACGAAGAACTTCAGGGCGAGACAGACCAGGTAAATCTGGCAACGAAGGGAGAAGCTGCGGATAGCAATTTAGACCCCAGGGAGGACGTGGAAGACCGAAGAGTAAGTCCAATCGGTGAACTCAAACAAGTACAAATAGTAAGTAGTGCACTCTTTTCTCTACGGAGTTTTTAATGAGGCCTACAGTAGTTTTATATCAATGTCCATCTATTTTATGTTAACTCTTCATTTTATTCATTTTATGATTAACAACATTTTCCTGTCTTATGATTAACTCTTCATTTTATTCATTCTATGATTCCAAGTTAACCATTGCGAGATCATACGCAGCATAGTAGCTAAATGAATCAATATTGGGGCCGGCGCCCAGAACCGCATAAAGGTGTACACTGGCCGAATAAGTTAATGAGAGGGCACTATTCTTCACATATTAGCTGAACAAGCTAATGATATTCAAAAACGGTGCACATTAGCTGAATAAGTTAATGAGAGGGCACTATCCGTCATATATTAGCTGAACAAGCTAATGATATTCAAAAACGGTGCACATTAGCTGAATAAGTTAATGAGAGGGCACTATTCTTCATATATTAGCTGAACAAGCTAATGATATTCAAAAACAGTGCACATTAGCTGAATAAGTTAATGAGAGGGCACTAATTTCACACAAGTTCATAAGAAAAGGGCAGGCGCCCATAACTTCATAAACGGGTGAATAAATTACCAGGGCACTCGCCCATGATGTCAGGAAAAAGAATACCCGTCAACACCACATTAAACGATATCAGTCGGAAAAGGAAACGAGCAAAAGATGCAGGGAGAACTTATTAAAGGTATATGCTTCATTTAAATTAAATATAATGGAAGGACGACACCCATGGAAAAGGAAAAAGCAACAAAATATTATTAAAGCAAAAGCAGGAGCTCAACGGAGTCCAGATAGCAAATACAGACAATAGACACAAACAGGCAAAAGGGAAACTACTACCAACAACAACTAAAGCCTAAAGGCTCATAACGTCTCTGCTAATTCCTCCACTTCAGCCCACACTTTGGCGATCTCGGCCTTGCGCATCGCCACCGTCTGCTTGTCATTTTTAATCCGGGCACGATCAAGGCTTAAGGAACTCATCTTCACCGTGATCTCTTCCAACCAATCCTTGTTCTGGCGAATTTTCATCTGACTATAAGTAAGTCCTTTCTGCAGATCCTCTCTCTCTCGGTACATCGCGTTTAGCTGTGACTCAACAGGGCTGATACGATTTGAAACATCTGATATACGCTTCTTATAAGAGCGTACGTCATCATCCAAAACCATCAGAGCATCCTTTGCCATATCCGCATCTATGGCAGCATTTTCATAAGCATTCCTACATTCAGAATCCATCTCCTCCACTGACTCAAAGAAGGGAATATTTCCTTCAATTAGCCCTCGTAAGCGCTGAGCAGATCCCAACAGCTTATGATGCTCAGGAGATAGAGGCACGGGGAAGTCCCCTAAATCATCAACCACTTCGCACAGAGAATCAAACACGCTGCTACCCTCCAAAGATTCGGAGAGCCCTAACCGCAAAATCGCCTTCAAAGTTTCAGTAAGAGTGCCTAGTGAGTCACCCATGGAACCGAATGATTGAACGGTGGAAAAAGAAGAAGTAGCACGAGACATTATAATCAGTAATGAAGAAAAAGGCAAGGGCACACGATAGTATTTAAAGAAGGAAAAGAAACAGAATTGCACTTCAAAGGGGGAGACGACGCGCAGAATCCTCAACAAAAAGATAAACATCAGGAATAAAGAAGAGAAATAATAGAACTGACCAAAATAATAGGGCAGGGCAACATAGTCATTACCTAAGCGACAAGGGGCAACCCCCAAATACACTATAGTTATACGCGAAGAATAAAAATAAAGAGCAAAACATTAGGATTACAACTCCCGAGTAGGGTACATAGTCAAATTAAATAAAATACATATTTCACTCGGCCGGAGGATCAACCACCCTCCCATCAACCAACACCTTAGTAGGTAACAGATCCTTCATCAAGGTGTCATCCAACCCAAGAAACTGGGCATTAACAAAAGCTTTGCACAAGTCAAAGCCATCAACGAACAATGAACCAGCTTCAACCTTCAACTGCTCCATCTCAGTATCCTTAGATGCCAAGTCAGCTCTGACCGAATGAAGCTCCCGATCCTTCTCCTGCAGGGACGAGGTCAAGTCTTCATTCCTCTTTTCCTCCGATTGCACCTTTGTCTTCAGTTGGGCGATCTCATTATCTTTCTTTTTCTCCAAAGCATCCTTCGCCTCTTCCGCATTCTTCACGCACTTCTCCAACCTCGCTAATTCCTTGTCGGCCGCCTGCAATTTGAATTCCAAATCCTGATACTTTGTACCCTGTTCTTCACAAGACTCCTGAACCTCCGCCATCTTATAACCCAACACCCGGTTCAATAAGGTTGACCGAACATTAGAGGCAAACAGGAGCTTATAGACCTCCTCCATACTTTTCTCTTTCCACCTAGGATCCTGGGGATCAATCGGATACACAGAATCTATAAAAGAAGCCGCGTTAAAACCTTCAACCCAAGGTGAAGGAACACTCGCCCCCGCCTGGCCACTCGGTTTTGCTCCCGTCTTCAGCCTCTTCGAAGAGGTGGCATCAGTATCCTCCCCGGTTTTCAATTTACCGTCGGGAGTATCGAGATTGATTGGCTCACTACGGGGCCTCTTTGCCGGCGGAGAAGATTCAGCAGTGAAAGAACCCTCCTGATGAGACTGAGCTACAATCGGAGAATCAACGCCAGGAACAGACTCAGTGGCCACCTGGTTTTTTCGTTCTACAGCAGCGGCAATATAACTCTTCTAGTGGGAGGCCGGAGCACGACTCATTTTTCCTGCAAACAGAAAACAACGGGTAAGTTCAACAACACCTAAACGAAAAGGACAAGACAAGAATAAAGCAATTGCGACCCTTACGCAGCAAGGTCCTCAAAGTAATCTCATCTTCACTAGCAGTAATTATTTCCCGGGTAGAAATCATCTGGAACTCGGATAAGAAAGCGACAGTAGTAGCCTCGAACTCGGAAAGGCTATCAACATCAAAGCCCGTGACTACAGTGGGCTCCCATTGCCAATACAAGGAAAACTTCAATTGACCTTCAGAATCCCGCAGCCAGGAAGGAACGGCGGGAGAAGGCATCACTCGGAAAAATTTCTCTTTAAAATACTTGTAAGAGGATTGGTATAAAGTGAACCGGCCCTTACCAGGTTGGGCAGTAAGCGATACCCATTTCCCATACTCAGGTTTTTTCACTTGATAAAAGGAAAAAAAGACCCCAAGGGTGGGTTCTACACCTAGGCCTTGGCACACCAGTTCAAACGCACGAAGGAAACCCCAACTATTGGGGTGTAGCTGCACTGGAGCTATCTCAATCTCCCGTAACACCGCACAGACAAAGTCACTAAAGGGTACGGTAAATTTCAACTGTTTGAATATGTTTCCATACATATAAAAGAATTCAGGAAGATGCCCCCGAGGGCGAGTAAGAACTACAGACTCACTCACCCCTACCGGTTCCACTATCACGTCCTCTTCCGAGCCCGTCGAGGACATAGTCACTTCAGAGCGGAATAAAGCCACCTCTTCCGCAGTAGTAAACTCAGATCTATAATCTTTGGCATCCATCGCATCTGCGCATAAAAGCAAAGGCGCGGTTACATAACGATAATCATCACTTTCTCCTAAATCACTACTCGAACTATCGCTAGACTCGGAAGAATAATCCAGTAGGGTGGCAAAATAGCGATCCCAGTTCAAACTTCCGTCAGAGCGGGTACAATGTTTCCTCACCATTCTCTCAAAAGGATGATTCGGCAACAAACAGCGATGATCACGCAAGCCAGAGTCAGAGAGATCCCTTAAAACCACCATAACCGAGATCGAAACCAAAAACAAGAAAAGCTAAGAAAGCCAGACAGAGAAGAAAGAACAGAAAGATTCGTACCTGATAGAGAGAAGAACAAGAATTTCGCCAAAGAGAAAAGTAATAGAAGAGGATATTAAGAATTCGTGCAATTCCCTCTTTTATAAGGAGATAGAAGATGAAAAGATCGATCACGAGGGACAAAACCCTTGCGCTTCATATTCCCGCGCGTGGGTACTGATGACGTCATACTCGCCAGCGGGGGTCCCACGCGTCAGTCAACTTGAACACTTACACTTCCTGCATTTCTTCTTTTCTCCAAAAAGACTCATGCTGGGGGGGCTGTGGACTGGACCGTTGATGCCGGACCACATAGCCAGGCCCAATAGCTAGGTTCGGCCCAGTACGAGGATTGGGCAAAGTGACATGTGACGCACGTGTTTATTGCATCCAGCACCACTTCCCCCCACGATCTGCTCCCCAGCTGAAGATGAACCCATGATCTCGTCGCTAGCTACATTCGAGGAAGCCCAACCTCCCACGATGATCACCTCGGAAGAGGAGGAAACTACTCCCTATGGACCTATAAATAGAGGCTTGTACAACAGAAAGTGGAGAGGCAGAAGAATACTAGAATAAGAGTTCATTTTCCCTTTCTATTCTGATCGTAGAGAAAGTCTACCAGGAACAATATATATATATATATATATATATATACACAAATTTTCTTTACTAAAAAAATATAAAAATTAATTGTAATTGTAAGTCCATTGTGTATTTGTAAGCCCAATAACACAATTGTACTTGTAAGCCCATTCACAAAAAATAATATTATAATTTAGTTTATTACATTTTAATTTAATTATAATAATATTATTGGTGGCCGGCCAACCCAGTCAACGCCGGTCAACGCCGGCCCGCCGCCGAGACCCACCAGAAACCGCCATCCGCCGCCTCGACACCGCCGGAGCTCCTTCGTACCGGTCATCGGAGCTCCGGCGTTAACCGTCGTTTGACTGTTGACCACCATAGTTTTTATTTTTATTAAATTTTTACCAATTATATAAAAAACAAACAGAATTTTTTTTTGGTAAAATAGATATTATTTAATAATATGCTATGGGCCTTACCAAAAAAAATGTTATGGGTCATTATTAAGAATCTATTTGGGCTTAGTAATATTTTGGACCAAAATAAAATTCTATTTTATTCAATTCTTTTATAAACAAATATTGTTTTAATATTTTATCAATAAAAAATTTCTTTTATAAATATTATGAAAATATAAGACACTTTAATATATGGATCGGATGGATATCCATCCATTAAAATTTATTAATGGATGGATTTGATGGATTTTAAACTTAACGGATTGGATTGGATGAATTTTATTAATGAAAAATTTAGTGGATTTAAATGGATTAATGGATTGTTTTGATCCATCCATTAGGATCCAAATCCATATCCATCAAATCCATCCATTTTGCCACCCCTATATTGAGGTAGCTTGCCCTCGTTGGTGGGATCATCACCAACATGCAAGGACACTCTCATTTTTCCTATATATACCCCTAAACCCTAAATGTCAAGGTACACACATTCTTATCTATCTCTTAACAATTTCTTTCGACCAATACTGACTTGAGCGTCGAAGTACTAATGTGTTTTGCAGGTCTCCCCCCACCATCGACGATGCCGATACAAGAAACCATCACAAATCAATCATCAAGATCCCACCTTTTTCAGCAGAGCTATTCCATTCTGTTTCGAGCAGAACAATTTTCTTTTCCGAAACTCGAGAATAACTTTGAATTATATTTAAAAAATTATTTTTCCAAAATTACTTTGAATTATTTTCAAAATATCGAGAAATTTTTTTGTACTTTCATTTTCCAATAAAAAAACTCAAGGATTTGTTTTCGAATTGATATCATAAAATTCTTGAAAAATATTCGAATAACTTCAGATACCGAGAAAAACTTCGAAACTCTAAAAAAAAAATTAATTTTTTTTTTTTGAAATATTAAAGTAACAATGTTTTTTAAAACAAAAATCTGATTTTTTTTAAATAAAATACAATTTGGGGAATTGAAAACTATTGACACAAGTGATGACACATACACTCCATCAATCCACTAGTTGGGACTAGCAACAAGATTATAGAAAACTGTATAATCACTTATCTGCATATACTGGAAAAAGCAATAATCATTCATCAATGGGAGGTGGAACTATGCATGTTGATCATCTTGTACCTCAATTGAGAAACACTCTCAATAACAATTTCTCTTCATCATCATCTTCTACTACTTCTTCTTCCAATCTCAAGACATCACTTCCAACAGATAGAAACACCAATAAAAGTAAAACCTTATCTTCTTGTTGCTGTAATGGTCAACTCTGCAGAAAACAAGATGAAAAACAAGAGATAACAGCAAGTGGTTGTGTCTATAATCATGTATTTGAGTTTGTTCCATCTCAAAGGGAAATTGAGGATGCAATTTCAGCTCTTCAAGAGTGAGTTCCATGTTGTTTGTGTCAACTGAATTTGTTTATTCTCTGGAATTACTTTTTAAACTATTTTGAGATAAATGTCTTGGAAAACTTTTTGATTGGATGAAATTTTTGGTTTCGGAATATATATGTAGAAAACATAATTAAGGTAGTGTTTTCCATGTTCTACACTAAAAAATATAATTAATTTAGGATTTTTCAAACTTGTTTTTTTGGCATAAAATAGCTATCGTGTGTGCGCAATTGCAAGGACTACTCCCTCGAGCCTTATGGGACCCAAATAGGCCGAGAGTTTTAACGTTGCTGAATGTCCAAGTCGGGGATCGAACCCAAGACCTTGGTTGGAAGAGTTGTGTGTAATCTCATCTAAGCGCTCTTGGGTGAATTTCTTCAAACTTAATTGGTTGTAAAAAAATAAGTGTTTTCTTCCACAAAAATAAAAATAAGAGCTTTCTTGAAACTATAAATCCAAGAAAAAGGTAGTTACTGTTATGATGGTAATAAATTTTGGTTGACAATACTTTGGTTTTAAATTGCGGTCGCAGTTATGTTTGAAATTTTATATTGTGGCAAAATGCAGAAAAATACCGTTGATGTGGTCGAAATTGTGGTAGTGTTGTTGTTGTTGCGGTGACCTCAAAATCGTTTATATTTTGGTTGCAAATGCAAATTAAAACATATTAATTTGGTTCCAATTAATCATTCATCTTGTATTACTTTGGTTAATAAGTGTTCCAATCATTCATTTATCTCCTTTGTTGTAAAAGTCTTCTTATTAAGAATCATGTAGCCAAATTGAGCATTCATTTTCAAATTGCTATGTATCAGATTCATGAAAGCAGTATCATCCACAATCACATATCAACAAATCTCAAACACTTATGATTCAAGGATTGTGATGTCTCAAGGATATAAAAGACTTTATGATGCTCTTCAGTTGCTGCAAGCTGATCCTGCTGTTAAGGTTTCCCTCTTCACTTTTCATGGCTTCAAAATATTTGATCCTGCTGTTAAGGTTTCCCTCTTCACTTTTCATGGCTTCAAAATATTTAAAAGCATTTTCTATTTTATGTTTATATTTTAAACCAAATACATCAATTTTCTTTGACCCTTTTGAAGTGTTTAACCAGTGAAATACTATGTCAGTCCTTAAAATTATAAGGACAAAATTTGGTCCTTGAAGAAATTAATGAAATTTCAAACTAATACTTTAAATTGAAAATATTTCATCACATAGATAGGAGTGTTAGCAACACTCTCTTTTTTGAACACTCTCTCTCTAATTGGTTGAAATTCATTACATTCAAGAACTAAATTTTCCGACCACTTCGATTTTAGACACTAAATTGGTAATTCACTATGATTGCAATGTACATATATGACTCATCTAACATTAGTCTTTCATTTTGATCCTCAATTTGAATGTCACTAGAACTTTCTATGTTGGTTGTTCTTTTGCTTTAATTATGTAATGTTTGGTTTCTTTAGTTGTTAATATTGTGTAAATTTCTATGATAATGGAAGGTCTCTCTCACTATAATTTGTAGAGATTAGTGATTTCACTATCATCTGATCAAGCCATTTGGGATGCTGTCATAAGAAATGTGTTGCATCAAAGGCTTCTAGAGTTGCCTTGTACAGGTCTGTATTTTTTTTTTGTGTGCATTTTTTTTTTCCGCATATATATAAAGTGTCGAACAGAACACTATCTAAAACTCTCACACACAACTGCGGGGTCGGTTTGAACCCAGATGATGATGTTCATCCTAAAAATATCTTCCAATTGAGTAAGGTCTTAAGACGATACACGTCTGTATTTACTAACATGTGGAATGGAATTACGAAGGGTAAATCACCATTTTAATACATAAAAATGTAACTCGTCAGATTCGTCTCTGTATGTATCAAATTTGCATATACATCTTCAAATATCTATGTTTTTAATCATTTTGGTCCTTAAATTTGTACTTAGGTAGTCAACTTGGTCCTCATATGTGTTTTTTGTTGGTCAATTTAGTCCATAAAATTACAAACAAAAGAGACATTACGGAGTATTTGCAATAATACATTCAAGGACCAATATAACAGCGAGTTACACTTTTAGGAATCAAAATGGCTGATCCCAATTATGAAAGAAGGAATGAAATCTATAGTTGCAATATACTTCTATGACTCATTTAACATTGTATTCTTTCATCCAGATAATTGTCAAAGACCTCAAATTTCAGAACAAAAAGACATCAGCATAGAAATCTTAAACTGGATATTTTATATCATGAAAGGTAAGATTTTGGAACTGATAGAAACCTTTCAGTCACTTATGAATGATTTATTTCAGTTCCCTAAGATTGAAAATGCAACAAGAGATGCAACACAACTGGATGAAAAAGTTAGGTCATCTACACTTCTTTCCATTGTTATCCTTTTGATTGTAATCATTGCTAGATATCAAAGTCGACAAGTCTAGTGAATATATATGAATGTGATAACAACATTGCATTTTGTTCATTTTAGATTTTTAAAATTTAGACCATTCATTTGCAATTTACTAAAAATAATATAGCACTTTTGGTCGATATTAGCATTTTTGAGATTTTAAACATCTGCCTTAACTTTTCAATTTTCACTTGTATTAGATTCTACTGAGACAGATTATTCAAATCAGTTTATGCAAGCATTGCACTAAACAGACAAAGTCTTCATATGCAAATAATAGAAATGAGACAGATTTGCAAATACATTAACGAAAGACATATTCGCAGATAACATAAACGAGAGACAGATTCTGTGCAGTGAAGTTTCAACCACTCATTTATGTCTACCATATGTAGTCAAAATCATCGAGAAAAATGGTAATGATTTATACTAGACTCACTCTAATCGAGAATCCCAATCCTGCAAATAACACCTTTCAGTTCAGCAAGTGCAAAGATAAAATCAATGACCTGCTAAAATATTTAAAATTTAATTGCTACTTTGTTTATCAACTATAAAAATAATTTGTTTCAAAAGAATTCACTTAACTATTTCCAAATTCCCATGTAGTTTACCTTCGAACATCTGTAAAATCACAGCAGTAACTAGTTACAGATCTCAACTTTTTCAGTAAGGGTTCCAACAACCATACAACATTCCTTACAACCAACAATCCTCAAAATTTCATAATGCTGCGTAATAAAATGTGTTATCTTGCTTGTATTTGAAAGGGTTGAGAAACTATACAAATTTGAAATATCAAGACATCCAGATTCCAGGTCCCGTTAGTTCGCGATCTGAAGCAGAACCTTGGTTAGCTAGCTTCTGAATGCGAGAAGAAAATTCTTCAGCCTGAAGTAAATTGATCAATGTCAAGAGGCAGGTTACTCGAAGAAATAAGCGAAATTCAGACTGAAAAGTTTGAACATTTAAGATTCTAGTAAGTTTGAACATTTGACAAATACAAACCTTTTCATCAATCCACATGAGAGAAGTTAGTTGATTATTTAAAATTCGAACTACAGCATCTAGTGGAGTCATTCCATCCGGTGCTTCGACCTCTCCACCCTGAACGAAACACTATTTATTGTAAGCACAATTTCATTACATTTATGTAAAATAAAAGATCAATTGACATCCTTTACCTGGTTTGAATTAAGGGAATGGATAATTGACTTGATCTGCTCTGTCATTTGCTCTAGTTCCCTTTCTATCAATTCCGACTGCTCATACCTGCAAAGTATACAGAAAAACAACAGAGATGAAGGAATGCATCAGTAATGAAGATAGAGTGTATAAGGCAAAAATTGAACACATTATTTTCGAAAGATATAACATACAGCCTTCACTTGCATGTTGAGTTTCATTGAGTAACATATCATTAAAAAAAAAAGTTTTTAGAGCCTTAGTGGTTTGAGTATTTTATGAAATGTTGCATACATGTTCATGACTGTATCATTGTTAGGGTGAAGTATCTAATCTGATAAGTATAAAATAATTCAACAGTTGCATAGATAAAAATTATTTCACACAAAACAGATACCAGATGGCATATTGAAGTAAAGAATTGACTCTCTAACAATGATGAGGTTAAAAAGCTCAAACAATATCGAATATCAACAATTCAACCATAAGGTCATTTTAAATAAAAATAATTTGTAATAACATAATAGCAATTCATATTGCATTATATAGACTTAAACTAAATAATTCACATTAGGTAAACCAAGATACTAATTAAGAGAGGGAAAACATGAGAATTTGAAACTCACATTGCATCTCTTGTGGACGCAGCTTCATCATCAAGGAGTACACCACGCTCATCCTTGTAAATACGTTCAGCTTCTTCTTCCACACTCTGTAAAGCCTTATCAACCTAATACAAGGGTGGCAAGTAATGAAGTAATTCTTTCACGTTAAATAAAAACATACCCAAAATTATTTTACATGCAACAGTGAACTGTTTAGTCTATGTGAGATTTTGGGCGTAAATAAATAGCCTTTCTTTATTTACATTACATTGTAAATTTTCTATCTGATACTACAAAAGAAATATTTAACAGCCCAAAACAAAAGTTAGATGAAATGACTAATATCATCTAGCTTCATCTACAAATTAAAAGTTGGAATAGAAACACAATAGTCAGACAAACTCAAAATTGTGATTCAGATTGTACAATCATATAACTCTGAAGAGTTTCTCTGGCCTTGGATCTCATTCCTACCTTTTTACAATTCATAGTGGAAGGAATTGATCAAGTACATGTTAACATATAAAATTGCCACAAACGTTTTGATCAAGTACATGTTAACATGTGAATAGCACGCTTTCTACTACGACAGTGTGATTTTTGTTAGTCAGAAGCTGACATAACCCAGTCCAGCCCAAAAACCCACCTACCTTTACTTTTAGTATAAAATGGCATCTTACTTCTACTCAAACATCCAAATCTTCTCCAGTTGATTTCTAACATTCTGGTAGTGTGACATAAATTATGGAACCAATATGTGCTGCCTCTAGGCTACATGACCTAATTTCTGCAAGCTCCATTATGCAACCATGATTTTTCTTGTGCAATTTGAACTGTTTCTGAATGGGTTCACAAATTTCGCCAGTTTTAATTGTGAATATGGCTTGTGTTCTTGTTACTTTCAGGTTTTGGGAATAAAAGTTGCGTATAAGGAGATAGGAAAACTTAATCCATTGTTCTTATATAGTGCTACTAATCCATTGTTTTGGGCAGAAAATCTAGTGCTACTAATAATTTAGACTTTTATTAGCAACTCCACGTCTCCACTAGTGCTGCTAATGCTCTAACCACTTCTGGCAGTCGGGTGTATAGGAAAAATATTTAAAATCGAATTCTCCTCCTAATAATCTAGACTTACTTCTAGAGTTCTAGCAACTTATTGTTTTGTTTCCACTAGATTTTTTTTTTTTTTGACAATTTATTGAATGTCTCCACTAGATTTTTTTTTTGACAACTTATTTTTAGTTTTTAAAATCATTATTATTTTATATGCATACATCTTCAACAGCATTAGCAATTTGATGTTAGAATAGAAACACAGCAGTCAAACAATACCACGACAAGCAATAAATTTGATAAACACCCAGTGATAATAATAATAAAATGAAATGTTCCCTTACAAATGCATGAAAAAGAAGCCTGCACCAAACTATTTAGGGGGAGAAAAGATTTCAAACTACCTCCTGTTGATGTGTCTCTATTAACTCCAATTGCCGCTCCAAATTTGATTGTGTCTCAACTACTTTTGCCACTTCAATCTATAGATAACAATATAAGTGAGCTAAAACAGCTAAATTATGTTGTTTTCATGTAGAAAATCATTAAAAATCAACATTAAAAGACATAGACACCTCAAGCTTCAATAGAACATCACGGTTCTGTAAAATCCTGCGATCCCATTCAGCTATTGCATTAGCTTGTTTTCGAAACTTTCCAGTTCTCTCTTGCAACTCAGCATTCCATTCCTTGATAATCTACATAAAGTTACAAGATTAGGGAGGGGTAATAGAGAAACGGAGGATAAACTAACTGAGAATTCATTAAAGAGTGTAAGTGTTGGTGATACGAAACAAACTTCTCATCCTTCATTTTATAATAAAAAGAAAAGTTGTTTCGTACTTTCTTTAGCAGAATTTTACGAAAGGGCAGATCAAGTCTTACTCAAACAATCAAATACAGTCTCTTTTAAGTCTGAGTTATATATACCTGTTCTTAATAGCACTATAATTTACTATCAGAACAAATAAACATAATATAGGAGGGAATTTATAAATGTATAAGGAACATATCAAATACCTCCTCCACAGTCTTCCCTGTGATTTCAGATGGCATTTTTGGTGTACCAACAACTGATGTGCTGACAGTTGAAGTAGTTCTATGAGACAAGCAGAAAAGAAAGTATTAATATCCTTTAAATTAGTACTAACTTCTCAGCCCTTGTGCATATACAGTGAACTAAAGTATAGTGGTAGATATAAAGTGATGAAAATAAAGAACTAAACTAGAGGCAATATATAGCGAAATAAGTGTGACAAGTTCAACTAATAGAAAAAGCATACCGACAAAACAATAAATAACTATAAGGTGCAACTTTGGAATACCAAAGCACACAAGAGAACACAATGAAAACCCCTCTTGGTGAAAACCTATATATGGAAAAAGGTAGAGAAACATTTGGAATGCAAATAAGCGTTCTTTATTAGATTTTATACAAGAGTCTAATGCATATGCATATCTTCTAGAGTTAAATTAGCATCAATTTACTACCAATATAACAAATTGAGGATGGAAAAATTTAAATCAGAAAATACAGAGTGAAAACTAAATTAATAAGAACACAGAATAAAGAAATATTTTGCATGCATTTTAATTTTTAACTACATCCATAAAAAAAGTGTGCATACCCACTACTGGAAGCCACAATAACAGCAGATGACGTCTGAGTTGCACTGGTGCTCAAACTAGAAACTGCCGGTGCAGTAGAGGTTGAAGTGCTCACCCCTGCAGAATAAACAATCTACCGTGAGAAAGAAAAACTAATTGAGAAAACAAATTAGCTTACAAGAATGAGAAGGTAAATTTTTTCAGTGAAATAAAAAAAAATATTGAAATGCAAATATGGATCCCAAATTCATAAAAAAATACAAGGACAAGCATCATAAAAATCTGCACATTGCCTGCTCTACTTTTGAACTTGTCATCTAATAAAAAAACTAAATCAAATGCATCTGGCATGCAACCAATATTAAAAAGTTGTTCAGTTTCAACTGAAAAGTTTAAACTAGTTTATAGGTACAAGGTAAAAAAGTATGACAAGGTTATTCAGAATTGGACCAATTCCAGCTCTATCCCTTAAATCAAATTAATTACATAGGATAGTTGAGTTAAGGTGCGAGTAGATTTAAGGGCTGCATCCCTACATAAAGCCAAATGTATTTTAATCTTATGCTAAGCAGTGTGTCAGGAAGGGGTATATAAATCCATATCTGGTTCCTGTTTTACGGCTTTAACTATCACACTGTTGCCTAATCAAGATAAGTATGTATTAGAAGACCTATTTTTCAAATTATATTAAGACATAAAAATAAGTAATGTAAGTAGACACATGAACTAATATATCATATACGAACTTAAAAATAAATCAAGGTTCAAGTCATAAATAAATAAACAAATGTTCCACAGCTCCACTCAGCCTGCAAATAACCATAATGTAACTATGCTCGTTTTTCAATTATGATTCACCATGCAATATTTATCCCCGGCAGCAAAATTCATTGTGCAATATACATGCCACCATGGTTCTCCCCATGTCTGTATAAAGAAGTAAATTCTATTGTTTGCAATTACTTAACATCCAAAGCATGGCCCACAAACTTAAGTATACCATTACATAATACTATTTCCTTTTAAAACAGCCCTACAATATTATGATGTAGGAAAATTGAACTAGACCTTTGATCCCACAATATTCTCTAGCAACCTTGCAGTATAGAGAAACGACACCCAAAAGTAATACAATAGAAAGCTAAGATATATGAGGAGTGCAAATTAAAATTAGACACAAGGAACATGTCACACAGACAGCAGTAAGCCTTATCTAACTAGAAGGAAAAAAAATATTAGAAGAAAATTGACTTTTGTAAAAAGCTTATCGCATCGCATTATAATTTATAGATATAAAGCAACCCTATGTGAGGTGGTAAAACTAACTAATCTCTCAAGTTAATGACAGTAAAATACCCAATATACTAATGCAAGAATAAAGGGAAAATCAAACAAGAAAAAACAAATACTATAAGTCTATAACAATGATCAAGCAATCAAAAACAACCCACAAACCCCTTGTTAGTCTTACAACATACTCTACTTGTAAAATTCTCCCACCATCTTCACATTGAGTTACTGTTGATACAAACTCATAATATAGAGATTAACAGATATAAATCAAGGAAAATTTATTGAAAACCCTCCATGCATTGAATGGACATTAAGGGCCAAGAAGAGAAAGAATTATACTCATATCACTGTCTTCCACAAAGATTTCAGAGCCTGGTCTCTCACGCCTAAAACTAACTGATTAAATAACTCACCTCACTTACATTCTCTATTTTTATCATCCCTCTCCTACAACAATAGGAAGAGTAACTAACTATAATAACTAACATATAACAAACTCTAACAAGTTCAACACAAGATGTAATCAACAAAGGACAAGATACTCGACTCTTTAAATTTTGAGCCAAAACTTATTTCCCCTAAGTTGTTACCTACATGCTTCTTCTTCCCTCTATACTATACTACACACTCTCAACATTTTCCATCTACCACATTCTATAACACACCTTCATTCAAGAAAACATGAAAAAAATTCATGGATAAAAAAGCATCACATAAGAAAATTAAAACACTCCATGGCTTACAATTCAAAAAGACACAGTTCACACAACTAAACATGATTCCAATTCAAAAAACATGGCCTACCAAATGCAGGAGCAGTAGATGCTGAAACAGCCGGAGTTGAAGCCTTGTTAGAAAATGAAAACCCGGTCCCAAAAGAAGCAGTCGATGCTGATGAAGTGGACGTCGTTACACCAAAACCGGCAAATGAGGATCCTCCACTGGAAGACGAAGAGCCAGCTCCCGTAGATGCCACCGGAGTGGTTGTCAATGAAAAGCCACCACTTGTAGCAGAAGGTGCAACACTAGCACTAAAGGCAGGCACAGACGCGGAAACAACTGCAGCACCGGTCGCAGTTGTCGAGGCTGTGGTAGTTGTCACAGTAGAGGTCGAAAACAAAGGTGATGAAGATGTAGAGAACGAGAAAGAACCAGCCGGCTTTGAAACCGCCGGTGCAATCGAAAATGTAGAAGCCGCCGAAGACGAAGCCGAGGAGGTAGACACATTGTTGAACGCAAATGAGGGTTGAGAAGCCGCAGAGGAATTTGAATTTAAATTTCCTAAGCTGAATCCTGATGAACTAAACGACGTCGTTGCAGTTGCAGTTACAGTACTTGCTGGCGCTGAGGGTTTTCCAAAACCTGAAAACGACGTCGTTGTGGCTGAAGTTGAGGATGCATTTGTAGAGAACGTGTTTGAAAACAAAGAATTTGTTGTAGTTGCAGATGAAGATGCTCCAAACCCTGAAAACGACGTCGTTGTTGCTGCAGAAGAAGATCCTCCAAACGGTGTCGTTGTAGTAGAACCTATTCCGCTAAACGGCGTCGTTGAAGCTGATGATGCAAATCCAAACGAAGGTGCTGAAGAAGCCGATGACGCAAATCCAAACGAAGGCGCTGAAGCCGATGACGGTGCTCCAAACGAAGGTGCTGAAGAAGCCGATGACGCAAATCCAAATGAAGGCGCTGAAGCCGATGACGGTGCTCCAAACGAAGGTGCTGAAGCCGATGACGGAGCTCCAAACGAAGGTGTTGAAGCCGATGACGGAGCACCAAACAGAGATGTGGAAGCCGGTGCTGAAGCCGATGGTGTTACTCCAAAAAGATTGGTTGTTGGAGATGAAGAAGTTCCACCAAACGGCGAGCCAGTATTGGAGGAACCGAAAATGGAAGGAGCAGAGGCTACAGGCGCGGAGGAAGCCGAAGAGGAGCCGAAAAATGAAGGAGCCGAGGAAACCGGCGCGGAGGGAGCAGAAGAAGAGGCGAATATGGAAGAAGAGGAACCAAAAGAAGGAACAGAGAAGGAAGGGTTAGAAGAGGGGGTGAGGGAGAAAGAGAGAGGGGAAGGAGAAGAAGAAGCGGCGGAGGTAGGGTTAGTGGTGGTGGAGAAAGGGGAAGGTGAGGAGGATCCGAATCCGAAAGCGGGTGAGGATCCGAATGAGAATGTGGATGTGGATGAAGATTGAGTGGAAGAAGATGAAGATCCGAATGAGAAACCCGACATTGTTGCGTGCGAGTGAGTGATGGAGTGGTGAGTGGGTTTTTTTTTTGTTTTTGATTTTGAAAATGAGGAGGAAGAGGGGAGTTCGATTTGTGAATTGTGGAAGGGGGTTTGAGATTTTGGGGTTCAGGGTTTTTGCCTTAACAAGGGTAAACCGACGTGAATGAAACGCTAGAGGAAATTCTGTATAATTAGAATTAATTTTTACATTAAAATTTAAGGGTTAAATAATAAATTGGTCTTTTTTTTTATGACAATAAACAAATTTCATCAATAATACAATAGATAAAGATAATTGATACTCATTAAATTTGTGAATTTTTTTGCGGATTTTAATTTAATAGACTAAAACTAAAATAATTTTAACATTCAAAGATAGATTTCAATAAAAATAACATAAATGGACTAAAACAAAAAAGATGCAAATTTACGGGACCAAATGATTATTTAAGTCAAAATTTAATTTTCAATACACTTTTATTAAATATATTCAAACATAAATTATTTGATTTTTTCTTCCCACATTCCAATAAATCATAGTTACATCCCAAAATGACCAAACTACCCTTAAATAATGAAATTGCATTAACAAAGTATATGTAAACTCAGCTTGCGTAACTCATGTACACTCAATTTGCGTAACTCGTGAACTCAATATAGGTACATTTGAATTTAGTTTGCGTATGCAATTTAAGTTTACGTAACTCATGTAAACTCAATTTTAGTAGGTCATATAAACTTAGTTTGCGTACATAATGTAAACTTATATATAGTATTATCACAAAAAAAATGGGAATTTTGGGTGTAACTAAGTTTTTTTGGGTGTGGCTAGAAATTCTCAAATTATTTTACATTCAACTCAAATATAGTTAGAATTAATTCTTTTAAAATAAGTTTTTCTCACCGCTCAGTCGCTCAGAACCAACCTTATAGAGTTTAGGGTTTGCTCTGTATACCAAAACGGCCTGAATACATGTTTATAAAGTAGAGACAATCATCACCTTACAAGTCGGTTTTGTGAAGTTGAGTTAGATTCAATATTAAATTATGTGAAATATTTTATCGAATAGAGATATTTTAACATAATATAAAATGTACAAGGGTCTTTTCTGAAATACAATTTTTACTATAAAATATTTATAATCTCAAATACAATTTTATTTTTCACTATAAAATAAAATGTACAATAATTTAAATATTGACTTCAATTAGCTAGCTGCCCAGAAACCATGAAAGCCTAGAGGAAAGTTTAAGTGCATTGGAATTTCAAGTCTTGCAACAAGGGCCTTTTTTGTTCCTATCTCTTTTGGGTTCAAGATAACAAGACAACATCTCTGCATTGAGGTAGCATACTGCAAAACAAATAATGAAATATCATAGTTATAAACAAATATTAATTTTCACATAGTTATAAAGTTTTTGAATTATGATCATAGTTTAGTGGTAGGAAATTGTATTATATATATATATAGGATTGAGGTTCAAATTTTATTACTGGTAAATCTTTGGTGAGGTTAATTGATTGTCCTCTCTAACAAATTCTTAATTCAAATTTTATTTTTTCTCTAAGAAATATAGTTATGCACAATTGATTATGGCCTTCTTTCTAAATTTTGAGAACATTGTTATGCAAGGTTCATACATGATATATATGGAGCAAAGAAATCCACCAATTGCATAAATAAATATTTCTTTCGTTGAATAATTGATATATTCGATTTATAATAAGAATCGGCGAGAGTATAAGAAAACTCGACAAATCTATACTCACCTCAACAACAAGAAGGTAGCCATCATCTTCTTCTTCACCTTTGGAAACAAAAATAGGTTCACCAACAAATCTTCTAGTTCCAGCAGTCCAAGTTTGTACAAAATTATTCACAAGATCAAATTTCACAATTGTATCAAATGGAAAACTTGGCAATGTTTTTCGAGATCCTAAAGTTGTTGCAGAATAGAGATATTTGTTTTGCTTGCCAGAAAATGCAGGATTGGTTGCTGGAAAATCTGCAGATTTCTTCCATTTTAGTATGGGCTTCACATCACATTCTCTGCAATTGTAATCTGAATCTAATTTTATTGATACCTACACATATTATGTTATATAATTAATATTGATGAGAAAAAAGAGATAAAATGCAATAAAAATTCATTGAAAAAAATATATTTTGTAGTCGACTACTATATATAAATTATTTACGCATAAAAAAAATTGAGTTTAATGCAGTAACTCCATGACAATAGATTTTGTTGGTTTCTAGTGTGAGTGGATGGGAAGAATATTAGATATATAAGAGATGTAACCTATATACCTAATGTTTTAAGATTTTGGATGGAGATGTTTGGCGTCTCCCTCTCTTGTAGTCCTGGAGCATTGACTCGTTGTTTCCCTCAACGCTTCCCCAGACACCCGAATAAGTGGTATTAGAGTCTTGTTTCAGTGTAATTTGGGGGAGCAATAAGTGAGTGATGTTGGATCGTAGACACGGAGATATGACTTTTTTTTCCTGATGCTTCCTGGACTCCCCAAGTAGAATCGGAGTCTGATTCAACTTGTTAGGCGAGCCAAGGTGGATCAAGTATAGAAATGGGAATTCAAACTTGGGGTTAAGTCCCACATACATTATAAATTAGAAAAATGTCGGATATATAAGAAATGTGACCCATATACATAATGTCTTAAGTTTTAGGGTAGAGATGTGGTGTCTCCTCTCTTATGATTCTGGAACATTAATCTATTGTTTCTCCTGATATTCCCCCGGACTCCCCCAACACATTTTTGATTTAAGTTAATTTATGAGAAAAAGAAAAGAAGAAACCTCAATTACCTCAACAAGATGTGGCAATGCATTTTCACCTTTGACATTCATTATTGATGGATCTAGTTGTCGTGTTTGCCAATTATATCCTGAAAATAAATTAAACAAGAATAGAATTTTTTTTCAATAAAACTATACGATAGACATTCAATCAAATTGATAGAGTATACATTTATATAATACAAATTCTAAATTACTATAAACATAAAGATTAATTTCCGAACAAACTCACAACATACATATATGTTAATAACACAAAATAAATTTATTGTAATTAAGTCAATGCATCAATATCACAATCAATATAAAAGTATATACACTAAATTAATTTGTAACAAATAAAAGCTAAGGTATATACCAAATAATTTGCGGAAGTTGAACCATTGGTAAGAGCAAGCACTAGCTAGTATTTGGATATCCAAATTCCCATGAACTTGTTTAACTTCAAAGGCATTACCAACATGGAGAAGCCACAATTGAGAAGGTGCTTCAATTGGTACTCTCCAATCTCTCTTTTTGCCTTCTGGTGTGTTTGGAAACCGAGGAAGTAAGTATATGGGTGATGTGCTTTTACTTGGATTTACTGTTAATGCTGATATCATTGGAGATGCACCACATACTGCTCCCATTGACCCTGAAATTTGTTTAAAGAAATAAGTTTAAATTTTTTTGATAATGTAAGAAATGAGTTTAATTGATATGAAGTATCATGTAAAAATATAATGTATTCAATTAATCACATCTCATCATATAAATATTTGTAAAAATATTTTTAAAAATTAATATAAAAAATTAGTATAACAATTTAATATAATTTGACACATATTTGGAACCTTGTAGGATAGTGGTTAGATGAGTAAAAGAGAATGCCTAAAATATATTTTAAAGATAGATGTTTTTTTTTGACTCAAAATATTTTAAAGATAGATGTTAATAATGTAGAAATAGAATTATTCTCTTAAAACTTGTAAATTTAATTTTTAAACATTAAATGAGAAATTCTATGGTACTTTTGACAATTTCAAATGTACTAGTACATGAGGTATTAAAATAATAAGTAAAATGAATTTTTCTTTAAAAGAAATTATTTTTCTATCATTAAAAACATTTTAATAACCAATTACTATTAATCAAAATTGTCAAAAATATAAGTTTTGATATTTTTTGAATTTTTATTCTTCATAATAGTCAATATTCAAAAAAATTATTAAAAAATATTAAAATATTAATGTAATAGTTATAAACAATGAAATTTTTATTTTTTCTTGTGCTATTATTGTCTCTAAAATACAATAATTAACTAATAGTTATTTTAATTCGTAAAAATAATTATTAATTTATCAATTTTACGATTTCATGTACCAGTACATTTGAATTATTAAATGTATCTTAGAAACTCCCTTTTTAAAAATATATTGAAAAATAATAATCCAAAATTTAGTAAAATCCTGTAATAGCAATTTTATTTTTTGGAATAGCAAAATATATTAAAATTCTTACCTAGTACATCAAGTTTGATGCGATTGGCGAATACTATGTAATGGGTATCCGTGAAGGCCCAATCATGGATCATCAAGTGATCTGGAATTTTGAACTCTTGCTTCAGGACCAACTTGAAATTAGAGTCATACTCTACAAAATAAAATAAAAATTCATGAATTAACACCAAAATCAACTAGACATTTTTATTTATCTGGCTATAAAAATGTTCAATTTTTATTTTTCATAATTATATTAAAATTATAGTCAAATTTATCTGCAAAATAAAATAAGAGTTCATGAATTACTATGAAATTAAGTTGAATTTATTTTTACAAAAATAGTAAGTTGAACTTATATTAACTACAAAAATGAAACTATGTATATATATTTTATTATTATTATTATTATTATTATTTTATTATTATTATTATTATTATTATTTAATTACCTGCAAATGTAAAATTACTTCGTGGAAGTAACATGTCTTCTGCATTGCATGACACAGTGAGTAATCTACTCTTGCTAGAGTCAACCTTATAGTGAGACAAGAGTCTCTTTGGTGGCATCTTAAAGATTCCTGTATTCAATAAAATAAAAAACAAATCAAATATAATATATTAAAAAAATATATAATATTAAAAACTCATAAATATTGTACTGTACGAAAGAATAATTCGAAAAACTCAATGCTGTACACCTTCTTTAAACTATTATAATTAAGGTATATCCTAGAGTATACTATATATGAAAACCTTATTTGTCAAAAAAAAATAAAATGAAAACCTTATTTAATACCTCCTTGGGGAAACTATTTTTTTAATATCCTAGACGTAATGGTAAGCCACTAAAAACACGGACAAACGAAATAAAAATAATAGAGTTCGAACTCAGACTATTTTTTATATTTGATCAATAATTTTGACATTTTTTACTAGATAAATTAAAATTAGTGCACTAATAAAAAACTATTTTTGTACACACACTTGAACATGTATAGCTATGATTACGTGTGTCTTGTGTGCCACTTTGTGATAAAACTTCACTTCAAAAAAATATTATTGAAATAATATTGGAATTAATTACTATATATAATTAATTATTGATGAGTCTCATAGTACTTGTGCTGCTTGTCCAACAATTAGCACCCAAATTGTTTACTATTCTTTTGGTTAGTAATCAACAAGTTGCTTATTATTATTCAACATCATAATCACACCGGTTGTTCACATTATATTAATTTCATATGCTTTTTAAAATATGAAGGAAAATAATCCACTTTGATTGTTCCCCCATTTTTATCCTGTGTCATGACATGTAGTGTGTGTATTATTCAAGCTCTTATATGCTCATAATATGGAGAAACCTAAAGTGGACTCTTTTAAATATAGTTATAGCTTTATGACATGTAGTGTGTGTATTATTCAAGCTCTTGTGTGTATTATTTCTCTTTAAATTTATTATACCTTTATTTATTAAGTATATGTAAATTTGAATTTTGTATACATTGAATAACATATGTATTTTGTCTATATTATAGACCATATACTTCAGTTTTTTAATGTATACTTATAATAAAGATCGGAAGAGGCAATGATTACACTATTTGAATGTGCAATGCAAACCATAGAGGCAATTATCATATAAAACTTATTCTTGATTTTGTTTGATTGGAAAGGGATGAAAATCAAGCTATGTATTTTGAGATTGGTGGAATAATTTTTTAGTATGCTTATAAATCATCTAAAATGTTTATGTAAGGGTTTGAGTATACTTTATACGTCTATTAATAAATTTTGTCTATATAAAAAGATAGACAATGATCGATACATACCATATAATATAGGTTTGAGTAAGCTGGCAGCAACTTTCCAAACATCACCACCGTGATTTTCATCATCATCATCATCATCTTTCGAATCACAACTATCGTCTATCATGTTGAACTTCCCAATCGTATCCAACGTACTAGATTCGATCTCATACGGGTTTCCACCTTCCCACATACACAAGAGCTTCTTCCCCCACATTAATACACTAGTGTTAGCAACATTTTTCATAACCTTAGTATTCCCAATCTTTTTCCCACCCTTCAATACGGAAAATGGACCTCTATGGGTAAATCTCCACGAGCCGGTCTTCTGATCGTACTCCTCGACTTGAGCTTCAGTCTTAATGTACTTAGCCATGTATTGGACATCCTTAGTCACATTATCAAAAGTGAATGCTCTTAGGTATCCATGGCCGTCTAGCGGGTGCACCGTGGACCCATGGTCATCTTTGAAAATTCCCGGTCCGGTTAAATAATATGCACCAGACGGAAAATCAGTAGGTATTGCACCTTCCATGACACGTAGTCTGATTGGTTGGATTGTTTCCGATCTTTGTGACATGAACAAGAAATTGTAGTCCCATGAAGCAGCTATAGAGTCATCGTGCTCTATAAAAGGTTGAACCGGTTTTAGAACCCGATCGGGCACCAAAACATCGGTATTGGGTACGGGTGTGGATATTGGTTTTGGTTTGGTTATTGTTTGGGGTAAGGAGGTTTGGTGCACGGGAAGAGGCCTTAAGAGAGGAGGACTTATGTATGGTGAGCTGTTGTGAATCGGTTTGGCTTGCATTTTTGGGAGTTATAGAGACGTTGGTATTAAGAATGTAGTTGGCATGTGAAGGTTTGGTGATGTGCTATATATAGATAATATATGGACATGGGACTGTTGCCAAGTGTAATTGCATTGTGTATTTCCTTTAATTACAGATTTGCCATCTTGAATTTTAATTTTTGTTGCATGGTTTACTTTGGTTTGTGCTCCATGATCAATGTTCATTTGGGATGTCTAGTTGCCTATACTTGAAAGTTGATCCAGTTGGTAAAGATTTAATTTAATTATGAAAATAATTTAAATTCAATTTTTGATATGAATATGTTGTTAATAAATAATATGTAAATATCTTTACTAAAATTTTATGAGTTTTAAAGTCTCTTTTAACATTGAACTTTTGAGATCTAATTCACTTAAACTTTAGTGAAGCAGAATAATCGTGTGGGGTATAGAGACATATTAAAATGTGGTGGACACCAAATTAATTTCTTGCATTTTTAGTGGCAGACATATAACGCATTTCAATTTTCTATGCTTATGCACTTGCCTTGTTTTGTTTTAGTTTATTTCTTTAATGCTTGTTCATAAGTGTATAGCTTGGTGCTCCTTGAGATGAAGATTTTTAGTCCATCTTACTATTATTTTTCTCTTTGGCCAAACTAGTTTTAGTTTGACAAGAGCAATTTAATAATCATGTAAGAGCATCAATGATAGCCATCAAATTATGATGGTTGAGAAAGAAACGACCAATTTGCATTATAATATAAATACCTCAATTAATCATTTATTATATATGAAATATAGTTTATAATGTCCACTTTTTAATTTTGTCTTGTATTTGCTAATTTTAGTTTGCAACGGCAACTTGCATCATCATATAAGAGCTGCAATGATAGCCTTCTATATATATCAATGATGGTTGAGAAGAAAAGGTGCAATTTACATGTACACTCTATTAAAATACACAATAGTTTCTATTGTTTTAACTATATAAACACAATGAACATTAGCAACAGACTCATTTTTGAACAGTTTTTAATTTGTTGAAATTTATGTAGATCTTTGATTTTAAAAATAAGTCCACATAAAGTAGTAAGATTCACGTGAATTTTATCTAATTGAAAAAAATAGTATTATTAGAGAATGTTTAAAAATGAAAGTATCGGTAACAATCCTCATATATACATGTTAGAAGTCTTACATTGGCTAGAGATATGGTATCGATAGCCTTTAAAAGTGTAGTGCAAACTTCAACTTTCAAGTTAGCTTTTGTGGTTAAGTATAAGCCTCCCAAATTATAATATATTATCAAAGTCTATCCTAGATCTATTTATTGTTTGTTGTGGAGACCTCCCATATTTTGACCACCCGTTATTCTTGATTCCACGTTTCAACTTCAGTTCTAAACGTGAATAAGAAGTGTATTAGAAGTCCCACATTGACTAGAGATATGGTATCGATAATCTTTAAAAATATAGTGCAAATCTCAACTCTCAAACTAGCTTTTGTGATTGAGTATATGTCTCCCAAATTCTAATAATACATATATAAGAGAATCAACTTACTTCATAATTATTACCCACATATCTCAAAGATTTTAGTTAGGTGCCATATGCAAATTATGAATTTGATATCCAATTTTTTTTATCATTCACTTAATTATGACCTCCCAAATTATGATGCTAGCCGTGGTATTGCTTTGGCCTTGCTTTGACATAAAGATGTTCCTTTGAAGGTGACTGTGTTCGCGTGGCGTTTTTTTTGCTCAATCGCATCCCAACGAGGAATGACCTTCTTCGGCGGGGAGTGGTTATTACAGGATCTCATTTGTGCAGCTTCAGGTGCACATCGGAAGAGTCGTTATCCCATTTGTTCTTTGTATGTGATTTTGCTCAGCATGTGTGGCGTGGGCTGCTGTCTTGGTTAGGTATCTAGGGTGTTTTGCCATCAGAGGCAATAGCACGTGCCCTTCAGTTTATCGGACTTCAATTTTTCTCGGTTACGCCAAAAAATGTGTTTCAGGTTATTTGGCTTGCTACTGTTTGGTGTTTATGGAAATGTCGCAATGAATGTATTTTTCAACATAAAACTTTAGATGCCCAGCAAGTGGTGGCTTAAAGTGAAACATAAAGATTTTAGTGTGATGTTTAGTTGTTGGTATACCAACCCCTTGACTTGTTTAGGTAAGAGGGGTGGTTAGGGTGTGGCTGGGAGTTTTTTTTTTTTTTTTTATTTGGTTTTTGATTGTATCTTTGTAATATATTGATCTATGGACACTCTTGTTTTACCAGGTTGGTGACGCACTCCTTGTTCTCACCACGTGATAATAAAATCATTTTAGTTGCTTAAAAAATATATTTGAAAAAATAGTTTGAAAAATTTGCACCACATCAAAACTACAATACAATTATAACAAAAGCAATTATATATATACATGCATTTAATCAATTCAAACATGTATTAGTAGCTTCCCACCTTAGCTGCAACATCGACTTATTAATTTTTTAGCATCATCCTCCATGTAATCTTTGCTGCAAAACCACTAAGAAAAAACTCCCCTCAGCTAGAAGGAGGTTTGGGATAATGGGGATGATATTTTATATTTTGTACTCCGCTTCGCGAAGATTCCACCTCCGAACACTTCATTAAAAATTTTAAATAATATTTATAAGTGTACGATTATGTACTTTATATGTTATATTTTCACGTAATATATACATAAATTTATTTTTATATAATGTTTATTATTGTCACAACTCATAAGATAATTACTTTTTCACTACACTTATTTTATGAAATAAGTGTAGTGAAAGAAATCATCTTGTAAATTGTGACATAAATGTGTACGAATATATTTAACTATTAAGTTTTCTTCGAGACACTTAGTAGTTACATAAATGTGGATATTTTTATAAAAAAATAAATCAATTCATAGAAAATTTTAAAAAGAGTAATTACCTAAAAAAAAAAAAGAGTCTTATTTTAATTGAAAGAAATCTCAAAAGTTAGTCTTATATAAAATGAAGGGACTCCTAGTTAAATTTATTTGTTGACAAATTTATCATCATCTTATAATTTAATCTTGACATATTATTTGAAAGCACATTTTTAACGTGCTTGTGTACTTATACTAGACAACTCTCTTATCACTAATCAAGAGATGTATAATGGTTTCCATTAACCTTTGTCTCCATATCATGCACCGTTAATACCCTTTTATTATAAGAGGTCCAAATAGAAAGAGTAGAATAATAGAAAATTAGAAATTGAAAACTCCTTTAATATGTAAGCAACAAAAAATTGAAAGTATCATATAAAAGTTTACTTCAATTATTACATTTATTTATTGTTAAATTCCAATTTTACCTTTGAAGAGACATATCAAAGGTCATCGCAGTAGTAATTAATTAATATGTTAATTAAAATAAATAAAATAGGGTAGTATCGAAAATTAAATAACTTTTTCTCATCATTTAATGCGATTCGTCTACGTTTTAAAAAATTGTCTTTTATTTTTGTTCTTAGATATAAAATTAGAGGGAGTATAATATTATGAGTGTTATTAACATGTGTTTTAAAGACTAGATGCTTTGACGATATTAAAGAATCTTAAAGTAGAAATTTTATAAATATTGAAAATAAAATAAAATTTTGACTTTGTAAAAAGTAAATACATAATTTTAATATTAATTTTCTATCTTAATTTTTTTGACAGTTGAAAGAAAGATTAAGTTTCTATCTTAATAAAGAACCTTAACATGTGTCATTTTCTCCTAATATTATCATGTTCTATACTCTTGCAATTGCACTACAATTTCTAAAACTAAATTAGAAACGCAAATTGAAGTGACTAAACCATGACTTTTATCGTATGTAGTTAGTTACATGCGGTTGAAGTTAGTTACTTGCTACATAAAGGGTGTATTTGATCTGCTAAAAAACAGAGTACTGGACATGACAACTTTTTGTACCCTGTTTGGTGTAAAAACTGGTTATGGGACTGGACAAAATAGGTAGCAAGGGACAGGACAAAATCAGGAATTTTTGTCCTTCACTAAACCACAGGACAACTTTTTGTACACAGTACAACTATAAAAAATACAAAAATACCCTTTTTATTTTCAAATATGAAAAAATTATCTCCTTATCTCTCTTCGATACAATTTTGTCCTGTCCTGTACCATCTTATTTTGTCCTGTACTATCTTATTCTGTCCTGTACTGTTCTGTCTTGTACTTACAGTTTTGCGAATCAAACGCACCCAGGCTTATTTAAATACAGATCTATTCTCACACTTTTGTACCAAAAAAAAAGGAATGAATTCTCTTAGTTTATTTTTTTATGTACGTTTCTTGTGTCTTTAATCTTACTTTTAAACATTTTGTCAAAAAAAAAAAACTTACTTTTAAATATTTATTTTTGTTTTTTATTTAATATTTCATTTTTATTCAATTTTTTAAATCTAATAGAGATAATTCATTCTCATCCTGCATTAGTAGTTTGTTATCATCTTCATGCATAAATACTTGGTACGATCTTTGTAATAAATATTAAGAGTATGTGTCAATGAGGTAATTCTAATTTTTTAGAGAATTTAGAATTAAAGGCAATTTAGATTATTCAACTGAATCCGGCCTCTTTATTTTTTAATGTATTTGTTTGGCAACATCACAAAAAATAAAGACAAAAAAAACGTTAGTTTTTACAAAGGACATACCTTAAGCACCACCTAATAAAGTGAATGATATGTGTGATTGTGATTTCATTGAACATAACAAGTTGAATAGTTGATGATCTGAACTATTAATTAACTCTCATCTTAGCAAGAATGTTTAGAAAAGAATTTCTCTCTCGAAAAATATGATGAATAAAACTTATAAATCAATCTTTAATAAAATAGTTTCGGATGTGATTAATATATGTGCATAGAAATGAAATCTCGATATGTTTATTATTACTAACTACACATATATTAGAGTAACATAAATTTTACTTAATCGGTTATTTCACATGGTATCAGAGTCTCTATGATCCAACGGTCACGGGTTCGATCCCTCCTCCCCACACTTTCTAATTAAAAAGTGAAATTAAAAAGTATATGGTAACCGGACTTATACACTATCCACACTTCAAGCCCAATACACTCTTGTATTTTTTTTTGTTGTCGAGACAGAGGTATCCACCGCCGAACGCAGTGACTATTCCCTCGCTAGAAAGGGTTAAGGGAGGATGAGCCCCAACCGCTCAACCACACCCCTTGGGTTTCAATACACTCTTGTGTGAGGGCGCATATTAAAAATAATTTAACCATTAATATAACATTTCTTATTAACTTAAGTTTTTTGGATAATCGATTATTTAACCTATGTAAATTTTATTTAATTTGCATTCCAACACAATTTTTCTCCAATCAAGAGTATTTTAATCTCTGAACGTGATATAGGATATTTTAATCTCGATATGTTCCAAAGAAGCCAAGTTAAAAACATTATTTGATTGAAAATAAAACAGGAACATTTTAAATTAAACTTGTTTGTAAAAATAATAATCATAAAATGCATAAACTTCACCAAATGTGCAATCATGAAATTAGAAGGGCGCATAAGGAAAATGCCATATAGCATGGTGGCAGTTCAGAGTGATTTGGAATGTTAGAGGGGGCACTTATGTTGGATTGACTTTGAAATCATCATATAATTAGGACCACTTAAAGAATGAAGAAATAGAATACTGAACTTTTTTTTAAATATTTTATATAAAAAAATTAATTATTTAACAATTAAATATTTTATATAAAGAATTTTTTTTTTAAGAATTTTAAAGAATATTCATTAGTATTTTTTACGGATTAAATATGTTTTTAGTCCTTATAAATATTTAAAATTTTAAGTTTCAATTTTTTTGACAATTATTTTTTTGTTTTCTAATTTTATGTCAACTCAAGTATATTTTTTAAAATAATGAATTACTGCCTTTGTCCATAAATATAAAATTCTGTTTGACCACTGCACGTACGTCAATGCATAATTTTAATCACTAATATTTTTAATTATCTAGCAGTAAAAGTTATAAAAATTTGATATTCTGAAAATAGTCATCAAAACAAATCAAACGAGATCTAATATATTAATATTTACAAATCAAACATGGTCTTATATTTAGGGACGGAGGTAGTATTTTTTACAGTCATCTTTTGTACATTAAAAATTGAAATGATTGTAAAATTTTAATTATTTTAATAAAAGATGAATTAAATATGAATCTTTGAAGTGTTTACACTTAAAAATTCATATTTAATTCATCATTTGTAAAAAAAAAATGAATTTTTGTGGAAATAATATTAATAATATTATAAACTTGAATACAAAATCTCGTTAAAAATATGAATAGTACACATACTTGACTGAAAAGTAGGACCAAAAAATACAAAAATAGTTGAGGGATTAAAAATCAAGTTTTCAAATATTTATAGGGATAAAAAATGTATTTAACCATTTTTTTAATAAGAAAATAATGACTCGCCTTTTTTGTTTAACCCTTTGATTTTTAGAGGAAGGGACTTTAATAGTTCAAAGTTCGACCGCGACACACACTTTTCTCTCAACTTTCCTCTCTTTTCTTCCATCCATTGTAGGGGGTGGTTTTTGACCATTTTTGGTCGGAAATCACCCCTCAACACCATTGTTTTCTCTTTTTTTGTTTAAATAAGCAGTTATCTACAAAAGTTTGGTTCTTTGTTTTTTAAGTTTTCGCCGTCTACGTGCGGTGTTGTGTTTGTTCGTCGTTTTGTGCGGCGTTTTGTTTGTTCGTCGTCTTGTGCGGCGTTGTGTTTGTTCGTCGTCTTGTGCGGCGTTTGTTGGTTTTCTTTGTTGTTCGAGGTTCGTTGATTCAATTTGACAGATTTACATCAACTTATTATAGATCGGATGAAGACTTGGACGTCAATGCTACAAATCCGGGAGTATGAACATTCCGGTTACTTTTATGTTGTCATATTTGTAGGCACTTTCATAATGCCGTTGTATGCTATTAACCTAGGTGCTGCGAGATTGTTTGCAGATTCACCCTTTTCAGTTTTTAGCAATTCTGAATTTGTAATGATCTATGTATTTGTTAATTTGAATGAATGAATTTCTTTTTTAGTCAAAAAAAAAAAAGTTCGACCGCGACTTAATTAATTCAGTCAAAAAATTGTTCAATTCAAAAATCAAAGTGGAAATCTTTCGAAATTCGTTATTTAATAATAATACTCTTTACTCTATCTGTTTCTTTTTAAGTGTCATTCTAACACAAATCTCTCAAACTAAGATAGTGGATTATTTGAGTTGTTTTTCTCTTTCTACCCTTAGTTTAATATATCACTTGAGGTGCTAGCTTAGTAATAAGAGTTTAAGTTGTAACATTATGGTGCCGAGTTCAAATTTCAGGAACAGTTATAAAATAACTATTAATGCCAATAATTGATAAAAATTCCCCTTTAAAAAAATATATCATTTACTTTCTCTCTCTAATAAATTAAATCACATTCTCCCTCTCTTAATTTTCATGAAAATTATGAATCTGACTTAATGAAAAAAAATTATAACTGATAAATTGTAACATTAATTATCAAAATAACACTTAAATAATAGAAAGGAAAAAATGGTGCTAGATTAACATAACGTTTGATACCAAAGTATCTAGTTGGTGTGATTCTGCTTACATGATGACAAAAACCATGGACCTACCCCTTGCTTTGACCCGTCTATAGAGGAATCTGCTGATTTCATCCTCTCATTCCCATTATTTAATTAATTAACTAATTCCAAATTCAGATTTTACTTTTCTTGGCCAGACCATATTCCTTAACCTTAATAATAGCTTTTTTTTTTTGATTAAATGTAATTTGCAATAGCTAGACCATAGTCTTTACACATTTTCAATATTTATTGGTTAGACGGTAAGTGACCCACTTTATATGGTCCACTCTCAAATATTTGCACCAAACGCCCTTTTTTTTTATTTTTAATTTCTTTATTTTTTTTATAAAGAATTATTTATTGATAATACTAGATACTCTCACCCGTACGATGTACGAGTCTTGTAGAACATATGTTTAAAATTTAATATATTTTAAAAATAAGTTGCAAATAAACAACAAACGCAATGAATATAATTGAAAATGTATTTGTTGATAATATCATATAATTTGTAAGTTACCAATAACAATTAATTAAAAATTTGTAACATGATTTAATTAACCGTTTAACAAATTCATAAAGAAAATACGTGTGATAATATGAACCGTCATAGTTTTGGAAAATAAATTTTTTTAATATCCATAAAGCATTTTAAAAAATAGTTAAATATATTTTTTGTCTTATAAATATTTAAACTTTCTACTTTTAGTCCGTCTAAATTTTTTTCGTAGTTTTTGCCCTTCAAAAATTCATATTTAATTCATATATTTTTATTTGAGTTATAATGCATCAAATATTTCGTAAAGGATATGAGTTATAATCTCATTGAAATAATTTTTTTACATTTTATTTGAATTAAATTTGGGTTAGATGGATACATTGTACTGTAAAAAAAGAATGGAGACATTGTACGATTTATTATAATAAAGATAACGATTTTATTTGAATTAAAATTTTTTTGAAGTTTTTGTTCCATAAATATTTATCTTCACTATTTTTTTATCCCTTCTATTCAATTTATGTGTACTTTCCAAAAAATTTAATTAGATTTTGTATTTATGTTTATAATATTATAAAAATTACTCGCACAAAAATTCATATTCTTTTAATAAATGATAAATTAAATATGGAATTTTATATGCAAACATTTCAAAAATTTATATTTAATCATTGTCATAAAAGTATATCCAAAAGTCATGTTAGTGAATTTTTTAGGAATTAAAAAGTGCGAAAAAAACTTTAAAAGACTAAAAGTAAAAGGTTCAAATGTTTGTAGGAACCAAAAGAAACATAGTTAACTCAAAATAAATAAATAAAAGGGTCTGCCTTTTAATCTAAGTCATAAATAACCAACAAAAAAAATGTATAAACCATATGCAATCAGGGTTACTAAAATACTACTAATTAAGTGAGATTAGAAGGAAATTAAGTTCATATTGATTATATTTTGCTTACCAATTTATATTAAATTGAATGGTGTAGTTTAGTGACAAATGCATCATATATATTACATAAAGGGCTTGGGTTCGATTCCTGTGGAAGTAGATTGAGATAATATTATAAAAATTACTTAAACAAAAATTCATAATTTTTAACAAATGATAAATTAGATATGGAATTTTAAGTGCAAACACTTCAAAAATTCATAATTAATTCATTCTTATAAAAGTATAACCAAAAGTATGTTAGAAAAAAAATTTGAAACTAAAAAGTGCAAAAACATTTTAGAGTACTTAAAATAGAAGGTTTATTGCTGTGTTCGTTTATCGCTTTATTGTTTTTAGTTTGTGTTTTTGAATTCGTTGAATTTTGTATGAAATTGCTTAGGTGTTAGGTGAATTTCGTTTATCGCTTTATTGTTATTAGGTTGTGTTTTGGAATTTGTTTAGCAGCGCAGCTTGTTGCACGTCTACCATTTATTCATATATATATATATATATATATATATATATGATATTACAAAAAGAAAAAAAAATATCATTTGCAATTTTAGGAATTCTTTTTTCAAATACAAAAAAATATAACAACAAACCCACTATTCAAGTAGTTCTTCAATCTTGGCCATTGAATTCTTTATTAGTATATCAATGGTAAAACCTCATTTTTGTATGGTGCCTAAATTAAATGGACTTGTTAATGTTATATTGATGACTCACAATTTGTGCGTTATTTAGGTCATTATTCATGAATTATTTCCTGCCAAAATGGTGATCAAATTATGTTTTAATGCAATTTCATTAGTTTATTTAGTTTTGAGTCTAGAATTATGTATTAGGAGTATTTATGTAATTTTGATGTAAAAAGAGTTAGTTTAGAGGCAATTTATGTCAAGGCATGTTATTTGGTCCTGGATCATTGGCATGATAGTCGCGAAACAACATACACACAAAGAGGTTTCAATGTCATCGTCTGATAACTATAGGCAAGACAACTGATTCCGTACAGTTAAGAAAGGTTGACAGTCAAAGCATGATCTGGCAAATGGATATGAACAAAGGACTTTTGTCCAGACATGACAGTTGTTGACACCCATGTGCAGAAAGTGGCACCTCCTAGTACAAATGAAAGGAATATTCTTTATGCTTTGGGCTAGTCTTGGAGAACAAGTTGGATCAGCCCAATTGCATTGAGAGCCTATATAAGGAGATCTAAACCCTGAAGTTCATTGGTCTTTAGAACCCTAAGAGAAATATTTGGTAGCCTCCATCTCCACCTTCTTCACAATTCCATCCTTCCACCATGGCTGTCTAGTGAAGCTGATAACCAGAGCAACCAGAGTCGCGACAGTGAAGCTGACAACTTCATCCTCCCTTATTGATTGGTTATTCTCTCTTAGATTTACCATTTATAATTCTCTCTTGATGTTAGTTATGTGTAACCTTAGATCTCTGTTTGTATGCTTTACTAGGCTCACCATGAGCTAAAACTCTTGTTGTTGGAATTATGTGATATTCAATGAAAGTCTAGTATTATTTATGTGAATGATTTGTAGTGTTTATTGCATCTTTAGTTTCTTATGGTTTATATATGTTTGATTCAAGGTCTGGCCAACTTAGGATTGAATGAAAGTTTATTATTATGAGATATCTAGTAATAAATGGAACTTAAGATCCAATATGGTTAATTAGAGGATGGACACATACTTCTTTCTTAATAGCTTAGACATAAGTGTTAAGTCCATAGTGAGAATACAAAACATGCTTTTCTGAACTGGAACAAATTAAGAATGACCTAGACATAGGATTCAACTTATCCGCCGTTTCATATTTAACGTTGTAGACATACACCACAAGGAATTTTGCTCACAGATGTCATGACAGTAGTTATCATTCACAGATGCTAGATTATTAGTTGAATGGATCATGCTTCCAACATCACTACCATTATTGATCTTTAAATTCTTTTTAATTAAATTTACTATTGAATCTAAAACTATGATATATTTTGGTTACCTTCTTGCTCATGGATTAGAATGTGATTTTGTGTGTCTAGTGAAAATGTTCCCTTAGACAATCCTCGTGGGATCGATACTTTACTTATTACTTGCTGCTTTGGACTGTGTATACTTGCACACGTTTCAAGCGAACAAGTTTTTGGCGCCGTTGCCGGGATTGTACGGTTCTAATTTTCATTTTACATTCAATTTTGCATTTTATTTCATTTGAGCCTTTAATTTTTTTTTTCTGTTTAGTGTTGTCTTGAAAGGTTTTATCAGAAGCTTTGTCTGCATAGGTTGCTAACACCTCAGACCAGATCTGTCATGATAGAAGTAGATATCATTGACACTGCCAATGATAAGGAGAGGCATATCAGAGACTATGTTTTTTATGACCCAAATGATATGAGCTCTGGAATCATTAGGAAGGAGATCACTGCTCCTCAATTTCAATTCAAGTCGGTGATGTTCCAAATGCTCCAATTTGTGGGTCAGTTTAGTGGTGCTCCAACAGAAGATCCACACTTGCACATTAAACAATTTCTCAATGAGGCAAGTAATTCAAGTTTCAAGGGATTAGTGATTAAGACTTCAGACTCAGATTGTTTCCTTACTCACTGAAGGATCGTGCTAAGAGTTGGTTGATTTCTCTAGAGCCAAACTCAATTGCTACATGGAATGCTCTAGTAGAGAAGTTTTTAACCAAGTATTTTCCTCCTATCAAGAATGTTCAAATGAGGATTTAAATTACCTCATTTAGGCAAGCTGAAGATGACTCATTGTATGAGGCTTGGGAAAGATTTAAAGAGTTGCTAAGGAAATGCCCTCACCATGGAATTCCTTCTTGCATTAAGTTAGAGACTTTTTATCATGGGTTGATGACACCATCAAGATACACTTTGGATGCATCTGCTGGTGGAGCTATCTTAGCTAAATCTTATAATGAAGCATTCAATTTGATTGAAAGAATCAATACCAACACCCACCAGTGGGATACATCAAGGTCAATTGCTCCAAAGAAGGTTGTTAATGCTCAAGAGGTGAATGTCAATGCTGCCTTAGTTGCACAAGTTGCCAAATTAACTCAAATGTTAGGAACAATGTGCACTCGAACATCAACTACTACTATTGAACCTACACATGTTGTTAGTGATCCATTACCTATCATTTCATGTGTGTACTGTGGAGGAGCTCATTTGTATGAAGAATGTCCATCAAATCCCATTTCACTGAATCATATGGAGAACTTCAACATGGACAACAATCTCTACTCCAACACTTATAACCATGAATGGGAAAATCACCCAATTTTTTTTGAAAATCAAGAAGGCATGCCACCTCTTGACTATGCAAAATCACTAGACTGTGCAGAATTCACTATGACACCAGATTTCACTATTGTACCAGATTATGCAGAACTACCTGGAGTCATGCAACCCATTATCTCTACAACACATCCACAAGCCTTAAATCATCAAGCAACACATGCTGCAAGTTCTGAACCCAATGTGTCCTTGGAAGCTACTTTGATGCTTTTCATGATTAAAACAAAAGCTTTTATGAATGAAACAAGAGCTTTCATGAATCACACCAAGGCACAATTTCTTAATAGTGGTGTAGCATGGAACAAAATGGAAGATCAATTGGGTCAATTAGCAACAACACTTAGTGTCAACCATGCTCTAATATCACTAAGGAGAGGAAAAGAGTTTGAAGAACCAAGCATGTGAAAGATTGTCATCGGAGCCTTGGGAGAAGACCAAACTAAAGCGTCAGAAGATATCAGCCCTGTTCGAGAGACACATCACCCAATTTCACGTGAAGTCAGTCTTAAAGTTACAAGTCCTGAAACTCTGAAGAAGGCAAGTTCTGGCGTATCATCTGCTAGTTCTGTCTTGCCACCAATTGCCTCTAAAGCTGCTACAATTATGAGCAAATATTTTCAAGAAAGACCACCTCCACCATTTTGCACAAAGAATCAAGAAAGCACATGAAAACATGCAATTCCTAAAGTTTGTGGAAGTCTTGAAGCAACTGCACATCAATATTCTATTGGTAGATGCTATTCAACAAATGCCCAATTACACCAAATTTATGAAGGATGTCATTGCCAAAAAGAAGAGATTGGTAGAATTTGAAACTGTGGCCATGACAAAGGAGTGCAGCCAACTACTATAAAGCAAGATCCCTCCCAAATTGAAGGATCCAAAGAGTTTTATAATTCCATGTTCCATTGGAGATGCTTATTGTAGTACCCCAATTTTGGACCTACAAATCCGATTTACAATTTCATGCATAAAATATACAAAAAATATTTTATTTCTTTTTCATGCATTTTTCTTTCTTTTTCCATATTTTATCTTTTTTCTTAAATTTCCTTTTATTTCTAAATATTTCATCTGTTATTTCATTTATTTTAAATAGTTCGCATTTTAGCGTAAAAGTCCAAAAATATCAAAAATAGTCTTTTTCTTATTTTACGCGCATTTTAGATTTTATTACAATATATTTCAAAATATCAAAAAGATTTACATTTTATTACATTTTATCACATTTTATTTCAATTTATTTCATCTTCACTTTTTTTATCTCAAAGTTTACCAAAAATAGTAAAAATCATACCCTTCCACCTCACCATCTCTATTTCAATTTCAATTTCATTTATCATTTATTTTTAGTTTGCCATTCTACACAATATTACAAAAATACCATTTAACCTAATTTTCTTCTATAAATACAAACCTCACATCACTCAATCATGAACAATCAATCTCACAATTCCCAAGAAAAGAAAAATCAGAGAACAATCTCAAAAGTTGATCAGAAATTAAATTCCGGCGCCGGAATCTACCTCCGGTCGCCGGAAAATTCAACCACCACAACCCATTTTTCAAAACTTCTCCAAATCAAAATCTAAATACACCGTTAGCTTCCAAATCATCTCGACATCACAAATCCGTTATTAATTTCATCAAAAACGACCCACAAACGGCCGGAAAACACCGAATCCGTCACCATCCTTCGCCGGAAAATTCAACTACTTTAAAACTTCACAAAATCCACAATCAATTATACTCTTTTCTAAGATTTTAGACCCTCCTGAACACAAATCCAACCTCAGATTGTCCAAAAACGCACCGGAAACCCACCAAACGAAGCCACCGCCGCCGGACTTGTTGGAGTTGTTTAGATCGGGCGTTTGAAGGTTTCGTTTCAATCAATTTTTGTTCCATTGGACTCGCCTTGACCCCTTGAACCTTTTCCATTCACCAATTTCGTTCAACCGTGCCGGAATCGCGAGTTTGTATTTTTTGGATCCGTCTGTTTATGGCTTTGTTAACAACTCTACAAGCTTCAAATTCAAAATATAACTTCATATTTGAACTCAGAGGATGAAAACGAGTCGGATAGACATGCTTTTTGCGAGCTTTGTGGTCCTGTAACTCGAACCACCGCGTTGGAAACGGTGAACCCGTCGGAGAAGACGGTGACTGTATTTTTGTGAAGAAGATGACCTTGCCACGTGTCTTCCTGCCATTGGTCAGAAGCTTTACTCCGCGCGCCCCCATTTTTCTCAATGCGCCCCCCACCAGTCTGGTTTAGGAGAATCGGGTTTGGTTCGGTTCAGTTGGTTTCTGGTCCAGTTCGTTTCAAATCATGGTTTGGGCCGGTTTTTATTATTGGGCTGGATCATTTTGTTTTCTGCACCTGCTATTTGCTGCACGCGCACGTTCCTGCACCCCCCTGGCTGATTTGTGATTTGGGCTTGTTCTCTTTTTCTGATCTGTTTGCTGTTTGCTGCTCCCATTTTCAGGTTTGAACCCCTTTGCTCTCTTCATTCATTTAACATGCATTTTTTTATTATCATAATTTTCTTTTTAGCTTATTTGAATATGTGATTATTTGGGACAATAGCTTATTTAAGCTTATTGAGTCCAAATTTTGCACTAATATTTTCTCTTTGCACATAACCCAAAGCTATTGTCCCTTTGTTCTCTTTGCATTTTTTCACTCTTTGTCACATTCACATTGCATTTTCACACACACACTTCACATCAATATTTGACATTTTGTTTTCTTTTCTTGTTAAGTGCATTTCATACTCATGTTTATTTCTCCGCTTGCATTTATTCCCTTTTATTATTTTTTTTTCATTTGGTTCGATATGGTTGTAATAATTATTCGATTTGATTGTAATAGCGTAGGACTTTATCGCTTTTGACACATCACACACAACGCTAAAAAAATCAAGAAAAAACGAACTTTCATTTCCGAAGAGGTGCGCTTAGTAATTTCTCTAGAAAAAATAGAAAACAAATTCTTCTCTCTCTAATAAAATTTCTTTAGTCCAAATCCAAATTAGTCGCACGATTAGTTTAGGTTTAAATTAAATTTATTTTTTTGTCATAACCTTCTTTTCTCAATCCAATCTCCACATGCACACACTTTTCTCTCTATACAATTTCTCCCTCCATTTCTTACAAACTTCTCTCTCATTTCTTAAGCACATAAAAGCAATAAAAAAGTAATAAATTAGAGGTTACCATGGAGTACCATGGGTGTTTAGGATGCTAATACCTTCCCTAGGCGTAACTAACCCCCGAGCTTTGAATCTCTTTTTTTAAACGGTTTTCGACACTTTCCCCTCTTTGGAAATGAAAGGTCAATGTTAGTGGTGGAAATCCCAAAATCCCCGCAACAAAAAAATGGCGACTTCACTGGGGATTCTCTCCTTAAGAGGGTTGAACCTATCTAGTTTATGCTTCTTTATTGCTTTCCTATGTGCTTAAATGTTTACATGCTTTATATATTACGGAGGGGTTTTCGAGTGAGACAAGCTTGACCCGAGCTTGAGTTACCTTGAGATAGATTGTGGTAGGATCATAGTGAGTGGGCAGAAGGCAAAACTCCGCACATATCCACATGTGATGAAGCCATGCACAATTGAGGGTCATGTTTGTAGTATTCTTTTCGACGTGATGTTTCGCGTAGATTGTTGCTATGACATGTATCCAAGGATGTTGTGGATCCTTTTAGTCACCTTTAACCCATCTCGGCCTTTTTTAGGGTGTGGTGCGATAACTCAAGCCGAGAGTAAAAGTCTTGGAATAGTTGACTCCGCGTTACCACGCTCAATCGAGACTTTCCCTTGGATATTTCATTTGGCCGTGAGTTAAGTCGTGGACATTGGTATTCAAGAAGGAAAGTCGATGACGTTGGGAACTTTGTAGAACCCATGTTACGTAAAGAAGAAAACCAATAGTTCATACATTGTGGGGGGTTCACCTTTCGACTCAAACATCATGATATCCTAACCAACCATGTTTGCTTATGTTTGTGCTTGTTGCATAATCACATCTCATTCATCGATTCATCCATGAAAATCTCTTTCCATTGCTTTTCCTAGGACTTAGAGGAATTTTTTTAAACTTCACAATCATCATGGACCTTGGAAAAAGGGGAGATTGCTTAAAAAAAAATTTGATCATTTACAAACAAAACAAAATGAGGTCCTTAATGATTCATATCCTAAAGTCCTTTGAAAATCAAATAAAACTTTCTTTCTCATGCATCATTTTACATTCATGGTCCTATTTCCAAAGGTTTGAGTCTCACACCTTGTTCAGTCAGAAGTTGTCTTGTTTGAGTGGTGCGACGCTCTTGTCAAAAGTCAACTCGTAAGTACAACACTTGTTTCAACAAAAGAAAAAAATGGAAGTATTATGCAAGAGAACACTCAGCTTCGTGAAGAAATCACCACAATGCGGGCTGAATTGGAAAAGAAAAATGCCCTGATCATTTCATTAATGGTGGCACAAAATAACCACCATCTTACTCCTTGGGCAACTGTTTTTGCCTTTCAAATCTTAACAAAGGCATCAGATTCAACAACAGTGTTGATCACAATCTCCATAAAAGTCAACAACAAGGGGCACCTGACCACAGTATTGAATATTGTCTGATTTTGAAGGGTGAAGTCCAAAGGTTGTTTGAAGCTAACAAGTTTTCTTTTGAGATTATAGACCCAACTCTGTTATGCATGGATATAGTTTGATACCATTAGGTTGTTGTTGATGTTACCTCTACTACTCTCTAATCCAGTTGAAGTCAGTGATACAAGGAAGCTCATCCAGATGATCGCTAGGCTTTTATTTCTTTCTTTTCAAGTATTTGCTTGCTTTTAAAATCATGTCTTTTGTCAAGAATTTTCAATACAATAAACATGCATGTTCTTCTAATCAATCCATTCATATTCACTCTTTTCTTGCTTTATTACTTACAAACTTGGAGCGAGGATGATGAAAACAAATAACTGATTTTTGTTGATATATGCTTTCAATGGTGAAAAACGTAGCTGATGATGTAAGGCATTGCTTCACTTCCTTTCACTATTTCATGCAAAAAAAAATAAAATTTAATCATGCTGAATTGAGCCACTCTTGCATATATTTTCGTTGTTATATGATTCTCCCAATTTCTTGAGATATATCCTTTAAAAAAAACAATTTTGGTTTGACACTTGACATGACACTTTAAGAGTATATAGGTTGTTTTGCACTTTTAGGCTAAATTATGAAGGTTTAGTATTGATTCAATAAAATCGGTACTGTCTTAACACCTTAGACTCTCAGAAGTATGCAAGATTAATTTGAGTACTAATTTTGACAAAGTCTTGAATTTAAGTTTTAAGGTAACTCCTAGTAGTTTATCTCAGCAGTCGGCACCATCTTGAACACAAACTAAGTGGGAGATCGATGAACATAAGTGAATGATCTAGAAATGAAAGTTTACATACTTTGGTTTATTTTAAATGGAAATGCACTTATTAAGTTAGATGACCCTCACTCGGTCGTTTAATCCAACAGTTGTTGAACATACAAAGAAAAAAACCATTTTAAGTACACCCATTAGTGGTTGGTTCAAAGGAGTCTGATTCTGAACTTGGTAGGGTGGGTTACGATCCGATCCCCCACAACTGCATTTTGGGAAAGAGAAAAAGGGGTTTACCAAACTTATGTTATCAACACCCCTCGGTATATGATCATAATCACTAACAGATTTCCCACCATGAGCGTGTACAAGATAACGGGCTTAATGTGATTGCACTTGAATGAAAAGAGCGAGTAAAACTTAAACAAAAGTTAGAGTTAATAAAATACTTCATATTTGTCTTCATGTGATGGAAGTCTTTGACTGCAATGTGTGGTTTTGTGTTACTACAGTACCCTTGGTTTTGATATCAATTACTTGATTTTCCTATCTAGCCGGCAACCACGTATGATTAGGGTTGTCGTGTCCTGTTTCAAACTTGTACTGAAAAGAGTCACTTTTTTTATGCTTAAGGACAAGCAATGTTCAAGTATAGAGGAATTTGATAACACAAATTTATATCACTTCTTGGCTTGGTTTACATGAATTTTTGCATACTATAATACTCAAAAGACCTAATTGAAGTTAGGTTTACTATGAAGGCATGCTCAGCAAGTTTATTGTTACGCTGACTCCTCCTGTTTGATTAATGAGTAATTATCTTTGTACATACCTATGTGTTTCCACTACAAAAAATATTCAATTTCAAAAATACAAAAAATGTTCATTTTCAAAATAACTTGCATGTGCATTTTATCAAAAATACTTTTCAAAAGAAATAATTTTACTTGCAAATTAATACTTGACATCAATGAAATTTGAGCTAGAGTCTGATCTAAGGCAAAGCTGACTTGAGACGCTCCTAGCCAGGGGCAAGTTATCTGTGGATTCTGCCAATCAGGGGCAAACAAGTTGAATATCCTGCTTATCAAGGTTGAAAATGGTTCAAGGTTTGGTTATACTACAAACATCAGTTGGTCAGGGACATACCCTCCAAGGTTTCAAGTACTTGGGGCATACTATGTGTAATACCCTAATTTTCCGCTTTTGTAAATAAATATTCTATTTTAAAAATTATTTCTCATTTTTATAATAAAATGCTCAAAATTAGTTTTAAAAATAGTCTTTTTGCGTCTTTCATTAATTTTGCATAAAATCACAAAAAATATGTTTCATTTCATTTTCACTCGTTCATTTTTATTTTCATCGCATTTTAATTTTAAAAGCATCCAAAACATTTTACTTTTATCAATAAAACATTTTATTCTTTTTTATCACAAATATCACTTTCTAATAAAACCAATCACATTATGCCACATTATCATCTCAACCACATAATCATTTTCTTATAATTTTCATATTAATCCCATTAATCCAAAATTATACAATTATTACAAAAATACCATCTCACCTAATCCCACCTCTATAAATACAACCCTCACATCACTCAATCATTACCAATCATTTTATCACAATTCCCAAAAAAATCAAAAAATCCTTCCTCCTTCCTCCACCAACACTTTTCCGGCGACCATTGCCGGAAAACCACCTCCGGTCGCCGGAAAACCACCACCCATTTTTCAAAACTCATCCAAATCAAAATCCGAAAACACCATTAGCTTCCTAATCATCTTCTCATCACTAATTCATCGTTAATTTCACCAAAAATACCGCCAAACACGCCGGAAACCGCCGGATCCCAGCCACCCCTCGCCGGAAAATTCAACTACTCTAAAACCACCCAAAATCAACAATCAAATAATCAATTCTTATAGTTTGGACCCTCCTAAACTCAAATCCAAGCTCTGATTGGTCAAAAAATGAACGGAAAGCAACGCATCGGAGCATCAAAGTTCCGGCCGATTTAAAACCTCGCAATTCGTCTGTTTCGTGTACAATCGAAGGTAAAGGAACATGGATTCATACGTTTGAGATCCTTCTGAAGCTTTTCCTTCTCTTACTTTGCGCTAAATCTCGCCGGAAAGTCGTATTATAATTTTTGGGTTCGTTTACTTTTCCGTTTGTTTTCTTTTATTTATGCGTTTTTGTTGAATCTAAGTGAAGATTTAGAATCCTTGCGTTTTTCTGATCGAAATGGTATATTCACTTTTGAATTTTGGTGACCGGAAGAGTCGCCGAGGTTCCCGTTTCCGGCCACCCCCCATTACCGTCGCTGTTCTGTTTAACTTTGGTGAAGAAGAAGAGAAGGGGATGACACGTGGCAGCGCGTGAGTGGCTGGCAGCCTTCTCGCGCGCGCCCCCCACTTGCTCAACGCATCCCCCAGCTGGGTGAGGGTTGGACTGGGTTGACCCAATTCACCCGGATCCGACCCATTTTGATTTGTGAGACAGATTGGGCCTAAACTGTTTTTAGGCCCGGTTCTGTTTTTTGTTTGTTTGTTTTTTTTAATTAATTATTCACACCCCCTATTTTGTTAATGGATTAAAAAGGTAATTAGTCTCTGACGCATGACTTGTCTCTATCTCAACTTTCCTTTGACTTTTTACTTTGACTTTTAGGTTGACTGTTCTTTGACTTTTCACGTTGACTTCTTAGTTTGACTTCTTGGTTGACTTCTTATAGTTGACTTTTCATATTCGACTGAATTGTGCTAAATACATGTAATTGATTTAGTTGTTTATATGCTCATATCTGATGCATTTTTTATTTGTTCAGTATCATCGATTATATGTCATTTGCATTTCTCTCTTCTTCTACCTTTCTTTTTCTTTTTCTTTTCTGAAACTTGAAAATGACTTTTCTCAAAATAATTAAAAAAATAATAATGATTCGTTAATTAAGGTGAAAAAGGGGGAGTCTGACGTACGTCTTTCTCGGCCTGAATAGTGTAGTCTCTGACGTACATCTCGTGACGGTGTACTATTCTCATCTTAATCAATGAATATTTATTTAAAATTAAGGTGAAAAAGGGGGAGTCTGACGTACATCTTTCTCGGCTCGAATAGTGCAGTCTCTGACGTACGTCTCGTGACGGTGCACTATTCTCATCTTAATTAAGGTTTTTTACCAAACTTGAGTGGTAAAAGGGGGAGTCTGACGTACATCTTTCTCGGCCCGGATGAGCCCGACCCCTGATGTACATCTGGTGGTGGCGTGCAATCCACATTCACTGAACACTTCTAAAAAACTATAAAAACAACTCAACTCACTTCAAATTCATTTTCCTGCCTTCCGTGCAGTCAACTCTTTTTCAACTGCCCTTGTGCAGTCAAAAATCTTTTAACTGTTTTCCTAAATGGATGGTGTTTTATCCATTCCCCTGATTCTGACAAACGCTTAAACCTCAGTTGAGTATACAAGCAATACTGTTGTCTTAGTGGAATGCGAATTAAGCATCCTTCACTAAAAACAATCAACAAACAAAACCTTTTTCAGGAAGAACTACGTGAGCTTTGACTTCCTCATTGTACTTGGGATACGTAGGAGCGAGAACCTCTCTCGTCAAGCCAAATAATAAAAAACTCTTTTTTTCCCTTCTCAGTTTAATATGCGGTAATTTAATTCTTTTCACGCGGTTATCTTTGTTTATGCAAACCAAAATTTCTCAAATGGTTCCCGTTGAGTACAACGGATATGAGGGGGTGTTAACGTCTTCCCCTCATGTAACCAACTCCCGAATCCGATCTTTTTAAGGTTTTATCATTATTTTCCTTTCCCCTCACGGGATAAATAAAGTAGGGTGGCGGCTTCATTGTTTACATTTGTGCATTGCGTTTGATCATTGCATATCTGTATATTTTTTTGCGCCGGGTACTACAGCTGGCGACTTAACTTGGGACAATGATTTAGAGAGTTAAGCCTAATTTGGGGCTTTTGGTTTGCTCATTCCAGGTTAGCCGTATCTGTCCTATCTTTTACTTTACCGCAAAATATTGAACTGTCTGGATTTGCTGGCTTTGTCTTCTCTTCTACTCTTTTTTTTTCTTTTGCCTTTATGGCTTGGTTCTTGGTTACTGTGTGAAGCTCCGTACCAGAGCTTGAGAAAAGCTTAGGGCTAGTTGAGGGGTTTTTGAAGGTGTGAAAAACACAAGAAGGAGGGGGGGTTGAATTGTGTTTTGGTATTTTGAAAACTTCTGCTAAGTTCTGAAGCCTATCAGAAGCACCAGCAGATGAAGAAACACAATTAACACACTCACACACAAGAGTAAGGATAGAGAGAGAGACGAGACAAGCAATTTTATACTGGTTCCTCTCACAAACCGAGAGTAGTCCAGTCCCCTTGCACTTCCAAGGGATTTCACTATAATCACCTAGATTATTACAATGCTCAAACACACAAGTAAGAGACTTCCTATTTGCTCAAGCACACTAGCAAGTGACTTCCTAACACAAAATAATAATAGAAAGTGATAAACACTTGATTATAAAACCAAGAGTTTTCTCAAGATTTACAACTCAAGACTCTTAAGACTCTAACACAGAATTCCTAATGAATTAGAAAAACAGAGTGTCAGAAGCACAATAGAAATAGTTTCAGAAGCAGTGCTCTCAGTCTTATGTAAAGGAGTAAAGTTGTATGCGTGCGTGTGTGTAACCTTGATCTTCAAAATGAGGTTCTCTATTTATATGTGAAAAGAAAAATAGAGACGTTTGAAGATAATGACCGTTGCAGAGGTCATTTTCAAGTCAGCTGTGAAAGGACAAAGGTAACATGGGATATTTGCCAATTCTGGTAATGCTTATCCTGTTATTCCTTTTGTTTGAGAATATTCGCCCTTATGGAGTAAAATAGTACTAACGTCACTATCCTTGATGATAAGGATGTAGTACTATGATGTATTAATCAATCACAACCTTTAATTCAAATGATTTCCAATCATTGAATCACTATCAGTTAACACTGACATTTCAGGCTTGTTATTCAGAGCCTATGTATCAGACATATGCTTCTGAGTCTTCAGCTTCTGAAACTGTTGGTCTTCTCTATACGTTGCTTCTGATTCAACATAACTTCTGAGATGACTTGCTTATGATTAGCATTGCTTCTGATATCCTTGCTTCTGATATCCTTGCTAATACTTTGTTTCAGAGCTTCTTTTAATATAACATTATACAGTTAATCTGCACACTTGAGATAAATATTAAAATACCCTATTGTTCTTTAATACTTTGTTATCATCAAAACATCAAGAGTTAGATCTGAACATCCTTTGTTCCAACAATCTCCCCCTTTTTGATTGATGACAAATCTAGTATTAATTAACAATGGTTGTTATTTTAATTTACTATGTTCAACAGAAGTTCATAAGCTTTGCACGCTCCCCCTAAGTTATAACAATAAAAAATTAAAATAGTTTAAGAATATAATTTTATTTTGACTCAAATTTTTCATATTTTGACTCTTAGAGGCTAGTTTTGTAAGCTCTCCCCCTGAGTCTGATAATCAATGAAAAAATTGTGAAATTCTGGCAACCAGACAAACAAATGCTGTGCACAATGTTAGAGCATGTGTCCGAGCACTTGTCACACAATAATAATAAAACGCAGCGAAGCAAAGTAAAATAAACGTGACAGAATAATAAAGAACACAGTGAGTTTGTTAACCCAGTTCGACGCAATTGCCCTAGTCTGGGGGATACCAATCCAGGAATGAACTCCACTATTATAGTTCTAGTGAAAAGCACAACGTAGCCTCACTACTTGTCTTTGCACCTAGACCCTACCAATGAATGCCCTACCTAGGAACTCCTAGATATGAGACCCCGTCTCAATTCCCAACTAACAGTACAGACAACACTGTTATTCAACACACTTGTTCTTTTGATTGTTTAAGAGTCACACTCTAAGGACACAACTAACTCCGTACTTCAAAGCTTAGGAGCAGTACACCATTACAACACAAAAACACAGAGTACTTGACTTGAATCAGAGGATACAATCAAGACTCACAACTAACAAGAAAACCTAAAACCTTAAGACACACGCTTTAGTACACACACGGTTTTTCTCACACAAAACTAGGGTTTGTGTCTTCACATATATATAGTACTGAGCAGTCATTGGTTTGGGCTTCAAAACATAGCTTGGACGTTGTCAGGTCCAGCTAACAATTCTTCAAGTACAATAATATTGTTTCCAAAAATATATCAAAGTTAATTATGGAAATACACCAAGGCGACATCCTTTTACACTTCATCAGTCAAGCGCGTCTTGATCAGTACGCTAGGTTAAATATAAAACTTCATAGAATCTCCAGAAGATCTTGCACATAAATATAGCGCGTGTTGGCGCGCAACAATCAAAACATAAAATATATTTAATCATATCAAACATGCAAATGAAAGACATAATAGTAATTAGCTTTATTAAGAGATAATCTAATATTGACTATTATGCATCAACATCAAGTGGAGTTTTCGCTTGTCGTTACCCTAGACTAGATGCCACGAAAGCCATCACTTAGATCAGATTATATTTTTCTTCTAAGTAACATAATTAATACAATATTCTTTTTATACAATTACATGACAAGATCTATACCTCTCATCCTAATTCATTTGTCAAAAGCAAACTCATCCCTGTCGGTTCTCATATATTATTGGTGGTTGGCTTTGGATCGGAGGTCATTGAGATAAGAGAGAACGGGCCTGTTGGGGTATGTGTTCCTTGGACAATTGAAATTCAAAACATAAGGGTAAATATATACACTTTTACATTCTTTTGATACAAGCATCCAATCTATATAAAACATAATTTTGTTCATTGTAATACACTTTGTAACTCTTAAAGAGATTCCAACACTTCCCTGGATGATAGCTTCTTTTCATACAGTAAAAAGTTTAATCATTATTGTATCATTCTGGTGATTGTCTTAAACTATTATAGTGATTTATGATTTTTCCCCTTTTCCCTTTGACTGATTTTATAGCAAAACATAAAATATATTTAATCATATCAAACATGCAAATGAAAGACATATTAGTAATAACCTTTATTAAGAGGTAATCCAATATTGACTATTATGCATCAGCATCAAGTGGAGTTTTCGCTTGTCGTTACCCTAGACTAGATGCCACAAAAGCCATCACTTAGATCAGGTTATATTTTTCTTCTAAGTAACATAATTAATACAATATTCTTTTTATACAATTACAGGACAAGATCTATACCTGTCATCCTAATTCGTTTGTCAAAAGCAAACTCAACCCTCTCGGTTCTCATATATTATTGGTGGTTGGATTTGGATCGGAGGTCATTGAGATAAGAGAGAACGGGCCTGTTGGGGTATGTGTTCCTTGGACAATTGAAATGCAAAACATAAGGGCAAATATATACACTTTTACATTCTTTTGATACAAGCATCCAATCTATATAAAACATAACTTTGTTCATTGTAATACACTTTGTAACTCTTAAAGAGATTCCACCACTTCCATGGATGATAGCTTCTTTTCATACAGTAAAAAATTTAATCATTATTGTATCATTCTGGTGATTGTCTTAAACTATTATAGTGATTTATGATTTTTTCCCTTTTCCCTTTGACTCATTTTATAGTAAAACATAAAATATATTTAATCATATCAAACATGCAAATGAAAGACATAATAGTAATTAACTTTATTAAGAGATAATCCAATATTGACTATTATGCATCAGCATCAAGTGGAGTTTTCGCTTGTCGTTACCCTAGACTAGATGCCACGAAAGCCATCACTTAGATCAGGTTATATTTTTCTTCTAAGTAACATAATTAATACAATATTCTTTTTATACAATTACAGGACAAGATCTATACCTGTCATCCTAATTCGTTTGTCAAAAACAAACTCAACCCTGTCGGTTCTCATATATTATTGGGGGTTGGCTTTGGATCGGAGGTCATTGAGATAAGAGAGAACGGGCCTGTTGGGGTATGTGTTCCTTGGACAATTGAAATGCAAAACATAAGGGTAAATATATACACTTTTACATTCTTTTGATACAAGCATCCAATCTATATAAAACATAACTTTGTTCATTGTAATACACTTTGTAACTCTTAAAGAGATTCCACCACTTCCATGGATGATAGCTTCTTCTCATACAGTAAAAAGTTTAATCATTATTGTATCATTCTGGTGATTGTCTTAAACTATTATAGTGATTTATGATTTTTTCCTTTTTCCCTTTGACTCATTTTATAGCAAAACATAAAATATATTTAATCATATAAAACATGCAAATGAAAGACATAATAGTAATTAACTTTATTAAGAGATAATCCAATATTGACTATTATGCATCAGCATTAAGTGGAGTTTTCGCTTGTCGTTACCCTAGACTAGAAGCCACGAAAGCCATCACTTAGATCAGGTTATATTTTTCTTCTAAGTAACATAATTAAAACAATATTCTTTTTATACAATTACAGGACAAGATCTATACCTGTCATCCTAATTCGTTTGTCAAAAGAAAACTCAACCCTGTCGGTTCTCATATATTATTGGAGGTTGGCTTTGGATCAGAGGTTATTGAGATAAGAGAGAACGGGCCTGTTGGGGTATGTGTTCCTTGGACAATTGAAATGCAAAACATAAGGTTAAATATATACACTTTTACATTCTTTTGATACAAGCATCCAATCTATATAAAACATAACTTTGTTCATTGTAATACACTTTGTAACTCTTAAAGAGATTCCACCACTTCCATGGATGATAGCTTCTTCTCATACAGTAAAAAGTTTAATCATTATTGTATCATTCTGGTGATTGTCTTAAACTATTATAGTGATTTATGATTTTTTCCTTTTTCCCTTTGACTCATTTTATAGCAAAACATAAAATATATTTAATCATATAAAACATGCAAATGAAAGACATAATAGTAATTAACTTTATTAAGAGATAATCCAATATTGACTATTATGCATCAGCATTAAGTGGAGTTTTCGCTTGTCGTTACCCTAGACTAGAAGCCACGAAAGCCATCACTTAGATCAGGTTATATTTTTCTTCTAAGTAACATAATTAAAACAATATTCTTTTTATACAATTACAGGACAAGATCTATACCTGTCATCCTAATTCGTTTGTCAAAAGCAAACTCAACCCTGTCGGTTCTCATATATTATTGGAGGTTGGCTTTGGATCGGAGGTTATTGAGATAAGAGAGAACGGGCCTGTTGGGGTATGTGTTCCTTGGACAATTGAAATGCAAAACATAAGGGTAAATATATACACTTTTACATTCTTTTGATACAAGCATCCAATCTATATAAAACATAACTTTGTTCATTGTAATACACTTTGTAACTCTTAAAGAGATTCCACCACTTCCATGGATGATAGCTTCTTTTCATACAGTAAAAAGTTTAATCATTATTGTATCATTCTGGTTATTGTCTTAAACTATTATAGTGATTTATGATTTTTTCCCCTTTTCCCTTTGACTCATTTTATAGCAAAACATAAAATATATTTAATCATATCAAACATGCAAATGAAAGACATATTAGTAATAACCTTTATTAAGAGGTAATCCAATATTGACTATTATGCATCAGCATCAAGTGGAGTTTTCGCTTGTCGTTACCCTAGACTAGATGCCACAAAAGCCATCACTTAGATCAGGTTATATTTTTCTTCTAAGTAACATAATTAATACAATATTCTTTTTATACAATTACAGGTCAAGATCTATACCTGTCATCCTAATTCGTTTGTCAAAAGCAAACTCAACCCTCTCGGTTCTCATATATTATTGGTGGTTGGATTTGGATCGGAGGTCATTGAGATAAGAGAGAACGGGCCTGTTGGGGTATGTGTTCCTTGGACAATTGAAATGCAAAACATAAGGGCAAATATATACACTTTTACATTCTTTTGATACAAGCATCCAATCTATATAAAACATAACTTTGTTCATTGTAATACACTTTGTAACTCTTAAAGAGATTCCACCACTTCCATGGATGATAGCTTCTTTTCATACAGTAAAAAATTTAATCATTATTGTATCATTCTGGTGATTGTCTTAAACTATTATAGTGATTTATGATTTTTTCCCTTTTCCCTTTGACTCATTTTATAGTAAAACATAAAATATATTTAATCATATCAAACATGCAAATGAAAGACATAATAGTAATTAACTTTATTAAGAGATAATCCAATATTGACTATTATGCATCAGCATCAAGTGGAGTTTTCGCTTGTCGTTACCCTAGACTAGATGCCACGAAAGCCATCACTTAGATCAGGTTATATTTTTCTTCTAAGTAACATAATTAATACAATATTCTTTTTATACAATTACAGGACAAGATCTATACCTGTCATCCTAATTCGTTTGTCAAAAACAAACTCAACCCTGTCGGTTCTCATATATTATTGGGGGTTGGCTTTGGATCGGAGGTCATTGAGATAAGAGAGAACGGGCCTGTTGGGGTATGTGTTCCTTGGACAATTGAAATGCAAAACATAAGGGTAAATATATACACTTTTACATTCTTTTGATACAAGCATCCAATCTATATAAAACATAACTTTGTTCATTGTAATACACTTTGTAACTCTTAAAGAGATTCCACCACTTCCATGGATGATAGCTTCTTCTCATACAGTAAAAAGTTTAATCATTATTGTATCATTCTGGTGATTGTCTTAAACTATTATAGTGATTTATGATTTTTCCCCTTTTCCCTTTGACTGATTTTATAGCAAAACATAAAATATATTTAATCATATCAAACATGCAAATGAAAGACATATTAGTAATAACCTTTATTAAGAGGTAATCCAATATTGACTATTATGCATCAGCATCAAGTGGAGTTTTCGCTTGTCGTTACCCTAGACTAGATGCCACAAAAGCCATCACTTAGATCAGGTTATATTTTTCTTCTAAGTAACATAATTAATACAATATTCTTTTTATACAATTACAGGACAAGATCTATACCTGTCATCCTAATTCGTTTGTCAAAAGCAAACTCAACCCTCTCGGTTCTCATATATTATTGGTGGTTGGATTTGGATCGGAGGTCATTGAGATAAGAGAGAACGGGCCTGTTGGGGTATGTGTTCCTTGGACAATTGAAATGCAAAACATAAGGGTAAATATATACACTTTTACATTCTTTTGATACAAGCATCCAATCTATATAAAACATAACTTTGTTCATTGTAATACACTTTGTAACTCTTAAAGAGATTCCACCACTTCCATGGATGATAGCTTCTTCTCATAGAGTAAAAAGTTTAATCATTATTGTATCATTTTGGTGATTGTCTTAAACTATTATAGTGATTTATGATTTTTTCCTTTTTCCCTTTGACTCATTTTATAGTAAAACATAAAATATATTTAATCATATCAAACATGCAAATGAAAGACATAATAGTAATTAACTTTATTAAGAGATAATCCAATATTGACTATTATGCATCAGCATTAAGTGGAGTTTTCGCTTGTCGTTACCCTAGACTAGATGCCACGAAAGCCATCACTTAGATCAGGTTATATTTTTCTTCTAAGTAACATAATTAATACAATATTCTTTTTATACAATTACAGGACAAGATCTATACCTGTCATCCTAATTCGTTTGTCAAAAGCAAACTCAACCCTGTCGGTTCTCATATATTATTGGGGGTTGGCTTTGGATTGCAGGTCATTGAGATAAGAGAGAACGGGCCTGTTGGGGTATGTGTTCCTTGGACAATTGAAATGCAAAACATAAGGGTAAATATATACACTTTTACATTCTTTTGATACAAGCATCCAATCTATATAAAACATAACTTTGTTCATTGTAATACACTTTGTAACTCTTAAAGAGATTCCACCACTTCCATGGATGATAGCTTCTTTTCATACAGTAAAAAATTTAATCATTATTGTATCATTCTGGTGATTGTCTTAAACTATTATAGTGATTTATGATTTTTTCCCTTTTCCCTTTGACTCATTTTATAGTAAAACATAAAATATATTTAATCATATCAAACATGCAAATGAAAGACATAATAGTAATTAACTTTATTAAGAGATAATCCAATATTGACTATTATGCATCAGCATCAAGTGGAGTTTTCGCTTGTCGTTACCCTAGACTAGATGCCACGAAAGCCATCACTTAGATCAGGTTATATTTTTCTTCTAAGTAACATAATTAATACAATATTCTTTTTATACAATTACAGGACAAGATCTATACCTGTCATCCTAATTCGTTTGTCAAAAACAAACTCAACCCTGTCGGTTCTCATATATTATTGGGGGTTGGCTTTGGATCGGAGGTCATTGAGATAAGAGAGAACGGGCCTGTTGGGGTATGTGTTCCTTGGACAATTGAAATGCAAAACATAAGGGTAAATATATACACTTTTACATTCTTTTGATACAAGCATCCAATCTATATAAAACATAACTTTGTTCATTGTAATACACTTTGTAACTCTTAAAGAGATTCCACCACTTCCATGGATGATAGCTTCTTCTCATACAGTAAAAAGTTTAATCATTATTGTATCATTCTGGTGATTGTCTTAAACTATTATAGTGATTTATGATTTTTTCCTTTTTCCCTTTGACTCATTTTATAGCAAAACATAAAATATATTTAATCATATAAAACATGCAAATGAAAGACATAATAGTAATTAACTTTATTAAGAGATAATCCAATATTGACTATTATGCATCAGCATTAAGTGGAGTTTTCGCTTGTCGTTACCCTAGACTAGAAGCCACGAAAGCCATCACTTAGATCAGGTTATATTTTTCTTCTAAGTAACATAATTAAAACAATATTCTTTTTATACAATTACAGGACAAGATCTATACCTGTCATCCTAATTCGTTTGTCAAAAGCAAACTCAACCCTGTCGGTTCTCATATATTATTGGAGGTTGGCTTTGGATCGGAGGTTATTGAGATAAGAGAGAACGGGCCTGTTGGGGTATGTGTTCCTTGGACAATTGAAATGCAAAACATAAGGGTAAATATATACACTTTTACATTCTTTTGATACAAGCATCCAATCTATATAAAACATAACTTTGTTCATTGTAATACACTTTGTAACTCTTAAAGAGATTCCACCACTTCCATGGATGATAGCTTCTTTTCATACAGTAAAAAGTTTAATCATTATTGTATCATTCTGGTGATTGTCTTAAACTATTATAGTGATTTATGATTTTTTCCCCTTTTCCCTTTGACTCATTTTATAGCAAAACATAAAATATATTTAATCATATCAAACATGCAAATGAAAGACATAATAGTAATTAGCTTTATTAAGAGATAATCCAATATTGACTATTATGCATCAGCATCAAGTGGAGTTTTCGCTTGTCGTTACCCTAGACTAGATGCCACAAAAGCCATCACTTAGATCAGGTTATATTTTTCTTCTAAGTAACATAATTAATACAATATTCTTTTTATACAATTACAGGACAAGATCTATACCTGTCATCCTAATTCGTTTGTCAAAAGCAAACTCAACCCTCTCGGTTCTCATATATTATTGGTGGTTGGATTTGGATCGGAGGTCATTGAGATAAGAGAGAACGGGCCTGTTGGGGTATGTGTTCCTTGGACAATTGAAATGCAAAACATAAGGGCAAACATATACACTTTTACATTCTTTTGATACAAGCATCCAATCTATATAAAACATAACTTTGTTCATTGTAATACACTTTGTAACTCTTAAAGAGATTCCACCACTTCCATGGATGATAGCTTCTTCTCATAGAGTAAAAAGTTTAATCATTATTGTATCATTTTGGTGATTGTCTTAAACTATTATAGTGATTTATGATTTTTTCCTTTTTCCCTTTGACTCATTTTATAGTAAAACATAAAATATATTTAATCATATCAAACATGCAAATGAAAGACATAATAGTAATTAACTTTATTAAGAGATAATCCAATATTGACTATTATGCATCAGCATTAAGTGGAGTTTTCGCTTGTCGTTACCCTAGACTAGAAGCCACGAAAGCCATCACTTAGATCAGGTTATATTTTTCTTCTAAGTAACATAATTAATACAATATTCTTTTTATACAATTACAGGACAAGATCTATACCTGTCATCCTAATTCGTTTGTCAAAAGCAAACTCAACCCTGTCGGTTCTCATATATTATTGGGGGTTGGCTTTGGATCGGAGGTCATTGAGATAAGAGAGAACGGGCCTGTTGGGGTATGTGTTCCTTGGACAATTGAAATGCAAAACATAAGGGTAAATATATACACTTTTACATTCTTTTGATACAAGCATCCAATCTATATAAAACATAACTTTGTTCATTGTAATACACTTTGTAACTCTTAAAGAGATTCCACCACTTCCATGGATGATAGCTTCTTTTCATACAGTAAAAAGTTTAATCATTATTGTATCATTCTGGTGATTGTCTTAAACTATTATAGTGATTTATGATTTTTTCCCTTTTCCCTTTGACTCATTTTATAGTAAAACATAAAATATATTTAATCATATCAAACATGCAAATGAAAGACATAATAGTAATTAACTTTATTAAGAGATAATCCAATATTGACTATTATGCATCAGCATCAAGTGGAGTTTTCGCTTGTCGTTACCCTAGACTAGATGCCACGAAAGCCATCACTTAGATCAGGTTATATTTTTCTTCTAAGTAACATAATTAATACAATATTCTTTTTATACAATTACAGGACAAGATCTATACCTGTCATCCTAATTCGTTTGTCAAAAACAAACTCAACCCTGTCGGTTCTCATATATTATTGGGGGTTGGCTTTGGATCGGAGGTCATTGAGATAAGAGAGAACGGGCCTGTTGGGGTATGTGTTCCTTGGACAATTGAAATGCAAAACATAAGGGTAAATATATACACTTTTACATTCTTTTGATACAAGCATCCAATCTATATAAAACATAACTTTGTTCATTGTAATACACTTTGTAACTCTTAAAGAGATTCCACCACTTCCATGGATGATAGCTTCTTCTCATACAGTAAAAAGTTTAATCATTATTGTATCATTCTGGTGATTGTCTTAAACTATTATAGTGATTTATGATTTTTTCCTTTTTCCCTTTGACTCATTTTATAGCAAAACATAAAATATATTTAATCATATAAAACATGCAAATGAAAGACATAATAGTAATTAACTTTATTAAGAGATAATCCAATATTGACTATTATGCATCAGCATTAAGTGGAGTTTTCGCTTGTCGTTACCCTAGACTAGAAGCCACGAAAGCCATCACTTAGATCAGGTTATATTTTTCTTCTAAGTAACATAATTAAAACAATATTCTTTTTATACAATTACAGGACAAGATCTATACCTGTCATCCTAATTCGTTTGTCAAAAGCAAACTCAACCCTGTCGGTTCTCATATATTATTGGAGGTTGGCTTTGGATCGGAGGTTATTGAGATAAGAGAGAACGGGCCTGTTGGGGTATGTGTTCCTTGGACAATTGAAATGCAAAACATAAGGGTAAATATATACACTTTTACATTCTTTTGATACAAGCATCCAATCTATATAAAACATAACTTTGTTCATTGTAATACACTTTGTAACTCTTAAAGAGATTCCACCACTTCCATGGATGATAGCTTCTTTTCATACAGTAAAAAGTTTAATCATTATTGTATCATTCTGGTGATTGTCTTAAACTATTATAGTGATTTATGATTTTTTCCCCTTTTCCCTTTGACTCATTTTATAGCAAAACATAAAATATATTTAATCATATCAAACATGCAAATGAAAGACATAATAGTAATTAGCTTTATTAAGAGATAATCCAATATTGACTATTATGCATCAGCATCAAGTGGAGTTTTCGCTTGTCGTTACCCTAGACTAGATGCCACAAAAGCCATCACTTAGATCAGGTTATATTTTTCTTCTAAGTAACATAATTAATACAATATTCTTTTTATACAATTACAGGACAAGATCTATACCTCTCATCCTAATTCGTTTGTCAAAAGCAAACTCAACCCTCTCGGTTCTCATATATTATTGGTGGTTGGATTTGGATCGGAGGTCATTGAGATAAGAGAGAACGGGCCTGTTGGGGTATGTGTTCCTTGGACAATTGAAATGCAAAACATAAGGGCAAACATATACACTTTTACATTCTTTTGATACAAGCATCCAATCTATATAAAACATAACTTTGTTCATTGTAATACACTTTGTAACTCTTAAAGAGATTCCACCACTTCCATGGATGATAGCTTCTTCTCATAGAGTAAAAAGTTTAATCATTATTGTATCATTTTGGTGATTGTCTTAAACTATTATAGTGATTTATGATTTTTTCCTTTTTCCCTTTGACTCATTTTATAGTAAAACATAAAATATATTTAATCATATCAAACATGCAAATGAAAGACATAATAGTAATTAACTTTATTAAGAGATAATCCAATATTGACTATTATGCATCAGCATTAAGTGGAGTTTTCGCTTGTCGTTACCCTAGACTAGAAGCCACGAAAGCCATCACTTAGATCAGGTTATATTTTTCTTCTAAGTAACATAATTAATACAATATTCTTTTTATACAATTACAGGACAAGATCTATACCTGTCATCCTAATTCGTTTGTCAAAAGCAAACTCAACCCTGTCGGTTCTCATATATTATTGGGGGTTGGCTTTGGATCGGAGGTCATTGAGATAAGAGAGAACGGGCCTGTTGGGGTATGTGTTCCTTGGACAATTGAAATGCAAAACATAAGGGTAAATATATACACTTTTACATTCTTTTGATACAAGCATCCAATCTATATAAAACATAACTTTGTTCATTGTAATACACTTTGTAACTCTTAAAGAGATTCCACCACTTCCATGGATGATAGCTTCTTTTCATACAGTAAAAAGTTTAATCATTATTGTATCATTCTGGTGATTGTCTTAAACTATTATAGTGATTTATGATTTTTTCCCCTTTTCCCTTTGACTCATTTTATAGCAAAACATAAAATATATTTAATCATATCAAACATGCAAATGAAAGACATAATAGTAATTAGCTTTATTAAGAGATAATCCAATATTGACTATTATGCATCAGCATCAAGTGGAGTTTTCGCTTGTCGTTACCCTAGACTAGATGCCACAAAAGCCATCACTTAGATCAGGTTATATTTTTCTTCTAAGTAACATAATTAATACAATATTCTTTTTATACAATTACAGGACAAGATCTATACCTGTCATCCTAATTCGTTTGTCAAAAGCAAACTCAACCCTCTCGGTTCTCATATATTATTGGGGGTTGGCTTTGGATCGGAGGTCATTGAGATAAGAGAGAACGGGCCTGTTGGGGTATGTGTTCTTTGGACAATTGAAATGCAAAACATAAGGGTAAATATATACACTTTTACATTCTTTTGATACAAGCATCCAATCTATATAAAACATAACTTTGTTCATTGTAATACACTTTATAACTCTTAAAGAGATTCCACCACTTCCATGGATGATAGCTTCTTTTCATACAGTAAAAAGTTTAATCATTATTTTGTCATTCTGGTGATTGTCTTAAACTATTATAGTGATTTATGATTTTTTCCCTTTTCCCTTTGACTCATTTTATAGCAAAACATAAAATATATTTAATCATATCAAACAAGCAATTGAAAGACATAATAGTAATTAACTTTATTAAGAGATAATCCAATATTGACTATTATGCATTAGCATCAAGTGGAGTTTTCGCTTGTCGTTACCCTAGACTAGATGCCACGAAAGCATTCACTTAGATCAGGTTATATTTTTCTTCTAAGTAACATAATTAATACAATATTCTTTTTATACAATTACAGGACAAGATCTATACCTGTCATCCTAATTCGTTTGTCAAAAGCAAACTCAACCCTGTGGGTTCTCATATATTATTGGGGGTTGGCTTTGGATCGGAGGTCATTTAGATAAGAGAGAACGGGCCTGTTGGGGTATGTGTTCCTTGCACAATTGAAATGCAAAACATAAGGGTAAATATATACACTTTTACATTCTTTTGATACAAGCATCCAATCTATATAAAACATAACTTTGTTCATTGTAATACACTTTGTAACTCTTAAAGAGATTCCACCACTTCCATGGATGATAGCTTCTTCTCATACAGTAAAAAGTTTAATCATTATTGTATCATTCTGGTGATTGTCTTAAACTATTATAGTGATTTATGATTTTTTCCCTTTTCCCTTTGACTCATTTTATAGCAAAACATAAAATATATTTAATCATATCAAACATGCAAATGAAAGACATAATAGTAATTAATTTTATTAAGAGATAATCCAATATTGACTATTATGCATCAGCATTAAGTGGAGTTTTCGCTTGTCGTTACCCTAGACTAGAAGCCACGAAAGCCATCACTTAGATCAGGTTATATTTTTCTTCTAAGTAACATAATTAAAACAATATTCTTTTTAAACAATTACAGGACAAGATCTATACCTGTCATCCTAATTCGTTTGTCAAAAGCAAACTCAACCCTGTCGGTTCTCATATATTATTGGGGGTTGGCTTTGGATCGGAGGTCATTGAGATAAGAGAGAACGGGCCTGTTGGGGTATGTGTTCCTTGGACAATTGAAATGCAAAACATAAGGGTAAATATATACACTTTTACATTCTTTTGATACAAGCATCCAATCTATATAAAACATAACTTTGTTCATTGTAATACACTTTGTAACTCTTAAAGAGATTCCACCACTTCCATGGATGATAGCTTCTTTTCATACCGTAAAAAGTTTAATCATTATTGTATCATTTTGGTGATTGTCTTAAACTATTATAGTGATTTATGATTTTTTCCCTTTTCCCTTTGACTCATTTTATAGCAAAACATAAAATATATTTAATCATATCAAACAAGCAAGTGAAAGACATAATAGTAATTAACTTTATTAAGAGATAATCCAATATTGACTATTATGCATCAGCATCAAGTGGAGTTTTCGCTTGTCGTTACCCTAGACTAGATGCCACGAAAGCATTCACTTAGATCAGGTTATATTTTTCTTCTAAGTAACATAATTAATACAATATTCTTTTTATACAATTACAGGACAAGATCTATACCTGTCGTCCTAATTCGTTTGTCAAAAGCAAACTCAACCCTGTCGGTTGTCATATATTATTGGGGGTTGGCTTTGGATCGGAGGTCATTTAGATAAGAGAGAACGGGCCTGTTGGGGTATGTGTTCCTTGCACAATTGAAATGCAAAACATAAGGGTAAATATATACACTTTTACATTCTTTTGATACAAGCATCCAATCTATATAAAACATAACTTTGTTCATTGTAATACACTTTGTAACTCTTAAAGAGATTCCACCACTTCCATGGATGATAGCTTCTTCTCATACAGTAAAAAGTTTAATCATTATTGTATCATTCTGGTGATTGTCTTAAACTATTATAGTGATTTATGATTTTTTCCCTTTTCCCTTTGACTCATTTTATAGCAAAACATAAAATATATTTAATCATATCAAACATGCAAATGAAAGACATAATAGTAATTAATTTTATTAAGAGATAATCCAATATTGACTATTATGCATCAGCATTAAGTGGAGTTTTCGCTTGTCGTTACCCTAGACTAGATGCCACGAAAGCCATCACTTAGATCAGGTTATATTTTTCTTCTAAGTAACATAATTAATACAATATTCTTTTTATACAATTACAGGACAAGATCTATACCTGTCATCCTAATTCGTTTGTCAAAAGCAAACTCAACCCTGTCGGTTCTCATATATTATTGGGGGTTGGCTTTGGATTGCAGGTCATTGAGATAAGAGAGAACGGGCCTGTTGGGGTATGTGTTCCTTGGACAATTGAAATGCAAAACATAAGGGTAAATATATACACTTTTACATTCTTTTGATACAAGCATCCAATCTATATAAAACATAACTTTGTTCATTGTAATACACTTTATAACTCTTAAAGAGATTCCACCACTTCCATGGATGATAGCTTCTTTTCATACAGTAAAAAGTTTAATCATTATTGTATAATTCTGGTGATTGTCTTAAACTATTATAGTGATTTATGATTTTTTCCCTTTTCCCTTTGACTCATTTTATAGCAAAACATAAAATATATTTAATCATATCAAACATGCAAATGAAAGACATAATAGTAATTAACTTTATTAAGAGATAATCCAATATTGACTATTATGCATCAGCATCAAGTGGAGTTTTCGCTTGTCGTTACCCTAGACTAGATGCCACGAAAGCATTCACTTAGATCAGGTTATATTTTTCTTCTAAGTAACATAATTAATACAATATTCTTTTTATACAATTACAGGACAAGATCTATACCTGTCGTCCTAATTCGTTTGTCAAAAGCAAACTCAACCCTGTCGGTTCTCATATATTATTGGGGGTTGGCTTTGGATCGGAGGTCATTTAGATAAGAGAGAACGGGCCTGTTGGGGTATGTGTTCCTTGCACAATTGAAATGCAAAACATAAGGGTAAATATATACACTTTTACATTCTTTTGATACAAGCATCCAATCTATATAAAACATAACTTTGTTCATTGTAATACACTTTGTAACTCTTAAAGAGATTCCACCACTTCCATGGATGATAGCTTCTTCTCATACAGTAAAAAGTTTAATCATTATTGTATCATTCTGGTGATTGTCTTAAACTATTATAGTGATTTATGATTTTTTCCCTTTTCCCTTTGACTCATTTTATAGCAAAACATAAAATATATTTAATCATATCAAACATGCAAATGAAAGACATAATAGTAATTAATTTTATTAAGAGATAATCCAATATTGACTATTATGCATCAGCATTAAGTGGAGTTTTCGCTTGTCGTTACCCTAGACTAGAAGCCACGAAAGCCATCACTTAGATCAGGTTATATTTTTCTTCTAAGTAACATAATTAAAACAATATTCTTTTTAAACAATTACAGGACAAGATCTATACCTGTCATCCTAATTCGTTTGTCAAAAGCAAACTCAACCCTGTCGGTTCTCATATATTATTGGGGGTTGGCTTTGGATCGGAGGTCATTGAGATAAGAGAGAACGGGCCTGTTGGGGTATGTGTTCCTTGGACAATTGAAATGCAAAACATAAGGGTAAATATATACACTTTTACATTCTTTTGATACAAGCATCCAATCTATATAAAACATAACTTTGTTCATTGTAATACACTTTGTAACTCTTAAAGAGATTCCACCACTTCCATGGATGATAGCTTCTTTTCATACAGTAAAAAGTTTAATCATTATTGTATCATTCTGGTGATTGTCTTAAACTATTATAGTGATTTATGATTTTTTCCCCTTTTCCCTTTGACTCATTTTATAGCAAAACATAAAATATATTTAATCATATCAAACATGCAAATGAAAGACATAATAGTAATTAGCTTTATTAAGAGATAATCCAATATTGACTATTATGCATCAGCATCAAGTGGATTTTTCGCTTGTCGTTACCCTAGACTAGATGCCACAAAAGCCATCACTTAGATCAGGTTATATTTTTCTTCTAAGTAACATAATTAATACAATATTCTTTTTATACAATTACAGGACAAGATCTATACCTCTCATCCTAATTCGTTTGTCAAAAGCAAACTCAACCCTCTCGGTTCTCATATATTATTGGTGGTTGGATTTGGATCGGAGGTCATTGAGATAAGAGAGAACGGGCCTGTTGGGGTATGTGTTCCTTGGACAATTGAAATGCAAAACATAAGGGCAAATATATACACTTTTACATTCTTTTGATACAAGCATCCAATCTATATAAAACATAACTTTGTTCATTGTAATACACTTTGTAACTCTTAAAGAGATTCCACCACTTCCATGGATGATAGCTTCTTTTCATACAGTAAAAAGTTTAATCATTATTGTATCATTCTGGTGATTGTCTTAAACTATTATAGTGATTTATGATTTTTTCCCTTTTCCCTTTGACTCATTTTATAGCAAAACATAAAATATATTTAATCATATCAAACATGCAAATGAAAGACATAATAGTAATTAACTTTATTAAGAGATAATCCAATATTGACTATTATGCATCAGCATCAAGTGGAGTTTTCGCTTGTCGTTACCCTAGACTAGATGCCACGAAAGCCATCACTTAGATCAGGTTATATTTTTCTTCTAAGTAACATAATTAATACAATATTCTTTTTATACAATTACAGGACAAGATCTATACCTGTCATCCTAATTCGTTTGTCAAAAGCAAACTCAACCCTGTCGGTTCTCATATATTATTGGGGGTTGGCTTTGGATTGCAGGTCATTGAGATAAGAGAGAACGGGCCTGTTGGGGTATGTGTTCCTTGGACAATTGAAATGCAAAACATAAGGGTAAATATATACACTTTTACATTCTTTTGATACAAGCATCCAATCTATATAAAACATAACTTTGTTCATTGTAATACACTTTATAACTCTTAAAGAGATTCCACCACTTCCATGGATGATAGCTTCTTTTCATACAGTAAAAAGTTTAATCATTATTGTATCATTCTGGTGATTGTCTTAAACTATTATAGTGATTTATGATTTTTTCCCTTTTCCCTTTGACTCATTTTATAGCAAAACATAAAATATATTTAATCATATCAAACATGCAAATGAAAGACATAATAGTAATTAACTTTATTAAGAGATAATCCAATATTGACTATTATGCATCAACATCAAGTGGAGTTTTCGCTTGTCGTTACCCTAGACTAGATGCCACGAAAGCCATCACTTAGATCAGGTTATATTTTTCTTCTAAGTAACATAATTAATACAATATTCTTTTTATACAATTACAGGACAAGATCTATACCTGTCATCCTAATTCGTTTGTCAAAAGCAAACTCAACCCTGTCGGTTCTCATATATTATTGGGGGTTGGCTTTGGATTGCAGGTCATTGAGATAAGAGAGAACGGGCCTGTTGGGGTATGTGTTCCTTGGACAATTGAAATGCAAAACATAAGGGTAAATATATACACTTTTACATTCTTTTGATACAAGCATCCAATCTATATAAAACATAACTTTGTTCATTGTAATACACTTTATAACTCTTAAAGAGATTCCACCACTTCCATGGATGATAGCTTCTTTTCACACAGTAAAAAGTTTAATCATTATTGTATCATTCTGGTGATTGTCTTAAACTATTATAGTGATTTATGATTTTTTCCCTTTTCCCTTTGACTCATTTTATAGCAAAACATAAAATATATTTAATCATATCAAACATGCAAATGAAAGACATAATAGTAATTAATTTTATTAAGAGATAATCCAATATTGACTATTATGCATCAGCATTAAGTGGAGTTTTCGCTTGTCGTTACCCTAGACTAGAAGCCACGAAAGCCATCACTTAGATCAGGTTATATTTTTCTTCTAAGTAACATAATTAAAACAATATTCTTTTTATACAATTACAGGACAAGATCTATACCTGTCATCCTAATTCGTTTGTCAAAAGCAAACTCAACCCTGTCGGTTCTCATATATTATTGGGGGTTGGCTTTGGATCGGAGGTCATTGAGATAAGAGAGAACGGGCCTGTAGGGGTATGTGTTCCTTGGACAATTGAAATGCAAAACATAAGGGTAAATATATACACTTTTACATTCTTTTGATACAAGCATCCAATCTATATAAAACATAACTTTGTTCATTGTAATACACTTTGTAACTCTTAAAGAGATTCCACCACTTCCATGGATGATAGCTTCTTTTCATACAGTAAAAAGTTTAATCATTATTGTATCATTTTGGTGATTGTCTTAAACTATTATAGTGATTTATGATTTTTTCCCCTTTTCCCTTTGACTCATTTTATAGCAAAACATAAAATATATTTAATCATATCAAACATGCAAATGAAAGACATAATAGTAATTAGCTTTATTAAGAGATAATCCAATATTGACTATTATGCATCAGCATCAAGTGGAGTTTTCGCTTGTCGTTACCCTAGACTAGATGCCACAAAAGCCATCACTTAGATCAGGTTATATTTTTCTTCTAAGTAACATAATTAATACAATATTCTTTTTATACAATTACAGGACAAGATCTATACCTCTCATCCTAATTCGTTTGTCAAAAGCAAACTCAACCCTCTCGGTTCTCATATATTATTGGTGGTTGGATTTGGATCGGAGGTCATTGAGATAAGAGAGAACGGGCCTGTTGGGGTATGTGTTCCTTGGACAATTAAAATGCAAAACATAAGGGCAAATATATACACTTTTACATTCTTTTGATACAAGCATCCAATCTATATAAAACATAACTTTGTTCATTGTAATACACTTTGTAACTCTTAAAGAGATTCCACCACTTCCATGGATGATAGCTTCTTTTCATACAGTAAAAAGTTTAATCATTATTGTATCATTCTGGTGATTGTCTTAAACTATTATAGTGATTTATGATTTTTTCCCTTTTCCCTTTGACTCATTTTATAGCAAAACATAAAATATATTTAATCATATCAAACATGCAAATGAAAGACATAATAGTAATTAACTTTATTAAGAGATAATCCAATATTGACTATTATGCATCAGCATCAAGTGGAGTTTTCGCTTGTCGTTACCCTAGACTAGATGCCACGAAAGCCATCACTTAGATCAGGTTATATTTTTCTTCTAAGTAACATAATTAATACAATATTCTTTTTATACAATTACAGGACAAGATCTATACCTGTCATCCTAATTCGTTTGTCAAAAGCAAACTCAACCCTGTCGGTTCTCATATATTATTGGGGGTTGGCTTTGGATTGCAGGTCATTGAGATAAGAGAGAACGGGCCTGTTGGGGTATGTGTTCCTTGGACAATTGAAATGCAAAACATAAGGGTAAATATATACACTTTTACATTCTTTTGATACAAGCATCCAATCTATATAAAACATAACTTTGTTCATTGTAATACACTTTATAACTCTTAAAGAGATTCCACCACTTCCATGGATGATAGCTTCTTTTCACACAGTAAAAAGTTTAATCATTATTGTATCATTCTGGTGATTGTCTTAAACTATTATAGTGATTTATGATTTTTTCCCTTTTCCCTTTGACTCATTTTATAGCAAAACATAAAATATATTTAATCATATCAAACATGCAAATGAAAGACATAATAGTAATTAATTTTATTAAGAGATAATCCAATATTGACTATTATGCATCAGCATTAAGTGGAGTTTTCGCTTGTCGTTACCCTAGACTAGAAGCCACGAAAGCCATCACTTAGATCAGGTTATATTTTTCTTCTAAGTAACATAATTAAAACAATATTCTTTTTATACAATTACAGGACAAGATCTATACCTGTCATCCTAATTCGTTTGTCAAAAGCAAACTCAACCCTGTCGGTTCTCATATATTATTGGGGGTTGGCTTTGGATCGGAGGTCATTGAGATAAGAGAGAACGGGCCTGTAGGGGTATGTGTTCCTTGGACAATTGAAATGCAAAACATAAGGGTAAATATATACACTTTTACATTCTTTTGATACAAGCATCCAATCTATATAAAACATAACTTTGTTCATTGTAATACACTTTGTAACTCTTAAAGAGATTCCACCACTTCCATGGATGATAGCTTCTTTTCATACAGTAAAAAGTTTAATCATTATTGTATCATTTTGGTGATTGTCTTAAACTATTATAGTGATTTATGATTTTTTCCCCTTTTCCCTTTGACTCATTTTATAGCAAAACATAAAATATATTTAATCATATCAAACATGCAAATGAAAGACATAATAGTAATTAGCTTTATTAAGAGATAATCCAATATTGACTATTATGCATCAGCATCAAGTGGAGTTTTCGCTTGTCGTTACCCTAGACTAGATGCCACAAAAGCCATCACTTAGATCAGGTTATATTTTTCTTCTAAGTAACATAATTAATACAATATTCTTTTTATACAATTACAGGACAAGATCTATACCTCTCATCCTAATTCGTTTGTCAAAAGCAAACTCAACCCTCTCGGTTCTCATATATTATTGGTGGTTGGATTTGGATCGGAGGTCATTGAGATAAGAGAGAACGGGCCTGTTGGGGTATGTGTTCCTTGGACAATTAAAATGCAAAACATAAGGGCAAATATATACACTTTTACATTCTTTTGATACAAGCATCCAATCTATATAAAACATAACTTTGTTCATTGTAATACACTTTGTAACTCTTAAAGAGATTCCACCACTTCCATGGATGATAGCTTCTTTTCATACAGTAAAAAGTTTAATCATTATTGTATCATTCTGGTGATTGTCTTAAACTATTATAGTGATTTATGATTTTTTCCCTTTTCCCTTTGACTCATTTTATAGCAAAACATAAAATATATTTAATCATATCAAACATGCAAATGAAAGACATAATAGTAATTAACTTTATTAAGAGATAATCCAATATTGACTATTATGCATCAGCATCAAGTGGAGTTTTCGCTTGTCGTTACCCTAGACTAGATGCCACGAAAGCCATCACTTAGATCAGGTTATATTTTTCTTCTAAGTAACATAATTAATACAATATTCTTTTTATACAATTACAGGACAAGATCTATACCTGTCATCCTAATTCGTTTGTCAAAAGCAAACTCAACCCTGTCGGTTCTCATATATTATTGGGGGTTGGCTTTGGATTGCAGGTCATTGAGATAAGAGAGAACGGGCCTGTTGGGGTAGGTGATTGATGAACCATGTTTCTCAACAAGACAGGTGTCGGACAATTGCCAAGAATAATGGCAGAATGTTCAACTTTCTTTCCCCAGCGAGTACTCTTTTTCAAGATACCTCAAACCTCAGCAGATTACTCCAGCAAATTTTCAGTGAGCTACGGTTCAGATTGTCAGTTCTCCTGATTGGATGGTGAATGATTCAAGTTAGTATCTCATCTCACAATTTTCCAGATAGGGCGGGAAATTCTCTAATCTCAAGGTGATTTTTCGGATTGGTCGAAAAGTTATCTCACATTTTTCCGGATAGGTTGAGAAATTCTTTTATCTCAAGGTGATTTTTCGGATTGGTCGGAAAGTTATTTCGCATTTTTCCGGATTGGTCAGAAGGTAAGCTTTTTCAAGGTTTTTCGGATTGGTCGATAAACCATTTCATATCATGGTTTTCCAGATTGGTTGGTAAGCTATGTTATCTCTTGATTTTCCGGATTGGTCGGAAGGTAAGCTTTTTCAAGGTTTTTCGGATTGGTCGATAAACCATTTCATATCATGGTTTTCCAGATTGGTTGGTAAGCTGTGTTATCTCTTGATTTTCCGGATTGGTCGGAAGGTTGTCTTTTTCAAGGTTTTTCGGATTGGTCGATAAACCATTTTATATCATGATTTTCCAGATTGGTTGGTAAGCTGTGTTATCTCTTGATTTTCCGGATTGGTCGGAAAGTTGTCCTTTTCATGGTTCTTCAGATTGGTCAAGAAAATATTTCAAATCATTGTTTGCTAGTTTGGTTGGTAAGCTATATTATCTCATGATTTCTACGGTCTACGCACCCGGTGGAGTGGTGACGATCAGTTTTGGAGTTCAGGTACCCTGAGGGGGAAGACTTCGTTTTTCTTTTATGGTCGACACACCAATAAAGTGGTAACGACCAGTTTTGGAGTTCAGGTACCCTGAGGGGAGAAGACTTCATTTTTCTTTTATGGTCGATACACCCATAGGGAGGGTAATGATAAGTTTTTTGAGTTAATGCGCCCATAGGGAGGGAGACAACTCAGTTTTCTTTTATGGTCTATACACCCATAGGGAGGGTAACGATTTAGAATCCTTGCGTTTTTCTGATCGAAATGGTATATTCACTTTTGAATTTTGGTGACCGGAAGAGTTGCCGGTGAGGTTCCCGTTTCCGGCCACCCCCCATTACCGTCGCTGTTCTGTTTAACTTTGGTGAAGAAGAAGAAGAGAATGGGATGACACGGGGCAGCGCGCGAGTGGCTGGCAGCCTTCTCGCGCGCGCCCCCCACTTGCTCAGCGCACCCCCCAGCTGGGTGAGGGTTGGACCGGGTTGACCCAGTTCACCCGGATCCGACCCATTTTGATTTGTGAGACAGATTGGGCCTAAACTGTTTTTGGGCCCGGTTCTGTTTTTTGTTTGTTTTTTTTTTAATTAATTATTCACACCCCCTATTTTGTTAATGGATTAAAAAGGTAATTAGTCTCTGACGCATGACTTGTCTCTGTCTCAACTTTCCTTTGACTTTTTACTTTGACTTTTAGGTTGACTTTTCTTTGACTTTTTACGTTGACTTCTTAGTTTGACTTATTGGTTGACTTCTTATAGTTGACTTTCCATATTCGACTGAATTGTGCTAAATACATGTAATTGATTGATGAGACTTATTTCTCTTTGTCCCATACATGATTAGTTGTTTATATGCTCATATCTGATGCATTTTTTATTTGTTCAGTATCATCGATTATATGTCATTTGCATTCATGCATTTGCATTTCTCTCTTCTTCTACCTTTCTTTTTCTTTTTCTTTTTCTTTTCTGAAACTTGAAAATGACTTTTCTCAAAATAATTAAAAAAATAATAATGATTCGTTAATTAAGGTGAAAAAGGGGGAGTCTGACGTACGTCTTTCTCGGCCTGAATAGTGCAGTCTCTGACGTACATCTCGTGACGGTGTACTATTCTCATCTTAATCAATGAATATTTATTTAAAATTAAGGTGAAAAAGGGGGAGTCTGACGTACATCTTTCTCGGCTCGAATAGTGCAGTCTCTGACGTACGTCTCGTGACGGTGCACTATTCTCATCTTAATTAAGGTTTTTTACCAAACTTGACTGGTAAAAGGGGGAGTCTGACGTACATCTTTCTCGGCCAGGATGAGCCCGACCCCTGATGTACATCTGGTGGTGGCGTGCAATCCCCATTCACTAAACACTTCTAAAAAACTATAAAAACAACTCAACTCACTTCAAATTCATTTTCCTGCCTTCCGTGTAATCAACTCTTTTTCAACTTCCCTTGTACAGTCAAAAATCTTTTTAACTGTTTTCCTAAATGGATGGTGTTTTATCCATTCCCCTGATTCTGACAAACGCTTAAACCTCAGTTGAGTATACAAACAATACTGTTGTCTCAGTGGAATGCGAATTAAGCATCCTTCACTAAAAACAATCAACAAACAAAACCTTTTTCAGGAAGAACTACGTGAGCTTTGACTTCCTCATTGTACTTGGGGGATACGTAGGAGCGAGCACCTCTCTCGTCAAGCCAAATAAGAAAAAACTCTTTTTTTCCCTTCTCAGTTTAATATGCGGTAATTTAATTCTTTTCATGCGGTTATCTCTATTTATGCAAACCAAAATTCCTCAAATGGTTCCCGTTGAGTACAACGGATATGAGGGGGTGTTAACGTCTTCCCCTCATGTAACCAACTCCCGAACCCAATCTTTTTAAGGTTTTATCATTATTTTCCTTTCCCCTCACGGGAAAAATAAAGTATGGTGGCGGCTTCATTGTTTACATTTGTGCATTGCTTTTCATCATTGCATATCTGTATATTTTTTTGCGCCGGGTACTACACTATGTCAAGATCATATCTTCATGAAAGGTTACATGTTGTGAAATATGGCGGAACCTTGGTTGTCAAATACCATGGATTGTAAATAGTTTCCAGTCTTAGTGCACGTTGCTGTAGTCAACAAATACATTGCCTAAGTGTAAAAGGTCAACCAGTCACGCTCTTCGAGCGATTCTTTCAAAGATTTATCAGACTGATGCAATAATCTAAAAGCAAGGGGCAAGTCATCTCTGTCTTCTCAAGTTATTCATCAATAGCAAAAATGTTTTCTCTAAAAAGGTGCCAGTAGTTGTCTCAAGGCAGTTTCCTATACACCAGTGAAATCTCAGGAATGGTATCTCCAGCAGAATTTGGATTCAGTTCTTGATTAATGTTAGGTTGTTCCATCCAGAAATGGACACATCCTCAGTGAGGTCCATGCAGTTATTCTACCTTCAACAGAATTTTGATTCATGTTATTAACTGATATGGGGTTTTCTTCCAAGAAAAGGGTACACCTCCAATGAAAGTTGACAATGTTGTCTTGAGTACAACCAAGTTTGAATACAGATCGTTCGGTTAAAACGGTCATTTTCTAGAGAAGTTGCTCCTTCCCCAAGAAGAGGTTATCTTGCTTCATCTACAATAACATATACACCTTGTTGAGATACTTTGAGTTGTACTACGACGTTGGCTTGTGTTCCAGTCTCGTTCGTCCTGTCTGTTTTGTCAGCATATACTCATAACTCACATACATACATACATACATTCATACATGTCATTTACAAGTGTCATAAACATTTACATCATTCATACATTGTTACATCATATACAGATTTCTGTCTCTTTTGTCTTGTCTGTGTCTACAAAATAAAGTCGGGATGGGCTTGTTGTTCTCTCCAATTAGAGTGTCAGCTTAGGCAGATAAGTGTACACCTCTTGTTTCAAATTTCTCCACTAGACTCTTCTCTTGTGGAAGATGGTTGTTTCGGTTTTTCCTACAACAAAAAGGAAAATTTCTAGTTGAATTTACTCTTCAATTGGACACAAAGTCTTGTTTCACAGTTTCCCTCCGGTTTGTTCCCGGAATGGACATCCTTTCAAAACAAAAAGTGACAAGTTTCTACACAGGAAGCTTGTATTTTACCAAATACACTTTACAATTCATCAGGTGGTTTTATCCCTAGTGAATCTTATCAAGAAACTTTACACAAAAGATCACACAAGTCTTTTTCTCTACAAACATATACACTTTTACAATCTAACCTACCCGCGTCTCTTTTGAAGTTCCCAGTAGAGTTATTGATCCTCAAAGATGAGTATTACCTTTCATACACTATCATAATACGGTAGTTGGTAATATATATCATTGTCTTTTATACACCGTCACTCTGTTGGATGGTAGGCAGTGTCTCTCATCTTTTCATATTACCTTTTATACACTATCAATATACGGTAGTTGGTAATATCTGGTCATTGTCTTTTATACACCGTCACTCTGTTGGATGGTAGGCAGGGTCTCTCATCTTTTCATATTACCTTTTATACACTATCATTATACGGTAGTTGGTAATATCTAGTCATTATCTTGACTTGCTATCACTTTTTTTGATATATAATAGATGATGTCTATCTTTTCGGATTGCCTTGGCATACTGCCATTCACATGGTAGGAGGTAATTCCTTGTTTCATTATCTTAACTTTCTGTCATTCTGATGGACAGTAGATAATGTTTTATCTTTGCATATTACTTTGACACACTATCATTGCATGATAGTAAGTAATATCTAGTCATTGTCTTGACTTGCTATCAATTTGTTTGATAGTAGATGATGTCTATCTTTTCGGATTGCCTTGGCATACTGCCGTTCACATCGTAGGAGGTAATTCCTTGTTTCATTATCTTGACTTGCTGTCATTCTGTTGGACAGTAGATAATGTTTCATCTTTCCATATTACTTTGACACACTATCCTTTGCATGATAGTAAGTAATATCTAGTCATTGTCTTGACTTGCTATCACTTTTTTTGATAGTAGATGATGTCTATCTTTTCGGATTGCATTGGCATACTACCGTTCACATGGTAGGAGGTAATTCCTTGTTTCATTATCTCGACTTGCTGTCATTCTGTTGGACAGTAGATAATGTTTCATCTTTGCATATTACTTTGACACACTATCGTTTGCATGATAGTAAGTAATATTTGGTATCTTTATCTTGACACACTATCACTTTGTTGGATAGTAGTTGATACCATGTCTCTTTAATTTACCTTGACTCGTTGTCATTTATATGATGGTAGGTAATACAGAAACATTGTCTCTTTTCTACAATTCGTCTCTCTGTAAGGCGGTGGACAATGTTCTTGTTCCCTGAAGGTATTGTCTTCTTTCTACAATCCGTCTCTTTGTAAGGCGGTGGACAATATTCTTAACATTGTCTTTTTTCTACAACCCGTCTCTGTAAGGCGATGAACAATGTTCTTGTTACCTGTAGATATTGTCTTCTTTATACAATCCGTCTTTTTGTAAGGCGGTGGACAATATTCCTGACGTTCTCTTTTTTCTACAATCCGTCTCTGTGTATGGCGGTGGACAATGTTTTGGTTTTTGTATGGGCTTTGTCTTTTTTCTACAATCCGTCTGTTTGTAAGGCGGTGGACAATGTTCCTGTTCTCGTGTAGGTTTTGTCTTCTTTCTACAATCTGTCTCTTTGTAAGGCGGTGGACAATGGTCTTGCATTTCTTCCCCAGTGTTTTACTCTGTTCCCCAGTGGAGTTCGTTCTCTAATTAGACTCAGAATATATCTTGTTATCTTTTCCAGTCGGTCCATATTTTGTTCTCCCCCTGTGGAGTCTCAACTGTGCTTTTCCTTAGTTTATCACCCATAACATTTCATACAAAATTAAAAAAAAAATCATCTGCATTTTTGCATTCATATTTGCATCATAAGCATTGTTAGAGGATTTTAGGTCCAAAAATGGTGCACGTTTTATATTTAAGTCTCTGATGGTTGGTGAATGTGATACGCAAGTATACGCAGTCAATCATAGCAAGTAATAATTGAAAAGAGTGTCGAACCCACAGGGAATAGAATAAGGGTTATACATTCCAAGTTCAAATAAAGTGTTTAGTCTATTGTAATGGTAACAAAACATATTTGGTTTTTAACACAATAAATAAAATAGCAGTTAAGTAAGTTGATGATTGAAAATGATAATAAAAGGGTAGCTGAGATTAAGATCCATTTAACACATGAACGAAGCATAGTGAATGATAACTACTGTCGTGCCATCTGTGAGCAAGCTTGCCTTGTGGTGTATGTCTACAACGTTAGATATTAAAATGGGGTATAATGAACTGGCTCTGTCGAGGTTACTATTAATCCCATTAGAGTTCAGAAAAGCTCGTGCTTGATCCCATTAAGGCCCTTAACTTATCCATAAGAAAAGGTAGGGATTACATGTCTGCTCCCACTTAACCTTATTAACTTTATTATTTCCATTAACATGCTAGATGTCTCTACACATGCAACTTGTATTTAAATCTAAGTTGATCAGTCAAAGAAATAAATGTATTTTCTTAAAAACATAAAGTTAAAGATGACACAAGAACAATCATTCATTCACATAAATACTTCATTCATTATATTAAACTTCACATAATCTCAACTACAAAGAGTTTAGCTCAGAATGAGCATAGAAACAACAACAATAATAACAAGTAAAGTAGTGATACCCATTACAATGCAATAGATACTCCTACAGACACTATCGTGCCTCTCGTTATCACCGGTCGCCTCCTGCGACAGAATAGCTCTTCAAACGGCGCATCAACTCTTCTTGTTCTCAGATCTATTCTCTAAGTTTCAAGCATACATTTTTAAGTTTAGGAACGTGTATTTATAGGACAATCCTTCTTGGATCGGGTGCAACCTTAATTGTGACTACTAGGCCCAAGGAATAAAGGATATTCCATTTGCAAGGACCACTTAATCATAGTACAATCATTTGTGATGCTGACCGCTGGCAAGCCAGCCAGTCATCCTTATCCTTCAAAGATGTCTTTCACAATGTTCTAGCACATTCCCAGTTTTGTCTTCTAGCAGCGCTTGACTTGTTGACTTGTACGGAACTCAATGTCTTGACAGTCATTATCAGTAGATGCCTTTTGATGACGATCCAGAACCAAATAACATGCCTTGACATAAGTTGCCTCTAAACTAACTCTTTTTCATTAAAATTACATAATTATTCCTACTACATAATTCTAGACTCAAAACTAAATAAACTAATGAAATTGCATTAAAACATGGTTTGATCACCATATTGGCAGGAAATAACTCATGAATAAAGGCCTAAATAACACACAAATAATGTGTCATCACACCCCCAAACTTGAATCATTGCCTGTCCTCAGGTAATGCGTAGAAAGCAAAGACTGTGTTCAGTTACTCATAATATTGACATGTAAACAACACATTTAAGCAATAAGACTCAGACCCTAAGACTGTTTTCAAAAATTGGCACAATTCTCATAAAATCAACCTTCAATGATGACCATGCTTGTGTGTGTGAACTGTTTAGCACTGCCAACCAGATTAATGACTATATCCCACTCTTAAACTACTCATTCTACAGGCTAAGCTATCCTCTTTTTCCTATAATTTTGAATTTACTTGGAGTTTCAGCAAAGGGGGGACTGTTTCTTTTCAAGAGTGACCAAAGCATTTTGATTATAGCCAAGGAGAACTGATTGGTAGCTTTTTCATTATCATTCATTTAGGAATACTCCATCCTTTCACTGACTAGATCCTATTTGTAATAGGTCTAACTTGCTAATAAGAGTAAAGCGCCCTACTAGCTTCTCTCTTAGAGACTTATTCATTAATTTCATTTTTTTTAGCTAACCAACAACCTCCTATTAGGAATTATAGTAGCAATGATCACCAATTCAATACTCTAGTCCTTTCCCCCAAACTTAGTTCTAGCCATATTCTCCATTATATTCATTTTTAGAAAACTTAGAGTAGAGAATGTGTATTTAAAAGACTTATATAGCCACTCTTAAGTTTGACAGTATTCAACAGTGTGTATTAAGGTGCAGAGATCATCAAATCAAGCATCAAACATAAGAATTTCCAAACATTTCCAAACAAACCTATGGTCATGCATCTTACACTTTAACCTCAGTTATGGCATGTCAATAAAATGCTTATCAGAACACATTAAAAGCAATCTATTTCAAAACATTTTCAAAATTTTTTATTTGATGTTACCTCTCCCCCAAACTTAAACTAAACAGTGACCTCACTGTTGACACATGGGAAAGGCAACGACTGACTCATCAAAAAGTTTTCAAAAACAGAACAGAAAATAAAAACCTAAGTTAGACTCGATCCTAAAGGCAAAGTGTGTCAAGACATACCATCAGGCCTTGAACCTCTTGCTTCTCCTCAGAGCAGAGTCAGCTTCTTTCTTTGTTCTCTTCTTTTCCTCTTTTTTGTCTTTCTTCTTCATCGGTCTCCTCTTCTGATGGTTGATTTGGCTCAGGAACAGCTTCCTCAGGCTTATCAGCAGTTGCATGTGGTGCATCTTTTTTCTTGTTGTTCTTTTTCTTTTTGCAATAGGAGTGGTCAAGATTTGATCCAGCTCCTCAGATGCAGCCTTATCCTTCATAGCCAAATGTCCTTGTGGAGGTGCATTATCAGGTTCATGCCCTTCCTCCACTCCCAGAGTACCCTCCTGCTCAGGGGTATGCTTTGCAGCATCTGCACCCTTCAAAGGCGTGCCAGTACTTTTCTCTAGGTTTAGGTCTTGTCTGTCTTACCCAATCTCTTCCTCTTCACTCTTCTTTTCTTTAGACCAGTTGATTTCTTTCTCATAGGCGTCAGAATTTGCATCCCCCTCAATGTAGTCACTGTCAGCCCTCTCATAGTACTCATCTTCCTCATCTTCTAAAGCTACATCCTGGTTCTCACCAATTTGTGGTGAGGCAGGAGTTTTCTCCATTGATTCAGCATGGGCTTCCTTATCTTCCACTACCACCTCAGCTGGTAGCTTCTTCATCTTTTTCTTCTTTTGCTGCTTGCTGGAGCTCTCAGGCACGTCAGTGGTTTCCTTTTCTTTAGGCAAGTCCAGATTGAACTCACCAAAGATCTCCACTGGGAATGTAGGTGCTCTCATATAGTCAAAGTTTGGAAAATGGAGGGACAAGTTGCTGATGTACCAAGCATGGGTATCAGCGCTCCACAACCAAAACCTCTGCATATCCCTTCTCAATTCGGATAGCAGGTCTTTTTCTCTAGAAGCACTAGCGCAAGGTGCACTAGGCTTAGCAACTGGTAACTCCTGACTTGCCTTTCTTCCAGTGTTTCCCTTGATCAGCGTTCTAATAGCCTTGGCGTCAAACCCAGCCACAGGCTTCTTCACTTCATCTCCCATCCTATGGGGAACCACTTACTTCTTGCATAGAGCAGTAATGAGACAAGGGAAGTATAACATACCTTCCCTACTTGAACACTTATGGATCTCATCAGATATGATCCTCCCAACGTTGATTGGCTGCTTCTCAAAGATGCAGTGCAGCAGGATTAGTCTTGATTTACTCACAGTGTCATTGTGAGTTGTTGGGATGATGTTGTGCTTCAAAAATTGGTACCAAACCTTTGGTACAGGCTTCAGGTTCATCCTCTGAACAGTCTTCTCATTCTCACCTACTCCTAGATTCCATTCAGTTCCAGGAATAGTGAGACTTAGCATGATCTCTTCCAGTCGTTCTTCATCAATGGTGTCAAGGATAGCAGAATATGCATCCTCTGATACGTCAATGCCATAGAAACAGTTAATGTTCGCCTCTGAATAGAGGATTGCTTTTCCTCGCACCATAACTTCTCTTCTCTTCTGGTGAATGTTCGTAAGGTTGGAATAGAACTCCTTCACCAGTTGAGTGTTGTAACTTGAGGGGTGTGCAGCAAACTTCTGCCACTTGAGAGAATGGATGATCATCTTAAGGTCTTCACGTATCTCTAAACGCTCAAAGTCAGCGTTGAAGATGAATCCACGTTCAGTATGGATTTGCTTGGAGTTGAAAACTTCATAGCGTTCAGCAGCGTCGCTATTCACAAAAATATCATAATCTTCTTCGTCTTCAGACATGGCAGCAGTTATCACTTGCCTCTTTCCAGTTGACATGATTGCGTGATAAGGATTGATGAAACGGTGGGGTGTTTTGAAAGGTAAGGGTTTGTAGAATTTGTTTGCAGAAAGTAGAGAGAGTAGTAGGTTTAGAAAGTTTGTTTGTAAAGGGGTTTTATGAGTGATAAGGGTTGGTTTATATAGAAGGTAATGGGTGGTTATATTTTTGGTACGGATATTGATGGAAAAGATATGGAAAAGTTTTATGGACGTTGGGATAATGATGAATGATGGCGGATGATGTGGGTTTAACCGTTGGAAAATCGGTTTACACGCTAAATCAACGCAACGGCTAGTTCAGCGCGTGATATCACTTTGTCTGCCAAATGCCACGTGGTAACGTCTGATAACTACTGGCTCATCATTCCAGCTTCCTGTTGATAACCTCTGGCATGCCTCTTCCTTTGGACTTAGTTAAGTCCACATTTACTTCATAATCTCCTTTCATTGGTTCACTGGTTGGCATAGAGCTTAAGAATGGTGCCAGTCACCGTATCTGTCATCACTCAGCCAACTAGACAAAGGCAACTAGAGATAACTAGTGCCTTGCCTCCTAACAGCAATCTATTTTCACACATTACCTGAAATTAACACAACTAAAAACAACAAAAATTTATTAGAATGCTGGGTTGCCTCCCAGCAAACGTGCTGGGTTGCCTCCCAGCAAGCGCTTGGTTTCAGAAAGTCCTCAGTCTGACTTGTAAAATCATGATTAAGAATCATCAAGGGTGGTGGTGACTCTCTTCCTTGAGTCATCACCCCAATAGCTTTTAACTCTCTGACCATTTTCTTTAAATTCTTTACCACTTGTTTCATCAAGAAGGTCAACAGCACCATAAGGATAAATTTTCAAAAGTTTGAATGGTCCTGATCATCTTGATTTTAGTTTACCAGGAAACAACTTAAGCCTAGAGTTGTAGAGCATCACATACTAACCCTCTACCAACTCTCTCTTTTGAATCTTTTTGTCATGTCAGGCTTTAGTTCTTTCCTTGTACATTTCAACATCTTCATAAGAAAACAACCTATGTTCCTCCAACTCAGACAGTTGCAAAAGTCTTGCCTTACTAGAAGCTTTAAAATCAAAATTAAGTTTCTTAGTAGCCCAAAAGGCTTTGCATTGAAACTCTATTGGTAAGTGGCAAGCCTTTCCAAAAACTAATCTAAATGGGGACATTCCCAAAGGTGTTTTAAAAGCAGTTCTGTAGGCCCACAGAGCATCATCTAACAGTTTTGACCAATCTTTTCTTGATGGATTAACCATCTTTTCTAAAATTCTTTTAATTTCTCTGTTAGACAACTCTACCTGCCCACTTGTCTGTGGATGATAAGCAGTGGCAATCCACAAAAATTTTGTTACAAAAATGTGAGCCTTCATCACTGATGATTGCTCTAGGAGTGCCAAATCTAGTGAAGATATTTTTCTTTAAAAATTTAGTCACCACTCTTGCATCATTGGTGGGGCTTGCAATTGGCTCCACCCACTTGGACACATAGTCCACAGCAACTAATATATATAGATTACCAAAAGACTGAGGAAATGGTCCCATGAAATCAATACCCCAAACATCAAATAATTCAATTTCCAAAATGTTTGTAAGAGGCATCTCTTGTCTTTTGGACACATTTCCACTTCTTTGGCATCTATCACAGTGCTTCACAAAATTATATGAATCTTTGAACAAAGATAGCCAATAATAGCCACATTGAAGCACCTTGGCCGCAGTCCTTTCACTTGCATAATGTCCACCATAAGGTGAAGCATGGCAATGTGATAAGATCTGTCTTGCCTCTTCCTCTGCCACACATTTTCTCATTATCTGATCAACACATTTTTTGTATAAAAAAGGGTTCATCCTGTAGTACCCGGCGCAAAAAATATACAAATATGCAATGATGAAATGCAATGCACAAATGTAAACAATGAAGCCGCCACCATACTTTATTTATCCCGTGAGGGGAAAGGAAAATAATGATAAAACCTTAAAAAGATTGGGTTCGGGAGTTGGTTACATGAGGGGAAGTGTTGGAGCAAATGCCTTTGTATGCGAAGTTCATGAAAGAACTATTAACTAAGAAGAGGAAGCCTAAAGAGGATGAACCGGTATTGATGAACGAGGAGTGTAGTGCTATTATCCAAAGGAAGCTTCCACAAAAGAAGAAAGATCCCGGTAGTTTCACTATACCTATCTCTATTGGGAATTTACATGTTGGAAAAGCTCTTTGTGATCTAGGTGCAAGTATTAATTTGATGCCTCTTTCATTGATGAAACGCATACCCGGTGCGATTGCTCAACCGACAAAAATGCAACTCTCTCTTGTCGACCGTTCGGCCACTTATCCTTATGGCATTTTGAAAGATGTTTTGGTAAGATGTGCCGAGTTTGTGTTTCCGGCCGATTTTGTGATTCTAGATATGGAGGAAAACTCCGAGGTACCGATTTTGTTGGGTAGACCCTTCTTGGCTACCGGTAGAGCTTTAATTGATGTGGAGATGGGTGATTTAACGTTGCAGCTCAATGATGAAAGTGTGAATTTCAAGGTCTTTGAAGGAATGGAGTCATATGAGAAGCAAATGCCTCAATGTTTCCAAGTGGAGGCAAGTGAAAGTCTTGTGAAGGATGACTCTAATAACGAGACAATTGAGCCAAGATTTCCGGCATTGAAAGAACTTCCTCCTTGTTGGAAGTATGTGTTCATAGGTGAGAATTCCAAAAAGTCGGTTATCATGAGTAGTTATCTCACTCCCTTGGAAGAAGAAGAGTTGTTGGAAGACTTTAAGAAAGAACATGGTGTCATGAGCTTTGACTTGAATGGCATGATTCCGTTTCTTTGTGTGCACAAAGTTGAGAAGAAAGAAGAACCCGATTCGATTGTGTTGTCAGTAGAGCTTTCTACTCCAACTTTGGAGAAATTGGTAAAGAGAGAGGTGATGAAGCTTGTTGAATCGGGAATGATTGACACGATTTAAGTTGTCCGAAAGAAGAAGATAAGTGTGAACAAGTCCAAGAGTGTTCTTCCAAAAGCTAAAAAGAAGACAAGAAAGAAAGGGAAGAAAAAGCGGCATGAGTTCATAAGTCATCCGGTACTTGAGAAGGTGTTATGTGTTACTCAAGAGGTTAGTCTTTTGAAAGAAAAGCTCTAGAGGAACCGGGTTGCATCAAAGATGAAGTATCCTCCCTAACATTGAAGGTGAAGTGTCAAGCTAATGACCGTAAAGAAGCGCTTCATGGGAGGCAACCCATGGGTTTGGTTTTTCTATCCCTCTTGTTGGAATAAGTTGATTTGATCTTAAATGTTTATAATTCTTGACTTGCTTTGTTAATTGTTGTTTAGGAATATTTTTATCTTTTGGGAAATTCCAAAGTTTTGATATCATTTTTGATTACTTTGCTATATGATTTTCTTGGTCTTGATTTGAGCATGGATTTGTGATACTTGTTGTGCAACGGATTCTTGCAATATATTGATTGAAGCACAAGCTAGAGGGCATTCACAAAATTTGATGGCTTAATGATCCGGCCGTTTAAACCGTGAGGAATTTGAGCCCAAACACTCTCTTTGCTTCATATATGTGAGTCCACTTCTATTCTTATTCTCTAGAACTTGCTTGGATTCTCTTGGTTTATTGAGTAGCGTTGATTAGCACACGAGGCAATTTGTTGGTACCTTGAGCCTTTGTAGCCACCCTTGCATGTTATATCCTTTGCTAACCCATTTTTAGCCTTAAAAACAAATTTTATTGGTTGATTGTCTCTTAACCCTTGTTTTGCTAAAAAAATAGTTTTCTTGGAGTTAAGTTGATTGTTTTGTTTGTGCTTATGGCAACAAATTAAGTTTGGGGTTGCTTTTGGAACTAGCAACAAATTAAGTTTGGGGTGGGTATACTAGAACAACCACATTGACGTTTTGAAAAGAAAAAGAAAAAATGTTGGAAAAAGAAAAAAAAATATGATTGTGAAATGTGTGAAAAAGAGGTTCAAAGTAAAAAGAATTAACCTCTAGAAAAAAAAAATTGAAAAAGAAAGAAAGAAAAGAAAAAGAAAAAATAGTTTGTGATTGTGTGATTGATTGATATTTGTGTGGAAATAAGTTGCTCTAGTATTTCTTTGAAAAATGGAAGTTTTGTGTTGAAAATTTTGAGAAAAAGTTGTCCTTAACTCCAAGTTTTTAACTCACTTTCCCAAAAATATACACCTTACCCTAAGCCCCGTTACAACCTTGAAACTCCTCTAAAGTGTGTGTTTCATATGCTATTTGATTTATCATTAGAGTGCTTGCAAGCTTATGGTAGAAGAGTTTAGATTGTGTTGATTGAGTGATTAGCTTACTATATAATTGAGTGAATGTGAGCGTGTGAAGTGATCATTAGTTTTCAAATTTTGTGAATGTGTCCTTATGCTTGCGTGAATTGAAATCCTCGTGAGGCAAAGTTGCATGAATGGTTTGATCAATTGAAGTGCTTGATGAAATGAGTAAGTGAATTGTGTATTGAAGTGATTTAAGAAGGTTATCAAAACTTTGTAGTTGTTCATTTGATAAGTGTGTTCCTTGAGGACAAGTAACGAGATAAGTTTGGGGTTGTGATAACTCTCGTCATGGTTACATTTTAAGATCATTTCAATGGTGTTTTAGAGGTATTTTGATGTGTTTTTGATCATAGTTGAAGTGGGAAAGAGTTAGGATTGGAGATAGCTTAAACCTCAAGAAGAAAGGAAAATTTCATCATTTGAACTTGTGTGTGGGTGCGGCGCGCAAGATAGGTTGTGCGGCGCACAATGTTTTGCTAAAAACTGCAAGTACTCCCTGCCAGTGGCGCGGCGCGCAGCTTTTAATCTTGTGTATGGGCGCGGCGCGCAGATAGTTGTGCGGCGCGCCAGCTTATGGCCAGTTTTGTGTGCGCGGCGCGCAGATAGTTGTGCGGCGCGCCAGATTCAGATTTTCTCCTAGCCTATAAATAGAGACTTTCTATTCTTTTGAGGGGGGTACGAATTTGGAAAGGAAAAAGGGTCTAAAACCATTGTTGGAGCTTAGAAGCAAGGAATTGAAGATGGAGAAACATGATTTGAAAGCTTGGAAACAAGATTGAAGATCTTTCCTCTTCCAATTCTCCTCTTAATTTCTCCATGTATCTCCTTCTTAAACTCTTTTCATCTCTTGTAATAATGGAGTAATTTCTCCTAGATTGGATTTTGTAAGGTGTAATTGCATGAAACTATGGTTCATATATTAATTTTGTGTTGATTCTTACTTGGTGATTTCAATCTCTATTTCATTATTCTTGTGCTTAATGCTTCATGTATATTGACGAATGTATGTGATGATCATTGATTCATGCTTGCTATGAGAGTAGATGTATGAATTAGAACTAGATTAATGGATATAACTTCTTAATTAGACTAGAGATAGGGAATTAAAAGTTGAGACTAATGATCTAACGAACATTCATGCCTATGTGGTGCTTGTTAATTTGCCTAAGAGATTAGGAGGTTTTTGCATGATATAGTGAGTTGTATAACCATGAGAGTGGGTACAATGACTTTGTTAGATTCTCATAGTGATTGAATGAACCATGTCTAGGATTAACCAATTAGTATCATAGTGAATTGTAATGAAACCAAAGCAAAATCCAATCGCCACCAATTATTCGATAAAAGTCCAAATTTAGTTTTCAACAAGTTTTATGAACAAATCCCCCCTAATTGTCTTTTATTTCCTTTTAACATTGGTTTAATTGTTTTAGTTCAAAGTTAAAGTCAATCCTCGTGGACACGATATCTTAATTACTACTTGACGATAATTGTATACTTGCAATTTATACATCAGTTTTCTTGTTAGTTGTGAGTCTTACTTGTATCTTCCTGATTCAAGTCAAGTACTCTGTGTTTTGTGTTGTAATGGTGTACTGCTCATAAGCTTTGAAGTACGGAGTTAGTTGTGTCCTTAGAGTTTGAGAACTTGAAGATGAAGGATGATGAAAGCATTCAAGATTTCCACATGAGAATACTCGAGTTTGATAATCAATTTGATGCTTTGGGAGAAAATATTTCTGAAGAAAACCTGGTAAAGAAAATGCTTAGGTCACTACCTAAGAAATTTGACATGAAGGTTACTGCTATAGAAGAAGCCAAGGACATCTCAGAATTGAGAATGGGTGAACTAGTGGGGTCTTTACAAACGTTTGAAATGGCTGCAAATGAGAGATCTGAAAAGAAGACAAAGAGCATTGCTTTTGCCTCTAAATCGGAGGAGACAGATCAACAGAATGATATGGAGGCTGATGATAGTTTAACTGAAACTATGGTGATGTTGGGTAAGAAATTTAATAAGGCTTTCAAACGGTTTGACAGACAAGCCAAGACATATGCTCCAGACAACAATCACAACATAAATAGAAATATCAACAATCTGAGAAAATCAAAAATAGATGACAAGACAAGTCTAGGCAAAGGAGTTCAATGTCATGAGTGTGAAGGCTATGGTCATGTCAGGTCTGAATGTGGAACGTATCTTAAGAAGCAAAAGAAAGGGATGACCGTCTCTTGGTCAGATGAAGATGAGTCTGAAGAAGAATCTGATTCTGCCAAACATGTGATTGCTTTAACTAGAACTTGTACATCTGAGGCTAGATCACACGACGGTGAAATGACTTATGATGAATTAGTTGATTGTTATAAGGGATTATGGCTCAAAAGTGTAGAAGTTGGTAACACTGCAATAAGACAAAAGAAGACCATTGCTATACTGCAAGCTGACAAGAACGAACTCCTGAAAGAAAATCTAAGACTTGAGGGTGAGGTTACTATATATAAATCAAAGATTGATAGCATGAACAAGCAATTAAGGATGTTGAATACTGGAACTGATAAGCTAGACGAAATTCTAGAGGTAGGACAGAGCTCTAATAATTCTAAAGGTATTGGTTTCAATTATAGCTCACTACATCATCAAAAATCTGTGCCTGTGATGAAGTTTGTTCCTGCTGTTGGAACCTATGACCCAACTATGTCAAGACAGATGCCCCAACATCAGGTGAGACAACAGATAACCAGAAATTATTCCAAATCAAAGAAAAGATATTCTGGTTGGGTATGTTATCACTGTGGAAGAAAGGGACACATTCGACCTTACTGCTTCAAACTGTATGGGTATCCAGACAAAACTTATTCATCAAGAACTGAGCCTACTATGAAGAATGTCAAGCAATCATGGAAGCAAAAGAGCAATACTGTGGATCCAAATCAAGCAGAACCTGAAGGTGTGGAGATTGCTCAAATTGCTCATACATCTCTAAGAGCATCATCTAGTAGTGATTGGTATTTTGATAGTGGACGTTCAAGACACATGACTGGAAATAGAGATTATCTGACATATGTCTTGCCTTATGCTACAAGTTTTGTGACTTTCGGTGATGGAGCCAAAGGAGAGATTAAAGGTATAGGGTCACTGATCTCAAGAAAAGACCTCAAGAAAAGACTCCTGTTATTGGTGTTGCTCGCAGGACAAGGAGCAAATCCACCACTGCTGCATCCACTGCTGGTAAGGATGCTAAGAAAGACAAGAAGAAGACTGCTGATAATAGGAAGAAGCCCATTGGCCCTCCCAAGGCTTGGAGTAAAGTGACTCCCAAGCCTGATCAAAAGAAGAAGAGCCTCAAAAGAAAAGATCATCCCTCAAGTGATTCTGATTTTGAGATTGCTGAGACAGATGCTGCCCCATCTGGTGGAGCATCTAGAAGAACTGTTAAGGGAATGAAAGTCCCTCTGGTTATTCCTCCAGCTCCTCTGGATAATGTCTCCTTTCACCTGGAAAGTGGAGCTACTCGTTGGAAATTTGTTTATCATAGGAGGCTTGGATTGGAAAGAAATTTGAAGGCAGATGCATTCAAATGCAAGGAACTCATGGATGTGCTGAATTTTGCTGGGCTGATAAAGACAGTGAAGAACCTGGGTATATGTTATGACAAGCTGGTTAGGGAATTTGTGGTCAACATCTCTGAAGACTGTGATGATTCTAGGAATCCAGAGTACAGGCAAGTGTTTGTTCGTGGTAGGTGTGTCAATTTCTCTCCTCAAATCATCAATGCTTATCTAGGGAGGTCCACTGCAGACATTCCTGAGTTGGAAGTGACTAATGACACCATCTGCAAGGAAATAAAATTTGTCTGCTGCAAAACTGTCCCCATTGTATACACTGTTGAACAAAATTGCTGCTCATAATTGGTCCCCAACCACTCATTCCAATTCTGTTGCAACTGGTCTGGCTAAGCTCATCTATGCAGTAGGTACTAAATCTGCATTTGATTTTGGTTCTTATATTTACTATCAATTTTTAAAGCAAGCTAAATCTTTTGCTGTTAAGTTCCCTATTGCATTTCCTACCCTGCTGTGTGATATCATTTTGCAACAACATCCTGATATCTTGGTTAGTGCTGAAGAGCCTGTTAGGAGGCCTAGTCCTCTTGCTTTGGATTGCAAATCTTTATCCCAGCCACAGGCTGATGAGTATGCTGGCACTTCTGTCCAGACAACTGGTATTATGAGTAGACAGGCTATGATTGCTGAGCTTACTGAGGTAAGTGTGGATTTGGGTGCAAAGAAGCTGAAGGTTGACAGGGTTATAGCTGCTTTGAGAGCTGAGGCTGAAGCTGAGGGTGAGCTGAATGCCCAAGGTCAAGACAAGGAAGAAGAAGGAGGAAATGGTAATGCTTCTGCTGCTGGTGACACCGAGGAAATGTCTGATTCCTCTGATGAAACTGCCTCTTTCTAATGATTGTGTAATTTTTTTTCTTTTATTCATTTACTCTGCACCTATGTGTGCTCTATGGTCTGTAATAACTCTATTTGTGGCCTCTCTGTGCTTGTATGACTCTGTGACTGGATGTGCTACTCTATGACTTTCCTTATGCGTGATATTATGTTTGTCAGAATTTATGGCTAAAAAGGGGGAGTAGTAGTGTATGTTAGAAATTAATTTTTCTTATGCCTGAAGATGATCTGGTGCATGCTCTTGAAGTTGCTATGCTATGTTTATGCATGAAGACGTATTGTTAGAATTCTCTTTCTTATGATCTGAAGATGCTCAGACACATGCTATGTTTGGACAGATGCTCTGACATTTGTCTTATTGAAGTAAGTATGTTATCTTATGTGCATGCATGTTTTGAGGGGGAGCGCGTATGTTATGTGATGTGAATGCATGTGTTGAGGGGGAGCACGTATCTCTGATCTCTATATGTTGTGGAAGAATTATTTTTTTTTAGAGTATGTTTTCATCTCTTTATATGAACCCACTATGTGTGAAATGTTTATCTGGCTATGCTCTGTGAGGCTAGACGTATTATGATGAATGCCTCTGATATTGTTACAAGCTATCTCTGTTCAAGGAATTCTCTTGGAGGTAGTTTCGTTATATGCCATGATTGTTTTGGTTGTGAATGAGTATGCATGATGTGAGCTTGAAGAAGTTCTGTGTATCTCTCCAAAGAACTGACTTTAGATTGTTTTAGCCAAAATTTTGCCAAAGGGAGAGATTGTTGGATTTTTGTATGTTGGCTACATTTTGCAAAAACAACTACTAGCCAAATGCTGAGACAAATGCTGTAGCATGTGGAACAGCATTGTGTGACCTGATTGTTGCGTGCCAACACGCGCTATATTTATGTGCAAGATCTTCTGGAGATTCTATGAAGTTTTATATTTAACCTAGCGTGCTGATCAAGACGTGCTTGGCTGATGAAGTGTAAAAGGCTGTCGCCTTGGTGTATTTCCATAATTAACTTTGATATATTTTTGGAAACAATATTATTGCACTTGAAGAATTGTTAGCTGGACCTGACAACGTCCAAGCTATGTTTTGAAGCCCAGACCAATGATTTCTCAGTACTATATATATGTGAAGATACAAACCCTAGTTTTGGGTGTGGAAAACCGTGTGTGTACTAAAGCGTGTGTCTTAAGGTTTTAGGTTTTCTTGTTAGTTGTGAGTCTTACTTGTATCTTCCTGATTCAAGTCAAGTACTCTGTGTTTTGTGTTGTAATGGTGTACTGCTCCTAAGCTTTGAAGTACAGAGTTAGTTGTGTCCTTAGAGTGTGACTCTTAAACAATCAAAAGAACAAGTGTGTTGAATAACAGTGCTGTCTGTACTGTTAGTGGGGAATTGAGACGGGGTCTCATATCTAGGAGTTCCTAGGTAGGGCATTCATTGGTAGGGTCTAGGTGCAAAGACAAGTAGTGAGGCTACGTTGTGCTTTTCACTAGAACTATAATAGTGGAGTTCATTCCTGGATTGGTATCCCCCAGACTATGGCAGTTGCGCCGAACTGGGTTAACAAACTCACTGTGTTATTTATCATTCTATCACGCTTATTTTACTTTGCTACGCTGCGTTTTATTATTATTGTGTGACAAGTGCTCGGACACGTGCTCTAACATTGTGCACAACATTTGTCTGTCTGGTTGCCAGAATTTCAGATCTAATTTCAGTTTGGGTAAACTTAGGAAGACCCAATTCTTCTCTTGATTTTCCTTTCAGCAGAGGGTTTTTCTTCACCAGATTTTGAACTTCAATATTCCCAGACTGTTTATCAAAAACATATGCCTTCATCCAAAACTCTTTTACCATCTCTTCAAAGATAGGATCATTCAGAATTTTGAAGTAGCGTTCTAACCCCTGATAGAAGAACATCTTCTGTAAATCAAAGCCGTTTGCTTTCAAACTCTCGAAATCAACTCGTTTTTCTACCATGCACTTCAAACTCTGATACTTGAAGGTCATAGTGTCTTTTCTGATTCTGTACTTCTTTTGATTTTTCAAATCAACTATGGGTTTCACTTATAGAGAAGCAGTAGACGATGACGAGGCCATTGTTTGAAGGTTAGGGTTTTGGTTTTGCTAGAGAAGGAGGAAAAGAAAACTGAAGCGTTGGAGGTTTTGAGAGAATATGAAAACGTGTGGGTTGTGAACGTGTTTGTGTGCAAGTGATAAAAGTGTATATTTTTAGAAAACAAACAAACAGTACAACACAAAAAGGACAGAATAGTCATATTCATTTTAAGCGCTAAAACTCATCATTAACCAATACTCAACTAATTGCAAAACGACACGTGTATTAGAAAATTATTTAAATAACTGGTGCGTTAGTGGACAGCAGTTAGTTGAAAAAGGTTATAAACTGTTCCACTACCACATCAGAACAATGCTGTTGATTCTGATATTTATCAGAAGTAGTTACACATCAGAACTTCTGACCTTGAGGTTCTGAGGTTCAACATCTTCAGATCCTTATCAGATTTTAAAAACAAATTTTACTCAATAGAACTTAACAATCAGGAACAAACACCATGTTGAGATTTTTCTTTATGAAATCAAATCTTTCAACAGTTAAAGGTTTTGTACAGATATCAGCCCATTGTTTTTCAGTATCAACAAACTTGATATCTATAATACCTTTCTCAACATAATCTCTTATAAAATGATGTTTGATCTCAATATGTTTTGGTCTAGAGTGTAAAATAGGATTTTTGGAAAGCTGAATGGCTGCAGTATTATCACAATATAAAGGTATATAGTGACTGCTTATATGATAATCTTCTAATTGATATTTCATCCAAAGAAGTTGTGTACAACATTTAGCAGCTGAAATGTATTCTACTTTTGCTGTGGACATAGCAATGGTGGTCTGCCTCTTGCTACACCATGAGATAAGGTTTTCACCCATAAATTGGCAACTGCCACTTGTTGATTTTCTTTCAAATTTATCTCCAGCATAATTAGCGTCACATAATCCATTTAACTCATATTTCTTGGATTTCTTATAAAGTAATCCAAAATTACAAGTAGCTTTCAAATATCTAAAGATTCTCTTCACAGCAGTGAGATGAGATTCTCTAGGATCTGATTGAAATCTTGCACACAAGCATACAGAGAACATAATATCAGGTCTAGATGCAGTTAGATAGAGTAGAGAACCAATCATACCTCTATATAACTTCTGATCAACTTTGCCTTCAGATTCATCCAGACTAATGCTTGTTGTTGGATGCATTGGAGTATTCATTGGCTTACAATCTTCAAGATTGAACTTCTTCAAGAGATCCTTTGTATACTTGGTTTGATGAATGTATGTTCCTTCCTTTGTTTGATTGATTTGAATTCCAAGAAAGAACTTCATCTCTCCCATCATGCTCATTTCAAATTCTTTTTCCATTAACTTAGAGAAATTCTTGCATAGAGAATCATTAGTTGAACCAAAAACAATATCATCAACATATATTTGAACGATCAGAATGTCTTTCTTCAAGGTTTTTCTAAATAGTGTACAGTCAACTTGTCCTTTTTCAAAACCATTATCAACCAAAAAGTTACTCAGTCTATCATACCAAGCTCTAGGAGATTGTTTAAGACCATAAAGTGACTTTTGCAGTTTATAAACATGATCAGGATTTTGAGTATTTTCAAAACCAGGAGGTTGTTTGACATATACTTCTTCAGTGATAAAACCTTTAAGAAATGCACTCTTCACATCCATTTGATATAGAGTGATACCAAGGTTAACTGCATAGGAAAGAAATAACCTGATTGCATCCAATCTAGCAACTGGAGCAAAAGTTTATGTGTAATCAATCCCTTCCTGTTGATTGTAACCTTGTGCAACTAATCTTGCTTTGTTTCTAGTTACCTCTCCTTGTTCATTGAGCTTGTTTCTGAACACCCATTTTGTTCCAATAATGTTCTTGTCTTTTGGACTAGGAACTAGATTCCAAACTTCATTTCTGTCAAACTGATGTAGTTCATCTTTCATAGCTAAGATCCAAGCTTTCTCTTTTAGAGCTTCATCAATAGTCTTTGGTTCATTGAGAGAAACCAAGCTGACCATTGCATCTTCCTTTTGTGAACTTGATCTTGTTTTTCTAGGACTTTCTTTGTTTCCAATGATCAATTCTTCTGGATGAGATGACTTGTATTTGAAAGTATTCTTCTTAATTATTTCTTCAATCTCAACATCAGAATCACTATCAATTTGAGTAGTTGGAACATCTTCAGAAGGAGCAGTTTCTTGATCATCAAAAGTTGTTTCAGGTTCTGAACTTTTGCTAACTTCTACAGTTTCAACTTCTGAATCTAGATTATCTGCAATAACTTCAACTAGCTCTGACTTATCATCATCAGGCTCTTTGTCATCAAATCTTACATGCATAGATTCTTCAACAGTGTTAGTTTCAGAATTATACACTCTGTATGACTTAGAGCGTTCAGAATATCCAATAAAGATATCCTTAGAAGCTTTAGAGTCAAATTTCTTTAAGTGAACTTTAGAATTCAGAATGTAACATGTACAACCAAATTGATGAAAATAAGAAATATCAGGTTTTCTTCCTTTGAACAATTCATATGCTATTTTATTCAATAAAGGTCTGATATAGATCCTATTTTGAATATAACAAGCAGTGTTTATTGCTTCTGCCCAAAAATGTTTTGCTAGGTTAGTTTCATGCATCATGGTTCTGGCCATTTCTTGTAAAGATCTGTTCTTTCTCTCTACAACCCCATTTTGCTGTGGAGTTCTAGGAGATGAGAACTCATGAAGAATTCCATTGTTTTCACAATAGATTTCAAAAGGTTCATTTTCAAACTCACCACCATGATCACTTCTAACCTTAACAATTTTCAAGTCTTTTTCAATTTGAGTGCAGAAGGTTTTAAACACATAATATGTATCATCCTTGGATCTAAGGAATTTAACCCAAGTCCATCTACTGAAATCATCTACAATGACAAGTCCATACTTCTTACCATTTATTGAAGCAGTACGAACTGGTCCAAATAAATCAATATGAAGCAGTTCCAAAGGCCTTGTGGTAGAGACAATGTTTTTATCTTTAAAAGAGCTTTTGAAAAGCTTTCCTTTTGACAAGGACCACAAATTGTGTCTGATTGATATTTTAGAACAGGTAGGCCTCTCACAAGATCTTGACTACTAAGCTTAGAGATTAATCTCCAGTTAGCATGACCTAATCTTTTATGCCAGACCCACTTTTCTTCACTCAGAGTCAGAAGACAAACAACTTGTTGTTCTACTAATTCAAAAAGATTGATTTTGTAAACATTGCCTTTTCTTTTACCTATGAAAACTATAGACTTATTAGAGTATCTGTTTACAGTACATGTGTTCTTATTAAAAACCACCTCATAACCATTATCACATAATTGGCTTATGCTAAGAAGGTTATGATAAAGTCCATCAACAAGAAGAACATCAGAAATAGTAGAGAAGGAATTACCTACTGTACCAGTACCAATTATTGTTCCTTTTTGGTTCCCACCAAATCCTACAGATCCTCCCTTTTTCAGATTCAGGGTGAGGAATAAATGTTTTTCTCCCGTCATGTGTCGAGAGCAGCCACTGTCCAGGTACCATGTACTTGAGTTTTTCTCTTTTTGAGTGCAAACCTGCAACATAAACTATTTCAGATTTTGGTACCCACAACTTGTTGGGTCCAGATGGGTTAGTGTAGGCCTTGTAGAAGTATGATTTTTGAAAACCAGTTTGAGGAGCATACTTCTTCTTGCCAAACCTTCTAATAGGTTTCACAGACTTTGTATCAGAAGTACTAGCTTCTGAAGTTCTCAGAACCTTAGTTGTTTTAGGAACTGGTCTCTTCAGAATCTTTACTTCTGAATATCTCATTTTTGAATTTGAGTTATCAGAAATCACTGAAGTGTTATCTTCTGAGACTTTTGATTTCCCCTTATCCAAAACAGAAGTTTGTGAAACTTTCTTAGAATTACCAGCTTCTGATATGAAAGTGGAATAGAGAGGAGGAGGTGTTTTGCTCAAACAAATAGACTGACTTGATTTTTCTTTATTAGAAGATGCAGAATAACCAAGTCCATATCCTTTGTTCTTGCTCACACTGTAAATCATGGAAGCAACTTTGCTCTTGTTAACATTTTGTTTAACAAAATCATGAAGAGCAACTTCGTGCTTATCATGTGATTTGTTACAAGCAACACAACCTTCTTCAAGCTCTTTGATTTTCAAAAGAGATTCATTGTATTGAGATTGAAGTTGGTCAGATTTCTCTGTAAGCAAGTCAATTTTAGTTTTTAAACTTTTGAAATCATTTGACTTGTTTATGTATTGCTTCATAGTGTCTTTTAGAGCAATCAGAAGCTTATCATTAGTATCAGATTCATTCTCCATATCAGATTCATTATTAGAAGATGCTGTAGCCATAAGTGCTATGTTTGCTTCCTCATCTTCATCAGTATCTGATAACTTCTCAAGGTCCTCAAAAGTTGCCATAAGACTTTTCTTCATTCTGTTCTTGAAGTTTCCTTTTTTCCCTTTATCATTGGAGTTCAAATCAGGACAATCAGCAATAAAATGACCCGTCTTTTTGCAGTTGAAACAACTATTTTTAGAACCATCCTTCTTGTCTTTAACATTAGAGCTTTTGTTCCCATAACCCTTAGAACCAGAACTTCTTCCAGAAGCTTTGTTGTTTTTGTACTTATTCCATTTTCTGAACTTTGAAAGCAGAGCAAAAAGTTCCTCATCTGATCCATCCTCCTGATCATCTACAGAAGATTCATCAGCATCAGATTCAATAACTTTAGCCTTTAAAGCTTTAGGAGATTTCAAAGTTGTTGGCAAAGCCAATGACTTTGATTTCTTCTTGGGCTCATCAGAAGCTAATTCCATCTCGTGACTTATGAGAGAACTAGTTAACTCTTCTAGGCTTAAGGTATTGAGATCTTTTGCTTCTTGTATAGCAGTGACTTTTGGTCTCCACTTGGGTGGTAAACACCTCAGAATCTTCTTAACATGATCAGTAGTGGTATAACTTTTCTTTAAGACTCCAAGACCAGAAACAAAGATTTTAAACCTTGCATACATTTCTTCAATGCTTTCTGTGTCTTTCATCTTAAACATTTCATACTGATGAACCAGAAGATTAGCCTTTGCTTCTTTCACTTGTTGGTTTCCTTCATAAGTAGCACACAAAGAGTCATAAATACCCTTAGCACTAGATCTGTTTCCAAGTTTTAAAAACTCATAATGAGTGATAGAGCTAGCAAGGATAGAAATAACTCTGTTGTGTCTCTTCCATTCTTTCTTTTGATCAGCTGTGAAGGTCTTCTTGACAGTTGCTGTAGTCTTACCATCTTCATCAAGCTTGTCTTGAAAACTAACACCTTCTTCAATGATGTCCCATAAACCTTCATCTTCAGCTATGATATGAGGATAAATTTTGTATTTCCACTAGTTGAAGGTTGATTGATCACCATTGAACTTGGGTGCTTTGCTATAAGTTCCACCAGATTTCTCAGACTTTTCAGAGTTGTAATCATATGGAATAGCAGTTTTCTTTGGGCTTGACTCTCCAGACATAGTGTTTTTCAGGATCTTTTTGTTTCACTGTTAGGTGATGCGTAACAAACCAGACTCTGATACCAATTGAAGGTGTGAAAAACACAAGAAGGGGGGGTTGAATTGTGTTTTGGTATTTTGAAAACTTCTGCTAAGTTCTGAAGCCTATCAGAAGCACCAGCGGATAAAGAAACACAATTAACACACTCACACACAAGAGTAAGGATAAAGAGAGAGACGAGACAAGCAATTTTATACTGGTTCCTCTCACAAACCGAGAGTAGTCCAGTCCTCTTGCACTTCCAAGGAATTCACTATAATCACCTAGATTATTACAATGCTCAAACACACAAGTAAGAGACTTCCTATTTGCTCAAGCACACTAGCAAGAGACTTCCTAACACAAAATAATAATAGAAAGTGATAAACACTTGATTATAAAACCAAGAGTTTTCTCAAGATTTACAACTCAAGACTCTTAAGACTCTAACACAGAATTCCTAATGAATAAGAAAAACAAAGTGTCAGAAGCACAACAGAAATAGTTTCAGAAGCAGTGCTCTCAGTCTTATGTAAAGGAGTAAAGTTGTATGCGTGCGTGTGTGTAACCTTGATCTTCAAAATGAGGTTCTCTATTTATATGTGAAGAGAAAAATAGAGACGTTTGAAGATAATGACCGTTGCAGAGGTCATTTTCAAGCCAGCTGTGAAAGGACAAAGGTAACATGGGATATTTGCCAATTCTGGTAATGCTTATCCTGTTATTCCTTTTGTTTGAGAATATTCGCCCTTATGGAGTAAAATAGTACTAACGTCACTATCATTGATGATAAGGATGTAGTACTATGATGTATTAATCAATCACAACCTTTAATTCAAATGATTTCCAATCATTGAATCACTATTAGTTAACACTGACATTCCTGGCTTGTTATTCAGAGCCTATGTATCAGACATATGCTTCTGAGTCTTCAGCTTCTGAAACTGTTTGTCTTCTCTATACGTTGCTTCTGATTCAACATAACTTCTGAGATGACTTGCTTTTGATTAGCATTGCTTCTGATATCCTTGCTTCTGATATCCCTGCTTCTGATATCCTTGCTAATACTTTGTTTCAGAGCTTCTTTTAATATAACATTATACATTTAATCTGCACACTTGAGATAAATATTAAAATACCCTATTGTTCATTAATACTTTGTTATCATCAAAACATCAAGAGTTAGATCTGAACATCCTTTGTTCCAACAGTTTTTAAGTTGGGTTCTCTGCCGTACAACTTTGAGCGCCGACATAAAAATTCCGACCAGAGTAGACTCTCTCGAGGTGGTTGGGTTCTCTGACGTACGTCTTTGAGCGCTAGTTGCTTCGTGTTGGGTCCAGGACTCTAGGGACCTTTTATCTAGTTTAGGTGTCCAAACCTTTTGTCTAGGGACCACCGTTTAGAACCCGTGTCGAGGTTATAATTGTAGTACCCGGCGCAAAAAAATATACAGATATGCAATGATGAAATGCAATGCACAAATGTAAACAATGAAGCCGCCACCATATTTTATTTATCCCATGAGGGGAAAGGAAAATAATGATAAAACCTTAAAGATCGGGTTCGGGAGTTGGTTACATGAGGGGAAGACGTTAACACCCCCTCATATCCGTTGTACTCAACGGGAACCATTTGAGGAATTTTGGTTTGCATAAACAAAGATAACCGTATGAAAAGAATTAAATTACGGCATATTGAACAGAAAGGAAAAAAAAAAGTTTTTTATTATTTGGCTTGACGAGAGAGGCTCTCGCTCCTACGTATCCCCCGAGTACAATGAGGAATTCAAAGCTCACGTAGTTCTTCCTGAAAAGAAAGATTTTTGTGTGTTGGTTGTTTTTAGTGAACGATGCTTAGGTCGCATTCCACTGATACAACAGTATGCTTGTATGCTCGCTTCGGAGGCTTAAGCGTTTGTCTGTAGCAGGGGAATGGATAAAGCACCATCCATTTAAGAAAACAGATAAAAAGAGTTTGAAAGTTGAAAAAAGTTGACTGCACAAGGGCAGGAAAAACAGTTGAGTGGGTTGAGTGTCTTTTATGATTTTAGGAAATTGTTCTGAGAATGAGAATGATCCTAAATCACGAGTCGTAAGTCAGGGACCGGATCATCCGGGCAGAAACGAGTCGTACGACAGGCTCCCTCTTTTCATTCAGTTTATTAAATGAACATTCTTAATTAAAGTGAAACGAGCCGAAGGCGAGTCGTAAGTCAGGCTCCTTCCCATTTCATTTAATTAAAGAGTGTTCCGTTTTAAATGGCATGCGAATAATTCGAAGCCAGAGTCGTACGACAGAGACTGATTTATTCACATTCCATATTCAAAGATAAGTTCACAACAGATTTTCAGATCAGAAAAGAAAAGAAAAAAAAAGTAGAAGATGCGAAAAATGCAAATGCATGATATATGATAATGACAGTGTAATAATGCAACAATTAAATAATACTCGAAATAAAAATGCGGATACATAAATAAATGAGTACTCAGATAATCAGGCATAAAATGAAACTGGCAAACAGAGAGGCAAATTAACGAGCAATTTAGCAAGCAAACGTAAGATAAGCTCAAGACGAGTCGTACGTCAGGCTCTCGCTTATCTCACATTTCAGAACATCAAAACACATTTTGAATGAAATAAGAAATAAATTCAAAGCACGAGTCGTAAGACAGAGCCCAATTTATCTTTATTTCACTCAAAATTAAATCCTGCATACAACTGATATTTTATTTAATTATGACGTTATAAGTCGAACTTTGAAGAAGTGACGAAAAAAGTCATTTAAACGAAATTAATTAAAATAGGATAAACAGAGACAAGTCGTAAGTCAAGCCCTTTTATCTCTACATTAATTAAATTGTTTAAAATACTCGAAATAAAAAAAATCGAGGACACGAGACGTACGTCAGAGTCCAATTTATTTTTATTCCGAATATTAGTTTTCGAACATAAAATAGAATAGCATTTTTCAAAAATTATATCATAAATAAATTCAATCAGTAAGGAGGTGCAGCAGTAAAATTGGTGTAGCAACAAAAATAATAAAAAAAAGAAGAGAACAGAAACCAGAAACTGGGCCCAATAAAGTCAGGCCCAAGTCACAAAAATTAAAAAAAATAAAATAAAAAAATAATCGAACGGGCCGGATCCGGGTGAACTGGGTCAACCCGGTCCGACCCAGCACCCAACTGGGTCAACGCGCGCGTGAAGAAATCAGGCGAATCAGAAGACGCCACGTGGCGCGTCTTCTTCCTCACCAAACAGAACAGAAACAGAGCGCGACGGAGGAGAAGGGACGGCCGGCGCCATTGCCGGCGTCCACAGAGCTCGTACGTGAACCAAAAATAACAACTTAATATACCATTTCGTTCAGAATTTCGCAAGGAATCTAAATCTACAAACAATTTCATCAAAAAAAGCACGAATAGAAAGAAACGAAAGAAATAAAATCTAGATCTAAAAAACTAAACCGAGTTATCTAGTCCATATCTCGCGAAAACGTTTAACATACAAGCGGCTACATCTAAATACGATCACAAAGGTACAGAAATGAGTTCAAACGGAGTGAAAAGTCGTACGAAACAAAAACCTTAGACTTGGAGTCGCCGGCGAGCTTCGATTGGACTAGTTCCGGTCCTTTTTTGGCAATTCCGACGATGGAAATGGATTCAGAAGGGTCGAATTAGTATGAAATGAGTATTTGATTTTGCTTTTTGGTGGTTTTTCGTGGTGGCCGGAGTTTGGTGGTTGGAGTGGTGGTTTTGGAATTCCGGCGGTGGTCGCCGGAAAAGTGTTGGTGGAGGAAGGAGGATGTGATTTTCTGATTTTTCTTGAAGTGTGTGAAAAATGATTGGTAATGATTGAGTGATGTGAGGTGTGTATTTATAGTGGTTAGTGGTAGGATTAGGTGAGTGGTATTTGTGTAATAAAATGATTATGAGGTGGAGATGATGAGGTGTCGCAATGTGATTGGTCAAAAACAAAGAATTTTTATAAAATGGTAAAAAATGTAAAAATCAATAGGAAAAAATGAATAAAAATGTAGAAAAATATAAAAATAAATATAAACTTAAATAAAGAGATAAAAATTATTTTTGATTATTTTTGCTATTCTTCGTATAAAAAGATAAATTGCGACAAATTAAAAGAAATAAAGAAAAATGAATAAATTGTAAAACAAAATTATCGAAAAAACTATTTTTTTGGTATTTCTCATAAAAATAAGAAATAATTTTTAAATAAAATATTATTTTAAAAAGCTCAAAATTAGGGTATTACAGCTGCCCCTATTTAATTGTCTTATACTCGAATGCGTAAATGACTTGCGCCTTTATGCGTTCGAAGTAAAAGATAATTAAATAAAAATGCCCTAATTTTGTGGTGTGAATGTGATATAATGATAATGAATGCATATGGAAGATGAAGGTGGAAGCATACCTAGAATGATTAGTAACTGAATACCTGAGAAATAAATGATCATTACTCGCCCTATGAGTGTATAGACCATAAAAACTGAGTCGCCTCCCCTCAGGGTGCGTTATCTCAAAAACTGATCATTACTCGCCCTATGAGTGTATAGACCATAAAAAGTTGAGTCGCCTCCTCAGGGTGCGTTATCTCCAAAACTGATCATTACTCGCCCTATGAGTGTATAGACCATAAAAAACTGAGTCGTCGCCCTCCCTATGAGCGTATTTTTTTGGTATTTATCATAAAAATAAGAAATAATTTTTAAATAAAATATTTATTTTAAAAAGCTCAAAATTAGGGTATTACAATGGGTAACAGGTAACTTTGAACTTTTGGCCTCAGAGATTCCATTTTGAAAAGAACCAGTTGTTATGAATATGGAAGATTGATGATTCTGAGATCAAGTTCGCCAGATGATACAATGTTACTGTGATCATATGCATGCATTTTGCATTCATACATCCATGCATCCATGAAAATAATCATGCATATTCATTTTTGCATACTTTTTTTTAACAAAAATGAATGAGAAAAGTCTTAAAAAAAAATATCATGCATTTCAATCATAAAAAATCATGCATTTTTCAAATTACAAAAATCTCATTTTCATTCATTCGTTCCAACAGCTACCTTCCCGGCACCGTTATTGGACAAGAAGAATTGCTCATCATATTATGGATAACTGGCAAGAGAAACACGATGCGTTACAGACTGAGGTAACCCAGATGGGTGGACAAGTAACTCAGTTGAGTGGACAGGTAACCCAGTTGGGTGGGAAGTTAGATCAGATTCTTGAGATGTTGGCTAATGTGAATGTGAAACCAAAGGTGATTGAGACTCCTGCACCTGCAGCTATGGTTGCTCAAGAAAATGCATCTGCTGGCTATGAATAACCATGCATATTCATCTTTCATACATTTACAAAAAAATAAATATAGGAAAAAGTCTTTGAAAAAAAATCATCATGCATTTCAATCATAAAAAATCATGCATTTTTTCAAATCACAAAAAATCTCATTTTCATCCATCCATTTCAACAGCTACCTTCCCGGCACCGTTACTTTACAAGAAGAGTTGCTCATCATATCATGGACAATTGGAGAGAATAACATGATCTCTTGCAAGGGGAAGTTAATCAGATGGGTGGAAAGTTGGACAGAGTTCTGAAAATGTTGTCCGGTTTGAATTTGCCACCAAGACCGGTTGTGAATGAGGTTCCGGCACCTACTGTTCAGGTCCCACGAGAGAATGCTTCAGTGACTGCTGTGAATTGGCCACCTCATGGTGTACCAATTAGATATGCTCTACCTGAATATGTGTCGTTTGTGTTTGATGTTCCATCCGGTTCCCAAGCTGTCGAGAATCAGAATAGAGTACCTCCAGTCCGTCAAGGACTCAATCTGTCACAAGGGAATTTAGTTGACCATATGAATGCTCACAAGGGTAATGTGATGCATGTTGATGTGTCAAAAGTGGATTCTACTATCCCTCAGCTAGAGGAGACTATGCAGAAATTCCAGGCTCTAGAGGAAAGGTTGAATCTGGTGGAGGGAAGCAGTGATCCATTAGACTTCACTAAGATGTGTTTGGTACCAGTCTTGGTGTTCCCACCAAAATTCAAAGTACCGAATTTTGAAAAGTACAAAGGTCTGAGCTGTCCAAAGAACCACTTGACAATGTACTTCAGAAAAATGGCTTCCTACACCAATGATGATAAACTGATGATACAATGTTTCTAAGACAGTCTTGCTTGTTGAGGCAAAATCCTAATTTATTATTTTAAAGATAACAAACCTCTTAATTATATTTTAATGTATAATTTTGGTCATTGTGTTATCTAACAAGTGCTTTTGAGTGATATTAAAAAGATAGGAATTATTATGCAAAGCAAAACATTTGATATCAGCTCTGAGAATGATATAAGAAAGACTCCAACGTGTTTGTTCTTCAATGTTAAAGCACTTATTTATTTTAAGTGATAAATGAACAAGACAAAAGAGGAATTTTTATGAGAATTTAAGCACAAGATCTCTACAGCAACTTATTCCATTATGGCAAGAATCTTGATCAAACAACTTATGGGACTTACTATCTTAAGCCATCACATGGAGCATGTGCCAAAGAATGTTCTTTGACCTCATAGGCATAATAAATTAAATATCTAAATTTATTATGATAGAGAAGAACATAGACCAATGAAGAGAAGACAACAACTTTCTAACTATGAGTTGTTATGTACTTGCAAAGACTTATTCAATGTTCATTCTCCAAGATGTGTCAGTCCTTTCCCCAACAAAGGCTACACTCTACTATTCATCAAGGTTGTACTTGCAAAAGTACTTTTCTACATAGCCTTGATCAGTTACAGCTAGTTACTTGAAGATAAAGCTGTCCCCACACCATTCTCCCACTATTCCATGAAGATACTACAAGAGAATGTAACAGTTCTATGAGAATGTTCTTCCATCATTTTCCCTGAAGCATTGTTCTCATATGACAGCAGAATTCAAAGGCAACAGTCACACTTGCTCATCAAGCAACGATAGTACAATGCCAGCTCATCAAGACACTCCTCTTTGAGAACATTCTCAGAACATTCTCCAGCTTACTCCAAGTTTGTGAGTAACGGCTAGTTCTTTGTTCTCTGATTTTCTCATACATTCTCCAAGATTCCAAAGGCTCTTCAACAACTATAAATAGCATGGAATACAACAGGAGCAAGGCAAGAGTTTTGAAGCAATATCAATCATCAATTACTTGTCTTTCACGCACAAGAATCACAAACTCTTCTTTTGATCTCTTTCACTCCAAAGCTTCATAATTGCATACTTGGATGAGCAATTCATATGAGTGATTTTTAGAGATATTTTTACAGTTACTTAGAAAGCTTTATAAACCTGGTGTGGTTTGTTGTTAAGCTTTATATCCAAACAACTCTTTGTAATAAGAAAAGAACTTGCTCATCAATACGTTACTATTGGTTGAGTAACTACCTTAGAAGGAAAGGTAGAGATCACCTTGGGTATAAGGTGGAAGATAAGCTTGTATAGCTTGACAAAATTTTTGGTCTTGGGCTTAAGATCAAAAGAGAATAGTGGAAACCCTCACGTGGTGTGGGAAACTGGACTAGCCCAATTAAGGGTGAACCAGTATAAACTCTTTGTGTTATACTCCTTCTCTTTATCCTTATTCTCTTGCAAAACAGACACACTTACACACACAATAATATTCTGAAAGAATATTCCAAGAATGTTCTCTACAATCTAACATAGACTAATCAGAGAACATTCTCTTAACATTCTCTGTTTTCTGTTTTGTGTTTAATTCATTCCATTTAGTTTGATTTATCATATAACTTATTCTACTAACGAATTGAGTTAACTTTTAAAGGGTCACAATTCAAACCCCCCCTTTCTTGTGAAAAACTTTGCTACTTCAATTGGCATCAGAGCACGGTCTCTAAGACTGAGCATCTAACAAGTGCTAGAGGAAAAGATTCAGGAAGGAAGTAATGGCTAAAGGCGCAAAGTTCATAGCTGAAGGAGGATCATCAAATAGACCACCTCTATTTGAAGGAGAACACTATTATTATTGGAAAGACAAAATGGAGTTATTTCTTAGATCACAAGACAACTACATGTGGTCAGTTATTGAACATGGAGAATTTCAACCAACTATCACAGATAAAGATGTTACAAAGCCAAAGAGTCAAGATCAATGGACTACTCAAGAATCAGAAAGAGTGCTTCTAAACATCAGAGCTAAGTTATTCTTGAAAAGTGCTTTATCTAGAGAAGAGTGTGATAGAATTATGGAATGCAAGACAACAAAGGAAATGTGGGAAACATTACAAACACATCATGAAGGAACTAGTCACGTCAAAGAAACAAGGATTGACATTGGAGTAAGAAAGTTTTAGCTCTTTGAAATGAAAGAAGATGAAACAGTGGATCAAATGTATGGAAGGTTCACAATCATCATAAATGAACTCAACTCTCTAGGAAAAACATATACTACACATGAGAGAGTAAGAAAGATCCTAAGATGCTTACCAAAGAGTTGGAGACATATTGTCACAGCTATTACAGAAGCAAGGAATCTAACTGAAATGAAGATAGAAAATTTGGTTGGATCACTAAGAGCTCATGAATCAATTCTTATGGAAGATAAACCAATCAAAAAGAAAATGATTGCCTTGGATACTCAAGAGACAGAATGTTCTCAGAATGATGAAGATGAAAGTGATTTTCTACAAGAAGATAATGTGGAAGAGCTAGCACTTATCACCAGAAGAATCCAAAGGCTGCTGCTGAGAAAGAATCAACTCAAAGGAAAATTTCCAGCTAGAAGAAATGGAATCAAACCTGAAACAGACCTAAGCAAAGTGAAATGCTATGGTTGTGAGCAATTTGGACACAAAAATGAATGTCCAAAAGCAAAGAAATCATCCTTCAATAAGAAATCATTGATGACTACATGGGATGAGACAGATGAAGATGAAGAAGAACAAGAAGCCAACATGTGCTTCATGAGAAAATCAAACTCTGAGGTAACTCTTGATCCTTGTGCATCATGTCAAAAAACTGAACATTTATTTGATAACTTATTATATGACTCTCAACTTATTTCTCAAAAAAATGGACAACTTAGAAATGAGATCACTAAGATAACCTTAGAAAAAGATAAGTATAAAACTGAAGTAGGTAAACTAAATGAAATTATTTTTAGCATGCAAGAAAGTCATAGAATAGAAATTGATAAAATTAAGTCTCAAGAATGTTCTAAAATTCAAGAAGAAAATATTATTTTGAAACAGACCATCTCTGAATTACAAAATGATATAACATGTTTTGTAAATTCTACAAAAACTTTTGAAAATATTATGGGATCACAAGTTGGAGCTTTAGACAAAACTGGAGTAGGTTTTAGAAACCATCAAAGTCAAAAACTATATGAAAAGTTCTTTGTTCCACAAAAGAATCAAAGAGTCACAAAATACAAATATACTTTTTGTAACAAAGAAGGACATCTTGAAAAATTCTGTTTTAGAAAAAACAGAAAGCTGAAATATGAAAGAAATATTCAGAGAGAACATTCTCACAACGTTCTCGGAAAGTATCAACAGAACAGGAGAACATTCTCCAGACATTCTCAACAGAATTATTCACAGAATAATCAGAGAAGTTTTTTAGATAATGAAACCTCTATTAAGAAACATTCATATCAAGATGAAAGAAGACCTTTTAAGAGGCAAACTAACTCTCAAAGACCCAAAAGATTATGGGTACCTAAGACATTATTAACATCAAGTGCAGGAATGTCATCTAGCAGTCAAGAAAAAGCCATGGTACTTGGACAGTGGATGCTCAAGACATATGACTGGAGATAAACAAAACTTCTTGTCACTTGTTGAAAAGGATGGTGGCACAGTCACTTTTGGAAACAATGAAAAAGCTAATATAAAAGGTAAAGGCATCATTGGTAAGATTAATTCTGGCAAGATTGAAAATGTGCAATATGTTGTTGGACTTAAACATAACTTATTGAGCATAAGTCAATTATGTGACAATGGTTATGAAGTTATTTTTAAACCTCACACATGTGAAATTAAAAAATCTTCTTCAAATGAAATCTTGTTTACTGGTTCAAGAAAAGGAAATATGTATGTTTTCTACTTAGATGAACTTCCTGTTGAATCATGTTTTATCTCTCTTGAAAATGACAAATGGATTTGGCACAAAAGGACTGGTCATGTAAGCATGAAAACAATTTCAAAACTTTCCAAACTTGACCTAGTAAAAGGTTTACCAAAGATCAGTTTTGATATAGATAAAGTATGTGAATCTTGTACAAGAGGAAAACAAGTTAAAAGTATGTTGGTGTTTTTGTGTTGGCTATAATTTTGCAAAAACCCATTTTGTCATATGCTCTAGAAAATGCTGTAGCAACTGAGTACGTTGTGACCGGAAGCTTCTAGACATGTGCGCATTTTTGTTTGTTATTTCCAGAAGATATCTTTTAAGAAGATTCGTTTCAGAAATTATATTTTTGTTGGAAAATATATTTTTGTTAGGGCGGAGCTGGCACAGCACGCGAGCCTTGTGTCACAAGTAACCTTGTGTGTGAAGATTTAATTCTAAAATATATTTTATATATTTTATGAATTTTTTGTTTGGCGCTAAAGATTTATTGGATATATTTCTGAAGACTCCTTTTCTTAAGGAACAAGTAAAGCCCAGCATGAAGACTCTATAAATACAAGTGTAAAACCTAGTTAGGTTTTTGTGGGAATTTGTTGTGTTCACTAAAGCGTGTGTTGTTTATCTTTTCCTAGTGAACTTTGTGAGTCTTTTCTTGTATCCTCGAATTGATACATGCTAAAGACATAGGCTGTTGTATTTATTGAGTGATTACTCTTAAGCTTTTAAGCACGGAGTTGATCGGTTTGTTCAAGTGTGTTCTCACCATTATATGTTTGTTGATTAAGAACAACACGGTGTGTCTGTGTTGTAAGTAGGGGAGTAAGGCGGGGCGCCTTTGACCTAGGAGTTCCTAGGTTGAGTTACACAAGGTAGTTGCTAGGCGAGAAGAAGTAAACGGGTCGTTTACGTTGATCTTTGAACTAGGGCTATAGTAGTGGATTCCTCCTGGATTGGTATCCCCCAGATTAGGGCAAGTTTGCGCCGAACTGGGTCAACAAACTCTTGTGTTATTTACATTCTGTCCTTTATTGTTTTTATTATTATCTGTGTTGCGAGTAGACGTTGTAGCAATTGCTAAAGCAATCTACTACTGAGTGCCAGGAATTTCAATTGGCATCAGAGCAGGCACCCTGCCTGTTTGGGTGAGCTCCAGGGAAACTATTTCTGGCATAATGGATAAAGAAGGAGGAATGGTGAACAGACCACCCCTGCTGAGTGGGTCTAACTATGATATTTGGAAGTCTCGCATGACGGCTTTCTTGAAATCACTAGATAGCAGGGCTTGGAAGGCTGTACTCAGAGGTTGGGATCATCCCAAAGTGAAAGATGCTGATAATAATGATACTGATGAACTCAAACCTGAAGAAGAATGGACCACGGCTGAAGACACGACAGCAATTGGAAACTCCAAAGCTCTAAACGCCTTATTTAATGGAGTAGATCCAAACATGTTTAGATTGATCAATCAATGTACTGTTGCCAAGGACGCGTGGAATATTTTGAAGACTGCTCATGAAGGTACTCAGAGGGTAAAGAAGTCAAAACTCCAGCTTCTAACAACTCAGTTTGAGAATCTTAAGATGAAGGAAGAAGAAAATGTTCATGACTTTCATATGAATGTGCTAGAATATGCTAACTCATTTGAATCCTTGGGAGAAAAGATATCTGATGAAAAACTAGTAAGCAAAATCCTAAGATCTTTACCCAAAAGGTTTGATATGAAAGTGTGCGCAATAGAAGAAGCACAAGACATTAGCGATATGAAAGTTGACGAGCTGATTGGCTCCCTTCAAACTTTTGAGTTGAAAATCAATGAAAGGGTAGAAAAGAAAAATAAAAGTATAGCTCTTGCCTCGAACATTGATGAAGATGATGTGGAGAGTTCCATAGATACTGATGAAGGCTTATCAAATGTTGTGGTAATGCTTGGAAAACAGTTCAACAAGGTGCTGAAATCTATGGACAGAAGACCCAGACTAAGATTTGCTGGAGGAAATGCTAGAACATCTGCGCAGGGTAAATCATATGAACTCAACAGAAATACTGCTTCTCAAAAGAGCCCAAGAACTGATGATAAACCTACTCAAGGCAAAGGTGTTCAGTGTCATGAATGTGAAGGTTATGGCCACATTAGACCTGAATGTGCAACATATTTAAAGAGGCAGAAGAAAGGTATGAGTGCAACTTGGTCAGATGAAGACGCATCTGAGGAAGAAAGTGAAACTGAGTCTGCAAAGAACATCACTGCACTAACAGGAATATGTCTATCTGATGAAGATGGATACCTAACTTATGATGCACTAGCAGCTGCCTATAATGAGTTATGTATCAAAAGTGCTGAAGAGTTCAGAATCAGTGAGCAACAAAAGGAGACTATATCCCAGCTCCAGGGTGAAAAAGAAAAATACTTATCAGCTATTTATGATCTCCAACAAGATGTGATTGTGCTGAATTCACAAATCAGAGAGCAAAGGAAGTATGTTTCTATGATGACTAATGGTACTGAGAAATTAGATGACATTCTGAATCAACAAATCTCAGGTAGGCCAAAAGGAGTTGGATTTGACTATGAAAAGTTCAACAAAAAGAAGAAGAATATTCAGAAGACTATGTATCCACCTCTCAAAGAAACATTATCAGCAAGGCCGAGTCAGTTGCCTCAGCAATCTGTGCAGCATCAGGGAGTGAAAGAAAAATCTCAACCTTGGATATGTCACTACTGTGGGAAAAGGGGTCACATAAAACCTTATTGTTTCATACTCCATGGACCCCCCAGTAAGATGCAGCAAGCAAAATCCAAGAAGAATATCAAGAAAGAATGGAAACCTAAACCTAGAAAGAAGCTTGTTTCACTCATTGCTCACACATCTTTAAAAGCAACATCTAGGGAAGATTGGTATTTTGACAGTGGCTGCTCCAGACACATGACTGGAATTGAGAATTTTCTGGTTGATATCAAGTCCTATTCAACAAGCTTTGTCACTTTTGGTGATGGATCTAAAGGAGAAATCAAGGGGATAGGAAACTTGGAAAGAAAGGGTCTACCTAAACTTACAAAAGTCTTGTTTGTGAAAGGTTTGACGGCTAATCTAATCAGTATTAGTCAGCTATGTGATCAAGGATTGTTGGTTAACTTTACAAAAGTTGAATGTCTAGTCACTAATCAAGAAGGAGAAGTCATAATGAAGGGTGTGCGATCAAAGGATAATTGTTACTTATGGGAACCACAAGAGGAAGTAGGCTTGTCAACTTGCTTGCTTACTAAGGAAGATGAAGTAACATTATGGCACCAAAAGTTAGGTCATCTGAACCTAAGGAGTATTAAGAATGCCATAGCTGAAGAAGCAATCAGAGGTTTACCCAAGCTCAAAATTGTTGAAGGAAACATATGTGGTGAATGTCAGATTGGGAAACAAACCAAGAAGCCTCATCATCAGCTACAGCATCTGACAACTTCCAGAATTCTTGAGTTGTTACACATGGATTTGATGGGTCCTATGCAAGTTGAAAGCTTAGGTGGCAAAAGATATGCATTTGTAATGGTAGATGACTTCTCAAGGTACACTTGGATCAAATTCATTAGAGAGAAATCTGATACTTTTGATGTCTTCAAGGAGTTATGTGTTCAAATACAAAGAGAAAAAGATAGTACGGTCTTGAAGATAAGAAGTGATCATGGCAAGGAGTTTGAAAATTCCAAGTTCTCTGAGTTCTGTACAGCTGAAGGGATAGCACATGAATTCTCTTCACCAATTACACCACAACAAAACGGTGTGGTTGAGAGAAAGAATAGAACTTTGCAAGAGTCAGCTAGAGTTATGTTACATGCCAAAAATCTTCCATATCATTTTTGGGCTGAAGCTATGAATACTGCTTGCTATATTCACAATAGAGTCACTCTGAGAACTGGCACTAAAGTTACCCTATATGAGCTGTGGAAGAATAAGAAACCAACTGTCAAATACTTCCATGTCTTTGGAAGCAAATGTTATATTCTTGCGGATAGGGAACAACGAAGGAAATTGGACTCCAAGAGCGATGAAGGCATATTCTTAGGATACTCTACCAACAGCAGAGCTTATAGAGTGTTCAACTCCAGAACTAAAGTCATGATGGAATCCTTTAATGTTGTTGTAGATGACTCCAGTGAAGAGAAGAGGTCTGATGCTCCATCAATACCTATAGCATCTGATCAGCAGGAAGAGGTATTTGAAGCTGAAAAGGAAGATGTTGACTCTGGATCTAGTAGTACTGAACCCAACAAAGGTCCATCTACAAGAGTTCAGAAGAATCATCCAAAAGAGCTCATCATTGGTGATCTTAACCAAGGCATTGTTACAAGAAGAACAAGAGATGCTGTGTCTAATTCATGCTTTGTGTCAAAGATGGAACCCAAGAATGTCAAAGAAGCTCTTACTGATGAATTCTGGATCAATGCCATGCAGGAAGAACTTGAACAATTCAAGAGGAATGAGGTATGGGATCTTGTGCCTAGACCTAAAGGTGTGAATGTCATTGGTACTAAATGGGTGTTCAAGAATAAATCTGATGAGAGTGGGAACATAACTAGAAACAAGGCTAGACTGGTAGCTCAAGGCTATGCTCAGATTGAAGGTATAGACTTTGATGAGACATTTGCTCCAGTAGCACGTCTTGAATCCATAAGACTTCTCTTAGGAATTGCATGTATTCTGAAGTTCAAGTTATTTCAAATGGATGTGAAAAGTGCCTTTCTCAATGGGTATTTGAATGAAGAAGTCTATGTTGAACAGCCCAAGGGTTTTATTGATCCTAGTTTTCCAGATCATGTCTACAGATTGAAGAAGGCTTTGTATGGCCTAAAGCAAGCTCCTAGGGCTTGGTATGAAAGGTTGACTGAATTTCTGGTTACTCATGGATACAGAAAAGGTGGTAATGACAAGACTCTGTTTGTGAGAGAAGAGAAAGATAAAGTGATGATTGCACAAGTCTATGTGGATGATATAGTTTTTGGTGGAATGTCTGATCAGATGGTCCAGCAATTCGTGCAGCATATGCAGTCAGAATTTGAGATGAGTCTAGTTGGTGAACTAACTTTCTTTCTTGGCCTCCAAGTCAAACAAATGGAGGATACTATATTTGTGTCTCAAAGTAAGTATGCAAGAAATATTGTGAAAAAGTTTGGTATGGAGAGTGCTAGTACCAAAAGAACACCAGCAGCAACACATTTGAAGCTTACCAAAGATGATAATGGGATCAGTGTTGATCAAAGCCTTTACAGGAGTATGATTGGAAGCTTATTGTATCTCACAGCAAGTAGACCTGATATTACTTTTGCTGTAGGAGTATGTGCAAGATATCAAGCTGAGCCTAAAATGAGTCACCTCACACAAGTCAAAAGAATCTTAAAATATGTGAATGGGACTTGTGACTGTGGAATCTTGTATTGTCATAGTGATAACTCTATGTTAATAGGGTATTGTGATGCTGATTGGGCAGGAAGTGCGGATGATAGGAAAAGCACTTCAGGAGCATGTTTCTACCTTGGAAATAATCTCATATCTTGGTTTAGTAAGAAACAAAATTGTGTGTCTCTATCAACTGTAGAGGCAGAATATATTGCAGCTGGTAGTAGCTGTTCTCAGCTAGTGTGGATGAAGCAAATGTTGAAGGAGTACAATGTGGTACAAAATGCTATGACATTATACTGTGACAACTTGAGTGCCATAAACAGTTCTAAAAATCCTATTCAATATAGTAGGACTAAGCATATTGATATAAGGCACCATTTTATTAGAGATCTTGTTGAAGAAAAGATTGTCACACTTGAGCATGTAGCAACAAATGAACAACTTGCTGATATTTTCACAAAAGCATTGGATGCTACACAATTTGAGAAGTTGAGGGGCAAATTGGGAATTTGCCTATTAGAAAGCCAATAGCAGTTACATTTGAAAAAGGCGTGCAACTATTTCTCCCTCCTATCAAGTTAGGGTGCACGCATATCAAGGAACGGTTTTCTTTTCTATTTACCTCTTTTGCTGCAATCATTACTCTATTTGCAAAACACTCAACCGATTGGAGTATTATTTTCGTTCACACAAAGAAGCTTTTCATCTCTCAGACTTTCTGTATTCCTCATCGCTATTTTCTCAAAACAACCATGTCTACTCCTGTGTCTTCACCGGTCAGAGAAAATGCACAAAAGTCACCACCACAAGAGGAACATGCAATAATGATTGTTGTCGCAGATCCTATAACTATTGTCGCTCCCGACACTTCCGAAAAATCAAAGAAAGAGAAATCAAAGAAGAAGAAGAAGTCGGTAAGTGTTCTTTCTCCTGAGTCTGTGAAATCAAAAGGGAAAAAGGAGAAATCTAAGTCAAAATCTAGATATGGCAAATCTTATACTATGCAAGAACTTTATGTTGATGACTTAGGGTTAAAGAATGTTGAATCTTCTAGTAGGGTAGTTCAAGAGTCTGAAATCCTAGGATTAGATGATTCTGGTGATTTGAATGTTGATGGTGGTGCTAACACTAAGGCCACGGATAATGTTGTGCTTGAGACAACTCAGGAAGATGATCAAACTGTTGTTGCCTCTGAAAAGGCTGAAGATCATGAGGGTACTGACCTTCCTGAAAATATTGATGCTGTAGCAGATGCTAGAGCATCTGATGTATCAGACACTGCAAAGGCAGATGATGTTGTGTCTGGTAATACTGTTGAAGTCTCTCAGAATGATGAGACCATGAAGAATGCTGAAATGGAAGTGGAGGATAACACTCTGTCTGACTCCCAAACAGGTTCACAGAACAAAGAACCTGATGTTGAAATTTAGTCAACTGTTGACAAAGAGGTGGAGAAGACTCCTGGACCTAGCATTGCTGGGAGGTTGAGGAGTAGATCTAAAATTGCACCTACACCACCACCAAAGTCAATCAAGAAATCCAAAGCTGCTGATGGTTTGAAGCCAGTGAGATATGGCCCTGGCAGATCTAAGAGAAAACACATTCCAAATGCTGAGCCTAAGAAGAAGGCTCTGAAGAGAAAGCATGAGTCATCTGATGATAGTGACTTTGCTGTTGAAGACAATGTTGTAGAGGATGCTGGCACATCTGACAAGCCAGTTGATACAGGTAAGAAGAGAGCTAAGAGTGTACCATCTGTACCTCTTGATAATGTGTCCTTTCACCATGAGGAAGGTGCTTCCAGGTGGAAGTTTATCTGTGAAAGAAGGGTAGCTGTGGAAAGGAACTTACATCATGATCTATTGAATCTCCAAGAGCTTATGGAGGTTATTGAAGCAGCTGGGTTAGTGAAGACTGTGAAGGGGCTGGGTAAATGTTATGTAAAGCTTGTCAGGGAATTCATTGTAAACTTAGGAGCTGACTGTGATGATCCTATGAGTGCTGAATATAGGCAGGTTTATGTGCGTGGCAAGTGTGTCAAATTTTCCCCTGCTATAATCAATGAATATCTAGGCAGGAGTGTTGAAGATGTTGCTGAGTTGGAGGTAACTCAGAATCAGATCTGCAAAACCCTCACAGGTGATCTGGTCAAGGAGTGGCCTATGAAGAGCAATTTGTCTGCTGCTAAGCTGTCCACAAAGTATGCTATTCTCAACAAGATTGCAGCTGCTAATTGGGTGCCAACTACCCATTCTAATGATGTGTCCAGAGGGATGAGCAAATTCATCTATGCTATAGGTACAAAATCTGTTTTTAACTTTGGTGAGTTTATCTATTATCAAACTATAGCTCATAGGAAGACAAATGCTACAAAGATTCCCATTGCTTTTCCTACTTTGCTCTGTGATATCATCTTGCAACAATTTCCTGAGCTGTGTTTTCCTACTGATGAGCCTGCTAAGAGAGAGTCAGACATCACTTTAGACTCTAGGTTTTTGGAAAAATCACATGCTGCAGATATTGCTCTAGCATCTGGCAAAGGCAAATCTGCTATGCTAAGTAGACAGCAGATGATTGCTGATCTGAAGGTTGTGAGTAAGGCTCTGGATGATAAGAAGTTCTTGGTTGATCGTGTGATTCAGACTTTGGAAGCTGAAGAGCTGGTTGCTCATGATGAAGGTCTGGTGGTGGAGGATTCTGAAGAAAGTGCTGATTTTTAATAATCCATTTTTTTCTCTTTTTCTGATGTTTTGTGTTAAGGGTGAAGCCCTGGATTCTATGCACCTGTGTGTGCTATTTGGTCTGTAATAAGTACAATTCCTTACTTATTTGATGTTCTGACAATATGATGTTCTTTTCCTTTTGTCAAATTATTTGGCTAAAAAGGGGGAGTATTAATAGTGTTGATGCACTACTGAAGATTATTGCTAGCTACTATTCTCTATGATTTATTTTACTTAGCTATGCATGAAGACAGGGGGAGTGTAGTATGTATGTGTGGAAATTTATTTTTTTCATTGAAGTGGAGATTTATTCTTTATATGCATTGAGGGGGAGGAATTTATTTTTCCTAATCCTGGTTGCATGAATTGAGGGGGAGGAATTTATTTTTCCTAATCCTTAAAATTAATTGATTGGGTGATGATTTGGTGGCGGAAGACTCTAAGGAAACTGCTGAATTTTCATTTTTATCTACTGATTTTTTATATGGAATCCACTTGAGAGTAAGTCTCTCTGATCATACTCTTTGAGGCTAATTGAATTTCATATCCGCTGCATGCCTCTGATACATGGTTAGCCTATTGCATTCAAGTAATGTCCTTTATTTCTTCTGAAGTTATGTCTTGAAGTTGATTTGAAGAATTATTTTTATGCATGCTGATCAAAAAGTGTTTTAGCCAAAATTTGCCAAAGGGGGAGATTGTTGGTGTTTTTGTGTTGGCTATAATTTTGCAAAAACCCATTTTGTCATATGCTCTAGAAAATGCTGTAGCAACTGAGTACGTTGTGACCGGAAGCTTCTAGACACGTGCGCGTTTTTGTTTGTTATTTCCAGAAGATATCTTTTAAGAAGATTCGTTTCAGAAATTATATTTTTGTTGGAAAATATATTTTTGTTAGGGCGGAGCTGGCACAGCACGCGAGCCTTGTGTCACAAGTAACCTTGTGTGTGAAGATTTAATTCTAAAATATATTTTATATATTTTATGAATTTTTTGTTTGGCGCTAAAGATTTATTGGATATATTTCTGAAGACTCCTTTTCTTAAGGAACAAGTAAAGCCCAGCATGAAGACTCTATAAATACAAGTGTAAAACCTAGTTAGGTTTTAGTGGGAATTTGTTGTGTTCACTAAAGCGTGTGTTGTTTATCTTTTCCTAGTGAACTTTGTGAGTCTTTTCTTGTATCCTCGAATTGATACATGCTAAAGACATAGGCTGTTGTATTTATTGAGTGATTACTCTTAAGCTTTTAAGCACGGAGTTGATCGGTTTGTTCGAGTGTGTTCTCACCATTATATGTTTGTTGATTAAGAACAACACGGTGTGTCTGTGTTGTAAGTAGGGGAGTAAGGCGGGGCGCCTTTGACCTAGGAGTTCCTAGGTTGAGTTACACAAGGTAGTTTCTAGGCGAGAAGAAGTAAACGGGTCGTTTACGTTGATCTTTGAACTAGGGCTATAGTAGTGGATTCCTCCTGGATTGGTATCCCCCAGATTAGGGCAAGTTTGCGCCGAACTGGGTCAACAAACTCTTGTGTTATTTACATTCTGTCCTTTATTGTTTTTATTATTATCTGTGTTGCGAGTAGACGCTGTAGCAATTGCTAAAGCAATCTACTACTGAGTGCCAGGAATTTCAAAGTAGTTTCAAATCAAAAGATTTTGTATCAACAAAGAAGCCTCTTGAACTACTTCACATAGATTTATTTGGACCTATCAAAACTACTAGTCTTGGTGGCAAAAATTATGGTTTTGTCATTGTTGATGATTTTTCAAGATTTACATGGGTGTTATTTTTAAAACATAAAGATGAATCCTTTGAAGCATTTAAAGCTTTTTGCTTAAGGGTTCAAAATGAAAAAGACTCCAAAATTATTTCAGTAAGAAATGATCATGGAGGAGAATTTGAAAATCCTTTATTTGAATCATACTTTGATGAAAATGGCATATTTCACAATTTCTCTTGTCCAAGAACTCCTCAACAAAATGGTGTTGTTGAAAGAAAAAATAGAACATTGCAAGAAATGGCTAGGACAATGTTGAATGAATCAAATGTGGGGAAATCTCTCACATCTAAAGCCTACAGAATCTACAACCTTAGAACCCAAACTGTAGAAGAAAGTATGCATGTCAAGTTTGATGAGTTTGAAGAACAAATAAATCCAAATATCATCACTGAAGAAAAGGAAGAAGAAGAAAGTGAGAAAAATTCACAAGCTCATAACAATCAAGAACCTTCAATAAACAATGATGAAGAACCACCACTCAATGTTGATCAAGAGTCATTACCTAGTGTTCCTAAAACATGGAGATTAGTGAACAATCATCCTCAAGATCAAATTATTGGAAACACTGAAGATGGTGTAAGAACTAGAAGAGCTCTTTAAAATTTGGAGAATGATCTCGCAATGATCTCTCAAATTGAATCTAGATCTTTAGATGATGCTATCTCTGATGAATCATGGGTTGAAGCTATGAAAGAAGAATTGCTACAATTTGAGAAGAATAAAGTATGGGATTTAGTACCACATCCTACAGACCATTCAATCATTGGAACAAGATGGGTGTTCAGAAACAAGCTTGATGAAGATGGTAAGGTAATCAGAAATAAGGCTAGACTTGTAGCACAAGGTTACAATCAACAAGAAGGTATTGACTATGATGAAACCTTTGCTCCAGTTGCCAGGTTAGAAGCTATAAGAATTTTACTTGCATATGCATCTCATATATGCTTCAAACTTTTTCAAATGGATGTGAAAAGTGCTTTTTTAAATGGCTTTCTAAATGAGGAAGTTTATGTGCATCAACCTCCTGGTTTTATTGATGAGCATAAACCTAATCATGTTTATAAACTTACCAAAACTCTTTATGGACTTAAACAAGCTCCAAGAGCATGGTATGATAGATTGAGCACTTTTTTACTTGAAAATGGTTTTTCTAAAGGAAAAATAGATACTACTCTTTTTATAAAAACTAACAAGGAAGAATTGCTTATTGTTCAAGTATATGTTGATGATATTATTTTTGGAACTACTAATGAAAAAATGTTTGAAGCTTTTTCTAACCTTATGCAAAGTGAATTTGAAATGAGCATGATGGGAGAACTTAGATTTTTCCTTGGCTTGCAAATCAAGCAACAAAGTGATGACATTTTTATTAGTCAAGAAAAATACATCAAGGATTTACTCAAGAAATACAAGATGAATGAAGCCAAAATCATGTCAACTCCTATGCATCCATCAACAAGTCTAGACAAGGATGAAAATGGTAAAAATGTATCTGAAAAGGAGTATAGAGGAATGATTGGATCTCTTTTATACCTAACTGCAAGCAGACCTGACATAGTATTCTCAGTGGGAATTTGTGCAAGATTTCAAAGTGCTCCCAAAGAATCTCATTTAACTGCAGTCAAAAGAATCTTCAGATATTTGGTGGGAACACCTAATGTAGGCATATGGTACAAAAAGGGTACTCATTTTGATCTAAAAGCCTATTGTGATGCTGATTATGCTGGTGACAAATTAGAAAGAAAAAGCACAAGTGGTGCTTGTCAACTTCTTTGTGAAGCTCTAGTCAGTTGGTCATGCAGAAAACAGAATACCATAGCACTCTCAACAACTGAAGCAGAATATGTGTCTGCAGCAAATTGTTGTTCTCAAGTGATATGGATCAGAAACCAACTTGAAGACTTCTCATTAAGGTGCACAAACATTCAAATTCTTTGTGATAATACTAATGCTATTAATTTGTCAAAAAATCCCATTCAGCATTCTAGGTCAAAACACATTGAAATCAAGCATCATTTTATACGTGATCATGTTAGTAAAAAGGAAGTTGAATTAGTTTTTGTGGATACTGAAAATCAACTTGCTGATATTTTTACTAAACCATTGGTTGATGATCGTTTCAATTTTATCAAAGAAAATCTGAAAATTGTCAAAAATACCAATTCCTTGTGAAACACGTTTTTAGGAGAATGATATGAGAACATTCTCTAAAAAATTTTATGACTTTGGTTTTCAGTCATTTTAAATTCATCCCTTGCATTTTATATGTGTTCAAGGTTTCAAAATTGATAGTACATTTTCTTGGAGAATGATTTTTCTTTTAGTCCCCTTGTTGTACTAGGCTATCTCTCTATAACTTTTTTTAATAAAAAAGGTACCATCATTACTATCTTAAATACTGTCTACCTTACCTCATCTTTTCACACACCTAAAGCTATCAACTCTACCTTTTTCTAAAAACTTCCCACTACTTCGTCTCTCTCAAACCGTTCCTTCTTCTTCTCTCCACTACCAAAATCAGTTTTCTTTTTTCAACAAAACTCAAAATCCAACAATGGCTAGAACCAAAGTTCCCGTCATGAGAAGAAACCGAACACCATCTGTTTCACCTTCTCCTCCCCGTTCTCCCTCACCTCCGTTACCACCGTCACCTCCACCGACTGAAACCCACTCAGACGCTGTTGATTATGATGAAATGGGTCAAGAAGATCTGTCAAAAGCTCTCATTGTTTTTGTTCCTCTAAATGATGAAGCTTTCTCCAATCATTCTTTGAATGATCTCCCAACAGAACCTTCTTCACCTAAACCCTCTACTCCGCTGCATAAACCCTCTTCTCCAAATGCCACTGTAGCAAGTGAACACAATCCTTCTCCTTCACAAAATCCTTCACCTAAACCCTCTGATGTGTCTCAATCTGGTGAACGTCTTAAATCGTCTTCTCCTAAACCAGCTTCACCCTCACCAAACTCTTCATCTCCCCTTAACTTCTCTGACCCACCTTCTCAAACACCAAACATTGTTGAACCAAATCAACAAACACCCTCTGCTGAGCCTAACACAAAATCACCCCCTTATGTAAGAAAAATGAGAAGAACAAAGTCTTTTGATGCATGCACTGTTAGGAGGTCTGCAAGGATCCTATCTGGGTTTGGAACAAAGAAAAATGTTGTGGTTGACAACACTGTTATCTCTATCAATGACTCTGATGAGGAAGAGAAACAAGAAGAAACACGTGAAGCTTCTCCACCCATCATCACTCTGAAAAAGGTTGTTTCATCTTCCAAACCAAAACCAACACCTTCCCCTGCCAAAACTGAACCTGTCAAAGAGAGAAAAAGAAAAGAAAAAGTTGTTGCTGAGAAGAAGCCAAGGCAAAGGAATGTGCCTCTAATCCATTCTGAGCAAAAGGAGAAGTTTAATGATTATTGGAAAATCAAGCCAATCAGTGCTCGCAAGTTTTTTGATTTTGATGAGCTGAAAAAGAATGGCTTTGACTTGACCAAGTTCACTGATCCAATGAATTGGACTTCTTTCTTCAAGATTAAAGAATCCATTTTTCCATTATTGATTCAAGCTTTCTACTTTAATGCCAAGGTCAGTCCTGACAAGGATGTGTTAGTATCCAACCTTAAAGGAGTTGAGATTAAGCTTACTCCTAAGATTATTGGAGATTTGTTGGATATTCCTTGTGATGGAAGCACTCTCTATGGGGGAGATTGGTATATGGATCTCAAGTTGAACAAGGATGAGCTCATTGTGAAGATGTTCACAAGTGAAGGAGCAATGATGGCCAAGCCTACTTCATCAAAACTTCAACATGACTACAAAATGTTGCACAGTTCGTGTCTTCACAATATCTTTCCAAAGAGTGGAAGCAAGGACAAGGTCACTGACAATGATATGTTAGTAATGTATCATTTGTTCAGAGGTAAGAGAATTTCACTTCCTCATATCATTCTGCACCATATGATGCATACTGTCCTGTCTGGAACTAGGAAAGTTGCCCTGCCATATGGTATGCTTTTAACTAAAATTTTTGAGAAATTTGAGGTTGATTTATCTAGGTACACTAGTGAAAATGCATGCTCAGTTTTCAATGGAAAGAATCTTAGTCATATGAAGAATAAGTTAGATGTAAAGGTTGAGAAGATCACTGGTTTAAAAAGAAAAAGAGAAGCAACACCTGAGGAAAATAGTGCTGGAGAACATCAAGAGAATGTTCTCCCAGAAGAAAATGTTGCAGGAGAACGTCAGGAGAACGTTCTCCCAGAGACTGAGGTTGTAGGAGAACAACAAGAGAACGTTCTCCCTGCCATGGAAAACACCTCAACTCTTTTTGGAGCCTCTACTGATACCCTTCCATCATATTGGGACACCTCTTTACACTTTGGAACATCTTTTACCAACCATCCACCAAGAACCGGTAAACAACTCCAAGGTTTCTTTCCAACTTCTTCAATGAATTCTACCTTGTTCTCTCCAGTTATGAACTCTTCTTAAGGGAGTTTAGAAAACATGTTTCATGCTGAGTTTGTGCAAAATTTGTTGAGTCCTGACAATCACTTTCAAGGAGGTACAAATTCATCTCAATCTTTACCTTCAATCCCTTCCTCTTTTGGAACTCTGAGTACTTTCCTTTCACCTGGAAGTACTGCTTCACCTGAAGCTTGGGATAGGTTTTTAGGATATTCTCCTAAGTTAGTTGGTGGTCCTTCATACACTAGGCCAACTAAGCAGCAAAAGCTTCAGAAGGAAAATGCTAAGCTGAGAAAAGGCCAGGCCAAGATAATTCTTGCTTTAGAGATTCAGAACAACATGATGCAGCATATGATGAACCAGCAAATGATCATGAAAAAATGGGCTGAAACTGAAGTTTGTCCAAAATTTGGAATCTCACCACCCTTTGCTGATCCAATGCCAGTGTTTGATAACTTCCCATCACCTAGTACCTCATCCTCATCATCTGCCTCCTCTGAGTTCTGAGCCTTTTTACCCTAACCCCATCCTTTTTGATTTCTGACAAAGGGGGGGAATAGTTTGGGAAAACAAGGGGGAGTAGAAAAGAAGTCTTTTTATCAATCATCTTTCAGTTTTAATCAATCAAGTTTCAAGTTTCAAGTTTTCAAGCTTTTCAAGTCTGCAAGAACATTCCCTGATCATTCTCTGGAATTGATCTTTTTGAAATAGATATTATAGGAAGTTCTTTTGAACAATACTTGTTGTGAACTTATAGTAGTATGTATTCTTGTTTTTATGCCATGAATCCTTTTGTATTAATCCATGTACTCTGATCTGTGTTTATTTCTCACTTGGTGAGCTTTTGGATTAATTAATATGTATGATTCATTTTATGTCTCAATTTGCATCATATCAAGTTTTTAAATTTATTTGATTTATGAATGCTTGAATTGAGGGGTGCTTGAAAAATTAAGGCACTAATATTTTCATACTACTTGAGATTTGATTAAACCAAAATTAATCATTTAAAACATAATTCAAGAAGTTTGTCATCATCAAAAAGGGGGAGATTGTTGAGGCAAAATCTCAATTTATTGTTTTAAAGATAACAAACCTCTTAATTATATTTTAATGTATAATTTTGGTCATTGTGTTATCTAACAAGTGCTTTTGAGTGATATTAAAAAGATAGGAATTATTATGCAAAGCAAAACATTTGATATCAGCTCTGAGAATGATATAAGAAAGACTCCAACGTGTTTGTTCTTCAATGTCAAAGCACTTATTTATTTTAAGTGATAAATGAACAAGACAAAAGAGGACTTTTTATGAGAATTTAAGCACAAGATCTCTACAGCAACTTATTCCATTATGGCAAGAATCTTGATCCAACAACTTATGGGACTTACTATCTTAAGCCATCACATGGAGCATGTGCCAAAGAATGTTCTTTGACCTCATAGGCATAATAAATTAAATATCTGAATTTATTATGATAGAGAAGAACATAAACCAATGAGGAGAAGACAACAACTTTCTAACTATGAGTTGTTATGTACTTGCAAAGACTTATTCAATGTTCATTCTCCAAGATGTGTTAGTCCTTTCTCCAACAAAGGCTACACTCTACTATTCATCAAGGTTGTACTTGCAAAAGTACTTTTCTACATAGCCTTGATCAGTTACAGCTGGTTACTTGAAGATAAAGTTGTCCCCACACCATTCTCCCACTATTCCATGAAGATACTACAAGAGAATGTAACAGTTCTATGAGAATGTTCTTCCATCATTCTCCCTGAAGCATTATTCTCATATGACAGCAGAATTCAAAGGCAACGGTCACACTTGCTCATCAAGCAACGATAGTACAATGCCAACTCATCAAGACGCTCCTCTTGGAGAACATTCTCAGAACATTCTCCAGCTTACTCCAAGTTTGTGAGTAACGGCTAGTTCTTTGTTCTCTGATTTTCTCATACATTCTCCAAGATTCCAAAGGCTCTTCAACAACTATAAATAGCATGGAATACAGCAGGAGCACAAAAAAAAAGAGTTTTGAAGCAATATCAATCATCAATTACTTGTCTTTCACGCACAAGAATCACAAACTCTTCTTTTGATCTCTTTCACTCCAAAGCTTCATAATTGCATACTTGGATCAGCAATTCATTTGAGTGATTTTCAGAGAGATTTTTACAGTTACTTAGAAAGCTTTATAAACCTGGTGTGGTTTGTTGTTAAGTTTTAGATCCAAACAAATCTTTGTAATAAGAAAAGAACTTGCTCATCAATACGTTACTATTGGTTGAGTAACTACCTTAGAAGGAAAGGTAGAGATCACCTTGGGTATAAGGTGGAAGATAAGCTTGTATAGCTTGACAGAATTTTTGGTCTTGGGCTTAAGATCAAAAGAGAATAGTGGAAACCCTCACGTGGTGTGGGAAACTGGACTAGCCCAATTAAGGGTGAACCAGTATAAACTCTTTGTGTTATACTCCTTCTCTTTATCCTTATTCTCTTGCAAAACAGACACACTTACACACACAATAATATTCTGAAAGAATATTCCAAGAATGTTCTCTACAATCTAACATAGACTGATCAGAGAACATTCTCTTAACATTCTCTGTTTTCTGTTTTGTGTTTAATTCATTCCATTTAGTTTGATTTATCATATAACTTATTCTGCTAACGAATTGAGTTAATTTTTAAAGGGTCACAATTCAAACCCCCCCTTTCTTGTGAAAAACTTTGCTACTTCATTGCTGAGGTGCCTCTCAACTTGTACATGCAACTCGAGGGTGGTAGTATTCTTTCATGGAGAGATTTGGCTAATACCTTCCTTAAGCAGTACCGATACAACATGGATATGGGTCCCAGTCGTACTCAACTTCAGAATATGACTCAAAATGATAATGAATCCTTCAAGGTCTATGCACAAAGGTGGAGAGCATTGGCTTCTCAAGTACGTCCACCACTCCTAGAGACATAACTTGTGGACATGTTCATCAACACTCTACAAGGGGCATACTTTGAAAATATGATAGGTAGTACTTCCTCGGACTTCTCTGACTTGGTTCGAATTGGGGAAAAAATTGAAATGGGGATCAAAAGTGGCAAGATCCAGCTTACTGCTAGTTCTCAAAATGGAAAATGGAAGGCTAGTAATAACTTCACAGATGAAGAAGAGGAGGAAATTGATGCTGATACTTCTGAAAATGACCAGGCTACTGTTCAGTTCCCATATTTTCCATATGTGGCAACAATGCAACATCAGCAGTTCCAAGGATATCCTTTTCAAGTGCCTGTGAATTATGTACCACAACAAGCTCAACAACCACAACGGGCCCATCAGCGACTTAGAAAAGTCTTTGATCCGGTCCCTATGTCGTTTAGTCGACTCCTTCCTTATCTTGTACACAATGGATTGGTGGTTCCTAAGGTTCAAAAGTCATTGACTGAACCATTCCCTGATTGGTATGACGCAGAGGCTAAGTGCGATTATCATGCCGGAACTGAGGGGCATACTACTGATAACTGCAGATCTTTCAAGTATAAGATACAAGAACTTCGTGATAAACAATTGTTGTCCTTCGAGGATGGTGAACCGGTTATCAAAGATAAATAGTAAATGGGGCATTCAACAAGTTTCTCAAATCTTGGTTTTTGAACATATTGTCATGCCAAAAGATGAAGAAAATAATGGAAATAGTCAAGATAGGTTGCACCTGTGGTCTTCAAACACAGTCTTTGCAAACTAGCTTTTTATTTCTTTCTTGTCAAGCATTTGTTTGCTTTTAAGATTATGTATTTTGTCAAGTACTTTTCATATAATAAACATGCATGTTTTAGGAATCAATCTATTAGTATTCACCTCTTTTTCTTATTACTTGCAAACTTGGAGCGAGGATGATGAAAACGAATAACTGATCTTTGCTGATATATGCTTTCAATGGTGAAAAACCTAATTGATGATGTAAGGCATTGTTTCACTTTCTTTCATTATTTCATAAAATAAAAAAATTTGAATTGAGACGTTCTTGCACATGTTTTGTTGTTATCTGATTCTCCTAGTTTCTTGAGACATATCTTTTTTAGAAAGAAAAAAAAAACAAAAAACAAAAACAAGTAATTTTGGTTTGATACTTGATGTGGCACTTTAAGAGTATATAGGATGTTTTGCACTTTAGGCTATATTATGAAGGTCCAGTAATGATTCAATAAAATTGGTACTGTCTTAACACCTCAGACTCTTAGAAGTATGTAAGATCAATTTGAGTACTGATTTTGACGAAGACCTGAACATGAATTCTTAAGTAACCCTCAGTAGTTTATCTTAGCAGTCGGCACCATTTTGGGCACAAACTAAGTAGGAAATCGATGAACATAAGTGAATGATCCAGATTTGAAATTTTGCATACTTTGGTTAATGCACTTATTGAGTTAGATGACCCTCACTCGGTTGTTTAACCCAGCAGTTTTTGAAAAACCATAGTAAATATACCCATTTAGTAGTTGGTTCAGAGGAGTCTGGTTCTGAACTTGGTAGGGCGGGTTACTATCCTATCCCCCACAACTGCATTTGGAAGAGAAAGAGGGGTTTACCAAACTGATTTACCAGCTCCCCTCAATATATGATCATAATCACTAACATATTTTTCTACCATGAGTGTGTACAAGATAACGGGCTTAATGTGATTGCGCTTGAATGAAAAGGGTGAATAAAATTTAAGCAAAAGTTAGAGTCACATTAAATTACTTCAGATTTGTCTTCATATGATGAGAGTCTTTGACTGCATTATGTTGTTTTGTGTTATTACAGTACCCTTGGTATTGATGTTTATTACTTGATTTTATTTACTAGCCAGCAACCACGTATGATTAGAGTTGTCTGTCCTGTTTCAAACCTGCGACTAAAAAAGAGTTACTATTTTTGTGCTTAAAGACAAACAAATGTTCAAGTATGGAGAAATAAGATGACACAAATTTATATCATTTTCTGACTTGATTTACATGAATCCTAATTGCATGTTATAATACTCAAAAGACCTAATTGAAGCTAGGTTCCCTTTGAAAGCATTCGGCAAATGTATTGTTAAGCTGACTCCTCCAGTTTGTTGAGTAATTAATAATTATCTCTCTACACATCATCATATGTGTTTCAAAAAAAAAAAACTTGCATGTTCAAAAGAAATGATTTTACTTGCAAATTAGTGCTTGACATTAAAGAAATTTGAACATTGGTCTGATCATGGACAAAGATGATTTGAAGACGCTCCTAGCTAACGGCAAGTCATCTATGGATTCTGCCAATCAGGGGAAAACAAGTTAAATGCCCTGCTTATCAAGAGTGAATTGGTTCAACAATTGGATACACTGCAAATATCAGTTGATCAGGGGCATATGCTTCATGGATTCAATTGCTTGGGTCAAACTATGTCAAGATTACATCTTCCTGAAAGTCACATGTGGTGAAATACGGCAGAACTGTGGTTGTTAATACAATGAATGGTAAAGAGTTTCCACTCTCAGTGCACGCTGTTGTAGTCAAAGAAAGCTGTTGTTCCTCTTTGGAAGCCTGTTTGAACACTCGTCCTGCAACAGAAACTTGCAAGGGTCCTCATCTCAATAATGCCAGAGTTACTCAGATTCTCGGTGCCGGGAAATTCAAATTCTCTTCAACAGAAACTCATAAATTCATGCATTCATGCATACATGCATTCACGCATACATGCACACAAACTCCTGCATATTATCAGATAATTCATGCGCATTAGTTTTGCATTTAGGCATCAGATATACATAATCATGCATTCATGAAGCACATGTTCAAAATTTTGTTTTAACAGGTTACGAACTTGGATCTCTCATTCAGTGAAAAAGGTTGATGTACCTAATTCTCCAACAAAACGGTTATTGAATCGCAATTTTTCAACAAGAAGGGTTGTTGAATCTTTTCCCCAGTGAACAGGTCAACAAAGTGTCATCCCCAAGCAGATCAGTCGTGCATCATATTCTCCATGAGAAAGGTTGAGGAATCGTTTCTTTCCCCAATGAGGTAGTTGATAATTGTTCATCTCCAGTAAGTCGGTTGGAACACCGCATTTTCAGTAAGTCGGTTGTTAAACCGTTTTCCCCAGTAAAGTTGACTTATGCACAACATCCCCAGCGAATGGATCAATAAGTCATTATCCCTAGTAAGCTGATCAGCATACAGCATCCTGAGTAAAGTTGGTACTCCGTACCTCAGCAAGTTGGTTTCCCAAACCATATCCTCAATGGAGTTTCCGCATCTACAACAAGGTGATTGATGAACCATGTTTCTCAACAAGACAGGTGTCGGACAATTGCCAAGAATAATGGCAGAATGTTCAACTTTCTTTCCCCAGCGAGTACTCTTTTTCAAGATACCTCAAACCTCAGCAGATTACTCCAGCAAATTTTCAGTGAGCTACGGTTCAGATTGTCAGTTCTCCAGATTGGATGGTGAATGATTCAAGTTAGTATCTCATCTCACAATTTTCCAGATAGGGCGGGAAATTCTCTAATCTCAAGGTGATTTTTCGGATTGGTCGAAAAGTTATCTCACATTTTTCCGGATAGGTTGAGAAATTCTTTTATCTCAAGGTGATTTTTCGGATTGGTCGGAAAGTTATTTTGCATTTTTCCGGATTGGTCAGAAGGTAAGCTTTTTCAAGGTTTTTCGGATTGGTCGATAAACCATTTCATATCATGGTTTTCCAGATTGGTTGGTAAGCTATGTTATCTCTTGATTTTCCGGATTGGTCGGAAGGTAAGCTTTTTCAAGGTTTTTCGGATTGGTCGATAAACCATTTCATATCATGGTTTTCCAGATTGGTTGGTAAGCTGTGTTATCTCTTGATTTTCCGGATTGGTCAGAAGGTTGTCTTTTTCAAGGTTTTTCGGATTGGTCGATAAACCATTTTATATCATGATTTTCCAGATTGGTTGGTAAGCTGTGTTATCTCTTGATTTTCCGGATTGGTCGGAAAGTTGTCCTTTTCATGGTTCTTCAGATTGGTCAAGAAAATATTTCAAATCATTGTTTGCTAGTTTGGTTGGTAAGCTATATTATCTCATGATTTCTACGGTCTACGCACCCGGTGGAGTGGTGACGATCAGTTTTGGAGTTCAGGTACCCTGAGGGGGAAGACTTCGTTTTTCTTTTATGGTCGACACACCAGTAAAGTGGTAACGACCAGTTTTGGAGTTCAGGTACCCTGAGGGGAGAAGACTTCATTTTTCTTTTATGGTCGATACACCCATAGGGAGGGTAATGATAAGTTTTTTGAGTTAATGCGCCCATAGGGAGGGAGACAACTCAGTTTTCTTTTATGGTCTATACACCCATAGGGAGGGTAACGATTTAGAATCCTTGCGTTTTTCTGATCGAAATGGTATATTCACTTTTGAATTTTGGTGACCGGAAGAGTTGCCGGTGAGGTTCCCGTTTCCGGCCACCCCCCATTACCGTCGCTGTTCTGTTTAACTTTGGTGAAGAAGAAGAAGAGAATGGGATGACACGGGGCAGCACGCGAGTGGCTGGCAGCCTTCTCGCGCGCGCCCCCCACTTGCTCAGCGCACCCCCCAGCTGGGTGAGGGTTGGACCGGGTTGACCCAGTTCACCCGGATCCGACCCATTTTGATTTGTGAGACAGATTGGGCCTAAACTGTTTTTGGGCCCGGTTCTGTTTTTTGTTTGTTTTTTTTTTAATTAATTATTCACACCCCCTATTTTGTTAATGGATTAAAAAGGTAATTAGTCTCTGACGCATGACTTGTCTCTGTCTCAACTTTCCTTTGACTTTTTACTTTGACTTTTAGGTTGACTTTTCTTTGACTTTTTACGTTGACTTCTTAGTTTGACTTATTGGTTGACTTCTTATAGTTGACTTTCCATATTCGACTGAATTGTGCTAAATACATGTAATTGATTGATGAGACTTATTTCTCTTTGTCCCATACATGATTAGTTGTTTATATGCTCATATCTGATGCATTTTTTATTTGTTCAGTATCATCGATTATATGTCATTTGCATTCATGCATTTGCATTTCTCTCTTCTTCTACCTTTCTTTTTCTTTTTCTTTTCTGAAACTTGAAAATGACTTTTCTCAAAATAATTAAAAAAATAATAATGATTCGTTAATTAAGGTGAAAAAGGGGGAGTCTGACGTACGTCTTTCTCGGCCTGAATAGTGCAGTCTCTGACGTACATCTCGTGACGGTGTACTATTCTCATCTTAATCAATGAATATTTATTTAAAATTAAGGTGAAAAAGGGGGAGTCTGACGTACATCTTTCTCGGCTCGAATAGTGCAGTCTCTGACGTACGTCTCGTGACGGTGCACTATTCTCATCTTAATTAAGGTTTTTTACCAAACTTGACTGGTAAAAGGGGGAGTCTGACGTACATCTTTCTCGGCCAGGATGAGCCCGACCCCTGATGTACATCTGGTGGTGGCGTGCAATCCCCATTCACTAAACACTTCTAAAAAACTATAAAAACAACTCAACTCACTTCAAATTCATTTTCCTGCCTTCCGTGTAATCAACTCTTTTTCAACTTCCCTTGTACAGTCAAAAATCTTTTTAACTGTTTTCCTAAATGGATGGTGTTTTATCCATTCCCCTGATTCTGACAAACGCTTAAACCTCAGTTGAGTATACAAACAATACTGTTGTCTCAGTGGAATGCGAATTAAGCATCCTTCACTAAAAACAATCAACAAACAAAACCTTTTTCAGGAAGAACTACGTGAGCTTTGACTTCCTCATTGTACTTGGGGGATACGTAGGAGCGAGCACCTCTCTCGTCAAGCCAAATAAGAAAAAACTCTTTTTTTCCCTTCTCAGTTTAATATGCGGTAATTTAATTCTTTTCATGCGGTTATCTCTATTTATGCAAACCAAAATTCCTCAAATGGTTCCCGTTGAGTACAACGGATATGAGGGGGTGTTAACGTCTTCCCCTCATGTAACCAACTCCCGAACCCAATCTTTTTAAGGTTTTATCATTATTTTCCTTTCCCCTCACGGGAAAAATAAAGTATGGTGGCGGCTTCATTGTTTACATTTGTGCATTGCTTTTCATCATTGCATATCTGTATATTTTTTTGCGCCGGGTACTACACTATGTCAAGATCATATCTTCATGAAAGGTTACATGTTGTGAAATATGGCGGAACCTTGGTTGTCAAATACCATGGATTGTAAATAGTTTCCAGTCTTAGTGCACGTTGCTGTAGTCAACAAATACATTGCCTAAGTGTAAAAGGTCAACCAGTCACGCTCTTCGAGCGATTCTTTCAAAGATTTATCAGACTGATGCAATAATCTAAAAGCAAGGGGCAAGTCATCTCTGTCTTCTCAAGTTATTCATCAACAGCAAAAATGTTTTCTCTAAAAAGGTGCCAGTAGTTGTCTCAAGGCAGTTTCCTATACACCAGTGAAATCTCAGGAATGGTATCTCCAGCAGAATTTGGATTCAGTTCTTGATTAATGTTAGGTTGTTCCATCCAGAAATGGACACATCCTCAGTGAGGTCCATGCAGTTATTCTACCTTCAACAGAATTTTGATTCATGTTATTAACTGATATGGGGTTTTCTTCCAAGAAAAGGGTACACCTCCAATGAAAGTTGACAATGTTGTCTTGAGTACAACCAAGTTTGAATACAGATCGTTCGGTTAAAACGGTCATTTTCTAGAGAAGTTGCTCCTTCCCCAAGAAGAGGTTATCTTGCTTCATCTACAATAACATATACACCTTGTTGAGATACTTTGAGTTGTACTACGACGTTGGCTTGTGTTCCAGTCTCGTTCGTCCTGTCTGTTTTGTCAGCATATACTCATAACTCACATACATACATACATACATTCATACATGTCATTTACAAGTGTCATAAACATTTACATCATTCATACATTGTTACATCATATACAGATTTCTGTCTCTTTTGTCTTGTCTGTGTCTACAAAATAAAGTCGGGATGGGCTTGTTGTTCTCTCCAATTAGAGTGTCAGCTTAGGCAGATAAGTGTACACCTCTTGTTTCAAATTTCTCCACTAGACTCTTCTCTTGTGGAAGATGGTTGTTTCGGTTTTTCCTACAACAAAAAGGAAAATTTCTAGTTGAATTTACTCTTCAATTGGACACAAAGTCTTGTTTCACAGTTTCCCTCCGGTTTGTTCCCGGAATGGACATCCTTTCAAAACAAAAAGTGACAAGTTTCTACACAGGAAGCTTGTATTTTACCAAATACACTTTACAATTCATCAGGTGGTTTTATCCCTAGTGAATCTTATCAAGAAACTTTACACAAAAGATCACACAAGTCTTTTTCTCTACAAACATATACACTTTTACAATCTAACCTACCCGCGTCTCTTTTGAAGTTCCCAGTAGAGTTATTGATCCTCAAAGATGAGTATTACCTTTCATACACTATCATAATACGGTAGTTGGTAATATATATCATTGTCTTTTATACACCGTCACTCTGTTGGATGGTAGGCAGTGTCTCTCATCTTTTCATATTACCTTTTATACACTATCAATATACGGTAGTTGGTAATATCTGGTCATTGTCTTTTATACACCGTCACTCTGTTGGATGGTAGGCAGGGTCTCTCATCTTTTCATATTACCTTTTATACACTATCATTATACGGTAGTTGGTAATATCTAGTCATTATCTTGACTTGCTATCACTTTTTTTGATATATAATAGATGATGTCTATCTTTTCGGATTGCCTTGGCATACTGCCATTCACATGGTAGGAGGTAATTCCTTGTTTCATTATCTTAACTTTCTGTCATTCTGATGGACAGTAGATAATGTTTTATCTTTGCATATTACTTTGACACACTATCATTGCATGATAGTAAGTAATATCTAGTCATTGTCTTGACTTGCTATCAATTTGTTTGATAGTAGATGATGTCTATCTTTTCGGATTGCCTTGGCATACTGCCGTTCACATCGTAGGAGGTAATTCCTTGTTTCATTATCTTGACTTGCTGTCATTCTGTTGGACAGTAGATAATGTTTCATCTTTCCATATTACTTTGACACACTATCCTTTGCATGATAGTAAGTAATATCTAGTCATTGTCTTGACTTGCTATCACTTTTTTTGATAGTAGATGATGTCTATCTTTTCGGATTGCATTGGCATACTACCGTTCACATGGTAGGAGGTAATTCCTTGTTTCATTATCTCGACTTGCTGTCATTCTGTTGGACAGTAGATAATGTTTCATCTTTGCATATTACTTTGACACACTATCGTTTGCATGATAGTAAGTAATATTTGGTATCTTTATCTTGACACACTATCACTTTGTTGGATAGTAGTTGATACCATGTCTCTTTAATTTACCTTGACTCGTTGTCATTTATATGATGGTAGGTAATACAGAAACATTGTCTCTTTTCTACAATTCGTCTCTCTGTAAGGCGGTGGACAATGTTCTTGTTCCCTGAAGGTATTGTCTTCTTTCTACAATCCGTCTCTTTGTAAGGCGGTGGACAATATTCTTAACATTGTCTTTTTTCTACAACCCGTCTCTGTAAGGCGATGAACAATGTTCTTGTTACCTGTAGATATTGTCTTCTTTATACAATCCGTCTTTTTGTAAGGCGGTGGACAATATTCCTGACGTTCTCTTTTTTCTACAATCCGTCTCTGTGTATGGCGGTGGACAATGTTTTGGTTTTTGTATGGGCTTTGTCTTTTTTCTACAATCCGTCTGTTTGTAAGGCGGTGGACAATGTTCCTGTTCTCGTGTAGGTTTTGTCTTCTTTCTACAATCTGTCTCTTTGTAAGGCGGTGGACAATGGTCTTGCATTTCTTCCCCAGTGTTTTACTCTGTTCCCCAGTGGAGTTCGTTCTCTAATTAGACTCAGAATATATCTTGTTATCTTTTCCAGTCGGTCCATATTTTGTTCTCCCCCTGTGGAGTCTCAACTGTGCTTTTCCTTAGTTTATCACCCATAACATTTCATACAAAATTAAAAAAAAATCATCTGCATTTTTGCATTCATATTTGCATCATAAGCATTGTTAGAGGATTTTAGGTCCAAAAATGGTGCACGTTTTATATTTAAGTCTCTGATGGTTGGTGAATGTGATACGCAAGTATACGCAGTCAATCATAGCAAGTAATAATTGAAAAGAGTGTCGAACCCACAGGGAATAGAATAAGGGTTATACATTCCAAGTTCAAATAAAGTGTTTAGTCTATTGTAATGGTAACAAAACATATTTGGTTTTTAACACAATAAATAAAATAGCAGTTAAGTAAGTTGATGATTGAAAATGATAATAAAAGGGTAGCTGAGATTAAGATCCATTTAACACATGAACGAAGCATAGTGAATGATAACTACTGTCGTGCCATCTGTGAGCAAGCTTGCCTTGTGGTGTATGTCTACAACGTTAGATATTAAAATGGGGTATAATGAACTGGCTCTGTCGAGGTTACTATTAATCCCATTAGAGTTCAGAAAAGCTCGTGCTTGATCCCATTAAGGCCCTTAACTTATCCATAAGAAAAGGTAGGGATTACATGTCTGCTCCCACTTAACCTTATTAACTTTATTATTTCCATTAACATGCTAGATGTCTCTACACATGCAACTTGTATTTAAATCTAAGTTGATCAGTCAAAGAAATAAATGTATTTTCTTAAAAACATAAAGTTAAAGATGACACAAGAACAATCATTCATTCACATAAATACTTCATTCATTATATTAAACTTCACATAATCTCAACTACAAAGAGTTTAGCTCAGAATGAGCATAGAAACAACAACAATAATAACAAGTAAAGTAGTGATACCCATTACAATGCAATAGATACTCCTACAGACACTATCGTGCCTCTCGTTATCACCGGTCGCCTCCTGCGACAGAATAGCTCTTCAAACGGCGCATCAACTCTTCTTGTTCTCAGATCTATTCTCTAAGTTTCAAGCATACATTTTTAAGTTTAGGAACGTGTATTTATAGGACAATCCTTCTTGGATCGGGTGCAACCTTAATTGTGACTACTAGGCCCAAGGAATAAAGGATATTCCATTTGCAAGGACCACTTAATCATAGTACAATCATTTGTGATGCTGACCGCTGGCAAGCCAGCCAGTCATCCTTATCCTTCAAAGATGTCTTTCACAATGTTCTAGCACATTCCCAGTTTTGTCTTCTAGCAGCGCTTGACTTGTTGACTTGTACGGAACTCAATGTCTTGACAGTCATTATCAGTAGATGCCTTTTGATGACGATCCAGAACCAAATAACATGCCTTGACATAAGTTGCCTCTAAACTAACTCTTTTTCATTAAAATTACATAATTATTCCTACTACATAATTCTAGACTCAAAACTAAATAAACTAATGAAATTGCATTAAAACATGGTTTGATCACCATATTGGCAGGAAATAACTCATGAATAAAGGCCTAAATAACACACAAATAATGTGTCATCACACCCCCAAACTTGAATCATTGCCTGTCCTCAGGTAATGCGTAGAAAGCAAAGACTGTGTTCAGTTACTCATAATATTGACATGTAAACAACACATTTAAGCAATAAGACTCAGACCCTAAGACTGTTTTCAAAAATTGGCACAATTCTCATAAAATCAACCTTCAATGATGACCATGCTTGTGTGTGTGAACTGTTTAGCACTGCCAACCAGATTAATGACTATATCCCACTCTTAAACTACTCATTCTACAGGCTAAGCTATCCTCTTTTTCCTATAATTTTGAATTTACTTGGAGTTTCAGCAAAGGGGGGACTGTTTCTTTTCAAGAGTGACCAAAGCATTTTGATTATAGCCAAGGAGAACTGATTGGTAGCTTTTTCATTATCATTCATTTAGGAATACTCCATCCTTTCACTGACTAGATCCTATTTGTAATAGGTCTAACTTGCTAATAAGAGTAAAGCGCCCTACTAGCTTCTCTCTTAGAGACTTATTCATTAATTTCATTTTTTTTAGCTAACCAACAACCTCCTATTAGGAATTATAGTAGCAATGATCACCAATTCAATACTCTAGTCCTTTCCCCCAAACTTAGTTCTAGCCATATTCTCCATTATATTCATTTTTAGAAAACTTAGAGTAGAGAATGTGTATTTAAAAGACTTATATAGCCACTCTTAAGTTTGACAGTATTCAACAGTGTGTATTAAGGTGCAGAGATCATCAAATCAAGCATCAAACATAAGAATTTCCAAACATTTCCAAACAAACCTATGGTCATGCATCTTACACTTTAACCTCAGTTATGGCATGTCAATAAAATGCTTATCAGAACACATTAAAAGCAATCTATTTCAAAACATTTTCAAAATTTTTTATTTGATGTTACCTCTCCCCCAAACTTAAACTAAACAGTGACCTCACTGTTGACACATGGGAAAGGCAACGACTGACTCATCAAAAAGTTTTCAAAAACAGAACAGAAAATAAAAACCTAAGCTAGACTCGATCCTAAAGGCAAAGTGTGTCAAGACATACCATCAGGCCTTGAACCTCTTGCTTCTCCTCAGAGCAGAGTCAGCTTCTTTCTTTGTTCTCTTCTTTTCCTCTTTTTTGTCTTTCTTCTTCATCGGTCTCCTCTTCTGATGGTTGATTTGGCTCAGGAACAGCTTCCTCAGGCTTATCAGCAGTTGCATGTGGTGCATCTTTTTTCTTGTTGTTCTTTTTCTTTTTGCAATAGGAGTGGTCAAGATTTGATCCAGCTCCTCAGATGCAGCCTTATCCTTCATAGCCAAATGTCCTTGTGGAGGTGCATTATCAGGTTCATGCCCTTCCTCCACTCCCAGAGTACCCTCCTGCTCAGGGGTATGCTTTGCAGCATCTGCACCCTTCAAAGGCGTGCCAGTACTTTTCTCTAGGTTTAGGTCTTGTCTGTCTTACCCAATCTCTTTCTCTTCACTCTTCTTTTCTTTAGACCAGTTGATTTCTTTCTCATAGGCGTCAGAATTTGCATCCCCCTCAATGTAGTCACTGTCAGCCCTCTCATAGTACTCATCTTCCTCATCTTCTAAAGCTACATCCTGGTTCTCACCAATTTGTGGTGAGGCAGGAGTTTTCTCCATTGATTCAGCATGGGCTTCCTTATCTTCCACTACCACCTCAGCTGGTAGCTTCTTCATCTTTTTCTTCTTTTGCTGCTTGCTGGAGCTCTCAGGCACGTCAGTGGTTTCCTTTTCTTTAGGCAAGTCCAGATTGAACTCACCAAAGATCTCCACTGGGAATGTAAGTGCTCTCATATAGTCAAAGTTTGGAAAATGGAGGGACAAGTTGCTGATGTACCAAGCATGGGTATCAGCGCTCCACAACCAAAACCTCTGCATATCCCTTCTCAATTCGGATAGCAGGTCTTTTTCTCTAGAAGCACTAGCGCAAGGTGCACTAGGCTTAGCAACTGGTAACTCCTGACTTGCCTTTCTTCCAGTGTTTCCCTTGATCAGCGTTCTAATAGCGTTGGCGTCAAACCCAGCCACAGGCTTCTTCACTTCATCTCCCATCCTATGGGGAACCACTTACTTCTTGCATAGAGCAGTAATGAGACAAGGGAAGTATAACATACCTTCCCTACTTGAACACTTATGGATCTCATCAGATATGATCCTCCCAACGTTGATTGGCTGCTTCTCAAAGATGCAGTGCAGCAGGATTAGTCTTGATTTACTCACAGTGTCATTGTGAGTTGTTGGGATGATGTTGTGCTTCAAAAATTGGTACCAAACCTTTGGTACAGGCTTCAGGTTCATCCTCTGAACAGTCTTCTCATTCTCACCTACTCCTAGATTCCATTCAGTTCCAGGAATAGTGAGACTTAGCATGATCTCTTCCAGTCGTTCTTCATCAATGGTGTCAAGGATAGCAGAATATGCATCCTCTGATACGTCAATGCCATAGAAACAGTTAATGTTCGCCTCTGAATAGAGGATTGCTTTTCCTCGCACCATAACTTCTCTTCTCTTCTGGTGAATGTTCGTAAGGTTGGAATAGAACTCCTTCACCAGTTGAGTGTTGTAACTTGAGGGGTGTGCAGCAAACTTCTGCCACTTGAGAGAATGGATGATCATCTTAAGGTCTTCACGTATCTCTAAACGCTCAAAGTCAGCGTTGAAGATGAATCCACGTTCAGTATGGATTTGCTTGGAGTTGAAAACTTCATAGCGTTCAGCAGCGTCGCTATTCACAAAAATATCATAATCTTCTTCGTCTTCAGACATGGCAGCAGTTATCACTTGCCTCTTTCCAGTTGACATGATTGCGTGATAAGGATTGATGAAACGGTGGGGTGTTTTGAAAGGTAAGGGTTTGTAGAATTTGTTTGCAGAAAGTAGAGAGAGTAGTAGGTTTAGAAAGTTTGTTTGTAAAGGGGTTTTATGAGTGATAAGGGTTGGTTTATATAGAAGGTAATGGGTGGTTATATTTTTGGTACGGATATTGATGGAAAAGATATGGAAAAGTTTTATGGACGTTGGGATAATGATGAATGATGGCGGATGATGTGGGTTTAACCGTTGGAAAATCGGTTTACACGCTAAATCAACGCAACGGCTAGTTCAGCGCGTGATATCACTTTGTCTGCCAAATGCCACGTGGTAACGTCTGATAACTACTGGCTCATCATTCCAGCTTCCTGTTGATAACCTCTGGCATGCCTCTTCCTTTGGACTTAGTTAAGTCCACATTTACTTCATAATCTCCTTTCATTGGTTCACTGGTTGGCATAGAGCTTAAGAATGGTGCCAGTCACCGTATCTGTCATCACTCAGCCAACTAGACAAAGGCAACTAGAGATAACTAGTGCCTTGCCTCCTAACAGCAATCTATTTTCACACATTACCTGAAATTAACACAACTAAAAACAACAAAAATTTATTAGAATGCTGGGTTGCCTCCCAGCAAACGTGCTGGGTTGCCTCCCAGCAAGCGCTTGGTTTCAGAAAGTCCTCAGTCTGACTTGTAAAATCATGATTAAGAATCATCAAGGGTGGTGGTGACTCTCTTCCTTGAGTCATCACCCCAATAGCTTTTAACTCTCTGACCATTTTCTTTAAATTCTTTACCACTTGTTTCATCAAGAAGGTCAACAGCACCATAAGGATAAATTTTCAAAAGTTTGAATGGTCCTGATCATCTTGATTTTAGTTTACCAGGAAACAACTTAAGCCTAGAGTTGTAGAGCATCACATACTAACCCTCTACCAACTCTCTCTTTTGAATCTTTTTGTCATGTCAGGCTTTAGTTCTTTCCTTGTACATTTCAACATCTTCATAAGAAAACAACCTATGTTCCTCCAACTCAGACAGTTGCAAAAGTCTTGCCTTACTAGAAGCTTTAAAATCAAAATTAAGTTTCTTAGTAGCCCAAAAGGCTTTGCATTGAAACTCTATTGGTAAGTGGCAAGCCTTTCCAAAAACTAATCTAAATGGGGACATTCCCAAAGGTGTTTTAAAAGCAGTTCTGTAGGCCCACAGAGCATCATCTAACAGTTTTGACCAATCTTTTCTTGATGGATTAACCATCTTTTCTAAAATTCTTTTAATTTCTCTGTTAGACAACTCTACCTGCCCACTTGTCTGTGGATGATAAGCAGTGGCAATCCACAAAAATTTTGTTACAAAAATGTGAGCCTTCATCACTGATGATTGCTCTAGGAGTGCCAAATCTAGTGAAGATATTTTTCTTTAAAAATTTAGTCACCACTCTTGCATCATTGGTGGGGCTTGCAATTGGCTCCACCCACTTGGACACATAGTCCACAGCAACTAATATATATAGATTACCAAAAGACTGAGGAAATGGTCCCATGAAATCAATACCCCAAACATCAAATAATTCAATTTCCAAAATGTTTGTAAGAGGCATCTCTTGTCTTTTGGACACATTTCCACTTCTTTGGCATCTATCACAGTGCTTCACAAAATTATATGAATCTTTGAACAAAGATAGCCAATAATAGCCACATTGAAGCACCTTGGCCGCAGTCCTTTCACTTGCATAATGTCCACCATAAGGTGAAGCATGGCAATGTGATAAGATCTGTCTTGCCTCTTCCTCTGCCACACATTTTCTCATTATCTGATCAACACATTTTTTGTATAAAAAAGGGTTCATCCTGTAGTACCCGGCGCAAAAAATATACAAATATGCAATGATGAAATGCAATGCACAAATGTAAACAATGAAGCCGCCACCATACTTTATTTATCCCGTGAGGGGAAAGGAAAATAATGATAAAACCTTGAAAAGATAGGGTTCGGGAGTTGGTTACATGAGGGGAAGACGTTAACAACCCCTCATATCCGTTGTACTCAACAGGAACCATTTGAGGAATTGGTTTGCATAAACAGAGATAACTGCATAAAAAGAATTAAATTACCGCACATTGAACAGAAAAGGGAAAAAAAGAGTTTTTTATTATTTGGCTTGACGAGAGAGGCTCTCGCTCCTACGTATCCCCGAAGTACAATGAGGAACTCAAAGCTCACGTAGTTCTTCCTGAAAAAAGGTTTTGTGTGTTGGTTGCTTTTAGTGAACGATGCTTAGATCGCATTCCACTGATACAACAGTATTGCTTGTATACTCAACTGAGGTTTAAGCGTTTGTTTGAATCAGGGGAATAGATAAAGCGTCATCCGTTTAAGAAAAAAAGAAGTTGAAAAAGATTTGACTGCGCAAGAGCAGTTGAAAAGAGTTGACTGCACGGAGGCCGGAAAAAAAAAATTGAAGTGAGTTGAATTGTTTTTTAGAGATTTTTTGAGATTGTTCAGTTGAATGAGAATTGAACACCTTCCGGTCATACGTCACAGACTGTTCAATTCAAGCCGAACGGGACATACGTCACATTCCCTCCTTTTCATTCAAATAATTTAAGTTAGTTAATTAAAGTGAGAATAGTCCACCATCCGGGACATACGTCACAGACTGTCCTATCCGAACCAAGCGGACATACGTCACGCTCCCTCTTTTTCACCTTAATTAACTAACTGAGACTCATCAATTAAAATGAGAGTAGTCCACCATCCGGGACATACGTCACAGACTGTCCTACCCGAGCCGAGCGGATATACGTCACGCTCCCTCTTTTTCACCTTAATTAACTAATTGAGACTCATCAATTAAAATGAGAGTAGTCCACCATCCGGGACATACGGCACAGACTGTCCTACCCGAGTCGAGCGGGACATACGTCACACTCCCTCTTTTCATTTTAATTAACTCATCAGTTTTAGTTTTATTTGAGAAGAGAAAAAAGAAAGAAACCAAGTCCAGAGAGTTTACAATTCAACATTCAGACAGTTAAATAACCGAGAAATAATAAAAACATAGTATGAATGATAAATAAATTTATCGACTGATAAATAAATTTATCGAAGGATAAACAATTTACCGAAAGATAAATAAATTTATCGAAGGATAAACAATTTATCGTAGGATAAATAAATTTATCGAATGATAAATAAATTCATCGTTGATAAATAAATTCATTGTTGAACAAGGAGGGTGCAAACCTGAAAACTAATGTAGCAGAAAGTAAAACAGATCCACTTAATTAGGCCCAAAGCCCAAGTTCCAGCAAAGGGGGTGTAAAAAGCTGAAGCATATATGTGAACAGCAAGCCTAGATTCAACACACTCCCTGAACCGGACCAGACCGAACCGGTTCAAATCTCAACTGAACCGGTCCCGGTTTAGTACAAACAAACACAAAAAAAAACAAGTGCCAATCACGGAGCGACACGTGGCGGAGAAGAAGTTGTCTTCAACCTCACAAAGAAAACTCCATGAAAGCACACGCGAGCTCCAATTCAAACAACACGATGTACAATCGGTCACCGAATCGCACAAGTGAGCACTCTATCTCATAGTATTCTTCGCGTAGATTCCAAATCCATCATTAGTTTTCTGAATCGGTGTCTCAAAACGAAGAAATCGACCACGCAAAAAATGGGTTGAAAATGTGAAAATGGATTTAACGCATATTTAAACGCAAAAGATGAATGGAAAAGGTTCTAAACAGTCTCAGGGATACGAATCCAACACCAACTACCTTCGATTGTGCTCGATTTGGCCGGAAATAAGATTTGGTTACCGGAGCAGTTTCGGCTTCGTTTTTAATGGCTTTCCGATCACTTTTTGAGGATTTTGACTTCGGATTTGGATTCAAAAGGGTCGAAACCTTAGGAAACAAGTATTTGATTGTTGATTTTGGTGGATTTTTGGGGTGGCCGGAAGTGGTGGTTCCTCGCCGGAAAACGGAATTCCGGCGCGGTGGTTGTGGTGTCTGGTGGTGGCTGCGTTTTTGGGGAAATGTGTCCTCCTGATTGAGTGTGATTATTTTAGTATTTATAGAGAAATATTAGGTTAAGTGGCATGTGTGGTAATATTGGTGTAATTTTGGGTTAAGGAGAGATTAATACAAAAATGATAATGAAAATGATTAAGTGGTTGAGATGATGATGTGGCATAATGTGATTGGCTATTGGAATAAGATATTCGTGATGAAAAATAATAAAATGTTTTATTGATAAAAAATAAAATATTTTTGATATTTTTAAAATTAAAATGCGATGAAATTAAAAATGAACGAATGAAAATGAAATGAAACATATTTTTTGTGATTTTATGCAAAATTAATGAAACACGCGAAAATATTATTTTTTAAACTATTTTTGGATATTTCTTATAAAAATAAGAAACAAATTTCAAAATAGAATATTTATTTACAAAAACGGAAAATTAGGGTATTACACATCCCAAAAATAATATTTTATTTGAGACAAAAATCTTTTCTTTTGTTGAAAATTAAAATCAGGGGATTAGTGCTTTCCAACCAGATAATTTACAATGTCAGCATACCAAGGTGTCTTATCAGTAGTTATCATTAGGAGTTGTTCATCAGGGAATTGCTCTTTAATTACATACCTGTCAGAGCTTTGCACTTCTTCAGGTAGTCTAGACAAATGATCAGCAACCTGATTTTCAACACCCTTCTTGTCTCTAATCTCTAGATCAAATTCTTGCAGCAGCAATACCCATCTGATAAGCCTTGGTTTAGCATCCTTCTTCGTGAGTAGATACTTGATAGCTGAATGATCTGTGTACACCACCACCTTTGTACCAATAAGATATGATCTGAATTTGTCAAAGGTATACACAACTGCCAAAAACTCCTTCTCTGTAGTAGTGTAGTTCAGCTGAATTTCTGTCAATGTTCTGCTGGTGTAGTAGATAGAATGGAAAGCTTTGTCATGCCTCTGACACAACACAGCTCCAATGGCAAAGTCACTAGCATCACACATCAATTCAAATGGTTTTGTCCAATGTTTCAAAGGTGTTGTGATCAAAGCAGTCTTTAATGTTTCAAAGGCCTTGTGACATTCCTCAGAAATTTGAAATGGCACATCATGCTGTAGCAGTTGACATAAAGACTTTGTAATCTTGGAAAAATTCTTGATAAACCTTCTATAGAATCCAACATGTCCTAGAAAACTTCTGACTCCTTTTACATTTGTTGGTGGAGGCAACTTCTCAATCACTTCCACTTTAGCTTTATCCACTTCTAATCCCTTCTTAGAAATCCTATGACCCAATACAATTCCTTCTTTTACCATGAAGTGACACTTCTCCCAGTTCAGCACCATATTACTCTCTTCACACCTTGTCAAAACTAATTCCAAGTTGTCCAAGCATCCTTGAAATGACTCTCCAAAGACAGAAAAATCATCCATGAATACTTCCATAGCAGATTCAATCAAATCAGAGAATAATGCCATCATACATCTCTGAAAAGTAGTAGGGGCATTACATAATCCAAATGGCATCCTCCTAAAGGCAAAGGTACCATAGGGACATGTGAAAGTATTCTTCTTTTGATCTTCAAGAGCTATAGCTATCTGATTATAACCAGAATATCCATCAAGGAAGCAATAAAATTCCTTGCCTGTCAATCTATCCAACATCTGATCAATGAATGGCAAAGGAAAATGATCTTTCTTTGTGGCCTTGTTAAGCTTTCTATAGTCCATACATATCCTCCACCCTGTTACAGCTCTGGTGGGGATTAACTCATTCTTCTCATTGGCAACTACTGTCATGCCTCCCTTCTTAGGAACACATTGAACAGGACTAACCCACACACTATCAGAGATAGGATAAACAATACCAGCATCTAACCATTTGATTATCTCCTTCTTCACTACCTCCTTCATAATGGGGTTCAGTCTTCTTTGACATTCAACACTATTCTTAGCATTTTCTTCAAGTAAAATTATGTGCATACAAACAGTAGGACTTATACCTTTGATGTCTGCCATTTGCCAAGCTATGGCTCTCTTGTATCTTCTCAACAACAATATCAGGCTCTCCTCCTGCTTGTTAGTCAAATCAGCAGAAATGATAACAGGCAACTGCTGACTTGTCTCCATAAATGCATACTTCAAATGTGAAGGTAATTGTTTCAATTCTAAAGCAGGTGGATTCAAAACTGAAGGAATGTTATCCTTATTAGCATTAGGTGATATTTCCAATACTTCATATCTTCCAGCCCATTTGACAATGGACTTTTCCTTTGTAACTTCATCATCTACCAATTCCTTGTCTTCATGAGGAAAGGGAATCTTCTTCAAATGATCAGAATCTTTCATGAATTGCTTGTGTACCAGAGAATCCCAACTTTGTAGTTGTGATACAACCTCCAACTTCTCAGTAGGAAACTTCATAGCATTGAGAATGTTGAACTTGACTTCTTGGTTGTTAACTCTCATGGTCACTTCTCCTTTCTCAACATCAATCAATGTTCTTCCAGTAGCAAGGAATGGTCTTCCCAAAAGTATGGGAGTATCTTCATCAGCAGTGAAGTCCATAATGATAATATCAGCAGGGAAGACAAATTTGTCAACCCTAACCAGAACATCTTCAATCTTCCCTTGTGGGTAGCATATGCTTCTGTCAGCTAGTTGAAGAGTAATGGTTGTTGGTCTAGCAGCACCAATACCCAACTTGTTGAAAACAGATAAGGGCATTAGGTTAATGCTTGCTCCTAGGTCACATAGAGCTTGACCTACATGTACATCTCCAATGGTGCAGGGTATTGTAAAGATACCAGGATCTTTCAACTTTGGTGGTAACTTACCCTGAACCATTTGGCTACACTCTTGTGTAAGTGCCACAGTCTCGAACTCACCAATCCTCTTCCTCTTTGTTAGCACATCCTTCATGAACTTTGAGTAATTAGGCATCTGCTGAATTGCCTCTATGATTGGTATGTTGATATGCAGTTGCTTCATCATCTCAATGAATTTGTTGTACTATTGCTCTTCTTTAGCTTTTCTCAGCCTTTGAGGAAATGGAGGAGGTGGTCTCTCATTCATTAGCTTTTGAACATCAATAGGACAAGGATCTGGAGGTAATGTCATATCAATGTCAGCCATAGTTTTCTCAAGTCTCGCCTTCTTCTGTGGTACTTCAGTCTTCTGTTTGGTTGTAACTTCAAGAGGTAACTTCTGGCTTGCCTGTTGAATATCGTCATTCACAGGTGCAGAGGCAACTTGTGTCTTGCCTTCTGTAGCCAGTTCAGGCATCTTGGGGCCTTCATCTTGGGAAGTAGAAGCAGGGGTCTCAGTGGCACTCGGTAGTGAACCACTAGCTCTTGAAGTTAAGGCAGTTGCAATCTGCCACATTTGTGTTTCTAAATTCTTGATACTAACCCCTTGGGCAGTAATCTGATTCTTTGTCTCAGCAGCAAAATTCTTGGTTTCTTGCATGAAAGCTTTGAGAATGCCTTCCAATTGATTAGTGTTGGCAACTGGAGGCGTCGCCTTTTGCTGATTATTGGACCAAGAAAAATTAGGATGGTTTTTCCAATTGGGATTGTAAGTGTTGCTATATGGGCTGTTGTTCCTAGCCACATAGTTTACACTTGCAGGGTTTGCAGGACAATCCTCAAACAGATGAGCATTAGCACAATACACACATGAAACTTCAGTTGCACTTGTCAATGCTTTAGCTATTTCAGTAGCAGGCTTCTCTGGAGCAGTAAGCAAATTTTTCAACATGGTATGCATAGAAGCTATCTGAGCAGCTAGTGCAGTAGTTTCACTGACTTCATGCATTCCAGCAGCCTTCTTGGTAGGCTGAGGGTTAGCCCTCACAGTTGGCCACTGATAAGTGTTAGCAGTTATGCTCTCTATCAGCTCAAAACCATCAGTATAAGACTTTGACAATAGGGATCCACCAGCAGATGCATCTAGCATATTCCTTGAAGCAGGTACCAACCCATTATAGAATGTCTCAAGTTGGATACACACAGGAATACCATGGTGTGGACATTATCTCAGCATCTCTTTGAATCTCTCCCAAGCATCAAACAAAGTCTCATCTTCTCCTTGTCTGAATGAAGTGATTTCATTCCTCATCTTTGCATTCTTGACAGGAGGAAAATATTTGGCGAAAAACTTCTCAGCTAGAGTATTCCAAGTAGTAATGGAATTAGGCTCTAGAGAGTTAAGCCAACTCTTTGCTCTATCCCTTAATGAATAAGGAAAGAGTCTCAGCTTGAAAGCGTCATCAGTAATTCCAGGAATCTTAAAGTTACTTGCCACCTCCAAGAATTGTCTAAGGTGCAAGTGAGGAGCATCAGTAGCAACTCCACTAAACTGGCCAGTGGTCTGCAACATCTTGAACATCATAGGCTTGAACTCAAACGCAACAGTGGTAATCTCCTCTCTAACTATGCCAGTGTTCATAGAATTATGATCAAACACTGCATAATCCCTTATGCTTCTCCCTCTATCATTGGCAATGCCAATAATGTCAGGATTCTGAGGTTCAATAGAAGGGTTCTGCCCTCTAGCAGCTGGTTGTACTTCGGGATCAGCCATGGTTACTTCTTCTTCTGAACTAGAGCCAGAAGCTTGTACACTTGTTTCTTCAAAAACCAGACTAGTACCAGAGTCTTGCCTCTGATTGCCTCTCGTATTTCTCCTACGAATTCTGAATGTTCTTTCTATCTCATGATCTGGTCTGTATTCTGGTCAGCAATCTACGCATGCAATGTCAGAGCAAACCTATAGATACACCACTTGACAGAAAAGATCAAATAACAACAATAAACTAAAACTACAATAAATGAAAATGGAACTTAAAACCGTCTATTCCCCGGCAACGGCGCCAAAAACTTGATGGTTGGTGAATGTGATACGCAAGTATACGCAGTCAATCATAGCAAGTAATAAGTGAAAAGAGTGTCGAACCCACAGGGAATAGAATAAGGGTTATACATTCCAAGTTCAAATAAAGTGTTTAGTCTATTGTAATGGTAACAAAACATATTTGGTTTTTAACACAATAAATAAAATAGCAGTAAGTAAGTTGATGATTGAAAATGATAATAAAAGGGTAGCTGAGATTAAGATCCATTTAACACATGAACGAAGCATAGTGAATGATAACTACTGTCGTGCCATCTGTGAGCAAGCTTGCCTTGTGGTGTATGTCTACAACGTTAGATATTAAAATGGGGTATAATGAACTGGCTCTGTCGAGGTTACTATTAATCCCATTAGAGTTCAGAAAAGCTCGTGCTTGATCCCACTAAGGCCCTTAACTTATCCATAAGAAAAGGTATGGATTGCATGTCTGCTCCCACTTAACCTTATTAACTTTATTATTTCCATTAACATGCTAGATGTCTCTACACATGCAACTTGTATTTAAATCTAAGTTGATCAGTCAAAGAAATAAATGTATTTTCTTAAAAATATAAAGTTAAAGATGACACAAGAACAATCATTCATTCACATAAATACTTCATTCATTATATTAAACTTCACATAATCTCAACTACAAAGAGTTTAGCTCAGAATGAGCATAGAAACAACAACAATAATAACAAGTAAAGTAGTGATACCCATTACAATGCAATAGATACTCCTACAGACACTATCGTGCCTCTCGTTATCACCGGTCGCCTCCTGCGACGGAATAGCTCTTCAAACGGCGCAGCAACTCTTCTTCTTCTCAGATCTATTCTCTAAGTTTCAAGCATACATTTTTAGGCTTAGGAACGTGTATTTATAGGACAATCCTTCTTGGATCGGGTGCAACCTTAATTGTGACTACAAGGCCCATGGAATAAAGGATATTCCATTTGCAAGGACCACTTAATCATAGTACAATCATTTGTGATGCTGACAGCTGGCATGCCAGCCAGTCATCCTTATCCTTCAAAGATGCCTTTCACAATATTCTAGCACATTCCCAGTTTTGTCTTCTAGCAGCGCTTGACTTGTTGACTTGTACGGAACTCAATGTCTTGACAGTCATTATCAGTAGATGCCTTTTGATGACGATCCAGAACCAAATAACATGCCTTGACATAAATTGCCTCTAAACTAACTCTTTTTCATTAAAATTACATAATTATTCCTACTACATAATTCTAGACTCAAAACTAAATAAACTAATGAAATTGCATTAAAACATGGTTTGATCACCATATTGGCAGGAAATAACTCATGAATAAAGGCCTAAATAACACACAAATAATGTGTCATTAGTCTCTTCAATCCCGTCTAAACAAAGATTTCAATCTTAATTTCTCTGATTGAAGAAACTTAAATAGGGGCAGCTGTAGTACCCCAATTTTGGACCTACAAATCCGATTTACAATTTCATGCATAAAATATACAAAAAATGTTTTATTTCTTTTTCATGCATTTTTCTTTCTTTTTACATATTTTATCTTTTTTCTTAAATTTCTTTTTATTTCTAAATATTTCATCTGTTATTTCAATTATTTTAAATAGTTCCCATTTTAACGTAAAAGTCCAAAAATATCAAAAATAGTCTTTTTCTTATTTTACGCGCATTTTAGATTTTATTACAATATATTTCAAAATATCAAAAAGATTTACATTTTATTACATTTTATCACATTTTATTTCAATTTATTTTATCTTCACTTTTTTATCTCAAAGTTTACCAAAAATAGTAAAAATCATACCCTTCCACCTCACCATCTCTATTTCAATTTCAATTTCATTTATTATTTATTTTTATTTTACCATTCTACACAATATTACAAAAATACTATTTAACCTAATTTTCTTCTATAAATACAAACCTCACATCACTCAATCATGAACAATCAATCTCACAATTCTCAAGAAAAGAAAAATCAGAGAACAATCTCATAAGTTGATCAGAAATTAAATTCCGACGCCGGAATCTACCTCCGATCGCCGGAAAATTCAACCACCACAACCCATTTTTCAAAACTTCTCCAAATCAAAATCTTAATACACCGTTAGCTTTCAAATCATCTCGACATCACAAATCCGTTATTAATTTCATCAAAAACGACCCACAAACGGCCGGAAAACACCGAATCCGTCACCACCCTTCGCCAGTAAATTCAACTACTCTAAAACTTCACAAAATCCACAATCAAATACTCTTTTCTAAGGTTTTAGACCCTCCTGAACACAAATCCAACCTCAGATTGTCCAAAAACGCACCGGAAACCCACCAAACGAAGCCACCGCCGCCGGACTTGTTGAAGTTGTTTAGATCGGGCGTTTGAAGGTTTCGTTTCGATCAATTTTTGTTCCATTGGACTCGCCTTGACCCCTTGAACCTTTTCCATTCACCAATTTCGTTCAACCGTGCCGGAATCGCGAGTTTGTATTTTTTGGATCCGTCGGTTTATGGCTTTGTTAACAACTCTACAAGCTTCAAATTCAAAATATAACTTCATATTTGAACTTAGAGGATGAAAACGAGTCGGATAGACATGCTTTTTGCGAGCTTTGTGGTCCTGTAACTCGAACCACCGCGTCGGAAACGGTGAACCCGTCGGAGAAGACGGTGACTGTATTTTTGGGAAGAAGATGACCTTGCCACGTTTCTTCCTGCCATTGGTCAGAAGCTTTACTCCGCGCGCCCCCCACTGGTTTGGTTTAGGAGAACCGGGTTTGGTTCGGTTCGGTTGGTTTCTGGTCCGGTTCGTTTCAAATCATGGTTTGGGCCGGTTTTTATTATTGGGCTGGATCATTTTGTTTTCTGCACCTGCTATTTGCTGCACGCGCACGTTCCTGCACCCCCCTGGCTGATTTGTGATTTAGGCTTTGGGCTTGTTCTCTTTTTCTGATCTGTTTGTTGTTTGCTGCTCCCATTTTCAGGTTTGAACCCCTTTGCTCTCTTCATTCTTTTAACATGCATTTTTTTATTATCATAATTTTCTTTTTAGCTTATTTGAATAAGTGATTATTTGGGACAATAGCTTATTTAAGCTTATTGAGTCCAAATTTTGCACTAATATTTTAGGGAGCTTTGTTTTGTGACTTATTTTATTTTAATTTTTGTTAGTTGCTTATTTTTGGTTATGTGTTAGAACTAGCTTATTTGAATAAGTGATTATTTGGGACAATAGCTTAATTAAGCTTATTGAGTCCAAATCTTACACTAATATTTTAGCTTATTTCTAAGTTCTCATTTATGTGTGTTTTGCATAGGTTTAATTATCATTTATTTGCTCTTTTCTTGATATGTGTTTCATGTCCGCATTTTACATCATATTACATCACATTTATATGCTATATTTTTATACATTGCATTACATCACATTTTGCATATTACATGACATTCAACACTTTTTTACATCACACTACAATTTCACAATACATGTTTCTACATATTTTTACATGCATACATGCATTTGCATTTAGGATAGGACAATGCACCATTTAAAATGAATGTTAGAGACAATATTTTACTTTATAAAATCATTGAGCTCTAACACTAGCATTAATAGTTAAGGACCATTTTTTGGCCTAAATTCATTTTTTCTCATGTTTGTTATTTGTTTCTTTTTTCTCGCTAGTTTAAAAAAAATGTGCGATGATGTTTTATATGACTTTGTTCTCTTTGCATTTTTTCACTCTTTGTCACATTCACATTATATTTCACATTGCATTTTCACACACACACTTCACATCAATATTTGACATTTTGTTTTCTTTTCTTGTTAAGTGCATTTCATACACATGTTTATTTCTCCGCTTGCATTTTATTCCCTTTTATTATTTTTTTTTCATTTGGTTCGATATGGTTGTAATAATTATTCGATTTGATTGTAATAGCGTAGGACTTTATCGCTTTTGACACATCACACACAACGCTAAAAAAATCAAGAAAAAATGAACTTTCATTTCCGAAGAGGTGCGCTTAGTAATTTCTCTAGAAAAAATAGAAAACAAATAAACAACTTCTTCTCTCTAATAAAATTTCTTTAGTCCAAATCCAAATTAGTCGCACGATTAGTTTAGGTTTAAACTAAATTTTTTTTTTTGTCATAACCTTCTTTTCTCAATCCAATCTCCACATGCACACACTTTTCTCTCTATACAATTTCTCCCTCCATTTCTTACAAACTTCTCTCTCATTTCTTAAGCAATAAATTAGAGGTTACCATGGAGTACCATGGGCATTTAGGATGCTAATACCTTCCCTAGGCGTAACTAACCCCCGAGCTTTGAATCTCTTTTTTTAAACGGTTTTCGACACTTTCCCCTCTTTGGAAATGAAAGGTCAATGTTAGTGGTGGAAATCCCTAAATCCCCGCAACACTTATAGTGGAAAAGCCTTGTGTGATTTTCGGGCTAGTATCAATTTGATGCCTTTGTCCATATTTAAAAGGCTTGGTATAGGGGAAGCAAGACCTACAACTATTTTACTTCAACTTGCAGACAAATCAATTTGTTACCCACAAGGCAAGATTGAATATGTACTTATAAAGGTGAACAACTTTATTTTCCCCTTAGATTTCATCATCGTGGAATTTGAAGCTGATTCTAAAGTTCCAATTATCCTTGGAAGACCATTTCTAGCAACTCGAAGAAATTTCATTGATGTAGAAAAAGGAGAATTAACTATGGGAGTTAACGATCAGGAAGTGACTTTTAATGCTTTGAAGTATCCTAATAAAGGAATTGAGTCTTGCTACTTTGTGCAGAATTTTGAAACTTTGGCTCATCAATAAATCTTTCTTAATCATTGTGTGCTTAAAAAAACGCCAACTTATCTTAATGCTAAAGTGTTAAAAAAGGACGAAATATTGAAAGAGGAGTTGCAACAACTACCACCTCTCAAGAATGCTTATTTAGAAAGTGAGAGCACCTTGCCTTTGCTCATTTATGCTCAAATCACTTCACCCCAAGAGAGAATAGTAGTTGATCTTCTAAAGAGACTTTTGATGGAGATGTTGAAGAATCACATCAAAGAGGAGAAAGTCTACTGGGCTTTTGCTATGAAAACTCACACTTGGAATGGTAGGATGATGAATACCCTACACAAGTATTTTGCTCACAAGATGGAAAATGTTGCAACAAATATTCATGAAGAAACACCAATAATTGATGTGATATCATTTTTACTAGAGGCACGTCATCAAAAGACAGGAGACAATGAGAAGTCAATTGATGCATCAGCTGTTCAGATGAAAGTTAATGATGAATGGATTCTAATGCCACCACCTGAACCACCACCACCAGAGAGAAGAGAAATCAAAGAAGAAAGCTGATTCTACTCTGAGGAGAAGCAAGAGGTTCAAGGCCTAATGGTATGTCTTAACACACTTTGCCTGTAGGATCGAGTCTATCCTAAGTTTTTATTTTTTGTTTCTGTTTTTGAAAACTTTTTGATGAGTCAATCGTTGCCTTTCCCATGTGTCAACAGTGAGGTCATTGTTTAGTTTAAGTTTGGGGGAGAGGTAACATCCAATAAAAACCTTTGTAAATGTGTTAAAATAAATTGCTTTTAATGTGTTCTGGTAAGCATTTTATTAACATGTCATAACTGAGGTTAGAGTGTAAGATGCATGACCATATGATTGTTTGGAAATTTTTGAAAATTCTTATTTTTGATGCTTGATTTGATGATCTCTGCACTTTAATGCACACTATTGAATACTGTCAAACTTAAGAATGGCTAGATAACTCTTTTAAATACACAATCTCTAAACTAAGTTTTCTGAAAATGAATATAATGGAGGATATGGTTTGAACTAAGTTTGGGAGAAAGGACTAGAGTATTGAATTGATGATCATTGCTAATATAATTACAAATAGGAAACTGTTGGTTAGCTAAAAAAAAAAATATATGAATAAGTTCTTGTGCCAATCTGGAGGAACATGTCTCTGTGCCAATCTGGAGAGACAAGTGAGTAGGGTGCTTTACTCTTAGTAACATGTTAGACCTATTACAAGTAGGATCTCGTCAGGTGAAAAGATGGAGTATCCCTAAAGCTATAAAAAAATGAATGATAATGAAAAAGCTTCCAATTAGTTCTCCTTATATAAATTGAAAATGCTTTGATTACTCTTGAAAAGAAATAGTCCCCCCTAAGCTGAAATTCTAGGTAAATTCAAAATTATAGGAAAAAGAGGATAACTTGGCATCTAGAATTGGTAGTTTAAGAGTGGGATATAGTCATTAATCTGGTTGACAGTGCTAAACAGTTCACACACACACGCATGGTCATCATGAAGGTTGATTTTTTGAGAATTATGCCAATTTTTTAAAACATTCTTAGGGTCTCAGTCTTATAGCTTAAATGTGCTGTTTACATGTCAATATTATGAGTAGCTGAACACAATCTTTGCTTTCTATGCATTACCTGAGGACAGACAATGATTCAAGTTTGGGGGTGTGATGACTCGCAATTTATGCGTTATTTAGGCCTTTATTCATGAATTATTTCCTGCCAAAATGGTGATCAAACCATGTTTTAATGCAATTTCATTAGTTTATTTAGTTTTCAGTCTAGAATTATGTATTAGGAGTATTTATGTAATTTTGATGTAAAACGAGTTAGTTTAGAGGCAATTTATGTCAAGGCATGTTATTTGGTCCTGGATCATTGGCATGATAGTCGCGAAACAGCATACACACAAAGAGGTTTCAATGTCATCGTCTGATAACTAGAGGTAAGACAATTGATTCCGTACAATTAAGAAAGGTTGACAATCAAAGCATGATCTGGCAGATGGATAAGAACAAAGGACGTTTGTCCAGACATGACAGCTGTTGACACCCATGTGCTGAAAGTGACATCTCCTAGTACAAATGAAAAGAATATTCTTTATGCTTTGGGCTAGTCTTGGATAACAAGTTGGATCAGCCCAATTGCATTGAAAGCCTATATAAGGAGATATAAACCCTGAAGTTCATTGGTCTTTGGAACCCTAAGAGAAATATTTGGTAGCCTCCATCTCAACCTTCTTCACAATTCCATCCTTCAACCATGGCTGTCCAGTGAAGCAGATAACTAGAGGCAACCAGAGTCGCGACAGTGAAGCTGACAACTTCATCTTACCTTCTTGATTGGTTGTTCTCTCTTAGATTTACCATTTCTAATTCTCTCTTGATGTTAGTTATGTGTAACCTTAGATCTCTGTTTGTATGCTTTACTAGGCTCACCATGAGCTAAAACTCTTGTTGTTGGAATTATGTGATATTCAATGAAAGTCTAGTATTATTCATGTGAATGATTTGTAGTGTTTATTGCATCTTTAGTTTCTTATGGTTTATATATGTTTGATTCAAGGCCTGGCCAACTTAGGATTGAATGAAAGTTTATTATTATGAGACATCGAGTAATAAATGGAACTTAAGATCTAATATGGTTAATTAGAGGATGGACACATACTTCTTTCTTAATAACTTAGACATAAGTGTTAAGTCCATAGTGAGAATACAAAATATGCTTTTCTGAACCGGAATGAATTAAGAATGACCTAGACATAGGATTCAACTTATCCGCCATTTCATATTTAACGTCGTAGACATAAACCACAAGGAATTTTACTCACAGATGTCATGATAGTAGTTATCATTCACAGATGCTAGATTATTAGTTGAATGGATGATGCTTCCAACATCACTACCATTATTGATCTTTAAATCGTTTTTAATTAAATTTACTATTGAATCTAAAACTATGATATATTTTGGTTACCTTCTTGCTCATGGATTAGAATGCGATTTTGTGTGTTTAGTGAAAATGTTCCTTTAGACAATCTTCGTGGGATCGATACTTTACTTATTACTTGCTACTTTGGACTGTGTATACTTGCACACGTTTCAAGCGATCATATATGCCAAAACTTAAGCATATAGCTGGGGTTAACCGTCAAAGTTTTGTCAATTTTAGCATATAGCTTGTTAAGCATATATGCCAAAATATGCCAAAATTTAAGCATATAGCTTGTTTAGCATATAGCATATAGCTGGGGTTAAGATTAAGCATATATGCTAAAATTTAAGCATATAGCATAGAGCTTGTTTATGTTATATTCTTTCAATTTTGTTTCAAGAGATTGTCCGTTTTGGGGTTAAGCGTCACAGTTTTGTTCTTTGTAGAAAAGGTACATCGGCTGAATTGAGGGGTGTGGCGTGTTGTATATAAACTATTTTTATTCTGGATTTCCAAGCGATATGAGACTGATAAGTGAGTCAGAACATATGCCCTTAGTCAAGAGTACTAAAGGGCTAGCGGGTTGAGATGGGTTTGGCAAGTGTACCAATTTGCCGTAAAGTAATGATATTTATAAAGATTCATCTCCACAGGGATTGTGTTCAACAATATCAATTAAAGAGAATTTAGGAATTTAATTAAGCGATAAAGTTTTGGTGGTTTTAGATATATGAGTTTGTTGTGCATAAAAGTAAGGTTTGTGTCAATCAGTTTGAGAAAGATGGTTAAGTTGCTTGAATCCCTTCAAATTTTCTACTTGTGTAATTTATTATTATATTTCACAATTCCAATTAAGTCTTGTTCATCACGACGAATTAACCCTTAAATAGTAATAATCACTCCTGTGTACTATTACCCTATTCACTAATGACTCACTTTCTAATCCCTTAGATGAGTTAGATATTATGAAAGCATTAAAGGTGCACGTTAATTCTAAAATTAAGTAAACAAATCTCTTTATTTACCCAACTTTGTCACAATCTAAGTTACGTATCCCTACAATAACTTTTTTGATTGAATAATTATCATCAAATCGAATATCAAAAGAAACTCCCATAAACAATTGATATCTAGATCAATTTCACTAATATGTATAGTAATGAAAAGCATTAAATATATTATAATAATATAATAACTAATAACATGATCAAGTAGTTCTATGGAAGTTCATCTACTCAACCTAACCTAAGGAATTTAGTTACTCATAGGTGCAATAGTCATAACAAAGAGTTTAGAGAATTACACATAAAAATAACCTCGACACCATATGAAGGAAAGGTGCCCCAATGGGGGGATGGCCGAGCTCTCCTTTATAGCTCCTCTTGCTCTTGAGAGTTGCTTTACTTGCTGCTTTCTAAGGTGTGTGGAATAGTGAAGAGGAGAGATCTATTTATAGCTTTTTAATAGGCTTGGATTTGCTTAAAATTTACACACCATCGGGGTATGATGGATTATATATTGCATCTGGTGGATCTGGTGCATCTGGCCTATTTTGTGGTTATCGTGGAACGATGCAACCCATCCTGGCACGATGAAGGTGGTTTGTGAGCAGATTCTGCAATGCAATTTTTTACGCAAAGTTTCTTCAATAGTATATCCTTCCATCATGTTACAATAAATCCCATCGTGGCACGATGAAGACCTTAAATTTGGCTCTTGGATTTATTATGAAAGTTGTAGATCTTTTTCTTAGCTTTCCAACGGATGGTCAGAAGCCTCATTCTGATACTTGTAGCTCCAGATATATTTAAAATACTCCTCCTAGGTCAAGAGCGAATATCTATGATTGTTTTGCTCATTTTTGCCCATTTTTGCGTAGTTTCCTCTTTTCTTGTTTCTTCTTCAAGTAACTTAATTCCTTAAGTATTTTCTATATTTTGGCTATTAAAAAAACTACTAAAACTATTAAAACTATATAAAAACTAATAAAATACATCATGTAAATTCCAATTATCACGGGTGTCGACCCACGAGCATGTGTGGGTTCGTTTTCCACAGATGGCGCCATTGTTTTGAACAGAACTAAGATTTATCTCCGGGGGATAAATATGTTCCAATCCGGCCTCAAGTCCACATCTCTGAAAAGAGTCTGCTTTGGAATTAATCCATCACAGTTTTGTCTTTGTTAGAAAAGGAGTGTACCTGCAAAAAACACTCTAACGCCAAAGTTTTATAAGTTTGAGGTGGAGGTAGATGTTAGAAAGAATCATACCTTATGAGGTTGTGAAGGGTCTATTTTGTAGGCTAATAGATGTGGAATTGGGCTTGGTTTGACCAAAATAATGGATCAAGTGTTGGAGGTGGCTCGATCCCACGGTTCATTTAAATGCCTCGTTCTCTCTAAATCTGCTCACACATCCACCTGGTCCATATAAATTCCTTGATCTGACGGCTTGAGCAAAGGTTCTCGCCGCCGTGAAAGTGTCATCACAAGTTCAGCAGAGTCCGACACTTCTAGTGGTACCTAAATAGATTTTGATAATATTCCCTCTTATGTAAGCTAGTGGTGGTATATGATGACAATTTTAGCAAGTGTACTAAAGTGTCGTTAAGTAATAAAATTTATAAGTTCGTATCCACAGGGATTGTTTAAATCTCGACAAAGCAATTGTATTTAATCTAGGATATAATTTTAAATGACAAGGGGGGAGTGTTTGCATAAGATTTCAATTACAAAAAGTAAAAGTTGGTTTGAATATAAATAGAGATGAGACTAGGTCTTTCGATTCATCTGAGTTACTCTTGTCGCGCCTCGAAAAACGCGCGGGCGCGTAAGCGCCCGGAATGACTACAGAGTCGCCACCGAATTTTATTTGTTAAAGGGAAAATATCGATAAAACCCTTTTGGTTAATGGAAAGGCGGTCATCACAACCGTTTCCGGGTTCGGGAGTCGATTATGCGAGGGGAAGGTATTAGCACCCCTCACATCCGTTGTACTCAACGGGAACCTTCTAGTTAATTTTAAGGTTTAAATAGTGTTTTAAAGTTTGCTTGCTTTTTATTGAGAGCTGCTTTAGAGGAATTATTAAAAGGGGGGGAGATTTTAGTTTTTTATTATTGGGCTCGACAGGACGTTGAATCCTGCTCCTACGTATTCTCAGGTGCAATGAGAAATCAGAGCTTCGTAGTTCATGGTGTTTGTTTTGTGTGTTGATGTTTTTTAGAGAACGTTGTTTTAGATCGCATTCTAGCAGTTAAACGTATGGCTTGTATGCTCGCTTGTTGGAGGCTTAAGCGCTTGTTTGTATTGCGTTAGAATGGATAAAACAAATTCTTTTATGAAAAAGTTTTGTTCCTTAGTTATGATTTTGTTTGAAAAATAGAACTTGATTTGTTGTATGTTTTTTATGTTTTTGTTGATTTGAGAAAATTGTAGTTTTTTTATTTTATTTTTGAAAAAGAGATGACTATCTAATCGCTAGGTATACACCTAGAAATTAAATAATCATAGACAAACTAAGCATACGCCAAGCCATCTTGTTATTAGTTGCAATGTTTTTATAGTTGCTATAAGAAAGATGATTACCTAAATTGCTCGGTATACACCGAGAAATTTAATAACCGGAGAAGTTATCATGATTTTTTAGAGTTATTTAGAAGTATGACGATCATTTAAATCGCTCGGTATCCACCGATAAATTTAATAACCGGAGAAGCTATTATAATCTTTCCTTTTAGAATTTTTTAGAGGAATGTGACGGTTATTTAAATCGCTCGGTATACACCGAGAAATTTAATAACCGAAGAAGTTATTATTATTTATTAATGTTTTAGAAGGATGGCAATTATTTAAATCGCTCGGTATACACCGAGAAATATTAAATAATCGGAGGAGTTATTATTATTTTTAGAGTTTTTTAGAAGGATGTCGATTATCTTAAATCGCTCGGTATACACCGAGAAATTAAATAACCGGAGAAGAAGAAGCATACGCCAAATCATCTCTTTTTGTCTAAATTATTATTTTATATATTTTGAAGATTTGATCTAAACACAAAAACAGAACCAATATTTATATTTGTAAAAATCTAATACTTTAGTATTTTATATTATGTTTAATAATGATGAAACAAAATTGAAGAAGACAAGGCAACCACTCACCAGGCTAACACGTGACATTAAATACCCTTCAACAAATATAAATATACAAAACAAACAAGTACCTATACCCATAAAAGAAACGGAACAGCAAACCCATGGTAGCTAATAGCTATGACTCAAACACATATATACACGTACTACACACATATTATATCTACATGTTAGTACATATATCAGAAGAAACAAAACGGAACACGCAAATATAAAACAAAAGCACAGAGAAAGAGATAGGATAAACCAGTAATGGAGAACGGAAATCACGCCGGGAGAAGCAGTCGGCGGCGGTAATTGAGAGCTTCTTCTTTCTCTAATCAATTTTGGTTCTTTCTGCTCTGCTTTCTTTTCTTCTCAGGTTCCTCTAACCAATTTTTTCTTACTCTCTTTTTCGCTTGCGAGGTGTTTCGAATCGGTGACGGGAACGACTGCTATTTGGGGTTAATTTTCTACTGGGTGCGGAAAATCAACTCTGACTTCTAGTGTTGCTGGCGGTGGTTTTTCTGCTCAGATTTTTGTGTCCTCTTTAGTGTTAATAAACTCCCCTATTTATACTAATGAGTTTAGAGTGTTTGTTGCCAATTTGTTAGGATTTTTAGATAAGTTTTTGATGTAAATCCCTTAGTGAGTTTGTTACAAATTTCTGGATGAATCTAGCTTTAACTTTGAACCCCATGTGTTATTTTGTTTTTCCTGCTTTGCTAGCCCTTCTTTTCTTCCCCTTTTTTTTTTTCATACTTGTTTATCTTTTTTTTTTTTTGTTTCTTTTTATTTTATTTTTTTGGTTTTTGGTTTGATAAAAAAACAATACATATACAATACAAATATAAAAACATGACTAATAATACTAATAAAAAGTCATAGTAATAAACTAACAAAAAGTAAAGAAATAATAAACCAAAATAAATGCCAAAAGGTCACTAATGGGGCTTGTACCCATGACCTCAAGTTACTAATTTCTTTGTTCTTAGTTAATCATTAATTTAACTATCCTTTATTTTCAAAAGAAGGTTGACATAATAATTAAATAAGAGTGGGTAAAATTTGAGGTATGACAGCTGCCCCTATTTAAATATCTTAAATTGTGCTCGGTGCAATAGAAGATAATTAAATACAAAAATACCTAAAAATTTTGTTTGTGTAATGACAAACTTCTCCGTACGGTGCTTGTGCTAAAAGTAGGCATTGTCCCAAATGATGCCTAAGTCCAGTATATAACCGTATCCTGTTAAACAAAGGTGAAGGCATTGTCCCAAATGATGCCTAAATCCAATATATAACCATTTCCTATTAAACCCAGATGAAGGCATTGTCCCAAATGATGCCTAAATCCAATTTATAACCATATCCTGTTAAACCAAGATGAAGACATTGTCCCAAATGATGCCTAAATCCAATTCATAACCATATCCTGTCAAGACGAAGGCATTGTCCCAAATGATGCCTAAATCCCATAGATAACCATATCCTATTAAACCAAGATGAAGGCATTATCCCAAATGATGCCTAAATCCCATAGATAACCATATCCTATTAAACCAAGATGAAGGCATTGCCCCAAATGACGTCTAAATTCAAAAGATAATCGTTTCCTATTAGACCAAGAAGAAGGCATTATCCCAAATGATGCCTAAATCCAATGGGTAACCATATCCTATTAAACCAAGATGAAGGCACTATCCCAAGTGATGCCTAAATCCAATGGGTAACCATATCCTATTAAACCAAGATGAAGGCACTATCCCAAGTGATGCCTAAATCCCATAGATAACCATATCCTATTAAACCAATATGAAGGCATTACCCCAAATGATGCCTAAATCCTATGAATAATCATTTTCATTATACCAATAAGAAGTCACCGTCCCGTTAGGGTGCTTCAACTAAAAAAGCAAGCATTGCCCCTAATGATGCCTGGCTTTGAAAGATAACCATTTTCCCGTAGGACTTAAAACCTAGAAACAAGTGTGAGTGACCGTTACCAGCTCATGGCCGGGCTGATCTGATTTGTTGGGGATATGGAGTACTCATTTAGCGTTTTTTGCTGAGTAACAATCCTTGAGAAACCTTTAGTTTGACCTTTTTAGCTATGCCACGCATGCATGTGAATGTGTGTTGTATCCTATGCATGAAGATTTCATATGAATGCAAGTTATTCTTTCGTGTTATGCCATGCATGACTGATGCATGAGATGAAATGCTGGGGAAACCGGATTTTGAATTGGATTTGCCAGTGACAATTGGACTTTTGACTTGCTGATTTAACATCAGTTTTTGGTCATGTTATGTATGCATGATTTGACTGAAAATGCCCCATGGTGGGCAATTGAATGATTGAAAGTTTTAAAAATGTTTTTCAAAACAAATTTCCTTTAGAGGTTGCTTTGCTAGCATGATATCCCGACTCCCATGTTGAACTCAAAAGTTGCTAATGTATGGCGGAGTTTTCTTGAGTGATTTGAAGGTACGGAGAGAATTTGCCCCTGTTGTAGTTCGCCCTGCCCCCTAGTCTGATGGGTCTTCGATCATCGTCTTAACCACAAGGCGATCCTAAGCTGGCCTGAAAGTGTGGAGAGAACTTGCCTCTGCTGCAACTCACTTTCTTCTTTGTAAATCCCTAACTTTGCCTGGACTGCCTTTTCAGGTTTTCGATCCATCGGGACGCTCTTTTTGCCTTTGCCGCCCTTTTGGGTTTTTAACTTAGCGAGCTCTTTTCCTTTTCCTCTTTTTTCCACATGATATCCTTTGGCTGCCACTAAATTTATTGAGCAGGGGTTCCTCTCCATCCATGCTGACTTTTCAATGCGACATGACCCTGATGTGGATTACCTCGATGCCTGAATCCTTAAAGGATTTGCCCCAAACCAATTGGCGTTTTAAGGGTGTCGTCCTGAGCTGACCAATTTTTGAAGTGTTTTGGCCTTGATTAGCAGGATCTCCAGATGATATGCCCTTGATGATGAGGGTTCGCCGCTAATTAGCAGAACCCGAGATGATTTGCCCCTAGTTGAGAGCATCTTGATTCAGTTCGCCTCTGTCCTGACCATTGGAATTCCTTCGATGCTAAGTATTAGTTTGCCATTAAAATAATTTCTTTTGACAAGTATTTCTAACACAATGCACATGCGAGTTTTTGAAATTGAAATTTTTTTGTGGCAGAAGCACAGGTGGTATATACAAAAGATAATTATTGATTACAACGACGGGATGAGTCAGCTTATCAATAATTTTGCCGAATATGCTTTCACAGTGAACCTAGTTTCAATTAGGTCTTTTGAAAATTATAACATGCAATTTGAAATTCATGCAAATCAAACCAAAAATGATATAAATTTGTGTTATCAAATTCCCCCGTACTTGAACCTTTCTTTTCCTTGAGCATAAAAATGGTAACTCATTTTCACATGTTTGAAACAAGACACGATAACTCTAATCATACGTGGTTGCCGGCTAGATAGGAAAATCAAGTAATAGTTATTAAATACCAAGGGCACCGTAGTAACACAAAACCACTCGTTGCGGTCAAAGATTCCCATCATATGAAAACAGACCTGAAGCATTTCCTTTTGACTCTACCTCTCACCTAAGTTCCATTCACCCTTTTCATTCTAGCGCAATCACATTAAGCCCGTTATCTTGTACACGCCCATGGTAGGAAACCTGTTAGTGATTATGATCATCATATATCGAGGGGTGGCTGATAACATAAGTTTGGTAACCCCTATTTGTTTTACCCACTTTGCAGTTGCGGGGGATCGGATCGTAACCCGCCCTACCAAGTTCAGAATCAGGCACCCCTGAACCAACTACTAATGAGTTTTTTCTATACTATGGTATTTTTCCTTTGCATGCTTCAACATTTGTTGAATTTTATCAATCATTCTAAGAATCAACCAATAGTATTAATAAACATTTATATTCAAACCATTCACTTATATTCATCGGTTTCCCACTTAGTTTGTGCTTAAGATGGTGCCGACTGCTAAGATAAACTACCAAGGGTTCCTTTAAAATTTAAATTCAAGGCTTTGTCAATATTAGTACTCAAATTAATCTTACATATTTCCGGGTGTCTAAGGTCTTAAGACGGTACCGATTTTATTGAACCATTACTAAACTTTCATAACGTAGCCTAAAGTGCCAAAACAACCTATATACTCTTTAAAGTGTCATGTCGAGTATCAAACCGAACTTTCCTTAAAAATTTGATATATCTCAAGAAACCAGGGGAATCAGACAACAATGAAAACATATCCAAGAATGACTCAACTTAGCATGAACTAGCCAATTTTCATCTATTTTTATTTTGAAAGGAAGTGAAGCAATGCCTTATATCATCAACTAGATTTTTTTATTGAAAGCATTCGTCAGCAAAAATCTGTTATTTATTTCCATCATCCTCGCTCCCAAGTTTGTAAGTGATCGAACCAGAAAATAGTGAATACGAATGAATTGATTCCAAAAACATGCATGCTTATTGTATTATTACCACAGTTAAAAGTAAACAAGCTCATGAGCAAGTACACTTAGCAAGAAAGAAAATTAAAAAATGGCCTAAAGATTATAGCATCTAAGGAGTCCTTGTAGCCATGATTCACTTTTTGATTGGGCCACAACCGTCAAGCTTCTTGGCAGCATTTACGGATGGGCTAATGTGACCGAGCAACAAACTATTGCCTATTTCACTCTCCCTCCTTGAAGGAAAGCAGCTTGCGATTGATCAGCTCTTGAACCTCTTCTTTGAAGGATATGCACTCTTCTATTGAGTGTCCCACTACTCCGTCGTGAAATTCACATTGGACCCTCGGGTTGTACCAAGGAGGAAATGGAGACTTCATGGATCTAGCCTTTCTTGGAGTTATCGACGAAGCTCGGACCAAATGAGACCATAGTTGACTATACGTTATCGGGATTGGGTCGAACTGGTGAGTCCCTTCTTTCGGATTACTTGGATGCCTCCGTTGATTCTGATTTTGATGCCGATCGTTCGGATTCCGAACTTGTTGATTCTGATGAGGCAATGGGACCAAGCATGGTTGTGGTATCTGTCGTGCTGGATTGCCCCAAGGATGGTTCAGCTGAGGAGCCATGGAGGGCTGCTGAGGGCACGCTTGTTGTGGCGAAGGAATCACCCACGGTTGTGGTGTCCGAGGTGCCTGATTGCCCTCTGACTGACGTGGTAATGGATTATCCTCTTTCTCCAACAATATTTGAATGACCAATTGCATTTGAGTCTTCAACTGGGCAACCTCCACCTTCAAGCACTCATAATCTTTCTTAAGTTCTTCCATACTTTGTTGAGACATGTTATTTCAAGTCCGTTCGTGAGTATCGGGATACCTGCTTGCGGCATTATAGTTCGAGGGCGGTGAGGAGGGAAAATATATGAATGATTTGTGAACATGAAAATGCATGTATATGATGCGTATGCTTGGAAATACTTTTTTTGCTTATTTTGCTTTGCAAGGAACAATAGGCGCACAAGTATTATAAACTAGTAAAGACAAAATTCACATATTCGTTTTAAAGAAAAACTGGAAATTTATTAATAGCCTTCAATCAAGGTTCAAGACATGAAAAAGTAAAAAAGAGAAAAATGACAAGCTAAACTAAGCATTCAATCGTCCTTTAGCATAGGCTATCGCCTCCTTGTATTGATCAAGGGTCGTTCTACACTCCTTTATGAACTCTTGGACTGCTTCAGGGAGATCCCAAATCCCCATGGCTATTTCCGCCCTTTTCAAACCTCTTGGAAAATTATCAATGACCGCGTTTGAGATAATGGTTATTCCATAGAAATCATTCTTCCAACCCGAAGCGGAGCGTTGTGCAAGAACGAGCTCCTTCTCATATAGGGCCAAGTTGTCTTGGGTTGCGCGAAGCTCTTCGTTTAGTTGTCTGAGGTGATCTTCATGCATCTTGTCATATCGATTGAGGTGGTCAATATATTTGTCAATATCAGCTTGAAGGCGATCAGACTTGAACTTTTCAGTGACATACAACCTCTCGAATTGCTTGCTATTTAACTTTTCTTGAAGGTAGCGGCTCTCGAACTCTTGGCTTTGTCTATTCTCGGTCTGTAGCCGCTTGTTATAATCTGTTGTGATCTCTTGGGTCTTTCTGACTTGCTCTTCATATTTCAATCTCCACTCCCTTTGTTTTTTAGAAGCTATATCAAAATGTACTTTCAGGCTTCTATAGGAGTGATGGACTTTCTCCAATTCTTCATTCTTGGAGTCAAGGTTGGCACTTGCGCTACGCAAGCCACCCCCTATTACTTCTCTTTGTGCCTCGGATATCCTAAGCTTTTTCCTGTTCTGTTGAAGCATTTCGTTGCACCTTTCTCGGTCTCGCTTCATCCTTGCCTCATTTCCTAGAGCATTGAAATATTGTGTCTGTATGTCATCACGTTCTTTTTCAAGTCTCATAATAACAGCCTCTAGTCTTTCACCTTCCTCTATGGGAATAGTCCTGATTGGTTCTGGTGACGGAGGTCTAACTGGAATGTCGACCAAGAAAGGCAGCTTGATTAAACTAACTCTATTGTTCACCCATTGAGTATAAGGGAGTTCGGCTATGCAGTTTTTCGTACCGACCTCTTTCACTTGTACATGATTCCAAGCTTTCTTTATTCTTCTTAGTAATTCTAGGTCTTTAACGCCTTCCGCTAGGAGGAGCTCTCCCAATGAGTCCTTATCTGGTTCAGTTCTCATTGGGTAGCCGAATTGGCGAAGAGCGAGGATAGGATTGTAATTTATGCATCCCTTAGTTCCTATGAGGGGAACATTGGGAAATCCGCCACATCTGAGAATGATTTTAGTGTTTTCATGCTCATGTGAATACCAGACGATGTCTTTTGCAGTCAGAGTCATCATTATTTGCGACCATTTGAGATTGGCCTGATTTTCCACGAAAGGGCCTTTCTTGGGTAGATGAGACATTAGCCAAATTTGCATTAACGGAGAGCACCAAGTGACTGTGCCACCCCTCTTCTTTTCATGTCGAGTGTAGAGAGAATAGTAAAGATCCGCTAGTAGCGTAGGAACAGGATTTTGAGTCAGGAACACCTTTATAGTAGGGTAGTCCACCACATTATCCATGTTGGGAAAGAGAATCGTCCCATAAATCAGAAGAGCAAATACCGGATTGAAAGACTTCCAATTTTTAACCGCCAACAAGTCACGGGCTTTAGTTTCTAAGGCTTTTCTTGAGAGCCCTTGAAAGTTGTCCTTATTTGCCAAGCATTGTACCACTTCTTTGACATCAAGATGTAGAGACGTAGCTATCTTTTGCGTGGTAAGATCCTCTTCTATATTCGTATAAGGATTGTTGTTTATGCTAAGACCCAAGATCTTCTCAAATTCTTCCAATGTCGGAGCCAACTGGAAGTCTTGGAAAGTGAAACATCTGAGAGGCGGATCATAGAACTGGGCCAAAGTGACTAGTGCCATTGCATCTATCTCTACATGCAATAAGTCGAGTATCTGCCCATAACTAACTCGGAAGCTGTCCTTGCCAATCGTTGTCATTTGATTACTCATCTCTTGAAGACTTGTCATTTCAGGAATCTTGACCTTGAGAGTAAGCGTGTTTCTATTTCCAGAATTCATGTCTTTTAACTTATTACTTGTCGCCTGTTTTAATTCCCTACAAAGCAAAACATTTTTGTATAAAAATTAATTTCATGCATGCAAATGTTATGATATGCAAGGATGTGATTTAGGAATAGTGTAGGTGAGAGTTTGAAAGTACCCATGGTCCCATGCTCACATGTGGATTCTAAGTTTTGATATGACTCCTAAAATCCTCGACCGCATTTGGAAACATTACCACCGTTGCAAATTCTCACAAGACAACAATGTTTCCAAAGGATCTCCTCTAGGCGAGGCCTTCGTACTGATCCCGCATAGTATACACCATGAGGGTCCGCACTACCCAACCATCGACTCGGGTTCTAGACAAGAGTTTCTAACAACATGTTTCAAGGTTCTAGACCGGATTAAAAGGTCCCTAGAGTCCCGGACCTAACAGGAAACGATTGTTGCCTTGCCGATACCAGCAAGCCAACAATATTTTCGAGCAGGTCTACTCTAAGCGGGGTTCCAACACCAACTACACCCGGCATACGCCGGACTAGCCAATGCTAACAACCACCATCCTAACTTAAGTTTTTTCCTCAAAGCTCGGGTAGAGAGCTTCACTCAACCTGCAAACCCATCCCCACAGTCCATATATTCCAACAGCAGCAACAAACAATTATATAAAACAGGAAATAAAACACATAGAAGCAAGCAGTAGAAAATACATGAAAGCAATTAAAGGAATACATTCGACCCTACATCTAACTAGAGTAGGCTTGACTCGCTTAAATATCCTAGTCCCCAGCAGAGTCGCCAGCTGTCGCGCCTCGAAAAACGCGCGGGCGCGTAAGCGCCCGGAATGACTACAGAGTCGCCACCGAATTTTATTTGTTAAAGGGAAAATATCGATAAAACCCTTTTGGTTAATGGAAAGGCGGTCATCACAACCGTTTCCGGGTTCGGGAGTCGATTATGCGAGGGGAAGGTATTAGCACCCCTCACATCCGTTGTACTCAACGGGAACCTTCTAGTTAATTTTAAGGTTTAAATAGTGTTTTAAAGTTTGCTTGCTTTTTATTGAGAGCTGCTTTAGAGGAATTATTAAAAGGGGGGGAGATTTTAGTTTTTTATTATTGGGCTCGACAGGACGTTGAATCCTGCTCCTACGTATTCTCAGGTGCAATGAGAAATCAGAGCTTCGTAGTTCATGGTGTTTGTTTTGTGTGTTGATGTTTTTTAGAGAACGTTGTTTTAGATCGCATTCTAGCAGTTAAACGTATGGCTTGTATGCTCGCTTGTTGGAGGCTTAAGCGCTTGTTTGTATTGCGTTAGAATGGATAAAACAAATTCTTTTATGAAAAAGTTTTGTTCCTTAGTTATGATTTTGTTTGAAAAAATAGAACTTGATTTGTTGTATGTTTTTTATGTTTTTGTTGATTTGAGAAAATTGTAGTTTTTTTATTTTATTTTTGAAAAAGAGATGACTATCTAATCGCTAGGTATACACCTAGAAATTAAATAATCATAGACAAACTAAGCATACGCCAAGCCATCTTGTTTTTAGTTGCAATGTTTTTATAGTTGCTATAAGAAAGATGATTACCTAAATTGCTCGGTATACACCGAGAAATTTAATAACCGGAGAAGTTATCATGATTTTTTAGAGTTATTTAGAAGTATGACGATCATTTAAATCGCTCGGTATCCACCGATAAATTTAATAACCGGAGAAGCTATTATAATCTTTCCTTTTAGAATTTTTTAGAGGAATGTGACGGTTATTTAAATCGCTCGGTATACACCGAGAAATTTAATAACCGAAGAAGTTATTATTATTTATTAATGTTTTAGAAGGATGGCAATTATTTAAATCGCTCGGTATACACCGAGAAATATTAAATAATCGGAGGAGTTATTATTATTTTTAGAGTTTTTTAGAAGGATGTCGATTATCTTAAATCGCTCGGTATACACCGAGAAATTAAATAACCGGAGAAGAAGAAGCATACGCCAAATCATCTCTTTTTGTCTAAATTATTATTTTATATATTTTGAAGATTTGATCTAAACACAAAAACAGAACCAATATTTATATTTGTAAAAATCTAATACTTTAGTATTTTATATTATGTTTAATAATGATGAAACAAAATTGAAGAAGACAAGGCAACCACTCACCAGGCTAACACGTGACATTAAATACCCTTCAACAAATATAAATATACAAAACAAACAAGTACCTATACCCATAAAAGAAACGGAACAGCAAACCCATGGTAGCTAATAGCTATGACTCAAACACATATATACACGTACTACACACATATTATATCTACATGTTAGTACATATATCAGAAGAAACAAAACGGAACACGCAAATATAAAACAAAAGCACAGAGAAAGAGATAGGATAAACCAGTAATGGAGAACGGAAATCACGCCGGGAGAAGCAGTCGGCGGCGGTAATTGAGAGCTTCTTCTTTCTCTAATCAATTTTGGTTCTTTCTGCTCTGCTTTCTTTTCTTCTCAGGTTCCTCTAACCAATTTTTTCTTACTCTCTTTTTCGCTTGCGAGGTGTTTCGAATCGGTGACGGGAACGACTGCTATTTGGGGTTAATTTTCTACTGGGTGCGGAAAATCAACTCTGACTTCTAGTGTTGCTGGCGGTGGTTTTTCTGCTCAGATTTTTGTGTCCTCTTTAGTGTTAATAAACTCCCCTATTTATACTAATGAGTTTAGAGTGTTTGTTGCCAATTTGTTAGGATTTTTAGATAAGTTTTTGATGTAAATCCCTTAGTGAGTTTGTTACAAATTTCTGGATGAATCTAGCTTTAACTTTGAACCCCATGTGTTATTTTGTTTTTCCTGCTTTGCTAGCCCTTCTTTTCTTCCCCTTTTTTTTTTTCGTACTTGTTTATCTTTTTTTTTTTTTGTTTCTTTTTATTTTTTTTTTTTGGTTTTTGGTTTGATAAAAAAACAATACATATACAATACAAATATAAAAACATGACTAATAATACTAATAAAAAGTCATAGTAATAAACTAACAAAAAATAAAGAAATAATAAACCAAAATAAATGCCAAAAGGTCACTAATGGGGCTTGTACCCATGACCTCAAGTTACTAATTTCTTTGTTCTTAGTTAATCATTAATTTAACTATCCTTTATTTTCAAAAGAAGGTTGACATAATAATTAAATAAGAGTGGGTAAAATTTGAGGTATGACAACTCTAATTGGTACACTGCACCTATTCCTTATGAATACTTCTTTAATTTTACGATAGTTAACAAAATAGCCCTAATCAATCCCTTGACTTAGGACCCTCTTCTCAGATTACAGTCCCTTATCCCTTAGGTGATATAATATTCTTCGAAGGTTTTAAAAACGTTAACTTATTATCACAAACATCCATCCCTAGACACATCCATCCCTAGACTAACCATGTTTATTTGAACAATTCAATTAGGTCTAAGTTGAAAGCTATGGTCAGTAGTCATTCATTCTTACGAATTCATGTTATAAGTGATCAATTTATAAAAAGCATTAAGAACAATTGAATTGAATAAAACTAGATAGATATTCATGTAAAATAGAGTTTCACAGTAACATGATTCAATTAGAGTTACATCAGAATCATCTCAGACCTAATCTCTATGAGATTTAGCTACTCATAATAAAATAAACAATGAAAGAAAATAGAACCAAAGACATGTGTCAATTAGCGCGGAGCAGCTCGATCGCCTTTCTTCAATTTCCCGTGCGCAGCTCTTTCTTGTTTCTTCTGCTGCATTTTTTTCCTTGGCAGCTCTACACCGTCTTTTCTTTTTTTTTCAGCCCTTTTTATATTGTTTTGTTTACCAATTAGCCAAAATCTCTCCTCTCACTTTGGCCAGCCTGGCAGCAACATTATTCACATTTGTTTGTTCTTTTTTTTTCTCGTCTTTTCACAAGCCAAGACATAAATTTTCTTCTTTTGGACTTGGTCATGTAGCCTTTTTCTTATTCTATCCAATTCATACTCAATCATAAACATATTAAATTGAAGTAAGAAATAAAAACTATATAAACTATTAAATTATTAAAGAAAAATATTTAATAGACTCAATAAATCAAAAATCACAATTTATTTAAAATGACTCAAAATTAAACACTAAACTAAAAAAATTAGATTGAAATTTAATTAAAAAGACTCTAAAAATTACATTTGATGAGATGTCATCAGTATATCAGGTCAAGAATTTGACCTAAGTCATAATACACTCCTCTATCTTCCACCTTCATCACCTTCGTTTCATCCATGTTGTCAGCTACTAGAAACTCATTGTCCGATGGTGATGTATATCCCGCAACAACTGCGACGTTGTGTCCAACAATGATGGCATTGATGTGTCTTCTACAAACTTGTGTTTCTCCGTTACACTCATTTGCATTTTGTTTTTCATTTTCTCGTAGCCCTCATATTTGACTTGCATCATTGTTATAATAGCTTTTTGCTCAACATTTTATGTAGCTTCAATCATATCCCAAATATTTGGGATAAATTTCTTAATTAAATCTCATTCAAAAGTCTCCGATTTGATATTCTTCAATGACACTATAACAAATACATATTTTATAAAATTCATCGTTGGATTGAAAGTTTATAGCATACAGATCATTTGTACAAAATTTTAAAAAAATCGAAATCGTTTCATATGTTATTGAGATTCATCAAGATTAATGGTATTGGATAAAAACACAAAACGCTAATTTTGACGAGTCTCAATAACATCAAACGATTTTCAAATTTTTTAAAATTTTGTACAAATGATCTGTATGATAAAAACTTTCAATTCAGTGGTGGATTTTATAAAATTTGTAATCTTCATAGCGTTATTAAGCGGTGTAACATTACTCAAATGTTACACCACTGTAATTTGATCCCTACCCATATATTTGATCCCTCCCCTATATATGTGTGTGTGTTGTGATTTAATTGAATGTATGTGTAAAAAATTATATGCTGCCAATCTATACATGTTAAAGGGATTATGGGAAGCAAGGTACCAATAATGTCACATTGAAGAATATCAAATCGATGACTTTTGAATGGGATTTCATTAAGAAATTCATCCCAAATATTTGGGATATGATTGGAGCTACATAAAATGATGAGCAACCCTAAACCCTAAAACCCTAAACCTTGAACACTATATATATATATATATATATATATATATATATATATATATATATATATATATACTAGATTCTCGCCCGTGCGATGCACGGGTCTTTTAAAATGTCATATATAACATTTAAGATGGGTGATCAATGCAAAATTAGTAACATTATATTATATTTATAGACGGGTCTAAATATCAAAATTAGTCTGCTCTTGCAAATATTTTGGAACTTAACGTTTTAATGTTTTTTTACTAAATTTTAACATGTAATATTAGTTTTGTTTGCATTAAACACTAATAATAATTACATCACCATTTGGATAATAAGTTACTGTTTTGTCTAAGTTAATCATTAAATTGACAAATTATTCCATCTTAGTGAAATCCAGTCATGCCATTTGGATAATAAGTATACTGAACTAAACTGGATAGCAAATTGTTTATGTTGAATCAATAGTAGTTTTTGGTACTAAACTGTTATGAACAAATTTTGATAATAATTAAACAATACTACTAATTCATTAATATAAAAAATATACTTAAAATCATGATCATTAGTGGACAATAGTCTACATGACTCACATACTTAAAATTAAAACCAAAGCCAAGTTCAACAAATACTAGAAAACATAAATCGTAGTATTAACTTCGAAAAGCAAATCATCATGCGAAGTTTAAAATACATAAAAATACTAAACATCATCCAAACTTAGCAATAGATGCTGAATTGGCTTTCAAACATCACGTTCAACCTTGACACACGCAACTTTAGGGGGTTTTGTAGTAGACGCTTCACCGTTCTCAATGTCAACCATCACAACCGACCTCAAACTATCGGAGCTCTTTTTCGTGTGGATTTGCTGCTTGGTGTATTGTCTACATCTTTCAGCACAACCTGTCTTTGTTGAATCACCACAGTCAATAAGTGGTATCTGCCATAAATTTACATATTATACAAAGGTTAGCTGAATAATATTTTTTTTATAATAATGCATCAAACTATTGCCATGAGTTGAAATTGCAGATGTGAAGCTAGAATTAAAAGAAGGGAAATTTTGCTTCCATCATTGTGTAAATGGAATAGAAACTCAGTATTACAAATTATTGCCACACAAAAGCTACAAAGATAAAGAGATGAATCGAAGAGAGATAATATCATAAATGAAGAAATAATTTCCAATCTCACCTTACATCTCATCGTGTAGTCCAAATTTGTTCGTCCCGCATAGATCGGTGCCGATGATGAGGATGATGGCGGTCGAGGACAACCTACGGAAAGATCGGTGCCGCAAGTCCAACTTCTTATTTCCATTGTCGTTTGTTTGTTCTTTGTGGGGAGTATTTGACGGGAGAAGAAGGCGTTTGGGTTGAAGGCAGAGATGATCAGATCACCAGTGGTGATGCGAGTGAATGGAGATGACATTTGTTTTCAGCTTTTCTGTAGAGGAGAGATGGAGAGAAGAAGGTCATGGTGAATTTGATTTTTGAAGGAAATTGCATTTTGGAAAAAGATGATTGTATTGGAATGGAGCAAGGCGTGCTCTTGATAGAAGAGTTAGCGTGTTTTTTGATGCTGCGTGCTTTTTTTGTTTACAATACCAACTCTGTTTTCTCTCTTTTTTTTGTTCACATGCTTTATGACTACTATGTTATTTTTTTTAATTGAAATCAAAACGGGTTGGGTTGTTTATTGGGCCATATTGGTTTGGGTTAAAAGTGATTAGAATTAAAATTAGGGTTAAGAGTTGATTAGGGTTAACTATCATACTTAACTACTTTTATATATATTAAGATAAGATTAAGATAATATTAAGATTAAGATAAGAATAAGATATATATATATATATATATATATATATATATATAACGATATTAGATTTGTCTCAATAACATATCAAACAACTTTAAATTCAACAATGAATTTTGTAAAATTTGTTACATCGATGTAATTGATCTCTTTCTATATTTGGAGTTATTTTAAAATTTCACGCAGAGGAAGATAATTTAGAACAGGAATGTTTCTTTGAAGGTGTCACTTTTTGTTTAGAGATTACAAAATAATAGGTTTAAGATAGTTTTGCTCGAAGAAGGATCCTTCAATTAGAAGACTAAATCACCCTTACATTAATCCTCAAATGTACAAAAATTGCAAATGCATGTTGGTCAGTCAAGTCAAAGATGAAGTCAAAATAATTAAGATGAAGTCAAAATAAATACTCAAAATAATTAAGATATTAGTCAGTCAAGTCAAAGATGAAACTCCTTATGCAGTCAAATGCTGACACCATCATTGTTCAGGCTTGGAAGTTGGAATTAATAACTTTTTAACTTACTCTCCTTTTTTTTTCTATAAAATACTTACTCTATCACTTGAATAAATCACAATACATTTCTTCTTCATCAAAAATGAGTAGAAAGTATAAGACAAGGAAGCCAGATTATGCCAAAGAGATCGAGAAGTTGATTCAGAAGGAACTAAGGGAAGAGAAAAGGAAAGAAGCAACTGAGAGAGCAAAAGCTCAAGCTTCCACTTCAAGTTCAAAAGAGATAAGAACTATGCAGGCAAGGTCCAAAATCCACCAAGAGAAGAAGGCTTCAACTTCTGAAGGGGACTCAAAAAGCGGTGAAGATCTTAGTCCCTACCATTGCTTGTACAAGGTTCCTGAATACCAAAAATGATATGTTGTATTCTTTTGTACTCTTAGTTGTATTATTGCTTGTGATTGAACCATTTTTGGTTACAAGATCAGGAATTTGAACAAAAAGTGGTTGAATCACGAGCAATAGTACACCTAAGAAAACAAAAGAGTATGAAATTTAGTTTCTGATCTTCATGAGCCTTGTCCAAACAATAGTAGGGATTAGGATCTTTATCACTCTCTGATTCCACTTCAGAAGTTGAAGCCTTCTTCTTTTGCTGAGTTTTGGGTGTTGTTTGCGTAGTTCCCTTCCCTTGTGAAGTTGAAGTGGAAGCTTGAGCTTTTTCTCTTTGATAAATCACTTTATGTGAGTATTTTAGGCCTTGATATTGGATTATTCCCTGCTAATATGGTGAGCAAGCTATGTTTTGAATCAATTTTATATGTTTTTTAGTCTAGTTTATGTAATAGGAATTTTTTTGTAATTTTGACGAAAATAGTTAGTTTAGAGGTAACTAGAGTAAATAAAGTCCACTGGGTTGTAAGTGTGAAGGCTTTATTGCTTATATACTGATAATGGATGTCAAGACATTTTGGTTCGTACAACTTAAGAATAACGAGCAGTCAACCTAGGAAGTCAAAGTGCCACGCACAAGACAAGAAGAATATTTATTCCAACAGCTGACATGACAGACTGGCGTCTGTGCATTTGTCCTACCCTAGTACTTATTCATTCTGGGAGAATATGCTTTGTTCCTTTGGATGATCTTATCCATATTAGGATTGGTCCATGATCCGATGAAAAAGTCTATAAGTAGAGGACCAAAGCCATAAACTTGGTGTGCTTGGAAATATTTAAGTTTTTGAGAAGAGGCAAGAGTTGTTGCGCCGGTACTCATCAGCAATACCTAGTTACAACTACAACTCTGATAATGAGAGGCACAATAGCGTTCTTAGGTTTACATTTCTACTTTTGTAATGTGTAAATCTTTGATTCTTGTTATTATGGCTGTTATGCTCATTTTGACTTAAACTTTTGTAGTTGAAATTATGTGAAATTTAATATAATGTTTGATGTTTTTAAGTGATATGATTTGTAGTGATTGCCATCTTTAACTCTTATGATTATCTTCTTTAACTCTTAATGTTTTCATGAAAATATGTTTAGATCTATGATTAATCAACTTAGATTTGAATACAAATTATATGTTATGAGATGTCTAACATGTAATGGAATTTAAGAGTTAATATGGTTAAGTAGGATAAGGACACATAATCCTTATCTAATGACTTAGACATAAGCTTTAGAGCCATAATGAGAATTAACAAAGCATGTGTTATCTGAACTCAAACGAATTAAGTTGACCTAAACATAAGAACAACTTATCTACCGCTTTACATCTCATGTTGTAGACATACTGACTGGGATGTGGCAAGCACAACAGTTATTCGACGCGTAATAGTATATAAGGTATCATCTCCACATGGATTGTGCCAAGATAATTAGTTTCACCTAGGAATTTAAGTTATTAGGGTGGATTACTCCTGCTTTATAGTTTGGTTTTTAGATAGGTTTGACACTTAGATAGATAAAAGTTGGGGAAAAGGTGGTTAAATATTTTTGATGGAAAGAAGGTGGTTAGGTGTTTTTGATTCCCTCCACGAGTCCTATTTGCTAAATGGCCTTATAATTATTATGCAATTTCTTATTATCTATGTGGATTAACTAAGTGGTAAAAAGTACTTTCACATACAAAAATTACCCTTTACATACAATTATACCAAGACAATCAACAATCTAATTCATGTGAGCATTTTAAGTCGCCTTCACATAAACTCCAGGTGTTAAGTGCCTTATACTAGATTAATTATTTCATATATGGTATCAAAAGTCTATTATGATGCCCTAACTCCTAATGGTACTTCCCAAATACATGCATCTATTTAGAATATAGAATGACGAACATATAAGCATCTTTCTAACTTGTGCAAGATTGCATAGGATAATAAGTTATTATACACACTACCACTTTATGAGTTTCTAAAAAGGCTTTACCTAAAATAAAAGAGTCGGACAAGTGGTGCACGGTATACCACTTGTCAATAACTCTATAACGAATACGATTTTTTTTAAAATTCACCATTGGATTGAAATTTATATCATATATATCATCCATAAATATTTTAAAATAAATTGAAAATCATTTGATGTGTTATTGAGACACATCAAAATTAACGTTTGTGGATTTTTATTAAATACCGTTAATCTTGATGATCTCAATAACACATCAAATGATTTTTAATTTCTTTCAAATTTTGTATGGATGATCTATATGATATAAATATTCAATCCTACGATCGATTTTTTAAAATTCGTATTCGTTATACAGTTATTGAGTGCCCCACTTGTCCAACTATTTCATGTTAACATTAGGGGTTGGAATACGCCAGACCTGCCCACAGGGGCCTACGGTCTAGCCTATCTAGGCCCAAGTCAGGTCAGACCGTGTTTTTAAATAGAGTAAGTCAAAATACTTTTTTATAAGCATATTTAGCTAAATAGGACAAGCTACGAGCCAAATCAAAAGGCTATTAAGCCTACTAGGCTGACTTATTTAAATAAATATAAAAATATATTTATGACTTTTTTCATTTATTATTAAATGTTGAACTTTCAACTAAATTTTAATTCTACAATATTTACAATGAATTGATTTTTTGCATATATAAATGTATTATTATTATTATTATAAACTAGAACTAAAATATGATGTATATATATTGAAATTCTCTAAAGTATGATGTGAAATATCAAGAGAGTTTAATCTTATTAGTGAATTGATTGATTATTCACTTAAATAGAAATATAATTACTTATTTAAATATGTTTATATGAAATATGTTTTTAACAAGCTAACATGTCAGACTAAACTTTCCAAAGCTCAGGCCTCACCTAAAAATCAAGCTTATAATAAGCTACATACCATATTTAGATCTTTAATCTTTTAACAGACTAAACTCAGAATTGACAAAGTCTATCATAGTCTAACCTATTCCCACATCTAATTAGCTTTCACCTCCTAAAAATCTTATTTATGAGGCAATTAATTATTCTTTCCTTAAAATTGTTTTCTTTCTCTCCTCTATTCTCTCTCTCTCTCTCTCTCTCTCTCTCTCTCCATTAGCTACACTTTCTTTAAAAGTCACATCCCCTTAAACTTCACTAACACATATTACAACAAAAAATCTTTCCAAAACTATTAAAACATACTCCGCCTGAACAAACAGAAAAAATAAAATGTGTCATAAAAAAAAATCAACTATAGCATCTCACATTCATAGGCTAATTTTGTTTTATTAAGAGAATTTTAGATAAAAAAAAAATAGGATTTAAATTTTCTTGTGCATGATCTTCATTCTTCTTCATTTTCTTGGTGATTGTTGGTTGAAAGTAACTTTCTTTCTCATAAACCAGTGAATCAAATGTATTTGAGGATTTATTTTGGAAGAAAGAAAAACAAATGTAAAAGCATTTGACATAACAAATAAAATTAAATGTAGAAGAAAATATGAATGCAAAACAAAAAAAGTGAAATTAAGGTATTAATTTATTGTGGTATAGCAACCATATATATAAGTACAAATGGGTGGTTCTTTTTACTTGTCATATCTTCATAAAAAATTTTAAAATTGAAAAATAAATAGACAAAGAAAGTCTCAGAGGATAAAGTTGAAAAAGAAAGCTTTTCTATCGTGACTTTTAACTTTTCTTTCATGGACATACTATACTGTGTAATAGTTAATAGAGAAAAGAAAAAAAAAGACACATTAATACTACATTCGGTCTCATGTATAAGTAAATTTACAAAAAGTTTATCAATTAAGAAAACTCTTACACTCTTTGTAATTTTACTCCTATTTTTTTGCTTTAAAAACCGTTAAAAACACGATAATGTGAAAAAATTAGGGTATATTTGTAATAGTGACATTCAATGTAATAATTAGAGATGACTTTTGCTTATATTTAAAACTTTTAAAACAATTATGTTGCTTATATATGAGACCAGAGGGAATAAGATATTTAGAAACTAATAAAATAGTGTATATTTTAAAAAAAATTATAAGTAAAATGTGTATTAATATATCCTTATAATGTGCAATCTTGCACCGATTAGAAAAACTTATTTAATAGTTATAAAAAAAACTTATATAATAATGATTTTTTTTTATGGAATTTCAATTTTAGGCACTCTTTTTGCAAATACAAAAAATATAACAATAAACTCACTATTCAAGTAGTTGTTCTTCAAAAAAAGTAGTTGTTCTTCAATCCTGGCCAGTGAATTCTTTATTAATATATCAATGGTAAATGTCTAAATTAAATGGACTTGTCTATGTTAAATGTCAAAATTTAAACTTATAGTTTATAAGCTTGTAAGCATGTAGGTTCGTTATAGCTTATAAGCTCATAATAAAAATTAAAATTTTTTTTAATAGCAGTTTTTTTGTCATGAGATTATAACTTGTTTTTACTAAGTTAAAACTTATTTTGATAAACCAATACAATTAGCTTGAATTAGCTTATAGATTATAATATTCTTTCAATTTTACTCCTGTCATCATATATGGAAAAATTAATTATTAATTAATCATAACTTTTTTATGTCATTTTATATTGATAAGCTAATTCAACTGTTAATTTCACCAAACACTACAAATTCAATCACCTAGTATAATATTCTGAACAAAACTCAGATTTATCCGTGGGGGATAAATATGTTTTGATCCGACCCCTAGTCCACATCTCTGAGACATTGTCTGCTTTGAAGTTAACATGTCACAGTTTTGTCCTTTGTAGAAAAGGTGTCTCAATTGGATTGAGGAATGTGGCGTGTTGTATACAAACTATATTTATTATCGATTTCCAAGTGATGTGGGTCTGATAAGTGAGCCAGAACACGCGCCTTTAGTCGAGAGTATTAAGGGGCTGTCGACTCACGAGCATGTGTGAGTTCATTTTTCAAAGATGGTGTCGCTATTCTGAACAAAACTAAAATTTATCCGCGGGGGATAAATATGTTCCGATCCGACCTCAAGTCCACATCTCTGAGAAATATTATGCTTTAGGGTTAATCCATCACGGTTTTGTCTTTTGTAGAAAAGGAGTGTAGCTGCAAAAAAAACACTATAACGCCCAAGTGTGGATAAGCTTGAGGTGGACGTAGATGTTAGAATGAAGCATACGTTATGAGGTTGTGAAAGGTCTATTTGTAGGCCAATAGATGTGGTATTCGGCCGATGACATTTGGCTGGTCCGACCCAAAAGTCTTGTCTAGAACATATGTGTTTGGTTTTGCAGCGACAAAAAGTTATTTTGAGTGAATTGATTATGTAGAATTGATTCCCGATAAATGTGAGTTGAATGTAAAGTAATTTATTTTTGAATATATTTATGTAAAGGGGATTCAACAATAAATTTAAGGTTAAAATCAATTGTAGAATCCAAGAGCTACATATTGTAGATTGAAGTGGAATAAATTCTACAAGCAAAATCAAATCTCCTTTAAATCATCCAAACATATTTAAATCACTTCTACAACCTCTATAATCACTTTTGACCCTCTAAAATTGAAATCAAACCCATGTCTAGCTTATGTGGTATAAACTACCTTATAAGCTATAAGCTATAAGTTAATTCACTATAAGCTAACTTATCAATTATCCATTGGTTTTTGACAAACAGAGCTTAAATGGATTGACTTTGTTATCGATTGAAAACAAAATGGATTGACTTTGAATCTCAAAAGATAAAAAAAAAAAAAAAAAAGTAAAAGTAAAAGTAAAATAGTTATACTAATATATTCATTTTAAAATAAAAATGTCTGACTTTAAAAAACAATTAGATCTCATTTAATATTGGTTCGACTCTATATAAATAACTTCTATCAATAAAAATATTCATATCTCCTGACAAGAAATAATTAATTAAATAAAACCAAATATTTGTAAAATTAATATTTATTTTTGGTATGTGGTATTGTGTTTTTTAAAAACAAAATTTAAATAATATTTGTTAAAGAAAAAAATAGTAATATTGAAAAATGTTGAGAGTGGGATTTGAACCCACGCCCTTTCGGACCAGAACCTTAATCTGGCGCCTTAGACCAACTCGGCCATCTCAACATCTTTGTTTTTGAAACTAGTAACTAATATAATATAATAGACTTTTAATATTGTGCATAAATCATTCACGACATTATAGAACAATACAATTTTACAAAATTCACTATTTAAAAAGTTTATATCAAATGCTAGATCAAGTGGTGGATGTGGTTCGATCCAACGGTTCATTTAAATGCCTCAATCTCTCTACATCCGCTCTCGCACATCCACCTGATCCACATAAATGCCTAGATCTGACGGCTTGACCAAAGGTTCTCGCCGCTGTGAAAGTGCCATCACAAGTTCACCGGAGTCCGACGCTTCTAGTGGTACCCAAATAAATTTTGATAACATTCATTCTTTTGTAAGCTAATGGTCGTATATCAGGTCAACAATTTGACCTAAGTCATTATCCAGTCCTCTATCTTTCACCTTCATCACCTTCGTGTCATCCATGTTGCCAGCTACAAGGAACTCATTGTCCGGTGGTGATGTATATCCCACATTAACTATGACGGTGTGTCCAATGATGATGGCATTGATGTGTCGTCTATAACCTTGTGTTTATCTTTTATAGTCATCTGCATTTTGTGTTTCACTTTTCTCATATGTAGCTCCTTATTCATTATGGCCCTCACATTTGACTTTCATCATTGTTATTGTGGCTTTTTGCTCATCACTTTTTGCCTACTCCACCCATCCCCAAATTCTCAAAACTCAAAAATCACCAACCTCTGAGCTCAATTTAAGAAGCTTCTCTAATTCTTCTATTTGAAGGTGCATTCCAACAACGAGCATTGGCAAACCCTGAGAATTGTTGACTCAATAATTTTATCACGGTTTGAACAATCTTTTCAATCTCTGTAAACTCTAGCCTGAAATAGGAAAAAAACAAGAACACTAAACTATATTATTACATAACACTACAACAAATTTGACATATAGGCACGGAAAAAATCAGTTGGTAGAGTTCGAAAAACCGTGGGTATATGCCGAAAAACTTATACCAACCCCAGTTTTGTTCCGTGTACTTTATGTATGTTGTACCCACGGAATTTTCCGTGGCAATTGCCTATAGCTACGGCGTTTTCAGCCGTTGGACAATATCTAAGAGCTATACGCACGAACAATACCAACTATTGTAAATCACTTTACCCACGGATTTGTCCATTGGTATAGGTTTTTTTTTTTTTTTGCATTTTTACACATTGTACATACTTTCTAAATAATAATAATTTGCCAATATGCATCTTTTGTACACATCAAGTCATCTATAATTACAAACAAGAATTTCAATTATATTAAAAAATTAATAAATGTTACAGACATCTCAAACCAACAAAGTACATTATAATACCAACAATTTCACCTAGCTAAATTTCCCAAAATTGCATGAAATAACTTGGAGCAGAACAAAACTGGTACAAACTTGAAAGCAAAATGACAACCATTGTTTACTTCGAATCCATCACAAAATTACAACTCAAAAAAACTAACAACGACTTACACTGTTACTTTTAATCTCTCTATCTTCGTTGGTGTCTGGACTTAGAGAATCCATTGAGTCATCCTTCCAAGGCATATGACTTTATATCTCTTGCACCGATTGAGATGGTACAGAACTACATTGACTACGTTTATGGAACCTGAAAGGTGAATAGTCTTAATTAAATATTAAATTCAACGGAACACTCTTACACATGAATAAGCAAGGAGGCCTAAAAACTTAGCCACTTATACTTTATTTGCACATTAACACTCACAAAAACTTATTGGATATACTAGTAAAGTTGGAAATAGGAAAACTCTAACCTGTAAAGAAATCTCTGATACACAAACTAGATTAAAAGAACTTCAAGACATAAAAGATATGCAACCTTCTTCAATTAAGGTTCTTTGGTACATAAAATAGATTCTGCTCAACAGTTAGAAATTTGTCTTTTCTTCAACTCCCCTTTATCTACAAAGTCATATATAAAGACAGTGTTTTCAGTGTACACATTATATGCAAATAGTACCAATCATTGCATATAGAAAATGCAAGTATGTGTTAGTTTATCACCAATCAATACCCATACCTTACCCAATATTGATCATTTTCTCAATTTTATCACCACATCCATATGTCACGCCATGAAGAACTGCATGGAGAAAAACCAAATGAGCACCAATACAACAACAAAGGAATTGAAGGTAGACGACTCTAAAAAAATGTATATTAACCATTAACCAAGAGGGCTTCAGAGACACTTTCCGGATGAGACAGTGTTGCAAGTGGTGATCCCTGCATAATACAAGTAGTGTTAAGTTATAAAAATCTTTAGAAGAAAATCAAAAGTAACAACTGCGAAGAAGTTAATTATACCTCACGACAATGGTAATTTGGACCTAGAAGTTGTGTAGAATAAAATGTCACTATGTGGAGAGCTTGAGAAGCCTGCAATTAACAGCACAGAAGCCATATTTTAAGAATCAACTTTATATTGCCTACATATCCAATAGGTTATAAAATCAAACTGAAATATTAAAATGGTCATGAATTGAATCTGGTTACTACACTAAATTAAAAAAAGCAAGGAATGACTCTAAACTTAATAACAGTTCTATGATCAATACAGAGATCACTTCTCAAATCAAGCTTATTTATTAACTTATCTTCTGTGCTTTAACATGCTCAAATCATGAACAATTAAACTAATGACATTACTGTTATAGTTCATGCCATCACTTTAATAATCAACATTACTCTTTAATAATTCAATTTTTAATGCGCGAGTTTAAATAGTTTATATAAACACTTATAATTAAGAAAGATAGAACTCTGCACCATATTAGAACTGTGTAGATTATATTTTTGGTCTCGAATATGAAAGGATGGAAGGTCCACTGCAAATGCACAAAATTTGAATCATTAAGACTTCAATGAAAACTATTTAAATTAATGAAAACTATTTAAACTAATCAACATCTCATAAGCAAGAAGCATACTAAATAGGAAAGAATAAAAACACAAAAATGGACGCAACTTCAAAATTTCAATACTTTAAACCATTCTCATAAAAATCTAGCATTAGAGCTTCACAACCAAACAGAAATATTGCACGGCTTCAGTAACTAATTTTCACCATACTAACACTAAATATATCTCTACATAAAACATTTTGAGATTATTCTCTATCTAAATGGATTAATAATAAACCAATAGGATATGACCAATTCCACAAAACTGTAATGTGAGTTACAATCGTGGCAAAATGTTGCTAATCTACTGGACAAGATCATAAAGATTAATAATGGAGCAACCAAAATAAGAGCCTTCCTCAAAGAACATATCCAACTTCATCAATCAAAGGCAAAAATTCCATAAACACAACATAGAGAGAATACAACACACAAAGAAACAATCACAATAGTAGAATAGAAGAAACAATTTAATGATCCAGCAAAAAAAACAAACACAAGAAGGTGTATCTGAAAGAGAAACTCACAGAGAGAGTTTTGTAGTATTTGTGAGGAGAAAGCTTGGAAATCCTAAGATTAGAGAGCACCAGAGCAGAACAATTCAAAGAGAATTAAGTTATTGAGAATTGAAAAATAGAAATTGGATCCAAATTATTGAGAATTGAAATTCCAAAGCCGAATATTGATTGCGAGTAGAAACAAAAAAAAAGAGAATTAAGTTAGGGTTTAACAGAGAAGTTATCGATGCACGGTGTGTGTAGAATGAATTCGGTTGGAGGGCAGCGATTCCAGCATCGATTTGGCAGAGATTCCGGCAGCGAGGAACATCTCTCCATCGTCGACGAGTTCTAGCGGCGAGGAATTATGTTGAATCTCTAACACTATGGTCGAGAAAGAGTAGGAGAAGGAGGAGACTCATGCTAGGGTTCTTCACTTTTTGATTTGGGGAATTTGATGGAATAGATAGAGGAAGAAGGGTCGATGGCCATTGATGAAGATAAAGGAAGAAGGGTTGATCTTGGTCGAATACGATTTGAAGCTAATCAATTTTCTTTATTTTCTAATTTTCATTTTATTTTTTATTTTTGAAGCAAATCTATACCTGCAGTTAATAATTTTGTCGTGGGTATATGTCTCCTCTACCTACGGCAATTTTGTCTGTTACTAGAACCTTCCGTTGGTAAATAGCAAATTTCTTGTAGTGTAAGTTACAACTAGACTTGGCAAAATAACCCATTAAGATAAAATTCATCTATTGAAAAATTTTCCTCCCACCCCTACATTTAATCCTTCACCCCTACAAAATATTAAATATTCCAAGTTTACCCTTTTGCAAAAATTGTCCTCCCACCCCTACCTTTACACTTAAGTCATATACCGTACTTTGAGAAACACTGGTTTAGTGACAATGTTGCCCGTCACTATAAGTCAAATATGTTCAAAGTTAAGTCATATACCGTACTTTGAGAAAAAAAAATTCCGGTAAGAATATACAAACCGGAATATTATGAAAAATATTTCCGGTACATGTCAAAACAAGTTCTTTGCACATATTTTAGGCTTTAGGTGACAGTGTTTACTGTCACTACAAGTAAACATTCAAGAGCAACAATAGTTTGACAATTTTAATTTGTAAAGAAGGACAAAATAATCATGTTCAAATTTTATTTTGTTGTGCATAAAGAGGTCTTCCAGTTCAATGGATAAAGAGGACATAACTAATTTTGTTGTTTGATTTATAATGACGGGCAACATTGTCACTAAATGTTTTAGATCTTCGTGTTTGGTTCTTCTTACCGGAACACTAAAACAAGTTTGAGCTATATGTACCGGAATACTTTATTCAAGTGTTCCTGTTTAGATCATTTTACCGGAACACTTTTTCTTAAGTTTGGTTTATCACGTCTGTCACTAAAAGTCAAAAAGAGCTCATTTTGACAGGTACCGGAAATATATTTCATAGTATTCCGGTTTGTATATTCTTACCGGAAAATGTTTTCTCAAAGTCCAGTATATGACTTAATGTTCAAGGTATTTGACTTATAATAACAGACAAAACTGTCAATACATGTATTAAATCTATAGGCAAATGGGTGAACTTCACAAGTAAATGAAGTGTAAAATTTTTTTGGCAAAAGGATAAACTTGGAATATTTAATATTTTGTAGGGGTGAAGGATTAAATGTAGGAGTGGAAGGGCAATTTTTCTTATCTATCCATTAATTTATCCATCCAATCCATCCATAAGGAAAAAAATTGTAATTGGATTGGGTTGTATCCATCCACTAATTGATTGGATGAATTTAATCCATCCATCTTAATTTTAAATCCAATTGGATCATTAATTACTATTTATTATAAATACACTTTATTTTAAAAACTCAAATTGTTATGAATAAATATCTTTAGCGGAAGCTTTCGTGGATGTCCATCCATATGACTTAGTGGATGTCTTAGTGCATGATCTTCCACTTTCTTATGACTCCCACTAGTGAGTGGATCTTAATTATCTATGATTTTTCACTTCTCTATTTGTGTCTTATAAATTAGTGTAATGAAACACTTGTGAAGAGAATAATACAATCTCATTCTTTATCTTATTCTCCTCCATCTCTATACTTCAATTATTTCTCTTGTTTACATTAATTTTATAACATGTTATCAACACGAAGCTCTTTACCGACATTTCGACGGTGTTGTTCTTACTTTCTCTCGAAGTTTTTACGACGTAAAAATATGGGGTTTGCCTTTATGTTTACGCGCTAAAAGAACTAGGTAAGTGTCTTTAACTAATTCTTAATGAAATTCCATTTTACAGTATATGTATAAGTGAAGATATATTTGAGATAAAGAAACTAGTTACTGTATGATCAATTGTCTACTCATGCATCAATTCAATATCAATAATGATATATCACGTTACTGTATGATCCATTTCCATTTCCATCTTCTTCATTTTCTTCTTCTTGGAATATTATGATGCTTTATCACGTGAGATGAATAAAGATTTATATTTTATAGTAATGGATGATATTATATTATCTTATATATCAAAAAATATGCCACTCGAATAGGAAACTTAGTTATAATTTGTGTTGTGGAGCTATGGCAGTGTTTTGTTACTATTTGGATACAATTTGGTTTTTTAAATAATATTGTTTTTCTAATCATCCCTGTCTTATATGTTTTAGTGACTACTCTGCATAAAAATATATGTCAATTATATTTGATACGTGTGGTGTTTCATTGAGCATATAATTGAATTGTCTTGTTTCTTTTTATTTGAATGTCAATTGAATTGTGTAGTTGTTTAATTGTTTTGCTGTTGCAAGGTAGTTGGTATCTTGACTTAGTAATCACCTTTTGCACAATGAAAAACTTAAATAACATAATTTAAAACAGAGAGAAGGCAAAAGGTAAGTAAAATTGAATTGTTTTATTAATAGTCAACTAGTCCAATCCAATCCACCTAAAGATAAATTTGTTATTATTGATCGTTTATTGATTTGTGTCTTAATGCATTTGATACAAAATATTTGAATTGTGTTGTATAAGTCTTTCGTCACTGATGTTTTGTTTTCTTGACTATTTGAGACTAATACTTATTGTTGTTCCCTTAGTTGTCATGAATTTTGTTCAATTGCCAACAGAGAACTGTGACATGTTGCTTCTGCAGAAGAACATCAGTCAGAATATTCATGTGTGGTAATTATGCTCACAGTCCCTCATGATTATGATTGTTAATTACTTAGAGAACAAGAATCAAATACTCCAACGTTCAGTTGAAGTATATCTCTTAAGTAATGTTTGTTATGATGCGTTTTTTGTTTGAAGATTTAAAATCAAATATTCAAAAGTTTGTTACAAGATTATTAGCTCAACTAAACAAATAATAAACTATAAGATTATTTGTTTGCGCGCCTCAGAATTTTTGGAAAAGCTTGAAGAAGTTACAAACACAAATATTTTATCTTTTGTAGATAAAAGATTTATTCTCAACAAACTTTCCTATTATTTAGCTTGAATCTATCTCAGTTCAGAAACTAGCTTTTTATTTCTTTCTTGTCAAGCATTTGTTTGCTTTTAAGATTATGTATTTTGTCAAGTACTTTTCATATAATAAACATGCATGTTTTAGGAATCAATCTATTAGTATTCACCTCTTTTTCTTATTACTTGCAAACTTGGAGCGAGGATGATGAAAACGAATAACTGATCTTTGCTGATATATGCTTTCAATGGTGAAAAACCTAATTGATGATGTAAGGCATTGTTTCACTTTCTTTCATTATTTCATAAAATAAAAAAATTTGAATTGAGACGTTCTTGCACATGTTTTGTTGTTATCTGATTCTCCTAGTTTCTTGAGACATATCTTTTTTAGAAAGAAAAAAAAAACAAAAAACAAAAACAAGTAATTTTGGTTTGATACTTGATGTGGCACTTTAAGAGTATATAGGATGTTTTGCACTTTAGGCTATATTATGAAGGTCCAGTAATGATTCAATAAAATTGGTACTGTCTTAACACCTCAGACTCTTAGAAGTATGTAAGATCAATTTGAGTACTGATTTTGACGAAGACCTGAACATGAATTCTTAAGTAACCCTCAGTAGTTTATCTTAGCAGTCGGCACCATTTTGGGCACAAACTAAGTAGGAAATCGATGAACATAAGTGAATGATCCAGATTTGAAATTTTGCATACTTTGGTTAATGCACTTATTGAGTTAGATGACCCTCACTCGGTTGTTTAACCCAGCAGTTTTTGAAAAACCATAGTAAATATACCCATTTAGTAGTTGGTTCAGAGGAGTCTGGTTCTGAACTTGGTAGGGCGGGTTACTATCCTATCCCCCACAACTGCATTTGGAAGAGAAAGAGGGGTTTACCAAACTGATTTACCAGCTCCCCTCAATATATGATCATAATCACTAACATATTTTTCTACCATGAGTGTGTACAAGATAACGGGCTTAATGTGATTGCGCTTGAATGAAAAGGGTGAATAAAATTTAAGCAAAAGTTAGAGTCACATTAAATTACTTCAGATTTGTCTTCATATGATGAGAGTCTTTGACTGCATTATGTTGTTTTGTGTTATTACAGTACCCTTGGTATTGATGTTTATTACTTGATTTTATTTACTAGCCAGCAACCACGTATGATTAGAGTTGTCTGTCCTGTTTCAAACCTGCGACTAAAAAAGAGTTACTATTTTTGTGCTTAAAGACAAACAAATGTTCAAGTATGGAGAAATAAGATGACACAAATTTATATCATTTTCTGGCTTGATTTACATGAATCCTAATTGCATGTTATAATACTCAAAAGACCTAATTGAAGCTAGGTTCCCTTTGAAAGCATTCGGCAAATGTATTGTTAAGCTGACTCCTCCAGTTTGTTGAGTAATTAATAATTATCTCTCTACACATCATCATATGTGTTTCAAAAAAAAAAAACTTGCATGTTCAAAAGAAATGATTTTACTTGCAAATTAGTGCTTGACATTAAAGAAATTTGAACATTGGTCTGATCATGGACAAAGATGATTTGAAGACGCTCCTAGCTAACGGCAAGTCATCTATGGATTCTGCCAATCAGGGGAAAACAAGTTAAATGCCCTGCTTATCAAGAGTGAATTGGTTCAACAATTGGATACACTGCAAATATCAGTTGATCAGGGGCATATGCTTCATGGATTCAATTGCTTGGGTCAAACTATGTCAAGATTACATCTTCCTGAAAGTCACATGTGGTGAAATACGGCAGAACTGTGGTTGTTAATACAATGAATGGTAAAGAGTTTCCACTCTCAGTGCACGCTGTTGTAGTCAAAGAAAGCTGTTGTTCCTCTTTGGAAGCCTGTTTGAACACTCGTCCTGCAACAGAAACTTGCAAGGGTCCTCATCTCAATAATGCCAGAGTTACTCAGATTCTCGGTGCCGGGAAATTCAAATTCTCTTCAACAGAAACTCATAAATTCATGCATTCATGCATACATGCATTCACGCATACATGCACACAAACTCCTGCATATTATCAGATAATTCATGCGCATTAGTTTTGCATTTAGGCATCAGATATACATAATCATGCATTCATGAAGCACATGTTCAAAATTTTGTTTTAACAGGTTACGAACTTGGATCTCTCATTCAGTGAAAAAGGTTGATGTACCTAATTCTCCAACAAAACGGTTATTGAATCGCAATTTTTCAACAAGAAGGGTTGTTGAATCTTTTCCCCAGTGAACAGGTCAACAAAGTGTCATCCCCAAGCAGATCAGTCGTGCATCATATTCTCCATGAGAAAGGTTGAGGAATCGTTTCTTTCCCCAATGAGGTAGTTGATAATTGTTCATCTCCAGTAAGTCGGTTGGAACACCGCATTTTCAGTAAGTCGGTTGTTAAACCGTTTTCCCCAGTAAAGTTGACTTATGCACAACATCCCCAGCGAATGGATCAATAAGTCATTATCCCTAGTAAGCTGATCAGCATACAGCATCCTGAGTAAAGTTGGTACTCCGTACCTCAGCAAGTTGGTTTCCCAAACCATATCCTCAATGGAGTTTCCGCATCTACAACAAGGTGATTGATGAACCATGTTTCTCAACAAGACAGGTGTCGGACAATTGCCAAGAATAATGGCAGAATGTTCAACTTTCTTTCCCCAGCGAGTACTCTTTTTCAAGATACCTCAAACCTCAGCAGATTACTCCAGCAAATTTTCAGTGAGCTACGGTTCAGATTGTCAGTTCTCCAGATTGGATGGTGAATGATTCAAGTTAGTATCTCATCTCACAATTTTCCAGATAGGGCGGGAAATTCTCTAATCTCAAGGTGATTTTTCGGATTGGTCGAAAAGTTATCTCACATTTTTCCGGATAGGTTGAGAAATTCTTTTATCTCAAGGTGATTTTTCGGATTGGTCGGAAAGTTATTTCGCATTTTTCCGGATTGGTCAGAAGGTAAGCTTTTTCAAGGTTTTTCGGATTGGTCGATAAACCATTTCATATCATGGTTTTCCAGATTGGTTGGTAAGCTATGTTATCTCTTGATTTTCCGGATTGGTCGGAAGGTAAGCTTTTTCAAGGTTTTTCGGATTGGTCGATAAACCATTTCATATCATGGTTTTCCAGATTGGTTGGTAAGCTGTGTTATCTCTTGATTTTCCGGATTGGTCGGAAGGTTGTCTTTTTCAAGGTTTTTCGGATTGGTCGATAAACCATTTTATATCATGATTTTCCAGATTGGTTGGTAAGCTGTGTTATCTCTTGATTTTCCGGATTGGTCGGAAAGTTGTCCTTTTCATGGTTCTTCAGATTGGTCAAGAAAATATTTCAAATCATTGTTTGCTAGTTTGGTTGGTAAGCTATATTATCTCATGATTTCTACGGTCTACGCACCCGGTGGAGTGGTGACGATCAGTTTTGGAGTTCAGGTACCCTGAGGGGGAAGACTTCGTTTTTCTTTTATGGTCGACACACCAGTAAAGTGGTAACGACCAGTTTTGGAGTTCAGGTACCCTGAGGGGAGAAGACTTCATTTTTCTTTTATGGTCGATACACCCATAGGGAGGGTAATGATAAGTTTTTTGAGTTAATGCGCCCATAGGGAGGGAGACAACTTAGTTTTCTTTTATGGTCTATACACCCATAGGGAGGGTAACGATTTAGAATCCTTGCGTTTTTCTGATCGAAATGGTATATTCACTTTTGAATTTTGGTGACCGGAAGAGTTGCCGGTGAGGTTCCCGTTTCCGGCCACCCCCCATTACCGTCGCTGTTCTGTTTAACTTTGGTGAAGAAGAAGAAGAGAATGGGATGACACGGGGCAGCGCGCGAGTGGCTGGCAGCCTTCTCGCGCGCGCCCCCCACTTGCTCAGCGCACCCCCCAGCTGGGTGAGGGTTGGACCGGGTTGACCCAGTTCACCCGGATCCGACCCATTTTGATTTGTGAGACAGATTGGGCCTAAACTGTTTTTGGGCCCGGTTCTGTTTTTTGTTTGTTTTTTTTTTAATTAATTATTCACACCCCCTATTTTGTTAATGGATTAAAAAGGTAATTAGTCTCTGACGCATGACTTGTCTCTGTCTCAACTTTCCTTTGACTTTTTACTTTGACTTTTAGGTTGACTTTTCTTTGACTTTTTACGTTGACTTCTTAGTTTGACTTATTGGTTGACTTCTTATAGTTGACTTTCCATATTCGACTGAATTGTGCTAAATACATGTAATTGATTGATGAGACTTATTTCTCTTTGTCCCATACATGATTAGTTGTTTATATGCTCATATCTGATGCATTTTTTATTTGTTCAGTATCATCGATTATATGTCATTTGCATTCATGCATTTGCATTTCTCTCTTCTTCTACCTTTCTTTTTCTTTTTCTTTTCTGAAACTTGAAAATGACTTTTCTCAAAATAATTAAAAAAATAATAATGATTCGTTAATTAAGGTGAAAAAGGGGGAGTCTGACGTACGTCTTTCTCGGCCTGAATAGTGCAGTCTCTGACGTACATCTCGTGACGGTGTACTATTCTCATCTTAATCAATGAATATTTATTTAAAATTAAGGTGAAAAAGGGGGAGTCTGACGTACATCTTTCTCGGCTCGAATAGTGCAGTCTCTGACGTACGTCTCGTGACGGTGCACTATTCTCATCTTAATTAAGGTTTTTTACCAAACTTGACTGGTAAAAGGGGGAGTCTGACGTACATCTTTCTCGGCCAGGATGAGCCCGACCCCTGATGTACATCTGGTGGTGGCGTGCAATCCCCATTCACTAAACACTTCTAAAAAACTATAAAAACAACTCAACTCACTTCAAATTCATTTTCCTGCCTTCCGTGTAATCAACTCTTTTTCAACTTCCCTTGTACAGTCAAAAATCTTTTTAACTGTTTTCCTAAATGGATGGTGTTTTATCCATTCCCCTGATTCTGACAAACGCTTAAACCTCAGTTGAGTATACAAACAATACTGTTGTCTCAGTGGAATGCGAATTAAGCATCCTTCACTAAAAACAATCAACAAACAAAACCTTTTTCAGGAAGAACTACGTGAGCTTTGACTTCCTCATTGTACTTGGGGGATACGTAGGAGTGAGCACCTCTCTCGTCAAGCCAAATAAGAAAAAACTCTTTTTTTCCCTTCTCAGTTTAATATGCGGTAATTTAATTCTTTTCATGCGGTTATCTCTATTTATGCAAACCAAAATTCCTCAAATGGTTCCCGTTGAGTACAACGGATATGAGGGGGTGTTAACGTCTTCCCCTCATGTAACCAACTCCCGAACCCAATCTTTTTAAGGTTTTATCATTATTTTCCTTTCCCCTCACGGGAAAAATAAAGTATGGTGGCGGCTTCATTGTTTACATTTGTGCATTGCTTTTCATCATTGCATATCTGTATATTTTTTTGCGCCGGGTACTACACTATGTCAAGATCATATCTTCATGAAAGGTTACATGTTGTGAAATATGGCGGAACCTTGGTTGTCAAATACCATGGATTGTAAATAGTTTCCAGTCTTAGTGCACGTTGCTGTAGTCAACAAATACATTGCCTAAGTGTAAAAGGTCAACCAGTCACGCTCTTCGAGCGATTCTTTCAAAGATTTATCAGACTGATGCAATAATCTAAAAGCAAGGGGCAAGTCATCTCTGTCTTCTCAAGTTATTCATCAACAGCAAAAATGTTTTCTCTAAAAAGGTGCCAGTAGTTGTCTCAAGGCAGTTTCCTATACACCAGTGAAATCTCAGGAATGGTATCTCCAGCAGAGTTTGGATTCAGTTCTTGATTAATGTTAGGTTGTTCCATCCAGAAATGGACACATCCTCAGTGAGGTCCATGCAGTTATTCTACCTTCAACAGAATTTTGATTCATGTTATTAACTGATATGGGGTTTTCTTCCAAGAAAAGGGTACACCTCCAATGAAAGTTGACAATGTTGTCTTGAGTACAACCAAGTTTGAATACAGATCGTTCGGTTAAAACGGTCATTTTCTAGAGAAGTTGCTCCTTCCCCAAGAAGAGGTTATCTTGCTTCATCTACAATAACATATACACCTTGTTGAGATACTTTGAGTTGTACTACGACGTTGGCTTGTGTTCCAGTCTCGTTCGTCCTGTCTGTTTTGTCAGCATATACTCATAACTCACATACATACATACATACATTCATACATGTCATTTACAAGTGTCATAAACATTTACATCATTCATACATTGTTACATCATATACAGATTTCTGTCTCTTTTGTCTTGTCTGTGTCTACAAAATAAAGTCGGGATGGGCTTGTTGTTCTCTCCAATTAGAGTGTCAGCTTAGGCAGATAAGTGTACACCTCTTGTTTCAAATTTCTCCACTAGACTCTTCTCTTGTGGAAGATGGTTGTTTCGGTTTTTCCTACAACAAAAAGGAAAATTTCTAGTTGAATTTACTCTTCAATTGGACACAAAGTCTTGTTTCACAGTTTCCCTCCGGTTTGTTCCCGGAATGGACATCCTTTCAAAACAAAAAGTGACAAGTTTCTACACAGGAAGCTTGTATTTTACCAAATACACTTTACAATTCATCAGGTGGTTTTATCCCTAGTGAATCTTATCAAGAAACTTTACACAAAAGATCACACAAGTCTTTTTCTCTACAAACATATACACTTTTACAATCTAACCTACCCGCGTCTCTTTTGAAGTTCCCAGTAGAGTTATTGATCCTCAAAGATGAGTATTACCTTTCATACACTATCATAATACGGTAGTTGGTAATATATATCATTGTCTTTTATACACCGTCACTCTGTTGGATGGTAGGCAGTGTCTCTCATCTTTTCATATTACCTTTTATACACTATCAATATACGGTAGTTGGTAATATCTGGTCATTGTCTTTTATACACCGTCACTCTGTTGGATGGTAGGCAGGGTCTCTCATCTTTTCATATTACCTTTTATACACTATCATTATACGGTAGTTGGTAATATCTAGTCATTATCTTGACTTGCTATCACTTTTTTTGATATATAATAGATGATGTCTATCTTTTCGGATTGCCTTGGCATACTGCCATTCACATGGTAGGAGGTAATTCCTTGTTTCATTATCTTAACTTTCTGTCATTCTGATGGACAGTAGATAATGTTTTATCTTTGCATATTACTTTGACACACTATCATTGCATGATAGTAAGTAATATCTAGTCATTGTCTTGACTTGCTATCAATTTGTTTGATAGTAGATGATGTCTATCTTTTCGGATTGCCTTGGCATACTGCCGTTCACATCGTAGGAGGTAATTCCTTGTTTCATTATCTTGACTTGCTGTCATTCTGTTGGACAGTAGATAATGTTTCATCTTTCCATATTACTTTGACACACTATCCTTTGCATGATAGTAAGTAATATCTAGTCATTGTCTTGACTTGCTATCACTTTTTTTGATAGTAGATGATGTCTATCTTTTCGGATTGCATTGGCATACTACCGTTCACATGGTAGGAGGTAATTCCTTGTTTCATTATCTCGACTTGCTGTCATTCTGTTGGACAGTAGATAATGTTTCATCTTTGCATATTACTTTGACACACTATCGTTTGCATGATAGTAAGTAATATTTGGTATCTTTATCTTGACACACTATCACTTTGTTGGATAGTAGTTGATACCATGTCTCTTTAATTTACCTTGACTCGTTGTCATTTATATGATGGTAGGTAATACAGAAACATTGTCTCTTTTCTACAATTCGTCTCTCTGTAAGGCGGTGGACAATGTTCTTGTTCCCTGAAGGTATTGTCTTCTTTCTACAATCCGTCTCTTTGTAAGGCGGTGGACAATATTCTTAACATTGTCTTTTTTCTACAACCCGTCTCTGTAAGGCGATGAACAATGTTCTTGTTACCTGTAGATATTGTCTTCTTTATACAATCCGTCTTTTTGTAAGGCGGTGGACAATATTCCTGATGTTCTCTTTTTTCTACAATCCGTCTCTGTGTATGGCGGTGGACAATGTTTTGGTTTTTGTATGGGCTTTGTCTTTTTTCTACAATCCGTCTGTTTGTAAGGCGGTGGACAATGTTCCTGTTCTCGTGTAGGTTTTGTCTTCTTTCTACAATCTGTCTCTTTGTAAGGCGGTGGACAATGGTCTTGCATTTCTTCCCCAGTGTTTTACTCTGTTCCCCAGTGGAGTTCGTTCTCTAATTAGACTCAGAATATATCTTGTTATCTTTTCCAGTCGGTCCATATTTTGTTCTCCCCCTGTGGAGTCTCAACTGTGCTTTTCCTTAGTTTATCACCCATAACATTTCATACAAAATTAAAAAAAAATCATCTGCATTTTTGCATTCATATTTGCATCATAAGCATTGTTAGAGGATTTTAGGTCCAAAAATGGTGCACGTTTTATATTTAAGTCTCTGATGGTTGGTGAATGTGATACGCAAGTATACGCAGTCAATCATAGCAAGTAATAATTGAAAAGAGTGTCGAACCCACAGGGAATAGAATAAGGGTTATACATTCCAAGTTCAAATAAAGTGTTTAGTCTATTGTAATGGTAACAAAACATATTTGGTTTTTAACACAATAAATAAAATAGCAGTTAAGTAAGTTGATGATTGAAAATGATAATAAAAGGGTAGCTGAGATTAAGATCCATTTAACACATGAACGAAGCATAGTGAATGATAACTACTGTCGTGCCATCTGTGAGCAAGCTTGCCTTGTGGTGTATGTCTACAACGTTAGATATTAAAATGGGGTATAATGAACTGGCTCTGTCGAGGTTACTATTAATCCCATTAGAGTTCAGAAAAGCTCGTGCTTGATCCCATTAAGGCCCTTAACTTATCCATAAGAAAAGGTAGGGATTACATGTCTGCTCCCACTTAACCTTATTAACTTTATTATTTCCATTAACATGCTAGATGTCTCTACACATGCAACTTGTATTTAAATCTAAGTTGATCAGTCAAAGAAATAAATGTATTTTCTTAAAAACATAAAGTTAAAGATGACACAAGAACAATCATTCATTCACATAAATACTTCATTCATTATATTAAACTTCACATAATCTCAACTACAAAGAGTTTAGCTCAGAATGAGCATAGAAACAACAACAATAATAACAAGTAAAGTAGTGATACCCATTACAATGCAATAGATACTCCTACAGACACTATCGTGCCTCTCGTTATCACCGGTCGCCTCCTGCGACAGAATAGCTCTTCAAACGGCGCATCAACTCTTCTTGTTCTCAGATCTATTCTCTAAGTTTCAAGCATACATTTTTAAGTTTAGGAACGTGTATTTATAGGACAATCCTTCTTGGATCGGGTGCAACCTTAATTGTGACTACTAGGCCCAAGGAATAAAGGATATTCCATTTGCAAGGACCACTTAATCATAGTACAATCATTTGTGATGCTGACCGCTGGCAAGCCAGCCAGTCATCCTTATCCTTCAAAGATGTCTTTCACAATGTTCTAGCACATTCCCAGTTTTGTCTTCTAGCAGCGCTTGACTTGTTGACTTGTACGGAACTCAATGTCTTGACAGTCATTATCAGTAGATGCCTTTTGATGACGATCCAGAACCAAATAACATGCCTTGACATAAGTTGCCTCTAAACTAACTCTTTTTCATTAAAATTACATAATTATTCCTACTACATAATTCTAGACTCAAAACTAAATAAACTAATGAAATTGCATTAAAACATGGTTTGATCACCATATTGGCAGGAAATAACTCATGAATAAAGGCCTAAATAACACACAAATAATGTGTCATCACACCCCCAAACTTGAATCATTGCCTGTCCTCAGGTAATGCGTAGAAAGCAAAGACTGTGTTCAGTTACTCATAATATTGACATGTAAACAACACATTTAAGCAATAAGACTCAGACCCTAAGACTGTTTTCAAAAATTGGCACAATTCTCATAAAATCAACCTTCAATGATGACCATGCTTGTGTGTGTGAACTGTTTAGCACTGCCAACCAGATTAATGACTATATCCCACTCTTAAACTACTCATTCTACAGGCTAAGCTATCCTCTTTTTCCTATAATTTTGAATTTACTTGGAGTTTCAGCAAAGGGGGGACTGTTTCTTTTCAAGAGTGACCAAAGCATTTTGATTATAGCCAAGGAGAACTGATTGGTAGCTTTTTCATTATCATTCATTTAGGAATACTCCATCCTTTCACTGACTAGATCCTATTTGTAATAGGTCTAACTTGCTAATAAGAGTAAAGCGCCCTACTAGCTTCTCTCTTAGAGACTTATTCATTAATTTCATTTTTTTTAGCTAACCAACAACCTCCTATTAGGAATTATAGTAGCAATGATCACCAATTCAATACTCTAGTCCTTTCCCCCAAACTTAGTTCTAGCCATATTCTCCATTATATTCATTTTTAGAAAACTTAGAGTAGAGAATGTGTATTTAAAAGACTTATATAGCCACTCTTAAGTTTGACAGTATTCAACAGTGTGTATTAAGGTGCAGAGATCATCAAATCAAGCATCAAACATAAGAATTTCCAAACATTTCCAAACAAACCTATGGTCATGCATCTTACACTTTAACCTCAGTTATGGCATGTCAATAAAATGCTTATCAGAACACATTAAAAGCAATCTATTTCAAAACATTTTCAAAATTTTTTATTTGATGTTACCTCTCCCCCAAACTTAAACTAAACAGTGACCTCACTGTTGACACATGGGAAAGGCAACGACTGACTCATCAAAAAGTTTTCAAAAACAGAACAGAAAATAAAAACCTAAGCTAGACTCGATCCTAAAGGCAAAGTGTGTCAAGACATACCATCAGGCCTTGAACCTCTTGCTTCTCCTCAGAGCAGAGTCAGCTTCTTTCTTTGTTCTCTTCTTTTCCTCTTTTTTGTCTTTCTTCTTCATCGGTCTCCTCTTCTGATGGTTGATTTGGCTCAGGAACAGCTTCCTCAGGCTTATCAGCAGTTGCAAGTGGTGCATCTTTTTTCTTGTTGTTCTTTTTCTTTTTGCAATAGGAGTGGTCAAGATTTGATCCAGCTCCTCAGATGCAGCCTTATCCTTCATAGCCAAATGTCCTTGTGGAGGTGCATTATCAGGTTCATGCCCTTCCTCCACTCCCAGAGTACCCTCCTGCTCAGGGGTATGCTTTGCAGCATCTGCACCCTTCAAAGGCGTGCCAGTACTTTTCTCTAGGTTTAGGTCTTGTCTGTCTTACCCAATCTCTTCCTCTTCACTATTCTTTTCTTTAGACCAGTTGATTTCTTTCTCATAGGCGTCAGAATTTGCATCCCCCTCAATGTAGTCACTGTCAGCCCTCTCATAGTACTCATCTTCCTCATCTTCTAAAGCTACATCCTGGTTCTCACCAATTTGTGGTGAGGCAGGAGTTTTCTCCATTGATTCAGCATGGGCTTCCTTATCTTCCACTACCACCTCAGCTGGTAGCTTCTTCATCTTTTTCTTCTTTTGCTGCTTGCTGGAGCTCTCAGGCACGTCAGTGGTTTCCTTTTCTTTAGGCAAGTCCAGATTGAACTCACCAAAGATCTCCACTGGGAATGTAGGTGCTCTCATATAGTCAAAGTTTGGAAAATGGAGGGACAAGTTGCTGATGTACCAAGCATGGGTATCAGCGCTCCACAACCAAAACCTCTGCATATCCCTTCTCAATTCGGATAGCAGGTCTTTTTCTCTAGAAGCACTAGCGCAAGGTGCACTAGGCTTAGCAACTGGTAACTCCTGACTTGCCTTTCTTCCAGTGTTTCCCTTGATCAGCGTTCTAATAGCGTTGGCGTCAAACCCAGCCACAGGCTTCTTCACTTCATCTCCCATCCTATGGGGAACCACTTACTTCTTGCATAGAGCAGTAATGAGACAAGGGAAGTATAACATACCTTCCCTACTTGAACACTTATGGATCTCATCAGATATGATCCTCCCAACGTTGATTGGCTGCTTCTCAAAGATGCAGTGCAGCAGGATTAGTCTTGATTTACTCACAGTGTCATTGTGAGTTGTTGGGATGATGTTGTGCTTCAAAAATTGGTACCAAACCTTTGGTACAGGCTTCAGGTTCATCCTCTGAACAGTCTTCTCATTCTCACCTACTCCTAGATTCCATTCAGTTCCAGGAATAGTGAGACTTAGCATGATCTCTTCCAGTCGTTCTTCATCAATGGTGTCAAGGATAGCAGAATATGCATCCTCTGATACGTCAATGCCATAGAAACAGTTAATGTTCGCCTCTGAATAGAGGATTGCTTTTCCTCGCACCATAACTTCTCTTCTCTTCTGGTGAATGTTCGTAAGGTTGGAATAGAACTCCTTCACCAGTTGAGTGTTGTAACTTGAGGGGTGTGCAGCAAACTTCTGCCACTTGAGAGAATGGATGATCATCTTAAGGTCTTCACGTATCTCTAAACGCTCAAAGTCAGCGTTGAAGATGAATCCACGTTCAGTATGGATTTGCTTGGAGTTGAAAACTTCATAGCGTTCAGCAGCGTCGCTATTCACAAAAATATCATAATCTTCTTCGTCTTCAGACATGGCAGCAGTTATCACTTGCCTCTTTCCAGTTGACATGATTGCGTGATAAGGATTGATGAAACGGTGGGGTGTTTTGAAAGGTAAGGGTTTGTAGAATTTGTTTGCAGAAAGTAGAGAGAGTAGTAGGTTTAGAAAGTTTGTTTGTAAAGGGGTTTTATGAGTGATAAGGGTTGGTTTATATAGAAGGTAATGGGTGGTTATATTTTTGGTACGGATATTGATGGAAAAGATATGGAAAAGTTTTATGGACGTTGGGATAATGATGAATGATGGCGGATGATGTGGGTTTAACCGTTGGAAAATCGGTTTACACGCTAAATCAACGCAACGGCTAGTTCAGCGCGTGATATCACTTTGTCTGCCAAATGCCACGTGGTAACGTCTGATAACTACTGGCTCATCATTCCAGCTTCCTGTTGATAACCTCTGGCATGCCTCTTCCTTTGGACTTAGTTAAGTCCACATTTACTTCATAATCTCCTTTCATTGGTTCACTGGTTGGCATAGAGCTTAAGAATGGTGCCAGTCACCGTATCTGTCATCACTCAGCCAACTAGACAAAGGCAACTAGAGATAACTAGTGCCTTGCCTCCTAACAGCAATCTATTTTCACACATTACCTGAAATTAACACAACTAAAAACAACAAAAATTTATTAGAATGCTGGGTTGCCTCCCAGCAAACGTGCTGGGTTGCCTCCCAGCAAGCGCTTGGTTTCAGAAAGTCCTCAGTCTGACTTGTAAAATCATGATTAAGAATCATCAAGGGTGGTGGTGACTCTCTTCCTTGAGTCATCACCCCAATAGCTTTTAACTCTCTGACCATTTTCTTTAAATTCTTTACCACTTGTTTCATCAAGAAGGTCAACAGCACCATAAGGATAAATTTTCAAAAGTTTGAATGGTCCTGATCATCTTGATTTTAGTTTACCAGGAAACAACTTAAGCCTAGAGTTGTAGAGCATCACATACTAACCCTCTACCAACTCTCTCTTTTGAATCTTTTTGTCATGTCAGGCTTTAGTTCTTTCCTTGTACATTTCAACATCTTCATAAGAAAACAACCTATGTTCCTCCAACTCAGACAGTTGCAAAAGTCTTGCCTTACTAGAAGCTTTAAAATCAAAATTAAGTTTCTTAGTAGCCCAAAAGGCTTTGCATTGAAACTCTATTGGTAAGTGGCAAGCCTTTCCAAAAACTAATCTAAATGGGGACATTCCCAAAGGTGTTTTAAAAGCAGTTCTGTAGGCCCACAGAGCATCATCTAACAGTTTTGACCAATCTTTTCTTGATGGATTAACCATCTTTTCTAAAATTCTTTTAATTTCTCTGTTAGACAACTCTACCTGCCCACTTGTCTGTGGATGATAAGCAGTGGCAATCCACAAAAATTTTGTTACAAAAATGTGAGCCTTCATCACTGATGATTGCTCTAGGAGTGCCAAATCTAGTGAAGATATTTTTCTTTAAAAATTTAGTCACCACTCTTGCATCATTGGTGGGGCTTGCAATTGGCTCCACCCACTTGGACACATAGTCCACAGCAACTAATATATATAGATTACCAAAAGACTGAGGAAATGGTCCCATGAAATCAATACCCCAAACATCAAATAATTCAATTTCCAAAATGTTTGTAAGAGGCATCTCTTGTCTTTTGGACACATTTCCACTTCTTTGGCATCTATCACAGTGCTTCACAAAATTATATGAATCTTTGAACAAAGATAGCCAATAATAGCCACATTGAAGCACCTTGGCCGCAGTCCTTTCACTTGCATAATGTCCACCATAAGGTGAAGCATGGCAATGTGATAAGATCTGTCTTGCCTCTTCCTCTGCCACACATTTTCTCATTATCTGATCAACACATTTTTTGTATAAAAAAGGGTTCATCCTGTAGTACCCGGCGCAAAAAATATACAAATATGCAATGATGAAATGCAATGCACAAATGTAAACAATGAAGCCGCCACCATACTTTATTTATCCCGTGAGGGGAAAGGAAAATAATGATAAAACCTTGAAAAGATAGGGTTCGGGAGTTGGTTACATGAGGGGAAGACGTTAACAACCCCTCATATCCGTTGTACTCAACAGGAACCATTTGAGGAATTGGTTTGCATAAACAGAGATAACTGCATAAAAAGAATTAAATTACCGCACATTGAACAGAAAAGGGAAAAAAAGAGTTTTTTATTATTTGGCTTGACGAGAGAGGCTCTCGCTCCTACGTATCCCCGAAGTACAATGAGGAACTCAAAGCTCACGTAGTTCTTCCTGAAAAAAGGTTTTGTGTGTTGGTTGCTTTTAGTGAACGATGCTTAGATCGCATTCCACTGATACAACAGTATTGCTTGTATACTCAACTGAGGTTTAAGCGTTTGTTTGAATCAGGGGAATAGATAAAGCGTCATCCGTTTAAGAAAAAAAGAAGTTGAAAAAGATTTGACTGCGCAAGAGCAGTTGAAAAGAGTTGACTGCACGGAGGCCGGAAAAAAAAAATTGAAGTGAGTTGAATTGTTTTTTAGAGATTTTTTGAGATTGTTCAGTTGAATGAGAATTGAACACCTTCCGGTCATACGTCACAGACTGTTCAATTCAAGCCGAACGGGACATACGTCACATTCCCTCCTTTTCATTCAAATAATTTAAGTTAGTTAATTAAAGTGAGAATAGTCCACCATCCGGGACATACGTCACAGACTGTCCTATCCGAACCAAGCGGACATACGTCACGCTCCCTCTTTTTCACCTTAATTAACTAACTGAGACTCATCAATTAAAATGAGAGTAGTCCACCATCCGGGACATACGTCACAGACTGTCCTACCCGAGCCGAGCGGATATACGTCACGCTCCCTCTTTTTCACCTTAATTAACTAATTGAGACTCATCAATTAAAATGAGAGTAGTCCACCATCCGGGACATACGGCACAGACTGTCCTACCCGAGTCGAGCGGGACATACGTCACACTCCCTCTTTTCATTTTAATTAACTCATCAGTTTTAGTTTTATTTGAGAAGAGAAAAAAGAAAGAAACCAAGTCCAGAGAGTTTACAATTCAACATTCAGACAGTTAAATAACCGAGAAATAATAAAAACATAGTATGAATGATAAATAAATTTATCGACTGATAAATAAATTTATCGAAGGATAAACAATTTACCGAAAGATAAATAAATTTATCGAAGGATAAACAATTTATCGTAGGATAAATAAATTTATCGAATGATAAATAAATTCATCGTTGATAAATAAATTCATTGTTGAACAAGGAGGGTGCAAACCTGAAAACTAATGTAGCAGAAAGTAAAACAGATCCACTTAATTAGGCCCAAAGCCCAAGTTCCAGCAAAGGGGGTGTAAAAAGCTGAAGCATATATGTGAACAGCAAGCCTAGATTCAACACACTCCCTGAACCGGACCAGACCGAACCGGTTCAAATCTCAACTGAACCGGTCCCGGTTTAGTACAAACAAACACAAAAAAAAACAAGTGCCAATCACGGAGCGACACGTGGCGGAGAAGAAGTTGTCTTCAACCTCACAAAGAAAACTCCATGAAAGCACACGCGAGCTCCAATTCAAACAACACGATGTACAATCGGTCACCGAATCGCACAAGTGAGCACTCTATCTCATAGTATTCTTCGCGTAGATTCCAAATCCATCATTAGTTTTCTGAATCGGTGTCTCAAAACGAAGAAATCGACCACGCAAAAAATGGGTTGAAAATGTGAAAATGGATTTAACGCATATTTAAACGCAAAAGATGAATGGAAAAGGTTCTAAACAGACTCAGGGATACGAATCCAACACCAACTACCTTCGATTGTGCTCGATTTGGCCGGAAATAAGATTTGGTTACCGGAGCAGTTTCGGCTTCGTTTTTAATGGCTTTCCGATCACTTTTTGAGGATTTTGACTTCGGATTTGGATTCAAAAGGGTCGAAACCTTAGGGAACAAGTATTTGATTGTTGATTTTGGTGGATTTTTGGGGTGGCCGGAAGTGGTGGTTCCTCGCCGGAAAACGGAATTCCGGCGCGGTGGTTGTGGTGTCTGGTGGTGGCTGCGTTTTTGGGGAAATGTGTCCTCCTGATTGAGTGTGATTATTTTAGTATTTATAGAGAAATATTAGGTTAAGTGGCATGTGTGGTAATATTGGTGTAATTTTGGGTTAAGGAGAGATTAATACAAAAATGATAATGAAAATGATTAAGTGGTTGAGATGATGATGTGGCATAATGTGATTGGCTATTGGAATAAGATATTCGTGATGAAAAATAATAAAATGTTTTATTGATAAAAAATAAAATATTTTTGATATTTTTAAAATTAAAATGCGATGAAATTAAAAATGAACGAATGAAAATGAAATGAAACATATTTTTTGTGATTTTATGCAAAATTAATGAAACACGCGAAAATATTATTTTTTAAACTATTTTTGGATATTTCTTATAAAAATAAGAAACAAATTTCAAAATAGAATATTTATTTACAAAAACGGAAAATTAGGGTATTACACATCCCAAAAATAATATTTTATTTGAGACAAAAATCTTTTCTTTTGTTGAAAATTAAAATCAGGGGATTAGTGCTTTCCAACCAGATAATTTACAATGTCAGCATACCAAGGTGTCTTATCAGTAGTTATCATTAGGAGTTGTTCATCAGGGAATTGCTCTTTAATTACATACCTGTCAGAGCTTTGCACTTCTTCAGGTAGTCTAGACAAATGATCAGCAACCTGATTTTCAACACCCTTCTTGTCTCTAATCTCTAGATCAAATTCTTGCAGCAGCAATACCCATCTGATAAGCCTTGGTTTAGCATCCTTCTTCGTGAGTAGATACTTGATAGCTGAATGATCTGTGTACACCACCACCTTTGTACCAATAAGATATGATCTGAATTTGTCAAAGGTATACACAACTGCCAAAAACTCCTTCTCTGTAGTAGTGTAGTTCAGCTGAATTTCTGTCAATGTTCTGCTGGTGTAGTAGATAGAATGGAAAGCTTTGTCATGCCTCTGACACAACACAGCTCCAATGGCAAAGTCACTAGCATCACACATCAATTCAAATGGTTTTGTCCAATGTTTCAAAGGTGTTGTGATCAAAGCAGTCTTTAATGTTTCAAAGGCCTTGTGACATTCCTCAGAAATTTGAAATGGCACATCATGCTGTAGCAGTTGACATAAAGACTTTGTAATCTTGGAAAAATTCTTGATAAACCTTCTATAGAATCCAACATGTCCTAGAAAACTTCTGACTCCTTTTACATTTGTTGGTGGAGGCAACTTCTCAATCACTTCCACTTTAGCTTTATCCACTTCTAATCCCTTCTTAGAAATCCTATGACCCAATACAATTCCTTCTTTTACCATGAAGTGACACTTCTCCCAGTTCAGCACCATATTACTCTCTTCACACCTTGTCAAAACTAATTCCAAGTTGTCCAAGCATCCTTGAAATGACTCTCCAAAGACAGAAAAATCATCCATGAATACTTCCATAGCAGATTCAATCAAATCAGAGAATAATGCCATCATACATCTCTGAAAAGTAGTAGGGGCATTACATAATCCAAATGGCATCCTCCTAAAGGCAAAGGTACCATAGGGACATGTGAAAGTATTCTTCTTTTGATCTTCAAGAGCTATAGCTATCTGATTATAACCAGAATATCCATCAAGGAAGCAATAAAATTCCTTGCCTGTCAATCTATCCAACATCTGATCAATGAATGGCAAAGGAAAATGATCTTTCTTTGTGGCCTTGTTAAGCTTTCTATAGTCCATACATATCCTCCACCCTGTTACAGCTCTGGTGGGGATTAACTCATTCTTCTCATTGGCAACTACTGTCATGCCTCCCTTCTTAGGAACACATTGAACAGGACTAACCCACACACTATCAGAGATAGGATAAACAATACCAGCATCTAACCATTTGATTATCTCCTTCTTCACTACCTCCTTCATAATGGGGTTCAGTCTTCTTTGACATTCAACACTATTCTTAGCATTTTCTTCAAGTAAAATTATGTGCATACAAACAGTAGGACTTATACCTTTGATGTCTGCCATTTGCCAAGCTATGGCTCTCTTGTATCTTCTCAACAACAATATCAGGCTCTCCTCCTGCTTGTTAGTCAAATCAGCAGAAATGATAACAGGCAACTGCTGACTTGTCTCCATAAATGCATACTTCAAATGTGAAGGTAATTGTTTCAATTCTAAAGCAGGTGGATTCAAAACTGAAGGAATGTTATCCTTATTAGCATTAGGTGATATTTCCAATACTTCATATCTTCCAGCCCATTTGACAATGGACTTTTCCTTTGTAACTTCATCATCTACCAATTCCTTGTCTTCATGAGGAAAGGGAATCTTCTTCAAATGATCAGAATCTTTCATGAATTGCTTGTGTACCAGAGAATCCCAACTTTGTAGTTGTGATACAACCTCCAACTTCTCAGTAGGAAACTTCATAGCATTGAGAATGTTGAACTTGACTTCTTGGTTGTTAACTCTCATGGTCACTTCTCCTTTCTCAACATCAATCAATGTTCTTCCAGTAGCAAGGAATGGTCTTCCCAAAAGTATGGGAGTATCTTCATCAGCAGTGAAGTCCATAATGATAATATCAGCAGGGAAGACAAATTTGTCAACCCTAACCAGAACATCTTCAATCTTCCCTTGTGGGTAGCATATGCTTCTGTCAGCTAGTTGAAGAGTAATGGTTGTTGGTCTAGCAGCACCAATACCCAACTTGTTGAAAACAGATAAGGGCATTAGGTTAATGCTTGCTCCTAGGTCACATAGAGCTTGACCTACATGTACATCTCCAATGGTGCAGGGTATTGTAAAGATACCAGGATCTTTCAACTTTGGTGGTAACTTACCCTGAACCATTTGGCTACACTCTTGTGTAAGTGCCACAGTCTCGAACTCACCAATCCTCTTCCTCTTTGTTAGCACATCCTTCATGAACTTTGAGTAATTAGGCATCTGCTGAATTGCCTCTATGATTGGTATGTTGATATGCAGTTGCTTCATCATCTCAATGAATTTGTTGTACTATTGCTCTTCTTTAGCTTTTCTCAGCCTTTGAGGAAATGGAGGAGGTGGTCTCTCATTCATTAGCTTTTGAACATCAATAGGACAAGGATCTGGAGGTAATGTCATATCAATGTCAGCCATAGTTTTCTCAAGTCTCGCCTTCTTCTGTGGTACTTCAGTCTTCTGTTTGGTTGTAACTTCAAGAGGTAACTTCTGGCTTGCCTGTTGAATATCGTCATTCACAGGTGCAGAGGCAACTTGTGTCTTGCCTTCTGTAGCCAGTTCAGGCATCTTGGGGCCTTCATCTTGGGAAGTAGAAGCAGGGGTCTCAGTGGCACTCGGTAGTGAACCACTAGCTCTTGAAGTTAAGGCAGTTGCAATCTGCCACATTTGTGTTTCTAAATTCTTGATACTAACCCCTTGGGCAGTAATCTGATTCTTTGTCTCAGCAGCAAAATTCTTGGTTTCTTGCATGAAAGCTTTGAGAATGCCTTCCAATTGATTAGTGTTGGCAACTGGAGGCGTCGCCTTTTGCTGATTATTGGACCAAGAAAAATTAGGATGGTTTTTCCAATTGGGATTGTAAGTGTTGCTATATGGGCTGTTGTTCCTAGCCACATAGTTTACACTTGCAGGGTTTGCAGGACAATCCTCAAACAGATGAGCATTAGCACAATACACACATGAAACTTCAGTTGCACTTGTCAATGCTTTAGCTATTTCAGTAGCAGGCTTCTCTGGAGCAGTAAGCAAATTTTTCAACATGGTATGCATAGAAGCTATCTGAGCAGCTAGTGCAGTAGTTTCACTGACTTCATGCATTCCAGCAGCCTTCTTGGTAGGCTGAGGGTTAGCCCTCACAGTTGGCCACTGATAAGTGTTAGCAGTTATGCTCTCTATCAGCTCAAAACCATCAGTATAAGACTTTGACAATAGGGATCCACCAGCAGATGCATCTAGCATATTCCTTGAAGCAGGTACCAACCCATTATAGAATGTCTCAAGTTGGATACACACAGGAATACCATGGTGTGGACATTATCTCAGCATCTCTTTGAATCTCTCCCAAGCATCAAACAAAGTCTCATCTTCTCCTTGTCTGAATGAAGTGATTTCATTCCTCATCTTTGCATTCTTGACAGGAGGAAAATATTTGGCGAAAAACTTCTCAGCTAGAGTATTCCAAGTAGTAATGGAATTAGGCTCTAGAGAGTTAAGCCAACTCTTTGCTCTATCCCTTAATGAATAAGGAAAGAGTCTCAGCTTGAAAGCGTCATCAGTAATTCCAGGAATCTTAAAGTTACTTGCCACCTCCAAGAATTGTCTAAGGTGCAAGTGAGGAGCATCAGTAGCAACTCCACTAAACTGGCCAGTGGTCTGCAACATCTTGAACATCATAGGCTTGAACTCAAACGCAACAGTGGTAATCTCCTCTCTAACTATGCCAGTGTTCATAGAATTATGATCAAACACTGCATAATCCCTTATGCTTCTCCCTCTATCATTGGCAATGCCAATAATGTCAGGATTCTGAGGTTCAATAGAAGGGTTCTGCCCTCTAGCAGCTGGTTGTACTTCGGGATCAGCCATGGTTACTTCTTCTTCTGAACTAGAGCCAGAAGCTTGTACACTTGTTTCTTCAAAAACCAGACTAGTACCAGAGTCTTGCCTCTGATTGCCTCTCGTATTTCTCCTACGAATTCTGAATGTTCTTTCTATCTCATGATCTGGTCTGTATTCTGGTCAGCAATCTACGCATGCAATGTCAGAGCAAACCTATAGATACACCACTTGACAGAAAAGATCAAATAACAACAATAAACTAAAACTACAATAAATGAAAATGGAACTTAAAACCGTCTATTCCCCGGCAACGGCGCCAAAAACTTGATGGTTGGTGAATGTGATACGCAAGTATACGCAGTCAATCATAGCAAGTAATAAGTGAAAAGAGTGTCGAACCCACAGGGAATAGAATAAGGGTTATACATTCCAAGTTCAAATAAAGTGTTTAGTCTATTGTAATGGTAACAAAACATATTTGGTTTTTAACACAATAAATAAAATAGCAGTAAGTAAGTTGATGATTGAAAATGATAATAAAAGGGTAGCTGAGATTAAGATCCATTTAACACATGAACGAAGCATAGTGAATGATAACTACTGTCGTGCCATCTGTGAGCAAGCTTGCCTTGTGGTGTATGTCTACAACGTTAGATATTAAAATGGGGTATAATGAACTGGCTCTGTCGAGGTTACTATTAATCCCATTAGAGTTCAGAAAAGCTCGTGCTTGATCCCACTAAGGCCCTTAACTTATCCATAAGAAAAGGTATGGATTGCATGTCTGCTCCCACTTAACCTTATTAACTTTATTATTTCCATTAACATGCTAGATGTCTCTACACATGCAACTTGTATTTAAATCTAAGTTGATCAGTCAAAGAAATAAATGTATTTTCTTAAAAATATAAAGTTAAAGATGACACAAGAACAATCATTCATTCACATAAATACTTCATTCATTATATTAAACTTCACATAATCTCAACTACAAAGAGTTTAGCTCAGAATGAGCATAGAAACAACAACAATAATAACAAGTAAAGTAGTGATACCCATTACAATGCAATAGATACTCCTACAGACACTATCGTGCCTCTCGTTATCACCGGTCGCCTCCTGCGACGGAATAGCTCTTCAAACGGCGCAGCAACTCTTCTTCTTCTCAGATCTATTCTCTAAGTTTCAAGCATACATTTTTAGGCTTAGGAACGTGTATTTATAGGACAATCCTTCTTGGATCGGGTGCAACCTTAATTGTGACTACAAGGCCCATGGAATAAAGGATATTCCATTTGCAAGGACCACTTAATCATAGTACAATCATTTGTGATGCTGACAGCTGGCATGCCAGCCAGTCATCCTTATCCTTCAAAGATGCCTTTCACAATATTCTAGCACATTCCCAGTTTTGTCTTCTAGCAGCGCTTGACTTGTTGACTTGTACGGAACTCAATGTCTTGACAGTCATTATCAGTAGATGCCTTTTGATGACGATCCAGAACCAAATAACATGCCTTGACATAAATTGCCTCTAAACTAACTCTTTTTCATTAAAATTACATAATTATTCCTACTACATAATTCTAGACTCAAAACTAAATAAACTAATGAAATTGCATTAAAACATGGTTTGATCACCATATTGGCAGGAAATAACTCATGAATAAAGGCCTAAATAACACACAAATAATGTGTCATTAGTCTCTTCAATCCCGTCTAAACAAAGATTTCAATCTTAATTTCTCTGATTGAAGAAACTTAAATAGGGGCAGCTGTAGTACCCCAATTTTGGACCTACAAATCCGATTTACAATTTCATGCATAAAATATACAAAAAATGTTTTATTTCTTTTTCATGCATTTTTCTTTCTTTTTACATATTTTATCTTTTTTCTTAAATTTCTTTTTATTTCTAAATATTTCATCTGTTATTTCAATTATTTTAAATAGTTCCCATTTTAACGTAAAAGTCCAAAAATATCAAAAATAGTCTTTTTCTTATTTTACGCGCATTTTAGATTTTATTACAATATATTTCAAAATATCAAAAAGATTTACATTTTATTACATTTTATCACATTTTATTTCAATTTATTTTATCTTCACTTTTTTATCTCAAAGTTTACCAAAAATAGTAAAAATCATACCCTTCCACCTCACCATCTCTATTTCAATTTCAATTTCATTTATTATTTATTTTTATTTTACCATTCTACACAATATTACAAAAATACTATTTAACCTAATTTTCTTCTATAAATACAAACCTCACATCACTCAATCATGAACAATCAATCTCACAATTCTCAAGAAAAGAAAAATCAGAGAACAATCTCATAAGTTGATCAGAAATTAAATTCCGACGCCGGAATCTACCTCCGATCGCCGGAAAATTCAACCACCACAACCCATTTTTCAAAACTTCTCCAAATCAAAATCTTAATACACCGTTAGCTTTCAAATCATCTCGACATCACAAATCCGTTATTAATTTCATCAAAAACGACCCACAAACGGCCGGAAAACACCGAATCCGTCACCACCCTTCGCCAGTAAATTCAACTACTCTAAAACTTCACAAAATCCACAATCAAATACTCTTTTCTAAGGTTTTAGACCCTCCTGAACACAAATCCAACCTCAGATTGTCCAAAAACGCACCGGAAACCCACCAAACGAAGCCACCGCCGCCGGACTTGTTGAAGTTGTTTAGATCGGGCGTTTGAAGGTTTCGTTTCGATCAATTTTTGTTCCATTGGACTCGCCTTGACCCCTTGAACCTTTTCCATTCACCAATTTCGTTCAACCGTGCCGGAATCGCGAGTTTGTATTTTTTGGATCCGTCGGTTTATGGCTTTGTTAACAACTCTACAAGCTTCAAATTCAAAATATAACTTCATATTTGAACTTAGAGGATGAAAACGAGTCGGATAGACATGCTTTTTGCGAGCTTTGTGGTCCTGTAACTCGAACCACCGCGTCGGAAACGGTGAACCCGTCGGAGAAGACGGTGACTGTATTTTTGGGAAGAAGATGACCTTGCCACGTTTCTTCCTGCCATTGGTCAGAAGCTTTACTCCGCGCGCCCCCCACTGGTTTGGTTTAGGAGAACCGGGTTTGGTTCGGTTCGGTTGGTTTCTGGTCCGGTTCGTTTCAAATCATGGTTTGGGCCGGTTTTTATTATTGGGCTGGATCATTTTGTTTTCTGCACCTGCTATTTGCTGCACGCGCACGTTCCTGCACCCCCCTGGCTGATTTGTGATTTAGGCTTTGGGCTTGTTCTCTTTTTCTGATCTGTTTGTTGTTTGCTGCTCCCATTTTCAGGTTTGAACCCCTTTGCTCTCTTCATTCTTTTAACATGCATTTTTTTATTATCATAATTTTCTTTTTAGCTTATTTGAATAAGTGATTATTTGGGACAATAGCTTATTTAAGCTTATTGAGTCCAAATTTTGCACTAATATTTTAGGGAGCTTTGTTTTGTGACTTATTTTATTTTAATTTTTGTTAGTTGCTTATTTTTGGTTATGTGTTAGAACTAGCTTATTTGAATAAGTGATTATTTGGGACAATAGCTTAATTAAGCTTATTGAGTCCAAATCTTACACTAATATTTTAGCTTATTTCTAAGTTCTCATTTATGTGTGTTTTGCATAGGTTTAATTATCATTTATTTGCTCTTTTCTTGATATGTGTTTCATGTCCGCATTTTACATCATATTACATCACATTTATATGCTATATTTTTATACATTGCATTACATCACATTTTGCATATTACATGACATTCAACACTTTTTTACATCACACTACAATTTCACAATACATGTTTCTACATATTTTTACATGCATACATGCATTTGCATTTAGGATAGGACAATGCACCATTTAAAATGAATGTTAGAGACAATATTTTACTTTATAAAATCATTGAGCTCTAACACTAGCATTAATAGTTAAGGACCATTTTTTGGCCTAAATTCATTTTTTCTCATGTTTGTTATTTGTTTCTTTTTTCTCGCTAGTTTAAAAAAAATGTGCGATGATGTTTTATATGACTTTGTTCTCTTTGCATTTTTTCACTCTTTGTCACATTCACATTATATTTCACATTGCATTTTCACACACACACTTCACATCAATATTTGACATTTTGTTTTCTTTTCTTGTTAAGTGCATTTCATACACATGTTTATTTCTCCGCTTGCATTTTATTCCCTTTTATTATTTTTTTTTCATTTGGTTCGATATGGTTGTAATAATTATTCGATTTGATTGTAATAGCGTAGGACTTTATCGCTTTTGACACATCACACACAACGCTAAAAAAATCAAGAAAAAATGAACTTTCATTTCCGAAGAGGTGCGCTTAGTAATTTCTCTAGAAAAAATAGAAAACAAATAAACAACTTCTTCTCTCTAATAAAATTTCTTTAGTCCAAATCCAAATTAGTCGCACGATTAGTTTAGGTTTAAACTAAATTTTTTTTTTTGTCATAACCTTCTTTTCTCAATCCAATCTCCACATGCACACACTTTTCTCTCTATACAATTTCTCCCTCCATTTCTTACAAACTTCTCTCTCATTTCTTAAGCAATAAATTAGAGGTTACCATGGAGTACCATGGGCATTTAGGATGCTAATACCTTCCCTAGGCGTAACTAACCCCCGAGCTTTGAATCTCTTTTTTTAAACGGTTTTCGACACTTTCCCCTCTTTGGAAATGAAAGGTCAATGTTAGTGGTGGAAATCCCTAAATCCCCGCAACACTTATAGTTGAAAAGCCTTGTGTGATTTTCGGGCTAGTATCAATTTGATGCCTTTGTCCATATTTAAAAGGCTTGGTATAGGGGAAGCAAGACCTACAACTATTTTACTTCAACTTGCAGACAAATCAATTTGTTACCCACAAGGCAAGATTGAATATGTACTTATAAAGGTGAACAACTTTATTTTCCCCTTAGATTTCATCATCGTGGAATTTGAAGCTGATTCTAAAGTTCCAATTATCCTTGGAAGACCATTTCTAGCAACTCGAAGAAATTTCATTGATGTAGAAAAAGGAGAATTAACTATGGGAGTTAACGATCAGGAAGTGACTTTTAATGCTTTGAAGTATCCTAATAAAGGAATTGAGTCTTGCTACTTTGTGCAGAATTTTGAAACTTTGGCTCATCAATAAATCTTTCTTAATCATTGTGTGCTTAAAAAAACGCCAACTTATCTTAATGCTAAAGTGTTAAAAAAGGACGAAATATTGAAAGAGGAGTTGCAACAACTACCACCTCTCAAGAATGCTTATTTAGAAAGTGAGAGCACCTTGCCTTTGCTCATTTATGCTCAAATCACTTCACCCCAAGAGAGAATAGTAGTTGATCTTCTAAAGAGACTTTTGATGGAGATGTTGAAGAATCACATCAAAGAGGAGAAAGTCTACTGGGCTTTTGCTATGAAAACTCACACTTGGAATGGTAGGATGATGAATACCCTACACAAGTATTTTGCTCACAAGATGGAAAATGTTGCAACAAATATTCATGAAGAAACACCAATAATTGATGTGATATCATTTTTACTAGAGGCACGTCATCAAAAGACAGGAGACAATGAGAAGTCAATTGATGCATCAGCTGTTCAGATGAAAGTTAATGATGAATGGATTCTAATGCCACCACCTGAACCACCACCACCAGAGAGAAGAGAAATCAAAGAAGAAAGCTGATTCTACTCTGAGGAGAAGCAAGAGGTTCAAGGCCTAATGGTATGTCTTAACACACTTTGCCTGTAGGATCGAGTCTATCCTAAGTTTTTATTTTTTGTTTCTGTTTTTGAAAACTTTTTGATGAGTCAATCGTTGCCTTTCCCATGTGTCAACAGTGAGGTCATTGTTTAGTTTAAGTTTGGGGGAGAGGTAACATCCAATAAAAACCTTTGTAAATGTGTTAAAATAAATTGCTTTTAATGTGTTATGGTAAGCATTTTATTAACATGTCATAACTGAGGTTAGAGTGTAAGATGCATGACCATATGATTGTTTGGAAATTTTTGAAAATTCTTATTTTTGATGCTTGATTTGATGATCTCTGCACTTTAATGCACACTATTGAATACTGTCAAACTTAAGAATGGCTAGATAACTCTTTTAAATACACAATCTCTAAACTAAGTTTTCTGAAAATGAATATAATGGAGGATATGGTTTGAACTAAGTTTGGGAGAAAGGACTAGAGTATTGAATTGATGATCATTGCTAATATAATTACAAATAGGAAACTGTTGGTTAGCTAAAAAAAAAAATATATGAATAAGTTCTTGTGCCAATCTGGAGGAACATGTCTCTGTGCCAATCTGGAGAGACAAGTGAGTAGGGTGCTTTACTCTTAGTAACATGTTAGACCTATTACAAGTAGGATCTCGTCAGGTGAAAAGATGGAGTATCCCTAAAGCTATAAAAAAATGAATGATAATGAAAAAGCTTCCAATTAGTTCTCCTTATATAAATTGAAAATGCTTTGATTACTCTTGAAAAGAAATAGTCCCCCCTAAGCTGAAATTCTAGGTAAATTCAAAATTATAGGAAAAAGAGGATAACTTGGCATCTAGAATTGGTAGTTTAAGAGTGGGATATAGTCATTAATCTGGTTGACAGTGCTAAACAGTTCACACACACACGCATGGTCATCATGAAGGTTGATTTTTTGAGAATTATGCCAATTTTTTAAAACATTCTTAGGGTCTCAGTCTTATAGCTTAAATGTGCTGTTTACATGTCAATATTATGAGTAGCTGAACACAATCTTTGCTTTCTATGCATTACCTGAGGACAGACAATGATTCAAGTTTGGGGGTGTGATGACTCGCAATTTATGCGTTATTTAGGCCTTTATTCATGAATTATTTCCTGCCAAAATGGTGATCAAACCATGTTTTAATGCAATTTCATTAGTTTATTTAGTTTTCAGTCTAGAATTATGTATTAGGAGTATTTATGTAATTTTGATGTAAAACGAGTTAGTTTAGAGGCAATTTATGTCAAGGCATGTTATTTGGTCCTGGATCATTGGCATGATAGTCGCGAAACAGCATACACACAAAGAGGTTTCAATGTCATCGTCTGATAACTAGAGGTAAGACAATTGATTCCGTACAATTAAGAAAGGTTGACAATCAAAGCATGATCTGGCAGATGGATAAGAACAAAGGACGTTTGTCCAGACATGACAGCTGTTGACACCCATGTGCTGAAAGTGACATCTCCTAGTACAAATGAAAAGAATATTCTTTATGCTTTGGGCTAGTCTTGGATAACAAGTTGGATCAGCCCAATTGCATTGAAAGCCTATATAAGGAGATATAAACCCTGAAGTTCATTGGTCTTTGGAACCCTAAGAGAAATATTTGGTAGCCTCCATCTCAACCTTCTTCACAATTCCATCCTTCAACCATGGCTGTCCAGTGAAGCAGATAACTAGAGGCAACCAGAGTCGCGACAGTGAAGCTGACAACTTCATCTTACCTTCTTGATTGGTTGTTCTCTCTTAGATTTACCATTTCTAATTCTCTCTTGATGTTAGTTATGTGTAACCTTAGATCTCTGTTTGTATGCTTTACTAGGCTCACCATGAGCTAAAACTCTTGTTGTTGGAATTATGTGATATTCAATGAAAGTCTAGTATTATTCATGTGAATGATTTGTAGTGTTTATTGCATCTTTAGTTTCTTATGGTTTATATATGTTTGATTCAAGGCCTGGCCAACTTAGGATTGAATGAAAGTTTATTATTATGAGACATCGAGTAATAAATGGAACTTAAGATCTAATATGGTTAATTAGAGGATGGACACATACTTCTTTCTTAATAACTTAGACATAAGTGTTAAGTCCATAGTGAGAATACAAAATATGCTTTTCTGAACCGGAATGAATTAAGAATGACCTAGACATAGGATTCAACTTATCCGCCATTTCATATTTAACGTCGTAGACATAAACCACAAGGAATTTTACTCACAGATGTCATGATAGTAGTTATCATTCACAGATGCTAGATTATTAGTTGAATGGATGATGCTTCCAACATCACTACCATTATTGATCTTTAAATCGTTTTTAATTAAATTTACTATTGAATCTAAAACTATGATATATTTTGGTTACCTTCTTGCTCATGGATTAGAATGCGATTTTGTGTGTTTAGTGAAAATGTTCCTTTAGACAATCTTCGTGGGATCGATACTTTACTTATTACTTGCTACTTTGGACTGTGTATACTTGCACACGTTTCAAGCGAACATATATGCCAAAACTTAAGCATATAGCTGGGGTTAACCGTCAAAGTTTTGTCAATTTTAGCATATAGCTTGTTAAGCATATATGCCAAAATATGCCAAAATTTAAGCATATAGCTTGTTTAGCATATAGCATATAGCTGGGGTTAAGATTAAGCATATATGCTAAAATTTAAGCATATAGCATAGAGCTTGTTTATGTTATATTCTTTCAATTTTGTTTCAAGAGATTGTCCGTTTTGGGGTTAAGCGTCACAGTTTTGTTCTTTGTAGAAAAGGTACATCGGCTGAATTGAGGGGTGTGGCGTGTTGTATATAAACTATTTTTATTCTGGATTTCCAAGCGATATGAGACTGATAAGTGAGTCAGAACATATGCCCTTAGTCAAGAGTACTAAAGGGCTAGCGGGTTGAGATGGGTTTGGCAAGTGTACCAATTTGCCGTAAAGTAATGATATTTATAAAGATTCATCTCCACAGGGATTGTGTTCAACAATATCAATTAAAGAGAATTTAGGAATTTAATTAAGCGATAAAGTTTTGGTGGTTTTAGATATATGAGTTTGTTGTGCATAAAAGTAAGGTTTGTGTCAATCAGTTTGAGAAAGATGGTTAAGTTGCTTGAATCCCTTCAAATTTTCTACTTGTGTAATTTATTATTATATTTCACAATTCCAATTAAGTCTTGTTCATCACGACGAATTAACCCTTAAATAGTAATAATCACTCCTGTGTACTATTACCCTATTCACTAATGACTCACTTTCTAATCCCTTAGATGAGTTAGATATTATGAAAGCATTAAAGGTGCACGTTAATTCTAAAATTAAGTAAACAAATCTCTTTATTTACCCAACTTTGTCACAATCTAAGTTACGTATCCCTACAATAACTTTTTTGATTGAATAATTATCATCAAATCGAATATCAAAAGAAACTCCCATAAACAATTGATATCTAGATCAATTTCACTAATATGTATAGTAATGAAAAGCATTAAATATATTATAATAATATAATAACTAATAACATGATCAAGTAGTTCTATGGAAGTTCATCTACTCAACCTAACCTAAGGAATTTAGTTACTCATAGGTGCAATAGTCATAACAAAGAGTTTAGAGAATTACACATAAAAATAACCTCGACACCATATGAAGGAAAGGTGCCCCAATGGGGGGATGGCCGAGCTCTCCTTTATAGCTCCTCTTGCTCTTGAGAGTTGCTTTACTTGCTGCTTTCTAAGGTGTGTGGAATAGTGAAGAGGAGAGATCTATTTATAGCTTTTTAATAGGCTTGGATTTGCTTAAAATTTACACACCATCGGGGTATGATGGATTATATATTGCATCTGGTGGATCTGGTGCATCTGGCCTATTTTGTGGTTATCGTGGAACGATGCAACCCATCCTGGCACGATGAAGGTGGTTTGTGAGCAGATTCTGCAATGCAATTTTTTACGCAAAGTTTCTTCAATAGTATATCCTTCCATCATGTTACAATAAATCCCATCGTGGCACGATGAAGACCTTAAATTTGGCTCTTGGATTTATTATGAAAGTTGTAGATCTTTTTCTTAGCTTTCCAACGGATGGTCAGAAGCCTCATTCTGATACTTGTAGCTCCAGATATATTTAAAATACTCCTCCTAGGTCAAGAGCGAATATCTATGATTGTTTTGCTCATTTTTGCCCATTTTTGCGTAGTTTCCTCTTTTCTTGTTTCTTCTTCAAGTAACTTAATTCCTTAAGTATTTTCTATATTTTGGCTATTAAAAAAACTACTAAAACTATTAAAACTATATAAAAACTAATAAAATACATCATGTAAATTCCAATTATCACGGGTGTCGACCCACGAGCATGTGTGGGTTCGTTTTCCACAGATGGCGCCATTGTTTTGAACAGAACTAAGATTTATCTCCGGGGGATAAATATGTTCCAATCCGGCCTCAAGTCCACATCTCTGAAAATAGTCTGCTTTGGAATTAATCCATCACAGTTTTGTCTTTGTTAGAAAAGGAGTGTACCTGCAAAAAACACTCTAACGCCAAAGTTTTATAAGTTTGAGGTGGAGGTAGATGTTAGAATGAATCATACCTTATGAGGTTGTGAAGGGTCTATTTTGTAGGCTAATAGATGTGGAATTGGGCTTGGTTTGACCAAAATAATGGATCAAGTGTTGGAGGTGGCTCGATCCCACGGTTCATTTAAATGCCTCGTTCTCTCTAAATCTGCTCACACATCCACCTGGTCCATATAAATTCCTTGATCTGACGGCTTGAGCAAAGGTTCTCGCCGCCGTGAAAGTGTCATCACAAGTTCAGCAGAGTCCGACACTTCTAGTGGTACCTAAATAGATTTTGATAATATTCCCTCTTATGTAAGCTAGTGGTGGTATATGATGACAATTTTAGCAAGTGTACTAAAGTGTCGTTAAGTAATAAAATTTATAAGTTCGTATCCACAGGGATTGTTTAAATCTCGACAAAGCAATTGTATTTAATCTAGGATATAATTTTAAATGACAAGGGGGGAGTGTTTGCATAAGATTTCAATTACAAAAAGTAAAAGTTGGTTTGAATATAAATAGAGATGAGACTAGGTCTTTCGATTCATCTGAGTTACTCTTGTCGCGCCTCGAAAAACGCGCGGGCGCGTAAGCGCCCGGAATGACTACAGAGTCGCCACCGAATTTTATTTGTTAAAGGGAAAATATCGATAAAACCCTTTTGGTTAATGGAAAGGCGGTCATCACAACCGTTTCCGGGTTCGGGAGTCGATTATGCGAGGGGAAGGTATTAGCACCCCTCACATCCGTTGTACTCAACGGGAACCTTCTAGTTAATTTTAAGGTTTAAATAGTGTTTTAAAGTTTGCTTGCTTTTTATTGAGAGCTGCTTTAGAGGAATTATTAAAAGGGGGGGAGATTTTAGTTTTTTATTATTGGGCTCGACAGGACGGTTAATCCTGCTCCTACGTATTCTCAGGTGCAATGAGAAATCAGAGCTTCGTAGTTCATGGTGTTTGTTTTGTGTGTTGATGTTTTTTAGAGAACGTTGTTTTAGATCGCATTCTAGCAGTTAAACGTATGGCTTGTATGCTCGCTTGTTGGAGGCTTAAGCGCTTGTTTGTATTGCGTTAGAATGGATAAAACAAATTCTTTTATGAAAAAGTTTTGTTCCTTAGTTATGATTTTGTTTGAAAAATAGAACTTGATTTGTTGTATGTTTTTTATGTTTTTGTTGATTTGAGAAAATTGTAGTTTTTTTATTTTATTTTTGAAAAAGAGATGACTATCTAATCGCTAGGTATACACCTAGAAATTAAATAATCATAGACAAACTAAGCATACGCCAAGCCATCTTGTTATTAGTTGCAATGTTTTTATAGTTGCTATAAGAAAGATGATTACCTAAATTGCTCGGTATACACCGAGAAATTTAATAACCGGAGAAGTTATCATGATTTTTTAGAGTTATTTAGAAGTATGACGATCATTTAAATCGCTCGGTATCCACCGATAAATTTAATAACCGGAGAAGCTATTATAATCTTTCCTTTTAGAATTTTTTAGAGGAATGTGACGGTTATTTAAATCGCTCGGTATACACCGAGAAATTTAATAACCGAAGAAGTTATTATTATTTATTAATGTTTTAGAAGGATGGCAATTATTTAAATCGCTCGGTATACACCGAGAAATATTAAATAATCGGAGGAGTTATTATTATTTTTAGAGTTTTTTAGAAGGATGTCGATTATCTTAAATCGCTCGGTATACACCGAGAAATTAAATAACCGGAGAAGAAGAAGCATACGCCAAATCATCTCTTTTTGTCTAAATTATTATTTTATATATTTTGAAGATTTGATCTAAACACAAAAACAGAACCAATATTTATATTTGTAAAAATCTAATACTTTAGTATTTTATATTATGTTTAATAATGATGAAACAAAATTGAAGAAGACAAGGCAACCACTCACCAGGCTAACACGTGACATTAAATACCCTTCAACAAATATAAATATACAAAACAAACAAGTACCTATACCCATAAAAGAAACGGAACAGCAAACCCATGGTAGCTAATAGCTATGACTCAAACACATATATACACGTACTACACACATATTATATCTACATGTTAGTACATATATCAGAAGAAACAAAACGGAACACGCAAATATAAAACAAAAGCACAGAGAAAGAGATAGGATAAACCAGTAATGGAGAACGGAAATCACGCCGGGAGAAGCAGTCGGCGGCGGTAATTGAGAGCTTCTTCTTTCTCTAATCAATTTTGGTTCTTTCTGCTCTGCTTTCTTTTCTTCTCAGGTTCCTCTAACCAATTTTTTCTTACTCTCTTTTTCGCTTGCGAGGTGTTTCGAATCGGTGACGGGAACGACTGCTATTTGGGGTTAATTTTCTACTGGGTGCGGAAAATCAACTCTGACTTCTAGTGTTGCTGGCGGTGGTTTTTCTGCTCAGATTTTTGTGTCCTCTTTAGTGTTAATAAACTCCCCTATTTATACTAATGAGTTTAGAGTGTTTGTTGCCAATTTGTTAGGATTTTTAGATAAGTTTTTGATGTAAATCCCTTAGTGAGTTTGTTACAAATTTCTGGATGAATCTAGCTTTAACTTTGAACCCCATGTGTTATTTTGTTTTTCCTGCTTTGCTAGCCCTTCTTTTCTTCCCCTTTTTTTTTTCATACTTGTTTATCTTTTTTTTTTTTTGTTTCTTTTTATTTTATTTTTTTGGTTTTTGGTTTGATAAAAAAACAATACATATACAATACAAATATAAAAACATGACTAATAATACTAATAAAAAGTCATAGTAATAAACTAACAAAAAGTAAAGAAATAATAAACCAAAATAAATGCCAAAAGGTCACTAATGGGGCTTGTACCCATGACCTCAAGTTACTAATTTCTTTGTTCTTAGTTAATCATTAATTTAACTATCCTTTATTTTCAAAAGAAGGTTGACATAATAATTAAATAAGAGTGGGTAAAATTTGAGGTATGACAGCTGCCCCTATTTAAATATCTTAAATTGTGCTCGGTGCAATAGAAGATAATTAAATACAAAAATACCTAAAAATTTTGTTTGTGTAATGACAAACTTCTCCGTACGGTGCTTGTGCTAAAAGTAGGCATTGTCCCAAATGATGCCTAAGTCCAGTATATAACCGTATCCTGTTAAACAAAGGTGAAGGCATTGTCCCAAATGATGCCTAAATCCAATATATAACCATTTCCTATTAAACCCAGATGAAGGCATTGTCCCAAATGATGCCTAAATCCAATTTATAACCATATCCTGTTAAACCAAGATGAAGACATTGTCCCAAATGATGCCTAAATCCAATTCATAACCATATCCTGTCAAGACGAAGGCATTGTCCCAAATGATGCCTAAATCCCATAGATAACCATATCCTATTAAACCAAGATGAAGGCATTATCCCAAATGATGCCTAAATCCCATAGATAACCATATCCTATTAAACCAAGATGAAGGCATTGCCCCAAATGACGTCTAAATTCAAAAGATAATCGTTTCCTATTAGACCAAGAAGAAGGCATTATCCCAAATGATGCCTAAATCCAATGGGTAACCATATCCTATTAAACCAAGATGAAGGCACTATCCCAAGTGATGCCTAAATCCAATGGGTAACCATATCCTATTAAACCAAGATGAAGGCACTATCCCAAGTGATGCCTAAATCCCATAGATAACCATATCCTATTAAACCAATATGAAGGCATTACCCCAAATGATGCCTAAATCCTATGAATAATCATTTTCATTATACCAATAAGAAGTCACCGTCCCGTTAGGGTGCTTCAACTAAAAAAGCAAGCATTGCCCCTAATGATGCCTGGCTTTGAAAGATAACCATTTTCCCGTAGGACTTAAAACCTAGAAACAAGTGTGAGTGACCGTTACCAGCTCATGGCCGGGCTGATCTGATTTGTTGGGGATATGGAGTACTCATTTAGCGTTTTTTGCTGAGTAACAATCCTTGAGAAACCTTTAGTTTGACCTTTTTAGCTATGCCACGCATGCATGTGAATGTGTGTTGTATCCTATGCATGAAGATTTCATATGAATGCAAGTTATTCTTTCGTGTTATGCCATGCATGACTGATGCATGAGATGAAATGCTGGGGAAACCGGATTTTGAATTGGATTTGCCAGTGACAATTGGACTTTTGACTTGCTGATTTAACATCAGTTTTTGGTCATGTTATGTATGCATGATTTGACTGAAAATGCCCCATGGTGGGCAATTGAATGATTGAAAGTTTTAAAAATGTTTTTCAAAACAAATTTCCTTTAGAGGTTGCTTTGCTAGCATGATATCCCGACTCCCATGTTGAACTCAAAAGTTGCTAATGTATGGCGGAGTTTTCTTGAGTGATTTGAAGGTACGGAGAGAATTTGCCCCTGTTGTAGTTCGCCCTGCCCCCTAGTCTGATGGGTCTTCGATCATCGTCTTAACCACAAGGCGATCCTAAGCTGGCCTGAAAGTGTGGAGAGAACTTGCCTCTGCTGCAACTCACTTTCTTCTTTGTAAATCCCTAACTTTGCCTGGACCGCCTTTTCAGGTTTTCGATCCATCGGGACGCTCTTTTTGCCTTTGCCGCCCTTTTGGGTTTTTAACTTAGCGAGCTCTTTTCCTTTTCCTCTTTTTTCCACATGATATCCTTTGGCTGCCACTAAATTTATTGAGCAGGGGTTCCTCTCCATCCATGCTGACTTTTCAATGCGACATGACCCTGATGTGGATTACCTCGATGCCTGAATCCTTAAAGGATTTGCCCCAAACCAATTGGCGTTTTAAGGGTGTCGTCCTGAGCTGACCAATTTTTGAAGTGTTTTGGCCTTGATTAGCAGGATCTCCAGATGATATGCCCTTGATGATGAGGGTTCGCCGCTAATTAGCAGAACCCGAGATGATTTGCCCCTAGTTGAGAGCATCTTGATTCAGTTCGCCTCTGTCCTGACCATTGGAATTCCTTCGATGCTAAGTATTAGTTTGCCATTAAAATAATTTCTTTTGACAAGTATTTCTAACACAATGCACATGCGAGTTTTTGAAATTGAAATTTTTTTGTGGCAGAAGCACAGGTGGTATATACAAAAGATAATTATTGATTACAACGACGGGATGAGTCAGCTTATCAATAATTTTGCCGAATATGCTTTCACAGTGAACCTAGTTTCAATTAGGTCTTTTGAAAATTATAACATGCAATTTGAAATTCATGCAAATCAAACCAAAAATGATATAAATTTGTGTTATCAAATTCCCCCGTACTTGAACCTTTCTTTTCCTTGAGCATAAAAATGGTAACTCATTTTCACATGTTTGAAACAAGACACGATAACTCTAATCATACGTGGTTGCCGGCTAGATAGGAAAATCAAGTAATAGTTATTAAATACCAAGGGCACCGTAGTAACACAAAACCACTCGTTGCGGTCAAAGATTCCCATCATATGAAAACAGACCTGAAGCATTTCCTTTTGACTCTACCTCTCACCTAAGTTCCATTCACCCTTTTCATTCTAGCGCAATCACATTAAGCCCGTTATCTTGTACACGCCCATGGTAGGAAACCTGTTAGTGATTATGATCATCATATATCGAGGGGTGGCTGATAACATAAGTTTGGTAACCCCTATTTGTTTTACCCACTTTGCAGTTGCGGGGGATCGGATCGTAACCCGCCCTACCAAGTTCAGAATCAGGCACCCCTGAACCAACTACTAATGAGTTTTTTCTATACTATGGTATTTTTCCTTTGCATGCTTCAACATTTGTTGAATTTTATCAATCATTCTAAGAATCAACCAATAGTATTAATAAACATTTATATTCAAACCATTCACTTATATTCATCGGTTTCCCACTTAGTTTGTGCTTAAGATGGTGCCGACTGCTAAGATAAACTACCAAGGGTTCCTTTAAAATTTAAATTCAAGGCTTTGTCAATATTAGTACTCAAATTAATCTTACATATTTCCGGGTGTCTAAGGTCTTAAGACGGTACCGATTTTATTGAACCATTACTAAACTTTCATAACGTAGCCTAAAGTGCCAAAACAACCTATATACTCTTTAAAGTGTCATGTCGAGTATCAAACCGAACTTTCCTTAAAAATTTGATATATCTCAAGAAACCAGGGGAATCAGACAACAATGAAAACATATCCAAGAATGACTCAACTTAGCATGAACTAGCCAATTTTCATCTATTTTTATTTTGAAAGGAAGTGAAGCAATGCCTTATATCATCAACTAGATTTTTTTATTGAAAGCATTCGTCAGCAAAAATCTGTTATTTATTTCCATCATCCTCGCTCCCAAGTTTGTAAGTGATCGAACCAGAAAATAGTGAATACGAATGAATTGATTCCAAAAACATGCATGCTTATTGTATTATTACCACAGTTAAAAGTAAACAAGCTCATGAGCAAGTACACTTAGCAAGAAAGAAAATTAAAAAATGGCCTAAAGATTATAGCATCTAAGGAGTCCTTGTAGCCATGATTCACTTTTTGATTGGGCCACAACCGTCAAGCTTCTTGGCAGCATTTACGGATGGGCTAATGTGACCGAGCAACAAACTATTGCCTATTTCACTCTCCCTCCTTGAAGGAAAGCAGCTTGCGATTGATCAGCTCTTGAACCTCTTCTTTGAAGGATATGCACTCTTCTATTGAGTGTCCCACTACTCCGTCGTGAAATTCACATTGGACCCTCGGGTTGTACCAAGGAGGAAATGGAGACTTCATGGATCTAGCCTTTCTTGGAGTTATCGACGAAGCTCGGACCAAATGAGACCATAGTTGACTATACGTTATCGGGATTGGGTCGAACTGGTGAGTCCCTTCTTTCGGATTACTTGGATGCCTCCGTTGATTCTGATTTTGATGCCGATCGTTCGGATTCCGAACTTGTTGATTCTGATGAGGCAATGGGACCAAGCATGGTTGTGGTATCTGTCGTGCTGGATTGCCCCAAGGATGGTTCAGCTGAGGAGCCATGGAGGGCTGCTGAGGGCACGCTTGTTGTGGCGAAGGAATCACCCACGGTTGTGGTGTCCGAGGTGCCTGATTGCCCTCTGACTGACGTGGTAATGGATTATCCTCTTTCTCCAACAATATTTGAATGACCAATTGCATTTGAGTCTTCAACTGGGCAACCTCCACCTTCAAGCACTCATAATCTTTCTTAAGTTCTTCCATACTTTGTTGAGACATGTTATTTCAAGTCCGTTCGTGAGTATCGGGATACCTGCTTGCGGCATTATAGTTCGAGGGCGGTGAGGAGGGAAAATATATGAATGATTTGTGAACATGAAAATGCATGTATATGATGCGTATGCTTGGAAATACTTTTTTTGCTTATTTTGCTTTGCAAGGAACAATAGGCGCACAAGTATTATAAACTAGTAAAGACAAAATTCACATATTCGTTTTAAAGAAAAACTGGAAATTTATTAATAGCCTTCAATCAAGGTTCAAGACATGAAAAAGTAAAAAAGAGAAAAATGACAAGCTAAACTAAGCATTCAATCGTCCTTTAGCATAGGCTATCGCCTCCTTGTATTGATCAAGGGTCGTTCTACACTCCTTTATGAACTCTTGGACTGCTTCAGGGAGATCCCAAATCCCCATGGCTATTTCCGCCCTTTTCAAACCTCTTGGAAAATTATCAATGACCGCGTTTGAGATAATGGTTATTCCATAGAAATCATTCTTCCAACCCGAAGCGGAGCGTTGTGCAAGAACGAGCTCCTTCTCATATAGGGCCAAGTTGTCTTGGGTTGCGCGAAGCTCTTCGTTTAGTTGTCTGAGGTGATCTTCATGCATCTTGTCATATCGATTGAGGTGGTCAATATATTTGTCAATATCAGCTTGAAGGCGATCAGACTTGAACTTTTCAGTGACATACAACCTCTCGAATTGCTTGCTATTTAACTTTTCTTGAAGGTAGCGGCTCTCGAACTCTTGGCTTTGTCTATTCTCGGTCTGTAGCCGCTTGTTATAATCTGTTGTGATCTCTTGGGTCTTTCTGACTTGCTCTTCATATTTCAATCTCCACTCCCTTTGTTTTTTAGAAGCTATATCAAAATGTACTTTCAGGCTTCTATAGGAGTGATGGACTTTCTCCAATTCTTCATTCTTGGAGTCAAGGTTGGCACTTGCGCTACGCAAGCCACCCCCTATTACTTCTCTTTGTGCCTCGGATATCCTAAGCTTTTTCCTGTTTTGTTGAAGCATTTCGTTGCACCTTTCTCGGTCTCGCTTCATCCTTGCCTCATTTCCTAGAGCATTGAAATATTGTGTCTGTATGTCATCACGTTCTTTTTCAAGTCTCATAATAACAGCCTCTAGTCTTTCACCTTCCTCTATGGGAATAGTCCTGATTGGTTCTGGTGACGGAGGTCTAACTGGAATGTCGACCAAGAAAGGCAGCTTGATTAAACTAACTCTATTGTTCACCCATTGAGTATAAGGGAGTTCGGCTATGCAGTTTTTCGTACCGACCTCTTTCACTTGTACATGATTCCAAGCTTTCTTTATTCTTCTTAGTAATTCTAGGTCTTTAACGCCTTCCGCTAGGAGGAGCTCTCCCAATGAGTCCTTATCTGGTTCAGTTCTCATTGGGTAGCCGAATTGGCGAAGAGCGAGGATAGGATTGTAATTTATGCATCCCTTAGTTCCTATGAGGGGAACATTGGGAAATCCGCCACATCTGAGAATGATTTTAGTGTTTTCATGCTCATGTGAATACCAGACGATGTCTTTTGCAGTCAGAGTCATCATTATTTGCGACCATTTGAGATTGGCCTGATTTTCCACGAAAGGGCCTTTCTTGGGTAGATGAGACATTAGCCAAATTTGCATTAACGGAGAGCACCAAGTGACTGTGCCACCCCTCTTCTTTTCATGTCGAGTGTAGAGAGAATAGTAAAGATCCGCTAGTAGCGTAGGAACAGGATTTTGAGTCAGGAACACCTTTATAGTAGGGTAGTCCACCACATTATCCATGTTGGGAAAGAGAATCGTCCCATAAATCAGAAGAGCAAATACCGGATTGAAAGACTTCCAATTTTTAACCGCCAACAAGTCACGGGCTTTAGTTTCTAAGGCTTTTCTTGAGAGCCCTTGAAAGTTGTCCTTATTTGCCAAGCATTGTACCACTTCTTTGACATCAAGATGTAGAGACGTAGCTATCTTTTGCGTGGTAAGATCCTCTTCTATATTCGTATAAGGATTGTTGTTTATGCTAAGACCCAAGATCTTCTCAAATTCTTCCAATGTCGGAGCCAACTGGAAGTCTTGGAAAGTGAAACATCTGAGAGGCGGATCATAGAACTGGGCCAAAGTGACTAGTGCCATTGCATCTATCTCTACATGCAATAAGTCGAGTATCTGCCCATAACTAACTCGGAAGCTGTCCTTGCCAATCGTTGTCATTTGATTACTCATCTCTTGAAGACTTGTCATTTCAGGAATCTTGACCTTGAGAGTAAGCGTGTTTCTATTTCCAGAATTCATGTCTTTTAACTTATTACTTGTCGCCTGTTTTAATTCCCTACAAAGCAAAACATTTTTGTATAAAAATTAATTTCATGCATGCAAATGTTATGATATGCAAGGATGTGATTTAGGAATAGTGTAGGTGAGAGTTTGAAAGTACCCATGGTCCCATGCTCACATGTGGATTCTAAGTTTTGATATGACTCCTAAAATCCTCGACCGCATTTGGAAACATTACCACCGTTGCAAATTCTCACAAGACAACAATGTTTCCAAAGGATCTCCTCTAGGCGAGGCCTTCGTACTGATCCCGCATAGTATACACCATGAGGGTCCGCACTACCCAACCATCGACTCGGGTTCTAGACAAGAGTTTCTAACAACATGTTTCAAGGTTCTAGACCGGATTAAAAGGTCCCTAGAGTCCCGGACCTAACAGGAAACGATTGTTGCCTTGCCGATACCAGCAAGCCAACAATATTTTCGAGCAGGTCTACTCTAAGCGGGGTTCCAACACCAACTACACCCGACATACGCCGGACTAGCCAATGCTAACAACCACCATCCTAACTTAAGTTTTTTCCTCAAAGCTCGGGTAGAGAGCTTCACTCAACCTGCAAACCCATCCCCACAGTCCATATATTCCAACAGCAGCAACAAACAATTATATAAAACAGGAAATAAAACACATAGAAGCAAGCAGTAGAAAATACATGAAAGCAATTAAAGGAATACATTCGACCCTACATCTAACTAGAGTAGGCTTGACTCGCTTAAATATCCTAGTCCCCAGCAGAGTCGCCAGCTGTCGCGCCTCGAAAAACGCGCGGGCGCGTAAGCGAATTTTATTTGTTAAAGGGAAAATATCGATAAAACCCTTTTGGTTAATGGAAAGGCGGTCATCACAACCGTTTCCGGGTTCGGGAGTCGATTATGCGAGGGGAAGGTATTAGCACCCCTCACATCCGTTGTACTCAACGGGAACCTTCTAGTTAATTTTAAGGTTTAAATAGTGTTTTAAAGTTTGCTTGCTTTTTATTGAGAGCTGCTTTAGAGGAATTATTAAAAGGGGGGGAGATTTTAGTTTTTTATTATTGGGCTCGACAGGACGTTGAATCCTGCTCCTACGTATTCTCAGGTGCAATGAGAAATCAGAGCTTCGTAGTTCATGGTGTTTGTTTTGTGTGTTGATGTTTTTTAGAGAACGTTGTTTTAGATCGCATTCTAGCAGTTAAACGTATGGCTTGTATGCTCGCTTGTTGGAGGCTTAAGCGCTTGTTTGTATTGCGTTAGAATGGATAAAACAAATTCTTTTATGAAAAAGTTTTGTTCCTTAGTTATGATTTTGTTTGAAAAAATAGAACTTGATTTGTTGTATGTTTTTTATGTTTTTGTTGATTTGAGAAAATTGTAGTTTTTTTATTTTATTTTTGAAAAAGAGATGACTATCTAATCGCTAGGTATACACCTAGAAATTAAATAATCATAGACAAACTAAGCATACGCCAAGCCATCTTGTTTTTAGTTGCAATGTTTTTATAGTTGCTATAAGAAAGATGATTACCTAAATTGCTCGGTATACACCGAGAAATTTAATAACCGGAGAAGTTATCATGATTTTTTAGAGTTATTTAGAAGTATGACGATCATTTAAATCGCTCGGTATCCACCGATAAATTTAATAACCGGAGAAGCTATTATAATCTTTCCTTTTAGAATTTTTTAGAGGAATGTGACGGTTATTTAAATCGCTCGGTATACACCGAGAAATTTAATAACCGAAGAAGTTATTATTATTTATTAATGTTTTAGAAGGATGGCAATTATTTAAATCGCTCGGTATACACCGAGAAATATTAAATAATCGGAGGAGTTATTATTATTTTTAGAGTTTTTTAGAAGGATGTCGATTATCTTAAATCGCTCGGTATACACCGAGAAATTAAATAACCGGAGAAGAAGAAGCATACGCCAAATCATCTCTTTTTGTCTAAATTATTATTTTATATATTTTGAAGATTTGATCTAAACACAAAAACAGAACCAATATTTATATTTGTAAAAATCTAATACTTTAGTATTTTATATTATGTTTAATAATGATGAAACAAAATTGAAGAAGACAAGGCAACCACTCACCAGGCTAACACGTGACATTAAATACCCTTCAACAAATATAAATATACAAAACAAACAAGTACCTATACCCATAAAAGAAACGGAACAGCAAACCCATGGTAGCTAATAGCTATGACTCAAACACATATATACACGTACTACACACATATTATATCTACATGTTAGTACATATATCAGAAGAAACAAAACGGAACACGCAAATATAAAACAAAAGCACAGAGAAAGAGATAGGATAAACCAGTAATGGAGAACGGAAATCACGCCGGGAGAAGCAGTCGCCGGCGGTAATTGAGAGCTTCTTCTTTCTCTAATCAATTTTGGTTCTTTCTGCTCTGCTTTCTTTTCTTCTCAGGTTCCTCTAACCAATTTTTTCTTACTCTCTTTTTCGCTTGCGAGGTGTTTCGAATCGGTGACGGGAACGACTGCTATTTGGGGTTAATTTTCTACTGGGTGCGGAAAATTAACTCTGACTTCTAGTGTTGCTGGCGGTGGTTTTTCTGCTCAGATTTTCGTGTCCTCTTTAGTGTTAATAAACTCCCCTATTTATACTAATGAGTTTAGAGTGTTTGTTGCCAATTTGTTAGGATTTTTAGATAAGTTTTTGATGTAAATCCCTTAGTGAGTTTGTTACAAATTTCTGGATGAATCTAGCTTTAACTTTGAACCCCATGTGTTATTTTGTTTTTCCTGCTTTGCTAGCCCTTCTTTTCTTCCCCTTTTTTTTTTTCGTACTTGTTTATCTTTTTTTTTTTTGTTTCTTTTTATTTTATTTTTTTGGTTTTTGGTTTGATAAAAAAACAATACATATACAATACAAATATAAAAACATGACTAATAATACTAATAAAAAGTCATAGTAATAAACTAACAAAAAATAAAGAAATAATAAACCAAAATAAATGCCAAAAGGTCACTAATGGGGCTTGTACCCATGACCTCAAGTTACTAATTTCTTTGTTCTTAGTTAATCATTAATTTAACTATCCTTTATTTTCAAAAGAAGGTTGACATAATAATTAAATAAGAGTGGGTAAAATTTGAGGTATGACAACTCTAATTGGTACACTGCACCTATTCCTTATGAATACTTCTTTAATTTTACGATAGTTAACAAAATAGCCCTAATCAATCCCTTGACTTAGGACCCTCTTCTCAGATTACAGTCCCTTATCCCTTAGGTGATATAATATTCTTCGAAGGTTTTAAAAACGTTAACTTATTATCACAAACATCCATCCCTAGACACATCCATCCCTAGACTAACCATGTTTATTTGAACAATTCAATTAGGTCTAAGTTGAAAGCTATGGTCAGTAGTCATTCATTCTTACGAATTCATGTTATAAGTGATCAATTTATAAAAAGCATTAAGAACAATTGAATTGAATAAAACTAGATAGATATTCATGTAAAATAGAGTTTCACAGTAACATGATTCAATTAGAGTTACATCAGAATCATCTCAGACCTAATCTCTATGAGATTTAGCTACTCATAATAAAATAAACAATGAAAGAAAATAGAACCAAAGACATGTGTCAATTAGCGCGGAGCAGCTCGATCGCCTTTCTTCAATTTCCCGTGCGCAGCTCTTTCTTGTTTCTTCTGCTGCATTTTTTTCCTTGGCAGCTCTACACCGTCTTTTCTTTTTTTTTCAGCCCTTTTTATATTGTTTTGTTTACCAATTAGCCAAAATCTCTCCTCTCACTTTGGCCAGCCTGGCAGCAACATTATTCACATTTGTTTGTTCTTTTTTTTTCTCGTCTTTTCACAAGCCAAGACATAAATTTTCTTCTTTTGGACTTGGTCATGTAGCCTTTTTCTTATTCTATCCAATTCATACTCAATCATAAACATATTAAATTGAAGTAAGAAATAAAAACTATATAAACTATTAAATTATTAAAGAAAAATATTTAATAGACTCAATAAATCAAAAATCACAATTTATTTAAAATGACTCAAAATTAAACACTAAACTAAAAAAATTAGATTGAAATTTAATTAAAAAGACTCTAAAAATTACATTTGATGAGATGTCATCAGTATATCAGGTCAAGAATTTGACCTAAGTCATAATACACTCCTCTATCTTCCACCTTCATCACCTTCGTTTCATCCATGTTGTCAGCTACTAGAAACTCATTGTCCGATGGTGATGTATATCCCGCAACAACTGCGACGTTGTGTCCAACAATGATGGCATTGATGTGTCTTCTACAAACTTGTGTTTCTCCGTTACACTCATTTGCATTTTGTTTTTCATTTTCTCGTAGCCCTCATATTTGACTTGCATCATTGTTATAATAGCTTTTTGCTCAACATTTTATGTAGCTTCAATCATATCCCAAATATTTGGGATAAATTTCTTAATTAAATCTCATTCAAAAGTCTCCGATTTGATATTCTTCAATGACACTATAACAAATACATATTTTATAAAATTCATCGTTGGATTGAAAGTTTATAGCATACAGATCATTTGTACAAAATTTTAAAAAAATCGAAATCGTTTCATATGTTATTGAGATTCATCAAGATTAATGGTATTGGATAAAAACACAAAACGCTAATTTTGACGAGTCTCAATAACATCAAACGATTTTCAAATTTTTTAAAATTTTGTACAAATGATCTGTATGATAAAAACTTTCAATTCAGTGGTGGATTTTATAAAATTTGTAATCTTCATAGCGTTATTAAGCGGTGTAACATTACTCAAATGTTACACCACTGTAATTTGATCCCTACCCATATATTTGATCCCTCCCCTATATATGTGTGTGTGTTGTGATTTAATTGAATGTATGTGTAAAAAATTATATGCTGCCAATCTATACATGTTAAAGGGATTATGGGAAGCAAGGTACCAATAATGTCACATTGAAGAATATCAAATCGATGACTTTTGAATGGGATTTCATTAAGAAATTCATCCCAAATATTTGGGATATGATTGGAGCTACATAAAATGATGAGCAACCCTAAACCCTAAAACCCTAAACCTTGAACACTATATATATATATATATATATATATATATATATATATATATATATATATATATATATATACTAGATTCTCGCCCGTGCGATGCACGGGTCTTTTAAAATGTCATATATAACATTTAAGATGGGTGATCAATGCAAAATTAGTAACATTATATTATATTTATAGACGGGTCTAAATATCAAAATTAGTCTGCTCTTGCAAATATTTTGGAACTTAACGTTTTAATGTTTTTTTACTAAATTTTAACATGTAATATTAGTTTTGTTTGCATTAAACACTAATAATAATTACATCACCATTTGGATAATAAGTTACTGTTTTGTCTAAGTTAATCATTAAATTGACAAATTATTCCATCTTAGTGAAATCCAGTCATGCCATTTGGATAATAAGTATACTGAACTAAACTGGATAGCAAATTGTTTATGTTGAATCAATAGTAGTTTTTGGTACTAAACTGTTATGAACAAATTTTGATAATAATTAAACAATACTACTAATTCATTAATATAAAAAATATACTTAAAATCATGATCATTAGTGGACAATAGTCTACATGACTCACATACTTAAAATTAAAACCAAAGCCAAGTTCAACAAATACTAGAAAACATAAATCGTAGTATTAACTTCGAAAAGCAAATCATCATGCGAAGTTTAAAATACATAAAAATACTAAACATCATCCAAACTTAGCAATAGATGCTGAATTGGCTTTCAAACATCACGTTCAACCTTGACACACGCAACTTTAGGGGGTTTTGTAGTAGACGCTTCACCGTTCTCAATGTCAACCATCACAACCGACCTCAAACTATCGGAGCTCTTTTTCGTGTGGATTTGCTGCTTGGTGTATTGTCTACATCTTTCAGCACAACCTGTCTTTGTTGAATCACCACAGTCAATAAGTGGTATCTGCCATAAATTTACATATTATACAAAGGTTAGCTGAATAATATTTTTTTTATAATAATGCATCAAACTATTGCCATGAGTTGAAATTGCAGATGTGAAGCTAGAATTAAAAGAAGGGAAATTTTGCTTCCATCATTGTGTAAATGGAATAGAAACTCAGTATTACAAATTATTGCCACACAAAAGCTACAAAGATAAAGAGATGAATCGAAGAGAGATAATATCATAAATGAAGAAATAATTTCCAATCTCACCTTACATCTCATCGTGTAGTCCAAATTTGTTCGTCCCGCATAGATCGGTGCCGATGATGAGGATGATGGCGGTCGAGGACAACCTACGGAAAGATCGGTGCCGCAAGTCCAACTTCTTATTTCCATTGTCGTTTGTTTGTTCTTTGTGGGGAGTATTTGACGGGAGAAGAAGGCGTTTGGGTTGAAGGCAGAGATGATCAGATCACCAGTGGTGATGCGAGTGAATGGAGATGACATTTGTTTTCAGCTTTTCTGTAGAGGAGAGATGGAGAGAAGAAGGTCATGGTGAATTTGATTTTTGAAGGAAATTGCATTTTGGAAAAAGATGATTGTATTGGAATGGAGCAAGGCGTGCTCTTGATAGAAGAGTTAGCGTGTTTTTTGATGCTGCGTGCTTTTTTTGTTTACAATACCAACTCTGTTTTCTCTCTTTTTTTTGTTCACATGCTTTATGACTACTATGTTATTTTTTTTAATTGAAATCAAAACGGGTTGGGTTGTTTATTGGGCCATATTGGTTTGGGTTAAAAGTGATTAGAATTAAAATTAGGGTTAAGAGTTGATTAGGGTTAACTATCATACTTAACTACTTTTATATATATTAAGATAAGATTAAGATAATATTAAGATTAAGATAAGAATAAGATATATATATATATATATATATATATATATATATATATAACGATATTAGATTTGTCTCAATAACATATCAAACAACTTTAAATTCAACAATGAATTTTGTAAAATTTGTTACATCGATGTAATTGATCTCTTTCTATATTTGGAGTTATTTTAAAATTTCACGCAGAGGAAGATAATTTAGAACAGGAATGTTTCTTTGAAGGTGTCACTTTTTGTTTAGAGATTACAAAATAATAGGTTTAAGATAGTTTTGCTCGAAGAAGGATCCTTCAATTAGAAGACTAAATCACCCTTACATTAATCCTCAAATGTACAAAAATTGCAAATGCATGTTGGTCAGTCAAGTCAAAGATGAAGTCAAAATAATTAAGATGAAGTCAAAATAAATACTCAAAATAATTAAGATATTAGTCAGTCAAGTCAAAGATGAAACTCCTTATGCAGTCAAATGCTGACACCATCATTGTTCAGGCTTGGAAGTTGGAATTAATAACTTTTTAACTTACTCTCCTTTTTTTTTCTATAAAATACTTACTCTATCACTTGAATAAATCACAATACATTTCTTCTTCATCAAAAATGAGTAGAAAGTATAAGACAAGGAAGCCAGATTATGCCAAAGAGATCGAGAAGTTGATTCAGAAGGAACTAAGGGAAGAGAAAAGGAAAGAAGCAACTGAGAGAGCAAAAGCTCAAGCTTCCACTTCAAGTTCAAAAGAGATAAGAACTATGCAGGCAAGGTCCAAAATCCACCAAGAGAAGAAGGCTTCAACTTCTGAAGGGGACTCAAAAAGCGGTGAAGATCTTAGTCCCTACCATTGCTTGTACAAGGTTCCTGAATACCAAAAATGATATGTTGTATTCTTTTGTACTCTTAGTTGTATTATTGCTTGTGATTGAACCATTTTTGGTTACAAGATCAGGAATTTGAACAAAAAGTGGTTGAATCACGAGCAATAGTACACCTAAGAAAACAAAAGAGTATGAAATTTAGTTTCTGATCTTCATGAGCCTTGTCCAAACAATAGTAGGGATTAGGATCTTTATCACTCTCTGATTCCACTTCAGAAGTTGAAGCCTTCTTCTTTTGCTGAGTTTTGGGTGTTGTTTGCGTAGTTCCCTTCCCTTGTGAAGTTGAAGTGGAAGCTTGAGCTTTTTCTCTTTGATAAATCACTTTATGTGAGTATTTTAGGCCTTGATATTGGATTATTCCCTGCTAATATGGTGAGCAAGCTATGTTTTGAATCAATTTTATATGTTTTTTAGTCTAGTTTATGTAATAGGAATTTTTTTGTAATTTTGACGAAAATAGTTAGTTTAGAGGTAACTAGAGTAAATAAAGTCCACTGGGTTGTAAGTGTGAAGGCTTTATTGCTTATATACTGATAATGGATGTCAAGACATTTTGGTTCGTACAACTTAAGAATAACGAGCAGTCAACCTAGGAAGTCAAAGTGCCACGCACAAGACAAGAAGAATATTTATTCCAACAGCTGACATGACAGACTGGCGTCTGTGCATTTGTCCTACCCTAGTACTTATTCATTCTGGGAGAATATGCTTTGTTCCTTTGGATGATCTTATCCATATTAGGATTGGTCCATGATCCGATGAAAAAGTCTATAAGTAGAGGACCAAAGCCATAAACTTGGTGTGCTTGGAAATATTTAAGTTTTTGAGAAGAGGCAAGAGTTGTTGCGCCGGTACTCATCAGCAATACCTAGTTACAACTACAACTCTGATAATGAGAGGCACAATAGCGTTCTTAGGTTTACATTTCTACTTTTGTAATGTGTAAATCTTTGATTCTTGTTATTATGGCTGTTATGCTCATTTTGACTTAAACTTTTGTAGTTGAAATTATGTGAAATTTAATATAATGTTTGATGTTTTTAAGTGATATGATTTGTAGTGATTGCCATCTTTAACTCTTATGATTATCTTCTTTAACTCTTAATGTTTTCATGAAAATATGTTTAGATCTATGATTAATCAACTTAGATTTGAATACAAATTATATGTTATGAGATGTCTAACATGTAATGGAATTTAAGAGTTAATATGGTTAAGTAGGATAAGGACACATAATCCTTATCTAATGACTTAGACATAAGCTTTAGAGCCATAATGAGAATTAACAAAGCATGTGTTATCTGAACTCAAACGAATTAAGTTGACCTAAACATAAGAACAACTTATCTACCGCTTTACATCTCATGTTGTAGACATACTGACTGGGATGTGGCAAGCACAACAGTTATTCGACGCGTAATAGTATATAAGGTATCATCTCCACATGGATTGTGCCAAGATAATTAGTTTCACCTAGGAATTTAAGTTATTAGGGTGGATTACTCCTGCTTTATAGTTTGGTTTTTAGATAGGTTTGACACTTAGATAGATAAAAGTTGGGGAAAAGGTGGTTAAATATTTTTGATGGAAAGAAGGTGGTTAGGTGTTTTTGATTCCCTCCACGAGTCCTATTTGCTAAATGGCCTTATAATTATTATGCAATTTCTTATTATCTATGTGGATTAACTAAGTGGTAAAAAGTACTTTCACATACAAAAATTACCCTTTACATACAATTATACCAAGACAATCAACAATCTAATTCATGTGAGCATTTTAAGTCGCCTTCACATAAACTCCAGGTGTTAAGTGCCTTATACTAGATTAATTATTTCATATATGGTATCAAAAGTCTATTATGATGCCCTAACTCCTAATGGTACTTCCCAAATACATGCATCTATTTAGAATATAGAATGACGAACATATAAGCATCTTTCTAACTTGTGCAAGATTGCATAGGATAATAAGTTATTATACACACTACCACTTTATGAGTTTCTAAAAAGGCTTTACCTAAAATAAAAGAGTCGGACAAGTGGTGCACGGTATACCACTTGTCAATAACTCTATAACGAATACGATTTTTTTTAAAATTCACCATTGGATTGAAATTTATATCATATATATCATCCATAAATATTTTAAAATAAATTGAAAATCATTTGATGTGTTATTGAGACACATCAAAATTAACGTTTGTGGATTTTTATTAAATACCGTTAATCTTGATGATCTCAATAACACATCAAATGATTTTTAATTTCTTTCAAATTTTGTATGGATGATCTATATGATATAAATATTCAATCCTACGATCGATTTTTTAAAATTCGTATTCGTTATACAGTTATTGAGTGCCCCACTTGTCCAACTATTTCATGTTAACATTAGGGGTTGGAATACGCCAGACCTGCCCACAGGGGCCTACGGTCTAGCCTATCTAGGCCCAAGTCAGGTCAGACCGTGTTTTTAAATAGAGTAAGTCAAAATACTTTTTTATAAGCATATTTAGCTAAATAGGACAAGCTACGAGCCAAATCAAAAGGCTATTAAGCCTACTAGGCTGACTTATTTAAATAAATATAAAAATATATTTATGACTTTTTTCATTTATTATTAAATGTTGAACTTTCAACTAAATTTTAATTCTACAATATTTACAATGAATTGATTTTTTGCATATATAAATGTATTATTATTATTATTATAAACTAGAACTAAAATATGATGTATATATATTGAAATTCTCTAAAGTATGATGTGAAATATCAAGAGAGTTTAATCTTATTAGTGAATTGATTGATTATTCACTTAAATAGAAATATAATTACTTATTTAAATATGTTTATATGAAATATGTTTTTAACAAGCTAACATGTCAGACTAAACTTTCCAAAGCTCAGGCCTCACCTAAAAATCAAGCTTATAATAAGCTACATACCATATTTAGATCTTTAATCTTTTAACAGACTAAACTTTGAATTGACAAAGTCTATCATAGTCTAACCTATTCCCACATCTAATTAGCTTTCACCTCCTAAAAATCTTATTTATGAGGCAATTAATTATTCTTTCCTTAAAATTGTTTTCTTTCTCTCCTCTATTCTCTCTCTCTCTCTCTCTCTCTCTCTCTCCATTAGCTACACTTTCTTTAAAAGTCACATCCCCTTAAACTTCACTAACACATATTACAACAAAAAATCTTTCCAAAACTATTAAAACATACTCCGCCTGAACAAACAGAAAAAATAAAATGTGTCATAAAAAAAAATCAACTATAGCATCTCACATTCATAGGCTAATTTTGTTTTATTAAGAGAATTTTAGATAAAAAAAAAATAGGATTTAAATTTTCTTGTGCATGATCTTCATTCTTCTTCATTTTCTTGGTGATTGTTGGTTGAAAGTAACTTTCTTTCTCATAAACCAGTGAATCAAATGTATTTGAGGATTTATTTTGGAAGAAAGAAAAACAAATGTAAAAGCATTTGACATAACAAATAAAATTAAATGTAGAAGAAAATATGAATGCAAAACAAAAAAAGTGAAATTAAGGTATTAATTTATTGTGGTATAGCAACCATATATATAAGTACAAATGGGTGGTTCTTTTTACTTGTCATATCTTCATAAAAAATTTTAAAATTGAAAAATAAATAGACAAAGAAAGTCTCAGAGGATAAAGTTGAAAAAGAAAGCTTTTCTATTGTGACTTTTAACTTTTCTTTCATGGACATACTATACTGTGTAATAGTTAATAGAGAAAAGAAAAAAAAAGACACATTAATACTACATTCGGTCTCATGTATAAGTAAATTTACAAAAAGTTTATCAATTAAGAAAACTCTTACACTCTTTGTAATTTTACTCCTATTTTTTTGCTTTAAAAACCGTTAAAAACACGATAATGTGAAAAAATTAGGGTATATTTGTAATAGTGACATTCAATGTAATAATTAGAGATGACTTTTGCTTATATTTAAAACTTTTAAAACAATTATGTTGCTTATATATGAGACCAGAGGGAATAAGATATTTAGAAACTAATAAAATAGTGTATATTTTAAAAAAAATTATAAGTAAAATGTGTATTAATATATCCTTATAATGTGCAATCTTGCACCGATTAGAAAAACTTATTTAATAGTTATAAAAAAAACTTATATAATAATGATTTTTTTTTATGGAATTTCAATTTTAGGCACTCTTTTTGCAAATACAAAAAATATAACAATAAACTCACTATTCAAGTAGTTGTTCTTCAAAAAAAGTAGTTGTTCTTCAATCCTGGCCAGTGAATTCTTTATTAATATATCAATGGTAAATGTCTAAATTAAATGGACTTGTCTATGTTAAATGTCAAAATTTAAACTTATAGTTTATAAGCTTGTAAGCATGTAGGTTCGTTATAGCTTATAAGCTCATAATAAAAATTAAAATTTTTTTTAATAGCAGTTTTTTTGTCATGAGATTATAACTTGTTTTTACTAAGTTAAAACTTATTTTGATAAACCAATACAATTAGCTTGAATTAGCTTATAGATTATAATATTCTTTCAATTTTACTCCTGTCATCATATATGGAAAAATTAATTATTAATTAATCATAACTTTTTTATGTCATTTTATATTGATAAGCTAATTCAACTGTTAATTTCACCAAACACTACAAATTCAATCACCTAGTATAATATTCTGAACAAAACTCAGATTTATCCGTGGGGGATAAATATGTTTTGATCCGACCCCTAGTCCACATCTCTGAGACATTGTCTGCTTTGAAGTTAACATGTCACAGTTTTGTCCTTTGTAGAAAAGGTGTCTCAATTGGATTGAGGAATGTGGCGTGTTGTATATAAACTATATTTATTATCGATTTCCAAGTGATGTGGGTCTGATAAGTGAGCCAGAACACGCGCCTTTAGTCGAGAGTATTAAGGGGCTGTCGACTCACGAGCATGTGTGAGTTCATTTTTCAAAGATGGTGTCGCTATTCTGAACAAAACTAAAATTTATCCGCGGGGGATAAATATGTTCCGATCCGACCTCAAGTCCACATCTCTGAGAAATATTATGCTTTAGGGTTAATCCATCACGGTTTTGTCTTTTGTAGAAAAGGAGTGTAGCTGCAAAAAAAACACTATAACGCCCAAGTGTGGATAAGCTTGAGGTGGAGGTAGATGTTAGAATGAAGCATACGTTATGAGGTTGTGAAAGGTCTATTTGTAGGCCAATAGATGTGGTATTCGGCCGATGACATTTGGCTGGTCCGACCCAAAAGTCTTGTCTAGAACATATGTGTTTGGTTTTGCAGCGACAAAAAGTTATTTTGAGTGAATTGATTATGTAGAATTGATTCCCGATAAATGTGAGTTGAATGTAAAGTAATTTATTTTTGAATATATTTATGTAAAGGGGATTCAACAATAAATTTAAGGTTAAAATCAATTGTAGAATCCAAGAGCTACATATTGTAGATTGAAGTGGAATAAATTCTACAAGCAAAATCAAATCTCCTTTAAATCATCCAAACATATTTAAATCACTTCTACAACCTCTATAATCACTTTTGACCCTCTAAAATTGAAATCAAACCCATGTCTAGCTTATGTGGTATAAACTACCTTATAAGCTATAAGCTATAAGTTAATTCACTATAAGCTAACTTATCAATTATCCATTGGTTTTTGACAAACAGAGCTTAAATGGATTGACTTTGTTATCGATTGAAAACAAAATGGATTGACTTTGAATCTCAAAAGATAAAAAAAAAAAAAAAAAGTAAAAGTAAAAGTAAAATAGTTATACTAATATATTCATTTTAAAATAAAAATGTCTGACTTTAAAAAACAATTAGATCTCATTTAATATTGGTTCGACTCTATATAAATAACTTCTATCAATAAAAATATTCATATCTCCTGACAAGAAATAATTAATTAAATAAAACCAAATATTTGTAAAATTAATATTTATTTTTGGTATGTGGTATTGTGTTTTTTAAAAACAAAATTTAAATAATATTTGTTAAAGAAAAAAATAGTAATATTGAAAAATGTTGAGAGTGGGATTTGAACCCACGCCCTTTCGGACCAGAACCTTAATCTGGCGCCTTAGACCAACTCGGCCATCTCAACATCTTTGTTTTTGAAACTAGTAACTAATATAATATAATAGACTTTTAATATTGTGCATAAATCATTCACGACATTATAGAACAATACAATTTTACAAAATTCACTATTTAAAAAGTTTATATCAAATGCTAGATCAAGTGGTGGATGTGGTTCGATCCAACGGTTCATTTAAATGCCTCAATCTCTCTACATCCGCTCTCGCACATCCACCTGATCCACATAAATGCCTAGATCTGACGGCTTGACCAAAGGTTCTCGCCGCTGTGAAAGTGCCATCACAAGTTCACCGGAGTCCGACGCTTCTAGTGGTACCCAAATAAATTTTGATAACATTCATTCTTTTGTAAGCTAATGGTCGTATATCAGGTCAACAATTTGACCTAAGTCATTATCCAGTCCTCTATCTTTCACCTTCATCACCTTCGTGTCATCCATGTTGCCAGCTACAAGGAACTCATTGTCCGGTGGTGATGTATATCCCACATTAACTATGACGGTGTGTCCAATGATGATGGCATTGATGTGTCGTCTATAACCTTGTGTTTATCTTTTATAGTCATCTGCATTTTGTGTTTCACTTTTCTCATATGTAGCTCCTTATTCATTATGGCCCTCACATTTGACTTTCATCATTGTTATTGTGGCTTTTTGCTCATCACTTTTTGCCTACTCCACCCATCCCCAAATTCTCAAAACTCAAAAATCACCAACCTCTGAGCTCAATTTAAGAAGCTTCTCTAATTCTTCTATTTGAAGGTGCATTCCAACAACGAGCATTGGCAAACCCTGAGAATTGTTGACTCAATAATTTTATCACGGTTTGAACAATCTTTTCAATCTCTGTAAACTCTAGCCTGAAATAGGAAAAAAACAAGAACACTAAACTATATTATTACATAACACTACAACAAATTTGACATATAGCCACGGAAAAAATCAGTTGGTAGAGTTCGAAAAACCGTGGGTATATGCCGAAAAACTTATACCAACCCCAGTTTTGTTCCGTGTACTTTATGTATGTTGTACCCACGGAATTTTCCGTGGCAATTGCCTATAGCTACGGCGTTTTCAGCCGTTGGACAATATCTAAGAGCTATACGCACGAACAATACCAACTATTGTAAATCACTTTACCCACGGATTTGTCCATTGGTATAGGTTTTTTTTTTTTTTTTGCATTTTTACACATTGTACATACTTTCTAAATAATAATAATTTGCCAATATGCATCTTTTGTACACATCAAGTCATCTATAATTACAAACAAGAATTTCAATTATATTAAAAAATTAATAAATGTTACAGACATCTCAAACCAACAAAGTACATTATAATACCAACAATTTCACCTAGCTAAATTTCCCAAAATTGCATGAAATAACTTGGAGCAGAACAAAACTGGTACAAACTTGAAAGCAAAATGACAACCATTGTTTACTTCGAATCCATCACAAAATAACAACTCAAAAAAACTAACAACGACTTACACTGTTACTTTTAATCTCTCTATCTTCGTTGGTGTCTGGACTTAGAGAATCCATTGAGTCATCCTTCCAAGGCATATGACTTTATATCTCTTGCACCGATTGAGATGGTACAGAACTACATTGACTACGTTTATGGAACCTGAAAGGTGAATAGTCTTAATTAAATATTAAATTCAACGGAACACTCTTACACATGAATAAGCAAGGAGGCCTAAAAACTTAGCCACTTATACTTTATTTGCACATTAACACTCACAAAAACTTATTGGATATACTAGTAAAGTTGGAAATAGGAAAACTCTAACCTGTAAAGAAATCTCTGATACACAAACTAGATTAAAAGAACTTCAAGACATAAAAGATATGCAACCTTCTTCAATTAAGGTTCTTTGGTACATAAAATAGATTCTGCTCAACAGTTAGAAATTTGTCTTTTCTTCAACTCCCCTTTATCTACAAAGTCATATATAAAGACAGTGTTTTCAGTGTACACATTATATGCAAATAGTACCAATCATTGCATATAGAAAATGCAAGTATGTGTTAGTTTATCACCAATCAATACCCATACCTTACCCAATATTGATCATTTTCTCAATTTTATCACCACATCCATATGTCACGCCATGAAGAACTGCATGGAGAAAAACCAAATGAGCACCAATACAACAACAAAGGAATTGAAGGTAGACGACTCTAAAAAAATGTATATTAACCATTAACCAAGAGGGCTTCAGAGACACTTTCCGGATGAGACAGTGTTGCAAGTGGTGATCCCTGCATAATACAAGTAGTGTTAAGTTATAAAAATCTTTAGAAGAAAATCAAAAGTAACAACTGCGAAGAAGTTAATTATACCTCACGACAATGGTAATTTGGACCTAGAAGTTGTGTAGAATAAAATGTCACTATGTGGAGAGCTTGAGAAGCCTGCAATTAACAGCACAGAAGCCATATTTTAAGAATCAACTTTATATTGCCTACATATCCAATAGGTTATAAAATCAAACTGAAATATTAAAATGGTCATGAATTGAATCTGGTTACTACACTAAATTAAAAAAAGCAAGGAATGTCTCTAAACTTAATAACAGTTCTATGATCAATACAGAGATCACTTCTCAAATCAAGCTTATTTATTAACTTATCTTCTGTGCTTTAACATGCTCAAATCATGAACAATTAAACTAATGACATTACTGTTATAGTTCATGCCATCACTTTAATAATCAACATTACTCTTTAATAATTCAATTTTTAATGCGCGAGTTTAAATAGTTTATATAAACACTTATAATTAAGAAAGATAGAACTCTGCACCATATTAGAACTGTGTAGATTATATTTTTGGTCTCGAATATGAAAGGATGGAAGGTCCACTGCAAATGCACAAAATTTGAATCATTAAGACTTCAATGAAAACTATTTAAATTAATGAAAACTATTTAAACTAATCAACATCTCATAAGCAAGAAGCATACTAAATAGGAAAGAATAAAAACACAAAAATGGACGCAACTTCAAAATTTCAATACTTTAAACCATTCTCATAAAAATCTAGCATTAGAGCTTCACAACCAAACAGAAATATTGCACGGCTTCAGTAACTAATTTTCACCATACTAACACTAAATATATCTCTACATAAAACATTTTGAGATTATTCTCTATCTAAATGGATTAATAATAAACCAATAGGATATGACCAATTCCACAAAACTGTAATGTGAGTTACAATCGTGGCAAAATGTTGCTAATCTACTGGACAAGATCATAAAGATTAATAATGGAGCAACCAAAATAAGAGCCTTCCTCAAAGAACATATCCAACTTCATCAATCAAAGGCAAAAATTCCATAAACACAACATAGAGAGAATACAACACACAAAGAAACAATCACAATAGTAGCAAAGAAGAAACAATTTAATGATCCAGCAAAAAAAACAAACACAAGAAGGTGTATCTGAAAGAGAAACTCACAGAGAGAGTTTTGTAGTATTTGTGAGGAGAAAGCTTGGAAATCCTAAGATTAGAGAGCACCAGAGCAGAACAATTCAAAGAGAATTAAGTTATTGAGAATTGAAAAATAGAAATTGGATCCAAATTATTGAGAATTGAAATTCCAAAGCCGAATATTGATTGCGAGTAGAAACAAAAAAAAAGAGAATTAAGTTAGGGTTTAACAGAGAAGTTATCGATGCACGGTGTGTGTAGAATGAATTCGGTTGGAGGGCAGCGATTCCAGCATCGATTTGGCAGAGATTCCGGCAGCGAGGAACATCTCTCCATCGTCGACGAGTTCTAGCGGCGAGGAATTATGTTGAATCTCTAACACTATGGTCGAGAAAGAGTAGGAGAAGGAGGAGACTCATGCTAGGGTTCTTCACTTTTTGATTTGGGGAATTTGATGGAATAGATAGAGGAAGAAGGGTCGATGGCCATTGATGAAGATAAAGGAAGAAGGGTTGATCTTGGTCGAATACGATTTGAACCTAATCAATTTTCTTTATTTTCTAATTTTCATTTTATTTTTTATTTTTGAAGCAAATCTATACCTGCAGTTAATAATTTTGTCGTGGGTATATGTCTCCTCTACCTACGGCAATTTTGTCTGTTACTAGAACCTTCCGTTGGTAAATAGCAAATTTCTTGTAGTGTAAGTTACAACTAGACTTGGCAAAATAACCCATTAAGATAAAATTCATCTATTGAAAAATTTTCCTCCCACCCCTACATTTAATCCTTCACCCCTACAAAATATTAAATATTCCAAGTTTACCCTTTTGCAAAAATTGTCCTCCCACCCCTACCTTTACACTTAAGTCATATACCGTACTTTGAGAAACACTGGTTTAGTGACAATGTTGCCCGTCACTATAAGTCAAATATGTTCAAAGTTAAGTCATATACCGTACTTTGAGAAAAAAAAATTCCGGTAAGAATATACAAACCGGAATATTATGAAAAATATTTCCGGTACATGTCAAAACAAGTTCTTTGCACATATTTTAGGCTTTAGGTGACAGTGTTTACTGTCACTACAAGTAAACATTCAAGAGCAACAATAGTTTGACAATTTTAATTTGTAAAGAAGGACAAAATAATCATGTTCAAATTTTATTTTGTTGTGCATAAAGAGGTCTTCCAGTTCAATGGATAAAGAGGACATAACTAATTTTGTTGTTTGATTTATAATGACGGGCAACATTGTCACTAAATGTTTTAGATCTTCGTGTTTGGTTCTTCTTACCGGAACACTAAAACAAGTTTGAGCTATATGTACCGGAATACTTTATTCAAGTGTTCCTGTTTAGATCATTTTACCGGAACACTTTTTCTTAAGTTTGGTTTATCACGTCTGTCACTAAAAGTCAAAAAGAGCTCATTTTGACAGGTACCGGAAATATATTTCATAGTATTCCGGTTTGTATATTCTTACCGGAAAATGTTTTCTCAAAGTCCAGTATATGACTTAATGTTCAAGGTATTTGACTTATAATAACAGACAAAACTGTCAATACATGTATTAAATCTATAGGCAAATGGGTGAACTTCACAAGTAAATGAAGTGTAAAATTTTTTTGGCAAAAGGATAAACTTGGAATATTTAATATTTTGTAGGGGTGAAGGATTAAATGTAGGAGTGGAAGGGCAATTTTTCTTATCTATCCATTAATTTATCCATCCAATCCATCCATAAGGAAAAAAATTGTAATTGGATTGGGTTGTATCCATCCACTAATTGATTGGATGAATTTAATCCATCCATCTTAATTTTAAATCCAATTGGATCATTAATTACTATTTATTATAAATACACTTTATTTTAAAAACTCAAATTGTTATGAATAAATATCTTTAGCGGAAGCTTTCGTGGATGTCCATCCATATGACTTAGTGGATGTCTTAGTGCATGATCTTCCACTTTCTTATGACTCCCACTAGTGAGTGGATCTTAATTATCTATGATTTTTCACTTCTCTATTTGTGTCTTATAAATTAGTGTAATGAAACACTTGTGAAGAGAATAATACAATCTCATTCTTTATCTTATTCTCCTCCATCTCTATACTTCAATTATTTCTCTTGTTTACATTAATTTTATAACATGTTATCAACACGAAGCTCTTTACCGACATTTCGACGGTGTTGTTCTTACTTTCTCTCGAAGTTTTTACGACGTAAAAATATGGGGTTTGCCTTTATGTTTACGCGCTAAAAGAACTAGGTAAGTGTCTTTAACTAATTCTTAATGAAATTCCATTTTACAGTATATGTATAAGTGAAGATATATTTGAGATAAAGAAACTAGTTACTGTATGATCAATTGTCTACTCATGCATCAATTCAATATCAATAATGATATATCACGTTACTGTATGATCCATTTCCATTTCCATCTTCTTCATTTTCTTCTTCTTGGAATATTATGATGCTTTATCACGTGAGATGAATAAAGATTTATATTTTATAGTAATGGATGATATTATATTATCTTATATATCAAAAAATATGCCACTCGAATAGGAAACTTAGTTATAATTTGTGTTGTGGAGCTATGGCAGTGTTTTGTTACTATTTGGATACAATTTGGTTTTTTAAATAATATTGTTTTTCTAATCATCCCTGTCTTATATGTTTTAGTGACTACTCTGCATAAAAATATATGTCAATTATATTTGATACGTGTGGTGTTTCATTGAGCATATAATTGAATTGTCTTGTTTCTTTTTATTTGAATGTCAATTGAATTGTGTAGTTGTTTAATTGTTTTGCTGTTGCAAGGTAGTTGGTATCTTGACTTAGTAATCACCTTTTGCACAATGAAAAACTTAAATAACATAATTTAAAACAGAGAGAAGGCAAAAGGTAAGTAAAATTGAATTGTTTTATTAATAGTCAACTAGTCCAATCCAATCCACCTAAAGATAAATTTGTTATTATTGATCGTTTATTGATTTGTGTCTTAATGCATTTGATACAAAATATTTGAATTGTGTTGTATAAGTCTTTCGTCACTGATGTTTTGTTTTCTTGACTATTTGAGACTAATACTTATTGTTGTTCCCTTAGTTGTCATGAATTTTGTTCAATTGCCAACAGAGAACTGTGACATGTTGCTTCTGCAGAAGAACATCAGTCAGAATATTCATGTGTGGTAATTATGCTCACAGTCCCTCATGATTATGATTGTTAATTACTTAGAGAACAAGAATCAAATACTCCAACGTTCAGTTGAAGTATATCTCTTAAGTAATGTTTGTTATGATGCGTTTTTTGTTTGAAGATTTAAAATCAAATATTCAAAAGTTTGTTACAAGATTATTAGCTCAACTAAACAAATAATAAACTATAAGATTATTTGTTTGCGCGCCTCAGAATTTTTGGAAAAGCTTGAAGAAGTTACAAACACAAATATTTTATCTTTTGTAGATAAAAGATTTATTCTCAACAAACTTTCCTATTATTTAGCTTGAATCTATCTCAGTTCAGAAACTATAAATAGAGGTTCAAGCATTGAAGCAAAGTACGACTCAAGATTATAATTTTAGTTCTAAGTAGTTTTTATTGAGTCTTTTATTTGTTCTTGTTGTGGTTGTTGTTATCGTGCAATACGTTGCATTGAAATAGAGAGTTAATCTCATTCCTCCAGTTTGAGTAATTGGTTAGGGAATGTCATATATTTAGGAGGACTCTTAAATAATTTCATTGGGGTAGTTTTAGTGAGAGGCTTTGAATAAGAGCTATTCAAATAAGACCTAGAGACTAGGAACTACGAAATAGTGAAGGTAATTCTCATGGATTGGTATCCCCCAGATTAGGTGTCTTGGCACTGAACTGGATAAACAATTACTTGTGTTCTTTTATTGCCTTCTGCACTTTATTATTGTTATACTGTCGTGCCATAAAGCTGAGCAAGTTGTTGAAGCATCTTGCTTGACAACTTTCCCACCGGGGATCTAGAATTACACTTATTTGTAAAAGGATTGATACATTTTAATTGTTCTAAATCAAAGTATAAGAGTATTAAGTGTATTTTCAACTTAATAATACTAAAACAAGAAATACACATAAAGTGAATATAGTTAGCTTCTTGTGCTGATGGGCACTATCATAATCTTAACACAAGTTTTCCATTCACTAGATGTTTGTTGACTTAGTAACGATGTAAGTGATTTTAACAAGCAATATAATATATTCATTGGTATAATTTACCCTTTACAGTTTACTAACATTCAAATTAACCATATTACTTATATCTTATATACCTTGATTATATATACAAAAAAAAAAATTATATGTGTTGTGTGGTATCTTGTTAATCTCTCAGATACATGAGATATTAAATAAATAGATTTGAAAATTTTGTAAATTTTTGACATTTGATTTTTATACATGGTTATTAATATTTGGTTTTATTTGGTTGTCTTTAAACTTGTTCTATCTTTCATATATTGCCCACTAATTACATGTGAGAAATTGTAATCACCTATCTTATCTTTTGCATGATAGTCTACCAAATTATTATTGCAAAGGTATGTTCACCGACTCTTGTAGTTTCAACTCAATTTAATTTAGCTCTAACCAAATAGATATGGTCTTGGTAGTTGAATTATGAAACTTGTTTGTAGCCCTATAAGTGTTCAAAAACAAGTATTATGCACTTCCTGAAGAACTCATATTATTCTATGTGAATTTCAGAAGAATTCAAAAGGGTTAATCACTTAAAGATTGATACTCTGAAAAATTTCATAAGATTCGAAACATGGTTCTTCGAGAATAAGAAATTTAATATCAAGCATTCCTGAAGGATTGCGTAACAAACTATTTATGAAAATCTAATAAAAATTAGTTATATAGTTTCTGAAGAACTAAAAGTTTGATATATTGAAGTATCCCTGAACAATAGTTCAACGAAGTTTAAATTTTTTTATTGTTTATGATGATTTGTCATATAGTTCCTAAAGAACTAATTAATAATTTAATAATAAATAAATCCTAGAAGGATTGCAAAAATCATATAGATCATGAAGAACTAATAATTTAGTATCAAATATCATGGAAGGATTGCAAAAATCATGATGAATGTCACACTATTGGAGGTTAGTTGTGCACTTATTTATTTATTTATTTATTTATTTTCTTGTGGCTTATTATTTTTGCATAAAAGGGAAAGTTGTTTTCAATATTATTGCTCATATATAAATGAATGTATGATGGTCTATAAATGATCGAGTTATTTCGATTACAAGTGGAAATTGTTTAGTTTCTTTGTTTTTCCTACACGGAGTTTGACAATTGTTTTAAACTTATTTTGATACTACAAAATTATTGAAATCTCCAGAAGAGCTAATATATTATTACATGGAGAGAACAAAGTTTTTTTTTTCTTCTGAATATTTATATTAGTGCAATTGAAGCCCAATTTGTTTTGTAAACCAGAAGCTTACAAATCATATTAAATTTGTCCTTGACTAGACCGGTTGGGTTATCTCGAATCTATTATGATGTAAAAAATAATTTTTTATTTTTTATTGGATATTTATTGAAGAGCCAGAAGATTCTTCAATCCAATAATTTATGTTATTAGTTCTGAAAGGAATCTCAAAGGAAGTTGAAAAATTGAGTCTCTCATAATTTGAGAATGTATATAAAGTGTTATGCGTAAAAGACTACACAAATTACCATTTAATTGATGCATCAACTAAATGGTTAGACAACTCACAACCAGAAGTTTGTGAAATCGTTTGATGAAATAATTTGACAAAGAGTTCATTTTCTAAATTTTCAGAAAGTATTGAAGGAAAATTGTAATAGTTTAAGCAGCGAAATTAAAAAAAAATAATTCCTTTAATGATCCTTACGAATGAGCATGATCATGTGTTTAGGGTTTTACCTCTTGTAGAATAGAACTCTTTGAATCACGAACAAGATGATCAGGAGCGTTGAAGGATGAACAGCAACGCCTCTAGCTAGTCCACACGAACAACTTTCCTTCAATCCAAGTGCTAGCTTATGAATTAAGAACGTTTGTGAGATAGAGAGTTAGAGAAATAATTTTAGGATTCAAGTAACCCTAAAATTCTTATGAATTTCTCTTGTGTTTTCTCATATGTAAAGCTTTAGCACAAGGGTTCTATTTATAGAGCCTCTTGTCTGGTGCATCAAGACAACCATTTGTCTTATGCAACAAGTTGCAGCAAAAATCCCACCAAGACAAGAAAAGGGGCGCGCGCCCCACGAGTCCATATAATCATGTGCGTGCACGCCCACCATAACATATGGTGTACTGCTTATCAAATATGTGATACCTTATCACATTATATTTCTCTCAAGTGCACCGTACCTTACGGTGTTCTCAATCTTACACTATAGTGTCCTTATGTGTGTGACCCTGTAGGTTTCCGTAATGTTGGCAATAATATTAAATCATCTATTTAATATTATAAACAATGAGAGATTTCTAGCAATACATCACTACTACCCAAGTTACGAAATGTTTATGTGATCTTAACAAAACATTTCTTGTGATAATATTAGTCGTGTGCAATTATCCCTTTGCCCTTATGTCTATATTGAACACAAGGCATAGACTGTGTCATCCTTGTCCAGTTCAATATTGGGCCCATAGACATTTATCTTGTTATGTACGATTCACAAATTCCATCTAGGTCACTACTGTCCCTCAGCATGCTTTGTGAAGTACCCATAAACTGCCTTTATGATTATCCTGTTACGGACAATGTTAGATCAGTCATAAAGCACTTGACTCCACATCTAAGGTCCATAGTGGTTTCAGGTCGAAGGGTGGTTTACACCATTATCACCATGTGAGTAACTTATGACACATTCCATGTAGTTGTCTCATAGCAGGTCAATCCAGTATAAATATTACTCATAATATTTATACTCATAATATTTATACTCATGTCAAGACTTGATAACTCCTTATCCTATGATCCATGAGATGTGATCATCAATCTATCTTCATAATAGTCTTTATGCCTTAAGGTTATCCCTTTTTACCTTAAAGCTCGACTACGGATACTTTAAGAATAGCGTCCTTATGTTTAATGTAATCTCATGATTAAGTCACACTTAATATTAAACAGACTGTCTATTCTAGGGACTTCACTATTTTGGACTCTTACAAACACAATGAATAAAGCAAATACTATGAAAATAGATTGGCTCTTAGGGCTTACTCCAACAAGTATTTGATAAGTATCATATGTAAATCAAAATAAAATCTTGCAGCATATGCTAAATAAGAAATATGGACCTAAAGATCCATTCTTTAGACGTCCAAAATTAAATGTATCATTGATATACTTATAAAATCATAACTTCAAAATTCTATTTTGAGATTATGCGATCATTTAAATTGAGCTTTTTCTTCGCATCTAGCCAATAAGTTATTATATGAAAAATTCTCCTTTTAATTTGCAAATAATTTTAGGTTTATAACCTAATGCTTTTCATATAAACATTTTTTTGATGTGTTGTATGTTCCAATTAATGCACTAGGATGAATTCTTAGAGAATATTAAGAAAATGTATTTATCATTAATCTCCATCTATTATAAAGTATCTTGAGCTAAAACTTTGAGACTAGTTTACAGCCTAGAAGGCTGATTATCAAGTTAAGAATTACTTTTCCTAAAATTACGGGGTGAGATAAAGCAGCTGAAAATTTGAACCAGAAATTCAAATGAATCACTTGAAATGAATTATTATTACCGTCTCATCTTGATCATCATATATAAAGTAATTTGAACTATATGTTCAAAAGAAATCATTTACAAAGATTATGGAAATAAACTACGCTCCAATCAAAATAGATGTCCCTGTTGGACAGTCTTATATTGCAAATGAATCTTTACCACTTTGAAGTGTGGTAGGCAAGTCGGTTCCAAAGAAAAAACCCTCAATTAAGAAAAATGAGCTAAAAAGAAAGATGACTCAAGTGAGGATATGAAAAGAGTATTTTACATATTTGATTTTTAAGTTCCAGAAGAACTTATCAGGTACTTGAAATTTATGAAAATATAGAGATCTCGACAAATTATGTCATTAACGGAATACAATGGAACCAAAAGAAAGTCAACGTTGACAATATATATATATATATGTGTGTGTGTGTGTGCGCGCGCGTGTGTGTGTGTGGTGGGGGGGGGGGCGCTGTTAACTTTAACCATGTAGGTCGAAGTAAGCAAGTATGGCCCAGGTGTAATTATAGGAGGGTGTATGTGCGGGATTTATGAGTAGCTGGGGGCGTGCGAAGACAATGGATCATACATTGTTGACTTTAACCCACGGTCGAAGTTAGCAATCTCCTATATATATACTTTATAACGCTATATACGATAACAAATAATGAGATCAGGATCATGAACCAAAATCTATTAAAGATTGTAAACAAAGGGAGAATTGACCAAAATTGAGAAATTAGATTGAAGTAAAACGAAACTATCTTTACACGCAAAAAAAATTTGGACCTGTAGTCCAAACACCTAAAAGGTGTAAAATTAATTGTATATAAAAGAGAATGATCAAATTATAAAATAAAAAGAATGACTTGTTGTTCAAGGATACACGTATTATTTTGGTACTAAGATGCCTTGTAGCACATGAAGAGCCCAATTTTCACATGATGAATGTTATTACAACATAGTTATGGCCCATTTGATAGACATGATGATTATATGAAGGTCCCTGAAGGATCTCCTATTAAAAATTCTAAATGGACTAAAGATATAGAGAAATATCTTAAGATAAATATTTTGAGAAATCTTTATCTTGATCTGCAGATCGTTCAATTAGTTAACTGAATCTTGATAAATTATATCTATTGAGTACATGATGTTAGTGTCATGAAAATATCAAATATCTCGGTCTTGAAGATTTTAAATTTGCATGCATATTACTTAAATCTCGTATTGATTGATGTGATAATATTATTTTATTCTTGTTAGTGAGATATGATTTATCACCAACCAAAATGCATTAGAATAATGTGAAATATATGTTTTCACAATAGAGTTAAATCAATTATTTTATGAAAATTTGTTCGTCAAATTAACCATGTATGCAGATATGAGCTATTTTTCTGATTCAGAATAGTCAATTCTCAAGTACATGATTATCTACATATGTCAATATTGAGGCATCAACATGATCTGAATCTCATTCAATAATTCTCACATCTACATATCGAGTTCAAATACAAATAACTTAAGGAAGAGGTCTCAAAGAGTGATGACTGCAAAGCTCTATTAAAAGGAGGATATATCATGAAGCATGTTGATTAAATGTGTTAGGGGATATTATTTAAATGTTGGCATTTTTATTCTTAACTGATGCTTCAAACAGGGGGAGAAAAATTGTACTCTTTTTCCCTTTGCCATGGTTTTTCCCACCGGGTTTTCCCACTCTTTTTCCCTTCAAACAGGGGGACTAAGAGTTTTCCCATCGGGTTTTTCCTTGACTAATAAAGGTGTTAAAAATGAAAATTTGGATGAAACAAAAAAAATTTTCCTTTTTTTATGAGTTAGAGTTAGTATAATGACGTGGTAGCATATGTAGCAAGCAAGGAAATTTTTATTTTTAAACAACATATCATTTTTTTTTTGACAAACGAAAACTTAAACAACATATCCTTTTCTTATATTGTAGAGGATTAAAGAACTTTTTTTTCTTATATTATATTATGACGTGATAAGATATAGAAGCAAATGCTTTTTCGATGTGTAAATAATATATTAATTTTCCTATATCATATAGAAAGAATAATATTTTTAATTTTTTTTCATCTAAATAAATCATGGTATAAGGTAGTTTTTTTTTATCATTGATATATTTTTTTTTTCTTTCTTTTTTCTATCCAAATAAATCATGGGAAAGGTAGATTTTTTTTCTTCTATCATTGTAGTCTTTTCTTTTCATTTTCACATATCATGAGAAAAGGTTTTTTTTTTTCTCTATCTTTATTATTTTTGTATTTTTTTTTAAATTTTTTATACGGAAGTTATTTGGATCGGGACACATGGTAACATTTTAAAGCAAGAGAATTTTTTAGTAATTTAAACATGTTATTTTCTTATATTATATAGATAATATTAATGGGGTGGTTGACCGATGGCCACCGGAGTTGACCACTGCCAGTGCCAAAGCTCAGCCACCGCAAGTCGTTGGAAAAATTGCCGGAGAACTAACGTCCACCGCCGTGGTCAACGGTGGCCACCGAAAATCAACGACGGTTAACAGCCGGTCAACTTCCTCTATTAAATTATCAATAAAATAATTTTTTTATTTTGGGCTTATTATTGTACCAAAAAAATAATTGGGCTTATTCAAAAAAATGTTTTGGGCTTTAACAAAATAATTATTTTGGGTTGAATTTATAACACTCAATTTATCAACCATAAGAAAATTTATTAATATATAACCCCTCAATAAAATTAATAATCCTTTTTTATTAAAATAAAAATAAAAATTTAAATTTACTATAATATTTAAATTAGTGGCATCCATTAAAATGATAAAAATGGATGGATTGGATGAATTTTATTTCTAATGGATAAATTTGATTGAAATTTTTTTAAAGAATTGTATTGGATTGTTAATGTATACATAGATTATTATAATCCATCATTTATAATCCAAATCTATACCTGCTTGTATAGCAAAACCCAATCTTTGGAAAACTACATTCATAGACTTAGGTGACTGTTTACACTGATTTTTGGTAAACAAGCGCTAGTTTGCAATGCTTGAGAGACCAATTAGATAATCTCGGGACATGTTTGTGCATTCATTGTTTATGATTAAAAATAGCAATGTTCATTAATGCAAATGAACAAGTTTGATTGAAAAATTCAATGAAATAACAAGAAAAGTAACTTGAATGACAAGAAATATAAAAATACTCAAAGTGAGTACGTATTGACAGGAAAAATAAATGATTCAATGAAATAAAATGCAAGAAATGTAAATGAAAACATGTAAATTACATAAGAATGTAAATTGCATTGAATTAATAAATGGTGATCACATAATCATACATTTTGCCTTTTGTATTCTTTTCACTCGAACGCATGGGTATTCAGAATTTGTATGGATTTGTTAGTATGAGAGTTTGTGATAGAAATTACATCAAATAAACTTATATTTATAGCTAAATCTTCTAACGTTCTAGTAACGCCTACATAATGTCCATCTGACATGTGTACAGCCACTTCATCCTTATCTTGTATGCCAAAATTCATCAGTCTTTGAACGAAGCGTTGCAATGGTTTGAATTTTGAATTTTAATCTTCAGATAAACATTAACCATTTACAAAGTTATAAACCAGTACTCGAGTTCGAGAGACCTTAGTGTTACTCGAATGGCTAGTAACTCGAATGAAGTCTTGAGACTTGAACTTGTAAATGTTTTCCATCTTTTGAGGATTATGAATATTCTTCAATTTTGACTTTATATCTCAAAATATATTTAATTTTGACCTTCATAACTCATTAAGAACTTGGCAACATAAATTTCCATGATTAAAGGCATATTAAATATATTCAGAAGAATATTCAAACTTTATTTTAATTTAGCCAAAATATTGGCTAACAAATTGCCCCCAAAAAATGCCATATTCGAATCGAATTGAGTTAGTGGAGAATTTGGCGTTTTTTATTCTACATTTATGGCACGTGATAGCAATGATGAATGTAACCGTCAGCGCGTTTTCCCACTATTGGCACCACTTCGCTTTTTGCAGTGATCATGGTACACGTGGCGAGTGCGGAAGTTGAAAGAAAAATGAATTTCTTTTTTATTTAATTTATTCCACTGAAAACGAATCCTATAAATAGGATTAGGTCACCATTCTAACATTTTCTGAATCTTTCAACTCGTTTTCTCCCTCCGTTTCAACCATTTTCATCAACTTTGTTCTTGAATCTTGCGAAATCATTACACAATTTGTTTGATCTGTCATATTATTGAACTAACACTTGATTTCACCTTGCAAATCTCAAACCTTTTCGTTGCTCCAGATCTGTGTTTGATCTCTTTAAAAATCACCATTTTTCTTAACCGTTCATCTTCTTCGAACCACTTCAATGGCTAAACAACAAGAACTGATTCCCGTTCCTTTTGCTGGAAAATGGAAAAGTACAATAGTTAAACCCAATGGTATTGAGGTAGTTCCTGAACCTCATGGAACGAACGAAGAACAAACGCGTTGGGAAGATGAACTGGTGATTCCTTTTTCAGTTGTTGACAACGTGTTCGCGTTTGGAGGTCCATTCCCAGATGAAGCTACATTAAAACCTCAAATTTCTGAGTTTTTCCCAATTCGAGAAACTTGCGAACCTAAGACTTTCAGTACTGACCCTTTCAATTTCACCTTCATTCGAAAGCCTCATAACATGTGGAGATCTGCTCCCAATGTTGAAAATCCTACTTTCACCAAATGGCTTATTCGAGTCGAGGAAGACTGGGGATCTTATTGGCAAAATTTAGGCATTTATAACCTAATTCAGCTTTCTAAGTATGGTCCTCCCTGTCAACAAGAGATGCTGCATTAATGTTTTATGAGAGAAGCACCCATACATTCCAATTCCCATGTGGGATGATGACCCCAACTCTTCTTGATGTTGCTGCTATTACTGGCCTAAGGCCAAGTGGAGAGACGTTTGACCCCTCACAATCGAGTAAGAACACATACTTCAAGCTAAATGAAGCAGCTTTTTAGAAGTTCATACTCGAACATCAAGATGAAGGCACAATGTTTGCTGAAGAACATGTAGCTTTCTTAACTTTATGGTTATCCCACTATGTTTTCTGCTCGAGATCACTTCAAGTGACTCAAATGTATATCCCCCTAGCAATCCAAATTCACGAAGGTCACCCATTTTCACTTGGACGCCTACTGCTTGGCGTTTTGTATGAATCAATGGGGGAATTTTGTGACAACCTTAAGAAATCGAGTGATGGATCTCCTTTCCCAGTCTCAGGACCATTATGGCTGTTGCAACTATGGCTAAATGCCACTTTTACAAGGGAAATGGAATTGACGATCCCCTCGAAATTCAAAGATGATGTTAACAACCGTTCAATCGAGGGAGTTAGGTTGGCTGTACTAACTCCTAGTTCGAATGAAACTGACCGTCAAGAGCTTTTTATTAAGTACATGAAGGTTTTCCTCAATTTCAACCAGTTTCTACCACACCATGCCCCATTTGTTAGAAGGGAAATTGGACCAGCATGGTTACAAGATGAATTCCCAGCAAACAATCCAGACAACGCTAATGATGTGAATGAGTTGTGGCAGCATTACCTGCATCCAACCATTCTTTCTTGTAGAATCGGCAGCAAATCGAACCACCGAGTCTTGGTTGGATACCAACCCAACTTGGTTTCGAGACAATTCGGACCGTCCCAGGTTTACCCCAAGTGCATATTCAAAATTTAAAAGAACATGGTCATAGGCAATGAAGTGTCTAAAGATTTATTTGCCAAGTATCTCAATATTCTTGGTAACATAGCCTACCATGTGAACCCAATCGAATTCAACCATTCATACTACTGTACAGAAAAGTTTTTTAAATGGTGGAGCAATCACTACAACAAACACATTGTTGGTGATGTTCGAGCTAACATCATCAGGTTGAACAGTGGGTTCATAAGGCAGCAAATCCATGACATACAAGAACAACATAAGAATAAAGGTACCTAATTAGCAATAAAAAACCAATTTTATTTATTTCTTATGTATTCTATGATTCGAACTCTAACCTGCTACCTATTTTAGGCAAAGCAGTAATGGAAGGACCATCACAGCCTACTGCTCGAACAGTAGTGAAAAAGGGTAGCAGTATTCATTTGGCTGATGATGATGACAGAAGGAAGGCTGATGAGGAAGAAAGAAGGAGAGAAGAAAGAAGGACCAAAGCAAGAACAGAGAAGGTAATAATTACTCACTCTTTCCTTTTGGTTCGAGTCATGCATATATATTTACATGCCATAATTTTCCTTCTGCAATCTTGCTAAATAATGCGAGAAAAACACACTACTAATGTTGTTAGGCTCTCGAAGAAAACAAACTTCCACAAGTTGTAGTGCATGAGGATGAAGTTAGTTGTTCGAATGCCTTATACTTCAAATTTTTTTGTATCCTTTTCTCACATGTTACTGATCTCGTGTTTTATTCTATGTGGGAAGTTGAGCCTGAAAGACCTTTAAAAAGGAAACATAAGCATATTACCACAAAGGGTGGTAATGCACAAGGCATTACAGTTGCAGCAGATCCTGCACCCCAACAATCCAAAAAACACAAGAAAAGTCAAAACAGCAAGAAGAGCAGCTCTTCGAATGCTGAAGCTAGCAAGAAGAAGGATGAGGAGGAAGAGGTGAAGGTGTGAAAAACACAAGAAGAGGGGGTTGAATTGTGTTTTGGTATTTTAAAAACTTCTGCTAAGTTCTGAAGCTTATCAGAAGCACCAGCGGATAAAGAAACACAATTAACACACTCACACAAGAGTAAGGATAGAGAGAGAGAGAGAGAAGACAAGCAATTTTATACTGGTTCCTCTCACAAACCGAGAGTAGTCCAGTCCCCTTGCACTTCCAAGGGATTTCACGATAATCACTTAGATTATTACAATGCTCAAACACACAAGTAAGAGACTTCTTATTTGCTCAAGCAAACTAGCAAGAGACTTCCTAATACAAAAGGAAATAATAGAAAGTGATAAACACTTGATTATAAAATCAAGAGTTTTCTCAAGATTACAACTCAAGACTCTTAAGACTCTATGATATTGCTTAAGGCCCTATATTTGGTTTTTCTATTAGTCTGACTAGGATCTTGTAAATATTAAACTATTGGTTTTCTCCAATCACCATCTAGCAAGTTATCAATGGTAAAAATGTCAAAATTTTCAACATCTTCTTGCTTGTTCGAGTCATTTTCATCACTATGTGGTGAATCTGCCCCCACAAGTTTTACCATTGATAACTCTGAAGATAAGGGCTCGTTGAACACCAATTTCTCCCTAATCTCAATTAGTTTGGTTAGATTCTCAGGAGAAACCTTATAACCTGAAGCTATTTGAGCCAAGTCATTGGCTTCTTGATTCTGTAATCTAGGTATGTGCTCGAATTGCACTGATTCGAATCGAGCCAGTAAGGAACTTGCAATGACAAAATACTTAGCCAAATGCTCTTTATTACATTTGTATTCTTTTGTTAATTGCTTAATTACCAACTCTGAATCACCTTTTATTATAATGTTTTTCCCCCAAGTCTATTAAAAGTGCAAGACCTGCTATTAAAGCTTCATATTCTGCCTCATTATTGGAACAACAACCATTAATCTTGTATTTAAACTTAGTTGGAATATGTATTGGAGAAATTATTAAAATTCCAATTCCAGTTCCATGTTTGTGCTTGGATCCATCGAAATATAATGTCCAAGGCTGAGTATCCACATAACTTAGTGGCATCTCAACCATTGAATGGTCAACAAGAAAGTCTGCCACTATTTGCCCTTTTTTTATCTCTTAAAGGTTTATAAGTTAGTGAATATTCAGTTAAAGCTAAAGCCCATTTTCCAATTCCACTATGTAAAATAGGCTTCGAAAGCATATGTTTAATAATATCATAATGAGAATAAACATAAACTTCAATAGGTTTTATGTAATGCTTAAGTTTAATACAAGAAAAATATAAACAAAGACATATCTTTTCTATTGCATTATATCTAGTCTCAGCATCATTGAGCACCCTACTTAAGTAATAGATAGCTCTTTCAACATTATCATCATCCTCTTGGGCAAGCATGCTACCAATTGTTGAATCAGATGCTGTTATGTACAACTTCATACTCTTGTTTCGAATGGGAGGCATTAACGTTGGTGGATTTGATAAATAGCTTTTAATGTCTTCAAACGCTTTTTGCTGATCTTGCCCCCAATGAAATTGATCACCTTTTTATTTTCTAAGTAGTGGAGAAAAATGATGAGCTTTTCCACTTAGGTTTGAAATGAATCTCCTCAAAAAGTTGATCTTTCCCGATAGGGATTGAAGTTGCTTCTTTGTTCTTGGAGGTTGAGTCTCCATAATAGCTTTTGTCTTGTTTTGATTTATTTCAATGCCTTTTTTATGTACTACAAAACCAAGGAAATCCCCTGCATGTACACCAAAAGCACACTTTAGTGGATTCATTTTTAATCCACAATTTCTCATTCTTTCGAATGATTTTCTAAGATGACTTAAATGATCATCACTAGAAGAGGATTTCACTACAATGTCATCAATATAAACTTGCATAAAGGCATCAATAAAGTCATGAAATATTTAATTCATTGCTCTTTGATATGTGGCCCCAGCATATTTAAGACCAAATGGCATTACTACCCATTCATAAGTCCTTAATGCTCCTGGGCATCGAAATGCAGTTTTAGCCACATCTTCTTCAACAATGAATATTAGGTTATAGCCAGAATAGCCATCTAGCATGCTTAAGTACTCGAACCTGGCTACTGAATCGATTAGCATTTCTGCTACTGGCATTGGATATTCATCTTTAGGTATAGCATTATTTAAGTCTGTAAAGTCTATGCATACCCTAAGACTACCATTTTTCTTAATAACAGGTACAATATTAGCTAACCATTCGACATACCTTGTAGTTCGAATTAACTTGCTTTTCAGCAATATTTCAATCTCACTTTTGATCTTGGACAAAATCTCAGGGTTGAATCTCCTTGGCAGCTGCTTGATTGGCTTCTTTCCTGGCTTGAGTGGTAGTCTATGTTCCACCATTTCTCTGCTCAATCTTGGCATTTCATTGTAGTCCCAGAAAAAACAATCTTTATATTCTTTGAGCAGATCAACCATTTTATTTTTTAATTCGAGGTCTAGATTGGCACTAATGTAGGTTGGCCTTTTCACTAGGCCATCACCAATATCAACCTCTTGTAATGGGTCATGGGCTTGCATCTTTGGATTCGAGTTTAATGGGTCTTGTTCGAACCCTAGAGGCTCATCATCATAGATGCAATCCAGCCTTTGATTATTTGGCAAAATGTTGCCATTATTATCAACTATGGTTTCATTAACCATGTTCTGTTCGATAGCAGCCTTTAAGGCCGTTTCGATCTTCCGTTCGGCAATATATGCCATAATTTTAGTCCAAGCAGGGGGCTCAGTCATTATCTGGGTAGCCAACATCCCACCTAGATGGGGGAATCACTCCATCTTCAAGAGGGCAATCATCAATTTCTTCCCTCTCCCAACAGAATTCATGAGTTGGATGGAGTCTTACAGAATGGTACACATTATTTGTGACTCCTCGAAAGCCACTATCTCTTTCTCCACATGGTGCAATGGAGGCTAAGTGTTTGTCAAAAGTTGTTTTAGTTATATGGTCAACTTCTGACATATAGAAGCTTTGATCAGCCTCTATATTTTCCACCATATTATCTTCCCTCAAAAGTATAAGTCTCTGGTGGAGGGTAGAAGGTATAGCACCCACTGCATGGATCCATTCTCTTCGTAGAAGCATATTAAAGCTAGCCCACGAAGGCATAACTATAAATAGAGTTGGCGTTATGGTACTGCCTACAGCAACATCCATATGTATGGCTCCCATAGACTGGCCACTTTTTCCCTCATAATTCGAGAGAACGATATTGTGGGAATGCATATAAGTGTCATACATTCCCAATTTCTTGACCATAAAATGGGGCATCAAATTCACAGCAGCACCCCCATCTACCAGGACTTTGTTAACTCCAATACCACCAACTTTAGCCTTAATGTATAAAGGCTTGAGGTGGTTCTTCATTCCCTCATGAGGCCGTTCGAATACAGCCTTTTGTTGTTCTATACACCCATTATTTATTACATAATAGCATACAGGGGTGTAATCTTCTAATCCAGGCTCTACAAACTCCTCTTCAGGGTCAGATGTGGATCTCACATCATATTCAAGTAGTAAAATAGATACCACATTGACTAGCACATCAAAACCTAGTTCAGAGCCAGACTCGAGTAGGTCCTCTTCCTCTATATCATCCTCCATATTGTCATCAGGAAGTGATATTCTTTCTTTGGCAGGCCTCTTCGAGGAAGAGCCCTCATCTATAATTATGGCTTTTTTAACCTCATTTGGGACAACTTGTTTCTTGTCCCCAGTATCAATGTGGTTGCCCCCAGCATGGGCAACTTTGGTATTGCCCCTAGCATGGGCAATTTTGTTATCGCCCCCGACATGGGCAATAATTGGAGTTTCCCCAGCATGGGCACTTTCTCTCTCCAATTTCTTTAGGCGTTGATACCTACTCCATTGAGTTCGAGTCATAGGATTCTTACCCTTATAATTGTTGTTATAAGAGTATTTCCTATTTTCAGCATTGTTGCTCGAAGCAACTTGACTCGAGCCACCAACATCCATCCTCCTCTTTTGATAGGCCTGATGTTGGCCAGAGGACCATTGGTTAACAGGAATTCTATTGGAAGGTACATAGGTTTGTCTCCTTCCTAACCTGTCATGGATGGTAGGGCCTTGGTTTGTGGCCTTACCTTTGTTTGGTCTCTCAGTAGACCATTTATTTTTGTTATCCACATATGGCATAACATTTGAAGGCCTGCAGTAGCCTCTTTATCACACACAGCGCTGCAACGGTGGCATAACATAACCTCCTTGTTGCTTAGCTTGCATCTATTCAGAAAATCAATGAGTTCCTCTTCAGCTCTAGGATACACCACCTTGATTTTCTCAGCATATTCTCCCTCAGTTACAGCTCGAACTGGGAAGCCTCCATGGCGTCTATCACCAAGCACTCGAATGGCTCCACATAGGAAGTTTCAGCCACTTGGAGGGGGTCACTGTCTACCTTCATAGGTTGTTTAGCCTTTTCATCGAACTTCAACCTTCCCTCGTTCAATGCTTTTTGCACCAAGTCCCTGAAAACAACACAATGAGAAGTTTTATGACCCAAAAAGTTATGAAATTTGCAATAACCTCTTTTCTTTCTTTGTTCTAAAGCAGGAACCTTAAGTCCCTTTTGAACAATAATTTGGCCATCAGTAACCAATAAATCAAAAATTTCATGACATTTGGTAACATCAAATGTGTAGGTCTTTGCAACGTACTTATCATTTTTGGGTTCTACAGGATTTTTTCCATTCGAGGGTCTCAATAACTTACAAGTGTAGGGAGGTCCTGGCTTTAATTCAGCCAAATCTATTTCATTTTCCTCAACCTCCTCACAATCTAAGTCATAATCATTGTCACTATCATAGTTCCCCACATAAGCTATCTTTTCTTTCTTATGAAACTTAGTGTTTCTAGCTTTCTCACTCTTAAGTCTTTCAACTTGTCTAACTCTATTAGCAAGTTGAGCCATATCTCTAAGGTATTGGGTATCCATCTTCTTTCGAATCGAGTAATCCAAACCACCAGCAGTCATTTCTACTAACTCATGTTCAGGAACTTGTGTGAAACATCTAGCTTTGAGAAGCCTAAACTATTGAAATAATCATCAATAGATTCTGGTGTTTTACGCCTCACACTTGCTAATTCTTTGAGGCTTATTTTAGTTTGACCCATGTAGAACTATTCATGGAAAAGCCTCTCGAGTTGGGTCCAATTAAACACAGAATGTGCGGGTAAGGTTGTAAACCAAGTGAAAGCATTCTTGGTTAGAGAATTGGGAAAGTATTTCATTCTCAAATTCTCATTGTTTGCTATATCCCCAGCCTCAGTCAAGTACCTAGCAATGTGCTCGACTGTAGATTCAATAGTGTCACCGGCAAACTTAGTGAATTTTGGGGTCTTCCAACCCCTTGGGATTTCTGTCTGCAACACATATTCAGACAATGATGACACAAAATTAGGCCTATGCAGGCCTACTTTCAAACAAGTTTGGCCTAGAATAGTTTCAACCAAATAGGCTAAGTTATTCTGCCCAAAGTTATTCTGGTTCTTCATTTCTTGGTACAAGCTGTTCAACCACTCGAGGCAATTGTTGTTGCCTCTGGTTAACCTCGACTCGATTCTCTACCACTTGTTCTGGTATCCTAGGTTGGATTGGTCGAAGTGGTTGTTGGTCAGGCGTATGTGGCCCCCCAAAGAAATCAGCAATTCTTTCCATTTGGGTGGCTAAGGCTGCATAACTCCGATTCGTGTCTTGAATCAAAGGATTAATTATTGTACCTAATTGTGATGTGAGTAAATTGACCATTGCATGATTACTATCATCCATTTGTTGCCTTATAGACCACAAGGAATCTGTAGTAATGGTTGGTTGGTTCACTCGACCACGATTATTATTAGAAGTCTGTCCCACTTGATAAGGAGACTTGATTACTGCCCTTTCAGAAAATGTTGTTGGATGTGTGAACATATTCTACATCATAGATGTGGGCATCCCATAAGGATAGGTTCGATTCGAGTGAAACAAACCTTCTGATTGATTTCTAAAATCAAATGATGCCCCTGAAAGTGGGGAAGTTATCCCTACTGGCATAGACGTTTGCAAGGGCATGGTTGTTATGTTCTCAACCATAGTTGTTGCAACTTGAGATGTTGATGAGGGCATAGTTCCAGACACAGGAATGGCTTGTGGTGCCCCCATGCTTGTTGCATATGTGGTTGATGTAGTCATAGGAATGGAACCAACAACTCGACCTAATAATGTATTGCTATCATCAGGATATTGGTTGTCATTGTTGTTGGCATTGTTATTGTTGTTGTCATTATTATTGTTATTTACGTTAGTGCCTCTGGGTCTCACCATTTCTGGTATTATTTTACCACTTCTCAATTGCATGCACTACACAAACACAACAATTTCTTTTTTGGAAAAAACAACAAAGTTTACAGTTTCACAAACACACAACCTAATCTTCACAAATAAAGTTTTTATTAAAACTTAAGAAATTTTGAAAAATAAAACGCACAAAATCTGTCCCACTGGGCGTGCCAATTTGTTTACACTGATTTTTGGTAAACAAGCGCTAGTTTGCAATGCTTGAGAGACCAACTAGATAATCTCGGGACATGTTTGTACATTCATTGTTTATGATTAAAAATAGCAATGTTCATTAATGCAAATGAACAAGTTTGATTGAAAAATTAAATGAAATAACAAGAAAAGTAACTTGAATGACAAGAAATATAAAAATACTCAAAGTGAGTACGTATTGACAGGAAAAATAAATGATTCAATGAAATAAAATGCAAGAAATGTAAATGAAAACATGTAAATTACATAAGAATGTAAATTGCATTAAATTAATAAATGGTGATCACATAATCATACATTTTGCCTTTTGAATTCTTTTCACTCGAACGCATGGGTACTCAGAATTTGTAAGGATTTGTTAGTATGAGAGTTTGTGATAGAAATTACATTAAATGAACTTATATTTATAGCTAAATCTTCTAACGTTCTAGTAACGCCTACATAATGTCCATCTGACATGTGTACAGCCACTTCAACCTTATCTTGTATGCCAAAATTCATCAGTCTTTGAACGAAGCGTTGCAATGGTTTGAATTTTGAATTTAAATCTTCAGATAAACATTAACCATTTACTAAGTTATAAACCAGTACTCTAGTTCGAGAGACCTTGGTGTTACTCGAATGGCTAGTAACTCGAATCAAGTCTTGAGACTTGAACTTGTAAATGTTTTCCATCTTTTGAGGATTATGAATATTTTTCAATTTTGACTTTATATCTCAAAATATATTTAATTTTGACCTTCATAACTCATTAAGAACTTGGCAACATAAATTTCCATGATTAAAGGTATATTAAATATATTCAGAAGAATATTCAAACTTTATTTTAATTTAGCCAAAATGTTGGCTAACAGTGACACGATATTACTATGCATGACTCTTTGGATTCTTTTTAAAAGATCTAGAGCCTCTGGTGCTAGAATGCCAAAAGTGTCACACACAAAAGGTATAAAAAAATGTTGATTGTCACGACACGCTTGTTCATGTTTGGCCATTTTGCTAGAAACAGCTTTGAGGGCTGCCCGTCTCACAGTAAAATCACAAAGTCCTAGTCCCACAAGTGGGGAAACCCAAGTCAAATCTACACAAGTATGTTTCCCTCCTACCCATCCATACACTGACCAAGTCATACTTGTATTTGAAGCCTGGAAGCTCCTTACAATGAATTGCATGCTCGCCAAAAGTGTCAAGGCATACTTTACGACAAACCTCATCCTTAGAGAATAACGGAATCATGAGATAGTATCTAAGAATGGTACGATACTCTACTGGGGACATGTGTTGGCTTAAAGACTATACAGTTCTCTCTCTAAAATTTAAAACTTTTCTTGCTGACTTCTCTCTAAATTTCCAGATCTGCTCCCTCCCTTCCAAATCCAAACTTTCATCTTCACAATGTAGACTAAACATGGTGGTGGTGCGATGGGGATAAGGCCAGTCCTCCGTGCCATCTTAGTTCGGCGCTGGAGTTTTCCTTTTCTTCTCCGGTGGTGGTGAGAAGTCGACACACTTTTCTTCGCGGGAGTTTTCCTTTTCATCTCCGGTCGCTGGGTATTGTTTCATGCTCTGTTTTCGTTTTTCTTGGGTTCGGCACAGGTGTTTTGTGGTGGCGGTTTGGCGGCGCCGCCGCATTTTTGGATCTCGCGCGGCTGGTATTTTGGCCTGATCTTGGAAATCAATGTCGGTTTTCACGGTGGTGGTTTGTGGTGGTCGTCGTGGTGGTCGCTGTTATGGGGTTGTTGCTGGTGTGACAGATCTGTGGTGTGGAATGGCAGCGGTGAATCTGTGGTGGTTTGGCCAATGGGGTTTGGAGGTGCTTTGGAGGTGGTGGGTGACTGTGTTGCTTTTGGACTGTATGTGTGTCTGCTTGCTTTCATCCTTTTTGCTTTCTTTCTTCCATATGTTGATAAAGACGATAGATAGTAGCTGTCATACCCCAAATTTTGCCCTCTTGATTTTGTATATATTTTTTAGTCAATTTGCTTTTCAAAATAGCAAGTTAGGTGAAATGGTGATGATAAGGACATTTAGGAATATTGCTAGCACAAGGTCATGGGTCCAAGTCTCACTTGGTATCTTTATTTTTCTAACTTTTTGTAAATTATTTTTCTAACAAGAAACTTTTTCTATTAAAATATTTATTAGCATTTTTTTTGTTTGTTTGTTCAAAAATTATAAAAATAAAGCATATATATAAAAAAAAAAAATATATATATATAGACTTGTGTAGAAAGAAAATAAGAAAAGACACAAAAATATAAAAAAGAAGTAAATTAAACAAAATAAAACCAAATATTTGGTCTTGAAGAGCAAGCAAGAGAATTAACACTAAAACATAAAATGAGAGCAAATCAATCATTAAAAACAAACAAAATCTCACAAATTAATTTACAAACCAAATCTCTCAAGATTCATTCAAGTTTTAAAAAGCCTAATTCAAAACTATAAATAGAGACTCTTTCTACACAATAATTCACACACCAATTCTTCATTCATACCACAAAATTCTCCACACACAACTAATTCTCTACACACAACCAAAAAACCACTAAGAGTCAATTCTCTTTTCTACTTTCTAGTGTGTGTTCTCTCCCCAATAACAACACATTCACCTTCATCATCAATTCTTCACAAACCACAACCATCTTCAATCACAAACACAGCAAATCATCATCACCGTCACAAATTCTCCTTCTTTCTTCAATACACAAGTTTTCCATATACTCCAATACCTTTCTCCAACCGAAACCAGGTTTTTGTTTCTTTAATTTATCATTCATTTGTTTGTTTAATTGTTTAATTTATCATATATCATGTTTGGTTAATGGAGAGATCATGTATTTTGTTGTCTACCTTGCTTAGTTCATGTAAATATATTTGTGTAATTCCTTTAGTTTATTTAGTCTAATGCAGCTATATAGATTATTAAACTTAACTAATGTAAAAAATATATCTTAAAATATATTAAAATATTGTGGATTAAAAAGGGGCGTCCGAATGCACATTCATCCTCCCTCGAATAATCGAAGATTTAGCGCACGCTTTTTCTACCGGTTATTCGTCTTCCACTCAAACCCATAAAAAAGACACTAAAAAACATCAACAAATCAAATCAAATTTTTCACCTTCGGGTCATTCTTAAAAAACACCTTAAGAGGTAAAATAAAATCTTTTTTCATAAAAAACACAAACCAACACCATGCCCAGAACTACGTAGCTTTGATTTCCTCATCGCACCGGAGGATACGTAGGAGCAAGAGTCATCTTGTCAAGCATAACAATAAAAAATATAATTTTCCCCTTTCTTTTTATGTAAATATCTCTTAATAAAATAAAAATATAATAAAAAACATGTAAATAAAACTCTAAAAATTCTTAATACCCTAGAACTAATTAGGAGGTTCCCGTTGAGTACAACGGATGTGAGGGGTGCTAATACCTTCCCCTTGCATAACCAACTCCCGAACTTGGAAATGGTTGCGATGACCATCCTTCCATTATTTTAGGTTTTATCGATATTTTTCCTTTAAAAAAAATTCGGTGGCGACTCTGTGTCATACCGAGTGTCCTAAACGCTCGGGCGATTTTCGCGGCGCGACAGCTGGCGACTCTGCTGGGGACTTAGAGAGTTAGGCCTATCCATGTTAGTCCTAGGGTTAAATGTTTTATTTGCTTGTTTTTTATTTCTATTTTATTTTTTGTTTTATTTCTCCGCATTTATTTATTTATTATTTTATGAATATATTGTGGGGTTGGGTTTATTTATTGTTGAGGGAAGCTTTAAACACAAGCTTGAGAAAAACCTTAAGTTTAAGTTAGGAGTTGTTAGTATGGACCCCCGGGATGCACATCCCTCGGGTGATTTACGAAGACTCCGCTCAGGGTAGATCTATTCGAAACGTCCCTCAGGCATTGGCTAGCCCATCCTCCTGTTGGAATTTCGAACATGGTCAGCGACCCTGGGGACCTTTTAGAACCCAATGACTTTGTTTGAGGGAAACCCTTCAAGATTCCGCCATGTATCATGGGGAAAGCCTTGAATGTGGTCCACAACCTCAAGTGTTGCTCAAAAAAAAAAGAAGCAAAAAGAACAATACAATCCCTTAGAGACATCCTTGTGGGGGGTTTGGGTAGAAGAGCTTAGAACTGACCTAACATAAGGAGCCCTCCTATGTAGGTCGTCATGCTAAACACATCCCTCATAAAATTTGAGTCATAACATGTCATTAAAGTCTTTTTGCATGCACATGAAAAATCTCTTGCATACTCATCCACTCTCATGCATTCTCATGCATTCATTCATGAAAAAACTCACCGTCCCTGAACAATAATACCACTAGCAGGTATCCCGATACCCATGAACGGAATTGGAAGAATGTCTCAAGGAAATATGGAAGAACTCAAGAGAGGCCACGAGCAATTAAGGGTGGAGGTTGCCCAATTAAAGACTCAAATGCAGTTGATAATACAAATATTGTTGGGGAAAAATGAAAACCTGTTACCTTATAAAGGCCATCCAGCGCCTCAAACCCTACAACCATGGGTGATACCCTTGCCTCGGCAGCATTTACTACAACAGCCGTCCATGGCACCTCAACAAAATCAACAACGACGAAAGGGGTATCCACTTGGGAATCAGTCCGGTCCTTGGAATAATTATGGGAAGAGCCGTGTGCAGTTCCATCCTGTTCCCGTACCATATGGTCAGATCCTACCATACTTACTCCAACAAGGGTGGGTAGAGACGAGACCTCTCAAGCCCATGGTACCGCCATATCCGCCAGGTTATGATGTAAATACCAAATGTGACTTTCATCAAGGGGCACCGGGTCACACCATTGAAAATTGCAGAGCTTTCAAGTATAAGGTTCAAGAACTCATCGACAACAAGAAGTTAAGTTTCAAAGGAGGCATTCCATTCATCAATGGTCACCCTTTTCTTGAACAAAGTGCAAGAATTCCAAGTAGCATCCCTTAGAGTTGGCCAATCAACAAGAAATCTCCTTCCAAGGATCATCAAGCTTTGAATTTCCAGTCTTAATTTAATTCTTTTGCTTTTAAAGTTGTAACTTTGGACTAGTATTCCTAATATAATAAACATGCATGTCTTTGGAATTAATCCATTTGTGTTCACTCTTTTCTTGTTTTATTACTTACAAACTTGGAGCGAGGATGATGAAAATAAATAACTGATTTTTGCTGATATATGCTTTCAATGGTAAAAAAAAAAACCCTGGTTGATGATGTAAGGCGTTTTCAAAATAAAAAATATATATCAAAATTAGTTAGTTCATGCTAAGTTGAGTCATTCTTGGATATGTTTTCATTGTTGTCTGATTCTCCCAGTTTCTTGATATAACAAATTTTTAAGGAAAAAACAAGCAATTTTGGTTTGATACGTGACCTGACACTTTAAGAGTATATAGGTTGTTTTGACACTTTAGGCTACATTATGAAGGTTTAGTAATGATTCAATAAAATCAGTACCGTCTTAACACCTTAGACACCAGAAATATGTAAGATTAATTCGAGGTACTAATGTTGACAAAGACTTGAATTTAAATTTTGTAACCCTTAGTAGTTTATCTTAGCAGTCGGCACCATCTTAAGCACAAACTAAGTGGGAAATCAATGAACATAAGTGAATGATCCAAAATGAAAGTTTACATACATTGGTTGATTTTAAAAGTGGGAATGCACTTGTTGAGTTAGATGACCATCACTCGGTTGTTTAATTCAACAATCATTGAACATACAAAGTAAAACCATGGTAAATAAACCCTTTTAGTAGTTGGTTCAGAGGTGTCTGATTCTGGACTTGGTAGGGCGGGTTACGATCCGATCCCCCACAACTGCATTTGGGAGAGAAAAGGGGGTTTGCCAAACTTTTGTTATCAGCACCCTTCAATAAATGATCATAATCACTAACAGATTTTCCTACCATGAGAGTGTACAAGATTACGGGCTTAATGTGATTGCACTTGAATGAAAAGGATGAATAATATTTAAGCAAAAGTCAGAGTCATAATTGATCGACGATTTGTGTATCAATAAATATTTATAACTGCAAGTGCACAGTTTCGTCGTTGAGTTTTAAAAGATATCGAACCACAGAGACCAACAGTCGAACTACCGTATTTCTGTCGTTGCGGTGTAAATCTAAGGCTAATAGATGTTTAGGGTTGATTGGAATTTTTAAAAGAGAATTTAAAATTAAGATTTAAAATTAATTAAAAACGGGATATCGGTATGTAACTTAATCGACCTTCGGGAATTTAATAAATTAATAGCGCGCGAAAAAGGGTTTATTTTTCAGAAGAACTTTCTCAATTTAAAGGTCTAAACCTCACACTCTCGTTTTGTTGATAAAAACCATACCTTCTAAGCTAGGAGTTTTACTGTCACTTTTCTACCACCTTAGCTTCGAAAGTATATTTTGAAAATCAATTAGTTCTAATTAATCCTAACGTGGCTCTCGCTCGTTCAAAGATTAATATCAAATTCCTACTATCTAGTTAAAACCTCAAACTCTCGCTCTATTGATTTTAACCTTAGTTGCTTTCTTTTACTCTCGTTCAAAAGCTTTGAATCCAATTAGGAATTTGAATCAGAAAAATAGTTTAATAAGTACGCGCTAAATCATTATTAAATTCCCTTCGGAGAATTAATTCACATACCGATATCTAGAATTTTAGCTAGACATGACAAAGGAAATAAATAAATAAAAACAGAAAATTAAATAAAGCATAATAAATAAATAATTAAATAACGACAAAAAAAACCTGAAAATAGAAATTGCTGGAAACTTGAAATAAAGCTGCTTGAATTAATCGGAATAAAATTCTTGACAGGAAAGTGAAAACAGAACTGAAAACGGATTCCCGATGTGGAAATACCGTTACAGTTACTGTAACAAGAAAATAAAACAGTGCTGAAAAGTAAAGAAAATAAAGCGTAATCAGATCTGAAATTTGAGCTTCTATTTATAGGGGAGGATTTGCTAGTACGATCCACAAAAGTAGGAAAGATAAGCTTCACTTTGATCTCATCCAATTGCCATCCGATTAGGAACAGAAAACGGATCAGACGAATGCCTCTTCCCCACGTCACGCAAAATTAGTTTCACTGGGCTTCTCATTTGGTGGCGCTCGCCACCCATTCTGTGGCGCTCGCCACTGTGGGCTTGTGCTGGGTGGCGCTCGCCACCCTCCTTGTGGCGCTCGCCACTTTGTGTTTTTGGGCATGTGCTCATTTTTGCTGTGCTCCTTTGTGGGCTGCGCGAATTTGGGCTTTTGCACCCCCTTTTTGCTCCGTTTTTGACACTTTTTGCTCAATTCTCTTCTCCGACCTATTTTATTCGACAAAAGTAAAAACATATCAAATAACGACATAAAAACACATAAAAGATATAACTACGTATGAAAATGCACCTAAAGTTCATCTAAATTAGGCTAAAAATACGATATGATTTCGTGTCATCAATAATAAAATACTTCGGATTTGTCTTCATGTGATGGGAATCTTTGACCATAATGAGTGGTTATGTGTTACTATGGTGCTCTTGGTATTTGATGTCCATTACTTGATTTTCCTATCTAGCCGGCAACCACGTATGATTAAAGTCGTCGTGTCCTGTTTCAAACATGTGCTAAAAGGAGTTACCATTTTTATGCTTGAGACAAGCAAAAGTTCAAGTACGGGGGAATTTGATAACGCAAATTTATATCATTTTTTGGCTTGATTTACATGAATTTTAGTTGCATGAACAATTCTCAAAAGACCTAATTGAAACTAGGTTCGCTACCAAAGCATATTCGCCAAATATATTGTTAAACTGACTCATCCAGTTTGTTGTGCAATCAACAATTATCTTTTGTACATACCATATGTGCTTCCACAAAAAATATATTCAATTTCAAAAACTCGCATGTGCATTGTGTTAAAAATACTTGGCAAAAGAAGCAATTTTACTTGCAAATCAATACTCGGCATCTGGTTAATTCAGCAAACGGTTCGATCAAAGAAGAACTGAATCATGACAAAGCAATTTTACCAATCAGTGGCAAATTCTCCATGATCAAGGGGCAGGACATCAAAGTTCCTGCTAGTCAAGGTCAAAAGTGTTCAAGAGGCACTATCCCTAAACACCAGTTAATTGGGGGGCATACCTCTCGAGAATTCAAATAATGGGGCAGTTCGCAGCATTGTCATATCAGACCTAGATGGATCCAAATTCCTTTTCAAGCAATTTCCTTTGCACCAGTATTCAACATTGAAAGTAGTACTTCCCATCGAAGGGTCACTCTGTGGAGAATCCTTGATTATCATCACCATGGAGGGAAATGAACCTCTGCTCATAAGAACTCCAAGGCAGTCAAAAGCATTATGCTTGAAAAAGAAAAGAAAATAGGGCAATACAAGACTGTAGGGGCCATCCCTCTCCATACTTTCAAGTCGTTCAAGTGAATCATGTCAAACATCAGCAACCGTTGAGTTCTGAATGGGTGTCGGGAGATCATGCTAGCAAAATTCCTATAACCTTTGAATAAAGAAACTTTGATGCAAAACATATCTTCAAGCCTTAAACCATTCAATTGTCCACCACAAGGGAACTTTCATACACCTTCAAATCATATTCATGCATTATTCATGTTCGCATCCATCTAGCATCCAAGCATGCATTGGCATCCCTGTGATTAATTTGCATTACCACTCAAAAACTCAAATCAATTCACCAAAATCCAAAATCCTTTGGCAACCCCAAAACGCAATTTTTACTTTTATTCAACCTCAATCGGTTATCCAAAAACATCGATTCTTCTTGGTCCCCAAAGGTCAATCCTCACTGGCATTTCAAAAGTCTACTTGGCCTTTCCCATCAAAAGAAAACCAAGATTCGCATAAAACATTCATGTTGAAGCCCAATTATCATTGGCATGCATCAATAATGCATTTCATTTCATGCATAACATATACTACGCGTAATCACAAATGCGTCTGCATCACAGTGCACTCAAAGCTCAGTCTCCGCCAGCATTTCATTTCATGCATACATCATGCATTTCTTACAGCATAGGCCATAATATATAATTCATGAGCATAAGTCATGCATACCAAGAAATGATACCCCTCAAGCATGTACTTCTGTCAAAAGATCATCTTTAGGGATCAGCCTTTAGCATAAAATGGTTAAGTGGGATGACCTCATCCCCATCAGATCAATTTATCTTTGTCCGGCTTACAAGCCTGCAACAATGTGTCTTTCAGTCTTTGCCCGGCCCGTATGCCTGCGGCGATAACTTTTTTTTGTATATTTGTCCGGCTTGCAAGCCTGCGGCAATTTACCTTTGTCCGGCGAACAAGCCTGCGACAATTTTTGTCTGGCACACCAGCCTGCGACAATTCATCCAATATCATTGTCCGGTAGTCAAGCCTGCGACAATTTGTCTCTGTCCGACCTACAAGTCTGCGGCAATTAATCTTTGTTCGGCTCAAAAGCCTGCGACAATTTATCTTTGTCCGACTCAAAAGTCTGCGACAATTTGTCTCTGTCCGGCACACCAGCCTGCGACAATTGATCCATCAATCTCTGTCCGGCCCATAAGCCTGCGACAGCTTATCCTTGTCCGGCCCATAAAGTCTGCGACAATTTAATTAATCTTTGTCCGACTCAAAAGTCTGCAACTATTTGTCTCTGTCCGGCACACCAGCCTGCGACAATCCATTCGTCAATCTCTGTCCGGCCCATAAGTCTGCGACAGTTTATCCTTGTCCGGCCCATAAAGCCTGCGACAATTTAATCAATGTATGTCCGGCCCAACAAGCCTGCGACATTTTATCTTTCAACTTTTGTCCGGCCACGGGCCTGCGGCAATCATGCTCATTCCTAGGATCTAGATCCCTAAGGGGAAATGACCTAACTCTTCTTACTCACCCTGAGGGGTAATGATTTCATATCATTGGTATACAGGCACCCTCAGGGGCAACGCCTTTTGGATAGATGCACCTTTCAAGGTGACAAATGGATAGATGCACCTTTCAAGGTGACAAATGGATAGATGCACCTGTCGAGGTGACAATGGAAAACTTTTGGATAGAAGCACCTGTCGAGGTGACAATGGAAAACTTTCGGATAGAAGCACCTTTCAAGATGACGAATGGCTACCCTTTCAAAGTTAGGCATCATTCGGGACAATGCCTACTTTTAGTTGAAGTATCCTACGGGGTGATGACTTTTTCTTGGTTTAGTTACCCTACGGGGAATGGTTATCTTTCAAAGTTAGGCATCATTCGGGACCATGCCTGCTTTTAGTTGGAGTACCCTCCGGGGAACGACTTCCTCTGATCACCCTACGGGGAAATGGTTATCTTTCAAAAAATTAGGCACCCTACGGGACAATGCCTATTTTTGGTTTAAGCACCCTTCGGGGCGGGGACTATCCTTAAGATCTAAACATCGCCAAGGCGATAGTCGATCTCTCACTTTCGTAAGGCAAAATTATGGGTACTTTTATATTTAAACTATCTTTCAAACAATTAAAGATATTTAAATAGGGGCAGCTGTCATACCCCAAATTTTGCCCTCTTGATTTTGTATATATTTTTTAGTCAATTTTCTTTTCAAAATAGCAAGTTAGGTGAAATGGTGATGATAAGGACATTTAGGAATATTGCTAGCACAAGGTCATGGGTCCAAGTCTCACTTGGTACCTTTATTTTTCTAACTTTTTGTAAATTATTTTTCTAACAAGAAACTTTTTCTATTAAAATATTTATTAGCATTTTTTTTTGTTTGTTTGTTCAAAAATTATAAAAATAAAGCATATATATATAAAAAAAATATATATATAGACTTGTGTAGAAAGAAAATAAGAAAAGACACAAAAATATAAAAAAGAAGTAAATTAAACAAAATAAAACCAAATATTTGGTCTTGAAGAGCAAGCAAGAGAATTAACACTAAAACATAAAATGAGAGCAAATCAATCATTAAAAACAAACAAAATCTCACAAATTAATTTACAAACCAAATCTCTCAAGATTCATTCAAGTTTTAAAAAGCCTAATTCAAAACTATAAATAGAGACTCTTTCTACACAATAATTCACACACCAATTCTTCATTCATACCACAAAATTCTCCACACACAACTAATTCTCTACACACAACCAAAAAACCACTAAGAGTCAATTCTCTTTTCTACTTTCTAGTGTGTGTTCTCTCCCCAAGAACAACACATTCACCTTCATCATCATCAATTCTTCACAAACCACAACCATCTTCAATCACAAACACAGCAAATCATCATCACCGTCACAAATTCTCCTTCTTTCTTCAATACACAAGTTTTCCATATACTCCAATACCTTTCTCCAACCGAAACCAGGTTTTTGTTTCTTTAATTTATCATTCATTTGTTTGTTTAATTGTTTAATTTATCATATATCATGTTTGGTTAATGGAGAGATCATGTATTTTGTTGTCTACCTTGCTTAGTTCATGTAAATATATTTGTGTAATTCCTTTAGTTTATTTAGTCTAATGCAGCTATATAGATTATTAAACTTAACTAATGTAAAAAATATATCTTAAAATATATTAAAATATTGTGGATTAAAAAGGGGCGTCCGAATGCACATTCATCCTCCCTCGAATAATCGAAGATTTAGCGCACGCTTTTTCTACCGGTTATTCGTCTTCCACTCAAACCCATAAAAAAGACACTAAAAAACATCAACAAATCAAATCAAATTTTTCACCTTCGGGTCATTCTTAAAAAACACCTTAAGAGGTAAAATAAAATCTTTTTTCATAAAAAACACAAACCAACACCATGCCCAGAACTACGTAGCTTTGATTTCCTCATCGCACCGGAGGATACGTAGGAGCAAGAGTCATCTTGTCAAGCATAACAATAAAAAATATAATTTTCCCCTTTCTTTTTATGTAAATATCTCTTAATAAAATAAAAATATAATAAAAAACATGTAAATAAAACTCTAAAAATTCTTAATACCCTAGAACTAATTAGGAGGTTCCCGTTGAGTACAACGGATGTGAGGGGTGCTAATACCTTCCCCTTGCATAACCAACTCCCGAACTTGGAAATGGTTGCGATGACCATCCTTCCATTATTTTAGGTTTTATCGATATTTTTCCTTTAAAAAAAATTCGGTGGCGACTCTGTGTCATACCGAGTGTCCTAAACGCTCGGGCGATTTTCGCGGCGCGACAGTAGCAGTAGTTTTTTGCTATCTCTATTGGGTTATGCCATTGTCTTTTTATTTGTGGAATTTTGATCGTGCAAATTTTGTGATGGGGTGATGAATGATGATGGTTGGAGTTGTTGAGGTGGTGGTAAGGTGCACAGTTATTGTTGCGTTAGCGTTCGGATTTGGTGCTATCGATGTGAAGTTGATGTCGTGTGGGATTGGTTTTCTACGATAATTAATTATCTGACTATTTTCAAATCTGTTGAGATTTGCAGGACTTTGTTTTGAGTCTCTGATGATTTCCAAATCTGTTGAAATTTGCAATTTTTTTGTATCTAGATGACTTCTAACACGTCGGTGTTGACTGATCTGGTGGATCCGACAAGTTTTCTCCGGCCGCAACACAATCAGATTGCAAATGTAGGCTCATTGCTTATACCAGTGGTGTCTGACGGTCTTCATCGTGTTGGTTGCTTTGGTGGGTTGCAGTTTGCTGATGTCTATGTGGAGTGTGTTTGGCTGTCGGCGTTTACTTTTTGCCCGGACGAAGCTGCAGAGTATGGTGTGATGTTACGACCCAGTTGCAAGGTATGGGACTTGAATTTCACATTGGAAGTTTGAGATTTCTTTGTGGAAATTATGACTTTTGGATTCTTGAAATACATTACTAGCTTTTGTGGTGTGATTCAAGATATAGGACTTGAGGCTCACTTTAGAAGTATGAGATTCTATTGTGGGGTTTTAAAACCCAACTAAATTAACTAGTTTTTATTATTCAAGATATGAGACTTGAGTCTCAAATTAGAAGTATGAGATTCTACTGTGGGGTACAATAGCTAGTTTTGGTGATTCAAGGTATGAGACTTGAATTCACATTAGAAGTATGGGATTCTATTGTGGGATTTTAAATCTAACTACAATAGTTAGTTTTTGTGATGTGTTTCTTCCAAAAGGTTTGTATCAATTGGTTTCAAAGCTGAGCATCATGTCTCTCAGCTGCAAACATGTGATATGGGTGATGTGTTGTGGGTTGGGTTAGTTAGTCGCTGGAGTAGGGGTATGACTTTGGTGTTGGTATTGATCTTTGTATTTTTTGTACTTTTTCTCGCTCTATGTATGTCTTATACTTATGGTTGAGTATTATTATATATATAAATATTTGCTGATTCAAAAAAAAAAAAGGAGGAAGTCTTTAGCATGTGCCGTTTTCAAGCAACCAAAAACGACTTTTTATCTAGTAGTCATGTCGAATCAGTCTCGATGTGTTCTTCAGATTTGAAAAGAAGATGAAGAAAAAAAGAAAAAAAATTAGATGTCGATAATTTCATTATTAGATATCATGGACTTACAAAATTCAATAGTTTAAATTTTGAAGGGATCTTTTTGACTATCATAAATAAATTTAAGGGAGTTAAATAAAATGTTTAATTTTTTTTTTTACTAAGAAAAACGTTTATAGTTAAATGATCAAAATAAACTATAAAAATAAATTAAAGGATCAAAAGAATAATTTTCTTGAAATGAAGGGCAATTTTGATTTTTTGGGTGTCAAAACAACATTTGGCGGTAAAGAGCAATTTCTCACAATTTTTAGTTTCAAAACACACATTCTCAAGAAAAAAGAAAAAAAAAAAACTCTTCGCCGCTAACCGACTCGTTCTCTCTCTTTCTCTCCACCGAGTTTACGGTTTCGGACTCAGCGTCGACGCCATGAATCTTGGATACGAACTGAGGATCCAAGTCGCTGCTAGAATAATACTCGACGACGATGAAACCGCCGGAGACGCGCCGCCGAGCGAAGAAGAGCTTGGAATTAGGGCAACACTCAAGCCTCACCAAGTTGAAGGGATTTCGTGGCTCATTCGGAGGTATAAACTCGGCGTCAATGTTGTTCTCGGTGAGATAGAAGTGACCTTTCAGTCTTCTTTTCTTGTTATGTTGATCATTATAATTTCAAAGAAAAATTATGTCATTGAATTTTGTTTTAATTTTATTATGAAACACTTGAATGTCGTTATTCTTGGTGAGATTATAACTATAGATTGTAGATTTAGGCCAAATGCATATAGGGTCCCTTAAGTTTTTGATTTGTACCACATAGATTATAGATTTAACCTCCGTGTCGATGTGTATGTTAAAAAGTTGATTTGGCACGAAACGTTGCGTTTTCACATGACATGTGTGTATATTAACGTTACTATAGAGTATGAAATAGCGATAAAATGGAAACAAATAGAGATAGAGTGTGTATATTGATGTTACTATATTAATGATATCTCTATTTGTTGCTATTTTATCGCTATTTCATGCTCTATAGTAACGTTACTATACACACTTGTCATGTGAAAACATAGCGTTTCGTGCTAAATCAAAATTTTAACGAACACATTAGTGTTTTTGTAACGGAGGTTAATTGGAAGGGTAATAGTGCAACACTTTAAACACTTAAATGACCTGTTACTAAGAAAAACTTAAAGGACATATGTGGTACAAACCGAAAACTTAAAAGATCCCTGAATGCATTTGGCCAAATTTTTAAGATAAATGTAAAATACAACATAAAATTTTATATTATGTGTTAATTTTAGTGCGTGTTTGAATTAGTTGTAGAGTAATAGAATCAAGTTGATTCACTGTGATTTTGACATTGATAGAAGCTACGCTTTAGAGCTTCAACAAAATTACTCTTCCCCGGTTGTTTTGTCAAACTCACCATGATTTGGAACAAGCAACTAACCATTCTAATTTCTAAGTATAATGACACATGTATGCTCTTCCTGGTTCTCCTTTTATAAATGCCTCAAATTGGTTCTTAGATATCAATTTATTAGTCAAAATTGAAGCTCATGAGATTATCTTTGAAGGACCAATTTGATAGTTGTTATAAAGGCTGGACCGAAGATAATGTGTGTTTGTGACATGTCTTTGGCGGACTAAGTGCATGTTTGGATGCATAGTGGGACGTGAAAATTGATTTTCCCTTGGACAGATGTGTTTTGGGTATTTTTAGTTTGTATCAGATTTTTTTTTTTGATAAGCTAGTTTGTATCAGAATTGATTGTCTCAAAATCTTTGTTTGACTACAAGTGATAAAAACAGCTTTTGTGTTAGACTGAAAATTGGAAACTGCACCCTTAGTTAGTTTTACATTATAGCTTGTTTTAGAGTAAAACAATTCTCAAAATCAATTTTCGCATCAATTTCATAATTTATTCAAGGGAAGTTTGTCAAATGCTCATCCAAACATGTAGCAAACCAACATAGGCAGGGTTTTCTTTGTAACAAAGGAAGACATAAATTGTGAGTTGACAAATGCTGTATTTTCATTGTTCTGTTTTGAAGGTTCAGGACTAGGTGGTTTTGATATTACCTTTGACAAGACATTTTTTAATCATGTTAGTGATCATAATGTTTCCATTCTTTGCAGGGGATGAGGTATATACTCTTCATACAATTATGTATCAGAGCTTCCATGTAATGTGAAAGGGATAATTTTTTTTTTATCTAATCGGTATTACAGTCATACAAACCTTACCTTCTTAAATGGTTATCTGACAATTTTTCTGTTATTATCATTATTATGTAAAATCAACCTATACCCAACAGGGAGGTTCATGCTTCTTAAATATCATATGTTTCTTGATAATTGATATTACTATTTACTGGCATATAAAATTTCTTGTGTCAAGTTTTCTAATGAATAGAGAGAAATTTGTTCGTTATGTACAGTTTTCTGTTGCATTATGTTGCTTTTGAGCTTCATAGTTAATAGTTAGTTGTAGTCATTATCATGTATCTCATTTGTTCATATGTAACAAGCTGCATTATCTTAAAATTGTTAATTAGTAAGCAGTGCACATGCTTTCGAAAATTCTAAGTGTCGACCTTTTCCAATTCAGCAGATGAAGAACTGATAACAAGGTTCATAGTCCTGTCTTTGGAATGAAAAATACGATCCTGATGTGTTTATGTTAATGTCTTTGTGTATGAATATCGACAGATGGGATTGGGCAAGACACTGCAAGCTATCTCATTTTTAAGTTATTTGAAAGTGCACCAGTTGTCACATGGGCCATTTTGTGAGTGAAAGAAACTTTCATTTAGATTGTTTTGTTTTCATGAAATGTTTATCAGATGAACACTTATTATCACTTTTCCTGCTTTCATTGTACTTTTTACAGTGGTTATATGTCCTTTAAGTGTGACAGATGGTTGGGTGTCTGAGATAATCAAATATGCCCCTAAACTAGAAGTCTTTAAATATGTTGGTGATAAAGAATGTAGGCGCAGTCTACGTATGAAAATACATGAACATGTAACAAGACAGTCAACACATAATGTGAGTTTGTTATAGTTTCATTGGCTCATTGATTCTGGATGTCTTTTCTTGCAACCGTAGTATTTCTTAATGAACTTTCACTGATAAATATTGCAATCAAATATTTTGGCAGGCCATTTTGCCTTTTGATGTGCTGTTAACATCATATGACATTGCACTGATGGATAAGGATTTTCTTTCTCAAATACCATGGCAGTATGCAATCATTGATGAAGCCCAAAGGCTTAAAAACCCATCAAGTGTACGTTGAAAATAAATTGAATGCATATGTATAGTATTCAATTAAGAGTATGTTTCTGTTTGTTACTTTTGTTTGCCAGTGGTATTTATCGATTGAAGCACCATTTAGCGGGCACAAATTACTAGAAAACTAAATGATGCTTCAATCAACCAACACCACCAGAAAACTCTTGTTTACAATAGTTACACCTTATTTAGTTTGCAGTCTCGTCTACAAAAGTGCCATGTAGCCACCCCACATCTTATTTTTGACTGGCAGCATTTTTTGGAGGTTTCCTACATCTCACAATCCCCCCAAAACTTGAGTTTGATCCTCCAGGAGGAGGAGGCGGCGGCATTGAACTGCTACTAGCCATCTAACGTCTAAATAGAGAGCATATAACAAGAGAACAAAATAGAGACACTTTCAGTCAGAAGCCTACGCGAAAAGCAAAAACAAACAGAGTAATGGAACTGGAAGCAGAAATAGAAAACGTGATACAAAATAGAAAACTTTAAGTGACAGTATTGTTGTACCCTAAACTATAAATAAAAAGATTAATAGAACAGAAACTATTGAAAGTTGAAAGTGAAACCATAAACCCTAAACTGAAAGCAACAATTGATTATGAAAAAAAAGAGCAATGTATGTTGGGAAATTGAGCAACATCAACAAGGAATAATGGAAAATGGATTGATGATTGATGCTGAAGGAATAGGTCTACGATGCTTACAGATTGACGATGATGAATCCCAAAGTTGATGATGAGATGCAAGGTTGATCATGAAGGAGAAAGAGTGAAAGACAGCAATTTATGAATGTACAGTACAGAAGAATATTATATAAATGAACTAAAAAATGGTTTTTTGGTTTATTTAAATAAACCCGGGCAAAACATCAAACCGGGTCAACTTTTACCCTGTTAAATATCACCCAAACAAATGCCAGAATCGGTAAAAACCATACAAAATTGGGGATTTTACTGGGATTTTGTTTTGCATACTTTAGGATTCTACTCAGGATTTGAATCGTTTAGGGTGAGCGAAATCGCAAAATCGATGGATTTCATTTTAACAATAATGGCTAATAGGTACAACCATGAATTTCAGACAGTTTGATAGTCAAAACTTAAAAGACAAGCCTCTCAGATTATTGGACTGTTGTAGTTAAACTTCTCAAACCTTACAGGTTTTATTTAATGTTCTCAAAGATCGCTATATCATGCCAAGACGGTTGTTGATGACTGGCACACCTATTCAAAACAACCTTTCTGAACTGTGGGCGCTGATGTATTTTTGCATGCCATCTGTCTTTGGTACACTAGATCAGTTCCTTTCTACATTCAGCGACATCAGTGATCTTACCTCGGGTACGAATTATCATTTTGTTCTATAATTTAGCATTACTGGATTGTTAATTGTTTTGGTTCTCTTAGAAGTTTGCTGCACACTTAAAGTATCTGAGTGCTCAACTGTAGATCTTGATCCATTTGTTGGATATTAGTATAATTAGCTTAAAAGATTTTAAGAGGCTATCCACAAGGTGGAATGTTTCTCAATCGAGTACTCAGTGATTATGCAAAAAGCAAATTTATTAATAGGGGAACCTAATTAACATCGTGCTTTTGGGCTTTTCCAAAAAAGCATCGAGCTTTTAGCCTTTTCTGATTGTGGCAGCTTTGTTTCTGAACAGTTCATGATTCTCCAAAGGTAAAGGAGCGACTTCAAATCCTGAGAAGTGTATTGGCTGCTTTTATGCTTCGACGTACCAAATCAAAGCTTATGGAGTCTGGAAGTTTAGTGCTGCCACCTCTCACTGAGACAACAGTGTATGTTGTACCTTGTTCTGATTAGATACTACCTAACACTTTTTATTTCGATGAAACTGTAATTTATGATTACTAAAATATGCAAACTTGTTCCCTTGAAAATTGAAATTCCATCCGATGACAGGTTAGTACCCCTTGTTAGCCTGCAAAAAAAGGTGTACATGTCAATACTGAGGAAAGAACTTCCGAAGCTAGTTGCACTATCTTCTGGAACATCAAATCACCAATCATTACAGAATACTGTTAGTGAACCTCTTGCTTTTATTAATTTATGTTTTTAGCAAATTCTCTAGTTCCAGTATTCCTTGAGGCAGGCAGATGCTAGATTGATTCATATTTGGTACTTCTCTTGATCTAAATCATTTGACATATTCGGAAAAAAAATGTTTTGTTTCTATTTTTCAAATGTTTTAGAAAACCAAGAAACTGTTAGTTACTGTTTCTGAGCCTACATAATTAAATCTGTGGTTTAGTTTATTTAGACATAGTTTTATGCATATTTCTCTCCTATTCTCTTTGTGGTGTAATTTATTTAGACACACAATACTAATAATGTAGGTTCATAATCTTTGCCTCATGCATTTTGTTGGATTTCATTGGGGCGTGAAAGTATAATCTAATGAATTTGATTATGTGCTTTCCTTCTATTTTTATTTTTCTCTATTTGCATATTGATTTGAATTTTGTTCATATTAGTTTGTTTTCTCATATATCAACTACATATTACACCTTTTCTATTGGTTTGTGGTTAATAGTAAATAGTAAATATGATTCACTCTTTTAGGTGTTACAACTAAGAAAAGCATGCAGCCATCCTTATCTCTTTCCAGGTATTGAACCCGAACCTTATGAAGAAGGTGAACATCTGGTTCAGGTAATTACTACACTTTTGTTTGTACTAGATAACTTTGAACTTATCCTACATTGGGCTCTTAAGTCGTAGTCACTGCTATAGCACATTTCTGTTTTATCTTGTGCTCTTAATTGCTTGTTGGTAACTTAGTAATGCATCTCCCATAAATGAGGATAAAAACGGTTATAAAAGTGAGAAAAGAGTATTAAAGAAATAGACAACTCAATTGCAATTGCAACAATGTAAGTCTAGTTTCTACCATCTTTTCTACTATAGGTGCTACCCCGACTCTCTCTCTCTCTAATGTCGTCATTTCTAATTCTATCCCATCTAGTCTTACCACACATCCAATGCAACATCCTCATTTTTGCTACGCTTGCTTTATGTTCGTGTTAACATTCCAAATTATAGTTACACATACTTGCACTTCAAAAGAAGGATGTCCTAACTGACAAAAAACTTTAATTTTTTTCGCTACTAGAGAGCATATACTCTAACACATCCAATCGTCCTCCCCAAATCCTTGTCCTGAAATTCAAAATAATCATTGCGCGGTAAATCCTTTGAGATTTTGTATAAAGGCTGGTGGACAACTTTGGGACGTGAAGCAGATTTCGTAAGGTTATGGAGCAATTTATTTGAATATCTTCAATGCCAGCTACAATTACAAGTGTACCATCAGCAACCACTATATTCTTGTTGCTGAGACTAGAGGAATGAGTGGAGAAGTATATATAACAAGGTGCTAGGCACTAGAATCTTAAATCCAAAAGAGGGTAGAAGTGGTTTTTGAGACTTTCAATCTTAAAACAAGTAGAAACACCAGAATACGCCAAAGTACTCGTACTGAAATTTTTCTCTTCAGATCGTTTAGTCATATGTGTAGATGATTCTTATACTTCCTAGATTTGATGATTCCTAGGATTGCCAGATTAGATGATTCCTAGGCATTCAATGTATTCATTGTATCCTCATTATAAATATATAGTGTGTGATCTCAGTTACAGACATACAGAATTTACATATTTTACACATACATTATGAAAGAAAAGACTAGAGAGAGAAGGTAATTTAACTAATAGGGGAAACTCTATTGATAGAGTTTGGTTGTGCTTTTTTAGTATATACTTATTGCTGTAAATTTATATATATGTTATGTTGTCCCCACTGCTCAAATTTTTAGATCCGTCCCTAACTACAACAATATTTACCAAAAAAAACTACCAGAACATTAATATGGTTCTATTTCCAACAACCTTCCATATTATGGGTTCTATTGGGGTTTGGTGCAACACTTGCTCCATCTCTTGCTTATCAGTCAAACTAGGCCCAAGGACCCTATTAGACAAAATAATTGTTCATGTCAGATTCTGTTGTACATAAATATACACTTCGCTATTGCACCATCATTCTTGCTTTGAAACTAATAATTGTTCATATCATCTTTCTCTATCAGGCCAGTGGTAAGCTATTGATTCTGGACCAACTTCTTAAAAAGTTACATCATTATGGACATCGTGTACTTCTTTTTGCTCAGATGACACATACACTTGACATTTTGCAGGTAAAATCTTTCTACCATCGTACTGAATGCCTTGTATTAGTTAAATGGGTAAATTGATGAAATGTTCTTCTATTCTAATATAGGATTTTCTGGAGTTACGTAAGTATTCTTACGAGCGTCTTGATGGATCAATTAGGGCTGAGGAGCGCTTTGCTGCAATAAGAAGTTTCAGCAACTCAACAGCTAATATGGGCTTGAATCTTGAAGCTGACAAAGATGGAGCTTTTGTTTTTATGATCTCAACAAGAGCTGGGGGGGTTGGCTTGAATCTTGTTGCTGCTGATACTGTGAGTTTTGTCTAGCTTTAAACCTTCCTGTTTGAAACTAGAACCTAATTGCTGATTACTAGTTTTCTTGTCTTTCTTTGTTATTATATTTTTTATGCATCCATATGTACAATATACCAACTTTTAATTTAGTACATGTTTTCTCATAAAAGTCCGCATTTCATGTTTAAAATGACTTTTTTTGATCAAATGTGATTTTTAATACCTCAAAATATCATCACCTTAATAACTTAACCATTTGATCTATAATTTGAAGTTATAGATAAATTAATAAAAATTAAAGATTTAATTGTTAAATTATTAAACTAATGATAGTTTAAAGTCTTAACAATGACATGTCATCAAAAAGTCATTTCGAACATGATACATGGACTTCTATAAATAAGCAAGGTTTAAAATTGAAAGTTGGTATATTTAAAGGGACTAATGTTCGTAGGAAAATTTTAGACGGATTAAATATGAAAGTTGATATATTTAGAGGGTCCAAAAACATATTTAAACATAGAATAAATAATGGAAGAATGGGAATAAACTTTATAAGCATATCAAAATATCTATGAGACTTCCATTCTTTAAAACATATTTTATAATATTGTGTTTCATGGTATTCTTTAGGTTATATTCTACGAGCAAGATTGGAACCCGCAGGTGGACAGACAAGCTTTGCAGAGAGCGCATAGAATTGGCCAGATGAATCATGTTTTGTGTATAAACCTTGTTACTGAACATACAGTGGAGGAAGTAAGTTTCTGTTTGTAACATTTTTTATTGTTTGACTGTGGAGGCTATTTGCATTTACTATGAGAACTCATATGTTACACTGTAGGTAATTATGCGGAGGGCAGAAAGAAAATTGCAGCTGAGCCTCAATGTTACTGGTGATAATATTATGGAACATGATGATAAAAATTTATCTGCAGTTGGAACTACTGATTTGAAATCCATCACAGTTGGGTTACATATGTTTGATCCCAATGAGATCAATAATGGAAAAGATAAGGACATGGACTTAACAGAAATTAATGCAATGGCTGACAAGGTCATTGCTATTCGTGATGAACAAATATTTGATAAGGATGACAGGAAATTTGAGGTCAATCCAAGAAACTTTTTAAAAGGATATGATGTTAAGGAAATAGGTTCTGCTTCTCTCTCTTGTGATCTTGATTTTGATGAAGCTTCTTATCTTTCTTGGGTTAAAAAGTTTGAGGAAGTTTCTAAATCAAGCTGTGACTCAATCGTTGACTTGAGAAGCAGAAGAAGAAACTTAGATGAGGAGAAGAGTCAAAAACTTGAGATTGCAAAGAAGAAGGCAGAAGAAAAGAAGCTATCAAAGTGGAATGCTGTTGGATACCATTCATTGAATGTGGAAGACCCTATCAGCCCACCAGATGACGATATCATATTAGATGCTGGTTCTGTTCATTTTGTGTATGGAGATTGTACAGCTCCCTCAAATGTTTCTTCATCTGAATCGGCTATAATCTTCAGGTTAACTTTTTATATTTTGCCTGACTGCATATTTTGCTATGGCGCACTAAGATTTTAATAATTATATTGATGAAATTAATATCTGTTGTACTTTTTTTTTCCATGTGGTTTTGCTTTCTACATTAGAAATGAGATGTGGTATAAAGATTGATAAAATATTAACGCCCTAATAATGTGTTCCTGTATATGTTTTTCCTTTTGTGTTTGCATTGATGGCTACATTCAAAATAAATACGAATGAAGATTGTTTTTGATGCATTTAAGGTCAAGTATGAAATTGTCGAGCTTAATCGTAATTGGGAGGTAAACATTTAAGTTAGTTATTGTCTATGAAAGAGTATAGCTGAGAGAGTATTGAGACAATCACATCAATTTTTGCTTTTATACAGCACTATCTTTGCATAGCATCACTATGCTTAAATTTCTTTATAATTCTGTTCTAATATGAACTGTTTGATATCGAAATCTGACTTTATTATGAACTGTGAATAAATAATCTGGTTTTACAGCTGTGTTGACACCTCTGGACGTTGGGGCCATGGTGGAATGTTCGATGCACTAACTAAACTTTCATCAAGCATCAGTGATGCATATGAACGGGCTTCTGAACATGGGGATCTGCATCTTGGCGATCTCCATCTTATAAGGCTTGAAGGTGAGCACAAACACATTTTAATGTTTTAATACTATAAAAGTAGAACTGCAATTGAACTTACAACAAAATGCTACCTTGACCCACAAGCAGAAGTAATTGATTGTTCTAGTAAAATAATTGAGGTGATATTGATGAATTGACATCAGAAATAATTATTCTGGCTGCTGAACTTCAGTTAACTTATCTTATTTATTATATACTCCCTCCGGTCACATTTATAAGTAAAAATATACTTTTTAGATTCATTGGAGACTAGATACATAGACTGTCCAATGAATCTAAAAGTATATTTTTACTTATAAATGTGACCAGAGGGAGTATAAAACAATGACCATGCTCTGGTCATATGATTGCCACATCTCGGATTTCACATCCTGATTTTCCGGTCATGGCAGCTCCAGAAAATGGATCATACATCTCTGTTGTCAAAGCTACACCGACCAAATGGTTTATATACAAAAATCAATAAATTAAAATATAACAATCATTTAGTTGAGTTTCATAGCATATTTTTTCAAATACCCGTGACTAGATACATAGACTGTCCAATGAATCTAAAAAGTATATTTTTACTTATAAATGTGACCAGAGGGAGTATAAAACAATGACCATGCTCCGGTCATATGATCGCCACATCTCGGATTTCACATCCTGATTTTCCGGTCATGGCAGCTCCAGAAAATGGATCATACAACTCTGTTGTCAAAGCTACACCGACGAAATGATTTATATACAAAAATCAATAAATTAAAATATAACAATCATTTAGTTGAGTTTCATAGCATATTTTTTCAAATACCCGTGCCTTTGAGTGTATGTAATCAACTAGTAAGAGTGTGCATTCTACTAGTACATAAATTTTCAGTCTTTTGAGGATACCTGTGCTTTATACTAGTATTAATCTTTTAGTCTTCTACAGTATATCGATCAGTTATTAATGGGTATCCTTCGAAAAGTGATAATGGATCCTATTGATGTTACTCCAAATAAATGATGAATTAGTGACAGTATATGCTTCCTTATTTGCGTCTTTTTACTTATAGATGATTGTGGTGATCAAAACTTAAATGGCAATGCTCCCAAAATGGTTGCTTTAGCTGTCGTTCAATCTTACAATCCAAGGCGTAAAGTCCCTCGAAGTGAAATCTCACTTGAACACTTGGAAAGCTGCTTATCAAAGGCAGCGTTCTCTGCTGCTCAAAATTCTGGTAAGATGCTTCCACACTTATCTAACTCATTTTATTATTGTACATAATGTTGCATTTCCATTTTCACTTTATCTTTCGTCTCTTTCATTTTCTTCTTCTTTATATACATGACTGACTTTATATTCTGCATGAGTCCTACAAGAGTAATTTGACACATCATTTGCATCTAAATACTGAAAGTTGTCATCGAGACACCTTAATCTTGGATTACTACAGTGTATTATATATTTATATCCATTATCCAACCAAATAAGCACAAGACGAGAAAAACTAGGAAGGAAATTATATTTACAAAAGTGTAAACATTGAGTGTAATAATCAAGTTAATGCAAAGCAATCTTCATATTCCTCATTCTTAAAAAATATGTTTAGAGAGCCTAGTTGTTATTGGTTACATTCCTTTTTCTTGTTTTTGGTACAAAGGGTCACATTCCTTTTAATAGCCTGTTTTTTAAGTTGAGAGTGTTCATGCAAAAATTTCCTTAAGTTGAAGAAATATCATTTATGCATATTACTACTTTTCTTTATGGACTGTTGTAATGGTAAAGTATTTATGAAGCGTGAATGCATCAAATAAAGAGCCTGAGATTATTTTAGCATCATTAGAGATGACAATTCAGACATTAATCTATAACTTGTTGATAATTACTTCAGAATTAAATTATGACATTTCAAACTTATTGATACAAATTAAATTCTTTTGATTATTCTGCAAAGCATCAATACACATGCCACGGATTGGTTATCAAGATGGATCTGATCGTTCTCAATGGTACACCATAGAACGGCTTCTAAGAAAATATGCCTCCATGTACAACATAAGTATATTCGTGTAAGTTGCAACTTTCTTCCAGATCAACATTAGATTTAAAAACATTTGATTGCAGTATCTTATATCTAATCTTTAATTCCTTACAGGTATTATTATCGAAGATCACGTTAAAGATCCAGGCTTAGTTTCTAGACACGAAAGGGATAGTTCAGATGGAAAAATGAGATTTGTTAGAAGTCTCAGATTAGCTAGAGATATTGCGTAGATAGCCCTTATAGAGTAGTGCAAACCTCAACTCTCAAGCGTATCAGAGTCTTTCTTCTTTCGATCCACTGATTTTAACAGTAGCATCCTTCTTTGCACCATCATTACCCCAAATCTTTTTGGAAATTTCAAAAACTTTCCTGTCATGGGGTTTAGTCGAATCCTTAATCTTCTTGCCTACAAACTTACCCTTATAAGCAAGAAGATTAAGGACTCGACTAAACCCCATGACAGGAAAGTTTTTGAACTTTCCAAAAAGGTTTGGGGTAATGATGGTGCAAAGAAGGATGCTACTGTTAAAATTGGTGCAAAGTGATGTTAAGGATAATATTGTTGAACAATAGCCGGCCCTAATATTTTCATATCATCTTTCTAAGTTTTTTTTTTATTCTCGCATTGAAAAAGGGTGCTTTTGGGTCCTTTTTTGACCTAAAATCCTCCTTGTGTATGTTATTTCTTCACCTTTTTATCTAAATAAGTGGTTTTCAAATCGATTGAGTTTTCTTAATTCAAACTCATTCCTTACACTACTATGGATCATAAAACATAATTTTGATGGGGCAAGATCCGGTTTTTAATGTGGAGAAACATGTGCTAGTGGTTCAACTCTTGACTCAATATTAGACTCTAGTTGAGCGAATTGATGCTTCCATCACCAATTGAATTATTATGAGTGATCAATTGTCCATTTAATTGTTAATTTCTAGGACATAATATCTATAACTCTACATGTGCTCCATCAGAAATGAAATATAAACAAAAAAATTGAAAGGTCAAATGTATTTCGTCTCAAATATAGAGAAATACACTTGATTATCAAATATAAGTCAATGAACTAAGAGCACTATAAGCAGATAAACATCCTTAGCCTGCCTTGTAAATACTAACCTAACCATTGCTAAGGCCCTAGTGCTCTTAGTTCATTAACATATATCTAGTAAGAAAATAAAAATTAATTTTGACTTCAATTAATTTTGATTATTCTGCTGATCATAAAAAAAAATTGATTATTCTTCAATTACATTGTGACATTTCATTAACATATATCTAGCAAGAAAAAAAAATTAATGTTAATTTTTTAATACTCACCCCATAATTTAATACAAGAAACAATAATTTAAAAAAGAAAGTCTCTTTGGTTCATATTTGAGATATTTTACTTTTAAGATATTTCATTTCATATTTGAGATATTTGACTTTCATTTCATTAACATATACAATTAAAGTGATCACTTATGATAATCTGATTTGTGATGGAAACATCAATTGGCTAAGCTAGAGTACATTGGTTCAATGGTTGAACCACTAGTGTTTGTTTCTTTACATTGAAAAGACCTTAGGATCTTGTCTCTCCGAACTATCTTTGTGATCGACAGTAGTATAAGGAATTAGTTTGAATTAAGAAAACATAAGGTAGTTAAATCTTATGCATGCAACATAAGGTAGTTAAGCATTATGCATGCAACAAATCTTGCAGGAACAAATATTATGCATGCAAATCTCAAGACCTTGGAAGGAGAAGCCACGACAATTAAAAAAGCAATGGATGTAATGATACAAAGAGGTGTCTCTCATGTCATCTTTGAAAGTGATTCTAAAATTGTAATTATGCTTTATCCCAAATGTGCATAGGCATATCCGAATTTAGTTTGTTGGTTTGCCACATAAAGTCTTTGTTATTATTAAATTCTAAATTTGAAATCAAGTTTATTAGGCGTAAGCGAATACGGTTCCTCACTCTTTAGCACGGACGGCTATTCCTTGTTTAGGCGTCACATATTTGAACACATTTCTCATTGTATTTCTACTTGTTTGATTAATGAAATGAATTAACCTTGTTTGTCAAAAAAAAGTTTGTTCCTTATATTTTTAATGTCAATATAAATTCGTTCTTGCTGTTAAATTTTGAGTTAATTTCACTTAAAATTTCATGTAGCACCTTTCTAAATTATTCATGGGTTTGTCTAACATGTGCAATACTGCACATGTTAAAGCAATTGATAAGAACATCACACGTTATATGTAGGCATTGAGGTTCGAAATCTTACCAAGTCTCAAAGCTAACCCTAATTTAAATCAAGAAATGTTAAAAAAAATGTATCTCAACTAGATTTAAACCCTAAACCCTCTTTGAAATATGTGAGACATTTGACACTAAACTACATCAATCAATTTGATATAATTTGTGAATTGAACAAGAGTAACTCTAATTACATATGATCTATACATTTTTTTTTGTTATTCATGACCTAGATTAAAATGACTCTGGTATACCAGTCGTTAATTAATTCAGTGGTGATTAAAGTTGAACTTCGTAGAAATGAATACGGTTCGATACTCCACAACTGCGTTCAGGAGGAGATTAGAACCATTTGATTACAGAACTAATCCCCCGAACTAGATTAAAAAAAAACTTTTGTATAACCCTATAAAAAAATAAACATAATAGATCAAATATACCATAAATTTTTAAAATAACCATCAATTTGGAGCACTCAGTTTGTTCCTCCGTGCAGCGGCACTCAGTCTGAGTGTTACTTTTCTATGCTCAACAGTTACATCAATCCAACAAACACAAACCCCAACCAACCAACGATAAACAAACACAAACACAAACATGCATTTTCGAACTATATCACCAAATCAATGTCTCATTTCAATTTCAAACTTCATTTCACACTCTCCTTCTTTATTCAGGTACATACACTTCTCTTTTTCATCATTACTTTCTCTCATATAATAAAAATCATAATCACTTTTTCTCCCACAATTTCAGGTGCTTTTTTTCTGTTCAAACAGAAAATATCAATGATGGAAAACAAGAGGTTGTGCAAAATGAAAAACCCAGATCAAGAAACTCAAGCAAAACGGCTAAAACAATGGTTAATCTCATAAATTTCAAACCTTGGTCAAATGGGTTGTTATCATCATTCACTACTTCACTCTCCAAAACCACTGTTCTTCAAACACTTCGTCATATTAAGGTACCTTCAAAGGCCTTTCAGTTTTTCAATTGGGTACATGAAAAGGGTTTCTCTCATACTCCTCAATCCTATTTTATGATGTTAGAAATTTTGGGTCGTGAGAAGAATCTTAATGTAGCTAGGAATTTTCTTTTTTCTATTGAGAAAAGGTCTAATGGTGAAGTTAAGCTTGAAGATAAGTTTTTTAATAGCTTAATTAGGAGTTATGGTGAAGCTGGATTGTTTAAAGAGTCTGTGAAGCTTTTTCAGACTATGAAATCTATTGGTGTTTCGCCGTCTGTGATTACGTTTAATAGTGTTTTGTTGATTTTGCTTAGAAGGGGTAGGACTAATATGGCCAAAGAGTTGTATGATGAAATGCTTAATACGTATGGTGTTACTCCGGATATTTACACGTATAACATTTTGATTAGAGGGTTTTGTAAGAATTCTATGGTTGATGAAGGGTTTCACTTCTTTAGAGAAATGACGAGGTTTAATTGTGATCCGGATGTTGTTACTTATAACACACTTGTTGATGGTTTGTGTAGAGTAGGGAAGATTAAGGTAGCACATAATTTGGTGAATGGTATGACCAAGAAATGCAAGGATTTGATTCCTGATGTTGTTACTTATACGACTTTGATTCGAGGTTATTGTATGAAACAAGAACTCGATGAGGCCTTGTCTATTCTTGAAGAGATGAATGGTAGAGGACTTAAGCCGAGTATAGTTACCTATAATACTCTCATAAAAGGACTTTGTGAGTCGCACAAGTGGGACAAGATGAAAGATATTTTGGAACAAATGAAAAGCGATGATGGAGCTATTCCAGATGCATGTACCTTCAATACACTGATTAATTCACATTGTTGTGCTGGAAACCTGGATGAAGCATTCAAGATTTTTGATAACATGCAAAAATTAGAGGTCTCAGCAGATTCCGTCTCATACAGTGTTCTGATACGAAGTTTATGTCAGAAAGGAGATTATGATAAGGCAGAAATAATTTTTGATGAGTTACTTGAGAAGGAAATTTTGTTATGTAATTATGGCCCTAAGCCGCTGGCTGCTGCTTATAATCGTATTTTTCAGTATTTGTGTGAACATGGGAAAACAAAGAAGGCTGAAAGGCTACTCAGACAGCTAATGAAAAGGGGAACACAAGATCCCCTATCATATAAGACAGTGATTTTGGGGCACTGTAAAGAAGGTACTTTCGAAAATGGATATGAGCTTTTAATATGGATGCTGAGAAGATATTTTCATCCCGATGTTGATATTTATGACCATTTGATCAATGGTTTTCTTCAGAAGGATAAGCCTCTCCGTGCAAAGGAGACACTTGAGAAAATGATAAAGAGCTCTTATCAACCAGAAACAAATACGTGGCAGTCTATACTCTCTAGACTTTTGGAAAAGGGTTGTGTTCACGAGTCTGCCAGTGTTATTGTCATGATGTTGGAGAGAAATATCAGACAAAATATAAACCTTTCAACTAAGTGTTTACAGCTACTTTTTGAACAGGGACTGCATGATAAAGCATTCAAAATTAATGATTTGATTTATATGAATGGATACTGTGTTAAAATGGATGAAGTTGTTCAATTTCTTTGCAACAAAAGAAGGGCATCAGAAGCATGCGAAATGTTGCTTTTTAGTTTGAAAAATAATCAGAGTATCGACATTGATTTATGTAATATTGTTATTCTTGATCTTTGCAAAATTAACAAGGCTTCCGAAGCATTTAGGTTATGCTATGAATTGGTGGAGAAAGGTTTGCACCAGGACTTGATATGTCTTAATGATCTGGTAACTGCTTTAGAGGCAGGTGGAAGAATAGAGGAGGCTGCATTTATATCAAAGAGAATACCAAGAGCAGAAAACTTCGACAGATCTGAACGAAATAATAGCTCTATGAAGTCACCGCCTAATAAAATGTGAGTCACATTCACTGCTTTATCACTCTTTATCATTCTTATTAAAAGTTAAAAAATCACAAGTTTCAACCGGTGGTAGTTGAATTTACTAATTCTTTGAGTAGAATGTTTTAGTCTAATGCATATACCAATGTGATATGATAATTGACAGATTAGGAGGTTAGAATAGCATCAAAATAGGTTAGGGGTCCATTGTCTGCTGAAAACAGGTTAAGAGTCAGTTTGGATTATTCTGCCATTTCCTGGGACTGTCATCAAAAGCTAATCAAATATTGGTAATACGTTTTGAACAACGCGTCATGCATATATTTTTCCTGTGAATATAAGCTTGGTTGCTGCTAATCATAAATATAATATGATTTTGGAAATAGAAATCATTCCTTTTTGTTTCTTCCTTGTTCTTGTTTCTGTTTTTGATTTCTTTTGTGGTCACAATTTTTCTGAGCATGTGAGAAAAATTGGAAGATAATCTCACATATTTCTTTGAAAAGTGGTTTCAATAGGGTTTTAAATAGTGGTCGCAGTAACAGTTGTGCTCACGTCACAACTTTTTATATGCGGAGAATCACAGTTTCTGCAATATCAAAAACCATTATGTCGCAGCCTAGACCATACTCGCAGACTTTTATTTGAAACCCTGGGTTTCAATACTAAATAACTTTTAAGCATCCAACTTTTAACTTGATCTATTATATGCGACACTATAATGCAAGATCGAGTCTTTGAATTGTCAGAATATGATTTTAGTCCTATGATCAGGGGATTTCTAGGTTCTAGCAATGTGATAATAAAAATCATCTTCTGCATAAGTTTAAGATAGTTCGTTTTCGTTCAAAATATGATCAATTTAATATCTAGAGACATAATCCGATGCCTCAGTTTCTAATGCGGAGCTATAAAACTTTCGCAATATTTTTCAGAATTCTAATCTGTAGGTGTGTGTGTGTGTCTAATTGATCATAAATTCATAATTACCATTTCTTGAGCTATAGACTTTCAGCCCACGTGTTGTTAGAGATTTATATGACAAATTGAATTAATGATTTAACTTCATGGCATGTAATGCATATTGATTTTATATGATATAAATAAGACTCGTATAATATTGCTCCAACTTCAACCCTTCAGAGTTCAAACATTTCTCATTCTCAGTGTGCCAAGATCATAAAAAATCTTAATAAACCTGTTAGAGAGAGTGTCATGTTTTCTCTTAAAAAACCTGCTGAGGTTGATTCTTGTGATCGAGCAAGTTTTGGTGCTGCTCATAATTTAAGTTTTGATGTTGATTCGAACAAATAAGTTTCCTACATACACACACAATAACACCAATAAGATATACACTCCACGTAGTCTATCTTTTTTACCGGCACTTCTGCAGTTAGGCCTAAAGCCCACATTTTAATACGAGAGAATGGATATGTTTTATTGAATCCGAACAATAAATGGACAATAGAATTCTCCTCAAGGGTTTCCCCTTTCACAAGAATCTCTTGCGCTCATTTGTTGTGAATTGTGGTTGCTACATAATTGGAATTTTTGACGAGTATCCTTTTTAACCTTGATAAACTGTTCATGCTCATTTGTGTATACCTCATATGACAGTTAATAAAATGATCAGTCTGGGCTGATATTTCTCCATTGGAGTAATGAATGGTTAGGATCAAGCTAGTGGTGAAGGATGAGAAGATGCCAGATAAAGCAACAAGGTCGCCGGCGAAGAATTATGACAAGTTGTAGTAAATTTTATCAGTGCTACTTCCTCATGCAAAAATTTGTTACCCTAAGGCCTAAACATGATGTGTTGACTCCAATGGTATTTTCCGCCTCTTGAGTTTCACACTGATTTGCCATATTTTAGGACTCTGACCAAATCTGTTCAAAAGTTCTATCTTTTCTATTAATTTTCATTTTACTTATACAAAAAAATGTAGTTATGTATTACATGACTCTGATGTTGTTTTTGTTAGTCTTACTCTAATAAGATTTCTTATATTAGAAGTAAATGTTAGTTCTTTTTATATTTGTTTAACAATATTAACTTTTTTTCTTTACTAAATTTAATGTTTGGCAATATTTAAATATTTTTGGGACCATTTTATGATAGAAAGGTTAATGGGTAGTTAGACATGAGCTTATTTACATCGAAATTTTATTCCCACCATTTTTCCTTGAAATGTTTTTCTTTTCTCATGAATATTTATTTATTTTATTTTACCAAAAAAAATGAACATTTATTTTATATTCAAAAATAAAATTCATATTGAAATTTGTACCAAAACATGAGAACACATAATTTTCTATCTTTTATTCTCAGAATCTACAAATATACTATGAAACAAATACACTTTATATGTCCTCAAAATAAAAAATACACTATATAGTCAAAAGAAGTGCACTTTTAGACAATTTGTTATTTGAAACTTTTTTGTCAAATAGCTGGAAATTTATCTCTTTAAGATGAACATTCCTAGAAAAATCTAGAATTTGAATTCTGACCCTTACATATATAATATGATGTTCTTCTCAATTTAGCTATGTTCACGAAGATAATTTAATCTCCTATTTTTTTTTTTTTTTGAGGCAATCTCCTATTTAAATGAGCAATAATATATTTACGGTCATAAATTTTTTTACCAATTATCTTATTTTAGAAACTTATTTTTTATTTATTTTTCTTCACTTTATAATACATATGTTGTTTCTTCTCTACTTCACACTTATAAATTATAGTCAACAAATACAAGTTAGAAATGGATTCGGTGCCAAACAAATAAGAAAGTAAAAGATTGTTGATCTGTGAAACCAATATCATTAACACATCTAAAAACCATGAACATTAAAATGTAACCAAACTCAAATAATCTAACAATTTCTTTCTCAACATGCTAGCCTTGCTTGACACCAACTTCTTTTCAATACATTGCATTGACCATTATTTATAATCCGATAATTTCTCAATTCTATCACTAAGCTTTGATTCATTATTCCCATACAACACAAGAACTAGTGTTTGCTTGAATCTCAAAAAAAATGACTCTAGGTGATTTGAATGGAAGTTCCGCGGTGAATGGAGCACGTACCAGACGTGCTCCTATTCCTGGGAAGGCAACAATACTCGCATTAGGGAAAGCTTTCCCCGCTCAAGTCCTCCCTCAAGAATGCTTGGTGGAAGGGTATATCCGTGATACTAAATGCGAAGATTCTTATATTAAGGAGAAATTGGAGCGTCTTTGTAAGTTAAATAATTGGTTTTTTACTTTCTTATTTAGTAAGTAATTTAGTCTAAATTTTTAGTGCCACATGTTCAAAAACAATTTGTATCAAAAGTTTGGACCGACCATGTCAACAAAAATTTAAGGACTCTACAACTGGAATTGAGGTCATAATTGTCGCATTTGATTACAATTCTCCGCGATTAATATCAAAGATCTCAATGTGACCTCAATTCGAAATGCACATTAGTGCTTTCAACCTTATTACCACACTAGCAAAACAAGTTCTATCGTGTTTTGAATTGACGAACTGAACTTTATGTTTATTTATAATAAAAAAAGTCATTTAATCGCAATTCTCTATCAATTATTTTATGAAAACTCTTTCATTTGACCATTTTCAGGTAAAAACACAACTGTGAAAACAAGATACACAGTAATGTCAAAGGAGATCCTAGACAATTATCCAGAGCTAGCCATAGAAGGAACACCAACAATAAGACAAAAGCTAGAAATAGCAAATCCAGCTGTAGTTGAAATGGCAACAAGAGCAAGCAAAGCTTGCATCAAAGAATGGGGAAGATCACCTCAAGAAATCACACATATAGTCTATGTTTCCTCTAGCGAAATTCGCCTACCCGGTGGTGACCTTTATCTTGCAAATGAACTCGGCCTAAACAGCGATGTTAATCGCGTAATGCTCTATTTCCTCGGTTGCTACGGAGGTGTCACTGGCTTACGTGTCGCCAAAGACATCGCCGAGAATAATCCTGGTAGTAGGGTTTTGCTCACCACTTCTGAAACCACAATACTCGGTTTTCGACCACCGAGTAAAGCTAGACCTTATGATCTCGTTGGCGCCGCACTTTTCGGCGATGGCGCCGCTGCTGCTATAATTGGAACCGACCCTATATTGAATCAAGAAACACCTTTCATGGAATTAAACTATGCTGTCCAAAAATTCTTGCCAGATACACAAAATGTGATTGATGGTAGAATTACTGAAGAGGGTATAAACTTTAAGCTTGGAAGAGACCTTCCTCAAAAAATTGAAGACAACATTGAAGAATTTTGCAAGAAAATTATGGCTAAAAGTGATGTTAAGGAATTTAATGACTTATTTTGGGCTGTTCATCCAGGTGGGCCAGCAATACTCAATAAGCTGGAAAATATACTTAAACTGAAAAGTGATAAATTGGATTGTAGTAGAAAAGCATTAATGGATTATGGAAATGTTAGTAGCAATACTATATTTTATGTGATGGAGTATATGAGGGATTATTTGAAGGAAGATGGAACTGAAGAATGGGGATTAGGATTGGCTTTTGGACCAGGGATTACTTTTGAAGGGGTTCTTCTTCGCAGCCTTTAATCTTTAAATAATTAATATGAGATTGTGATATCATAGGAAGATGCATATGTATTGTTGGATTAATATTGATATGGTGTTATTTTAATTTTTACTAAAGTTTATTAATAATAAAGTATGATGTAACAACTAGGCTACTTGACCAAAAAAAAAAAAAGTATGATGTAACAAATTGTTGTTTCAATGTTAATTAAAAGGGAAGTATACTATTTTAAGTTCTTGATCATTCTTTTTTTTGACAAAAGTTCTTGATCATTCTTGTTCTTAGAATAACTGAACTTCTACACATGATTCTTCTTTGTTGATACTACAAAATTCTAAAAAATCTAATCTAAAATTGATTTATGATATCTTAATTGTTGATACTAACAAAAATATATTTATCTAACTATGCTCTATACAATATTTTTTAGGAGTATATTCACTTATGATTTCAAAGAATTTGAAAAGATTTTTTTATGATAAAATAATCTAGTGATATTATGTAACGTCCTGAATTTTATTTCATATTTCTATTGGTTGTTAATTTCGGATTTATTTTAATTATTTTATATTACTACTCCTATATTTAATTTGTGTATTTTTGCATTATTTGATTATGTGGGTTGTATGAAAGTTGTCAGTAAGAAAAATTAGACTAAAATAAATGGTAGAGAAATAAAAATAATAGAGAAGTGGGTTTGGGTGTGTTGGGCTGTGACTTGTGAGTAAGACCTATTAGAAGAAAAAAAAATCAGATTTTTGCTAACTCTAGTTTAGTTATAAGAAGTCTAGTCTAAACTTAGGATTATCACATAATTGTCTTATGTAAAAAAAATAAAAAAATTGGAGAGTTGAGAAAGTGAGTAGCCGCCATCCATAGGAGGGAGAAGAGGAAGAAATTCAACACTTAAAATTAAAAAAGAATTAAAAATCTGTAAGATGAGGGATTAGTTTTGGGGATTATGTATTGTGGTTTAAAATATATAGGATCATGTTTGAATTGGTTTTTCTCTTTATTTCCTTACATAATTTCGTCTACTGATGCTATGTGTTGTGATTGATGTTGTTTAACATTATTTTCTGATTTTAACATTGAAAGTCATGCAATCAATTGATTTTTTTTTATTTTTTTTTATAATGCGATTTTGAATATTAAAAGGAGGTTCTAACTCAAAAACTTGTGTTTATGAATAAATAGTAATTCTTAGCATTTTGATCAAATTGGTTTGTTTTACACTTTTCCCAAAATATGTATTTTTTTGGTTTTTATCTATAATAACACCTTGTTTTTCATTGCCAAAAAGTAGGCATTTTTTTTAAAAAAAATAACAAAACTTTAAAATGAAACATAGACATGGAAAAAAAAACATTCATGATGTTTCTTAAAAATTAAATCAGATAAACCCATTTTAAAATAGCGATCAGAATGCAACGTCTCTTTTATAAATTGTTTTCACAAATAAAAGTTTAAGAATAAAAAACCAAATATTATGTCTAAACAAACATAATAGTACCATTTATTCTAAAATAGTATATCATAATATAAGTATATTTACCATGGACAATAAATAAGAGTAACAAGACTCTTAAACTATTATCCATAAGTTGATCTCTCAACCAAGGAAGTGGGATTGTTAGAATTTTTTTTCTATTTTACCCTCATTTTAATCCACCCATCATATACTTTCTCATTACCAAGACTTTAAAAAAAGAATGAAAGTTATTAAAAAATGTTAATTTTATTGAAAATGTGAAGCAGAGTTATTAAGAAGCAAAGATATATTCTCTAAAAAAAAAAAAAGAAGCAAAGATAAGCAAAGATATAACTAATCATTACTCCCTCCGTCTCAAAACTATTGTATTTGTAGAGTTATGCACGTGGATTAAGAAACAGTAAAGATTAATAAGTTAAGTTTATTTTATCCTTATTTTATTAAAAAAGAGAAAATATATTTAATTAATACTTTAACTTTTGTAAGGGTACAATTGATAAACTAACATTAACTTTACATTGGTTTGCGAAAAAGACAATAATTTTGGAACAAAATTAAAATGCTAAAAGGACAGTAGTTTTGGGGCGGAGGGGTAGTAACAAAAAAAACTAATCATTATCCCGTCGTATAATTTTATACTAATCCTTTTTTTTTGTTTTGACACAATCCTAATCTCTTTTCCTATATAAACTCCACCTATCTAATCAATCAGTCTGAACTATCTATTCTTTCTTTTAAATCTTTCCTTCTCAGTTCTCACTCTTGAGTTTAACGTCACTCTCTTTTCTATCTCAACAACAACAAACCATGGCCTCAACCAACTCCCTCCTCCCATCCACCGGCGAAGGTCTCATCGTCAGTTTTGGCGAGATGCTAATCGACTTCGTCCCCACCGTCTCTGGCGTTTCCCTCGCCGAAGCTCCCGGTTTCCTCAAAGCTCCCGGTGGCGCTCCTGCCAACGTCGCGATCGCTGTCTCCAGACTTGGCGGTAAATCTGCCTTCGTTGGAAAACTCGGCGACGATGAATTCGGTCACATGCTCGCCGAAATCTTGAAGGAGAATAACGTCAGAGTTGACGGTATAAACTTCGATAAAGGCGCTCGTACTGCACTCGCTTTCGTTACTCTACGCGCCGATGGAGAGCGTGAATTCATGTTCTACAGGAATCCTAGCGCTGATATGCTTCTCACACCTGAAGATCTTAATCTTGAACTCATCAAATCTGTATGCAATATTTTCTTCTCTATCAAATTTCTCATCAATTTTGATTTATTTTTTCTTATTCGTTTTTTTCTGGAAATTTGTTGGCATTGTAGTTATGAATTATTCCCTCTGCCCGAAATAATATGATCAATTAAGATGTTGTTTTTTTGTTTTGATAAATATTTTTAAAATATATAATTTGTATAATTTTCTAGTCAGCAATATGATTCTGTTTCTGACTCGGGTTAGAATATACTTTGACCTTTTGTCTCGCGTGACAAAAAATATCCTGATTTTAATTTATTGTTACTTTTTTTTTTTAGACAGAATTTATTTATTTACTTATTAGTTAGCGAATTTTTATTTATTTATTTATTTGCTATTTATTATGACTACAAAAAAAAAATTCATGCATCCAAATAATATGAAGGACCACACCTTGCTCAATTGACAGTGCTTTATTGTTGGGTTGACTTAATTTTCTTAATGAATCTTGACTATTTTTCAGGCAAAGGTATTCCATTTTGGATCAATAAGTTTGATCGTGGAGCCATGCAGATCAGCACATCTTAAGGCGATGGAAGTTGCGAAGGATGCAGGGTGCTTACTCTCTTATGATCCTAACCTCCGGCTACCTTTGTGGCCCTCAGCAGAGGAAGCCCGTAAGCAAATACTCAGTATATGGGACAAGGCTGATTTGATCAAGGTCAGTGATGTTGAGCTGGAGTTTCTAACTGGAAGTGATAAAATTGATGATGTTGCTGCTCTCTCCTTGTGGCACCCCAATTTGAAGTTGCTTCTTGTCACTCTTGGTGAAAAAGGTTCCAGATACTATACCAAGGTAAAATGCCTAATCTTCAATTTTTACTTTTATTTTTATATTTTGAAGAACCTTCATTATATAACTTGTTGTCTCTTGTTTTGTCCTTCACTCTTAGCTTATGTATTGTATAGTAGTAGTTTTCTAGATGATGTTTGGTCAGTTTCCAACGATGGTCTAGTTTTCTAGAAGGGCATTTAATATACTTTGTTGAAGTGTATATGCTTTTAATCTGTATGAACCCGCATGATACATTCATCACATTTGTGCTATGCTCGATCTCGATGCATTTGTGCTACAAAAGTTGAATAAATAGACTTCCGTTCTGCATTCAGATTTTAAATTTTGTCATGTGGGTGTGTGACATTACCTTAAATTTAAATATTATGTTTTAGAAAGTAGTATATTTATTGAGTGGCTCTAATTATATTATATTAGTTTGTAACGCAAGTTTTCTCTTTTTATGTACAAATCAGAACTTCAAAGGATCAGTAGATACTTTCAATGTCAACACTGTTGATACAACTGGCGCGGGTGATTCCTTCGTTGGAGCTTTGTTGGGCAAGATTGTAGATGATCAATCCATACTTGAAGTGAGTGCTCAATTCATACATACTTGTATTGGTGTTTTTTCTAATCTTTGCCAAAGTGATTGATTTATTTTCACGTTTTTATAATTGCAGGATGAAGCAAGGTTAAGGGAAGTACTCAAATTTGCAAATGCGTGTGGAGCAATTACAACTACTAAAAAGGGAGCAATTCCTGCCCTTCCCACAGAAGCTGATGCCCTCAGCCTCATCAAAGAGGCATAGAAATTTAGTACAACTATGATTAGATTAGCGCCGGTCCCGAATTTTTGGAGGTTCAAGGCAAAAAATAAAAATGGACCTCTAATAAAAAAAATATTTTTTTTATTAAAGGAACGTTATTACCATCTAAAATAAAGAATGATATTGTCCGATGATCATTATTTGATGTTAATTTAATTTATTAATGTGGTTTTGATACTATCCTACCCTAATTTATTTTTTTTGGTAAGTCCGATGTATTTTTGTTCGAACTCTGGTCTCTGCATATTACGTGCAAATGTCTAATCAAATGTGTTAAGTTCACAGGACAAACTATATTATATTAATCTATTGAATCGCTTAAATTTATGAGCAATTTGATAAGCAATTTCAAACAAATACACTTTTTTTTATTATACTATGAATCAATATAAATCACTCTAAGATTTTTTTTAAATCACTTAATTGATCAAAATCAAATCTAAACCTAGAAGTGATTCAATTCAACAAGTCCTCAATTGATTCATAATCAACCTATTAACAATTATACTAGATTGCAAAATTTAAAGAGATAAGTTGAAAAGATCACACTGCAATGTAGAGAGTTCCTCCCGCCCTCGATTGGGTTACGTCCTCTTTCACCGTCACGATGTCATGGCCCTTGTTTGTGTTTGCTTTGGATATAATTAAGACACATTGCTAAAGGGATCCAAGGCAAGGGGTGGTGAATACCTAAAAGTAGAATAAAACTTCAAAATCAAAATGATTTTGATTCCAAATACAAGCAGTGAATGATATTGATATCTAAGATGATGATCTCTTAACACGTTAACTTAAAATGATACCAAAAATATTAGCGGTATGTCTTATAAAAGGCTATAATCAGATTTAATTATAGACTAGATAGCAATTTGTCCATTTATATGAGTCACCTAACAATGATGCGTGCTCATCATCACACAGATTTTTTTTTAAGCTATAAGCATAGTTAAAAAAGGGGTAAATACATTCACCTCCCTTGAGGTTTATTCAAATGTCTATAATTTGTGTTACTAAAAACACCCTAAAAGGGTGGATAAAAGTTTGGATCGATCAATAGTCATGAAGTGTGGGAGTGGGACTCTAATCTTAACAGAAATAACAAGACTACACCTTTCACTTGAACTTTTTCTTCAAATGCACGTAAGCTACTTTTGGCATACTTAAGGTGTGTTTGTACTTTTTCTTCAATTATTTTGAGACGGAGGGAGTAATAAACTTTATCAAATGACGGATTATGAGAAAACATGGGTTCAATTTTTAGGTAAAATTATTTTTTTACCAAATTTTACTTAACTCATAATTCAACTCTAAATCTTGATATGTTTGTTACGGTGCTTAAAACTCACGCAAAAACTTAACCTAATTTTTCTCTCCCAAATGCCATCATTAAATAAGTCAATTAGACATCCGACCCGTGCACGCACGGGTCTTATAAGCAGTTATATATAGTATATATCAATAAATTAATTTATATATAATGTATAATATTGAAAATGATTCAAATTTTATAAAAAATAAAGAGTCTCATGAGCTTCGCTTAATTGATTTGATACCGCATTATATATTATATATGTAGGGGGCAGAGATTCGAACCCCGGTCATCCCACTTCTCCATTTTAAAAGTTAAATTTCTAGCCGCTAGGCTACTTGAACAAAAAAAAAGTTAAGACAAAAATAAAATAATATTGATCAAGAAAATCAAAATAAAATTGAAAAAACGTACGTATAACATCAATAACCATAAATTATGAAAAACTTTTTTATACACCAAATTAGAAGTTATAACAATATCTTTGCAATCTTCGTCGATTATTAATATCTTTAATCATATTTTTGAAGTTGTTCATGATATGGCAACATATAATTTACCGTGCAAAAACACATGTGTGAACAAATATATTACAACATGTGGAATTGATTGATTTTGACATTTGAATATGAATATACAAAAGCCTTACAATTTTTGGTTTTTTTATTAGATTTAAAGAAAATGTCATTGACAAATAATGTTTTAAAATCGAAGACTCGTGTTACACCATCAATAAAGCTTTTTACAATCATGTTATATATAAAAAAAATTAGTGAGAGTTTTGAGTTTTGAAAAACAAATGCAGAATTTTAGTGAGGGTGGGAGAACGATGTTGATGGTTGTGAGAGGATGAGTTTGATGGGTGAAGATTACAAAGTAAAAAGAAGAAGAAAAAATAGAACTGAAGAAAGAGAAGAGAAAGAGAGAGAAATTGGAATTATACAATATTTTGCAAAATTATTAAACTTTGGAATAAGAAAAGATTTAGATTGTACAAAAAAAATAAATAAAAGATTTAGTTGAAGCATATAAAAAAGTGAACATTGTGTCAAAAATAATGGACTAATAATATTAAAAAATAAGTACTATGCTTAATAATGTAGTGGGGTCTATAGACTATAATTAACACTAGTATGTTAGCCCGTGCGTGCACGAGATTATTTTCTTTTTTAATATTATTTTTTAATTTATTCTAAATTATTATTTGATTACTTCATTTTATTATTCAATTATAATTTGGGATATTATATTTTATGAGTTGTTTAAATATAAATTGTTGAAGTAAATATATTTTTTGACAGATTATTTTTTAAATCACAAAACTCTCACATTTTTTCGCAAAAAAAAAACTCACATTCAGCGAATTTTAACGTTTATTATAGATTTATTCAACTTAATTTCATCAAACTACATTTTTTTAAAATACAATGTAAAATAAAATATATTTTCTCATCATCTTTTCACCTTGTTTTGTAGTAATCCATATATAAATTTAAAATAAAAAACATAGAAATAGACAACCTTGCATATCACGAAACACCCACATTTTTTTATCAACAGAGTCATATCAAACTACATGTTTTTATAAATACAGTGTAAATTAAGATATATTTTCCCATCATTCTCTCACTTTGTTTCAACTTGGTTAGTAGTAATCTAGATGTAAATTTTTCGAACAAAAAAAAATCAAATAAATAGACAACGTTGCATATCACAAAACTCACTTATTTTTTCGTTTCTAATCCTCATTGAAATTACAAAAAAGATAGGATCGTGTATTAATATATGGGTATTGATCGACGATTTGTGTATCAATAAATTTAATTGGCCGCAAGTGCACAGTCTCGTCGTGTAGTTTTAAAAGATATCGAATCCACAGGGACCAATAGTTGAACTACCGTAATCCGTTGTCACGGTGTAAATCTAAGGCTAGTAATTTTTAGGGGTTTTGGAATGTTTAGAAATTTTAAATCAAAATTAAGAATTAAAATTAATTAATAAAGCGGATATCGGTATGTAACTAATTAACCATCGGGGATTTAATAAGTTAATAGTGCGCGGATAGGTGTTTACTTTTCAGAAGAACTTTCTTAATTTAAAGGTTTAAACCTCACACTCTCGTTTTGTTGATAAAAACCATACTTCCTAAGCTAGGAGTTTTACTGTCACTTTTCTACCACCTTAGCCTCGAAAGTATATTTTGAAAACCAATGAGTTCTAATTAATCCTAACGTGGCTCTCGCTCGTTCAAAGATTAATATCAAATTCCTACTATCTAGTTAAAACCTCAAACTCTCGCTCTATTGATTTTAACCTTAGTTGCTTTATTTTACTCTCGTTCAAAAGCTTTGAATTAAATTAGGAATTTGAATCAGAAAAGTAGTGTGTGTGCGCACGCTATGTCATCATTAAATCCCCTTCGGAGAATTAAATTACATACCGATATCTAGGAATTTAGCTAGACATGGTAGAGGAAGTAAAGGAATAAAAACAGTAAATAAAACAAGACATAATAATTAAATAAATAAATGAACGCGTAAAAACATGAAAATAAAAGTTGCTGGAAACTTGAATTAAACTTGCTTGAATTAAAGGAAATATAATTCTTGACAGGAAATTGAAAACAGATCTGAAATCGGATTCCCGGTGTGGAAATACCGACACAGTTTACAAAGCGGGAAATATAAACTGACTGAAAGAAAAGGAAGTAAGGCGTAGAAAAATCTGAGAAAAGAGCTTGCTATTTATAGGAGGGGATTGGCTAGTACGATCCACAAAAAGAGGAAGGATAAGCTTCATTTTTGACCTCATCCGATTGCCATCCGATTAGGAACAGAAAACGGATCAGACGTGCACTTCTTCCCCACGTCACGCAAATTCAGTTGCTGGGCTTTCTCACTGGGTGGCGCTCGCCACTGGGTCAATTGGTGGCGCTCGCCACCCCCACTGTGGCGCTCGCCACTGTGCAAAAATGGGCCAATGCCCGTTTTTGCTATGCTCCTTTGTGGGCTGCGCGAATTTGGGCTTTGCACCCCCTTTTTGCTCCGTTTTTGACACTTTTTGCTCAATTCTCTTCTCCGGCCTATTTTATTTAACAAAAGTAAAAACAAATCAAATAACGACATAAAAACACATAAAAGAAATAAATACGTATGAAAATGCACCTAAAGTTCACCTAAATTAGGCTAAAAATACGATATGATTTCGTGTCATCAAATTCCCCCACACTTGAACCATTGCTTGTCCTCAAGCATAAAAGAGTAGTGAATCGCAAAGCATAAGTAAAAACGCATGACACGATCATTTTACTCGTAAGTGGTTGCCGGCTAAGCCATGAAAACTAGGTAACAGTGCAGACAACAAGAATACCGTAATGACACGAGAGATTCCCGTTATGTGAAAACATACCTGAAGCATTTCCTCTTGACTCTACCTCTCACCTAAGTTTTCTTCCCCCTTTTCATTCTAGCGCAATCACATCAAGCCCGTTATCTTGTACACGCCCATGGTAGGAAACCTGTTAGTGATTATGATCATCATATAGCGAGGGGTGCTGATAACATAAGTTTGGTAACCCCTATTTGCTTTACCCATTTCGCAGTTGCGGGGGATCGGATCGTAACCCGCCCTACCAAGTTCAGAATCAGACACCTCTGAACCAACTACTAATGAGTTTTTATACTATGGTATTTTTTTCCTTCCTCATGTTTCAACATTTGCTGAATTTTCATTAATTATTTAAAGGAATCAACCAATAGCATTCATTTATAATCAAAATCATTCACTTATATTCTTCGGTTTCCCACTTAGTTTGTGCCTTGAGATGGTGCCGACTGCTAGATAAACTACTAAGGGTTCATTAAAACTCAAGTTCAAAGTTTTATCAAAATGAAATGAACTAAAAAAAAGAAAAACATTAAATTCAAAATCAGCGGGTTGCCTCCCATCAAGCGCTTTGTTTAAAGTCGGTTAGCTCGACTTCAAAGACGGTGACTTAGTTCACGTGACAGCGGACAGGGCGGATAGGTTGAAATTTGTAAGTGTGGTGTCACTATCCTTAAGGTTGTAATGTTTCAACCGCTGCCCATTAACTTTGAATGTATCACCAGAGTCACTCTTTATCTCAATCGCCCCATGAGGATATGTCTTAGAAATTGTAAAGGGGCCTGACCACTTTGATCGCAGTTTTCTAGGAAAAAGTTTAAGTCTTGAATTAAAAAGCAGTACTAATTGTCCTACCTTAAACTCTCTCCTAGATAGACGCTTATCATGCCATTTCTTTGTTCTTTCTTTATAGATTCTGGCATTCTCATAGGCGTCCAACCTAAGCTCTTCTAACTCATGGATATCCAAGGTCCTTTTCCTACCGGCGGTGGTGTAATCAAAATTGAGGGCTTTGATAGCCCAATAAGCTTTGTGTTCCAGTTCCACCGGCAGATGGCATGATTTGCCATAAACGAGCTTGAAGGGTGTGGTCCCAATTGGGGTTTTATAGGCTGTCCTATATGCCCACAGTGCCTCATTCAGTTTTAAGGACCAATCCTTCCTAGAAGTTGCAACTGATTTTTCGAGGATGTGCTTGATCTCCCTATTGGAAACTTCCACTTGTCCGCTTGTTTGCGGGTGGTAGGGAGTTGCTATACGGTGTCGGACCCCATATTTTGATAACAGTCTTTCGAAAATCCTAGAGATAAAATGGGAGCCACCATCGCTGATGACAAGTCTCGGCACACCGAACCTAGGGAAGATCTGGTTTTTGAACAATCTAATCACTACTTTGGCGTCATTAGTTGGAGAGGCAACAACCTCGATCCATTTGGACACGTAATCGACAGCCACAAGTATGTATTTGTTCCCAAAAGAAGTTGGGAATGGTCCCATGAAATCTATCCCCCAAACATCAAATACTTCCACTTCTAGGATGCCATGTTGAGGCATTTCATCGCGCCTAGAGATGCCACCAGCGCGTTGGCACTGATCACAACTCCTTATGGCAGCGTGAACATCTTTCCAAAGAGTAGGCCAAAAGAGGCCTGCTTGTAAGATCTTAGCATAGGTTTTGGAAGTACTTGCATGTCCTCCATAGGGCGCAAAATGACAATGAGTGATAATGCTTTGCGCCTCATCTTCGGGGACACATCGACGGAAGATTCCATCGGCACCTCTCTTGAAAAGAAGAGGGTCATCCCAATAGTAATGTTTTAGGTCACTAAAGAACTTCTTCTTTTGCTGGTAAGTTAAGTCAGGAGGAAGGACTCTTGCTGCTAAGTAATTAACAATATCAGCATACCATGGCAAAGAGTCTCTTGTGAAGACAGAGTTGACGACTTCGATGTCGTCTTGAAGCAAAGGGCACTCGGAGGCGACACTTTCCATAAGGGCTACCAGCCTCTCATACGGGAAATCATCGTTTATGGGTACCGTTTCTGGCACCATTCCCTCCATTCTTGACAAGTGGTCAGCGACTGTGTTGTCGATTCCTTTCTTGTCTTGGATCTCTAAATCGAATTCTTGAAGGAGCAAGATCCATCTCAGGAGCCTTGGTTTGGCATCCTTTTTGTTCACTAGGTACCTAATTGCGGCATGATCTGTATAGACAATGATTTTGGCCCCTATTAGGTAGGAACGGAATTTGTCAACCGCGAACACAACAGCCAAGAGCTCTTTTTCTGTGGTGGCGTAGTTCATTTGCGCAGGGTCTAAGGTCCTACTAGCATAGTAGATAGCATGAAGCTTCTTATCCTTCCTTTTACCTAGAACTGCGCCTATAGCGTCACACATGATCTCAAATGGTAGACTCCAATCTGGCGGATGCATGATGGGGGCAGAAATGAGAGCTGCCTTCAATTGCTTGAATGTCGTTAGGCACTCCTCATCAAAAATGAACTCGGCATCTTTCATTAGCAGCCTGGTTAACGGCTTTGTGATTTAGGAGAAGTCTTTAATGAATCGCCGATAGAAACCGGCGTGTCCTAAAAAGCTTCGGACTTCTCTCACAGATTTGGGAGGCGGTAGATTCTCTATAACTTGAATTTTTGCTCTATCTACCTCAATCCCTTTGTTGGACATTATATGTCCAAGAACAATTCCTTGACGAACAATGAAATGACACTTTTCCCAATTAAGCACAAGATTGACTTTTTCACATCTTTCTAGTACCTTCTCAAGGTTTGTCAAGCATCCTTCAAAACTTTGCCCGCATACGGAGAAATCATCCATGAAGACCTCCATAATGTCATTGATGTAATCGGCGAAGATTGCTTGCATACATCTTTGGAAAGTAGCGGGGGCATTACACAATCCAAATGGCATTCGCCTATATGCAAATGTACCAAAAGGACAAGTGAAGGTCGTTTTCTCTTGGTCATCGGGATGAATGGGAATCTGGAAGAATCCCGAATAACCATCTAGATAGTAGAAGTAGGAATGATTAGCCAGACGCTCAAGCATTTGATCAATGAAGGGCAAAGGGAAATGATCCTTGCGTGTGGCTTTGTTGAGTTTCCTATAGTCAATGCACATTCTACTACCCGTTACGACTCTTTGTGCTAGAGACTCTCCTTTCTCATTGGTAACTACAGTCACTCCACCTTTCTTAGGCACGACATGAACGGGACTGACCCATTTACTGTCGGAGATCGGGTATATTATTCCTGCATCCAGAAGTTTTTCAACTTCCTTTTTAACTACTTCAGTGAGAATGGGATTTATCCTTCTTTGCGGTTCTCGAGAGGTTTTGCAATCTGCCTCGAGGTAGATGCGGTGCATGCAAAGAGAAGGACTTATCCCTTTAAGATCAGATATGCTATATCCTAAAGCAGCTGGGAATTTTCTTAGGACTTTTAGCAATTCTTTGGTTTCTGATTGTCCTAAATCGGCGCACACAATCACTGGGCGCTTAAGCTCTTGATCAAGGAATTCATACCTTAGACTCTCAGGTAGAGGTTTTAGTTCGAGAGAAGATTGATCAGGAGACGGTGTCGGGTTTGGTGTAATCTCAAAGCATTCGCCGAGCTCGTCATCCTGAACTTCGAGAGTAGGAGTTGGAGAAGATGTGAGAATTTCAGTGTAAATGGTTTGATCATTCTCCATTTCCTTTCTGCATTCGTCAATGACGTCAAGCAGATAGCAAGTATCATCTATAGCAGGCGCGCTTAGGAATTGAGTCAAAATGAATTCAACTTTTTCATCTCCCACTTCAAAGGTGAGCTTTCCCTTTTTGACATCAATTATCGCACCGGCTGTAGCGAGGAATGGCCTTCCTAAAATGATAGGTGTGTTAGAGTCTTTCTTAATATCCATGACTATGAAGTCGGTTGGAATAAAGAACTGACCTACACGCACTGGCACATTTTCTAAGACTCCTATAGGCATCTTGACCGAACGGTCGGCAAGCTGAATGGACATTCTGGTGGGTCTTAGCTCGCCTAGCTTGAGTCTCTCACATATGGTCATGGGCATCAAACTAATGCTAGCACCTAAATCACATAGGGCTTTGTCAATAACAAACTTCCCAATGACATAGGGTATGGAGAAACTTCCTGGATCCTTGAGTTTAGGGGGCATATTGTTTTGAAGGATAGCACTACACTCGGCAGTGAGTGTAACAGTTTCGTTATCCTCAATCCTCTTTTTGTTGGTCAGGATCTCCTTGAGAAACTTAGCATATGCGGGCATTTGTGTGATAGCTTCAGTGAATGGGATGGTGATATTCAATTGCTTGAGAAGCTCCACAAATTTCTTGAATTGCCCCATGCTTTTGGTCTTTTCCAACCTTTGAGGATAAGGGATGGGTGGTTTGTAAGGTGGCGGAGGCACATAGGGTGTTTCTTTTTCTTTTGCCTCGACGCCATTTCCTTCTTTCTCTTTGGGTTCACTTTCTTTCTCAGCTGGTTCATCTGGCTTTTGCTGCATGGCAGGCCTCTCAATCCTAGGGTCAACTGGTTCATCATACTGTGTTCCACTTCGCAGTGTTACAGCGTTTACATGGGCTTTAGGATTGGGCTGAGGTTGGCCAGGAAATGTTCCTGCAGGAGCAGACATGGATGATTGCTGTTGAGCCACCTGTGCAACTTGAGTTTCTAGTATCTTATGATGGGTGGTCAAAACATCAACTTTACTGTTCAATTGCTCGAACATCTTGGCGAAATGCAGATTTTGATTCTTGATCCCCTCGTTAGTTTGCATTTGGGACACCATGAAGGTTTCAAACATGGCGCCAAGGCTAGACTTCCCAGAGTTTTCTTGATTTAGCACTGGGGCTTTCTGAAAACCTGGTGGACCAGAGGATTGGCCTTGTCTAGGTGGGTACAACGCATTGTTGTTCTTGTATGAGAGATAGGGACTGTTTTTCCAAGCTGAGTTGTAGTTGTTGGAATATGGGCCTCCTGGGCGTAGTTTACTTGATCGGAAGGAGTTCCGGCCAAGAGTTGGCATTCAGCTGTAGCATGCCCTGGGGTGCCACATATCTCACAACTAGAGACGGTTGCTGCTACGGTAGCAGCAGGGGCATTGAGTAAGCTGTCTAATTTCAGAGTGAGTGCATCAACCTTGGCACTGACGTGGTCAAGGCCGCTTATCTCATGCATTCCTCCTCTCGATAGAGGTTTTTCCGCGGAAGTTCTCTCGCCTCCCCATTGGTAGTGGTTCTGAGCCATGCTCTCGATGAGCTGATAGGCATCAGTGTAGGGCTTGTCCATGAGGGCGCCACCCGCGGCAGCGTCTATGGTCATCCTTGTATTGTACAGGAGACCGTTGTAGAAGGTGTGGATAATTAGCCACTCTTCTAAACCATGGTGTGGACAGAGCCTCAACATGTCCTTATATCTCTCCCACGCTTCATAAAGAGATTCGTTGTCTTTCTGCTTAAATCCATTGATTTGTGCTCTTAGCATAGCAGTCTTGCTAGGTGGGAAATACCTAGCCAGAAAGACTTTCTTCAATCCTTCCCATGTAGTGACGGAGTTGGAAGGTAGGGACTGGAGCCAAGCACGGGCTCGATCTCTTAGAGAGAAGGGGAAGAGACGAAGCCTTATCGCTTCGGGACTTACGCCATTAGCCTTCACTGTATCGGCGTATTGTAAGAAGACAGAAAGGTGGAGATTAGGGTCTTCTGAGGGACCACCCAAGAACTGACTTTGCTGAACTGCTGAGAGTAGGGAAGGTTTAAGCTCAAAATTGTTGGCCTCTATCGCAGGGGCAACAATGCTGTTATGTGGTTCAGCATCTGTAGGGGTAGCATAGTACTTCAGAGGGCGGTTTTGAGGACCTATTTCCATTTCTAATTCCTCTTCGGATTGTTCCGAGTCTTCGTCTGTTTCGGGAAAGATGATTTGACTTTGGGGCACTATGTATCTTTCCCGGAACTGTTCAATTCGGCGTCTTACACTTAGTAGACGCTCTGGGTTGTCGACTGGAGTTTCTAATTCTTCGCTATTAGAGCGGGTACTTGGCATACAATCGACAAGCCAAAAAGGGTAAAAAAAATTTTAGATTTTTTTTCTTTTTAATTTTTTTTTCGATTTTTTTGAATTTTTGACAGAAAAATAAAGGTTGCCTTAGTCTCTACGTTGTAACGACGGAGTTACAATATCGACTAAATTGGTCCCCGGCAACGGCGCCAAAAACTTGATCGACGATTTGTGTATCAATAAATTTAATTGACCGCAAGTGCACAGTCTCGTCGTGTAGTTTTAAAAGATATCGAATCCACAGGGACCAATAGTTGAACTACCGTAATCCGTTGTCACGGTGTAAATCTAAGGCTAGTAATTTTTAGGGGTTTTGGAATGTTTAGAAATTTTAAATCAAAATTAAGAATTAAAATTAATTAATAAAGCGGATATCGGTATGTAACTAATTAACCATCGGGGATTTAATAAGTTAATAGTGCGCGGATAGGTGTTTACTTTTCAGAAGAACTTTCTTAATTTAAAGGTTTAAACCTCACACTCTCGTTTTGTTGATAAAAACCATACTTCCTAAGCTAGGAGTTTTACTGTCACTTTTCTACCACCTTAGCCTCGAAAGTATATTTTGAAAACCAATGAGTTCTAATTAATCCTAACGTGGCTCTCGCTCGTTCAAAGATTAATATCAAATTCCTACTATCTAGTTAAAACCTCAAACTCTCGCTCTATTGATTTTAACCTTAGTTGCTTTATTTTACTCTCGTTCAAAAGCTTTGAATTAAATTAGGAATTTGAATCAGAAAAGTAGTGTGTGTGCGCACGCTATGTCATCATTAAATCCCCTTCGGAGAATTAAATTACATACCGATATCTAGGAATTTAGCTAGACATGGTAGAGGAAGTAAAGGAATAAAAACAGTAAATAAAACAAGACATAATAATTAAATAAATAAATGAACGCGTAAAAACATGAAAATAAAAGTTGCTGGAAACTTGAATTAAACTTGCTTGAATTAAAGGAAATATAATTCTTGACAGGAAATTGAAAACAGATCTGAAATCGGATTCCCGGTGTGGAAATACCGACACAGTTTACAAAGCGGGAAATATAAACTGACTTAAAGAAAAGGAAGTAAGGCGTAGAAAAATCTGAGAAAAGAGCTTGCTATTTATAGGAGGGGATTGGCTAGTACGATCCACAAAAAGAGGAAGGATAAGCTTCATTTTTGACCTCATCCGATTGCCATCCGATTAGGAACAGAAAACGGATCAGACGTGCACTTCTTCCCCACGTCACGCAAATTCAGTTGCTGGGCTTTCTCACTGGGTGGCGCTCGCCACTGGGTCAATTGGTGGCGCTCGCCACCCCCACTGTGGCGCTCGCCACTGTGCAAAAATGGGCCAATGCCCGTTTTTGCTATGCTCCTTTGTGGGCTGCGCGAATTTGGGCTTTGCACCCCCTTTTTCTCCGTTTTTGACACTTTTTGCTCAATTCTCTTCTCCGGCCTATTTTATTTAACAAAAGTAAAAACAAATCAAATAACGACATAAAAACACATAAAAGAAATAAATACGTATGAAAATGCACCTAAAGTTCACCTAAATTAGGCTAAAAATACGATATGATTTCGTGTCATCAAATTCCCCCACACTTGAACCATTGCTTGTCCTCAAGCATAAAAGAGTAGTGAATCGCAAAGCATAAGTAAAAACGCATGACACGATCATTTTACTCGTAAGTGGTTGCCGGCTAAGCCATGAAAACTAGGTAACAGTGCAGACAACAAGAATACCGTAATGACACGAGAGATTCCCGTTATGTGAAAACATACCTGAAGCATTTCCTCTTGACTCTACCTCTCACCTAAGTTTTCTTCCCCCTTTTCATTCTAGCGCAATCACATCAAGCCCGTTATCTTGTACACGCCCATGGTAGGAAACCTGTTAGTGATTATGATCATCATATAGCGAGGGGTGCTGATAACATAAGTTTGGTAACCCCTATTTGCTTTACCCATTTCGCAGTTGCGGGGGATCGGATCGTAACCCGCCCTACCAAGTTCAGAATCAGACACCTCTGAACCAACTACTAATGAGTTTTTATACTATGGTATTTTTTTCCTTCCTCATGTTTCAACATTTGCTGAATTTTCATTAATTATTTAAAGGAATCAACCAATAGCATTCATTTATAATCAAAATCATTCACTTATATTCTTCGGTTTCCCACTTAGTTTGTGCCTTGAGATGGTGCCGACTGCTAGATAAACTACTAAGGGTTCATTAAAACTCAAGTTCAAAGTTTTATCAAAATGAAATGAACTAAAAAAAAGAAAAACATTAAATTCAAAATCAGCGGGTTGCCTCCCATCAAGCGCTTTGTTTAAAGTCGGTTAGCTCGACTTCAAAGACGGTGACTTAGTTCACGTGACAGCGGACAGGGCGGATAGGTTGAAATTTGTAAGTGTGGTGTCACTATCCTTAAGGTTGTAATGTTTCAACCGCTGCCCATTAACTTTGAATGTATCACCAGAGTCACTCTTTATCTCAATCGCCCCATGAGGATATGTCTTAGAAATTGTAAAGGGGCCTGACCACTTTGATCGCAGTTTTCTAGGAAAAAGTTTAAGTCTTGAATTAAAAAGCAGTACTAATTGTCCTACCTTAAACTCTCTCCTAGATAGACGCTTATCATGCCATTTCTTTGTTCTTTCTTTATAGATTCTGGCATTCTCATAGGCGTCCAACCTAAGCTCTTCTAACTCATGGATATCCAAGGTCCTTTTCCTACCGGCGGTGGTGTAATCAAAATTGAGGGCTTTGATAGCCCAATAAGCTTTGTGTTCCAGTTCCACCGGCAGATGGCATGATTTGCCATAAACGAGCTTGAAGGGTGTGGTCCCAATTGGGGTTTTATAGGCTGTCCTATATGCCCACAGTGCCTCATTCAGTTTTAAGGACCAATCCTTCCTAGAAGTTGCAACTGATTTTTCGAGGATGTGCTTGATCTCCCTATTGGAAACTTCCACTTGTCCGCTTGTTTGCGGGTGGTAGGGAGTTGCTATACGGTGTCGGACCCCATATTTTGATAACAGTCTTTCGAAAATCCTAGAGATAAAATGGGAGCCACCATCGCTGATGACAAGTCTCGGCACACCGAACCTAGGGAAGATCTGGTTTTTGAACAATCTAATCACTACTTTGGCGTCATTAGTTGGAGAGGCAACAACCTCGATCCATTTGGACACGTAATCGACAGCCACAAGTATGTATTTGTTCCCAAAAGAAGTTGGGAATGGTCCCATGAAATCTATCCCCCAAACATCAAATACTTCCACTTCTAGGATGCCATGTTGGTCCCATAAAATTAATTAATAAAGCGGATATCGGTATGTAACTAATTAACCATCGGGGATTTAATAAGTTAATAGTGCGCGGATAGGTGTTTACTTTTCAGAAGAACTTTCTTAATTTAAAGGTTTAAACCTCACACTCTCGTTTTGTTGATAAAAACCATACTTCCTAAGCTAGGAGTTTTACTGTCACTTTTCTACCACCTTAGCCTCGAAAGTATATTTTGAAAACCAATGAGTTCTAATTAATCCTAACGTGGCTCTCGCTCGTTCAAAGATTAATATCAAATTCCTACTATCTAGTTAAAACCTCAAACTCTCGCTCTATTGATTTTAACCTTAGTTGCTTTATTTTACTCTCGTTCAAAAGCTTTGAATTAAATTAGGAATTTGAATCAGAAAAGTAGTGTGTGTGCGCACGCTATGTCATCATTAAATCCCCTTCGGAGAATTAAATTACATACCGATATCTAGGAATTTAGCTAGACATGGTAGAGGAAGTAAAGGAATAAAAACAGTAAATAAAACAAGACATAATAATTAAATAAATAAATGAACGCGTAAAAACCTGGAAATAAAAGTTGCTGGAAACTTGAATTAAACTTGCTTGAATTAAAGGAAATATAATTCTTGACAGGAAATTGAAAACGGATCTGAAATCGGATTCCCGGTGTGGAAATACCGACACAGTTTACAAAGCGGGAAATATAAACTGACTTAAAGAAAAGGAAGTAAGGCGTAGAAAAATCTGAGAAAAGAGCTTGCTATTTATAGGAGGGGATTGGCTAGTACGATCCACAAAAAGAGGAAGGATAAGCTTCATTTTTGACCTCATCCGATTGCCATCCGATTAGGAACAGAAAACGGATCAGACGTGCACTTCTTCCCCACGTCACGCAAATTCAGTTGTTGGGCTTTCTCACTGGGTGGCGCTCGCCACCCATTTTGTGGCGCTCGCCACTGGGTCAATTGGTGGCGCTCGCCACCCCCACTGTGGCGCTCGCCACTGTGCAAAAATGGGCCAATGCCCGTTTTTGCTATGCTCCTTTGTGGGCTGCGCGAATTTGGGCTTTGCACCCCCTTTTTGCTCCGTTTTTGACACTTTTTGCTCAATTCTCTTCTCCGGCCTATTTTATTTAACAAAAGTAAAAACAAATCAAATAACGACATAAAAACACATAAAAGAAATTAATACGTATGAAAATGCATCTAAAGTTCACCTAAATTAGACTAAAAATACGATATTATTTCGTGTCATCAGGTATAAATATTGATCATCGTGTAAATTATAAAATCAAAAGACACTCATATTAATAGGAGTGTTAATATAAGTCATATTATAAAAAATAGGTTTTCTGTATTAATATGTGTATAAATATTTAAGTTCCTATTAAAAAAATCTTTCGTCTCGTATTCATAAATTTCGTATTAAAACATTTGTAGAAATATAATTCCGTAAAAACTACAAAAAAAAACCCGTACATGAATATAAATATAGCTCTTGTAAAAATTACAAAAAAAAATAGTCCTCTTATTAATATATGGGTAGAAATATAAATCCTCATAGAAATAGACGTTCTCGTAAAATTACAAAAAAAAAATCTCTAGAGAGTGATCTCTTATTAATATATGGTTTTTATTTTTAAATTACGTAGACATTCATTTTATATTGATTTTATTTAAATATGAAAAATAATACTCTAGAGAGTGATCTCTCACTTTCCCGTCATCGTAGAAATTATTAAAAGAAATATAAACCTTGTATGATATATGAATATAAATATAAATCACGTGTAAATTTAAAAAAATAGGCACTTGTATTATTATATTAGTATAAATAGGTAAAATATGACTTAAATTGTCAAAACGACAAATAATTAAAAACAAATATTTTTTTAAAAACGACAAATAAAAAGAAATGGAGAGAGTATTAAAGCACATTTGAAAATAATAAAAAATGTATTACCGAAAACGATATATGTCACCAAACAAATTTATGATTAATTCTATCAATGTGAGTAATAATGCATAATAATCATTGAGTGGAAACATTGGTCTATTAAATTAAATGACCAAATTGAATAAAATTGTCAATAAAAAAAGTGCATAATAATGCATTAAAATTAAACAATGAAAATTTGTTGTTTGACGATCATAAATTTGTTTAATCTATCTTTCTTAATTTTTATATTGGTCTTCATATATTTGGTTGTGGATAAATCAGCTTCATCAGGGTAAGCTCTCTTAACGGATATACCATCAACTTTATGTGAGCATAAGTCTACGACATCTAAAGCAGTTCTATCTTTGACCTTCTCCTCTACTGTTTCATCATACTTTGTTATAAGATCTTGTGAATCACACTGATAAAATATTATAACATATAAAGTATGAGTTGCACAGATAAAAATTAGAAAAATATAAAGTATGAATTGCAATGATAAAAAATTAGAAAATACAGAGTATGAAACTTATTAGTACACAAAATTATTGATAGTAATAAGTCAAGAAGAAAAAGTTAATCTATAGATTTAATAAGTTAAGATGAAATAGTTAATCTATGAAAATTGGTTTTTTAAATGAAAATTTTAGGTGCTTACCGTGGAATTACTTTTGATGTATGTCTTTGACTCTACTTGCATCAGTTCTCTGTGCCATGATCTTCTTATATATTATGTTTTTGACACGACTGATACCACCAAACACCATCATCAATATATTTGATTTCAACCATGATTATAAACATTGATTCATACAATTTATTAACAGTGATATTTGTCAAAGTGTTTTAGTAAAAGAAATAATAATAATAATAATAATAACAACAACAACATTAATAATAATAATAATAATAATAATAATAATAATAATAAAATACCCATAAATTATAAAAGAAAATTGTCTTACTTGTTGACATTCTAGGAGTGTCTCAATATTTCTCATAGGTGTGATTATAAGTAGATCGTGATGGAAAACCTTGGAGATGAACTGAAACTTGTATAAGAGAATCATTCTTTTCATAAGTTCTAAAAAAATCGAAAGGAACAATTAATAAACAATTACATATATGCATAACTGAAAATTTGTTAAATGTAATTTATAATTGATATAATAATAGAATCATACATCAATTTTAACGTCGCAGCTTCGAGAATATCTGGATTAAACATGAGCCACGAACAGTCTAAACTTATGTTCAAATTCTTTGACCATGAATGTCATGTGTTTTTCACGATGAATGTGTTTTCTATATATAGTTAAATTATATTCGGACTTGTTATGCTAGAGTGGAAACAAATTAAGTTGATGTTATCCGTAAAATGTTATTTTTTGTTGTTATCCATAATTTTTATTTTAATTGCTTAAGTTAATTAAAAAAATCTTTACAAAAAAAAAATAGTGAAACTCTAATTGAATAACACCTAAGCAAATTTTTCTAAGAATGCAACCAAATTATGCTAAAAAAAATATTTAAAAAAAAATATAAAAAAAATCTTAGAGAAGTTCTAATTGAATATCGCGTAAGCAAATTTTCTTGAGAATACACGAGAGAGCTCCGTGAACCTATCGTAATGTATATAATGAAGAATTGAGTGGAGCAATTAATGCTATTTAGGAGGGGAAAAAGTAGGGTTAGATGTTGCTAACCTAACAACATTTAAAAATAAGAGATTTGGTCAAACAAAAATAAAGAAGCAAAGATAGTTGAAAAATTGTAACCATGAACTATCAAAATATCACTTAAATATGGACAAAAATTTCCTCTAAAGTGACACTTAAAAAGGAAAATGAGGGAGTAATAGTTTTTTTTCTCCCTAATTTATGCTATAAAAAATTATTAAAATGCTAAAATATACTTTTTGCACGTTAACTTTGACAAATTTGCGATTTTTGTCCCCTATCTTTAATAATAGCAGTTTTGGCCCTTTATGTTTAGCCTATTTTGCAAAAATTCAATTTTGACTAAGTCAACGCCTATATGAACAATCCACGTCATATTTTTTCAGCCATGTCAGCAATTTCATTAAAAATTATAAATAAAAATGGTGAAGAATATTTTCTTTCATATTGAATTTTCTTAATGTCTTTGTTGGTCTTCAGTTCACCTTCCTCTTTTTGATTTCAATACATCTCCCTCTATAACAAATTAGTCAAATAGATTGATTAATAGTAATGAGAAGAATATCTATAAAAGTTTTTGTCATTTTTATCATATGTTGGTGTAGAAACTTTTTTGTAGCCAATGATAACATTTTATGCACAGAGTATATCTATAAAAGTTTTATGCTGATAGATTGCATATTTTTATAGATTGGTCTTAGGTGGAGAACAAAGAAAGAAGTCATGTCTCGCAGAGATATTGGTTATTCTTTCACCAATTACATTTGCCTAGTTATGATTCACTTGCCTCCATCTCATGTTGAACTATAACCATTTCAAAAATTATTTTCATGGACTTCATAAGCATTGTGTACAGACATTTTAAGATGACTAAAATTAGAACACATTTAAAAAACAATATTTGACAATATGAGTATGAGAATATGAGAGAAGTCACATTCAAAAAAATGAACTAAAATTTCATTATCACCACAACTTTTATTAGAACACACACGCTAATATGGCTGCAAAAATCCTCTGATGAAAAGTTATCCTTTGTCAAAAAGCCAATTGCAAAACCATCAAAACCATCTTATTCCAAACAATATAGTTGAAACTGAAATAGTCTACTTCGGTAGACTCCCTATGTGAAAGAAAGATGTACGCCTCCCTTATTGTTTATCTGTCAGAATTAAAACCTCTTCATTCGCACATGTCAGACACAATGGGGAACTAGAAAAAAAATCGAGTGGGCCGCTAAAAATTTATAATATATAAAGTAAATATAAAATTGGATGATAGATATCCCCAAGTCTGGATCAATGACTATGTTACGACATTCATTATTCCTTAGATATAATTAATTAAATACGTCTACTTAACAAATTATTATTAAAAATGTTGGAAAATCGCAGATGAATAACAATGATGCACTAAATATATTCTTTTTCAAACAAGGATTACATGGTCTCAAACATAATTAGAGGAGTTGCCTACTTGACCTAACCTTTAAGGACCTTAGCTACTCATAATAGTAGTCTATCTAACACAAGAAGACTAAACATAAATAACCTAAGTACCTTAGTCGAAGAAGGTACCCCTTGAGAGAGGTAGTCTTCCTCTTGAAGCGCCATTAGCTCCCTGTGACTCCTGGATGATGCTTCTCCTTGTGTTATACTGCAAGCTCTGAGATTTTTGAATGTGTTGAATGAGGAGTGAAGAACTCTATTTATAATATTTTGAATGGGCCAATTCAGCGAGCTATCATATCACGATATAGGTCATTGTGTCACGATGGTCCAAGATTTTCATTTTGGTTCATCGTAGCCATCTTGGTCGATCGTAGCCATCTTGTCTCAATATGTACTCATCGTGACACAATGTGATCAAGTTGTGAGCTGATTTTGCATTTTCTTGCACCTTTTTCCTCTTTTTCGTCTGTTTTCCACATTTCTTCCTTCTTCGACAAGGTACTTCAGTACTTAGATGTATTTTATGTAATCTAGCTATCAAAAGAACATAAACTAATCTAAAACTATACTAAAAATGTATGTAAAATATCATATAAATTTCCTTCATCAAGGAGTTTTAAAAAAATAGAGAAAGGTTTTGGGGGGTTTTGAAGGTCTTCATTTGTTCAATTTTAGATTTCCCCTAAATTGGAGGGTTTTGGAGGGTTAAATATATAAATTGACCATTTTACCCTCATATTAATTCAAAATTCCAATTTTAGCCCTAACGTAATATCATCTAATTCTAATGATTCATTTCACATTTCACTGTGCGCGACGTCAACCTCTCTTCTCTTGACAGCTACGTCAACCTCTCCTAAACGAAGTTGGAAGGTTGAGTGTTTCCTTCATCTCTCTCGATCCTCTTTCTTCTGGTATCAATCTCAAACTCTCTTTCACTCATTTCCAATTTCTTTTCTTTTGCTGTTTGATTCACGATTTCATGAATTTTTCTGATAGAAGTGTGTGTGTGTGTGTGTGTGTGTGTGTCTTATGGAATCAAACAATTAGTGATATAGTAATGAAATAGGAAAATAGAGTTTGTATTAATAGAGATAATTGAATACAATACGATACATAATGAAGCAATGGGATAACAAACTAGCAAAAAAAAGCTCTACTAGCCCCGAAGCACTAAGTGCCCAAATCACTATAAGTGATCTCACCAATTCTAACTGAATTCTTGACTAACTCTTCGCTTTTCCTCTATCTCTATCTCTATATAATATAATTACGGATATATCTCTCCCTATCATCATCCAATGTGGCAAGCAACCAAGTCTTCACATGTCTATATGTGGCAAGATTTCAAGGCTTCAAGGTTTAAGCAACCAAGCAAGCTACAATATGAAAATGCACTTCCTTCGATTCCCTCCAGCAACATTTTTCTAATTTTATATTTTTTTACTTAGATTTAGTTAAGAGCTTTAACAAAAGTAACAAGGTTCAATACCCTCCAACAACAAAAAAAATATTTTTATAATATATACTTTTACTTATACTACATAGATTTAATTAGGAGTTTTAACTAAAGGAACATTGTTCAATTCCCACCAACAATAAAAAAATCTATTTTTTTGATGTGTTTTTTTACTTAATTGTTACTAAGCATAATTTTTAAAAAGTAACTAATCTCTATAATCTCTATCTCTATAATATATATTTAGGGATGTCTCTCTCATGAATAAAATTTCACTTGGCAATCTCTAATGAATCAAAATTTATGTGTGTCATCTATGTCTCTCTCACGAACAAAATTTAGTGTGAGGTACATAGTTTGATTTCCACTAACAACTAAAACTATATTTTTATAATTTTTTTAAGCAATTTTATGATATTTTATTTTATTGCTTATGAAAAATATTTACATTTATATTAATATGACTGTATTTTTTTTTGTAATTTACAAGGGATAAATATTTATACTAATATATTAATACAGGTGCCTATATTTATTTTCATATATATCAATACAAGGTCTATATTTATTTTTATAATTTCTACAATGACGGGAGAAAAAATATCATATTGTTAATAACTGAAATTGGGAGATCACTCTCTACAATATTTATCCTGTTAAATTTTTACATTTGTATTATTTTTCATATTTGAATAAAATCAATATAAAATGAACGTCTATGTAATAAAAAATAAAAATGATATACTAATAAGAAGACTTTATTTTTTATAATTTGACGAGAACGTATATTTCTATGATGATCTATATTTGTACCCATATATTAATACGAGGATTATTTTTTATAATTTCTACAGGAGCTATATTTATACTCATGTACGGGGTTTTTTTTTGTAATTTTTACGGAATTATATTTCTACGAATGCTTTAATACAAAATTTATTTATACGAGACGAAATATTTTTTTATAGGAACTTAAATAATTATACACATATTAATATGGAAAACATATTTATTTACTATGAGTTATATTTACACTCATATTAATACGAGTGTATTTTGATTTTATAATTTACACGAGGATTATATTTATACTCATATATTAATACACGACTCTATCTTTTTTGTAATTTCAATAGGGACTAGAAACAAAACACGATATTGTTCAAAACGGGGAGCGGGAGATCACTCTCCACCCTATTTTATCTCTTTAAAATCGTTAAATATTTTTTTTTCATATTTAAATAATAGAAATATAAAATCAATTTCACAAGTAATTGGAAAAATAAAATTATTTGACAAAAACAAATTTATTAATGAATATTAAATTAAAAAAATAATATCTCAACTAATTTACTTTAACTTTAATAACATATATTATAATTTTGAATATTAACCCGTGCAGTTATACTAGTTCCCTTATATAGTAACTAAATCATGCATTTCATGCATCCTCCTCCTCTGCTAATTTAAGATTAAATGTTTTGAATTTAACTTGGTGGGAGATGGTTCATAGAGAAATTATCTTGGCTTTCTCTAGAAACAAACTTGGTTTACCTAGTTTTAGATTTATAAACTAAGGGGTTTTCATTTATGTACACCCCTTCTCTCTCTTTATATCTTGGTTTTATTTTAATTTTCTCTCTAGGGTTGCTATTTGCTTCCCTATTATCTAAAAAAAAATTCATGCATCCTCCCTGCCACGTCATCATTCATTCAAACTTTGGGCTAAGATGATAATGAAGGCCCATTCAAGTCTCTGTCAATACCCACCCCTTTAAACAACCTTGTCCTCAAGGTTAAAATGAAACTTGCCTCTAACAAATACATAGTTGAGTAATCCATAAAATGTGCAGAGCATTCTCCAACAAAATTGTATCCTCTTGAGTCTTGCAATTTTGCAATGATCCTGTGGCGGCATCTAACTTGTGATATCTAGCATCAACCAAAATTTTACAAAGCTTTCCTCTGTCATAAGCAAGATTGAATCACTTGTATGGTAATGAAAAACTTTTCAGCAACATTCATGAGTACTAATTACTATAAACATAAGAATATTAGTTTCTTTCAACAACAAAAAAAGAGAATATTGGTTTCCCCTAGATCCCATTGTATGAGAACATGCAAGGGAATCATTTCAAAAACAAATCTAATCTCCACCCCTTCTAAATTACCCATCACAGCCATCTAAATTGGCATAAGTATCTCCACCAAAGTAGTTGCGAACACATCATCTATATCAACATAAAATCTCATTCTATACATATTCATCTTCTTCCCATTTGGCAATAGAGAATCAATATATTCAATGAAAAAGCTCATGAGAATTCTTGAACATGTCCACTTCATCAACATTTTACTCCTAAAGTATTTTTGAACTTCCACACACATCCCTTTATTGTGCAAACTCAAAGATCAAGGAGTTCCAAATTGTTGAAAACAGTAACATTCTTCCATTTCTATTCCACCCATAAATTCCCATGTAGTTATCCTTGCATCAGATCTAATGGAGTTGATTCCTCAAGTATACATTTTGGATCCCCATCATAAATTAGGACTAGGCCTTGAAGGCTTAAGCACTGCCCCACTAACCATTTTGTTTTGCTTACAACTTCATTTCTCTTCTTTAAGATGTTGTACCAAATTATATCTAAAATTCTTCTAAAAATTAATGAAATTTCCTCGAGCATTGTAGTTGCTTCCTTTCCAAAACTTCTTCTATCATTGAAAGCTAAGAAACCTCATGAACTTAATACCAAACCCACGTGAAAATCTAAGTCAAGATCAACAAACATATCATTTCTTACTAGGTATAGAGGTAAAGGATATTTCTCCTCAAAAGCCTTGAAAAACATTTTCTTCTTTTTAATGCGCAACATCTCTTTCATTCTCCATGGTAGTAAAATCAGTAATCTAATTCCCCACTCTGAAGATGATTTAATAAGCTTCACAAACTTGCTTGGAGGTGATTGTAGCATGATGGGACACGTGATTTGGAGTTTAGTTAAGATATCTAAGAGCTTTTATTCTTGATCTGTTGGCCTGATACTATTAAATTGGTCTTGCTTTCTCAATAATTCTACAGCTTAAATCATAAGCTTCTTTAGCGGAAGACTAATCTTCTTATTATGATCAATATGGCCCATTAGGTTAAGAGAGGCCACTAACTCACCAATTAAGGTAAGCACGTGTGAAGGTGTGAAAACACAAGAAGAGGGGGTTGAATTGTGTTTTAGGTAGTTTAAAAAAACTTCTTCTAAGTTCTTTCGAACTTATCAGATTTGGCAGCGGATAACACAATAAAGGAGAGTAAAGATGGAGAGAAAGACACAAGCAGTTTTATACTGGTTCCTCTCTCAAGTTGAGAGTAGTCCAGAACCCTTGCACTTCCAAGGGAGTTCACTAAAAACAATCACTTAAGATTACAGTTGCTCAAACACACTAGTAAGAGACTTCCAATGCTCAAGTATACAAACAAGAGACTTCCTAGACTAAGATAAAATATATTGTTTTTGGTATCTTTGAGCACTTGATAAGAATCAAATACTCAAGGCAAATTACAACACTAACACACAAGAACAACACTTAGAATTCTAACGAACAGTAAGTGAATAAAGCAATGCTATTTTGTTATCAGAAGCTCAGTTTGCTTTCTTGTGAGTTTGATCAGTTTTGCAAGTTGTAATCCACGCTTGACTTCAAGTACGAGGTCTCTATATATATGACAAGATAGACACGTTGCAGATTTGACCGTTGTCAAGTTGTTTTGTCCGCTGGAGCAGTTTCTAGGTGGTCACATGTGATTAAGCTCAACAAGGAAACTTGTTGACTTCACTTTGCAGGTTAAGACCTTGTGTGTGTCCAAATGCGGTAATGGGAAAATGACTAATGCATATATTATCTTCCCAAGATAATATTATAACGTGCTTTGATTTTCCTTCACACATATTTGAACTTAATATCTATTAATTTCAATGTGCTTGGCTCTCGAATGTAGAATAGGATTTTTAGAAAGATGTATGGCTGCAGTGTTATCACAGTACAAAGGTATACTGTGACTGCTTACTTGATAATCCTGTAATTGATATTTCATCCTCAGAAGCTGTGTGCAACATTTTGCAACAGAAATGTATTCTGCTTCTGCTGTAGACAATGCAATAGTTGATTGTCTTTTACTACCCCAGGAGACAAGGTTTTCACCAACAAATTGACAAATGCCACTTGTGGATTTTCTTTCAATTTTGTCTCCTGCATAGTCAGCATCACAGAATCCACTGAGTTGATATTCATTGGATTTTTGATACAGCAGTCCAAGATTAGTTGTTCCTTTTAGATATCTAAAGATTCTCTTCACAGCAGTGAGATGAGATTCTCTATGATCTGATTGAAATCTTGCACACAAGCATACTGAAAACAATATATCAGGTCTAGATGCAGTTAGATAGAGAAGAGAACCAATCATACCTTTATATTGCTTCTAATCTACTTTTCCTTCAGAGTCATCCAAGCTTAGACTTGATGTAGGGTGCATTGGAGTGTTCATTGGTTTACATTCTTCTAAGTTAAACTTCTTCAGAAGCTCCTTGGTATATTTGGACTGATGAATGTAAGTACCATTCTCCTTTTGATTTATTTGAATTCCTAAGAAGAACTTCAGTTCTCCCATCATACTCATTTCAAATCCATCATGCATAAGCTTAGAGAAACTCTTGCAAAGTGTGGCATTAGTTGAACCAAAGATTATATCATCAACATAAATTTGGATGATTAAGGTTTTTCTGAAAAGAGTGTTGTCAACCTTTCCTTTTTCAAATCCGTTTTCAACTAAGAAAGTGCTTAGTCTATCATACCAAGCTCTAGGAGCTTGTTTGAGACCATATAATGATTTCTTTAGTCTAAAAACATGATCAGGATATTGTATATTTTCAAAACCAGGAGGTTGTTTGACATATACTTCTTCAGTTATAAAACCATTAAGAAAAGCACTTTTAACATCCATTTGATAGAGCTTAATGTTGTGATTTACAGCATAGGAAAGAAGTAACCTGATTGCTTCCAGTCTTGCAACTGGAGCAAAAGTTTCTGTATAGTCAATTCCTTCTTGCTGACTATAACCTTGTGCAACAAGTCTAGCTTTGTTCCTAGTTACTTCTCCTTGTTCATTTAGTTTGTTTCTGAAGACCCAGTTTGTTCCAATAATGTTTTTCCCTCTAGGTCTTGGAACTAGATTCCAGACATCATTCCTTTCAAACTGATTTAGTTCTTCTTGCATAGCTAGAATCCATGAATCATCCTTTATAGCTTCATCAACAGTTTTTGGTTCAATAAAGGATATTAGACCAAACAGGGATTCTTCATCTCTGAAGCTTGATCTTGTTTTCCTTGGACTATCCTTGTTGCCAAGGATTAGCTCTTGTGGGTGAGATGATTTATATTTGAAGGATCTCTTGGGAATTTCTTCAGATTCAGTATCAGTTTCATCTTCTTGCACTTCTGGATGGACGTCAGAAGCATTGTTCTCAGAAGCAGTTGCTACATCAGAAGCAATTGTAGATTCTGACATAATAACAAGTTCTTGTTCTGTTCTTTCTATTCTTCTAACAACTTCTGGGAACTCATCATCTGATTCTTCATTATCTACAATTTCTTTAACAGGCTCTGACTTTTCATTGTCAGGATCTTTATCATCAAATCTAACATGCATAGATTCTTCAACTATTTTAGTTTCTGAATTATACACTCTATATGACTTGGAGCGCTCAGAGTATCCAATGAAGATACCCTTAGACGCTTTAGAGTCAAATTTCTTTAGATGGAGTTTATTATTCAGAATGTAACATGTACAACCAAATTGATGAAAATAAGAAATATTTGGTATTCTTCCCTTGAACAGTTCATATGTTGTTTTATTCAACTTAGGTCTGATATAGATCCTATTTTGAATATAGCATGCAGTGTTAACAGCTTCTGCCCAAAAATATTTAGCTAAGTTAGTTTCGTGCATCATGGTTCTTGCCATTTCTTGTAGTGATCAGTTCTTTCTCTCTACAACTCCATTTTGTTGTGGAGTTCTAGGAGATGAGAACTCATGGAGAATTCCATGCTCTTCACAAAATAGTTCAAAAGGTTCATTTTCAAATTCACCACCGTGATCACTTCTAACCTTGATAATTTTTAAATCCTTTTCATTTTGTATTTGAAGGCAGAAGACACTAAACACTTCATATGTTTCATCTTTTGTTCTTAGGAACTTTACCCATGTCCATCTACTGTAATCATCCACAATGACTAATCCATACTTCTTTCCATTTATTGAGGTTGTGCTAACAGACCCAAATAAATCTATATGAAGTAGTTCTAATGGTTTTGAGGTAGAGACAAAGTTTTTGATTTTGAAAGAGCTTTTGATAATCTTTCCCTTCTGACATGCTCCACAAAGAGACTCTGAGTGATATTTGATTTCAGGTAAGCCTATCACAAGATTGTCCTTGCTAAGTTTAGAAATTAATCTCTAGTTAACATGGCCAAGTTTCTTGTGCCAGACCCATTTTTCACACTCAGTGTCAGAAGGCATAAAACATTTTGTTCCATTAATTCAAAGATATTTATTTTATACATATTTCCTTGTCTTTTTCCTCTAAACACAATAGATTTGTCAGATGCTTTGCTTACAGTACATGCATTCTTATTAAACATTACTTCATATCCACTGTCACATAATTGACTTATGCTCAGAAGATTATGAAATAGTCCATCTACAAACAAAACATCGGAGATAGAGGCAAAGGAATTACCAACTGTACCAATACCAACTATCTTTCCCTTTTGGTTCCCACCAAACCCTACACTTCCTCCCTTTTTGGGAGTTAGGGTGAGAAACATATCCTTCTCGTCCGTCATGTGATGCGAACATCCACTGTCCAAGTACCAGGTGCATGGCTTCTTGTCTCTTAGTGTGCAAACCTGAAAGACAAACAAACTCAAATTTTGGTACCCACAACTTGTTGGGTCCATATGGGTTAGCATAAGCTTTCTTGAAGTATGATTTTTTGAAAGTCTTTTTGGATTCATACTTCTTCTTGCCTGAGTTTGTAGTGGGCTGAACAAACCTAGCTTTAGAGATGCTAGCTTCTGATGATCTCAGAACCTTAGTTGCCTTAGGTTCTGGTCTCTTCAAAATTCTGACCTCAGCATGCTTCTGCTTTGAATAAGTGCTAATCTTAGCTTTTGAAGTTCTCACTTCTGAAACTTTAGACTTACCTTTATTCAAGACTTTGGTTTGTGCAGCTTTCTCAACTCTACCAGTAGCTGGTGTAAAAGTGGAATACAGAGGACGTGGTATTTTACTAATACAAACTGATGAGCTTGATTGTCCTTTATCCTCAGATGCAGAATAACTAAGCCCTTCACCTTTGTTCTTGGTAACACTATAGATCATGGAAGCTACCTTGCTCTTATTGACATTTTGATTAACAAATTCATGAAGTGCAACTTCATGCACATCATGAGATTTGCTGCAAGAGGTACAACCTTTTTCAAGCTCTTGTATTTTTAGAATGGATTCATCATATTGAGCTTGAAGTTGATCAAACCTCTTGACAAGCAAGCTAACATCCTTTTTCAAACTTTTAGCACTTTTAGTCTTGCTTATATATTGTCTCATAGTATCTCTAAGAGCAGGTAATAGCTTTTCTTGAGGAAGATTAGAAGTTACCTCATCAATGTCATCGGTTTCTAATTCATCTCCAGAATCATCATCATTGTCAGAAGCAGTTGTAGCCATCAATGCCAGATTAGCTTCTTCTTCATCTGCTTCATCATCTGATAACTTATTCAGATCCTCAAACGTAGCCATCAAGCTTTTCTTCAAGTTGTTCTTAACACTGCTTTTTCTTCCCTTATTCTTGGAGCTCAGATCTGGACAATCAGCAATGAAGTGTTCAGGTTTGAAATTCTGGCAACCAGACAGACAAATGCTGTGCACAATGTTACAGCTAGTGTCCGAGCATTTGTCACACAGTAATAATAAATGCAGCGTTTCAGATAAAATAAACGTGACTGAAAGATAAATAACACAGTAGGTTTGTTAACCCAGTTCGGCGCAATTTGCCCTAGTCTGGGGGATACCAATCCAGGAATGAACTCCACTATAATAGTTCTAGTGAAAAGCACAACGTAGACTCACTACTTGTCTTTGCACCACGACCCTACCAATGGCTGCTCTACCTAGGAACTCCTAAGTATGAGACCCCGTCTCAATTCCCAACTAACAGTACAGACAGCACTGTTAATACACACTTGTTTGTTTGTTTGAATAAGAGTCACACTCTAAAGAACACAACTAACTCCGTACCTAAAGGCTTAGGAGAAGTACACAGTTACAACTCAATAACACAGAGAACTTGTCATGCATCAACAGATACAAGCAAGACTCACAACTAACAAGAAAACCTAAAACCTTAAGACACACGCTTTAGTACACACACGGTTTTCCACACAAAACTAGGGTTTGTGTCTTCACATATATATAGCACTGAGCAGTCATTGATTTGGGCTTCAAAACATAGCTTGGACGTTGTCAGGTCCAGCTAACAATTCTTCATGAGCAATAATATTATTTCCAAAAATATATCAATATTAATTATGGAAATACACCAAGGCAAGATAGCCTTTCACAGCCCATCAAACCTGCGCGTCTTGATCAGCACGCTAGGTTAAACATAAAACTCCATAGAATCTTCAAAGATCTTGCACAGAAATATAACGCGTGTTGGCGCGCACAATCAGATGACACAATGCTGTTCCACTTGCTATAGCATTTGTCGCAGCATTGGCTAATAGTTGTTTTTGCAAAATGTAGCCAACATACAAAAACCCAACAATCTCCCCCTTTGGCAAAATTTTGGCTAAAACAATCTATAGCCAGTTCTTGGAGAGATACACATAGCTTCTTCAAAGCACATCATGTATAAACATACATACGACAACCAAAATCTATCATGGCATAAAACGCTACTACTTCCAAGGGAACTCTTCAAATAAGATAACTTGTAAATAGCAACAGAGGCATTCATCATTAATCATAATACACCTAGCCTCACAGAAATAGCCAGATAACCAGAACATATATAGTGGGTTCAGATAAAGAGATGGAGACATACTCTTAGAAAAAAATAGTTCCACAACATAGAGGAGATAATCAGATAGAAGCCCTCCCCCTCAACATATGCATATCATAGCTACATATCATAATGCTCCCCCTCAAAGCATGCATGCATATAAAACATATAAGAACTTACTTCAAGAGACATATGTAGGAGCATCTGTCAGAGCAGTCTTCAAAAAAAATATAATCTACTGTATCATCATATTCTACTCCCCCTTTTTAGCCATAAATTCTGACAAACATAATAATTGCATATAAAGAAATCTAGAGAGTAGCACATCAGTTCAGAAAGGTCACAGAGTCAGAGAGGCACAAGAGAGGCCACAAATGCAGTTATTACAGACCATAAAGCACACTCAGGTGCATGAATAAAAAGAAAAAAATTACAATCAGAAAGAGGCAGTTCCAACAGAGTCATCAGACACCTCCTCAGTGTCACCGGCAGCAGAAGCATTTCCATCACCTCCTTCTTCTTCCCTTGCATGGTCTTGAGCAGGAGCCTCACCCTCAGCTGCAACCTCAGCTTTCAGAGCAGCTATAACCCTGTCAACCTTCACCTTCTTCATACCCAAATCCACACTCACAGCTGTAAGCTCAGCAATCATTTCCAGCTTACTCATAGCACCAGATGACTGGACAGAAGTGCCAGCCAACTCATCAGCTTGTGGCTGGGAAATTAACCTGCAATCCACACTCAGAGGACTAGGCCTTCTAATAGGCTCATCAGTGCTCACAAGAATATCAGGATGTTGTTGCAGAACAATACCACACACCAGTGTTGGAAAAGGAATAGGAAATTTAACAGCAAATGATTTGGCTTGCTCCAAAAATTGATGATAAATATAGTAGCCAAAATCAAATTGAGATTTAGTTCCAACAGCATAGATCAGCTTACCCAACACAGTGGCCACAGAATTGGAATGAGTAGTAGGGGACCAGTTATTTGCAGCAATTTTGTTCAGGGCAGCATACATGGGGGTCAGCTTTGCAGAGGACAGAAGTCCAGGCCAGTGTCTCAGCTTGTTACCTGTGATGGTCTTGCAGATGGTGTCATCTGTAACTTCCAGCTCAGGGGTGTCTTCAAGAGATCTACCCAGATAAGCATTGATCACTTGAGGAGAAAAAATTACACATCTACCTCTCACATACACCTTCCTGTACTCAGCATACCTTGGATCATCACACTCCTCAGGAATGTTCACCACAAATTCTCTGACCAGCTTGTCATAGCAATTCCCAAGGTCCTTCACAGTCTTCATCATCCCAGCAAATTCCAGTACATCAACCAGTTCCTTGCATTTGAACACATCAGCCTTCAAATTTCTTTCCAGTCCAAGCCTCCTGTGATACACAAATTTCCAGCGAGTTGCTCCACTTTCTAGATGAAAGGAAACATTATCCAGAGGAGCTGGAGGAATATCCAAAGGGACTTTCATACCCTTCACAGTCTTTCTAGATGCTCCACCAGATGGGGCAGCATCTGTCTCAGCTATCTCCAAGTCAGAATCACTAGAGGGGTGACCCTTTCTTTTTAAGCTCTTCTTTTGAACAGGCTTAGGAGTTACTTTACTCCAAGACTTTGGGGGGCCAGTCATTGGCTTCTTCCCTGCAGCAACATCTTTCCTTTTAGTGCTCTTAGCACTCTCAACAGCAACACCAGAAGCATCCTTCACAGCTTTGCTTCTAGTTCTACGAGCAACACCAACAACAGAAGTCGTTTCAACAGACTCTACATCATCAACATTGACCACATCAGTTTGGTCAATGTGCACAGTCTCATCTTGATCTTGAATCTCATCATCTTGATCCAGGGGTTTGGGAGAACCATTTTCATCAGCACTTAAAGGTTCAGGAGAGTTTGGAATGACCAAAGACTCCACAGGAGCTTGTGCCAAAGATGCTGGAGCATCTGGCACAACTTTCTGAACATTAACAGAGGGCTCAGCATTCTGCTCTGTCACAGCAATGTTCTCAGCAACTTTATCAACAAATGTCTTGTCACTAATACCAGCATTATCAGTACTTTCAACATGCAAATTTGATTCATCAGCAGCCAATTTGTCATCTACCTTAGGATTAACAACATTTTCAACATCTTTAGCAGAACCTAGGGTTTCAGTAAGCGCTACAGTACGTTCATCAGATCTGTTGACAGAAGTGTCAACATTTGGTTCTACTACAGTCGATACAAAAGGATTTTCTTTGCAATAGAGATCATGCATGGAGAGACCTCTACGTTGAACAACCGGAGAGGATTTCTTACCTTTTGATTTTGCGGTTGTTTTCTTAGCTGATGAAGTTGACCCTTTTCTAACACTCTTCTTCCGCGACACAAGCGCTTTAGGACGCTGTTTGATCGGAGTAGAATCAGTGACGGTTGCGAGTGGTTGAACTTCCATTACCACTGGAGAAGTGGTTCCAGGAACAATGGGGGAAGTTTGATCAGTAGCGATGGGAGATGAAGTGTTCGTTGATGCAGACATGATGATTAAGGAAATTTTGAGGGTTTGAGAGATTGTGAGTTTGTGAGAGATGATTTGATAAGCAAAGAGAACGGCAAGAGAGCAGTTGAGGGAATAAGAATAGGTTTGTAAGAAATAATAAGGATTGTGTGTGATTGTTTTGTTTAAGGAAAGTTGAGATGCTTTTCCTTGATTCGCGTGAAAATAGCAGTTGAGGAGGGAGAAAATAACTGCTGCACGCCTCCCATTAATTAACTGCTACAATTCCTCAATTAGGCAAATGCCTAACCGCCTTCTTAATTTTTCAAATTGTGCAACATCTAGAGCCTTTGTGAATATATCTGCTAATTGCTCCTCAGTAGAAACATGCTCAATAGAAATAATTTTTTCTTCAACCAACTCTCTAATAAAATGATGTCTGATATCTATGTGCTTGGTCCTGCTATGTTGTACAGGATTCTTAGAGATATTGATTGCACTTAGATTGTCACAATACAATGTCATAGCATCTGTCTTTACATTGTACTCACTCAGCATCTGTCTCATCCACACCAATTGTGTGCAACTACTCCCTGCAACTATGTACTCAGCTTCAGCAGTTGATAAGGAAACACAATTTTGTTTCTTACTGAACCAAGATATGAGATTATTGCCTAGGAAGAAACATCCACCAGAGGTGCTTTTTCTATCATCTGCACTTCCAGCCCAATCTGCATCACAATATCCTACCTGTTGGGGTTTTGTATGTTGGCTACATTTTTCAAAACCAACTATTAGCCAATGCTGCGACAAATGCTGTAGCAAGTGGAACAGCATTGTGTCATCTGATTGTTGCGCGCCAACACGCGTTATATTTATGAGCAAGATCTTTGAAGATTCTATGGAGTTTTATGTTTAACCTAGCGTGCTGATCAAGACGCGCAGGTTTGATGGGCAGTGAAAGGCTGTCTTGCCTTGGTGTATTTCCATAATTAATATTGATATATTTTTGGAAATAATATTATTGCTCATGAAGAATTGTTAGCTGGACCTGACAACGTCCAAGCTATGTTTTGAAGCCCAAACCAATGACTGCTTAGTGTTATATATATGTGAAGACACAAACCCTAGTGAGTGTGGAAAACCGTGTGTGTACTAAAGCGTGTGTCTTAAGGTTTTAGGTTTTCTTGTTAGTTGTGAGTCTTGCTTGTATCTGTTGATGCATGACAAGTTCTCTGTGTTATTGAGTTGTAACTGTGTACTTCTCCTAAGCCTTTAGGTACGGAGTTAGTAGTGTTCTTTAGAGTGTGACTCTTATTCAAACAAACAAACAAGTGTGTGTATTATAAGTGCTGTCTGTACTGTTAGTGGGAATTGAGACGGGGTCTCATACTTAGGAGTTCCTAGGTAGAGCAGCCATTGGTAGGGTCGTGGTGCAAAGACAAGTAGTGAGTCTACGTTGTGCTTTTCACTAGAACTATTATAGTGGAGTTCATTCCTGGATTGGTATCCCCCAGACTAGGGCAAATTGCGCCGAACTGGGTTAACAAATCTACTGTGTTATTTATCTTTCAGTCACGTTTATTTTACCTGAAACGCTGCGTTTATTATTATTGTGTGACAAATGCTCGGACACTAGCTGTAACATTGTGCACAGCATTTGTCTGTCTGGTTGCCAGAATTTCACTACCAACATAGTACTCTTTCCATGAGAATACAATAAGCCATAATCACTAGTACTGTTCACATATTTCAAAATTCTCTTCACTTGAGTGAGATGGCTAATCTTCGGCTCAGCTTGGTACCTAGCACATACTCCAACAACAAATGTGATATCAGGTCTACTAGTAGTAAGATAGAGAAGACTTCCTATCATACTCCTGTATAAACTTTGATCTACATCTTCACCCTTGTCATCTTTAGTCAATTTGATATGTGTGGGAGCAGGAGTTCTTTTGGTGGCAGCATTTTCCATACCAAATTTCTTGACCATATTCTTAGCATACTTACTTTGAGATATAAATATGGTGTCTTCCATTTGTTTCACTTGAAGACCCAAAAAGAAATTCAACTCACCAACAAGACTCATTTCAAACTCAGATTGCATTTGCTGAACAAAATGCTGTACCATCTGGTCAGACATTCCACCAAATACTATGTCATCAACATATATTTGTGCAATAATAAGCTTTCCTCTCTCATCTTTCACAAATAGTGTTTTGTCATTACCTCCCTTCCTGTAGCCATTATTCACCAAGAATTCAGTCAATCTCTCATACCAAGCTCTCGGAGCTTGTTTCAAGCCATATAATGTCTTTTTCAACTTGTACACATGATTTGGGAAGGCTGAATCAACAAACCCCTTGGGTTGTTCCACATAGACCACTTCATTCAAGTACCCATTCAGAAAAGCACTCTTGACATCCATTTGATACAGCTTGAATTTAAGGACACAAGCAATTCCAAGTAGTAGCCTAATAACTTCTAGTCTAGCTACTGGAGCAAATGTTTCACCAAAATCAACTCCTTCAATTTGAGCATAACCTTGAGCCACTAGTCTGGCTTTGTTCCTGGTGATAGTTCCATTTTCATCTGACTTATTTTTGTAAACCCATTTAGTTCCTATGATGTTTGCATTATCTGGTCTAGGAACTAGATCCCATACATCACTTCTCTTGAACTGAGTTAACTCTTCTTGCATAGCATTTATCCAGAACTCATCAGTCAGAGCCTCCTTGACATTCTTGGGTTCAAAATTGGAAATAAAACAGGAATTGGATATTTCATTGTTTCTTCTTCTTGTTGTGATGCCTTGATTAGGATTACCAATGACTTGATCAATAGGATGATACTTCTGAATTCTAGTAGATGGCCCTTTGTCATTAGCCAAATCTTCAGGACTTCTCACATCACTGCTTTCCTCATTGACACTTTCTTCTACTGTTTCTTCTTGTAAGTCAGATGCTGTGCCAAATGTACTATCGTCTGGTGCAGCATTCTTTCCCTTATCATCAATTACAACATTTATGGATTCCATCATGACTTTAGTCCTGGAGTTGAAGACTCTATAAGCTCTGCTATTTGTTGAATAACCCAGGAATATACCTTCATCGCTTTTTACATCCATTTTCCTTCTTGGCTCTCTATCAGCTAAGATATAACATTTGCTTCCAAACACATGAAAGTATTTCACAGTTGGCTTCCTCTCTTTCCATAGCTCATACAGAGTTGTAGTTGTCCCTTTTCTCAAAGTTACTCTGTTATGTATATAGCAGGCTGTGTTCATAGCCTCAGCCCAAAAATGGAGAGGTAACTTCTTAGCATGTAACATTACTCTGGCAGACTCTTGTAAGGTTCTATTTTTTCTCTCTACTATTCCATTTTGTTGAGGAGTAATAGGAGCAGAAAACTCATGAAATATTCCTTCAGTCATGCAAAACTCAGAGAATTTACTATTTTCAAACTCCTTACCATGATCACTTCTGATTCTAGTAATGCCACATTCCTTTTCTCTTTGAAGTTTTAAACAGAGATCCTTGAATTTTTCAAAAGTGTCAGATTTCTCCCTGATAAAATCAATCCAAGTATATCTAGAAAAATCATCTACAATGACAAACGCATACTTCTTCCCACCTAAGCTCTCAACCTGCATGGGTCCCATTAAATCCATGTGCAACAGTTCAAGCACTCTGGATGTGGTCAGATGTTGCAGCTTCTGGTGTGGCGTTTTTGTCTGTTTACCTATTTGACACTCTCCACATATATTTCCTTCTTGAATCTGAAGTCTGGGTAAGTCTCTAATAGCTCCTTCAGCAATGGCTTTCTTCATACTTTTAAGATTTAAGTGTCCAAGCTTTTGGTCAATCACAGCTTCACATCATCTTCTTTAGTAACTAGACATGTAGATAACTCAGCTTTGTCTTGAGACACCCATAGGTAACAGTTATCCTTTGATCTTTCTCCCTTCATTAGTAGATCACCTTTGCTATCAGTAACTAGGCACTCACTCTTTGAGAAGTTGACTTTCAGACCTTTGTCACATAGTTGACTAATGCTTATTAAATTTGCTTTCAACCCTTTCACATGAAGAACCTTGTCAAGTGTAGGTAGTCCTTCATTAATCAGTGTTCCTATGCCTTTGATTTCCCCCTTGGCTCCATCACCAAACGTTACAAAGCTTGTAGCATATGGCAAGACATCTGTTAAGTAATCTCTGTTTCCGGTCATATGTCTTGAACATCCACTATCAAAATACCAGTCGCTTCCAGAAGATGCTCGCAGAGATGTATGAGCAATTTGAGCAACTTCCACACCTTCAGGTTCTGTTAGAATAGGATCCATATTATTGGTCTTCTGTTTCCATTCCGGCTTGACACTCTTCTCTTTACTTTTGGATGAATACATATTGTCAGGGTATCCATACAATTTGAAGCAATAAGGTCTAATGTGTCCCTTTCTTCCACAGTGATAGCATACCCAGCCAGAATACCTTCTCTTTGGCTTGGTCCTGTATCTGCTTGTCTGTTGTCTCACCTGATGTTGGGGCATCTGTCTTGACATAGTTGGATCATAGGTAGTAGTAGCTGGAACAAACTTCATCACAGATGCAGGTTTCTGATGACGTAGTGAATGATAGTTAAAACCAATACCTTTGGAATCTTTTGAGCTCTGTCCTATTTCTAGGATTTCATCTAACTTCTCAGTTCCTGTATTCAGCATTCTCACCTGTTTATTCATGTTATCCATCTTGGATTTGTATAGCTCCACTTCATCAGCTAGTCTTGAATTTTCTTCCTGAAGTTTGTTCTTCTCTGCTTGCAACATAGCAATGGTCTTCTTTTGCTTTAACATGGTGTCCCCAACTTCTAAGCTTTTAATCCACAATTCCTTATAGCACTCAACTAGTTCATCATAAGGCATCTCACCTTCATGTGATTCAGTATCAGATGTACATGTCCCAGTTAAAGCAATTACATGGTTAGCAGACTCAGATTCTTCCTCAGATTCATCCTCATCTGACCAAGACACAGTCAGTCCTTTCTTTTGCTTCTTAAGATATGTTGCACATTCAGTCCTGATATGCCCATATCCTTCACATTCATGGCATTGAACTCCTTTGCCTTGGCTTGTCTTGTCATCTACTTTTGATTTCCTCAGATTGTTGGCATTCCTGTTTATGCTGTGACTGTTGTCTGGAGCATTTGTCTTGGCCTGTCTATCAAACCTCTTGAAAGCTTTATTGAATTTTCTCCCTAGCATCACCATAGTTTCAGATAGACTGTCGTCACTCTCCATATTACTCTCCTCAGATTTGGAGGCAAATGCAATACTCTTTGTCTTCTTTTCAGATCTCTCATTTGCAATCACTTCAAAAGTTTGTAGAGATCCTACTAATTCACCCATTTTTATTTCCGAGATGTCCTTGGCTTCCTCTATAGCAGTCACCTTCATATCAAACTTCTTTGGTAGAGACCTTAGCATTTTCTTTACCATGTTTTCTTCAGAGAGGTTTTCTCCCAAAGCATCAAACTGATTATCAAACTCAAGCAGTCTCATGTGGAAGTCTTGAATGCTTTCATCATCCTTCATCTTCAAGTTCTCAAACTTACTGGTTAATAATTGCAGTCTTGAGCTTTTTACCTTTGAGTTGCCCTCATGAACAGTTTGGAGTTTCATCCATGCCTCCTTTGCAACAGTGCATTTTTTTATTAGCTTGAAAATGTGTGCATCAACTCCATTAGTTAGGGCATTTAGAGCTCTTGAATTTGCATTTGCTAATGCTTCTTCATCCTTGCTCCATTCATCCTCAGGTTTCAGCTTAGTAACAGTCTCCCCTTCCTTACCAGTAGTAACAACAGGTGGTTCCCATCCTACAACAACAGCTCTCCATGTTTTGTGATCCATGGACTTCAAAAACGTTGTCATTTTAGACTTCCAGTCATCATAGTTAGAATCACCAACCAACAAAGGTGGTCGATTCATTAGTCCTCCTTCTTTGTCCATCTTAGCCAGAAATATCTTCCCTGGAGCTCACCCAATCAGGCAGGGTGCCTGCTCTGATGCCAATTGTTGGGTCATCGAGGGGGCAGCCGGGGGATCATCCACATTGGGTCCAGAACAACGATATAAGTGTTGGACACCACACTCTTACCCAAAACCTTAAGGCATTGGGTTTATGGGTCTTTCTACTTATAAATTGTTCAACCTCCACTTTTTTTAAGCAATGTGGGACTTACTCGCACTTGCCACAACAAGGTTTCTTACAGTTAAAGCATGTGTTCTTGGAATCATCTTTCTTTTCTTTGTAGTTTGAACTTCTACTTCCAGAACCTTTTGGAGAAAACTTTCTACCACCAGTCTTACCAACAGACTTGTCCCACTTTCTAAATCTTGTCATTAAAGCAAAAAACTCTTCATCAGAGTTGTCTTCATGGTCATCTCCCACAGATTCTTCAACATCAGATTCTACAGCTTTAGCCTTCAAAGCTTTAGAGGTAGTTACAGCTGTTGAAGCTTTTGGCTTTCTCTTTATGTTATCAGAAGCTAACTCCATTTCATGACTAATGAGATTGCTGGTTAGCTCCTCCAGAGTCAATGTGTTCAAATTCTTTGCTTCCTGTATAGCAGTGACCTTAGGTCTCCACTTAGGAGGCAAACTTCTTAAAATTTTCTTCACATGATCAGCAGGTGCATAACTCTTCTTCAGCACAGAAAGACCAGCAACTAAGATTTGAAATCTTGAGTACATTTCTTCAATACTCTCATTGTCCTTCATTTTGAACATTTCATACTTCTGAACCAACAGATTATCTCTTGCTTCTTTAACTTGTTGGTTTCCTTCATATAGAGAACAAAGAGAGTCATATATGCCCTTAGCACTCTGCCTGTTTCCAAGTTTTAGAAATTCATCATGAGTGATACAGCTTGCCATAATGGTTTTTGCTCTGTTGTGCTTCTTCCATTCTTTCTTCTGATCAGCTGTAAATGTTTTGATTACAGCTGTTGACACTTTGCCATCTTCATCAAGCAAATGATGGAAGCTAACACCTTCCTCAACCATTTCCCATAGACTAGGATCTTCAGCTATGATGTAAGGATAGATTTGTCATTTCCACCAGCTGAAGTTGTCAGGATCACCATTGAACTTGGGTGTCTTACCATTGTTTCCAAATTTCTCAGTTTCATAGTCATATGGAATCTGACTTGTATTTCTTAGACCATTACCAGTACCAATAGATGTAGATTCACCATCACCAGACATAGTGACTAAGAGGTGAGAGTTTTGTGTTTTTCAAGATCTTTATGTCTCACTGTTAAGTGACTTATAGACAACCAAGCTCTGATACCAATTGAAGGTGTGAAAAACACAAGAAGGGAGGGTTGAATTGTGTTTTAGGTAGTTTAAAAAAACTTCTTCTAAGTTCTTTCGAACTTATCAGATTTGGCAGCGGATAACACAATAAAGGAGAGTAAAGAGAGAGAGAAAGACACAAGCAGTTTTATACTGGTTCCTCTCACAAGTTGAGAGTAGTCCAGTCCCCTTGCACTTCCAAGGGAGTTCACTAAAAACAATCACTTAAGATTACAGTTGCTCAAACACACTAGTAAGAGACTTCCAATGCTCAAGTATACAAACAAGACACTTCCTAGACTAAGATAAAATATATTGTTTTTGGTACCTTTGAGCACTTGATAAGAATCAAATACTCAAGGCAAGTTACAACACTAACACACAAGAACAACACTTAGAATTCTAACGAACAGTAAGTGAATAAAGCAATGCTATTTTGTTATCAGAAGCTCAGTTTGCTTTCTTGTGAGTTTGATCAGTTTTGCAAGTTGTAATCCAGGCTTGACTTCAAGTACGAGGTCTCTATATATATGACAAGATAGAGACGTTGCAGATTTGACCGTTGTCAAGTTGTTTTGTCCGCTGGAGCAGTTTCTAGGTGGTCACATGTGATTAAGCTCAACAAGGAAACTTGTTGACTTCACTTTGCAGGTTAAGACCTTGTGTGTGTCCAAATGCGGTAATGGGAAAATTACTAATGCATATATTATCTTCCCAAGATAATATTATAACGTGCTTTGATTTTCCTTCACACATATTTGAACTTAACCGTTGATTATCCCTAAGTTAACCATGTGATATCCTTTCTTTGAATCTTCCAGCGCAAGACTGATCACAGAAGTCTGCACTCCCAGTACAGCTTCTGGTGTTGTGTGCTTCTAATGACTTATGCTTCTGATGATCATCCTTCTGATATATCATCAGAACTTCTAAGCTTCAGTACATGTTGACTTTTCACTAATGTTCCTGCACGCTTAGATTAAATATTAAAATACCCTATTGTTCATTAATACTTTGTTATCATCAAAACTTAAGCAGATAGTTGTCAGAACCACTTTTGTTCCAACAACGTGGATTGTGGAAAGCTTATCATATTGCACTGATGAGAACACGTCTACCCAGATGTTACTGTACAAAATTAACGGTATAGATTTATGCATCTAACTCATAGGGGTAAGGAAGGTACCCAACACACCAATTAACCGTTTTACCCATACCTCTTCTAGACCATTCTCACCAAAACTCGTCATTTTACACAACAACTCGCCAGAGAAAGGATTTGTTGTCGTTGCAATTATACTGGAAGATATCATCCCTGATTTTAGACGATCCACCGCACCCAAACTGATGTCCAGCAGCTCTGGTGACTTGGGTGGTGGAACTCGCTGTTTAAGTGTCAACGCAGACCGATCAGTGTAACAGCCTGGGCCCCACTCATATATAGTCGATGACCCGGCTACCACCTCACGAACTTCTCTATTCCCCCCACTATAGAGTTTTTGCCTTCCGTGGGAATCGAACCATGTACTCTAGGATTAAAGTACATGTTCAATCTATTTCAACTACCAATTGATAGATTTGATTTTGGTTTGAATGTAAATTGATTTTTGTTTGTATACTTTAAAGTAAAAGTGATTCTTGTCATTTTATGAAGTTTGGATAATTCATATCAAAATTGATTTTGAATGTATAATTACTATAATTGATTTTATTATTTGTTTTATTGATAAAAACTATAATGGGTTTTAATTAGAACTGAGCAAAATATTCCGAAAAGACGGAAACCCTCCACAACCGACAACAAAAGCAAAGACCGAGTCGGATCTATTTGGGTCATAAACCCACGGGTGAAACTGCAGTTTGGAATGGACGATTGCGGGTGATAAAAGTTTGATCCAACAATACCCACAACCGACCGAAGAACTAAGCTTTTCACTGACTATTCACATGTTTTATCACTGACTCTAGTCATAGCTTTACATGCTTTTTCATAGACTTATACTTATAGTCAACTTTTGCAGGAGGATGAGCAGAAATTGAGTCAAGCAAAAACACACAACCAAAATATACATGTGACACTAGATTATTATATGACACCACAAGAAAAAAACTAGTTTGATAGTGGCAAATTCCCTGAAAAACTGCTAAAAAGTCCTGCAAACACACATTTGACAGGGATTTTCCCAAGGGCGATATCCCTCGCAAAAACACTCTTCGCAAATATTTTTCGAGGGTTTTAGCTCCTGTCAAATTTCCCAAGAGCAAACCCCTGTCAAATTTCCTAAGGGTAACTCCTATCAAATGACCTATCTTTTCTGCCAAATTTGTCATGTATGTCGCACGGCAGACTGCACCAATGTGACATATGTAGTAAAATTTGTAAGGGGTTTACCCCTGTCAAATAACGAACAAAATTAATAATTAGTAAATAGAAATTAAATTTAACTATTATTTAAAAATTATAAACAATTTTTTTATAAAATTTTAAATAAAAATATAAAAGAATTTAAGAAAACCACAAAAATGATAAATATGCAATAAAATTTAAATTAAAACTCAATAAATTTATTCAACCTAACAAATTAAAATTATCCAAACATATTGTTCAAATTCAATATATTACAAATTATCAAATAAAATTATCCTATACTAAAATATTACAAACAACAAATAAAACTATTCAAATATTACAAACTACTAGTATATCTAATAACTACTCTTGGTACTGCTTCAAAAAAAAAAAACTCTTGATTTTCTTCTTCCTCTTCATCCTCATCTTTGTTGCTACAGAGAGGGAAAAAGAGACCCATTCATATTGAAGCAACATCACAATAGTGTGGTGCTGCAAAATACAAAAGCTTTGTTAAAGTATAAAATAGTAGAAATAAATTAATAAGAGATATGATTATAAAAAATAAAAGCACTAGATCAAATATCAAAGAACTTAAATATAAACTGCTAAACACAGATCCAAAAAGAAAATGAACAAACCCGACTAACATGGTTATCACCCATAATACACCCATCTCAACAAGCAAAAGGCATTCCTAAACTAGTAAACACACGTCTTCATCCTTCATATTTACCATAACATTGCTAAACAAAAAATTTTCTATCAACCCATAAATTACCAATTATAAAATTTCGGGGAATAATCAAGACAATCAGTACCAACAAGACACTTATAAGAGACATAATTGTATATAAAAGAGATAGTAGATGAAATAGATAGAGGGGGAGAGAGAGAGAGAGAGAGAGATACAACCTTGATGGGCTTTATAGATTGGTGTCTTGTTCCTTATATTATGTTCCCATAAAAGGCAAATATATTTTACAAAGGAATCAGGGCCCTATACCAAAATGAAGAAATAAAATCGCCCCTAAGACATCGCTTATATCCAAACGCACTGCTATAAGAAACACGGAACCCTTAGACAACACTTGTGTGGGAAAAGCGTTGTCTAAGTTCATACAATAATTTATTTTTCACGTTAGACAACGCTTGCAAGAAAAACTTTGTATAAAATACTTCATGAGACATCGCTTCTAAATTGAACAAAAGCGCTTTCATATGTATAGCTTTATATAGTGTCTGCAAACAACAACAAACATTGCTGTCTATTTATTTTTAATTGAAATTAAAATTAATACAAAAAATAAAAAAATGAAACAAAAATATTTTTCTGTTTGTATCAGGCAAAGACCTAGAAAACTCTTTTCTTTGCAACTCACACACAAAACCTTCATCGTTTTCTTCCTCTCAAAACTCTTTTGTTGCAAACAAAATCATTTGTTCATCATTTTCATCTCAAATCACACAAACAATTCATAAAGAAACCCTTTTATCGTCTTCTTTAAACACTTGAAACAAACCCTGTTAGACTACTTGGCTAAACCACTTAGAAGGGGGGTTGAATAAGTGGCCCTTTTAAACAATGTAATTTTCAAAATTGTTTTCAAAAGGAATGCGCGGAAGTCCCACAGGATCGGTAGTCTCTTTGCACCCACTTGATCAAAGGAAAAATAGTATAAGCCTTGAACTTATGATGATAACAATTAAGCAAATGATCGAGTTCAATATATCCAAACAAACTTTACAAACACGTTTCACAATTCAAAACTAAATCAATCACAATCAAGTCTTAACACAATTGAATTTTTGTGCACACTTACGAACACAAAAATTCAAGCGATTCGAAATTAAAAGCAATTGCGTAACGTAAAGAGTATAAGGAAGAAAGACACAAACGATTGATTAGGGAGTTCCCAACGGCTTTTGTGTCGTCCTCGCGGTCGGCCGGGTACGTCTCCCCCCAAATAACCAAACGGGTTATTTGAGCGTTTATTGATTAAAAACTATTGATACTAGTGCACAATTTACAAATATTCCAATAACCCTATATCGAATCTAATGCAAATTATGCGATACAACCTTAACACGTAGCAAAGCTTCTACCTCTGATTCCAGCGTTCCAAAATCTTGCGCCGTCTTCGATCCGAAAACCCCCGCAAAGAACGTCCAGCTGATTACCTCGCTTCCTAGATGTTGATCCTTCAAGAAATCGCACAATCTTGAATCCTTTGATGAGAAACCCAAACCTTCTTCACAAATCAACTCGATCGTGATTCTGATTCACCGCGAATCACGCCGAACGTTATCGATCAACCGTACTAACAATCTTCAATTGATCCCATACTCAACTTCAATTGATTAGCAAATTGTTAGAAGATGATGATCTTGTGAAGAATCAACCCTTTGATCCAAATTCTCTCTCAATTTAAGATCACAAGTGTTTTCACAAAGTTTTTTCACTTTTACAATGGTTTCTCACACATACAACAATAACTCATATTGCTATTTATAGAGAAAATAGAATTGAGCAAATTTAGGCAAAACATAAAAGACTTGTATCGATACATATGATGGTATGTATCGATACAAACACTTGACAGCGTTATAAAATTTGAAATTTTTGACCCATGTATCGATACAAACACGAATATGTATCGATACATATATCAGTTTCTTGAAAATTGAATGATATGTATCGAAGCATGCAAGCATGATTCGATACACAATGCGTTCTCTGGCCTTTTGAGAGAGTTTGGTGTGTATCGATATATGCAAGCATGATTCGATACACAAGAGACTCTCTGCCCCTTAGACACCAGTTTTGTATCCATACAAATGATATGTGTATTGATATACAAAATGCACAAAATCAGTCTGAAGTAGTTTCAGGACATTTGTATCGATACAAGTGATTATGTGTATCGATACAAAATACCTCAAAATCAATTTTTCAAAGTTTTAAAAATAGTTTTTCACTGTCAAGTTGTTTCTAATGTTGCCAAAATATGTTCTACACTATTTTCATGAGTTTTGACAATTATTAAAACATGGGAATGAACTGGTGCACTTACAAACCCTTCTACTTGAGCATAAAATAATAATAACAAGAATCCCCGTGAGTTACAAACCCTAAAATCAGTCTCAGTTTTTCAAATAGTAAAATACAAGTCATAATCACACATATTTTTTTGAATTTTAATATGAAAAATAAAGAAAACGGATTTTAGGTCCAAAATTAGGGTACAATAGTTGGCCAAATCATGTGATGGATAAAATCTTGTTTTGGTGTGCTACAATTTCTTTTCTTATTTGATGGAAGTCTGAAATCTACCTTAATATGTTTTTGTTATAGGCAACTACTAGTAGTTACTCCAACATAATACACCAAATGAAAGTGAGACTTAACTGCTAGGAGTAACTTTTTAGTAGTTCATTCATTTTCTCATAGAAACACCACTGATTTTTGCCCAATAAAAAAAGTTTAATTGAACAACATAATGAAAGTGAAAGTGACTTCATAGCCAAACAATATGCCACAAACATATTGTGTAAAATAAACATCACTGCATTTTATCAAAAAAATAAAAAACAACAATTAATCTAAATAACGAAGAACCTCTTGAACCAACTCAATATCACATTTCAATTGTGTTGGCAATTCATCTCGACTTTCTAATGCTTCTTTTTGCATATGTGGAATCTTTTAGTTGTTGAAACCTCTTACTTTCATAATTTCGATGATACATGATTGTAGTGTTAAAAATATACAATTTGACTTAATAGATTCAAACTCTTGATATGATCTATCAACCGCACTCACTCATCAATAGTGTTAGGGAACTCCTTTTGTTGCAAAGCTTGAATTGATCCGAAAAAATCAAGATCTAAAACATTTAGATCCGGAGAGTTTGGTGGTTGACGCATAAGACGAATATCAAATCCGTCTTGTGAGGCTACTCGACAAAATTCTTCATCATTACAATCAATGTGCATCCGCTCATTGTCCTGGTGAATAAATATTGGTTGACCAATTTCTTCTCTTGGCCATTTCTCTTTGATGGTCGGTAAAACTTTCTCAAGCAAAAATGTTCTTATGACATTCTTATTAACCAACTTTATGGGTTTGGTGTCAAGTGAAGGTACAAAAACACAAGAAGGGGGGGTTGAATTGTGTTTTGGATAGTTTTAAAAAACTTCTTCTAAGTTCTTTCGAACTTATCAGATTTAGCAGCGGATAACACAATAAAGGAGAGTAGAGAGAGAGAAAAGACACAAGCAATTTATACTGGTTCCTCTCACAAGTTGAGAGTAGTCCAGTCCCCTTGCACTTCCAAGGGAGTTCACTAAAAACACTTTTGTTACACTTGCTCAAACTCACTAGTAAGAGACTTCCACAATGCTCAAGTATTCTAACAAGAGACTTCCTAAACTAGACGATAAGTATATTGTTTTTGAGAACCTTTGAGTACTTGATAAGAATCAAATCCTCAAGGCAAATTACAACACTAAACACAAGAACTACACTTAAGATTCTAATGAAAGCTAAGTGATAAAGCAAGACTGTTTGTTATCAGAAGCGCTGTTTGCTTTCTTGTGAATATGATCAGTTTGCAAGTTGTAATCCACGCTTGACTATGTCTTCGAGGTCTCTATATATATGACAAGATAGAGACGTTGCTAATTTGACCGTTGTCAAGATGTTTTGTTTGCTGGAGCAGTTCCTAGGTGGTCACATGTGATTAAGCTCAACAAGGAAACTTGTTGACTTCACTTTGCAGGTTAAGGCTTTGTGTGTGTCCAAATGAGGTAATGCGAAAGTGACTAATGCACATATTATCTTCCCAAGATAATATTACAACGTGCTTTGATTTTCCTTCACACATATTTGAATTTGACCGTTGTTAATCCCTAAGCCAACATGTGATTCCCTTTCATGAAACTTCCAGCACAAGACTGATCTCAGAAATCTGTATTCCCAATACAGCTTCTGGTGTTGTGTTCTTCTGATGACATGTGCTCCTGATGATCATCCTTCTGATAGATCATCAGACTTCGCATTGGTGCTTCTGATCAGAGCTTGTGTTACAGCTTCTGATCACCATCAGAACTTCTAAGTTGAAGTGCGTGAAGACTTTTCACTAATGTTCCTGCACACTTAGATTAAATATTAAAATACCCTATTGTTCATTAATACTTTGTTATCATCAAAACTTAAGCAGACAATTGTCAGAACCACTTTTGTTCCAACAATCTCCCCCTTTTTGATGATGACAAACTAAGTATTAATTTACAATGGTTGTTGAATTAATTTACCAATGTTCAAAACACGTTTATGAGTTTTGCACACTCCCCCTGAGTTAAACATTGATTAATTAAATTCAGTTTAAGATTAAATTTTAAAATTGAACTAATTTTCACATATTTGACTCTTGGGAAGAGAGTTTTGCAAGCTCTCCCCCTAAGTCTGATACTTCTAGAAAAGTTGCACTTTTTCTTGAGATATCATATGTTCAATTCTTTCAATTTTAACATATATTCTCCAAAAACAAAATATGGTTTGCGTAAACATAAACTTAAATGAAATGACAGTTTCAGTGAAGTGCATTTAAGTTCTTCAGTCAAATTAATTCCTCATTCTCCCCCTTTTGTCATCAACAAAAAACATTTACGTGAAAAGAAGATAGAAGGAAGAACAGTCAACGCAAACTATTGGTCATTGAACGCGGTGTGTATTGAAAAACATCACATATAGTTCTATAAAAACAAATGACCATGAAGAAGCCATATTCATTGCAAGAAAACATTTTCAGTGTAGCAATGAATAATGAAACTAGAATCTTTTTGGATACAGCATCTGAGAGTGCAAGAAAGAAGAATCCAGTTGATAGAAAATCAACAGAAGCCAATCGTGAAGATGGCAAAACTACATCAGTGGAATCAACTGCACGCTCAAAAGCTAAGGAGAAGAAGCCAAAGGATGATAAAGGGCTTAGTCTCGTCTTGGAGGGAGATAGGCTTATAATTAAGGAGGAGAGTGTAGGATCAAATTTCTCTTCTGAATAGAAATCAGAACTGTACTTTTGTAATAACCATTTGTTGGACTAAAAATTGATCCGTACTCAACCTTTATTATTTACCTATGTACCCGCTTTTCTTTTCGTTAAAAACTTGGTATAAAGTGAAATAAATGCAGTCAAAGAAAGAGTTTCAAAAAGATAAGGTCAAGAATTGGTTACAACTATGTCATAAATGACATTGTTGACCACGATTGACTCAAGTAAAACCAAAACTCTATAAAAGCGCTTCCCATATCATGTATCTCAACACTTCCATATTTTCATTAAGGTAGGAAAATGGATAAGGATAGAAGAGATATCAATGGAAAGAAGTTGGCAGAGAAGAAGAAAGCTAAGAAACCACCAAGTCCAAGACCAATAAATGGCAAAGGAAAAGGTGGAGCATCTTCATCTAGGCCACTCAGAAGAAGCAGTAGAGTTCGTTCAAAGATAAAACCGTCAGAACCAATCACTATTTGTTCCTCAACAGATTCAGATGAGATTGATTCTGATTATGCAGAATTTTTGAGGACATATGATCCTATAGCTGCTGAAGGCTCATCATCCGCTTCAGACTCAACAAGCACAGATCCTGATTATGCAAGGTTTCTGGAGACTTATGTTCCTCCAGAGGAACCCTCTTCATCTGAAGGATCGGCCGTGTCTGAATTAGATTCTAAGTAGTAGCTTTAGAATTCTTATGTACTCTAAATTCTACTAGTTGCAATAAAAAGTTATCGTTGATTCGTACTATAGATACTTCTGGCTTTATAAAGCATAAAAAAAATAACTAAACAGACCAAGCAATTAAAACACATGCATCTAAATGAAACAGCATTCAGTTTTAACACAACCAATAAGTTTTAACAACACACAAAAAAATATCCAAATACGTAATTTAGTGCATAGAAATCCTAGGTTTGGTAGGAGATGAGAGAAGGATTAGGTATGTTTGTTCTGCAAGATGTCTAGAATGGCCTTCAAGGATTGATTCATGTTAGAGATTTCAGCACCTTGGGCATCCTGTTTTGCTTCCAATGCAGCGAACCTTTGCTCCTGTCTAGCTTCCATAGCTGCAATTTTTTCATCAACAGAAGTATCTTGACCACCTTCTGACTGAATCACTTCTGCTGATCTGGCAGCTTCTGCTAACCTCTCTTCTGCTAATTTCGCTTCTGCCAGTCTGGCCTCTTCTGCTATCCTAGCTTCTGCTGTCAGCTTAGCTTCTAACTCAGCAGCACGTCTTTCAGCCTCTTCAAGTCTTTCTTTTTCAATCTCTTCATGAGATTTGTCTGTTATCAACAGCACTTGACTTGTTGAAGCAACACTTTCTTTCTCCAATTCCTCTAGCTTTCTTTTCTTGGCTAGCACAAGCTTTCTGATAGTCCTTCTTGAGATAGCTTGTACAACCTTGGTCACACATTCAAACAGCTCCTCCATCTTCCAAGCAACTTGATCAGGAACAATTTTCATCTTGGAAGCAAAGAATTCTACCTTGTAACCATCATTGTGAATAAGTTCTGTTAACTGATCATAAAATGAAACTGATGGTTCAACTGAGAAGTCATTGATTCTATCAATCAATGCCTCATAAGGTAGGGCTTGGTGAAAGATGAGGTCATGAATGTTTGGTTCAGTGGGAGGTTGAGGGATTTCTAAAGCAAGTGGTTCAGCATGAGTTTTGGCAAACTTAGAGATCATTGGAAGAGTTGATGAAGACGATGAAGATTCTGAGGATTCTGACTCAGATGATGATGAGTCAGAAGACACATTGTGAATGACTGGAGATTGAAGTGTTTGTGGGATGGTTTCAGTTGGTTGTGAAATTGTTTCATCAACAACATCTTCTTGAACATTGTCCACAACATGTTCACTCACTGGTTCATCAACAACTTTTTCTAGTTGGTTAGTTTCTTCAGGTTCAGTGATAAGTGGATGAGTTATTACTGGCTCAGGGTCAGGACATGTATCTTTTGGAGACACAGGTGTTTCATCAGTAAAGTTGAATGGTTTTGCTACCAGAGTATTAGAATTTACAGGTTGTGTGGACGGTGGTGATTGATTTTGTGGAGGTGAGTGAGGGGTTTGATAATCTGATTCAGGGGTAACTGTGATGACAGGAGACTGATCAACAGCTTGTTCAGGAATGTCAGAAGCATCTGCTACATTCAATGGTTGGACAACAATAGGTGAGTTGTTTATCAGTGTTCTAATTGGTAAAGTGTCATCTGGGGATGAGTCAGGAATAGCTTCATCAGGTTGTGGGTTAGCCTCACCATAGTCAGACTCAACAGGTATATCAATTAAGGTTTCTACCCTAGGATTCAAGTTATCAGTCTCATTTTGATCAGTAACAGTCTTATCAGAAATGAGATTAGTAGATATACCTGATGTGTTCCCTTCAGTTCTTCTTCTCTGAGTTAAAGGTCTTTCATCCTCAGTTGATTCATCACTACTGGGTTGCAGAATTAGCTTAGGAATCCTCTTTCCTTCTTTCTTTGAAAGCATCTCTTCAGCCTTTCTCTTATTCTCAGCAGCTTCTCTAGCCTTTGCCTCATTCTCTTGCTCAGAAGCAAGACGAATTGTTCTACCAGACCTTAAAGTCCTATCTTCCACAATAGGTTCTTCAATACTAGGCTTCTTTCCTCTTCTTTGTTGAGGTTTGGCAGCAGGCTTGTCTACCTTTACCACTCTCTTTCTTTTCTTCTTCTTACCAACACCAGCTCTTTCACAAGCTTCTTCAAAGACTTCTTTTGAAGGAATTTCATTTCTAGCAATGTAAACTCCATGTGAAGCAGCATCTAGGATCATAGCTTAGATCACATGCTCAGCATCAGCCTCAGAGATCATAGGGAAGTCGTCATTATAGATGAAAGAATTCTTGCTTTGAATCAGGGGCTGAGCTGGATGAATTAATGCAGTGCTCTCTACCAGTTTCTTGTGACTCAAGGTTAACTCATTGATTACTTTCTTTTCAACTGTGTAAGGTGCACTTAGAATTTGAGCATACTCAGAATCAATTTGTTTAATCATTTCTAAGAACTTGCTCTGGTGAAAGAGTTCAGACAGCAGTCTTGGATGATGTACTGCTTTTCTGTTCTTTGTTTTGCTCTTCTTGATTGCATCACATAAATGTTCAAATAAACATCCAGCGAGGTCTACCTTCTGACCAGTTACAATAGCATATAGAAACGAGACACTGTCAAGAGACATGTACTCTACACCACCTTCTCTCGTCCAGATTGAGCAAATGAGAACATGATAAACAATGTTGTACAAGGAAAGAAGTTGAGCAGAAGTAGGCTTTGTGCCTTTTCCTTTCTTCTCGTACCAATCATTCAGTTTAACAGGATCAAAAAGCAACTCCATCATCTCTTTTGGAAACTGAGTACCTTTCTCAGCAGCTTTTGGAGTAAAAATCTTCCCTTCCATACCAGTGTTGAGTATCTTTGCTATATGTTCAGGTCTTATAGCCATATACGTTCCAAGTATCACTGACCTTATTTCTTTTCCAACATAGGGTCTCAGACCCATTTCTTCTCTGGTTTTTCCTTCTAGGTCAGGATTGTCTCTTATCATAGCATCAACCTCTTCTTGAGCTATTACATCATCGTACACTTGTGCCTTCATCCAAAATAGAGTACATAGATCCTTGTAGATGATTCCGTTGAGAATTTCAAAGTATCTGTCCCATCCTTGCGCAGAGAAGAACGATTTCACATCAAACCCATTTATCTCCAGGCTTTCGAAATCGACCAACTTCTCAGTAGTTAGGGTTAGGTCTTTTTCTGGAAAACTTAACACATTCCCAGTGTCTTCTAGAAAACGATCACTCTCCTTGAAGATGTTGACAAGAGGAGGAAGCGATTCGGAATCCATGGTTGTGGGTTAGGGTTACTGGGAAAGCTAAGAGTTTTTGAGGAGGAAAGAAATTTTCTGAGGTTTTGAGAGAGAATGAAAATGCGTGTAGGTTGTGAGGTGTTTGTGTGCGAGTGTAAAGTGCTTTTGGAAAACAAAAGGTTTTGAAAAACATAAAACGAGGTACACACAAAAGGAGGGAAAAAGATAATTAACTTTATGCATAGATAACCGCACTTAATCATCATAAACTGTCTTCCCCATCAAATCACATAGAGACACGTGCATTAGAGACTATTTTAATAACTGACGCGTTAGTGGGTGTCAGTTGAAAAGAAAGAAGTTACAATCTTTACCACTTCCGTGTCAGAACCATACATTAGCTTCTGAGTTATATCAGAAGCACTTGTTATCAGAAGTCTTTACCAGTGGCTTCTGACATCAATCTCTTCTGATCTATCTCAGAAGCTTCATCATTCCAGAACCAAACTTAATCAGAAGCAAGGACCATGTTCAGATTTTTCTTTATGAAATCAAATCTTTCAATTGTTAAAGGTTTTGTAAATATGTCAGCCCATTGATTTTCAGTCTCAACAAACTTAATATCAATGACACCTTTCTGAACGTAGTCTCTTATAAAGTGATGTTTTATTTCAATATGTTTGGCCCTTGAATGAAGAATAGGATTTTTGGAAAGATGTATGGCTGCAGTATTATCACAGTACAAAGGTATACTGTGACTGCTAATTTGATAGTCTTCTAATTGATATTTCATCCACAGTAGTTGTGTGCAACATTTAGCAACTGATATGTATTCTGCTTCTGCTGTAGACAATGCTATGGTAGATTGTCTTTTACTACCCCAGGAGACAAGGTTTTCACCAACAAATTGACAAATGCCACTTGTGGATTTTCTTTCTAATTTATCTCCTGCGTAGTCAGCATCACAGAATCCATTGAGTTGATAATTGTTGGATTTCTGATAAAGTAATCCAAGATTTGTTGTTCCTTTTAAATATCTAAAGATTCTCTTCACAGCAGTGAGATGAGATTCTCTAGGATCTGATTGAAATCTCGCACACAAGCATACTGAGTACAGAATATCAGGTCTAGATGCAGTCAGATAGAGAAGTGAACCAATCATACCTCTGTATTGCTTCTGGTCAACTTTTCCATCAGAGTCATCCAAGCTTAGACTTGATGTGGGATGCATTGGAGTGTTCATTGGTTTGCATTCTTCCAAATTGAATTTCTTCAGAAGTTCCTTAGTGTACTTGGATTGATGAATATAGGTGCCATTCTCCTTTTGATTTACTTGAATACCAAGAAAGAACTTTAGTTCTCCCATCATGCTCATTTCAAATCCATCCTGCATAAGCTTAGAAAAACTCTTGCACAAAGTAGCATTAGTTGAACCAAAAATTATATCATCAACATAAATTTGGATGATTAAAATGTCTTTCTTCAATGTTTTTCTAAACAAGGTATTGTCAACTTTTCCTTTTTCAAATCCATTTTCAACTAAGAAAGTACTTAGTCTATCATACCAAGCTCTGGGAGCTTGTTTGAGACCATATAGTGATTTCTTTAGTCTAAGGACATGTTCAGGAAATTGTATATTTTCAAAACCAGGAGGTTGTTTGACATATACTTCTTCAGTTATGAAACCATTAAGAAAGGCACTTTTAACATCCATTTGATATAGTTTTATATTATGATTAACTGCATAGGATAGAAGTAACCTTATTGCTTCCAGTCTTGCAACTGGAGCAAAAGTTTCTGTATAGTCAATTCCTTCTTGCTGACTGTACCCTTGTGCAACAAGTCTAGCCTTGTTCCTAGTTACTTCTCCTTGTTCATTTAATTTGTTTCTGAAGACCCACTTTGTTCCAATGATGTTTTTCCCTTTAGGCTTTGGAACCAGATTCCAGACATCATTCCTTTCAAACTGATTCAGTTCTTCTTGCATGGCTAGAATCCATGAATCATCTTTTAGAGCTTCATCAATAGTTTTTGGTTCAATAAGAGATATTAGACCAAACAGGGATTCTTCATTTCTAAAGCTTGATCTAGTTTTCCTTGGACTATCCTTGTTGCCAAGGATTAGTTCTTCTGGATGAGATGATTTATATTTGAAGGATCTCTTGGGAACTTCTTCAGAATCAGACTCAGCTTCATCTGTCTGTACTTCTGGGTGAATATCAGAAGCATTGTTCTCAGAAGCAGTTGTTACATCAGAAGCAATTGTAGATTCTGACATAGTAACAGGTTCTTGTTCTGTTCTGTCTGTTCTTCTAACCACTTCTGGGAATTCATCATCTGATTCTTCACTACCTGCATGTTCTTTAACAGGCTCTGACTTTTTGTTGCCAGGCTCTTTGTCATCAAATCTAACATGCATAGATTCTTCAACTGTTTTAGTTTCTGAATTATACACTCTGTATGACTTGGAGCGTTCAGAGTATCCAATAAAGATACCCTTAAATGCTTTAGAGTCAAATTTCTTTAGATGGAGCTTATTATTCAGAATGTAACAGGTACAACCAAATTGATGAAAATAAGAGAGATTTGGTTTTCTTCCTTTAAACAATTCATATGCTGTTTTATTCAACTTAGGTCTGATGTAGATCCTATTTTGAATATAACATGCAGTGTTTACAGCTTCTGCCCAAAAATATTTAGCTAAGTTAGTTTCATGCATCATGGTTCTGGCCATTTCTTGTAGAGATCTGTTCTTTCTCTCTACAACTCCATTTTGCTGTGGAGTTCTAGGAGATGAGAACTCATGGAAAATTCCATGCTCATTACAAAAAAGTTCAAAAGGTTCGTTTTCAAATTCACCACCATGATCACTTCTAACTTTGATAATTTTTAAAACCTTTTCATTTTGTATTTGAAGGCAGAAGGTGCTAAACACTTCATATGTCTCATCCTTTGTTCTTAGGAACTTTACCCAAGTCCATCTACTGTAATCATCAACAATGACTAATCCATATTTCTTTCCATTTATTGAGGCTGTGCTAACAGGCCCAAATAAATCTATATGAAGTAATTCTAGTGGTTTTGAGGTAGAGACAAAGTTTTTAGTTTTGAAAGAGCTTTTGAAAATCTTGCCCTTCTGACATGCTCCACAAAGAGATTCTGAGTGATATTTAATTTCAGGCAGACCTCTTACAAGGTTGTCCTTGCTAAGTTTAGAAATTAATCTCCAATTAGCATGACCAAGTTTCTTGTGCCAGACCCATTTTTCATCACTCACTGTCAGAAGGCATAAAACATTTTGCTCTATTAATTCAAAGATATTTATTTTATACATATTGCCTTGTCTCTTTCCTCTAAACACAGTGGATTTATCAGATGCTTTGCTTACAGTACATGCATTCTTATTGAACATTACTTCATATCCACTGTCACATAATTGGCTTATGCTCAGAAGATTATGAAATAGTCCATCTACAAAAAGTACATCAGAAATAGAGGCAGAGGAGTTACCAACTGTACCAATACCAACTATCTTTCCTTTTTGGTTCCCACCAAACCCTACACTCCCTCCCTCTTTGGGAGTCAGGGTGAGGAACATATCCTTCTCGCCCGTCATATGATGCGAACACCCACTGTCCAAGTACCAGGTACTTGGCTTCTTGTTTCTTAGTGTGCAAACCTGAAAGACAAACAAACTCAGATTTTGGTACCCACAACTTGTTGGGTCCGTTTGGGTTAGTGTAGGCTTTCTTGAAGTATGACTTTTTGAAAGTCCTCTTTGGTTCATACTTCTTCTTGCCTGAGTTTGTAGTTGGCTGAGCAAACCTAGCTTTAGAGGTGCTAGCTTCTGATGATCTCAGAACCTTAGTTGCCTTAGGTTCTGGTCTCTTTAGAATTCTGACCTCAGCATGCTTCTGCTTTGAATAAGTGCTGGTCTTAGCTTCTGAAGTTCTCACTTCTAAAACTTTAGACTTGCCTTTATTCAAGGCTTTGGTTTGATCAACCTTCTCAACTCTACCGGTAGCTGGTGTAAAAGTGGAATACAAATGAGGTGGAGTTCTGCTAATGCAGACTGATGAACTTGGTTGTCCTTTATCATCAGAAGCAGAATAACCAAGTCCTTCACCTTTGTTCTTTGTAGTGCTATAGATCATGGAAGCCACCTTACTCTTATTGACATTTTGATTAACAAATTCATGCAATGCAACTTCATGCACGTCATGAGATTTGCTGCAAGAGACACAACCACTTTCAAGCTCTTGTATTTTTAAAACAGATTTATCATATTGAGCTTGAAGTTGATCAAATCTCTTAACAAGCAAGCCAACATCATTTTTCAAACTCTTGACACTTTTAACTTTGCTTATGTATTGTCTCATTGTGTCTCTAAGAGCAGGTAATAGCTTTTCATGAGGAATATTAGAAGTTACCTCATCAATGTCATCTGTTTCTGATTCATCTCCAGAGTCATTATCATTGTCAGAAGCAGTTGTAGCCATCAATGCCAGATTTGCTTCTTCATCATCTGCTTCATCATCTGACAATTTATCCAGATCCTCAAACGTAGCCATTAAACTCTTCTTCAAATTGTTTTTAACACTGCTCTTTCTTCCCTTATTTTTGGAGCTTAGATCTGGACAATCAGCAATGAAATGTCCAGGTTTCTTGCAGTTAAAGCACGTGTTCTTAGATTCATCCTTCTTATCCTTGTAGTTTGAGTTTCTGCTTCCAGAACCTTTTGAATTAAATTTTCTACCACCAGACTTATCAACAAACTTGTCCCACTTTCTGAATCTTGTCATTAGAGCAAAGAATTCTTCATCAGAGTTGTCTTCAGGACCTTCTCCCACAGATTCTTCAACATTAGACTCTACTACCTTGGCTTTTAGAGCCTTGGAAGTAGATACAGTTGTTGAAGCTTTTGATTTCTTCTTAGTGTCATCAGAAGCTAACTCCATCTCATGACTGATGAGATTGCTGGTTAGCTCTTCCAGAGTTAATGTGTTCAAATTCTATGCTTCCTGTATAGCAGTGACCTTGGGTCTCCACTTAGGAGGTAAACTTCTTAAAATTTTCTTCACGTGATCAGCAGGTGTATAACTTTTCTTCAGCACAGAAAGACCAGCAACTAGGATTTGAAATCTTGAGTACATCTCTTCAATACTCTCATTGTCCTTCATTTTAAACAACTCATACTTCTGAACCAACAGGTTAGCTCTTGCTTCTTTAACTTGTTGGTTTCCTTCATATAGAGAACAAAGAGAGTCATAAATGCCTTTAGCACTTTGCCTGTTTCCTAGTTTTAGAAATTCATCATGAGTGATACAGCTGGCCATAATGGTTTTTGCTCTGCTATGCTTCTTCCATTCTTTCTTCTGATCAGCTGTAAATGTTTTGATTACAGCTGTTGACACTTTGCCATCTTCATCAAGCAAATGATGGAAGCTAACACCTTCCTCAACCATTTCCCATAGACTAGGATCTTCAGCTATGATGTAAGGATAGATTTGCCATTTCCACCAGCTGAAGTTATCAGGATCACCATTGAACTTAGGTGCCTTGCCATTGTTTCCAGACTTCTCATTGTCATAGTCATATGGAATCTGAGCTCTTTGACCAGGACTACCAGTAGATGTGGATTCGGTTTCACCTGACATAGTGACTTAGAGTTTTGTGTTTTTCAAGATCTTTATGTCTCACTGTTAAGTGACTTAAAGACAACCGGGCTCTTGATGCCAATTGAAGGTACAAAAACACAAGAAGGGGGGGTTGAATTGTGTTTTGGATAGTTTTAAAAAACTTCTTCTAAGTTCTTTCGAACTTATCAGATTTAGCAGCGGATAACACAATAAAGGAGAGTAGAGAGAGAGAAAAGACACAAGCAATTTATACTGGTTCCTCTCACAAGTTGAGAGTAGTCCAGTCCCCTTGCACTTCCAAGGGAGTTCACTAAAAACACTTTTGTTACACTTGCTCAAACTCACTAGTAAGAGACTTCCACAATGCTCAAGTATTCTAACAAGAGACTTCCTAAACTAGACGATAAGTATATTGTTTTTGAGAACCTTTGAGTACTTGATAAGAATCAAATCCTCAAGGCAAATTACAACACTAAACACAAGAACTACACTTAAGATTCTAATGAAAGCTAAGTGATAAAGCAAGACTGTTTGTTATCAGAAGCGCTGTTTGCTTTCTTGTGAATATGATCAGTTTGCAAGTTGTAATCCACGCTTGACTATGTCTTCGAGGTCTCTATATATATGACAAGATAGAGACGTTGCTAATTTGACCGTTGTCAAGATGTTTTGTTTGCTGGAGCAGTTCCTAGGTGGTCACATGTGATTAAGCTCAACAAGGAAACTTGTTGACTTCACTTTGCAGGTTAAGGCTTTGTGTGTGTCCAAATGAGGTAATGCGAAAGTGACTAATGCACATATTATCTTCCCAAGATAATATTACAACGTGCTTTGATTTTCCTTCACACATATTTGAATTTGACCGTTGTTAATCCCTAAGCCAACATGTGATTCCCTTTCATGAAACTTCCAGCACAAGACTGATCTCAGAAATCTGTATTCCCAATACAGCTTCTGGTGTTGTGTTCTTCTGATGACATGTGCTCCTGATGATCATCCTTCTGATAGATCATCAGACTTCGCATTGGTGCTTCTGATCAGAGCTTGTGTTACAGCTTCTGATCACCATCAGAACTTCTAAGTTGAAGTGCGTGAAGACTTTTCACTAATGTTCCTGCACACTTAGATTAAATATTAAAATACCCTATTGTTCATTAATACTTTGTTATCATCAAAACTTAAGCAGACAATTGTCAGAACCACTTTTGTTCCAACATCAAGTGTACCTGCAGGTCTGTTCACACTAGACCTTTAAGCTGGCTCTTGTGTGACTAAAGGAAATAAACCAATTTTCCCATCAAAGGTAGCATTTCTTTGTGCATCAAACCTTGGTCGAGCTTGGGCTACTAAAAATATGACTTTCGGTATGAAATTCTTACTCTTACAAGTTTGAATTGGATTTTCTTCGTCTTGGAGCAAGTAAAAGTTCTTTGTCTTTTCTTTCATATAAAACTATTTCTCATCGATATGAATGGTGTTATACATCCCCTTAAAAATTGGATCATGGTCTATGCTAGAACTTTCAAGCATTGACATGCAAAATTGTAATTTTCCTTTCTTATTTTCTTCCCTTAAAAAAGGTTTTATAGCATTTTAATTTCTTCATATGCCCTAAACCCTAACACTTTTCTATAATAATGCCCCTCATATATTAGTCTTATCTCATTACTAGATGTCATTGTTCTGCTTCTTGGTACCTCTAGCACTTCTAAATCTGACATGCCAATATTGTTGTATTCATGTATGATAGGAGGAAACAATTACTATATAAGATAATTTCATAGATTAATTATTTGAAAGAATTACAAAACACATTAAATAGAAGAGATGATACCTTCATGTTCTGATCCAATGTCTGCATAGTTTTCTTCATATGGTTCATTTTCTAACAACATATACAGACACTCATAAACTACTTATTAGTTTCACTTACTAAGAATAACATGTCTAGGATTTAAGAATGAATGATGAAATGCGCACAAATTCATAGATAGCAATATAAAGTAGATTTTCAATCAACCTTTTACATGAATTATCTTCATAGGATTGAGCAAAAGAAATAACAAAACCTTAGCAGACAAGCAACAATATCATAAATACAATGGTAACTGAGGTGTAACTCCTTATATAATACAGTACATGTTTAAGTTTACAAATGATATTCTTATGCTATAAGATTAGTAAAATGTACAAAACTGCAATCATAAAAAGAAATAACAGAAGCATCACTATATGGAAGGGTATTCAGTTACTTACTGATGTGTTCAGAGGCATCTCCATTAAAACATGTATCAAATGATTGTACATTTAAATCACTTGAAGATTGTTCTGCAACTGAAGAGAGGAGAATTTGGAATGGTGTTGACATCAACATCTTCAACTATATTGATATTTAAATCCGGTAGAGAATTCATTTCAATTACAATATGGGCCTGGACATCTTCATTATCATCTTCTACTATGTTGATATTTAAATTTGGTAGATGATGCATTTTAATTGCATTTTGGAGCTGAAGATCTCCATTATCAACTTTTACTTCATTTAAATCTATATAAAAAAATGAAGCTTCATTATTTAGTAAATGATGCATTATCTGGTAGAATGTTGTTTACTTAGTTCAAGAGCCTAATTTTATAGGAAGATAACCAGCCACAAAAAAAAAATTGGAGGGAATATTGAAGAGGAAAAGTATGTTGTAGAAGAATATGTAAAGTTTACTTTAGTTACCAACAATTCCAATGCCGAGATATATATATATATATATATATATATATATATATAGAGAGAGAGAGAGAGAGAGAGAGAGAGAGAGAGAGAGAGATAGGAAAGAAGTATTGTCATTACTATTACTGCTATAGCATGCATATGGTAATTCATTTTTTCACATACCAATAAAGAGAGAGAAAGAGGAAGTTGTAGTGTTTTGTCAAGGGTAAAAGAGGTAAAACAGATATAATTATGACAAGATTTATAGAAGCTACAAATTTCTTAATATGCGTAAAAATATCGAAACGACGTATATTTTAGTACGGAGGGAGTACTTAATATAATCCTTATTATAATTAAGAGAAATATTACTTTTTAAATAGATTGAAAAAGTGATGAATATGACCTATATTATGGACCAGATTCATCATTTTTTCAACGAATCTAAAAAATAAATTTTCTCTTATAATAAAGACTGGAGGAAGTATTAAATAAATAATATATATTGCAATGAAAAAATATTCATTGCAATAAAAGGACATTATATTAAAATTTGTTTGACTATATAAACTTAATAGACAAAGTTCAAATATCATTTGAGAGAGTTATAAGGGTGATCGCTAATCTTCCTTTGTGAGCATAACTCAGTAATCACATTAAGGAGTGAAATTATAATCACTAGACTACTTGATTAGAAAAATAGATGATCATTAATACCATTGTCGTTAATTAATAGTTTTTAATTCCCTAATTTGTTTAAAAAAATATTATTAAAATTTATTGCATTAAATTTAGTTGACTAATAATAATAATTAATTACAAATATTTATATAATATTTTTTTCACATTTAATTTATTTAATTTAATAATAAAATCTTTTACATATTTTCGCCTATAAAGTAGTTATCTTCAAATATTGTTGTTCTCAAATTCTCATTCCTTGATATAACATGTTTAAATGGTACTTTGTTTTCTTGTTAGCTATATGAAGTGTTCTTGTTTCATCTAGAAAAATTAGAGCGCTCAAATGGCTAAAACAGAAAAATATTTCACCATATCTCCTGTTAAAGGTGATTCTTAGAACGCTTCAGATCGCATCAACACTCCACCCTTGTGGGATCATCTCAGCCACAGTCACCTCAAGCTCCACAGCTAACCCTACCAATTTAGTAAAACTATGATACAAAGGATTCTCATCAAGCAAAGGATCACTTTTAAGCTAAGATAATTTCTCATTTTCTACAACTTTAAAAATATGATAATCAAATTTTGTCAAAAAAAATAATATGATAATCAAACAAATTTACCACACCATTAGAAGATACATTTCATAATATTGAATATCCTTGCACATGCTGACAATGAAGAAAGAAAGGAATCTGGAAAAGAAGACAACATTGTTTTATGAAGAACAAGGTGACCACTCATAAATAGCTTATGGTATTTTCACACAAGATAAATGGAATTTAACTCGATCAATTAATAGACTCCAAAATGATAGTCTATGAGGGTTATTTCAAATTTGAAAACCATGATACTTAAATGGAACGGTACCTATTTTGCAATAAAGAGATAATTTTGTGAGATACTACAAATATGATATATAAATTGCAATTAACGCGAAATATTATAAGAGAAATATCATTTTGACACCATTTTTGATGTTGGTCTAATTTCTTATTTTAATTAGTTCTCTCTGTCACGTCAATGGTAATAAATGATGTATATAATGTCCAAATACAATGCCAAAATTTAAATGCTCAAATAATACGCTTGTAACTAAACGTTGGTCGGTCCAGTGATGATTGACGTTTAGTTTGATAAGAAGGACCACTATTCGATCCCCCTGCAACTGCGTATGAGAGGGGGCTAAAACTACTTGATGCAAGAACTGACTCCCGAACCAGATTAGAAAAAAAGATGATCACTAATACCATTGTCATTAATTAATATTTTTATTTCCCTAATTTTTGTTTAAGAAAAACTATTATTAACATTTATTATTTATGATATATAAAATATTAAAATAAATATATTGCATTAAATTTAGTTGACTAATAATATTAAATTATTTGACTAATAATATTAATTAATTATAAATATTTATCTAATAATTTTTTCACATAAATTTATTTAATTTAATAATAAAAATTTTTGCATATTTTTTTCCTATAAATTAGTCATCTTCAAATAGTGATGTTCTCATATTCACATTCCTTGATATATGTTTCAATGATACTTTGTTTTCTTGTTAGCTATATGAAGTGTTCTAATGTTTCATCTAGGAAAATTAGAGCGTTCAGATGACTAATAGAGAAAAAATATTTCACAATACCTCATATTAAAGGTGATTCTTAGAACACTTCAAATTGCTATTATAGTTCATTATTTTTTTGTGTTCTTCGTCTTCAATAGAAATACAACCACTATAAAATTAATAGCATGATTATGATGGTTATAATTATGATGCATGCTGATGATTATGTTACAACGATGAAATGTGTCTGTGAAAAGCTTCACGAAAATAGTGAGATGGTTCAAAGGAGACGCTTGAACAAATCACATTGTTACGGTCACGAGAAGAAAATTCACCACCAAAAACTGTAGAGGCTCTACAACTTTGTTGGTCGGATTTCTCCTTGTGACCTTAACAGAAAGATTTGTTCAACCATCTCCTTTACACAATCACATTATATTCATGAAGCTATTCACATCCACATTTCATCATTGCAACATAATCATCAGCATACATCACAAATATCACCACCATAATCATGTTAATGATTAATATTTTTTTTTTGTATCAAAGAGGTCTATTCGAAAACGAATAATCTATTTTTATAATATTTTATTATATAAAGAAAGAAATTTAGTTAAAAGTACACCATCAATTCCAACCAACAACTAAAAACATATGTTTATAATAGTTTATTCTATAAAGAAAATAACGTTAGTTAGGACATGATTCAATTATTATGAAGAACTATTTATTTATTTTATGTAACTAAAAATATGAAATAAGTGATTTAATTCTCAACAAAAACCAAATTTATTCTTGATCGTTTTTTAATTTATTTTTATTTAAATAAGTGATTATCACATATTTTTAGGTTTTGTTTAAGTTTTCTTCATCATGATTTCTTCTTCCGGTGTTGTTTTACTCTCGTAGAGTGGAGTTGTTTGATTTTCCGTCTTTGTACGGTGTTTATTTTGATTTTTTGTCTTTGTGCGGTATTTGTTTTGATTTTCCGTCTTCGTACGGTGTTTTGTTTTGTTGAGATTTTTTCAGATTTGTTTCAATCAAATTTCAAAGCAGATTCAATGACTTTAGCGTCCAAGTCAAGACATATCATATTGAAGTTGTTAGACTGAAACTCTTATATAATGTATTACCTTAGTAGCTTAAGTTTCATGGATAACAATTCAATTTTCGTTGCAATATATTTTTTCCATGCTTGTAGTAATCATTGTAATTATGATTATGATATATTTAAATTTAAAAATTCTATAATTTTATTGTTTCCAGTTATTAATTATATATGTTTCGTTTGTACCAAAAAAAAAATTATGTATGTTCCGTTCGCTGATATTGGTTAAACAACATGACATATATAGATGCTCAGTTAAACCAATTTTAATTTATGATGATTGCAAATTTCTTAGAGCAACATTATCGCTGGATCCTTAGGCACTTTTTAAGTGCTAAGAATCAATTCTTAGAAACTGGCAGCGATGGAGTAAGCTTACTTGGCAAAGCTTAATTCTTATTTCTAAGCAAAAATCCTTATACAAGAATCTTTCATATCTTGATACTTAGATTAAAATAACCATTCTTTCTCTTTCATTCATCACCAAAAACAACAAGAAAATAGAGGGAAAAATTAACATAATTGCATCTAACAAAAAAATCATGATAAATCCATTAACAAAAAAAATAAGAAACTTTGTGAAGATCTGAAACAAACAAATATGATAAATCCATTAACGGAAAATGACTGAAACATTAAACCAAAACTAACAGAGACGACCGTGAAGATATGGTGGTAGAGTTGCGGCGGCGCGGCGGCAATTGTGGTGGCTAAAACATCAAACCGTGTAGTTGACAAAGTGGTAAGAGCGGTGACGCGGCAACAACGGTAAAGTGGTGGGGCGGCTAATTAATCGTTTAGAGAGAAGTATAAACATCATTTCCAAATCTCACATTAAATGGGTAGTTGAACGGATCTATTTACCTTTTCATATGTTAATTATCCTTTTGTATGCCCAAAAGCCCAAAACACAGTCACACTCGGTTACAATTACTTCAATCTTAATTATTTCTAACTTTTTACCTATGATAGACACACATACTAGTATTATCCAATGGTTCAAAAATTTTGACCGTTGTAAAAATCAAAATAAAAATATAATATAGTTAATTTTTTTACTGTATATAAAAATATCAAACATTACAATTTTTAACTCACCAATTCTTACTCCAACAATTTTTTTTTCTTTTACAATGAATCCACATCAATCTTACATGAGTTTTTTTTTCAAAACCAATCAACTCTTAATGTTAAAAATCCATCAAATCCACAAAATCCAATGCATCCACCACAACAAACATTTTATGTTCATAACCAACAACCTTCTAGTGGTGAAAATTCACACAACCCACAATATCCAATGTACCCACCACCTTCACAATTCTACTCTCAAAATGCAAATCAATTTATGTATCCACCACCTAACTCTAATATGTCTCAAGTTGGTAGTTGAAATGTTAGAGTTCCTGAAACACAATTTGAGCCAAATTCCTCTACACAAGTTAGTTTGGAAGATATTACGCTTGAAGAAGGAGAAGAAGAGGAAGAAGAAGATGAAGAATAAGAAGAAGACACTCATTCCAATGGAAAACTGTTCCAGTGGTCTGATGCAGAAGATCTAGTTCTTGTTCAGTCATGGCTTAATGTTTCGAAGGACCCAGTCCAAGGAAACGATCGAAAGTCAAGTACGTTTTGGAATAGGATCACTTCCAATTACAATAAGTATCGGGATGCATCTTATCCTTTGAGGACAGTAGTTAAAGCGAAAGCTCGATTTCAAAAATTGAGTAAAACTTTTCAAGTATTTGTCGGTTGCTACAAATCTGATACCAATCCTCCAAAAAGCGGACACTCAGAAGGCGATATATTAGACGAGGCACTTGCATTGTATGTTTTAATTACCAAGAGGAAATTTAAATCTGTGAAAGTGTGGCGCGTCTTGAAAGAAGAACAAAAGTGGAGGGGGACTGCGATGGCAACGAGCTCAAGAAGACAAAAGAATTCTGTTGATGGAGCTTACACATCGTCATCTAATCCAAGTACACCAATTGATTGTTCAGAATATGAGGACCCACAACCATCGGTCCGCCCACTGGGCCAAAAGGCAGCAAAAAGAAAGGCCAAATCTAAAGAAGCAAATGCGCCTTCTAACAACGATGATTTGGCAGTCGCGAAAGCTATTGCAAAGGATAGAGCCGATGCCATGAAGGTTGCCAATCTGGTCAAGTGCCATGAAATATTAACAAAAGACACATCTCAAATGACAGAGGAACAATTAAAAGGTCACAAGTTCATATGTGAAAAGATTATGAGTGATCTTGCTTGAAAGTGTATATTTAGTTATTATTTATTGTGTATTAAATAATCATGTCATTTTATTTTCCTAGTTTTTATTGTGTATTAGATAATCATGTATTTTATTTTCTAGTTTTTAATTGTGTACGTGATTACCATATATATATATTGATAATTTTTAGAATGAAGTAGAGTTGATGAATTACGCCACTTTTTTAATGTGTAGTATATAAACATTTAATTTTGAAAAAACTAGCCGTTGTAAAATATAGCTGTAAGAAAAACTAGTTGTTGTAAAAACTAGCCGTTAGAAAAATTAGCCATTGTAAAATATAGCCGTTAGGAAAACTAGTTGTTGTAAAAACTAGCCGTTAGAAAAAGTAGAACCTTATTTATACATCTATTGTCTTCCATCGATTTGCAATATCCTTTCATTCTCACATCTTACATTCAATTTAAATTACACCAAATTTCTCTCTTTGCCTCACAATTCCATCACTCAAATAATGGATCCAAACAATTCGTCTGACTTTGATGCTACTTACAACGATATATATAATTTAATGTTGAATGATACCACCGCAGATGATTACATGAGGTTAGTACTACAAAGGCGACAAGAATATGCCAACACTGTTAGACCCATGCAAAGAAGAACCGTGGTAGAGTGCGGTCGTGAAGAATGACATACACAATTAGTCAACGACTACTTCTCGGAAAACCCCGTGTACACAGATACACAATTCCGAAGAAAGTTTCGGATGAGAAAACATTTGCTCCTTAGAATTGTAGAAGCTCTTGGCAATCATGATGGATATTTTTGAATGACCGCTGATGTAGTTGGTAGAACAAGTCTTTCACCATTACAAAAGTGCACTGCCGCTATTCAGATGTTGGCATATGGAGCACCTACTGATTTTCTTGATGAGTACATTCGAATCGGTGAAACTACTACAAATTTGTGTTTAGAGAGATTTGTAAAGGGGGTGACCGAGATATTTGGTCCTGAGTACATGAGAAGGTCAAACAACGAAGACACTGGGCGCCTATTACAAATGAGGGAGTCTCGTGGATTTCCAGGCATGTTGGGTTCCATTGATTGTATGCATTGAAAATGGAAAAATTGTCCAGTTGCGGGGAAAGGTCAATATAGTCGAGGTGATCATGGAAAACCTACTGTCATACATGAAGTTGTGGCATCACAAGACTTGTGGATTTGGCATGCATTTTTTGGCATTGCAGGTTCTAACAATGACATTAACGTTTTAAACCAATCTGATGTATTTGCTAATGTTTTGAACGAAGAAGCTCTCCCACAGTGCAATACAATGTAAACAAAACATCTTATGATATGGGGTATTATCTAGCAGATGGTATCTACCCGACATGGGCTACATTTGTCAAAACTATCCCAATGCCGCAAGGACCGAAAAGACAATTATTTGCAAAAAAACAAGGAGCTAGAAAGGATGTCGAACGAGCATTTGGAGTACTCCAATCTCGATTTGCGATTGTTCGCGGCCCTTCACGCAATTGGCACATGGATACCATGAAGAATATTATGTATGCATGCATCATAATGCATAACTTAATTTTTGAAGATGAGCGCAATGGATACAGTGGTAATTTTGATTACAAACAGGTAGATAACAACTCAACTGCTCAAGTATTCAATGGTCCTCTCTCCAATTTTACAACGTTGTTTGAAAGAATAGCACATATACGCCAAACACAAATCCATCATCAACTTCAACACAACTTAATGGAGCATATTTGGCAGCGATTTGGAGATGAGGACGTTGAAAATTAATTTCGTGTGTTTCATTTATGTTTATTTCATTTAATATGTATTTTTTATTTATTTTCATTGACATGTATTTTCTTTCGTCTTTAAATATATTGTATTTTTTTTTCATTTACTTGGTTCAATATTAATTATAGCATATTCATTTAAATATAAATTATATCATAAAGGAATTAATATTTAAATTTGAATCAAATTAATTGGGAACAAATAATATAAATATATGTAGTATTGTGGGACCTACTGAATAGTGTTAAGTAACCCAAAATAAGAATATGTAGATAAAACAAAGTTTGTCTAAATTGCTTAAGAGTTGCTTAATCCTATGTGGCACATTAGGGCCCACGTAAATAATGTTAAGCAGTGTTTAAAACCGGACTGGCCAGTCGAACCGGTTGAATCGGAGGTCAACCGGTTCGGTCTGGCTATTGGATCGGACATGCATTTAAATCGGAGAAAACTGGCACGAACCGGTCCAAACCGGTGAACCGGACCGTTTTATCAAACCGGCTGTTTATTTTAAATTCAATTTTTTTTGTAGGCTCTAGTTTAATTTTTTTTGTACGCTCAGCTTAATATTTTTTTAATTGAAGCACGCGTTTTTTTTAATCTTACTACTAATAAATTTTTAGAACAAACAATTTAAATGCTTAAAAATATAGAAAATGTCATCATTTTTTTTTTTTGATAAGCAGAAAATGTCATCATTTAGTTTTGATCCTTTGACCTCTCAATAAAAATAGGGCACTAAACCACTGTGATAAGTTATTATTTTTTTTGACACAATGATAAGTTATTATTTTGTGAATATATCTCTATTATTATTATTATTATTATTATTATTATATACATAACGATAGTTCCACGGAGCTCTCTCGTGCATTCTCAAGAAAATTTGCTTATGTGTCATTCAATTAGAGCTTCTCTAAGATTTTTTTTGGGTAAAATATGTTTTTGATCCCTATAAATATACCAAATTTTGTTTTTAGTCCCTCTAAAAATTTTCTTCGACTTTTAGTCCCTATAAATTTTCTATTTTCACTTTTGGTCCTTTCTTCAAAGTAAACTCATATGTATGATTCATATTTTTGAATAAAATTTTGTAGAAAAGTTTATAAAATTATATTAATCTCTCTAAAAAATAATTAGAAATTTTTAACAAAATATGAATTTAATATGATTTTTGATATTTTTTGTGGTTAAAAATTCATAATTAATTTATGTTTTGTTAAAAAATTCCAATTCTTTTATAGTGAGATTTTCATAATATTGTATAGATGTCTGCATAATTTTATTAAAAAAATACAAAGTTACACATGAGTTGAATTAAAAATAGGGATTAAAAGTGGTGATTGAAAATTTTATAGGGACTAAAAATTGAAGAAATTTTTTTGAGGGACTAAAAACAAAATTTGATATAATTATAGGGACCAAAAACATATTTAACCCATTTTTTTTATTTTTATTTTTTAGATTTTTTTTTGGGTTAAATATATTTTTGTTCCCTATAAATATATCAAATTTTGGATTTAGTCCTTTTATTTTTAATTAAGATGTGCACAAATGTGAAAAATATTATGATAATCTCTCCCTAAAAAAATTGGAATTTTTTAACAAAATATAAATTAAATATGAATTTTAAACCACAAAAAGTTTAAAAATTAATAATTAATTCCTATTTTTTAAAAAAATTCTAATTTTTTTTTTGGAGAGATCATTATAATTTTATAAACTTTTCTACAAACTTTTTATTCAAAAATATGAATTCTACTTATGAGTTTATTTAAAATGAGGGACCAAATGTGAAGATGAAAAAATTTATAAGGACAAAAATTCGAAGAAAATTTTAGAGGGACTAAAACCAAAATTTGGAATATTTATAGGGATCAAAAACATATTTAACCTTAAAAAGATAAATTGTGAGAATAATTATAGGGACCAAAAATATATCATAATGTGGGAGTTTTGTGATATATGTTTTTTTGGTAGATCGGAAAGATAAATTGCTCCCGCTAGGAATTGATCCCTGGATCTCTCCAACTCATACGTTCCTCAACTTATACCACCTGAGTTATGTAACGGGGACAAAGTTTTGTAATATTAAGAATTATATTTTCTTTGTTTTTTTTTTGTTTTTAAATTTTACACGTGGATTACTATGAAACAAGTTCAAACAAAGTGGGACAACGATGGAAAAAGATATTTTAATTTACACTGTATTTTAAAAAAAATGTAGTTTGATGGGATTTAGATGAATAAATATACAATAAACATAGGAACATCACTATATGTGAAGGTTTTTTTTTGACGTAAAAATACCGAAGCTTTTGATATGCAAAGTTGTCTATTTTTTTTGTTTATTTTAAAATTTGAAAATATATCTTAATATACATTGTATTTAAAAAATGTAGTTTGATGAGATTAAACTGAATGAATCTACAATAAACTTATGAAAAAATGTGTTAGTTTTGTTATATGCAAGACTGTCTATTTATATGTATTAAAGATAAATTATGAGAATAATTATAGGGACCAAAAACATATCACAATGTGGGAGTTTTGTGATATATGTTTTTTGATACATTATTAAATATATGTATAATTATTTAAACAATTTAACTATATTTTCTAAATATTCATACAATATATCAAACCACAATATATTCACATTACTTTTACAAACAAATATTGTATATATTTGATTATAATAATATTTAATGTGCACTTTCAAAAAAAATATTTAATATGCAAAAACAATGGAAAAGAAGTGATGTCCAGCAAAGCCACATTGCCAATTTTGGAAACACAATTTATCTCAAAATTTCATGGATACTATGTCATAATAGCATTGATTTATCATTTATGTGAGGTATCCACAAAAAATTGTGCTCATGCCGTTCATTTCTCGTGTGGCCCGCACCCAACTATCCATTATATTATGAATTTAATTTATTAATTTATACATACTGTTGGTATAAAACTATTTTACACATGTATCAGATAATATATTAATACATAATATATTGTGTGCAAAAACATATTATTTATAAGCAACTATTTTCTACCATTGTCCCCTTATTTCGATTCAAGAAGTTGTTCTTTGGATCTGGTGGGCTGAACACTTTTGATTCGAGTTCAGAAGTTAGTGTCTTTTGGCAACTCTTTGGGTCGGGTTGAGGGATCTCTGGTGGTATGAAAGCAGAAGAGTAGCTTCTAAGAATGAGATTAGAAGTATATCTCTTTTAGGTAGTGTAGGTTTTGATTTTTTATGGCGTTCTGCTTATATACGGGGCGCCATTGTTTTATAACTTCTATTTTTCCGTTCTATGTTCGTCTTGTGCATAGATATGGTCTCATTAATATAATATTTGCCGTTAAAAAAAAACCCTTAAATAGATTCCAGTTATCTCGAGTGGATTTATCTCTACAGTTGCGTGCGGAAAATACCTTTGGTTTATCAAAAAAATATCTCAAATTCACTATTTAATATTAAAATAAATTTAAAATAATAAATTAAAATAAATTAATAAATAATATTAAAATGAAAATAATTCCGTGCACGGCACGGGTTAACATACTAGTTTACTTTGTATTCAATATATAGTGCATATTCTTGTACTACTAATATTTTTTTATAGCAAATAAAGCTTTCTTACAAGTTTTTTTTTTTGACAAATTTTCTCAAAAGTTTTGATTTATTTAAAAATTAAATTAAATTATTTATTTTTTATGGACTTTTGAGTAAGATTTAAATTATTGCTTGACTAAGGTTATTTAATTGTTCAACTCTTATCTTTTACTTATAATAATTAATGCTTTTGTCGTTAAAAAAAATTAATGATTCTAATTTATTATATTTGTAATTAAAATACATATGTTATAATTTTTTAAATAAAAATAAATAGGTGCTATTCTATTATAAAAAAAATATGTTTCTATATTCTCTGTTTTTTAGAGACCGCGTCATCCGGTTTGAGCAGTTTAATTACTCTATAATTTTATTATAGATATCGGTTCATTCCACCGGTCTGATCCGGTTTAATCCGTTTTAGTCATGCAGTTCGACCAATCACTCGGAGGTTCGACCAGTGACCCATATCCTCACCGGTTCGATGGCCGGTCCGGTTTTTTAAACAATGGTGTTAAGAACCCCAATTTAAGCATTTAAGGATAAAGATGCTCTCTGTTTGGTACGCCGGATAGATAAAGACAAGATATGATAAGAAGCTGAATAATAATACGATATGCTAGTGACAAGACTAGCACATATCATGTCATGTGTTTGGTGCACACATGGTAAGAAAAATAAAAAAGAGTAATTGGATAACCCAGCCGAAAATAAGGATTAAAATAACAAAGAGTAATTGAATAGAGTTAATGGTAAGTTAAATTTATCCTTTTCTATTGGTGCACCAAACAACGAATTAAAACAAAATTGGAAAATTTTAACATATCTTGTTTCCCTAACCTGCGCACCAAACAGGCCCTTAATGCTTTCTTATATTTTTCATTTAATTGGATAATTGTAAGCTTCATTTTATTTTATAAGATAAATGAGATATATTTCTACTTTTTTAAACTTCCACAATTATAACTTATAAATAGTAAGTATTTAGTCAAAAAAAAAAATAGTAAGTAATTATTCAACAAGAATAAAATACCAACTTTCAAATATTAACTTTTTTTTTGGTAAAAAAAAATATTAACTTTTTTTGGTCAAGTTAAATATTAGGGGAAGGTATTGGATTGAGATTTCAATGGATTTTAAAAGACTTTTTTATGATAAAGAAGTCTTGTGGTATTCAATCAAGACTTTTATAAAATACTACTATAAGCAAATCCTGTGATATTCAATTAAGACTTTTATAAAATGTAAGCAAAATCTTTTAAAAAAAGTCTCTCAAAATCTCACAGAATCAATGTAATCCCCACAAAGTCTTTTAAAATCTTCAAGACTTTTTTTTATCAAAATAATCCCTCAAAATCCCAATCCAATACCTCCCCCTTAAATATTAACTTTTATTGTGAAGAATATTTTTTTTGATGATTTTTTTATGAAGAATACTAAGGTCCTGTTTGGTTTGGGGTTTTTGGAGGGGAGGGGAGGGAATATTTTAAATTTTTGTGTTTGGTTCAACTTTTTAATGAGGGGAGGGGAGGGGAGCGAATAATTAATTTACTTTTTTATCCTTAATCGTATAAACTCAAAATAAGAAATAAATTATAATGGATATGTTACGCAAAAAAAAAATCTAAAGGATATATAACAAAAAACAATCTAATGAGTAGAAAACCTAACTTTTTTTGTTGTCAAAAAAATAAAGCCTAAATTTTTAATATTCCAACAAGGATAAGTTAGGATTTTAATAAAAAAGTGTGGATAATTTTGTCAACATAATAAATTATATTTTCTCTCACTTCACCTCCTTAAAAATTTCTCCCCTCACCTCCCCTCCCTCTCGGTTGAACCAAACATGGCCTAAATATAAATATGATTATATATTACTTTTCTTATTTTGGTATTACCATAATTATTATACTTCTTATAAAACAATTTTACCAAAAATAATTTTGTCAAAAAAAACAATTTTACCAAAAATGAAATTTGTATAAATATTAGGTAATAAAATATTCATGCGATGTACTGTACAATTTTTTTTCTTCAGTTATCTATCACCATCAGTTTAATCTAGTTTGACGGTCAGTTTTAGTATCAAGTGGTTTAAATTTCCTCCGAATCACAATTGTATAGATCGAATTGTGATTCTTTTTATCAAATTTAGCGTCACTCACCGGTATCAAACAACTATTGATATGCAATGTTACTATAATTTTTTATTGACTAAAGTACCATATTTATTATACTCCCTCCGTCCCAAAACTATTGTCCTTTTAGCATTTTAGTTTTGTCCCAAAACTATTGTCCTTTTCGCAAACCAATGTAAAGTTAATGTTAGTTTATCAATTGTACCCTTACAAAAATTAAAGTATTAATTAAATATATTTTCTCTTTCTTAATAAAGTAAGGGTAAAATAGACTTAACTTATCAATCTTTATTGTTTCTTAATCCACGTGCATAACTTTAAAAGGACAATAGTTTTGGGACGGAGGGAGTACTTTCTAAAAATATTTTTACCAAAAATAAAATTTCTATAAAATATCACGCGATATACAATGCACACCCACTCACTCACACACGCGTGAACTGAGTTATAAAAAAATACCCTCCAAAACATCACGTAATTACACTTTAACCATTCTTCGAAACAAAAATACAAAATACCCACTTTACTTCTTTCTCTCCCACTTCGTGTGTTTCTCAGAAAAGAGAAGAATATGCAAAGAAAAAAAACAAACTTCTAGAGAGAGAAACAGAAAAAACTAGAGAGAGATTCAAACCAAAGATTTCAATTCTTGCATCAAAATCTCAAGCTAGATAGATACAGAAAAAAACTTAATAGAATTAGTTTCAGTTTTGTTGTTAATTTTTCACTATTTTGTTTGGTGTTTGAATTAGGGTTTTGTTGAATTGAATTTTTAGGGTTTTGTTTTAGAATTTGAAGTTTTAAGCTTTTGTGATATGAGTGAAATTAGTGTTTTCTAGGGTTTGGTGGTTTCAATGGGGAGTATGAGTGAGCATGATAGAAAACGGCGTTTTAGCTCTTTATCACCTACACCTGCAACTGCTAAGAAGTTACCCTTCCTACCAGTTTCTGAAGATAAAAAGGTATAAATTTTTTTAGGTTTTTAGTTTATGATGCTTGAGTTTTTTGTTGTTAATTGTTTGATTATGTGTATGATTAAGTTGAAAATTTTTTGTATGTGAAAATTTGTGATGAGAGTTAGTTAATTATGTTTGATTTTGTTATTTTGGTGTTTTACTGGTGATTTTTGTTGGTTTGACTTGATAGCTTTTGCTTGAATTTTGTTGTTTAATGAAGTCAAAGTTTTTTCAATCAATTTTAGTGTGAAAATTGGTTAACAATTATGAAGCTCGGACACGACACAAACACTGACACGGCTAAAGTTTCAAAAAATGATATAATTCAATGTAACCATAAGTGTCGGTGTTGTGTTGGTGTCGGACACGACACGGGGACACACCTAATGCAAGGCGTGCAAGGCGTGTCCGTGCTTCATATGATAGTTATATGTTTTTATTTGTTCTTGATCTCTAATATGATATAGACCAATGGTTTCTAGTAATCTATGTTGTTGATCTGCCTAGTAAGGTCAGACTTGTTTGTTGTTTATCAAGATATAAGTTAACTGAAAAACCCCTTGTCATCTTCCTAGTTGAACTATCTTGTTTGTGTAAATTTGTGTAATGGGTGTTTTATTAGTTTGTTAATGCAAGTACATTAAGAGTTGTATGTCCATACATTGCTTTTAAAACTTTTTATATGCTTGACTATTCCTGGATGATGCTATAATATAACTGCAGTTGAACGTTTTCTACCGTTCAACTCTAATTGGATCAGTCACAACATACATTTTCTGGCATTAGGTTGCTTAGACTGCAGTAGATAATTTTTAGTATGGCCTCTTCTTTTGCTACCACCAATTGCTTTTCTGACTTAGCCGTTGACTTCAAGTGATGAATCGGATTATTGATCTGTTACTCATGATTTCAGAGACAGTATTTTTACTAGTCTAAAGACTGCATATTAAATTTACCATCCTTAAATCATTCATTTCTTTGATTAGCAATGAACACTGCTGAATAACTAGAAAAACAGTAAGAGTGAAAGTTTGTTTATACAGGATAATACATATTTAGTTTCATTCTTCAAGAAGTTAATGCATATCTATATATTTAATAATCCAAATCTTGTAAAAGATTTTTACCATGTGTTGTTTCGTGGGACTTCATTCAAATGGTAATGAAGGGCAATATATGTTATGTATTTAATGCATCATATGTATTTCATGTACGGTTCTACCGCATAAACTGAACTGTGCTAATAAGAAGTGTCACTGTTTGAACTTATGCATTCTCTCATGTTGTAGCTTGATATTGCTGTACTTCAGTATCAAAACCAAAAACTTACTCAGAAATTAGAGACTCAGAAGTTAGAATATGCAGCTCTTGAGAATAAAGTTTCTCAACTGAAGGAGAGGCAACAGTCATATGATTCTACTTTAGCAGTGGTCAAGAAATCTTGGGAGAAGGTAATTGTTCAATTTCATTCTCGCGTCCTTCTGTAATAATATTATATATGATTACCTTGGTTTTTACTTTTCTTATTGATTTATATCACCATGGTATACTGATTATTGTCCATCTTCTGAGCATAGCTGGTTAATGGTTTAGAGTCGTATTCTGAACGAACAAGGGAGACTAGCCGCAAAGCAGATTCCAGATTTCCATCAAGCACAGATGGTGAGGATTATTTGCTAATGGCCTTTAATTTCTTTAATTTCTTTAATTTCTTGTTGCAACAATGTGATTTAAGTATTTGTTAATTGCATGTATTGACGCAGTGTGTTTTTTTCTATTTCATTAACATTTGAGACATGATTTTTGTCTTTGGCAGAAATTAGTGAAAATTTAATTTAGGTTATCTGATTTTATAATTTGAGCGACATTGTTTTTGAAGTTGTCTGATTATATAGTTTGAGTGACATTGTGTGCTAGCAAGTTCATTTTTAATAGTTTTTTACAGAACTTTCAGTGTTGGGTGTAGATTATCAATGTAAACACTAGTTGTACTTTACCTCAGGGTCTTAATTGTGGTCCTTCATAAAGTGTCACTTACAAGTTTCATTTTATGTGCCCTACAATATGAATTTATGTCGGCATAATCATACAAATGATACAAACTACAATTATGGGATCTTTATTTATTCAACTAGACAAACGAGTTAATCTATTTGGAGCTGGCTAAAACAATCTTTTCCAAGGAGACTAACGAGTTAATCTAATGGCACCACTTATATACTGTGAAAAAGCTAATTGTAGCTCTCAATTTCCCTTTCTTCTTGTAGAGATCTTGTTGGAACCTTAAATAGGTCAATATCTTGGCTTTTTAAAAGTTTAGAATTAGAAGGCCATGCTGTTTAATTTTCATTAGGTAATTTTTTGTTGTCCTTATTAGAGTTTCAACTATTTGGTACTTCAAGTTTATGATATTTAGGTCTTATTATTAGCTGATTTAGGTCACTATTTAATGAATAATGATTAAATGTTGGTTCATTGATTTTAGTGCATCATGCTTTGTTTGGTATTACTATTACTATTAAAAGGAGTGCAATTACTTGAGCTTTAATTATAATTTTTCTCATTTAAATTTCGACGAGCTTACATTCAGATGTAATCTGATGTTTTTTTTTGGTCAAGTATGTTGTAATGATTATAATATTGAAATTTAACTTATTCTCCAAGTTTGCTCATTATTTTTGTTAGAACCCAACTCTTGGCCTGGGCTTCATTTTTCTATGACTACTGATTTGTTTCTTTCGACATAAGGTCTGACAAGTTTCTTTTTGCATTTGCTAGCTTCCTTGATAAACCTTTCTTAGATTTACCTTGTAACACATTCCAAGAAATCATTTTTTGTAGGTACTATTTACATCATGCCTTTGGGCTTGGGTTTTCAATTTGGTCTTTCATAGTCACCGGTGCTTGTAATCTATTCTCCTGCTAACCACCGAGACATGTTGCCTGATTTACTGGCTTTATGCATTGAATCCAACCTTAGGTTGTTGATACTTAAGGGTCTGTTTGGTTAGGGGTATGGAGGGGAGGGAAGGGAATGGGAGGGAATATTTTAAATTATATGTGCTGGGTTCAATTTTTAGTAGGGGAGGGGAGCGAAATCCCTCCTAAACCCATTTTTTGCTTCCCTCCAAATTGGTGGGGGATTTTCAGGGGAGGGAAGGGAAGATATTTTATTATAATTGTAATTACATTGACTTACTTGTTCTCTTCTTTTTTTAAAATGCCAAAATCACCCTTTTAAAAATTTAAGGTCAGATCACTGAGTTCTTGTTTCTTGCCTACTGTTTTTAATGTTATTAACTAGCTATATATATTTTTTTGTTTTCAAATTTTTTTATTACGTCTACAATTCTTTTTAGTATACCTGTTTTATAGTGTTTGTGTATATATATATATATAAAAACATTTATTAACATAATTTTTTTGTTACGTATTCTTTTTCTTTTTTATGCGATCTTTCGTTACATATTCCTTGCTGTATTTTTTTTATTAATTTTTTTTAATATACTTGATTTTTGTTTGTTTGTTTGTTGAGGAATGATATTTTAGACTATAAGGGGATTAATCTTAGGAGTCATACTATTAAGCTATTGATGATATGAAGCTCCGACACCCCTAAAGTAGGGTGTGTCGCCGTGTCGGACACGTGTTTGACACCGACACTCGTACGACACCCGGACGACACTTATCCGGCACGTTTTAGATAATTTTCCTAAATTGAAAGTACTCAAACCGTTTTGATAGATTCTTTCTATGGTTGATTGAAAGTACTAAGTTTAAATAAACATAAATTATGCTTCTCATTAGACTATTTATAAATTGTACTCACAAATTGCTTTATTTTATTTATATATAAAGTATATATAGCCGTGTCCGTGTCCTAAGTTTTTTTACATTGTCCCGTGTCCAGTGTCCGTGTCCGTGTCCCGTATCCGTGTCCGTGTCCGGGCTTCATATTGATGACAATTGGGAGGAGATTAAATAAAAAGCCCATAATAAAGAAAATTAATTTGGTGCCATGCTAGAAGGGTTGGCAATGGATGTTATATTCTTTCTATCAGGACTTGTGGAGAGATAAGAACAACAAAGATTTAAACATGATTTCTATTGATTTGTAAAAGTTGCATGTTAGGTTGCTCAGAGAGGTATTGTGGAAGCTCTGGAAAAAAGAAGAGTCAATGTAATTTCCTATATTCAAGAAAATAAAGATATGTAAATAGGAAGATTTTACTTATTACTTATGATGGGTGAGCGAACACTAAACATGGCAAGATTAGGAATGACGCGATTAGTGATGGTTGGGACAACACCTGTAAAAAATAATAGTCTTGGCTTAGGTGATTTGGTATGTGTCGAAGTCTTGTGGAGGTACTCACAAGTGGTTTGAAGTAGAGGAAGACTTAAGAAAAATATAGGTCAGTTATTAAGAAGGATTTTAATTTGTTGTCACCAACATGGTTTATGATAGAACAGTTGACATTTTATATTTAAGTAATTGACCCAACTAGTGGGAAAAGGCTTTGATGGCTGTAATGAGATTTTAGAGCAGCAATGCTACATACATGCATGACTGCATGTATTATGTCATACATGTAAAGTACTAGTATAACAGGCATTCATTCATTTGTTCAATGTTAATATATTTATCATTTATGCCTTCTGATAGTTGCTTACTGGCTATGAAACCAAGTAGTGTGCAAGAAGTGAATTATTTGGTACATAATTGTTTATCCTTGAGATATTTGCTTATAAAAAAAAAAAACTTAAACTATTTCAAATATAACTAGCATGGTTTTCACCCTTATTTACTTTATTGTTTTAAAATATATAATAGGAAACATTATTCACTTGTATATTGATGTGATTACTAGGATACGAAATGGTTAGTAGTCTAAGAATTTTGGATTGGGCCTAACTCAATCTTACAAAACCGGCTTGTAAGGTGAGGATTGTCCTCACTTATAAGTTATAAACATATATTCAAGCCATCTCTCATCCAATGTGGGACTCTTAACAAATAGGTTTAGCTAATCATGCACTTTTTTTTGACGTACTAATTTTTGGTAAACCTTTATATTTACTAGTAATGTTAGTAATCAAGGGGTTCACACAAGTTGCTGTATTCCATCCTGTGATGAGCTTTAAGTGAAAACAGTTGATTAGTTCCTGAAAAGGTTCTACCTCTGTTATCAATAGCATGCTTTAGCATCACATGAAGCAGCATTGCAGAGCAGCGGTTGTTTGTAATGCAAAATCAGTCGGGGCTGTGACAGCAGACTATCTTTCACACATTTTTTGCAACAGCGAGCCCTTCAAAAACCCATAAAATCATTAACTTTAGCTATCAACAGTACAGATGGATTGGAAGTTATTTAGAGATGTTTCGTGAATGGTTAAAAAACCTTGTGCATTCTGAAGTTTCAAACACAACAGGCTTGTGTGAAGTCGCCTCGCAGGCTCCTCCTGCATGGCTAAGCCCTCCTCTATGATGACTTCCTAGCAGGATCTGCATTTTTCATGCTGGTTGGGAATTGATGATTATGAGCTCTACCCTGTTACTGCTTGTCAACTGTTTTTGGAATAGAAGGAAAAAATGCAAGAAGTCAAATGTAGATAAAGTTTATTTATGGATAAAATTTTGGATAGAAATATGGTATATGATAGAACAGTATAGTGTCATTTGATCCATGTAACCGACCCCACTTAGCGGGATAAGGCTCGGTTGTTGTTAAGTTTTCCCTCTTCAGTCCTCCAATACGCCTCTCGAAGTTTGAATTACTTTCAATGTTATGTGCTTTGTTGCCTATCTTTATGGCCGTTACATTTCTCTGTTTAAAATTACTAGAAAGTTTGATATTACATTGAGACAGCATTGATTGCTCATATGTTCGGGAAGTATATCAGCTAACGACGATTCTTTGATCTGTTTGCCAGATGGTACTTCGTCTACTGTTAAAGATGTTTTTCTTAGCCGACTTTTGCAAACTGGTGCAACTGAAAGTTCCTCCTCTCATCACTTCGCAAAAGAGATGGAACAACATAGAGAAATTACTGCTGAAAAATCTAAAAGCATTTTGAATAATATATTGACATCTAGTAATAACTTTCAGTGTCTGAAAGATTCATTTCATACTGCACTTCTGAAAAAGCTTCGAGGAGATGGTAAGCTATAAGTTCTTATTTATTGTATATGATTATCAAATGTTAGCCTTGTTCATTCAGAGCAGTCTCTTAGCTTACTTGGTTACACTGCTTGTTTATAGTTTCATGTGGGCAGATGTTATCCAATGATTTGGAGGTAGAAAGTAAAAACTTGAGATTGGCCTTGAGTGAACTTCACTTAAAGCACAAATCTTTAGCAAGTGATTTCCGAATTCAGAGGGATCTGGATTCCAAAAATAAAGCTGAGCTTAAACGATTACAAGGTAAATTCTGTCTACTATGATCTTAGCAATTAATCTTAATCTCATATAATCATATTGTAAGATATACCATTAAATCTGTAAGTGACTTGCTTCATGTATAAAATAGAAGTATGTTGAAAAGTATATAGAAATTTCAATGGCCGTAGAGCACACACACACACCAACGTTCCTTTTCCTGTTTCTACAGAGAACTTGGCCCAATATAAGATCTAGGATTGACTCCAACATTATCTTACTACCTGGTTTTGTAAGGAGGAGTTAGGCTCATTATAAAATATGGTATCAGAGCCTATCGAATTGGGCCTCCCACCATTTCTATCTACGCAACAAGCGCAATTGTGTTAGGTGTGAGGGGAGGATGTATTGGGAAAAAAGTCAAGTGCCACATAGGATAAAGGTAAGGCCTGAAATGAATTTATAAAGAGTGACCCCCCGCTCATCTGACAAGCCGGTTTTGTAAGGTTGAGTTAGGTCTAATATAAAAACCTAATAGGGCTTAACTTAACCCAACAAAATTGGCTTGCAGGTGAGGACTGTCTAATCCTTATAAGTACTACATAGTTCAGTAGCTAGTTGATCTGTGACTCTTGACACTCCCTCTGGTGGTGAGAGGATGTCTTAACTCTTAACTACAAGTTTAAGTTCTGTATTTTTAGCAAGACGGGCAATTTGAATTTCGATTGTTCATTTTAAATGTCTAGTTAGGCTGTGATGGGTTTGGGTTGGATAATCTGTGGCACATTAGAAATTTGTTGTGATCTTGCAAATCTTTATTATTCCGTTCTCTCCTTTCTATAAGAAACAAAAAAACCAAATCATCAAGACCAAGGAAGAGCATTTAAATGCATTGATGTTAATTTTTTTCCAAAAATACCCACACTACACATTACATGGATACACTTATCTGGGGAACTGGTGGATTTTTAGTTAAATAAGGGTATGAAAGGAATTCCAACAATTAATACTCTTGAAAAGTTGGTCTGCATTTCTTATAAAAAGGATCAAAGATAGTATTTAGTTCAGATAAAATTGAGAGAAACTGGAAACACATTGAAGAAACTGGAAAATGAAGAGATAACTATTGCAGCAGACTGGAGAGACTAGAGAAGGTTGTGAACTACTTGTAAAGCTAGCCATCTAGATGAATTAACTGTAGTTGGTTTCAGATACATTAACAGACCAATGAAAGCAAAATACAATACATTAGTGAGTAGATGGAGTTTTAATAAACCGAGTAAGTACCAAAGTATACCTGTGGTGAGTAAGAACCTTGTAGAGAATCCAGAAGGTAGATTACACACACTGGGCTTGGACTTGGACAATATGTGTTTTATGCTATTTTTCACAATTTGAGATTCAAACAACGATTTTGAAAACCATGAACAGATGTATAAATAGTAGGTGGTCTTAGATCTATTAAAATTCCATATCATATAAACTGAGATCAAATAGCAGGATAGCTGCAGTGTTGTGACTACACTGCTATAGTCAGTTGAATTGAATGATTCTGTCTATTCAAGCAATGTAAAGTTCTTCAGCACTAAGGGAGCTTGTAACACATATGATTGGATATGCTGTGTGGGCATGCTGACTTGAAATTGTATCTTCCCCATGTCCATTTGATGTGCCTAAAAACATGAACGTAGACTCATTAAATGGGTTTACAGTTACACCGCTTAACTAAAATAAAACCAAAAATATTACAATTCAGTTTGTTCTCTTATCCTTTCAAAGCTCTTGAACGCTTGCTTTCACTTTATTTTGTCACAATCGATATAATCTATATAACTTAGTTGGTTTGGGCATGTACTTATCTCATTGTTCTCTCACGAAATGGCCGAGGAAAAGTGTGAAACATAAATCTACTCCTTACGGTAATCTAAATTATGCTTTGAAGGTTTACATTATACAATTTATTTTCCTTGCTCTTGTTGATTTACTTAGGGGAACTGGAAAGCACGGTTGAAGAGTTAGAAGAAATCAATCACAACCTTGCAACTCTTAAGGTAGAGAAAGATGCAGCAAAAGGGGCAGTTCTCCCAGTATTAACTGTTGGGAATACGCATATTCCTAATGATAAGATCAAAGACAAACAAAAGGATTTGCAAGATATGGAATCTACTTTGAAGGAGCTATTGGTATCATTCTGGATTTTATTTATTTATTTATTTATTTATTTGGTTTTATAAATTTTTGGATATTTTATCTTAATTATTGAATTTCTTAGGACCGATGTTCAGCACGATTAGTGGAACTGAAAAGTCTTCACGAGGAAAGAATAAGGTTATTACAGCAATTGTGCGATCTACAGGTTTGTTTTCATTGTTTCATTCTCTACTTTGGAATTTTTATCCATATAGTTTTTAATCACAAATAGTGGCGCAGGGTGGCCAACTCTGCATCTGGGATCTGTCATGTAATATTTTTAATATTTATTAAATTAATTATATTAATACTATATATAAACTATAAATTAATTAAAAGTAAAAGAAGCAATTGATATTGTTTATTAAATAATTTAGGCTATAAATAATTAATACTATATGTCTAAATTGTGTTTAATATTTTTGTTATTATTTTGTTATGTATACAACCACTTACATTGAAAATAAAATCAAGCAAACAGGATTCTGATTATAGTCACAGAATTCTCTACCCTAACAAGGCAACCCTGAATTGGCTCCTGGTACTGATTCATGGTACTTTTACGATTTGGTTCATCGAAATTCGTGTAGATTTCACAGAAGACCATGTACCAGAAAGATGGAAGGGAAAACTGTAACAAATCTGAGTTTTTTACGTTTTCTAGCTTTGGATTCCTGCTTCATTGTTCCATATGAAGAAAGAAATCGGAAGGGGCAAATTCATACTGGGTTTCCACCCATTCTCTGATTAATTGCATGTTGGAACAAATGGGCTTGATAATGAAAAACAGTTGAGAAGAACCGAATGAGAGATGAGTGAAGAAGATGAAGTGTTTGTTTTTGACAGATAAGATCAAGGGTTAATTAAGAAAAAGACATTTTTTTGTAAGACTCAATTTTAATTAACAGACTATCCATTTTTCATGGTGACTTTAGTATTCTCGTAAAAAGAATGATTCTAGGCCCAAACCACATATATCACGTACTAGAGGCCCATTGTTCACTATAGACAAACAAATAAAAATAAAACAACAATGGAAACCCTAGCTATTAAGAGATACATAGCGTGAGTACTGAGTTGAAGACAAGCCGCAAGTGCTGGACATGCCAGAAAATGGAAAAGCTGATTGGAAAACGTGGATGGAGTGATTCTGCAGTGGAAGGAAGGCTGTCAAAAAAAGTGAGGAAGTTCAATTTCCTTTGAGTTTTTCTTGCCCCTTTCCTAGTACTTTCCGTACCGTGCCCCACGTTGTGATTTGGGGCACACTTGCGGCTTCTATAACTATAACTGTACTATGAATCTGCGGCGCTACTGCTGCAGTACAGTGTCCACCCTGCCCGCCTCTACAGAGCCTCTATTTGGCACTATTGACAACCTAGGTTTTACTATTGCTTATGATGGTGACATTATGCACACATGTTTGTATATTTTCCTTTTCTATCATTGCTTAGTTTATGACTTGAAATGATTACATCAGAACACATTGAAGAATTTGAAGTGTATTACCTCTTCCCATGCATTCCAATTGGTTAGAGATCAGATAGAAAAGTCAAAATCTGAAGTGCAGGAGTATCAGGCCTTATATGAGAAACTACAGGTTGTTACTGGTCGGTAGTTTCATTTGTGCCTTGTGATTGTTATCCCATTCGCTAGTATATATCTCTGATGATGACATTCCCGCTCCCAATTATGCTATATGCTTGTAGGCTGAAAAGGATAATCTTGCATGGAGGGAAAGGGAGTGGTACATTAAAAATGATTTAGCTGATCTTTTTCAAAGATCTATGGCAGTTTCTGATCTTAGAGTGGCTGATATACGCACTGAGATACAGAAAACAATAGAGCAAAGAAATGCGATTGAAAATAGGCTGAAAGAGGAAGCAAAAGAACCAGGTTGGTATTTCCCCTCTTTTTTCTGCAAAGCATGCTGTTTGATTCCTTTATGGTATATCACTGATGCATTTGCTTTCACTTCAGGAAGGAAAGAAATTATTGCCGAATTTAAATCTCTGCTTTCTTCGTTTCCTGAGGAAATGGGATCCATGCAAAGTCAACTTAGTAAGCATAAAGATTCAGCTTCAGATCTCCATTCTCTGCGTGCAGATGTGCATTCTATTTCCAGTATTCTTGATCAGAAGGTTAGTGTTTGTTACATGAACTGTAGCTTTTTGCAACATAAGTTCACAGTTCCTCATAATGTTTGTTTCGAAATACCAGGTAAAAGAATGTGATGCATTATGGGTTAGGTCTGCCGGTCAACTTGCTGAGATAAACAGACTGCTTGCTGTGGTATGATACTTGTGATTTTTTTTACAAAAAAAAAGTTAAACTGGGTTGTGGTTTTTCAAACTCCCCGTTCTATATGTAATATATTGTAAAATATTATTTGACTAGTTTCTTGAAATTTCCCTTCGATCTGGATGCCAGTATTGTGTATAAATCATAACATAAAAAGATATTAGCTAGTATTTTTATCATTGAAAGGTGTTACTATGCCCGTCCCTAATTATAAGACCCCGTTGACTAAATCACGGGAATTAAGAAAATTGGTAGTAGTAATAAATTTGTTGATTTGTGGATGTTATTTTTACAATTTTACCCTTCAAGAAAGAGAATTGATTTATGTTCTATCACAATATTTATTGTAAGGTGTAGAAATGCAAGTAAAATAATTAGGGGTATGTATGTAAAGAAATAACAAATGTTGTTGAAAATTGAAATATGGTCATAAAAAAGGACATGAAATTTTCTCATGAGGGTCTTATAATTAGGGGAGGTAGTATTTTTCCTCTCATTATTATAGAGTGTACCTGTAGGGTCTCATATTTAGGGGTATGGCTCCATCCATCGGTTGTGTGGTATGGTCTTGCCCTTGTTTAGGTGGTAATCCTTTTGGGTGCTTTAAAATGATCTTCAAGCTCATGCAGAACCTCTTCAACAACCTCTGGCATTTCTTCTTTGCCAGAATATCCTGTTACAGTTTTTGTAGCCAACAATTAAACCTGTTACAGAATTAAGTTCAGACATGGCCAATTCTGGCTCTATAGTCTATGCTGTATTAGAATGTGCATTGCAATATTGGTCCTGTGATCTGACTCTATAGGTTTTCTTTCATTCAACATTTGTCATTTGATAATAATTAGAGATTGAGGCCTATATAATAAGTTTTGTCTTGTGAAGAATAAGTTTAGTTAATATTTGTGATGTATGTCAAGTCATATAAATGGTTACAGTCAGGTTTGTATGAGTATGAGGGCAGATAGTAGTGACTCTCTTCCATCTTTTCCTTTTCTTGTTATGATAAATTCCCCTTTACTTTTGATGCAGGTTCAAGATTTGCAAGTGACTGAGGATGAGATGAAGTTGATACTGCGAATGTTTAGACACGAGACCATTGATTCAAGGTTTGGGTCTAAATTCTCAATTTGAATTCATATGATCTCCGAATTGTTCTAGTTTATATTTTTGATAACTGGGATTTGACATTACAATTAATATTTTGGATGCACAATTTCCAAAACATAAGATAATAACTTTTGAAAAACGTCATATAAAAGCTATGAACATTTTTGTTGAGCTAATGACGAGGTAAAAGGATGTGTCTTATCTATATTTTGTCTTGGAAAGTTGCAATACCAGGTACTTAAATACATGAAATAAGATATGTGGAACACTAACAGAGATCTGTGTCTCAGGGATGTCATGGAAGCAAGGGAAGCAGAATACAGAGCATGGGCACATGTTCAAAGTATAAAATCATCTCTTGATGAGCACAATTTAGAACTTCGAGTTAAAACAGCAATTGAATCAGAAGCCAGATCACAGCAAAAACTTGCTGCGGCGGAAGCTGAGATTGCAAACATGAGACATAAATTAGATGATTCTAAAAGGTTAACCTCCAACTTAGTTTTATGAATTGAAAGTGTTCTCTAATCTGATGTGCTTCATATTTCTTTCCAATTGTTGCCTTAAGACATTTTTTATTTTGCATTTAAGTGCATCTTTGGAGAAGTTTTTCGAATGCTTGCATGTACTTTTGTTCTTCTATCTTTTTGGTTGTTTGCTTTTGTTTGTCAAGAATAGAGATGGTTTATGCTGGCTGGTTCATATGATCTTTTATGTTTTCTGCTCTCCTATCTTCAAAATATTGATTATGGTTTCTGGAGTTGTTATTTAGGAAACACAGGCTTATATTTTTTTATAAGCGTCTCTGTACATTTTCCATGTGCGTCCAATTATTGAAACCAAGTTACACTTTGTCATTGTTTCATAAATGCTCCATTATATGCTGAAGTTATAGGCAAGACCTTTGAATATTGTTGATAATAATAATAATTTGATACTAACTTAATACAAACGAATAACGCTAACCTCTATTGATAAAGATACAAGACTCATAATCCTAAATAAATAAGAAAATGAGAAACAATATCATAGTCATAACTAAGTAATATCGACACTATTCCTAGGAAATAATCTATAAGATTAGAAACTCATCCTAAAGCATATACTAAATATTCTAACATAATACCAATGATGCTGAGATATTTTGTATATTCTAAGATACCCCTCAAGCTAAAACCAATAGCAGCTTGATAGAAATTTCATGGCAAGGAATCAAGCAAAGCAAGGCCCGTCCTACTCAAACACACATTTTGATCTTCAAACCAGTAACATCGAAGACCCAAAATACTTAAAAAATGAAATTAAATCTGACAACTGTTTCAGGGATAGAGTCAGAGACATGGACAGTTTATCTTGGACGAAGACACGACCAGTGCATTTTTGGACGAGGACACTGCCAATTCATCTCGGACACAGATCGAGGCCAGAGCATCTATGACAGTGTTGGGCAAGTGTGAATCATAACCAACAAAAGTCAACGTAAAAATAAGTCACCATTAATATGATTAATCTGTGTTAAAAGAACCACCACTACGATGATCACTAGTAGGAATAGAAGTTACCATATATGATCCATTAATGAGAAAAAAAATTGCATGACATGTGCCGACGAAGAAGCAGTGTGGCAACATAACTAAGAAGGATAGATCTTGGTCTAGGAGAGAGGGGTCACAATAATGCAAGAACCATTTGGAAGCATGGCTGCATGTGCAGCGTAGGCAAAGGCTGCCATTTGAAATCAGATGACAATGTTCCACCATGTAGGATGGCATTGAAGTTCTAGTGGGCCTGAGATTTTGAGATGGCATAGGATCGGCAGGTGACAATTCGAAGTAGGTAGTTTAATCAGAAAGTTCTCCAACATAGAGGACAATGGCATGTGGTGACGAAACGGAAAAAGAAAGCAGAAATCAGTTGTAACCAAGAACAAAAAGATGGTTCATGAAAATAAATTCCAATTCAATAGTAAAATACATCTATAAATACATTTCTCAAATCTATGGAACCATTGGGAATCTCTTCAGTGGAATAGTGACTTATGTTGCTTTGTTTTTCTTTCAGTTGTGGGATGTATTTTAGGTTTTGTAAGTAGAATGAAATTTGATAGATGCTTAATGTGAAATTATTTGAAAAGATCACATGAAACAATGTTTCAGATCTTCATTTGTTTTCAATTGTATGTCTTTAGTTCTATGCTATAATGCTAATCACGGTTAATTTTTCTAATCCTTGATGTTTGGCTTTTTCAGGGAGATGTGTAAACTGTCTGATGTCTTAAGATCTAAAAATGAAGAAACTGAAGCCTACTTATCTGAAATAGAGGTTGGATTTCTTATCTTGGAGGAAGAGTTCTTTTTTCACATGACAATTTTTTCTGATCATTCAGCTCGTAAATTTTGTCTATTATTTACAATGTTATTTTTTGTCTATTGCGTGGATGATTTTCCTGCAGACTATTGGACAAGCATATGATGACATGCAAACCCAAAACCAACATCTGTTGCATCAGATTACCGAGAGAGATGATTACAATATTAAGGTATTTATCTTAAAATAGGTTTCACCGATATCAGTGTAATTTGAAAACGATTCTAATTATCTTATATATATTAAATATTAAATATTCTAATTTAATGTGATGTTTTCTTTGCCATTTTCATATAAACAAGAGTCGAGTTTCAGTTAGGAAACCTGTAATTAGGTATGATCATATGGATAAGAATGTACAAATTTTTGAATTTATGGATAAGAATTTTTGAATTTATGATAAAAAAATCACCTCCCATTGCCATCGATGAACAAAATAGAAGATGAGCAGTACTAGAACATGATGAACTAAATAGATTTTTTTTATTATGCCGATTAAGCAGCATCTGAAGAAACTGCAACCTCTCAACCAACTGACTCACTTAATACAGTTAATACCTTCCCTTCTGTGAATGTTTTTGTTTTATTTTTATTTTTGTTTGATTTATGTTCATTTGCATGTGTTTCATACAATCTGCTATTCCAAACTGTTATGCACGTCTTACAATAATAATGTATTTCTTGTTAACGAGAGAGGAGATTGTACAACACAATATATGCCTACAGAGGCTAAGTAGCTAACCTAATCAATCCTTAGATATTAAGGCATGAAATTAAAGGAAGACTCCCAAAATTACAATCAGGATGATATCCTGGTTATACTATTATTTTACATTTTCCAGTGTTATCAAATATCAGCCATGGTGGCGCCATGGTGGGATTTCAGCCGTTATTGCGGTTCTTGATGGCAGTTCTTGCGCCCTCCAAGATGATCAATTTCAGCCGATATTGCGGGATTTTCTGCCATACTCCGATATGACGGTCCCACATGGCTAGTATGCCAAATTTTGACTTTCCGCCATTTATAAAAGGTTATCTTTTGAATAATGGACAATTCTTGCCACTAGGAAAATTGGCTTTTGGTTGTTTGTGTTTTATCACGTGTTCTATTTCTGTTATTTGAAGAAATCAATCTGAGTTGCAGAATAGGTATATTGGACAATGCTATCATGCACGTTTGTCTACTATTTAACACCAAGAGCAAAGGAATTGAATCTGCTGTCTCTGTCAATATTTATTTTTTACTTATTTACTGATATTGACATTTGTTATTCCTGAACACTAGATATATATGATGATATGTGCTATTTTTGTTGGTTATATATTGATATATGCTGCACCACTGTTGTAGCTTGTTTTAGAAGGTGTAAGGGCTAGACAAAAAACAGATTCTTTGATCATGGAGAAGCAATTAATGGAACAAGACATCAAGCAATCAAATGTATCTCTGAATTTATATGAAACGAAAGCTGCAAGAATTGAAGACCAGGTAGGTCTTGATTTAATCACATGTTAGATGTGAATTTAGAATTTACTTCTATTTACTTGATATGCAGTTCAAGTTTTGCTCAGATCAGATTCAAAAACTTGCGGATAATAAACTTCAAGGTTCTGCCTCTTTGGAAAATGCACGAAGAAGGCTGTCAGATATTAGACCATCATCGCAACAAGTTAGGGATACAGTGATGGAAATTCAATCTAAAAGTACCAGCAGTCGAGTGAGTCGCATGGAGTTACAAGTAGAACTTGATAAAGAAAGGTATTTAATCTATAATGTATACAAGTCAATCTCTTCAAATGTTACTAGTACACATCAGTTATGGAGCTTTTTTTGTCTTGTTATCACTAGGTTTAACAAACAAAAAGTAGAAGAAGATCTGGAGGTTGCTAAGAGAAACTTGTCACGTCTTAAGACACAAGATGAGGATTTCTCAGTAACTGATAAGCTTCAACAGGAACTGGGAGAGTACAGGGAAATTGTCAAGTGCAGTATCTGTCGAGACAGGACAAAAGAGGTAATATTTTATTGCAATTTCAGCTATTAGATGACTTTAATGAAATTTTGTTCAATTATGTTGAACAAGTTCTAGTAATGGTGATAGCTGTGACTAGTTGTCGCAACAAAGCTTCATAGGTCCATCCCATTTAATCCTTAAATCTTCAAAAATAATTGAGTCAGAGTACATACTTCTTTCACTCGCCTTTTCTGGAACACCAATTTTTTTTTCAGATCTTTATATCAATTTCAGATTAAGGTGATTATGATAGAACAGATGGTTGCTTTCATTTAGACTTAGATACCAATTGATAAGAATGATCCAACTACTTTAGAAACCCTCAAATTATAAACTAGCTATCAAGGGGGAATAACCAAACCTTAAAAATACTCCACCGAGCATCTCATAATCTAAGTACTTCAAGTACCTCCATTTGTATTTTCTTTTTCTACTTGCCCATGTGGGATCGCAAAACCTTTTTCATTTTGCATTCTGATATTGTCATTATAATTGATTCAAAATTTCAAGTTCTCTATCGGTCTATCCCCCTTCCCCTTTTCATGTTTAAGATTAGATTTTCAAAGGAACCAAATGAAATTTCAAACCATTTTTTAGATATTTATTTGGTGTATTTCTGTCTAAAGAAACTTTATCATGTCAACAATTGCATTATTTTAGTTTTAGATTGATATCAGCCTTGCCAATAAGGCAGGAATATTAATCTAAAGATACTTGGGTAAAGCTAGTAATGTGTTCTGATTTTCCCCATTTATTTAATTTATATTGCTGCACTACCGTATGGTTGGGTAGCAAACTTGCTTTTGTTGTCTTTTCTCAAATTAAAATTTGGAAAAATATATGGTTCTTTTTGAGTGTTTCCTCATATATTTCCAATTTTGTCAGGTGGTAATTACGAAATGCTACCATTTGTTCTGCAACTCATGTGTCCAGAAAATTGCTGGGAGTCGACAGCGCAAATGTCCACAATGTAGTGCATGCTTTGGAGCTAATGATGTTAAGCCAGTTTATTTGTAACTAGGTTCCATCAAGCTTTTTGAGAAGACCTTAATGTTTGTTCAAAAGTGATCTGGTCCATGGTTCAGTTGTTTGCTTTTGCCAACTGGTGAGATCAGGAACATAGGCAGCAAATCCATGAGTGCCTGTCACCTTTGATTTTGGACCAGAAATGATTCTTTTTGCTGGTACTTGAAGTTTCTTAGTACCAATTGTACTCTTTCTTGAGTGTCGGATGTTTGGTTTTACTGTTGGTGGAAAGAATTTGAAGCCACATGAAACGTGATATTCGTTCTTTGCAGATTTATCATAAGTCTTCTTCCAATGAGATTTGGAGAGGCCATGAAGGTTGTTTTTTGACTGTACAATTAATATTTCAAACTATTATAAGCCTGAACTGGCCATGATGGCTATGTGCCTTGGAAGTGGACTCCTAAGAGTGCAATGACAATGTTTTACTCTTATATCATCATTAGTTCTTTTTTCTGCTGCTATTGCAGAACTTCAAATTTTGGCTTCAGAGGCTTGTGTTGTTGTGTACTTTGTATATATTTTAGATTCATAAGGGGTTTTTCAATTTTGGTTTATCACATCCTGTAATCGTGTAGATGATATGCCAAGATATCATTGTAATTTATTTTGTGTTGTAATTTATGAATGCCCGATTTATCTTTCATTTTATAGTTATTCTTCTAATTTACATTTTACTAGTTGCAGTTTTTTTGTTTGATAGTTTTCCTTGCATTTTTTAACCTTTCAAATCTGTTTGAGAAATATAATGTGCCATATGGTTGTTGTGAAAAAAGGATGAATAATTGTTCTCAATGTGCTTGAGCATACTTTGCACTCAGCACCTTGCTTTATTTATAAAGTTGGTAATTACAATAGCAATAAATGAGAATATGCAATTTACAAGAGGGTAACTAAGCTAACACAATTTCCTAAGATACATTGAACTTAATCTTCTAGTTGTTCAATGAACCTTAATATATTTTAATTTCCAACACTCCCACTCAAGCCGGTGAATAGGTAGGTATTCTCCATTCCCAGCTTGGACACAATTCTTTCAAAATTTGAGCTACTCAGTCCTTTAGTGAGAATATCTGCAAGTTGCCCATGTGAGGACACATATGGAGTGCAAATCAGCCCACTATCAAGCTTCTCCTTAATGAAGTGTTTGTCAACCTCGATATGCTTAGTTCGATCATGTTGAACAGGATTATGTGTTATACTGATAACTGACTTGTTATCACAATAGAGCTTCATAGGTCCTTCCCATATGATTTTCAGATCTTCTAATATAATTTTGAGCCAAAGTAATTCACAAATGCCTTGTGCCATGGCTCGAAATTCAGCTTCAGCACTAGAACGTGCTACTACATTTTGCTTTTTACTCCTCCAAGTCACTAGATTTCCTCCAAGAAAGGTGCAGTACCCTGTAGTGGATCTCCTATCAGTAATTGACCTTGCATAGTCTGCATCAGTGTAGGCCTTAAGGGTTGTATTTCCATTTCCTTTGAACAAAATTCCTCTTCCAAGAGTTCTATGAGCTGCCTGTAAATGGATCTCTTTCGGACAATGCATGAATTGACTAACCTTACTTACAGCATAGGCAATATCTGGGCTAGTGTGCGACAAGTAAATTAATTTCCCAACTAGACGCTGATACATTTCTTTATCTACCGCAACACTTTCTTCTGTATTTCCCAATTTAAGATTTGGATCCATAGGAATGCTAGCAGGTTTGCATGCAGTTTTCCCTGTCTCTTTGAGTAAATCTGTAATGTATTTTTGCTGAGATATAAAAATGCCTTTCCGAGAATGCGCCACCTCGATTCCCAAAAAATACTTTAGCTTTCCAAGAGTTTTTATTTTAAACTCCTTAGCCAAACATTGACTCAAGATTTGTTGCTCCTTCCAATCATCTCCCGTCATTATGATGTCATCAACGTACACTAATAAAATTGTTACTCCCCCTTGTGGCGAGTGTTTGATGAACAAGGTATGATCCCCTTGACTTTGCTTGTACCCCAAAGATGTCATAACCTTGGTGAATCTTCCAAACCATGCCCGGGGAGATTGTTTCAGGCCATATAACGCCTTTCTCAACTTGCAGACTGTATTGATGGGTACGTTTTTATCATACCCCGGGGGAACATGCATATAAATCTCTTCCTCAAGCTCCCCATGTAAGAAGGCGTTCTTCACATCAAACTGTTGTAAATCCCAACCATAATTGGCAGCAAGAGACAAAATTACCCTGACAATATTCATCTTTGCAACCGGTGCAAATGTCTCTGAATAGTCAATTCCATAGGTTTGTGTAAACCCTTTGGCAACTAGCCTGGCTTTATATCTTTCAATTGATCCATCAGCCCTATATTTTATTGTGTACACCCATTTGCATCCAACCGGCTTTTTCCCTTTTGGTAAAGTCACCAACTCCCAAGTTTTATTCTTCTTCAATGCGTCCATCTCGATATTCATGGCTTGCTTCCATTTTATATCAGACAACGCCTTAGAAACATTAGTAGGTATGGGTGTAGTGTTTAGGTTTGTAAGGAAAGCTCTATGTTAGGTGAGAATTTTTGAAAAGAGAGGTAGTTTGAAAGGGGATATATAGGCTGTTTGGTGCATTTTCTTGTTCCTTTTCTAATGGCAATTGGAAGGTCTAGGTCATCATCTGTTTGTGTCGTCATTTCATCTTGTAATTCAGAAGAATTAATTACCTCATTCAAAGGAATCGAGTCAGGCACTTGAACTTGTGTCGATTCGGGAATGACCTTTGACTTTCTCATGTAAACTAGATTCTTTCCATATCTTACATCCGCTTCAAGTCCACCTTCATCTGTAGGCGAATTTGATTGATTTGTCTCTGCTTCTAGTTCTTCAGCCTCATATGGATCTGAAACAAGTGTGTTTGACTCAATACCAGAAATATTTGGTCTATTTGACTCAAAACCGGATGTATTTGACTTAATACCAGAGTGATTCTGCGTATTTGACTCAAGACCAGAAAGATCGAGCATATTTGACTCAAGATCAGAAATATCGAGTGTTTCAAGCTTATCTTCCATACAATTCTCCCCCTGAAGATAAGGTTGGGTGTAGTATGGCTCTCTCTCATGAAAAGTTACATCTCGTGACACAAAGAACCTTTTTGATGGAGGGTGGAAACACTTATATCCTTTTTGAGTAGGAGAATACCCGACAAAAACACATCTTAAGGCTCTAGGATCAAGTTTTTTTCTATCTTGACTATGAACATGAACAAATGAGACACACCCAAAGATTCGAGGTTTAAGATTACTACTTGCTGACAAATTTGGATAGAAGGAAGAAAGAACATCCATAGGACTCTTGAACTCTAATATTCTAGAGGGTAATCGATTAATAAGATATGTGCTAGTGAGAACAGCCTCCCCCAAGAAACTTTTGGGAACATTTTGATGAAACAACAATGCTCGTGTTTGGTCTAATAGATGCCTATTTTTCCTTTCTGCAATTCCATTTTGTTGTGGTGTTTTAACACAAGATGACTCATGGACAATTCCCTCCTTATGGCAGAAAGAAGTAAGAACATGATTGAAGTAGTCTTTTCCATTATCAGACCTAAGCCTTTTGATGTTCACTCCAAATTGATTTTTAATCATGTAGAAAAATTTTGGGAAAACAGAACAAACATCAGACTTGTTTTTGAGTAAAAACACCCAAGTAACTCGGGTACAATCATCTATGAAAGTCACAAACCACCTAGTACCGGTTACATTTGGAATAGTAGAGGGACCCCAAACATCTGAATGAATAAGATAGAAAGGGGAAAGGCTTCTTTTGTTGTTTAATGGAAAAGGTAGACACTTGTGCTTAGTAAACTCGCACACATCACAATGAAGAGTTTCAACATCTATCGTAGTGAATAAAGACGGAAATAAAATTTTAATGACTCCGAAAGAAGGATGACCCAATCGACAATGAAAAAGGAATATTTTTTCCTTTTTAGTGAGTACCGATTCTGACATAAATGAGTTAGACAAGTGGATTTTTGTACACTGACCTGGTTCTTCGAGATAGTAAAGGCCATTCCTTTCTCTAGCATGTCCAATCGTCTTTCCCGACTCCTTATCCTTAAATATACAACAATCATTCTGAAAAGTCACACTATAGGATAAATCACTTGTAAGCTTATGTATGGAGACAAGTTTCACAGACAATTTTGGAACATGGAGGACCCTTTTTAAGGTTATAAAATGATTTATCTGGATATCGCCTATGCCAGCTACAGTTACAAGACTACCATCTGCAGTACCAATTTTCTTATTACTAGGACAAGGAGAATATGTGGAGAACTGATTAGAAAAGGGTGTCATGTGGTCTGTGGCTCCTGAATCTATTATCCAGGGTAGTTTAAAAGTTGTTTCTGAGACATTAAATCCATATGAAAGTGGAAGCTTACCTGAATATGCTGCCACACTACAATGACCCGATGATGTATCCATATTGGTCATGAAGGAACCAAAGAAAAGTACCGAAACACAAAAGGAAACAAAAGCAACCACCAAATATTTCAGTATTAGAGACCACAGAAAACAAGACTCGATCAAGAAATCAACCCCGAAATTGTAGGGACAGCAGCTGGTACAATACAGACAGCTGATAAAAAATTGTACGGACGACTGCAGAAAAATATGCAAAACTGCAAGAAGCTGTACAAACAAGTACAGATACTAGTTAACTTGATGAACTTGACAGCTTATAGTGCTTAGTCGAGATTTGACGTTATTGACAGCAGAAAATGCCCAATGAAATTTTCTGAAGAGTTATTTGCGGAAGTAGAGTCCCCTAGATCAGGAGCTCCTGAATGTGCTTGAGCATACTTTGCACTCAACACCTTGCTTTATTTATAAAGTTGGTAATTACAATAGCAATAAATGAGAATATGCAATTTACAAGAGGGTAACTAAGCTAACACAATTTCCTAAGATACATTGAACTTAATCTTCTAGTTGTTCAATGAACCTTAATATATTTTAATTTCCAACAGTTGTAATTAAAGAGATATACAAATGCTTTCAATAAGAGTTAGGAGTTTTTCTAACATGGTGTGGTGTGAAAGCTACACGGGCCTTTTAAGAATTATGATTTTTACTAACTAAAAGCTCCTCCCTCAGTTTCAAAATAAATGTCATAATTAACGTATATCTTTGGACTTTGAACACAAATATCTTTAATTATGTTATAAAAAATTTTAAAAATCTTATATTTTAAAAATATTTATCTAGATAAATTGAACAAAATCATATGTACTAATATTTATTTTTAAATATTAATTAAAATATGTATGATCAAAATATGCTACATGAATGATGTATATGTAATTCGAACGACACTTATTTAAAAATTGGAATTGAGGGAGTACATGAGCCTTTTAATAATTTGATTGGACGTAATTTACTAAACAAATAGTTTGGAAAGCTTAATTCTTTAAATGGAACTTGGTTTTCTTCGAGAGATATTTTTGGTAGTTACACTTCGAACATACTTATTTTTAAAAAAAAATGGATTGCCTTTTTTAAATTGTATATCAAATATATTCGTATGACTTATTTGCACTTTTGGCTACTTAAGTTATTTTTTTGGTATCAACTCTCGGGTTGTCTATTAGTCAAGAGATTCGCCGTGAAGTAAATAAAGTTTGACTAAATAATTATTCTTTTTTTTGACAATAGACTAAATAATTATTCTACTAAGCGTATTTTTGAAATTTATAATTTAAAAAGGTTTATTAACCATTTGAATTTAATGTCTTAAATTGTCTTATAAATTTTAAATTGTGCTTTTTTGATCTCTTTGAAATGAGTGAACTCTTAATTTTCTTCTTCTTTCTGATTAGCACCCTGACTTACTTTTCTTTGGCCAAACTTATATTACATTGGTGATTGCTCTCTAAATATAAGACTTTGTTTGACCATTACACGCATGCCAATAATTTTTCAAAATAATTGTCGCTTACGCATACCAATACATAATTTTAATCATAATTAATTTTATTTTTCTTTCATGAAAAATTATAAAATTTTAATATGCTAATATTTATCTGTATACATTAGTAAAAAAACGGTCAAAATAAATGTCACCAGTCAAACTTCGACAATTAATTTGAGATGGAGGGAATATTTTTTCGTAGATGGCTAATTCTATTTGAGTTTAATTTATATATAGCATCAATGTAAAATTATTTTACACATGCATCAAATAATATATTGACGCATTATGTATTCTGGTTAAAAATACATAATGTGGCTACTCATTAAATGATGTGACAACATATTATTACATCAGTTCCATTTTGTCTTTTATAAATAGGAACGGAGGTAGTATTAGATACAATGACAATGACGGTGAATAGCAATTAAATTCATTCTATTTTGACTAAACATTAGATCCAATCCATTTCCTCAGAAAAATATAAAAAAACAAAGACTTATATTAATCAAGATAAAAAAATAAAATAATAAACCTTTCAAAAAAATAGATAAAATATTAGAATACAAGGAATATAAGTTTGGTCAAAGAAAATATAACTTTAGTCTAAAATATATATTTGACAAAACATCAGTTTTCATTGATACCCTCTCCGATCACTATTATAAGCAAAAAAAACACTTCAAATTTTGGTCACTATTATAAGAGCATATACAATGGTGTTTAAATTTGGTGTTGACTGTTGCTTTAAACATACAAAAATGCTGCAACGGTGTTGTTGAGAGTGGGAGAGAGAAGAGAAACGTTGAAGCAAGTAAATACATGTTGAGGCCTGACCAGAGGGACACGCGGCAGGTGTTTGTTTGCTGAAAACTGACGGGTGCACCACACGCGCATATGTGGAGCGTAGCAGCAGGATAAAGGTGGAGAGAGAAGAAACTAGTGGAGTTATGTGCACAAGTGTCATGTTTTGATTGACCTGCTGGATTATTATCACAACTTTATCTTTAAATACAATTATTTTATTGCAAATTATTTTTTTATTTTTTTATTAAAATTCGTAATTTTATTTTCTCTATAAATAGAGACTTGGTTCATTTAATTTGGACACAGAAAAAAAAAACAATATTTTCCCTATTTTAATTTTATTATTAATGTTAAATTTGATGTTTAAGTCTTTTTTAAGTAAACGGATTCCAAAAATTATTTCAACATCCAAAATTCTTCAAATAGATTTTTCAACTAAAATCCCAACACTTCTCAAAAATTGTAATTTTAATTTAATTTTAATTGACAATTGTAATTTATTTAATCATAAAAACAAAAATTTAAATTTAAATAAGTATATGAAATAAAAAGTAGTGGGGTAGAGAAAATGGTGGAGTAGAGTGTTGAATAAAAAAAACTATTAGAAAGAATAAAAGTTGAATGTGAGTTGAATTATTAAGTGGAAGAGAGAGAATATGATGTGGAGTGTAAAAAGTGGTGTTGAAAACTTCTACTACTAACTAATATATGATTAGTGATTACTATCATAATTCCCGTAATACCCCCAATTAAGAAAATGAAGTCCCTAATTTTGTAGACCTAATTGTCTTTTTAATTTGTAATGATGATATCTACTAATTAATTAATTAAAAAATTAAAAAGTAATTGATAGTCATTTAATGATTCCTACTATCTTTTTTCAAGTCCTGTAACAAGCAATTCAAAGGGAGATTAATTTTATTCGGTTCCCAAGTCTCAGTCTCACGGACCGAAGCAACACTGTTTTTTTTTTAAAAACCAATTTTTTTTTTGTACAAAAAAACAAAAGTTCTATTAATAAAATTTTATTATTTTAATGTTATATATATATATATATATATATATATATATATATATATATATATATATATAATTTTATTATTTAACCAAGTCATTGGACTCAAGTGGTTAATGAGCTTCACCAAAAGGACGAATTTCGGGAGAACCCGGGTTCGAAATAATATTATACAAATATATTTAATATTGTATAAAAGAAGAAATATGACTTAATATATAAAATTATTCTTCATTAATAGTATAAGGAAACAAAATTGTATAATTAAAAGATGAAGAAAAAACAAATAATTAAGGGTATAGTAAGAAAAAAAAAACAAATAATTAAGGGTACAATAAGAAGAAAACAAATATTTCATTGATAATGTAAAACAACTTATATTTTGATCAGTGGCGGATCCAGAAAAAAATGTTCGAGTGGGCAGTTAAAAATTTATAATATAAAAATTATACTGTATAGAAAAATTTTAAGTTATAATAAACATAAAGTTGATCGTCAAAAGATTTAATAAATACCTTAAAATAGTATTTTAAAAGATATTTTGAATATAAAAACTGAATTAAATAATTTAAAAAAATTATAACAAGTAAATTATTATAAAATATAATAAATAAATGTTAGTTACCAAAATTATTATAAAATAAATATATAGGAAATTATCATAAATAATAAAATAACTGACAAATAATATTTTTGATTCATAAAAATGTTTTGTTAAAATAGATTTGTTTTTGTTGAATAAAAATAAAATAGAAAAAATTCAAAAAAATGTAGGAGGTGAGACTTGACCCCACCCCCTTTAGATCATACAATACAGCACACTTTCTATTCAACCACTACGCCGCAGATGAAATCTGTTAATGTTTTCACGCAAAAATATATATATAGCATAACTGTATTATTTTATTAAAATGCATAGGGCATAATAGTAATTTCCTTTTAATCGGCGGCAGCCCTGCCCTGCCACCCCTATATCCGCCACTGATTTTGATACATTTTTTTTCCTAAAAACGTATTATATTTTGGTATGGAGAGTATAACATGACATAAAAAATTAAATTTTAAATTATAGTGGGACATAAAAATATGTTTCCGCAATATTAATACATAAATCCGCATACAAAATACACAAGTATTTTATCAAATAGTACTATATTAATGATATTTTAAAAATACTACTCATGAATTTCTAAAATTTTATCATACAAATAAGAACTCCGTTCATGGGCATTCAATCTATTATTACAACATTATCTCCCAGTTGAGCTATATAAATATAGGTATTTTGAAAATATTCATGAATTTTTAAAAATTTATCATATTGACTTTGTATATCAATTACAAAACAACTAGACATATTATTGAAAAAAATAACAATGGGACGTAAAAATATGTTTCCTCAATATAAGTACATAAAATATATAATGATTATGGTCCAAATATTTAACGAATTTTCAATATAAATTAAAAAAAATATAAAACTACAATAATATTTTTAATTTGAAAATATCCACGAGTTTTTAAAATTTTATCATATTAACTTTATCATTTTAAGATATAAAAAATTATTTTTTCCACATATAAGCGAACGTAAAATCCGTAACGGGCATATAATGCAAGTGTAAACATAAACTTCGCATATGTAAAAACCAAAAACATATTTTATATAAAATTCTACCTAAAAATAATTGATTTTGTTAATATAAGTACATAATATTTTATTGAAAAAACTGATGAATTTAATTAGGTATAAATACATAAATATGCGTACCACAAAAAAAATATATAAATATGCAACAAATGTGGTGTAAAAATATGTTCCACAAATATAATTATAGAAAATATGCAATATTTGTAGTGAAAATAATTAATAGATTTTCGCATATATATAAAATAAATAATAATCTAAAGAAATATCAAATTAATGTTGATATTTTAAAAATACTACCGAGTTTTTAAAATATTGAGACTTAAAAATTAGTTTCATAAATATAAGTACATAAATTCACAATGAGTGCAGCACAAATATTTAACATATTTTCACATATAAAACTAAACTATATTTTTATAAAAATATTAGATTAATCTTTGTATTTTGAAAATATTAATTAGATTTCAAAATTTTATCATATATATAAAACATAAAAAAATTGATTTAATAGATAAACACAAAATGTGCAACGGGGCAGTACATACATTTAATGATTTTTTGAATATATAAAAATATTACATTTGTTTAACATTTTTGAAAAAAAAATACCAAAAAAATATATTTGAACATATTTACATGTTTTTTATTTTTTTTATTGACTTTATATATCAATTTCAAATGAACATCACATAAAAAATTGAAATTAACTTCAGGTTAATTTAATATATATTGTGGGATTTAATTTTTTTTAACAATCTAATATATATAATTGTGTGTCATTTCGAATAATATTTTTGATTTTGTATACTTTAATTAATTTTCTTAATTTTACTTTGGAATTAATAATTAACGTCATATTACTCGACCCATGCGAATGCACGGGTCTTTTGCTAGTGAAATATAAAACTATTGTACATGGTCTAAACAAAAGTTAACTAGTTTTAAAATAATTAATACTACTATTTCAAATATATCTGTATTTAATTCTACTACATTTTAGACAATTATTCCACTTTATCCTTTGATACTTGTGATTTAAAAGGGCAATATAGTAAACTTAATTAATGTCCTGCATCAAATCAAGAAAATTAACTACACTTAACTAAATTTTTTAAACACCGTGTAAATGATTTTTTTGCTTATAATAGTGACCGGAGGGAGTACATAACAATATACTCCATCCATTTCAAAATAAATGTCACAATCGACCAGTTTGATGTCAATGCATGTTTTTGATCACAAATATCTTTAATTATGGTTTATAAAAAATTCTAAAAATTTATATTTTAAAAATATTCATCGAGACAAATTGAACAACATCATATATACTAATATTTATTTTATATATTAATCAAAATATATAGTCAAAATATGTTATATGAATAGTGCGCACGTAACTCAAATGACACTTATTTTGAAATGGAGGGAATAAATATTTATATTTTTATATTTTTTTCGGATATGAATTGAATGTTATTTTTGACCTCACATACTAATTAATACTCTTACCATAAATGTTCCTTTAGAGTTGTACCAAAAAAAAAACACTTTTTAGTTTTTTTTTTCTCTCTCTCAACCTTTATTTGTGTTTGGTTAGTATTTTATTCTGTTTTATTACTATTTTCTTTTATTATTGGTTCTTAAGAACTCTGTTTTACTTTTCATTAGTCTTTGTGAAATCGATAACTTTTTATTACGACTATATAACTGTGCATTTTTTCTAAAAGAAATTTAGAAAGGAATTTTTTTTATTTATAATTGACACTAATGGTTATCTTACAATAGTTTTTGATTAGTTTTTTATAAGATTTGAACTCGACACCTTAAAATTGTAATATTAAACTCTAAGCACTGAGATAACCTTTCAAGTGTGATAGAATTGTGCACTTGCGGATCTATGAATGAAAGATGATAAAGTCATAAAGAAAATAATTTATAAATGAAGGAAAAAATTAAAGAAAAAAAAGGCACATCAAAATTTATAGTTTGAGAGATCAAATATATGTTAGGAGCTCCACGAAGGCTTACAAATCATGTACATGAGCATATTATTATATAAAGAATGCACAGTCTATAAGGGGTATGTATTTATCTCGTATAGAATCCTTGAATCACAAAACTATTGGTTGTCATGATAAAAAATGTTCTTACGTAAAAAAAAAAAATTAAAAAATTGTTCTATAATAATTTAGTCAGTAGCAATATCTACCCATCATGCTCGCCAAAGTTAAACAATTTATAAAGGTGACAATTTGTCTACCTCCACAAGATTTGAGGGTAACCACTATAAAAAGTTTTAAGTGATATAATTTTTTATAAAATACACCGTTGGATTGAAAGTTTATATCATATAGATTATTTGTGTAAAATTTCAAACAAATCTAAAATCATTTTATAAGTTATTGAGACACATAAATATTAGCGGTGTTTAAGATATCACAGAAACTGTTAATTTTGATGTGTCTCAATAACATATCAAATGATTTTAAATTTGTCTGAAATTTTACACAAATGATCTATATGATATAAATTTATAATCCAACGGTATATTTTATAAAAATTTATATCGGTTAATTTTTTTTAAGTGATTGGGGGTATATACCCTCAAATCTTGTGGGGGTAGACAAGAAAAAGCCAATTATAAAAAAGGGAAAAAAATATTATTAATAATTGTGAAAGTAATGACCATTTTATAATTGTCTGAGATGGAGTTACATTGCAAAGTCAAGTTCTTGCTACTGAGGTGAGCTAGTACCACGTGATGATATATAGAGGTGATAATTTTGATACATGCTGATGATTATGTTGCAACGATTAGATGTAGATAAGAATAACTTCAAGAATATAATATGATTGTGTAAAGGAGATGAATGACGAACTCTTACTATTAAGGCCACAAGAAGAAATCTGACCACCAAAATTGTAGAGCCTCTACAGTTTTTGATGTTGGATTTTTTTCTCGTGGCCGTAACAATGTTATTTGTTCAAACGTCTCCTTTGCACTATCAAATTATATTTGTGAAGCTTTTCAGTAATGTTTCGTTGTAACATAATCATCAGCATACATCACAACCATCATAATCAATCTAATAAGAATCACCTTTAATAAAAGGTATTATTAAATTTTTTTCTGTTAGTCATCTGAATGCTCTAATTAATTTTCTCTTCTTGATGAACCATTAGAACACTTCAGATAGCTAACAAGAAAACAAAACAAAGTAACATTGAAATATGATAGAACAAGGAATGAGAGTATAGTATTTCAAGATGACTAATTTATAGGCAAAAATATGAAAAATATTTTATTATTAAATTAAATAAATTTATGTGAAAAAATTATTATATAAAAATTTGTAATTAATATTATTAGTCAACAAAATTTAATGCAATATATTTTAATATTTGATATATCATAAATAATAAAGTTTAATAATAGTTTTTTATAACAAAAATTAGGGAAACAAAAACTATTAATTAATAAATGATAGTTTTTTTTTTCATTTTAAGACTAGACTAACAAAATTAAACCTACATATGGGTTGCCTCCCACCAAGCGCTTTGTTTAAAGTCGGTGAGCTCGACGGTTTTGTGTTTTTTATCTTGCTTGTGATGGCCGGATTGGGATTGATTTCGATGGCCACTTATCACGCACTCTCACATACCCCTCGCTCTTTCTCTTTTTTCTCCTATAGGGCGGTTCAGCTTCCTTGCCCTCTTCTATTATTTTGTGGTTTGGGAGAAAAAGAATTTTATCAATTTCAGGCGGGGGTTTTGGTTCAATTTCAAGTGTCCTTCGTTCTTTGGACTTAGGACTTTCACTTGCCTTTCCAAATGTTACCCTTATCCTCTTTGTACTAACGTCATCCTCAATTTCTCTTTCCCCTAATTTCCTTTTTCTATTTGTGCCATCATCCCCATGTGTGTTAATTTTTACATTCTTTTTCTTTTCACATGGTTGGGGAGTTGGGTCCACTCTAGCCTCTACTGTTCCTTGGGGAGCAAGGATTGGTGGGATATAGGGAGCAGGGAAAACTTGCAGAGTTCCCTTCTCTACCTCTTCGACTACCTCACTAGGGAGGATTATCGGTGATGCTTCTTCGATCTCCACTCTTTTCTCGCTGCAACTCTCAACAACATTACTGTCCTCACTAGCCCTCTCAATCTCGCTTTCATTAACGTTTGCTACGACGTCTACTTGTCTCTCGTAAGAGGGTTCTATGGTTGACTGGGTGAACTGGGAGATTAGTGTCTCCATCGACTCTTGGGGAGTCGCTGTTGAGGCAACCATGGCGTCGAGCATCCTTTGGGTTTCGAGATTGGTTTGTTTAATCCGTTCATTTATGAGGTCTTGTTCCCTCATCATCTCTCTAAATCGTTGCTCTCGACTAGCCTTAGCGGAATTTTCCATAAATTCATTATATACCACTAATAGGCTAGGACTGACGGATTCTTTTGGATTTAGATAGGGAGGATAGTAATTGTACTGAGAATTAAGGTATTGTCCCTCAGAGTATGGGGACGGTTGAGGCTGGTAGTTATATGGGAAGTTATGGTTAGGGTAGTTGAAATTTTGAGGATAGTCATTATAAAAAGAGTTTGAGTTATACATTTAAGCTCAAAGGACTTATCCTAAAATTGTTTGTTATATTTTTTTTTTTTTTTTTCGATTTTTAAATTTAAAAACGCCTTAGTCTCTACGGTGTAACGACGGAGTTACGATATCGACTAAATTGGTCCCCGGCAACGGCGCCAAAAACTTGATCGACAATTTGTGTATCAATAAATATTTATGACCGCAAGTGCACAGTCTCGTCGTGTAGTTTTAAAAGATATCGAATCCACAGGGACCAACAGTCGAGCTACCGTACTTCTACCGTTACGGTGTAAATCTAAGGCTAATGAATAGGGGTTTAGAATGGTTTTAGAATTAAAAGAAAAGTAAAAAGAAGAATTAAATTAATTAAAGCGGGATATCGGTATGTAACTTAATTAACCTTCGGGAATTTAATAAATTAATAGCGCTCGAAAAAGGGTTTATTTTTCAGAAGAACTTTCTCAATTTAAAGGTTTAAACCTCACACTCTCGTTTTGTTGATAAAAACCATACTTTCTAAGCTAGGAGTTTTACTGTCACTTTTCTACCACCTTAGCTTCGAAAGTATATTTTGAAAATCAATTAGTTCTAATTAATCCTAACGTGGCTCTCGCTCGTTCAAAGATTAATATCAAATTCCTACTATCTAGTTAAAACCTCAAACTCTCGCTCTATTGATTTTAACCTTAATTGCTTTCTTTTACTCTCGTTCAAAAGCTTTGAATTAAATTAGGAATTTGAATCAGAAAAATAGTTTAATAAGTACGCGCTAAATCATTATTAAATTCCCTTCGGAGAATTAATTCACATACCGATATCTAGAATTTTAGCTAGACATAGTAAAGAAATTAAATAAACAAAAACAGAAAATTAAATAAACGAATAAAAATATTAAATAAAAAAAACCTGGAATGAATGCTGAATTAAATTGACTGAAATAACTGGAATAATATTCTTGACAGGAAAGTGAAAACAGAACTGAAAACGGATTCCCGGTGTGGAAATACCGTCACAGTTACTGTAACAAGAAAATAAAACAGTACTGAAAAGTAAAGAAAATAAGACGTGCGGAGAATGAAATTTGAGTCTTCTATTTATAGGAGAGATTTGGCTTCTACGATCCATGATTTTAGGAAAGGATAGGCTTCATTTGATATCATCCAGTAGTCGTGCGATTAGGAACTGAAACGGATCAGACGGTGTGCTTCTTCCCCACGTCACGCGAAATTCAGTTGTACTGTGCCTTGCATTCTGTGGCGGTCGCCACCCATTCTGTGGCGCTCGCCACTTTGGGCTTGCGCTGGGTGGCGCTCGCCACTATGCAAATCTGGGCAAATGCCCATTTTTGCTAGGCTCCTTTGTGGGCTGCGCGAATTTGGGCTTTGCACCCCCTTTTTGCTCCGTTTTTGATACTTTTTGCTCAATTTCCTTCTCCGACCTATTTTATTCGACAAAAGTAAAAACATATCAAATACTAACATAAAAAGACATAAATGAAATAAATACATATGCAAATGCAACTAAAATTCACCTAAATTAAGCTAAAAATACGATATGATTTCGTGTCATCACATATCAGTCAGGTTTTCAAGAAACTGATATATGTATCGATACATACTCGTGTTTGTATCGATACATAGGTCAAATATTTCAAATTTGAATGCTGGTCAAGGTGTTTGTATCGATACATACCATCATATGTATCGATACAAGTCTGGTCTGTTTTGCCTAAATTTGCTCAATTCTATTTTCTCTATAAATAGCAATATGAGTTTTTGTTGTAAGGGTGAGAATCCATCTGAAAAACACATTTGATCAAAGTTTAAGAGAAATTTTGGATCAAAGACTTATTCAACACAAGTTCTTCATCTTCTATCAAATCACTTCCAATTTATGATTGAGTATGGGATCAATCAAGGGTTCCTAGTTGATTCGGTGGATAACGTTCGATGCAATTCGCAGTGAATCAGAATTGCGACCGGGTTGAGTTGTGTTGGGGGTTTGGATTTTCATCAAGGGATTCAATATTGTGCGATATCTTGAAGGTTCAACATCGAGGAAGCGAGGTAATCTGCTGGACGTTCGGTGCGAAGGTTTTCGGTTCGAAGACGGCGCAAGATTGGGACGTTGGAATCAGAGGTTGAAGCTTCGCGAGGTGTTGAGATTACATAGCTCAATTTGCATTAGATTCAATATAGGGTTATTCGAGTCTTTGTAAATTCTGCACTATCAAAGCGTTTTTTAATAAATTGCTCAAATTGTCCGTTTGACGATTTTGGGGGAGACGTACCCGGCCGACCGCGAGGACGACACGAAAGCTGCGGGAACTCCCTAATCATCTGTTTGCGTCTTTCTATCCTTACACTCTTTACTTTTCGTATTATTGATTAATTGGATCAATTGAATTAGGTGATCGTAAGTGTTCATCGTAATTCAATTGAATTGAAACTTGAATTGTGATTGTGTAACGTGATAATTGAAACTTGTTGATTTTGTTTGTGTTAGAAATTTGATTGCAAAATATAACCTAAATTCAATTTATCGTTAATTGCTCCAAGGCTTATACTACCTTTCCTTTGATCGAAGGGTGCAAAGTAGACTATCGATCCGGTAGCCTTCCGCGTACTCAATTTTTTTTTTAAAAAATCGTTGTATAGAAAGAGTCACTTATTCACCCCCCTCTAAGTGATCGCCATATAGTCTAACAAGTGACATCAAAAGCCCGGTTTGATGTTAAACAATTAAATCGAGTAATTTGTGCCTATCATTAGAAGACATGGCGTTTGCACCCAAAGTGGCTTACAATAGGGCTCCTATATTCAATGGAGACCATTTCGATTATTGGAAAAGTAGTATGCGCATACACATCAATTCTTTTGATGGTGATGTGTGGGATGCCATTGAAAACGGTCGCTTTGTTCCAACCATGACCGATAACAATGGTATCATCACTAATACGCCTATGGCACAATGGACGGTTGACGATAAAAAGAAGGTTAATTACGATGCGAAAGTTCAAAACATTTTAATCTCATCCTTAGGGATTGAGCAATTCTATCATCCTTAAAAAGAAGAGTTTGAATTGTTTCATATGATTGATGGTGAAACCATCGAAAGTATGCAACAACGATTTGTGAAAATTATCAACAAGTTACAAGGTCTTGGTAGACCAATCACAAATCAAGATGCTACTAATAAAATTTTGAGGTGTTTAACTAGGTCTTGGCAACCAAAGGTCACCGCGATACAAGAAGCGAATGATCTTACTCAACTAAGCCTCACGGTTTTATTTGGCAAACTTAAGGAACATGAGCACGTGCTAAGTGTGCTAGAAAAGAAAGAGAAAAGTGGGAAAAAGGATAAACATGGTGATAAAGAAAAAGAGAAGGATAAGTAGTCCATTGCTCTAAAGACTTCAAGTTCCAAGTCCAAAGGTAAAGAGCAAGTGGAAAGTAGCTCAAGCGAAGAGGATTCCGATGATGAGGAAATGGGGCTCTTCATTCGACGCTATAACTGTCATGTGAGAAAGAATGGGATAAGGCATTCCGATGACAACTTGAAGAAATATCGGAAAGATAGTGGTTACCGGAAGAATGAAGGTGCTAGAAACTCCAAAAAGGGAATATGCTATGAGTGCGGCCAAGTTGGTCACTTCAAGCCGGATTGTCCCAAGCTCAAGAGGAAAGAAAAAGAGTCTCCTTCATTCAAAGGAAAGAGCAAAGGCAAAGGAAAGAAAGCCTATGTTGCATGGGATAGCGAAAGTTCATCTTCATCGTCATCACCAAGCTCTAGTTCAAGCGATGACAATGTATTAACAAATGTATGCTTAACATCTCATGACTGTAAGAAACTTGCTCCTAAAAAGGTAAACCAAAATCCCTCTAGCTCATATACGCTTTTAGAGTATCACGAGTTACAAGTTGCTTTTGAAAAACTTCACAAGGAAACTCAAGAGGCTTTTCAACGCTTAAAGGGTCTTATGCAAGTTAACAAATACCTTTAAGCGAAAGTTTCGGAAACGGAACTTGAATTGAAAACTCTTAAGGAATCCATGATACAAAAGCCAATTGTGACTTTTGATGAATATGGCAACGATAGGACCGGTTGCGACGGGTGTTTCTACTTGTATAGAGACTTGCGAAAACTCCAAGACAAGTTAAACGAACCCCCAAAACCGGAGATTACATATTCGGTGGATTTGACTAAGTTCAACAAACCTTTGAAACCTAAAATGTAATCCAAACATCGTATGTCACTATTGTTGTGATAAGGGTCACACCATTGCCAAGTGCCAAGCAAGAAAAACTTTAGTACCAAAAGGCAAAATGCAATGGATACCTAAATCAAGCAATAGTTTTGTTACTAACCACCTAGGACCCAACATGAGTTGGGGACCTATCTCAAATGTCTAAGTTTGTAGGGAAGAAGTCTTGAACTATTGACGAGAGACACCAACAACAATGACGTTCAAGACATATGAAGAAGTAAAGTGATGAGAAAAGCTTCAACTCAACATTTACAAGATTATGGAAATTGATCACTTCCTACATCTAACACTTAAGGGAAGATTCTATTCTCTATCTTTGCTTTTATACTTTTTCTTAGCATTTGTACATTGGTTTCATATACATATATTTTTCACTTTAATATGAAGTTTGTATTGATAGTTGTCTAATCCTCCATTTCCAAGAATTTTGCTCAAAAATATTCATAAGTTTTTGAGACTCATATGTTTAAAATGGGATTTGACAAAAATCACTACAAATGTCATATTAAATTCATATGTGTTTTGTATATGTTTGTTCTACTCTTGCATGTGACTTTGTGTCCATACATACACATATATCTACATATAATTAATCTTGGTACTTTGATACATACATCTATGTGAATGTTTTATCTTGCATCTATGGTTTAACATGTGTTCTCATGTTATGATATGCTTTGATATGTTTTAGCTCACATGTATAAGTATGTACCTTATTGATTATGTGTTTTTCATGCATACATACTATTTGAAAGTCATAAAGATTATTTTTCAAACTTATAAGTTCATGTGCTTTGAGAAAATTTGAAAATAATGCATTTTGGATCGATACAAATGAAATTTGTATTGATACATGTTAGTTATTCTGCAAAATTTCAAAATGAACTGATATGTATCGATACATATAACTGTTGTATCGATACATAACTCTTCAGTTTGAGACAGACACAGTCTCATGTATTGATGCATATGCTGATTGTATCGATACATGCTGCAGAACGCTTACTTGTATCGATACATACACGATTTTGTATCGATACATACGCGCAAAAACAGTTATTTGTATCAGTTTTCATTCATTCATTCATCAAATATCACAATCTCTCTTCTTCTCAACCGAACCCAAACATAAACTCTCATTCCCAATTCTCCAATCTCCCTCAAAACTCAACCAAATCACACAAAATTTGACTCTAAACCACTTCAAATTCATTACCCATCAACATTCCGTCATCAATTTGGTGGTTCAAGTGTCCAATTGTTCTTATTCAAGACAGGGTTTTCAATTGGGGTTTTGAATTCTTCAAAGTTCTTCAACTGTTGTTAAGGTAACTCATACTCTTTCATTCTCTACAAACATGGCACCTAGAACTAAGTCTAGAAAAGGAAAAGAAGTAGAGAGTAGTGGTGCTGTTGTTGTTACAAATTTTGGACTTAGGGAAGATGAATTCGTTCATAAGGATTGCGTTACTACTTATACGCAATACTGTAGAACTAGGAGTGTGTTGCCTCAGAAATCTGTTAATGCTGAAACTCTTAGAAGTCTGTATCTCAATGATGTTGCAGACATTCTTGAAAATGAACAACTTGATAATTTCTGTGATTTGAAAATCAAATATAAAGACACCTTGGTTAGGATATTTTATGCTGGGCTGCAAGAGAGAAATGGTGCTGAATTTGAATTTCGCTGGGGGCGTAAGGTTTATAAATTTAGTGCAAATATGTGGTTTGACTTGTTTGGAATGAGTACCGGTACTAGGATAACCGGAGAAGATATTTTGGCTTACACTGAAGCTAGCACGATTGATTATGATTCTGATGTATTTACTTGCTCCATTACTAGAAATGGAAATGTTCCGGAAACTTTGGGAACCAGAAAACTAACTGTAAACGCAAGAGTGATCTATTGGATTGTAAGTCACATCTTGCGTCCTAAGAGTGCAAGTTCTAGAATGGATAAGAAAGACATTGATCTCATGTATCTGCTTATGGAGGATAAGAAGGTGGATTGACCACTTTATATTGTTAGCAGAATGTTTGATCTAAGAAACTCTAGCCGTGATCAAAGCTTAGGTTATTGTAGTTTGATAGCTAGCATCTTGAGAAGGTTCAAGGTTGGACAAGATCTTCCCATTGAGTACACCAAACTTGAAAAGCTACAGAAATTTAGCAATACTCAAATGACAAAAATGCATTGGTACTTGAAGAATGACAATGGTTATGATTACCGTGGTCCTGCATCCGACAATGAGGAAGAAGGCGAAGGTGCTGCTCCAAGGGCTAGGAGACAAAGGAGAAATGTTAGGCAACAAGGTGATGGTGAAGGTCAAGCTGAGCAAGGTGGTAATTGGACTGAAATGATGGACATGCTAAGGAATATGAGCATGCAACAGACTACCTTCTACAATGAGTACACTCAGAATTACCAAGCCCAAAATGCGAGGATTGAAGAGTTGTACACCTCCACCAATGAGCTCCGAACATATGTGACTACTCGCTTTGATGATATGCAAGCTCAAATGCAAGCCTACTACAAACCTAAACCTCCTCCTAACCCGGACAATATGAATGAATGATCATGATGCATAGTTGTTGTTTTTGTTGCATTCTATTTTCTTTTACCCCATGAACAATTTTATTCTGAATTTCTTATGACTTTATTTCAATTTGGTTGTACGGATAATTTTAGTGTTGTCATGTTTTGGACAACATTATATTTTGGTTTGTATGACTTTATATTTCGGATAATTTGTTTATGTATGGATGATTTGTTATGTTCATGCATTGGTTGCATGGTTTGTTTATTTCGTCCCGTATTTTGATATGTTAATTCTTTATAATGACAATGTTGTTACAATATTCATGCTTTGGTCTTGGTTTGTTGTTCTACATTCCATATTTGTCATGATATTTTGTTTTTTGCCATTGGATTATACTTGCATATCTTGTACGTATTTATATTGATTAGGATATTCATCATAAAGTGCATTTCGATAAATGTAAGTGCATGATATGACCATGTTAAAAACGTTTTAATACTTGATACTTCTAACGAGTTCTCTTCTTCTTTTTGATATTGTCAAAGGGGGAGAGATTTGGATTGCACAAGCTAAGGAAAGAACTCTTGATTATCAACATATCAAACGCATTATGGCATCAACTCAGGGGGAGCGTGCTTATGGTTAGCCTTGATGTTTGCGTCTGTATACATATTGCTATTTTATTGCATATTAGGTATAGGCTTAGTTTATCTTATGCAAAGTTTTGACAATTATCAAAAAGGGGGAGAATGTAAGTGCACCAGTTCATTCCCTTGTTTTAATAATTGTCAAAACACATGAAAATAGAGTGGAACATATTTTGGCAACATTAGAAATGACTTGACAGCGAAAAATTATTTTTAATCTTTGAAAAATTGATTTTAAGGTTCTTTGTATCAATACATAATTACTTGTATCAATACAAATGTCCTGAAACTACTTCAGACTAATTTTGAGCATTTTGTATCGATAAATACTTCATTTGTATCGATACATAATCTGGTGTTCAGGGGCAGAGAGTCACTTGTGTATCGAATCATGCTTGCTTGTATCGATACACACCTAATTCTCTCAAAACACCAGAGAAAGCATTGTGTATCGAATCATGCTTGCATGCTTCGATACATATCAGTCAGGTTTTCAAGAAACTGATATATGTATCGATACATACTCGTGTTTGTATCGATACATAGGTCAAATATTTCAAATTTGAACGCTAGTCAAGGTATTTGTATCGATACATACCATCATATGTATCGATACAAGTCTGTTCTGTTTTGCGTAAATTTGCTCAATTTTATTTTCTCTATAAATAGCAATATGAGTTTTTGTTGTAAGGGTGAGAATCCATCTGAAAAACACAAGTTCTTCATCTTCTATCAAATCACTTCCAATTTGAGATTAAGTATAGGATCAATCAAGGGTTCGTAGTTGATTCGGTGGATAACGTTCGGTGCAATTCGCGGTGAATCAGAATTGCGATTGGGTTGAGTTGTGTTAGAGGTTTGGATTTTCATCAAGGGATTCAAGATTGTGCGATATCTTGAAGGTTCAACATCGAGGAAGCGAGGTAATCAGCTGGACGTTCGGTGCGAAGGTTTTCTGTTCGAAGACGGCGCAAGATTGGGACGTTGGAATCAGAGGTTGAAGCTTCGCGAGGTGTTGAGATTACATAGCTCAATTTGCATTAGATTCATTATAGGGTTATTCGAGTCTTTGTAAATTGTGCACTATCAAAGTGTTTTTTAATAAATTGCTCAAATCGTCCGTTTGACGATTTAGGGGGAGACGTACCCGGCCGACCGCGAGGACGACACGAAAGCTGCGGGAACTCCCTAATCATCTGTTTGCGTCTTTCTATCCTTACACTCTTTAGTTTTCGTATTATTGATTAATTGGATCAATTGAATTAGGTGATCGTAAGTGTTCATCGTAATTCATTTGAATTGAAACTTGAATTGTGATTGTGTAACGTGATAATTGAAACTTGTTGATTTTGTTTGTGTTAGAAATTTGATTGCAAAATATAACCTAAATTCATTTTATCGTTAATTGCTCCAAGGCTTATACTACCTTTCCTTTGATCGAAGGGTGCAAAGTAGACTATCGATCCGGTAGCCTTCCGCGTACTCAATTTTTTTTAAAAAAACTCGTTGTATAGAAAGAGTCACTTATTCACCCCCTCTAAGTGATCGCCATATAGTCTAACACTTTCCACTTCTTAGAAGTTACCAATTATTAAGACATAATACTTTGTTCCATTCTCATAGAAATACTAATCACTAATTTTCAAAACAAAAAACCCAAATTACTCATAGAAACATGAACGGGCACACATTTCATCCTATCCGCCCCTCCACATGCCGTTTCCGTCTACTACACCATCGCTTCTGGCTATTGTCCCTGCCGCCAAGGTAAAGGTCATGTCCGACAATAAAGATTGTCTTACCCCTTCAAATGACCTCATCTTTTTCTGTCTCTATTTTTCTCTTACACCTATTATTCTTTTGTCTTTCTCTCCATTTTAACGGGAGTGAGGCAGCACCACCATGACTATTTGTTACTTCTATTGCATCATTGACAAGAATAAAATTTAACAGTAAGTTAATCTTTCTTTGGCTGTTTTATTTTGTTTTTTCATTTAGATGAACATAAATAGATCTTTTGTTTCTTTATTATGTGTTTGAGTTTTAACAAAATCATATTTTTGTTTCTAAATTTTTTTGGTTGTATATATGTTTGGGTTTGGAAATTGGAACTGAAACTAAGGGTCTGTTTGGATAACTTAAAAGTAACGGAGCGGAGCGGAACGAAATGGAATGAAAAGGAGACTCCATTCCACTGTTTAGATACGTTATGATGGAACTGTAACATCCCAGACTGCTTTCGGATGACCGACTGACCCCACAAACAGACACGAGTCTTTTTAACATGTTTTGTCCTCACTCGCATGCATTCTAGAAAACTTCCCAGAAGGTCACCCATCCGAACACTACTCCAAGTCAAGCACGCTTAACTATGGAGTTCTTATTTGTTGGGCTCCAGAAAAGAAGATGCACCTTGTGTTGGTATAGATATACCTATCAATCCTTATAAACCATCTTTCAATCATGCAGTCCCATATCTGCACAGCCTCATGATCCCTCTCATTCCGATGTGAATTCGAGCTATTGCCTAGAAGCTGCCAGGAGCCGCACTTTGTCATGCCTTGTGCATCGGCGTTCACTCCCCGCCCTCGTCAGCCTCGGGTATTACAGGAACAACAGAGCTTATTTCCCATTCCATTGTTTAAAAAATGGACGGAACGGAATAAATTATAATTTCTTTATTCCAATTTTACCCTTTATATATATAACAAATATGTTGAATTTTCTACTTCAACTAACATACTTCACATATTTTTATTAACAATGTATTGTTTCGGACTTTGTACTTCTCATTTTTTTTTTACGAAAAAAAAGTAGACACCATGCTACTAATTCTTATTTTTCTGTCTATTTTTTTACTGCATCTATTATTTACGTACTATTTCACACTTTATATTTCTCTTTTGGTGAACACTCCCATACCCTTTACATTATTTTGGGTATCATACACAAACAAATAAAAAATCACCATTTATCTTTCACTTGACATGTCATTAGAATTATTTATATTTTGTTAATATACACTTTATTTTTAAATTTGCAGACCAGCCCCTATCAAATTAAAATTATTATTACGAAGAAAGAAAAAAAAAACTCATCTATCTCTTACAGTATCATCTTCTTCTCCAAACTTTGTCAAAAAAAAATCTTCTTCTCCAAACTTTCATTTTTTTTTTGTCGAGAATATGAATGGTCCGCCGGAACTAATTTCTCATCTAAAATTTGTCATTGATTATCAAAGTGTAATTTGTGATTTGTTCCAGATTTGAGTGATAATTGTACAAGTCTCCAATCCAAAACAATATGTAAATGAATTTCTAAACATTCTAATTAATTTGTTTTATGATTTCGGTGCTTTAAAGGGGAGGTAAATGCCAGATTATAGTACAGAGGTAGAAACCGGGTCGGAATGACCCGGCTGAAGGTAGAGGACAATGAATTTTATAAATAAATATTGAATAAATAAATAGCGCAACAGCTTTCGATATGAAAGTGCAACTTGGTGTAGTGGCAGTCACTTGTTTAGCAATTGTAGTGGCATGTGTTCGATCCTTGCAGGGAATAGTTTTTAATTTTTGTCAAATGTTTAAATAGCACCCTTTTTAAACTTGGTGTTTTTCACCCGTGTTTGATCCGTGTTGCATCACAAATCACAAGGTATTGTAACTAACATTGATAATAAATGAGTTGTTTAATTGGCACAAGCAATTAAGGAGTATTTTTTTTTTAGTACAAATAAAGGAGTAGGTTAATGGGCAATAAAATTAAGTGCCTCCAGTTTTCCAAAAAAATTAACTCACCAGTAGTAATAGGTAGAGATTAGAGTTTAAATTTTTGATATGTCCATTTCTCTATTTTTAAAAAGATAAAATTAATTTGTCAAAAAAAAAAGATAAAATTAATTTTGGTCAAAAAAAAAATTTAATTTTTAACCATTGACCTACCTCATAAAAAAATGTTAAATATTTTTAATCCCTATAAAATGAGAATTTTCTAAGTGTAGTATTTACTTAATTTTTAGAGTTAAATATGATTTTGGTCCTTATAAAATGCGGACCTTCTTAGATTATAAAAATATATAAACAAAAATCACATTTATAAATGAAAATTATTTATGACTTTTTTAAAAATAAATTGTATAAAAAAATATGTAAAAATCACACATGGTTCAATTAGGTTATATTGAACGCTATGATTGACAACAATGGGATTGCCTAGTAGTAATTCTATTATGTGATATTCAACGATATGACTGACAACAATTGTAAGCTAATTTTATGGTTCAAGTTTGATGTGGTGTTTACGGTTGATGGGAAAGGAAACCAATGCGCAATTTTAAGAGTTTGGGCCGATTTTAGGTTTTACGGTTGATTTAAGGGTTAGAGTCAAGGTAAATGTCAATTTTAGGTTTTTTGTCTAATTTTAGGGTTCGGATCCGGTTTAGTGCTGGTTTAGGGTTTTAGTTATTACAAATTAAATACATTTTTTATTTTAAATAATAAGAAAAATTACCATTTCTAAGTTGTAATGACATGAATATTTAATTTATCTACTAAAACGTCATCACATTAGTAAAATTGACTTTAAAATAGGATAGAGATCAAAACTCATAAAACAAAATTAAAAAAAACCAAAAAATTGTATTTTTAAATAAAGTAACCAAATTTGATTGTAGGGTTTGAGACGATATATGTGTCAATATTAATCTTTTGCCTGATTTTAGGGTTTGATCGGGTTTAGTGTAGATTTTAAAGTTTTGAGTCTATTATAGGTTTTTTTGACTAATTTTAGAATTTTAATCGGGGTTAGTGTCAATTTTGGACTTTTGTCTATGATTTTCATTTTTTTTTCAACCAATTCTTTTTATAACTTTATAGAAAGGAAGACACTTCAAATCCCTAGTTTTTAGGTGTCATTTGAAATTCCTTCAATTTAACTCAAGAAAAATACTTCATAAATTCCCATTCAAACCCAAGAAAAATTTCTTCAATTTAACTCAAGAAAAATACATCATAAATTTCCAAATTAACCATTCAAACAAAAGTAATTGACATGGAGAAGTTTAAATTTCCTCAAAATATTCTCCAACCCAAACACACTCTAATTGTTTATTAGTTCAATTAGTTGAGATTAAATAACCTAGTTGTGAGACTTTACATTCCTTTAATATGAATTTGGTTTTTTAATGGTCTATGTAATTATACGATGACATTTTTAACTCTTTGTCTAAAATTATGAAAAATAAAATTAAAAATAACATTTATTAATAAAAATTAATTATGAGTTTTTTTTTATAAAAATAAGTTGTATCGAAAAATTGAAAAATCACATATAGTTCAATCAGGTTATATTGAATGCTCTGATTGACAACAATGGGATTGTCTAGTCATAATTCAATTATGTGATATTAAACGTTATGATTGACAATAATTTTCAGCTAATTTTATGGTTCATGTATGATGTATGGTTTACGGCATGTTTTAGTTCGAGTCGGGTTTAGTGTCAATTTTAAAGGTTTGGGTCGATTTTAGGTTATTCGGATGATTGTAGGGTTTGAGTCAATGTTTGTGTCGATAAAGCCCGATTTTAGAGTTTGGATCGAGTTTAGTGTCGATTTTAAGTTTTTGAATCTATTTTAGGTTTTTTGAATTTAGTTTTTTAATGGTCCAACTAATTATACTATGACATATTTAACTCTTGATAGTAAAAATTTGGATTCTTTAGTTATAATTGGTACAAATAATTGAGACATAACCATCATTTCATAGAAACTACTATTAGGTTTAATGACGTTCCAATTAATTATACTAATTATGACATAATAAACCTAATAATATTTTTTTATAATCGGGAAAAAAATTATGTTGCTCTATATTTATAATATTAATTAATGTTCGATAAAATAATTATAATTTGTAATTTAGATATCAAAAAACCTGTCAAAATTAAACTGCACTAACTTGGATGGATCAAATCAGAATTTTAAATGAATCATTGTATTTTTTTCCCCAAATTCATATTATATTGTAGTAATGAAATTGCATTTAAGCACAAAATTTTTGAGTCGTTGTTATTTTTTCTCAAATTCATATTATATCGTAGTACTTCATCCGTCCACAGTTATAAGAGAAAAAAATTACATTTAGAAAATCAAAAATGAAAATTTGAAGTGTTGTTTTGTAAATAAATTGAATGAAAAGATGTAAAAGTCAGTTTTATCGGTTTTTGTTTATTGAAAAAAAAAACGAAAGAAAAATTAAATATAATTTATATTTAATTTTATGATAATAAATAAATAAAATTTCCCTTATAATTTGGGGAAAAAAAGTATTTGGGAGAGGGAATATAACAATTTTTAGAAAATTGTTGAAGAGCAATTTTACTTACTACTACTAGTCTACTACCTTATGACTTATGAGTCAGAATAATATTTAAAAAATGCTTAAAAGTACGGTATGTACCAAAAAAGTGAAATGCTTAAAAAAAATTGGAAATCGCCTTAGCCAAGACTTGAACTCACTAACCCAAATTTAAGAAAGTCAGATCAACCACCAGGTCATCAAAGCTGTTTTGATAAAATCTGCTTGCATACAAATTATATACTATTTATTTTAATTATTATTTTCAACAGAAATGGGTCTTCTTCTACCTCCAGCCGGGTCTGAATACGACCCGGTTACTTTATTGCAATCCGATTTTTGTTCTGTATATTTTTAACAGCGGAATCAATTATTAATATCACATAAACCTTGTGATATAAATTTTCATATGCTTTCCAAACGGATTTTCAATAAAAAATACATTAAAAACACAGATATAAACAAATCTCTAAAGCGTGGAAGAACCTAAAATGGTGAAAAACTCAGATCTGAAAAGTATTCTTGTAAATCCAATTTTATGAGGGAAAGAATTCGTGGGCTTTATTTTGTTTTAAAAAAACCGATATTGTGAAGTAGAAAGAAAGATTAACATTTTCTGGGAAGAAGGTGAAATCAATCTCAAAAGGGATGGAAGACATTGAGTAAAGATTGAGTAGAGATGGGGAAGAAAGTAAAACAGTGAGAGAAGAACAATGAGGACCTGTTAGTAATAATAAAATTTCAGTTGGGGTTTTAACATAATTAGCTGAAAGGATTAGGCAATATTATAAAATTGTAACTTATAAATAATGTGAAAAATAATTAACACATGTACCAATCAAATGTAAACAACTCATTTGGGTATCATACCTCATGGGTATGGTAGAATTTGCCTTCTCTTTTTATTTTTTACGGAAAAACGGCACTACACACAACAACAAAAAATAGCAAGCAGACACCATAACAAAAAACCAAACACAGGAACAAAACAAACATAAAGTAAAAGGATGATAATGGAGCTTCAAACCCTAAATTGAATTTGGAAATTTTCCTTTTCTCTTCTATCTCTTCCTTTCTCTCCAAACCTAAAATTATGCCATGTCACCTGATACATTTCAGTCCCCTACTGCCACGTTTGCAAAATTTAACGTTTTTGGATTTTTTCTAATGGTCAGGACCAATTTGGTTGACGGAAGAAAGTTAATGGACCAAAATGAACCGAAAAATAGTTAATGGACTAAAAGGGTAATTAAGCCAAAACTAAAACAAAATCATGTTTTTTCATTTGTTTGTTAGAATACACAAAACCGATTTGAGAAATAGTTAATTACAAATGACAAACCAAAACCGATTTGAGTACATCAGCAAAGAAAGAAACGTAAAGAAGCAAACAAGCAGGAGGAGAAGGAGAAGAGCAAACAACATAATAGAGAATGAAGAATGATATAAAATTAAGGATAAAATCATGGTTTTAAATTGCGGTTGCGGTAACGGATGTGGTTGCACCTGCGGACGTTGCGTTTGCGGTCAATGCAGCTGCTGCGACGCACATTGTGGCTGTTGCGGTTTGAAATGAATTTTAATATTCACAACTTATATTAAGTGGTACTACTACCCCACTATACAATTTAGCCACTATAGTAGAGTTTTAGTTTGCCCAGTATATAATAACTGAGATGTGGTTGAAATACAAAGTGGAAAGACGGCTAAATGTAAGATTTTTCATTGAATCTTTAGTATTTTAGTAGTTAGTATTCTAAAATTTTAATTTTTTATGAGAAAATTTTAATAAATATGTTACAAATTGTCTGATGCGGCTCCTGATGCAGTTACGTTGCGGCAAAACACGTGATTTCAAATCACACCGCGATTGCGGTGCGATGCGGTTGCGGTGACTACCACATCAGCAATATTGCGGGCGCAATTGCGGTTGCTGACTACAATTTAAATCCTTGGATAAAATTATAATTATGAAATTAATATGTCTCATTCCATCACATACACCCCAAATTGGGGGGAATGGAAAATTGAAGTAATGGGTGGTATTGGATGGAAAGTATTACATCCTACTCCATTCCATTCATATTTTGCAAAACCAAACAATGGAATCTAGTTCTATCCCCCACCATTCCATTTCATTCCATTCCATCCCTTACCATCAATCCAAACAAAGCCTTAGATTTTAGATGTTTTAGACTTCTGTATGTGTTCTTGATATTGAAAAACACTATAATATAGAATTAATTTTCAAGGGCCTATATGTTGCATAAAAATAGAGTATGATGTGTATGCAAATGATGTTTCTGATTATCAATAGATTGGGGTTAATTATGTTTCTGATTATTATAGTTTCTGATTAACAATAGAGCCTAATTATGTTTCTGATTATGGTTGTGTAGATAAAAAGTATTTGATGAGTATCAAGAGTTTAGGTTGCTTGGAACATGTCAATGTAATTCCTTGATTTTGTAATTTCAATTGAGGTGGTTTTGATTTGTATCATTTCTCATTACCTTTTGTTTAAGTTTTGCAGCTTTAATTATTTCTCCTTTTACATCTTTGATTGAATGCCTCATTGAATTTTACTCTCACAACTCATGTTCTCTTTGGGATACAATTTTGTCTTTTAGATAATGGCAGCCGACACCTAAAAGGAATAAATAATCAACGACGGGTGCAGTTCATTAGGAAATTATTTTTGAGGAGTGTCATAGACACGAAAATATCCAAAAAGCTATCGATGCACATAGAAAAACGAAAATGCACATTTTGATTTCACTTCGATAGTAAGAACATTCTTTCGGATATGCTTGCTATGTGGAAAAAGGTACCAAATCTATTCCTTTATGATATATATGTTCGTTGTGTACAAAATTGTTAGTACTTTGTTTTCTTCAATTGTTTATAATTCTCATTCTAATAAATAGTGAAGACTGAAGACTAAAGAGATTTAAAACAATATTGTTGTGAGTGGTGTTAACCTTTTAGATCATGTTTTATTTTTGTTTTTCTTTTGTAAGGTGATTTTAACTTAATTGACACATGGTTTGATTGAAGGCTTTTGTAAAATAGTAACATGTTTTATAATCTTAGCATGTTTTGTAGGTAATAACAGTTAAATGTGCAACCATGTTTCCTTAATTCATTTTATTTTATTAGAGATTAGAGATTGGACAATGTCTTTCTTCTTCATTCTTTGAATCAGGTCGAAGAAGCAAGAACTAAGATAATGAAGGTACCGTAGATTTATATGGTAAGGTTTTGATAAGATGGAAAGGAACCTACAAGTGTAAACGAAGTCTTTGTTGTTATTCAAAATAAATCGAAAATCTATAGCAACTACCAATTTTTGTTTGTTGAATGCATGTCTGTATTGAAAGGCACAATATGAGACTTCTTTTCAAACAACGGAATATGATTTTTCAATGAGAGAGAAGATTTTGAGTAGGTTGAGTAGGCTTCTAATGATTTTTGGTAAGTGATGAGAGTACGCAGCTCTTCTTATATGTTCATTTCCATGTGTTTTATGCTTCTTCATTTTATGATATGAAATTTTAAGACATCATATCACTAGAACAACAATAACTTAGCAGAGTTTCAATGGCTAAAAGGGATTAATCATAAAGGTTTGTGTTTACCCCTTTGCGGAATTGGTTAATTCAAAACTTTAGGCAATTTAAAGAATTGTTTGATCATTTCTCAATAGCATTGAACTATAGGCTATTATCCTATCTCAATTTGTTGATATAAGTATTTTCCTTATTCTGTTAAATTTTGTAATCCCCTTATCCTTTCTAATTTTTTACCGGATCATTGTATATTAGATTTTGTTTGAGTCTTATTGTTATGACTTGATTATAATAAGATTCTTTGACCGTTTTTCAAATCTGTTGAGATTTGCAGGACTCTTTTTTGAGTCTCTGATGGTTTCCAAATTTGTTGAAATTTGTAGGTTTCTTGATTTCTGGTTGACCTCGATTGCACATCGGTGTTGTCTTTTGAGGAGGAGGTCTGCAAACAAGGTTTATCTGTCTAGGTAACCATTCTATCGGCGCTCCCTTATTTTTGACTCAAGAATTTGTTCTTTGGATTCTGATGGGCCGAACACTTTTGATTCGAGTTCGGAGTTAGTGTCTAGTGACATCTGATTGGGTTGGATTGAGGTTTTTCTGGTGGTATGAAAAGTGAAGAGTATCTCTCTAAGAATGAGATTAGAAGTAGATCTCTTGTAGGTAGTTTAAATTTTGGTTTTTTCATTGGTGTTCCGCTTATATACGGCGCCTTTGGTTTGTAGCTTCTCTTTTACTAATCTCTGCTCGTCTTGTGCAGAGATTTAGTTTTATTAATAAAATATTTGCCGTTCAAAAAATAAATAAATGTTTTTTTATTCTGTTTATTTGAAAAAAATATTGTTTGACGTATGAATTTATCAGGTTATTCAATGACATTTTCATGAACAAATATGTGGCACTATCAAGGGTTACTTCAAAGAACGAGTAAGATATTGACAATCAATGAAGAATGTGAAGATACAACTAAAATTGAAATGTCTGTACAAAGAAATCTTTCATAATGTTTAATAGTTTTTTGTTTACTTAGTTGTAAAATGTATGTAATTTGAAATTGAAATAAGATTCTATAAACATTTTGGATTAAAAAGAAGGTATTAAATGTTTTTTGCAATTTCTTCAATTATATATACGATCTTCTAAAATACCCGTGCAACGCACGAGTCAAAGTCTAGTTGAGTTAAATTTCATTTATGAGGTGCGAAACACATTATAAATTATTTATGGGCGGTCACCTTGTTCTTCTAAAATCAAAATCAGTACGTTTTCTAGTTTACTTTATGTTTCTTCATTGGCTCTCACAAGTATATATAATTTCTAAAATCGAATCTCTTTAAATATATTTTTACAGCAGTGATGGTGAGATTACAAAGGCTCATTAAATTTATTCTGAGAAGATGTGTATAAATTGTGTTAGTGGGGGGCTTAGTGTTTGGTGCGAAGGTACTAGTTTGTGGTATAATGTGATGCTAAATAAATATGGGACAAATGGTGGGGGTAGTATAGGACGTAGTGGTGGTGGGAGGGAGGGGGGCGGTGTAACGGCTCGGATCTCACTCATATATAGTTGATGATCTGATTTTATTTTACGATCTTTTCTATTTTATTTTTTAGTAGAGTTTTTATCTTATGTGAGATTCAAAGTACGTAGTCTCGGTTTCAACTACATGTTCAATCAATTTCCACTATAAATTCAGTTAATAGCTCAATTAGTAGTGTGAATGGATTGAACATGTACTTAAACCCCAAGTACGTGATTCAATTCTCACAGAAGACGAAAACTCTAGTAGAGATAGGAGTAGAGAAGATCGTGAGATAGAGTCTGGTCATCGACTATATAAGATTGGAGCCTCAACATGTGGAATGATATTTAATAGTATTATGAAATGTGTCTTTTAATGTTGTTGCAAATTTGTTTGATTATCTTCTTTTTAAAATTGTAGGAAATGATAAATTATTTTTGTTTTCGAGTGATCCTTTACTAAAGCAGGATCCTTTGTGTCATAGGTTTAACAAATTGGTAGGGTTAGCTTTGGAGCCTGAGGTGAATATGAATGAATGTTCCGATAAGGGTGGAGTGTTGATGGGATAGGTAAAGGAAACTTTTTTTTGGAGGAAGAGATTCTTAGGAAATGTTTGTTTTTACTTGAAAAATATTTCTTTGCGATCTAATGTGTGTGACAGTTGGGCATGAAAATATTTTCATTCTGACAAGTACGCAATACAACTTTCTTTCGCAGAGGGAGGCTACTAAAGTAGATTATTTCAATGATATAATTCGGAACAAGATGGTTCTGATGAAGGTAACTTTGTTGTTGTCGCGGTTGTGTTTCGACGAAGGATTACATGCCCTTCAGAGGAATTTTGTTGTCTGATAAGCGGTTGTGTGCTAATAATAGTTGTGGTGTTGATGAAATTTTAGTTCATTTGTTTTTTGAATTTGATTTCCCTCAACAAACCAAAAGTGCATTACCGATTAATGTCCGCTGTCCTGCATTAAAATGTTCTAGATTACAAGTTCGTCATTTGTAAATCTTAGAGTGTGTTTGGATGGGGAGATTTAAAATTCAAGGGATTTTGAGAATGCATGAAATTCAAATACTTGAATTTGAATTCCCTTAATTTTAAAATTTCTTGTTTGGATAAAATAATTGAAATTTCTTCATTGTCAAAATTCATTATTTGGATGAAGTAATGAATGACAAAGTAATACATTGAGAAAAAGAGTTTCGGCGATTTTTTCGATTTGGAGAAAATATTTTCAGAATTTTTTTTTCTATTTTGGGAAAAAAATTTCACAGCATTTTTCGATTTCGATAAAAAGTCGTCGGAATTTTTTTCGATTTTGAGAAAGAAAAAAAATTGGGGTTTTTTTTCGATTTGGAGAAAAAAGTTTCCGGATTTTTTTTCGTTTTTGGGAAAAAAGGCATTTTTTAAATTTCGAGAAAAAAGCCGTCGGAATTTTTTTGATTTCGAGAAAAAAGTTTTCGGCGTTTTTTTTTTCAATTTGGAGAAAATAGTTTTCGGATTTTTTTCGATTTCGAGAAAAAAAAAATTCGGCGCTTTTTCTGCTTTTGACAAAAAAAAGTTTTCGGCATTTTTTTCGATTTTGAAAAAAAGTTCGTGGAATTTTTCAATTTTGAGAAAAAAAGTTCTTGGTAATTTTTTCAATACGAGGAAAAAAGTTCTTGGAATTTTTTCGATTTCGAGAAAAAAGTTGTCGGCATTTTTTTCGATTTTGCGAAAATAGTTCTTTGCATTTTTCCCGATTTCCCGATTTTGAGAAAAAATAACCGTTATCGAGAAAATAAATTCTCGGTATTTTTTCGATTTCAAAAAAAGAGTTCGCAAAAATTTTCAATTTTGAGAAAAAAAGTCTCAGTTATTTTTCCGATTTCAAAAAAAAAAGTTCTCGGCATTTTTTTCCGATTTCAAAGCGTGAATTGAAGAACCACATTTGAAACATGAAAAATTAATGTTCAAAGAATTCTAGAATAATTCTCACTAATTAAAGGGTATTTTTTTTATTAATTAAAGGGTATTTTAAATTCCCTCATTGTGGAAAGAGAAAAATAACTTACAAAATATTTGGAATGTGAAAATTTCTTAAATATTTTAGGCTTAAACATACATTTGGTCCCTGTATGTACATCAATTTTTCGTTTTAGTCCCTGTATCGAAAATTTTGACAAAATAGTCCCTGTATCGCACTTTTTTTTTTTACGTTGGTCCCTGCCGTCCAATTTCATCCAAGTGGCAAACGTTTTGCCACCTGGACCCTGCCACGTGGAATGCTAGAGGGACCAAAACCAAAAAATTAAAGGATTTAGAGTAGAGAAACAAATTTCAATTTAAGGATTTAGAGTTTAAATGAGTCATTTTGCAATTAGTTTAATTTTTTGGTTTTGGTCCCTCTAGCATTCAGTTCAATTTTTTGGTTTTGGTCTCTACATTCAGTTCAATTTTTTGGTTTTGGTCCCTGCATTCAGTTCAATTTTTTGGTTTTGGTCCCTCTAATCCAGTCAGCAACATTTTTTGGCCACGTGGCAGGGTCCATGTGGCAAAATGTTTGCCACTTGGATGAAATTGGACGGCAGGGACCAACGTCAAAAAAAAAAACGCGATACAAGGACTATTTTGTCAAAATTTTCGATACAGGGACTAAAACGAAAAATTGGTGTACATACAGGGACCAAATATATGTTTAAGCCAATATTTTATCCAAACAATGTAATTTTGTGCAAGTCATTCAGGTCATTTGGAATGGGATACCGTTTGAATATTTTGAAAGAAGCATATCAATCTTGTCTTTAATTCAAAGGAGTTTCGATTTGAGTAGGGGGTTGATCATTTTTTTTGTCGAGACCAGAGTATCCATCTTCGAACGTAGTGGTTATTCTCCTCGCTAAATTGAAAGTACCTCAAATGGTGTGATAGCTGGCTCAAAAATTTAAAGTTGCTTCGTATCCAAGGTGATAATTAAACTCTCGATATTTGATTAAGGGAAGATGAACATCAACCGTTCAACCACACCTTCTAAATTGGTTTTAGGGGGTTGATCATATTAAGATTAATATGTGGTATAGTGGCTTAAACTTAAATCTATTGTTTATCTTTATGGTGAAATAACATTCTAAGATATTTGTTGAAACAAGTTATTGGAACCTTTGCATTATCTTTGTCTCTTTTTCTTTGCACTCTTTGTGCTAAAATGAAGGCTTTATAATTTATCATCTGTTTAGATGTTTCACAATAAAAATAAAAGTGGCAAATTCTATGGTACAATAGATTTTGAAATAATAGAAAAATGTATATATTTTGAAAAAAATAAATTTTTTATCTTTTGAAATATTATAATAATTAAATATCATTCATCCAAATTGTCAAAAAATTAAAATTTGATTTTTTTTGAATTTTTATTATTCATTATAGTGAATATTGAATTTTTTAATGAAAAAATATAAAAAAAATTAGTAATGTTTAAAAAAAATCAAATTCTGATTTTTTTTTTTTTTTGAAATTATGTTCTCTAAAATATAATAGCAATAAATAACTTTTTAATTTATAAAAAATAATTATTTGTTAATTATTTAAAGACCAAATGTACCAGTACATTAAAATTTTATTAATTACCGTAGAAACTAAATATCATTATCTATATAACATAAGGAGAGATTGCATATACATAAAATAATAAAATATTTAATTCTTTGATTTATTTATACTGACATAAACACTTTATCTATGAATTTTTATACGGTTAATCTAAACCAATAACGTGACAATTCAATGCACAATAACCATCTTCTCAATCCCAATATCATTAACATTTTATGATTTCATAAGTAAAACATAACGTTTTTTCATCTTTTTTAATTTAAAATAATAATCGTGAAAACGATAGTGCCACATTATTGCCTAAATATTCAAAAATGCCACATATATGTGACACATCATTTCGGTTAATATTTAGAAGAGCTAAAAATATATTTAACTAAATCTCGGAAATTGCATTTGGGATGAATATATTGAAACCATATGATGTCAGAACTGACATTTGAATCATATTAATCAATTCAATGGACCGAACATTGATGGTAAAAATATAAAAAAAAAAAAACCCTAATTCAATTATTGAATGAAATAATTTGTTAAGCTAAACTTTACTCACCATGCGGTCAAAGTCTGATTACTAACGCCCATTTTTGATCTATAAAACAGAAGATTAATGCTAAAAAATTAATATTATTTTTCTCTAAATTATTCCGCTACTATCGTAATATCCACCAAGAGATTCTCATATTCATAACAAAATCTAAATTTACACTTTTATAGAATATGAATTGTATTCATATAGATCTTATTTCTTAGCTAGGTAAGATGCTTATTTTTTTACCACCGGATCTTATACAGTATCTATATTATATGTGGTATTAGATTCTTAAATCCTTTCCTAGCATTATTTTTGCTTGGATTACATTAAACCACGTAAATAAACTTATGTTAATTAGCCTACTTGTTTGTATTTACATACAAAACTTGTTGGGAAAAGCTGGCATTAATGATTGTACTTTGAATTCTAAGTAGATTGTGACATTTAATAGAAATTGGCCAATTACAAAGTAAATCGTGTTCAATTATTAATTTGATTGTGATATCTCCTTTCTTCTTTCTGCTTTTGTTTTTTAAGTTTTTGTCTGTGACGTCGTTAAGCACTTTCATTCTTTCAATAATTCCAATACAAAAACAGAGCTATTTGGCTTTTTTTTATTTTATTTTATGTCTATATATTGAATTAAATACATATTAGTACGAAGTATCCTTACATTTGTCAATAATTTTTTTCTCTATAAACCTATAAAATATGGTTGAGCGGTTGGTATTCATCTTCTACTAAAATGTCGAGTGTTTGATACCTATCTTAGATATGGAGAAACTTAATTTAAATCTCTTAGATATGTATAAAAAACATGGTTGGCATAATAACAATTAAAGATACTAAAACAGACACTAGCTAATAGAAGTCCACTTTTAATTTCATTTTTAGAAAATACTCCTCAGTATTCAGACTATTAGAGAAGATATCAACTCGACCCGTAAAATGCCACCATACGTTCACTTCCGATCTCGAATCAAAAGTGATCTGTCCATTAGAATATAAAAAGCAACTTTGTGAGTCAAAAGTTGATTGCACAACCGTTGAATAAAAATCTAAGCAAATAAATCCCAGCTAGGAATCCGCCTCCAAACAGTCAACAACGATGCAATATAAGTCAACTAAATACAAATTATTTTGTAAATATCAACAGATTTAAAAATCATTAAAGACTCAATAAAAATTATAAAAATCTAAACAAATTTCGATGCGGTCAAAGAATAATTAGTATAATAGAAAACCAATAAAAAATCATTTTTAAACCAATCAAGGAAGCGGTTAGATATGTTGAGACCATAAAAAAATATAGTTTGGTTATATTGAGTGAAGTCTTTCATATGTCATAATTATGTAATTTCTTTTTAATTTAAAAAGTTCAAATTCAAGACCTTGTTTATAGTATTTGCACCTGTTCCACTTAAACTAACAACGTTAGTGTTCTTTTTTATAATCTTATGTGAGTAATGGTAGAAGCTTAATATAAAGAATTTATTTAATGTTGGGCTAAAATTTCAAATCTAACTGTGTTTTGAGATTCGATTCTTGACTCATACATATAAAATATGATGTTTTTATTGACCGAATTAAACTTACAAAAACAATATCTATATAATCACCTATAATTCTTTTTCACAATATGCATGTTGTCGACTTCTTTGGATACCTACATATGCATGTGCGTTTATTTACCAACCAAGAATCGGAAAAAATCTTTTATACTATATAAAAAATGATTATTAAATATCTCTTATACTCAATTATAAAGAATTAAAGTAGTGTTAGTGGAAAAAAGATATTCCATCATATTGTTTATTTTATCATCCAATTGGTAAAGAAAATAATTAATAAATGATGCAATTAGTCTTGCCAGTATCTTTCCAACACAAAGATAAAGAAAAGGAAGAAATATTTGAGGGTTTCCTTGCTTTACAGTCAAACTACATGAAGCCTTCATCAATATGTTGAGAACAAAATCATTAAAGCATAATGTTCTTTACTTCTTTTAAGACAAGATATTTTCCTGAAATAACTAATAGTAATAATTAAGCAATCAAAGTGAAAATATAATTGAAGGGGAATTGATTCTCCCAAATCAATAAATTACCATACTCAGTAAATATAATGAGAGAATATAAAATTTCAATCATTTGCACACATAAAGTTCATAAAAGATGCTTCCTTATTATTATGTACAATGCCATACATTTTAGTAATTTTTTTTGGCTAAATTTGTTTTAGTCTAAACATTACTAAACTAAATTAGACAAAATAGCTAAGACAACAAACAATTTACAGATTCAAGTTTAAACATTTACTCAAGTCACATTCACCTACCATAACTAGGCAGTGAGTACATAGGAGACAAATTTAACTCTTAATATTATTTCCTTTTTTTTTTTATTTCTCATTTTATTTTTTTTGAATGTGAAACAATAGCTAGCAAGATTTTAAATCACACTTGTGGTCTCATCACAATCAACACACTATTTACCACAATCATTTTAACACATTTTTTAATTGGTTGAAATTCAAATGAATTCCTCTAAATTATGTAGATTCCACATAAATTTAGTGGGACTCATTTGAATTTCAACCAATCAGAAATTTTGTGTTAAAATCTTGTGTCAAAGAGTGTTTTGCTAGCATAAGTCTACGAACAATTGGGGTCAAATGCAGATGATGCATGGAATTAATTTGAGGTCGAGTAGAATACAATGACAAAATTCTCGATGTCACAGTCTAGATAGCGGCCGACGATGACGCTAATAGTACTCCCAAGTTGAAGAAAGTTGCTCCTCGAGCCGAAGTACACTATCAACAGCACATAAATTCCAAGAAGAAGAATAAGAAAGAAGTCCATCTTTTCCATCAAGAAAAAGATCTGGCAAATCAAATAGTGTGTCATCAATATCGTCATTTGTAATAGTAGTAGTAGTGATAGTAGTAGAAGAAGAACTTGAATTAGACTCTTGAACATTGTCTATGGAAGAAACACTTGAAGTTGAACCTTGATCTTGATCTTCTTGATTCTCTTGTTGATCATTTTCACCTTGACAACAATCCTTAATCTCCACAAAAACAGCGGATGCTGCTTTTGCAGCCGCAATTTGAATGTCTTTAGGTGATGTGGTTGAAGGCCTTGGAAGATTTTGAGCTAAATTAGGGAAATTGAGATAAGCTGAATGACCTTTTATAGCTAAAGCAGCTACATCATGAGCTCTAGCTGCCATTTCAGCTGTAGGGTATGTTCCAAGCCATATTCTTGATTTTTTTCTTGGCTCACGAATTTCACTAACCCATTTTCCCCATGCTCTCATTCTTACACCTCTATATGTAGGGTGTTTTGTGTCTTTTTCACTTCTCTCTCTTTTCTTGCCTTTTGTTCCATTTTGAGGACTATTTTTGGTGTCATGATGATTGGTACATGAATTTGAATTTGAGTTAGAAGATGTTGGTGATGTTGGTGTTGATGATGTTGATGAGGATGTGCTAATTAAGATGTTTTCATTAGCATCATTTTCCATGTTGATATTTTCTTTTTTTGCTAAGGTTAGGGGGGTTTGAGATTTGATTTAGAGGTGTATAGAGAAAATGAATGAGTGTGAGAAGTGCATAAAAATAGAGAGAGGTCTTTGTTTTTTATTATGATTCTCTAAAAAAAAAAGGATTTATATAAAGAAGAAAAGAAAAGAATAAAGAAAAGAAAAAGAAACAAAAGCAAAAAAAATAAAAGGAATATAAAACATGGGTCCAGAAGGGTACAATTCAGCTACTTTGTTTCCCATGTTGAAATTGAAGACACTGGCTTTAGATTTAGATGTACTATATGCAAAAGATGAATACCAATGCTTTTTATTTTTTGAGGTCTTTTGTCAATATACGAATTCCCTATGTTTCACATGTGTTTGTCTAGTTGGTTCTACTTTAAGGGATCCAAATTCCCTGTATTTACAAACGGGTGATGTTAACATGTGTCCGATATTTTAAATAGTAATTATATTTTGGATAAAATAATTTTTTGACTTTTAAAGAAATAAAATGTACAAATTTCAAAATAAAATTACTACACTAACAAATGTCTCAAAAACACATATTAGTATTTCCTGTTATAAATTCATGCATTAATACCCGTTAATAGATCTCTACTATTAGTTTTAGATTGTTTCTCATGTTTATAACTTATAAAATTTTGTTTGACAATGTTAAATGTTGAGTTTATGATTTATAGTTTATCAATTACAATTCAAGCTTATGTTGAAGAATAAAATTAAAGACTTGTTGGATAATCTATATTTTCTCGGGCATAAAAGTTATTTTTACTAACTTACATATATTTTATAGATAGATTATAGTTTTTCTTTCAATATTACCCCTATGATATATCTTATTTGAATTTTTTTAAATATTAACTAGTGTAGAGAAGACTTTTCACATCAGGTGAAATATACTTTTCACATCGGTTGAGATACCGATGTGGGATAATATTATAGTATGTCAGACACATTTCACACCAAATTCGGTACATATGTAAAATGACTATATTTCGCATCGGTTGAATTAAAAGGTCCAATGGAAAATGTGCTATATATCTACTTTTTCCCGTTAGGTGCATTGTATCCGATGGGAGAATAACTCCATATTCTTCTTTCCCATCAGATGATTGTTCCACTGATGTAAAAACTTTAATGAAGTGTCATATCTATATATACTAGTGAATTAATTAAACATATATTCATATATATATTTCTTATAGTATATATATATATATATATATATATATATATATATATATATGATTGTTAACTACGATCCATGCGGATCAAAGTTAGCAAGTATGACCCACATGAATTACTTTGTGCCCCCCCCCTCCCCCAATTCTTCTCCGCGCGCCCCCACCCTCTTCTCCGCACTCCCTCCATTTCTCTGCGTGCCCCCCCACCCCCTTGTAGTTTTTACATGGATCATACTTGCTAACTTCGACCCACATGGTCATAGGTAGCAGCCCCATATATATATATATATATATATATATATATATATATATATATATATATATATATATATATATATATATATAAACTACACTAGTAAAACCGATAATTTTATAAAACGTTATAAATTCATTCAGCTAATTTATTTGGTATAAGTAATAAAATTATCTTCTATAAAGTAATTTATCAGTAATTCGTTATTTATTTATTTTTGTTTAAAGAACTTAAATCATCTCTAAACTATTTTCATTGTTAATTTGAGAATAGATAACTAAAATCAATGAACATGTCACACATTATTAAGCTATTGAACTTATGTGATTAATGAACTTCATCAAAATAATAATTTTTATGACAATTCAAGTTAAATTCTTAACTCAAGACTATTTCGTAGCTATACTTTAGACTACTTGAAATCTCTTCTCTGTAAAGGTTAATAAAAAAAAAGCCTCACACATTTGTAATCCAAATTTTACTTTTAATAGCAGCTTGTCCTTAGCTAGGTTCCTCTCTATGTGGTTATGCCTTACTTTTCCTACCATGATTTTCACATGAAATTCCCCACACCATTAATCCTTCTAATTTTGACCATTGATTTATTTTTCTTGGTGGCCAGCTAGCTGGGTCCATTTTGATAGTAGATCTTATAATCATTTAATATTATATGTGACTTTTCTTTTTTATTCTCGGCCATGTGTTATAAACTTTAAATTAAGTTAGTTAAGCATAATGTCAGTGCTTCCTGAAAATCAATATTTTTATATTATCAGCTTTTGTTGTTCTGTCCTCTTCCCACTTGACACAGTTGAATGAATTTGTTTGATCCGCAAAATAAAAATATAGAATAGAATAGTATAAAATAGAACAGCACAAAATAATATTTAAGCAATTGAACAAATGTTATTTTTTGTAATGAAGACAAAAAGTTTTTATGTGATTTAATAAGAGACAAAAATATTTATTTTTGTCCAACTTTTAACCCTCAATTTTGTCTAATTTCTATAACGGATTTAAAATTAAACACAGTATAACTTAAATTGTCATTTCTAAATCTTTTAATTTTTAACAGATCAAATGCATCAAATACACTCTAATCTAATCTTTGGTCTCCTATGAGAGTTTTCCAACTCAGAAGTATTGGTAATATATTTTCTTTGACTTAATGGCATAATAATTATTTTTTAGCTTAAGTTTTAGTCTTATTATTTTTATCCTTTTGTAAATAATTAGTCACTCCATTAAGTATTTGATTTAACTAATATAGTGTGGCACAAGTGTTAGATATTTGAACCTCTTATTAATTTAGTCTTGGATTCGATTTCCAATTGGTGTATATGGAGAAATATTTGTTGAAAGAGATCAACCACTTAAATGAATCTCAGTTACCTCGAAGGGATTAGTCTTTGCACGCAAATGATACATTTGATTTACCAAAAAAAGTATTTGATTTAAAATATGATGATAAGATATGTTTTAAGTAAAATTATTAAGGAAATTTTAATTAAACTTTATAAATATTAATAATTTCCTATCATCAAATCATAATATCAAGTCATTTAAAACATATAACATACATGTTAATTTTATGTTCAAATATGATGGGGTAGTAGAACTGGGGCAGTCGAAAGCTTGAAAAGGATTAGCTAATTCTAATAAATAGGTTTCCTGTAGTCCACCAGGAAGATAATAGCAAGCACTAATTTAGTAAAATAAAATTGAAATCCACTAGAGTGTAAAACTGAAATCTACTAAAAAAGAGAAAAAAAAATTCTCAAATAATTTTATAAATGAAAGTATGATTCTATTTCAGTTCTCAATGTCTTTTAATAGACTTACAAAAGAAGTCCGAGATAAATTAGTTAATAACTAACTCTTCCTAGATTCACTATTATTTAAATCTAAACTATAGTTATCCTATTTAATAGTTTGTTTTAATCTATTAAAGTTAAAACAAACATAAATCTAATTTAAATTTATATCAAAGAGATATTAATCCTATTAAATAAGATATAATCACTAGATTATCCTAATATTATTGAAATTAAAATAAAATTAAAAAAAGAAAATAATAAAAGAAAATCCTATCAGCCACGCTTATTGTAGTTGGGTTAAATTGCTCCCGCATCAGTCTCAACTTCTTAGAGACACCTCTATTTGGAACTCATGAATGATATTATGAATGTCCGGGTTGAATACCCAAGTTTGTGCATGACTATCTGATGTTCGTATAGATATGCCATGCATAAGTGTCTTTAATGTATTTACCTTCTCCTCCACATCTAAAGAACTCGACCATGAGTTCTCATCTTGATAAAGGGCCTCGACTTAGGGTTGGGAATAAGCCAGACCGACTTATTTACTAAAAAGGTCAGACTTAGACTTTAAAAATAGCTTATTTTTTGTAATTTTTATGGGACATTTTTATAAATTACACGATGAGAGCACATTATAGAATTATAGACCAAGTTTAACAAATCACGGATATCTATATTTCTATTCATATATTAAAAAAAAAAGTTTAATTTTTTAAGTAATTTCTACGGGTACTTATATTTTTTTATTACATGAATACTTATATTTTTGTTCATATACGATCACCATTTTTTATTACAACGGATATTTATATTTCTATTCATATATTAATAGAGAGTCAAATTATTTTTGTGTGTGATTGCAACAAATATCTATAGTTTTAGTCATACGTTAATAAAAAGACCATTTTTTTTATTATATCTACGAGTATCTAATTTTTTTTTTAATTTTTGTGGTTATCAAATATTGTTTATAGGTTCATAAGACAACTTTTTTTATGATTTCTACGAATACCTTTATTTTTATTTTATTTCGACGGGTATCTAATTTTGACAAAGACTTATTTTTAATTTATGTTAATTTTTACAGAGACATATATTTAACTTTATATATTTCTACGGAGACATATTTTTTGTAATTTTTATGAGAGTTAAATTTTTATTAATATATTAATACGAAAACCTTCATTTATTTTGTCATTTATATAAGTAACTACATTTTTTTAAATAATTATATTTCTGCGTATCTATTTTTTTTAAAATTTCTACGGGTACCTAATTTTTTTTTTAAATATATATATTTATATATATGAGGATTGCTAACTTCGACTGTGACAATAGATGGTGCACTAAATAATTACATGGGTTATACATTGCTAACTTTGAGAGAGAGAGGGAGGGAGAGAGAGAGAGAGAGAGGTCAATTTTATGATTTTTATGTGGATCGATATTATTTCTACTTTTATATATATATATATATATAGATTGATTTTCATAAATTTTTAAAATTTATTTTTGGGGATTAAATTTTTCAAATTTTCTATTAATAATCTATATGATATAAACTTTCAATCTAACGATAAAATTTGTGAAATATGGTATTTAACATACTATATTAATATGGAGATTTGGTTTTTTTATTATTTTATTTGATAGTTTAATATTCTATTTTTTTTTTTCGTCGAGACCGGATTATTTACTGTCGAACACAGTGACTAATCCCTCGCTAAATTGGAGTCACCTCAAAGGATGGGACAACTGACCCAGAGATTTAAAGCTGCACCATACCCAAAGCGAGAATCGAATTCTCGACTCTTGGTTATTGGAGGATGAACTTCAGCTACTCAATCACACCTTCTAAGTTAATTTATTTTATTTTATGTCTATAGGTACCTAAATTTTAACTCATACAATAATATGTATTTATGAAATTGAATTACTTTTTTAATATGGAGCGCGCAGTGTGATACCATACGGCAGCACATGTCTCTTACGTACAATTAAAAAATAAAATGGTAAGACATAGGCTCGAACTTAATGATCGCTTTATATTATAGAATAAATTTTGTATCTTAATTGAACAAAAAATCCTGAAATGATTGATTGTGAAAGCAATTTTTATAACTAAAATTTAGTTGAAAAATAATAATAGTGACGATAATAATAATAATAATAATAATAATAATAATAATAATAATAATAATAATAATAATAATAATAATAATAATAATAATAATAATAATAATAAGGGTTAAATATGTTTTTCGTCTCGATAAACATTTGAACTTTCTACTTTTAATCCTTCTAAACTTTTTTGCCAGTTTTTGGTCTCTATAAAATTATTATGTATGTAGTTTTGGTCCCTACTGTCAAACCAATGTGTATTTTTGAATGATTTTTTCATAGACATTTTAGAACATTGTGAAAAGTTCCTCGGAAAAAAAGAACTTAAAAACTTTTAAATCGAGATTTCGGTTACTTTTATCTTTAACTTTTAAAATTTGAAAAACTCATATTTAATTATTTTCATTTTAAAAAATTCTAAATTTTTGTTAAGAAACATTTTATAGAATTATAAACATGTATGAAAAAAAATTATTTAAAAATTTAAAAGTTCAATGACAATTAAACATTTTTCAAAATTTGGAAAAATAGCAGAGACTAAAATTGCATGGATAGACAGGACAACTTTTTGTACCCTGTTTGATGTAAAAACTGGTTATGGAACTGGACAAAATATGTAGCAAGGGACAGGACAAAATCAGGAAATTTTGTCCTTCAATAAACCACAGGACAACTTTTTGTCCACAGTACAACTATAAAAAATACGAAAATACCCTTTTTATTTTCAAATATGAAAAAATTATCACCCTATCTCTCTTCAATACAATTTTGTATTGTCCTGTACCATCTTATTTTGTCTTGTACTATCTTGTTATGTCCTGTACTGTTCTGTCATGTACTTACTATTTTGCAAATCAAACACACCCAAAAATTTTGTAAGGACCAAAATATGCCACTTTTTTGTTATAGGAATTAAAAATAAAATTTTGTAACTTTATAGGGACAAAAAAACATCTTTAACCCTAATAATAATATAAAAAAATCTCACGATAAGTTTTACTATTGTTCTATCTTAATTTTGCGACATAACTATGACTATTGAATCTTTTTATGAAATTCTTACCGAATTCTCAAAATTATTTGTGTCTAATACCCTAATGACAGAATCATTAATTCTGAAATAACTCCAATTCCTTAGTGAGTTTAAGTTTTGAATTAAGTATTGAGTGAACAAGACTTTTAAATTGGTTCCAATGGTTTATCTATTCCTAGACTACAAAGACCAGAATTTCAAATTCAACTTTTATATCAAAATCAATCATAAATCAATTTAAAAGTAGTTAAGCGAAAAAAAAACTCATAGATACATGTGTATATAATATGATAAAATAATAAATCAATTTAATTTAAAAGTAGTTAAGCATTCATAAATTCAAATTTTTAGCTAAATTATCATCCAGGCTTTTTAGCCCGGCCCGTATTTACCCATTGAAAATATGGGCTTACCCGCATGGCCCATGAGCCGCCCGTTAGCGCGCATATATCTTTTTATTTTTTATTTTTTTAGACACAACTCAAGTCCAAGTCTTATAAAATAGTCATAAAATTATAAATATGTTTGATTATGCTCATTTATGTTCTTTTGTGTGATATTTTGATTGTAAATTATAATTGTGTTGTTTGATTATCCATGAACTTAGTTTGTTTTGAAAATTTATTTGAATTTATTTTATCTTATTTGGTTGATTGATAACTTATTTTGAATAATGTAAACTTAATTTGTATTATATTTGGAATGTTTAATTTTTTTTCTCCATAAAATTATTTTTTGAGAGTGAAAAAAAAATCGATCCGGGTCGGGCTTACCCGAAAGCCTGCTAGCCCTCAAAGGGTCGGGCTCGGGCACTAATTTTCCAACTTATATTTTATCCCGGGCTTTTTAACCCGTCCCTATGAAATCCTCTACTCGTCCGGGCCGGGCGAAAATAGGTCGGGCCGCCTGTTTTGACAACTCTAGTTACGTTAGAGGCAGTGACATGGTCTCAACCTATCAGAAATAACCATGAAGTCTGTAAATAGACACCGTGAATGAATGATTTTTATTCATTATTCATTCTTCTTCAATCAATTTTTTCTTTTGTTGTTGTTTATATTTTGATTAGTGTATTGTAAACGGACGCAAAGTCCATTGTCGGTTACTCATATGGCTCCTACCGGTTGGGTTAGCCACCATGGTTGGGAGTGATATGGTAATCAACAATAGGCTTTTTTTGTCTTAATTGAGAGTCATATGCGTTGGTGTAAGCCCTAGAGGCTAACACTTTTAGCATTTGTATTGAATTAATTATTAATGATATAAAGTTCTATTTATTAATAATATATAAGACATTTCATTCATTGTGTTTGTAAGAGTTCAAAGTAATGAAATCCTTAGAATAGATAGTCCGTTTAATATTAAGTGTGACTTAATCATGAGACTAAATTAAACATAAGGACGCTATTCTTAAAGTATCCGTAGTCGAGCTTTAAGGTGAAATTGGGATAACCTTAAAGCATAAAGACTATTATGAAGATAGACTGATGATCGCATCTCATGGATCATAGGATAAGGAGTTATCAAGTCTTGACATAAATGTAAAATATTAGGAGTAATGTTTATACTGGATTGACCCGCCAATAAGAGTAATACATGCCAAGTTATGCAAAGTGTCATAAGTCACTCTCATAATGATAATGGTGTAAACCGCCCTTAGACCTGAAACCACCCTTGTACCCTAGATGTGGAGTTAAGTACTTTGTTATTGATCTAACGTTGTCCGTAACAGGATGATCATAAAGGCAGTTAATGGGTACTTCACAAAGCATGCTATGGGGCAGCGGTGTCCTAGATGGAATTTGCCAATCCTGCATAACAGGATAAATGTCATGGGCCCAATATTGAACTGGACAAAGATGACACCAAGTATGCTTTGTGTTCAATATAGACATAAGGGGCAAAGGGGTAATTGTACACACATGTATCATAGTTAAGGTTATGTTTAGATCACATGTAATTTCTCATGACTTGGGTAGCAATGATGTGTTGCTAGATACCGCTCATTGTTTATTATATTAATAGGAAATTTAATATAATTGCCAACGTCATGGAAACCTACAAGGTCACACACATAAGGACAGTCTAATATTGAGATAATTAAGGAACACCGTAAGGTACGGTAAGTATGCAAAGTGATAAGGGTATCACGGTAATTAAACAAACAAGATACACCGTAGTGTACGGTGGGAGCGCGCGCGCATGAGCATATACACTCATATGGGGCGCGCGCGCCCTTGTATATCCTTTAAGGATTTTTTGTTTGTTTTCTTTTGTCCAAGATAAGATTTATCTTGTTGCACAAGACAAAGAAATATCTATAAATAGAGAACTCTTGGCAAAAGACCAACACACCAAAAAACATAAGAAATATTTTAGAGTTGGAAACCCTAAAATAATCCTTCTCTCAATATTCTTGAAAGCCTTCATACTTAAGGGCTAGCACTCTTTTGAAGGTGAGTGTTCGTGTGTACTAGCTAGAGGCGTCGGTGATCTTCATCAACGCTCGTGATCTTTTCTAGTTCGTGGCTTTAATGGTTCTGTTCTACAAGAGGTAACAAACCCTAAACACATATCATGCTCATTCGTAAGGATCAATAAAAGAATTTTTTTGAAATTCCGCTGCTTTACTATATCAATTTTCCTTCAGTGGCATTAGAGCCACTTACGAAACCATGGTTATGATGTTTGTTATATCTTGTTGTCAATAATTTAATTCGATTAAAATACCTAACAAGATAAGAATGATGAATTAGATTTTAATTGATCAAGAGATTTGTATGTGATACAATTAAAAGTGTTGCAAATAAAAGTATATTTGATATACTAGGGTTTGTGACAAAAGGTATATTTGATATACTAGGGTTCGTAACAACACAAGGGTTGTGTCATGCTGAAAACTTGTTTCAGAATTCGCCGAAAGCGTGGCATGATTTACGAAATCGCGCCACAATGTGTGCGAGAACCTGACGCGGTCGCCCAGCGAGCGCTGGCGAGCGAAACAGTAGCAGCTCGCCAGTCGGGCGAGCGCTGGCAAGCTCTGGCGAGCTGTGCAACCAAAAACTTGACAAAAATCACGATTTATGAAATTGTGACACGATTATGTCCGTTATGAACGGTATGATGAAGTTCTAAAATTTAATTTAAGTAACACAACTTTAACTAATGATAAAGTATGTTTGTTGAAGATGATTAATTATGGCTTCCTTTTGATCTAAATCATTTTAAGAAAAACTCTCTCATTGGCTTGAGAGAACCAATGCCATAACTATATGATCTTGTATATTATTGTTGCATATAAGAGCGTCTTGTATGTTCAACAAGCCGGTGAGATCAAAACTAAATAAATACCCCTCAAGAGACACATAAGAAACTAATAAAGAAGATGTAGGCTTCGCCCACGCAAGGTGCGTTTTCTTTGTTGAGTAAAATATGTGAATATTAAGTTAATGTTTTCCAAGTTTTAGAACTCATCAAGACTAGTATCAAACAAATGTAGGTTTCGCCCACGAGGAGGTGCATTGTTTTACATTAGTAAGGTGCGATGAGATAATTGTAATATCCAACTTCTAAAATTAGGGTCAAACTTAACTAAACAAGTTATAATAAGATTATACAAAGTTTAGAAGCAAGCGTTGGGTATAATTCATATGATGAACTAGAATAAGATGTTATTCACCCAATGGAGACATTCGAGAATTGCATAAGATGTAATTGGAAGGAGTTCCTACCTAAATAGCTAAGTCTTGTGTAATCCGCCTACGCAGACTTAAGGCAAAGTGAAATATGGATCTCGACCCGCTAGAAAATCTTCAACGGGATTTTCCGAATCAAATGATGAGGGTCATTTGTTTTGAGTAAAATAGTAGGAACATATTTAGTTAAAGACCTAATTAAATATGATAATACAATACTTATATTTTCACTTCTTTATGTAGATAACCATGTCATCAAATATATCAAACAACATTTTGCGATCAATCCTTGACAAAGAGAAATTGAATGGTTCAAATTTTCTTGATTGGCACCGTAATCTGAGGATAGTCCTCAAACATGATAATAAGTTGTATGCCATTGAGGAAGCTGTTCCTGAGGAGGAGTCTGCTCATAATGCTCCTAAGGCTGAAAGAGATGCTTATAAGAAGCGTGTTGATGATGCTAATGAGGCTGCTTGCCTCATGTTGGCAACCATGAATTCGGAGTTGCAAAAGCAACATGAAAACATTAGTGCTGTTGAAATGATCACACACTTAAAAACTCTTTATGCGGAGCAAGCCCACCATGAAAGGTTTGAAGTTTCAAAATCCCTTTTTCAATGCAAGTTATCCGAGGGATCTCCGGTAGGTCCTCATGTACTCAAGATGATTGGGTATGCAGGAAACCTAGAGAGGTTGGGATTCCCACTTGATAAGGAACTTGTAACTGATGTTATCTTGCAATCGTTGCCGGATAGCTTCAGTCAGTTTATCCTAAATTTCAATATGAATGATATGTAGGGATGGCAAAAGGATCCGTACCCGCGGACTCCGTCCGAACCCGAATCCGAGTCAACGGGTAAAAACCGAGTTGACTGGATTTCGGGTTCGGGTTCGGGCGCCACCCGATATTTCGGGTTCGGGTTTGGATAGATCAATATCCACACCCGAAACCCGAACCCCCACCCGTTTATATATATAATTACAAAATTACCCCTAAATATATATAAAGTTTAACAACGTATTTTAGGTGAAATATATGTTGCAATGTTGTAGACGTTAATTTTAATGTTTAACACCGTAATTTTTTAGTTTCGTTGAATTTGCTACATTTTTCTCTTTTCTAGCTTCGGGTTTCGGGTTCGGGTGAAAAAACCCGAATCCACCGGGTGCGGGCACGGGTAGGAGTTTGACACCCGGATAGGCTTTTGGGTTCGGGTTCGGGTTCGGGTGCCCGTTTCGGGTACGGATTTGGATAGTGTCAAACCCGTACCCGACCCTACCCGTTGCCATCCCTAATGATATGGATAAAACTCTTCCTGAATTGCTAAGCATGTTGAGAACTGCCGAGCAAAACATGAAGGGTAAAGGGAAATCAATTCTGATGGTCAGTACTGAGAAAAAGCATCACAAGAAGCCTGCAAAGAAAGGAGGCAAGTGGAAAGGCAAAGGAGTTGCAAATCCAAAACCAACTGCTCCTGCTTTGAAACCTCAAGGAGGCGTATCAAAGGAAGGCAATTGTTTCCATTGCGGTAAGACCGGACATTGGAAAAGAAATTGCCCAAAGTACCTGGAAGATAAAAAGAAAGGAGTAGCTCCTACTGCTTCAGGTATTTTTGTTATAGAAATTAATTTATCTACTTCTACATCATGGGTATTAGATACCGGATGTGGTTCTCACATTTGTACCATTGTGCAGGATCTCTAGGAGAGTAGAGAATTGGCAAAAGGTGAAGTTGACCTACGAGTTGGTAATGGAGCAAGAGTTGTTGCTTTAGCTGTAGGAACTTATAGTTTAGCTTTACCTAGTGGTTTAATAATTCTATTAGAGAATTGTTATTATGTACCTGCCATTAGCAGGAATATTATTTCCGTTTCTTGTTTGGACAAGTTTGGTTTTTCATTTATAATAAAGAATAATTGTTGCTCTATTTATTTAAATGATATATTCTATGCTAGCGCTCAAATGTATAATGGACTATACGTCCTTGATCTTGAAACGCGAATCTATAACATTAATACTAAAAGGATGAAACCTAATGAGTTAAATCCAAGTTACCTTTGGCATTGTCGTTTAGGCCATATAAATGAGACACGTATCTCCAAACTCCATAAAGATGGACTTTTGGACTCTTTTGATTTTGAATCATATGATACATGTAGATCTTGTTTAATTGGGAAGATGACAAAGACTCCATTCACAAGAAAAGGTGAAAGGGCTAATGATCTTTTGGCACTCATACATACCGATGTGTGTGGACCATTAAATATACCTGCTAGAGGTGGGTTTTCATACTTCATAACATTTACTGATGATTTTAGTAGATATAGATATGTGTATCTAATGAAACATAAATCCGAATCATTTGAAAAGTTCAAAGAATTCAAGAATGAAGTACAAAACCAACTAGGCAAGAATATTAAAACTCTTCGATCAGATCGAGGTGGTGAATATTTAAGCCAAGAATTCAATGACCATCTAAAAGAATGTGGCATTACATCACAACTAACTCCTCCCGGAACACCACAATGGAATGGTGTATCCGAGAGAAGAAATCGAACATTGTTAGACATGGTGCGATCAATGATGAGTCATGCGGATCTTCCAAACTCCTTTTGGGGACATGCCCTAATGACAACAGCTTATACACTAAACCGCGTTCCATCCAAAAAGGTCGATAAGACACCATATGAGATATGGAGTGGTAAGAAACCACACATGTCTTATATGAAGATTTGGAGTTGTGAGGTTTATGTTAAAAGACAAATTTCAACTAAACTCGAACCTAAATCTTACAAATGCCTATTTAAGGGATATCCTAAAGAAACAAGAGGATATTACTTCTATAATCCTTCCGAGGGCAAAGTGTTTGTCGCTCGAACTAGAGTCTTCTTGGAGAAAGAATTTATTTCTAAAGGAACTAGTGGGAGGAATGTAGAACTTGAAGAAATTCAAGAACCACAAAATATTGAGCAATATATGGAGGAACAGGAGCAGCAACCACAAGAAGTTGTGGAAGAACAACCTGCTCAAGTAGAACAAGTCCAGCGTAGGTTAGTCAGGATACGTCACGAACCAAAGAGATATGGGTATCTCATAACCGATCAAGGTGACGTATTACTCATGGATCAAGATTAGCCTGTAACCTACCAAGAGGCCATAACTGGTCCTGAATTTGAGAAGTGGCTAGAAGCCATGAAATCTGAAATGGATTCCATGTACACAAATCAAGTTTGGAACTTGGTAGAGCCTCCTGTAGGAGTTCGTCCTATAGGGTGCAAGTGGGTCTTCAAAAAGAAGATCGACATGGATGGTAAATTAAGTACCTATAAAGCAAGACTGATTGCTAAAGGATATAAACAAATTCATGGTATTGACTATGATGAAACCTTTTCACTAGTTGCAATGCTTAAATCTGTTCGGATTTTACTTGCTATCGCTGCATATTATGATTATGAAATATGGAAAATGGATGTCAAAACCGCTTTCCTAAATGGAAACCTCCTTGAGGATGTGTACATGACACAACCTGAAGGATTTGGCATACCGAATGAAGATCATAAAATATGCAAATTACAACGATCAATCTATGGATTGAAGCAAGCTTCCAGAAGTTGGAATCTTCGTTTTGATGAAACTGTAACAAGTTATGGATTCATTAAAAATGAAGATGAACCTTGTGTCTACAAGAAGGTTAGTGGGAGCATGATCGTTTTCTTAGTATTATATGTAGATGACATATTACTAATTGGAAATGATATCACTACCTTACAACAAGTATAGACTTGGCTAGGGGATTGCTTTACTATGAAATATCTAGGTGAAGCAGCATATATATTAGGAATAAGGATCTATAGAGATAGATCACAGAAACTGCTTGGCCTAAGTCAGAGTACATACATAGACAAAGTGTTAAGACGCTTTAGTATGCATGATTCCAAGAAAGGATTCATACCTATGAATCATGGCTTAAGTTTTTCGAAGACACAATGCCCTTCTTCTAAAGAAGAAAGGGAACGCATGAATAATATTCCGTATGCTTCAGCCATTGGATCTATCATGTATGCCATGCTATGTAGTCGATCGGATGTCTCGTATGCTTTAAGCACAACGAGCAGGTACCAATCTGATCCCGGTGAAGCTCATTGGATAGCTGTCAAGAACATCCTTAAATACTTGAGAAGGACCAAGGACTCATTCTTGATATATGGAGGTTTGGAAGAGCTTACGGCAATAGGTTATACCGATGCTAGCTTCCAAACTGATAAAGATGATTTTAAATCGCAATCTGGTTATGTGTTTTGCCTAAATGGCGGTGCTGTAAGCTGGAAAAGTTCAAAGCAAGAAACAGTAGCTGATTCTACAACTGAGGTTGAGTACCTTGCTGCATCAAATGCGGCAAAGGAAGCAGTTTGGATCAAAAAGTTCATAGCTGAACTTGGCATAGTCCATAGCATTGTGGATCCCATTGAACTATACTGTGATAACAATGGAGCGATCGCATAAGCTAAGGAGCCTAGATCTCACCAACGATCCAAACACATACTCAGGCGTTTTCATCTCATTCGAGATATAATAAATAGAGGAGACGTGAAAATATGCAAAGTACCTACACTTGACAACATAGCTGATCCACTAACAAAGCCTCTTGCGCAGTTGAAGCATGATGGGCATACTAGGTCTATGAGCATTAGAAGAATGTTAAATTGGCTCTAGTGCTAGTGGGAGATTGTTGGTGTAAGCCCTAGAGGCCAAAACTTTTAGTATTTGTATTGAATTAATTATTAATGATATAAAGTTCTATTTATTAATAATATATAAGGCATTTCATTCTTTGTGTTTGTAAGAGTTCAAAGTAATGAAATCCCTAGAATAGATAGTCCGTTTAATATTAAGTGTGACTTAATCATGAGACTAAATTAAACATAAGGACACTATTCTTAAAGTATCTGTAGTCGAGCTTTAAGGTGAAATTGGGATAACCTTAAAGCATAAAGACTATTATGAAGATAGACTGATGATCGCATCTCATGGATCATAGGATAAGGAGTTATCAAGTCTTGACATAAGTGTAAAATATTAGGAGTAATGTTTATACTGGATTGACCCGCCAATAAGAGTACTACATGCCAAGTTATGCAAAGTGTCATAAGTCACTCTTATAATGATAATGGTGTAAACCGCCCTTAGACCTGAAACCACCCTTGTACCCTAGATGTGGAGTTAAGTACTTTGTTACTGATCTAACGTTGTCCGTAACAGGATGATATATCATAAAGGCAGTTAATGGGTACTTCACAAAGCATGCTATGAGGCAGCGGTGTCCTAGATGGAATTTGTCAATCCTGCATAACAGGATAAATGTCATGGGCCCAATATTGAACTGGACAAAGATGACACCAAGTATGCTTTGTGTTCAATATAGACATAAGGGGAAAAGGGGTAATTGTACACACATGTATCATAGTTAAGGTTATGTTTAGATCACATGTAATTTCTCATGACTTGGGTAGCAATGATGTGTTGCTAGATACCGCTCATTGTTTATTATATTAATAGGAAATTTAATATAATTGCCAACGTCATGGAAACCTACAGGGTCACACACATAAGGACAGTCTAATATTGAGATAATTAAGGAACACCGTAAGGTACGGTAAGTATGCAAAGTGATAAGGGTATCACGGTAATTAAACAAACAAGATACACCGTAGTGTACGGTGGGAGCGCGCGCATGAGCATATACACTCATGTGGGGCGCGCGCGCCCTAGTATATCCTTTAAGGATTTTTTGTTTGTTTTCTTTTGTCCAAGATAAGATTTATCTTGTTGCACAAGACAAAGAAATATCTATAAATAGAGAACTCTTGGCAAAAGACCAACACACCAAAAAGCATAAGAAATATTTTAGAGTTGGAAACCCTAAAATAATCCTTCTCTCAATATTCTTGAAAGCCTTCATACTTAAGGGCTAGCACTCTTTTGAAGGTGATTGTTCGTGTGGACTAGTTAGAGGCGTCGGTGATTTTCATCAACGCTCGTGATCTTTTCTAGTTCGTGGCTTTAAGGGTTCTGTTCTACAAGAGGTAACAAACCTTAAACACATATCATGCTCATTCGTAAGGATCAATAAAGGAAATTTTTTGAAATTCCGCTGCTTTACTATATCAATTTTCCTTCAATATGAATATCCAAAATTTGAATAACACAAATAGGACTAACCTATGCATCTCTCTAGGGCTGCGTTTAACTCGATAGGTCCCTTTGTACAGAAATGAGAGAAAATAGAGCATGGTTTGCTTACTACCGTTGCTAACCAAATGCATTACGTTACGATCCTACAAAAGAAAAACAATTAAATAAACTTAAAAAAAGTTCTACAGTAATACATTAACACAAAAATGAATAATACGAAATAAGTATCCTACTTACAAAGTCTGCATAAACACATCTGGCGATGTGATACCCGAACTCAGTCAGTACAATTTTATCGGAGGGGCCTCCTGGGAACACTTCAGGAACATCATCATCATCATCAAAAGGAAATAGGAATGTCTCACGCCGAGGAGGCTTTCGCCGCTTACTTTCCCCTTCTTGCACTTCCGCTTCCTCGTCCTCATAATGATGTTCCATTTCATCCTCCTCATGTTGTTGCACCTCTTTATAATGCACGTCATCCTCACATTGCACGTCATCATGAGGTTCATCTGATGGAAGAACACACAGCTGACTACCACCCTCTGCCTCTGCCTCAACTTCAGGTTCAGACTGAGCGTTACACTTACATGAAGGCTTCGGCGGATGCTTTTCCGCCTTTGCTCTCCTCACAGATACAGTCGCTTGTGTTGGCCTTTTACCCCTACCATGTTCTTTTCTCATATTTAAGCAAAATAAAAAAAGGCTTGAATGCACTTTTGGTCCCCCTATTGTAAAAAACATGAACTTTTAATCCCCCTTCATTAAAAGCCAACTTTTTGGTCCCCTTTCTTGTTTTTTTTCAAGATTTTAGTCCCCCACCTTATTTTATTGGAAATTTTGCTGATGTAGCAGATTCATTAATGACGTGGCAGTATACATGTGTACAAAAATTAATCCACTTCATTAATCTATATTTTTTATTCAAAAAATATATTCTAAAAATATTAAACTAATCAAATTAATATTAAAACAGTAAAAATAAATTACAAATTGAATAGGGGCACTAAGTAATTATATGTGGTCATACATTGCAAACTTTGACCAAAAGTCGAAGTTAACAATCCCCATATATATATATATATATATATATATATATATATATATATATATATATATATATATATATATGAGACTGCTAACTTAGACCATGTGGGTCAAAGGTAGCCATGTTACGTTGACCCACATGAAATTACTTAGCGCGCCCCTCAGCTTCTCGCGCCCCCCACCACCCCCAATGTCTCGTGCGCCCCCATGTATATACCCTCTGTAAAATAGGCCAAAGTTGTTTTACCTCCTTTTAATTTTTTTTTTGTTGCTTTACCTCCTGTAATATAAGATTTTGTGCTTTACCCCCATGGGCAGTCAACCATAATATAATTGCCGCAAAAAAATCGCCGCAAAATATAATTTTAACGAGGGTTTTAAATCACTACAAATAAAAATTGACATAAAATATAATTTTAACGAGGGTTTTAAACCGCCGCAAATTATATTATAATTGACCGAGTCCATATGATAGAGCACAAAATCTTATATTACAGGGGTAAAACAATAAATTTATTTTACAAGGATAAAGCAATTTTTGCTTATTTAATTAACCTATATATATATATATATATATATATATATATATATATATATTTTTGACGAATTAACCTATATATATATATATATATATATATATATATATAATCCGGTATTTTCGTTTTATGTCTACTATAAGAAAGAGATGCATCATATGAAGGTTATATGTGTTAATGGAGGTACGGCCTAGCTTGCTTTGGAAAAGCAATTGTATGAAGATAATGGAAGTCTTCTTCATCTTTGGGATTCTGTCGTATAATAATAATGATCAGAAAAAAAGATGCCCGCAATTATAAGAGCTAGCGTTTTTTATCCATTACGTAGTCAAAGTCAATTCATCATATGGCCCTTCTATGGAAAAATAAAATAAACGTGTAACCTATTTTGATTAGATTTTTTCTTTCTACATTCCAATAAATAATGGTTACATTTTAAAATGATCAAATTGTCCCTAAATTGAGTTAGTGATTTACGTAAATTGAGTTTATATAATTTGTGTAAACTCATGTTACGTGTTTCATTTAAACTCAATTTATATGTGTTATCTAAATTAAGTTTAGGTATGTCTAAATTTACATACTTAATTGCAGTTTATGTATGTGCGTAAATTGAGTTTATGTAACTCAAGTAAACTCAATTATATATGTAGCAGTCGTAACTCATGTAAACTCAATCTACATATGTTATCTAAACTAAATTTAATCATGTCTGAATTCACGTTCGTGAGAAAATTCTAAGAATCCTAAGTTATCACTTAAGATAAATGAAACACAAATTTGAACTTTTCTCCGTTTAAGAAAGGAGTTCAAACCTAACAATTATGAAAACATATATTAATCATAGAAGTTTTTTCCTATATTTGCTTATATCCGTAACAGATTATGAAAACAAATTAAATTTTTTCTGTTTCATTTTATTCACTTATAAGTTATGAATGTCGGACACTTTAATCATTTAAGATACAAATTTTAGACAATTTAGAATTCATATTAGAGACCAAAACATGTTAATATTTATAATTTGAAGGATCAAAGTGTTCAATATTTATAACTTACAGAATCAAAATGAAAAAAAAAAAACATAGGCAACTAAATTATCTACTCCCTCCGTCCCAAAACTATTGTCCTTTTCGCAAACCAATGTAAAATTCAAGTTACTTTACCGTTTCTATCCTTACAAAAGTTAAAATATTAATTAAATATATTTTCTCTTTCTTAATAAAGTAAGGGTAAAAATGACTTAACATATCAATCTTTGTTATTTCTTAATCTACGTGCACAACTCTAAAAGGACAATAGTTTTGGGACGGAGGGAGTAATATTTATAATTATAGGAACAAATTAAAACAAAATAGTTTAATAATTGTTCTGGACCGGACTAAAGTCCAATCCAGTTATCAAAAGCCCAATTCATCACAAGGGGTCAAATTGCATAAAGTACTGTTCATCTCAATCAAAGCTTGTGGTGCTCCCACCCTTAGCAGATCCGATGACTTATTGTACTATGGAGCTAGGCAACGTGCCTTCGTCAGTGGAGTCACCACTCTCATGCAAGGGTACACTCTCATTTGTCCTATATATACCCTTGAAACCATCGTTCTCAAGGTACACACACTCTTATCCATCTCTTAACACTTTCCTTCGATCAATATTGACTTGAGCGTCAAAGTGCTAACGTATTTTGCAAGTACCTCCACCTCTTGATTAGGCCGGAACACCAAGCCACCACAAATCAGCCATCAAAATCCCACATTTTTCCTACCGGAGCTATTCAGTTGTGTCCGTTTAAAGCAGTGGCGCCGCCTGTGGGAACTTATATTCTTTTATAAGTTCCTTTGAATCTCTCACACCTTCTTTACCAGTTAAAACAGTTCCAGAAATGGTGGTAGAAACAAGACGGGGTAGAGCCGTTCAGGCCGAACAAACCTCAATTATTCAGATGTTACAAAACAACAACAACAACAACAACGGTTGGACGGAACTCCCATTCGGCTTTAACTTTCGCCATCCCTTCCGCAACAATATCGCCGTCATCAACTCAATGTACGACAACCGCCAACCAACAGACCATACTGGTTCAGAATATTGTTGCCACTTGATGCCAAAATTGACATCAAACCAGATTAAACTGATGGTGAAAAAAAAAACTAACATTAAGAAAATCCTCAATTCAATCTACAGATTAATATAACACTAATTGTTAACATCTACCTAAAAGAAGGCTAAATCTTTCTAAACAGCAGGATTTGATTGGCTGAAGTAATCGGCTTATGTGTTTGAAAATAATAAAATAATGATTTTATATAAAAATGCTAATACTAATATGTACAAAAAACAAACAAAAAATTCCTTTCAAAAAAAAAAAACAAACAAAAAATTAATGAAAACAAACGGATAATGAGAGAATGATATAAATAAATAGTTAAATATGTTTTTTTTTTGTTATAAATATATATAGTAAATTATGATTTTAATATTTAAAATAAAAATAAAATGTGTTCATCTTGGAAATACTTTTTACTTTTAGTTTTTAATGACCAATTTATGTTTATTTTAATGTCAATAAGATGACTATTTTTTGTTCAAATTATTTCCTTGCATTGGTACTTGGACGAATTAACAAATTATTAAAACTCATACAAATTTTTATTATGTTCAAATTATGTATGTTATATCAATTTATTATGTTAAACTTAACCCTGTTTCTCACGGTTCTTAGCCTATGTGGGAAAAAATACCCCTTGTAATATGCAATTTCTGTAATTTATAGGAGAAATAATAACTTAAATAAGATTTTAACACTCGAAATTTAATGAAAATTATCTGAATTTGAAAATGCCTGAAAGGAAATAAATATCAATTTTGATGCTACGCAAGACATTTTAGGTTTTTGTTAAATATTTTGGATTTACTTTAATTAATTAATATAATATATATGAAATAAATAGTATCAAATATTAAAGTTATTATTGTTGTTATTTATATTGGGTTCTATTGTGAATGGGCCGTGATGGGTTGGTCCATTCTTATTCTTTAACCCAATGAGAGGTCCCTGCTTCCACTCGTGAGTATTAATAATCTAACTATCCCATTAAGTTAGACACACTGAAATAACATAACTGCTCACCAGTGAGAGGTAGAAGAACTCTCAACCCTAACTTCTCATTCAATCCCTACGGGTGAAAGGTACACGAATCTATTCTTAATCTATTTATTGATGTAGATATGCTATAACTTGTATCTATGATCCATTGGCTATTTTATAAATTTCCTTCAATTGGTATCAGAGCCAATTAGATACATATTATAGCTATCGTGATGTTTGTTTAATTGTGGTGATTGAAATCGTGAACCTGGCTTGAACTTTCTTTTACATATAATTATAGTTGTAGCGATCTATCTTTTGCAAGCCACAATTACAAAATTCAAGCCAATTAAAATCGTATGAACACGGATTGAATCACATCAATTGAAACAAAAATTTCGCTGCATACTTTCCATTAAAATCATGACTTTTTGTAACATCGTGCACTATATCAATACTAATACTATACTAATATATGACATTCTTCACATGAATGTCATCATTAATATGAGTTTTATCTGTATTGGTGTGTTATTCTATTTGTATATATCGTGAAAATAATTCCTCTTTTTAATAGATTGAATTGCATAAAGAGGATTTGTTTAGTTTGCTCTAATCAATTCAAGTGATGATTCTTAAAATTATGAAGGGGCATTTGCAAATCGATAATCATTGAAATAAATCCTTTATAATCAAAAGTAACCAATCCTTGTGCATGAATATCTAATCGGGTTTCAAGTCCGGGTTGTAAGACCCGTTTTATTGAAACCGAACAGAGAAGAAGTTTTTTTTTTTTTTTTCTTTCGGTGAAACCGTTACCCACGTTTTTTTGCCAATTAATTATTAACGGGTGAACAGTATGAACAGTAACATGGTGTAGTGCATGAAGTGTTTTCTCAATTCCAGTTATTTTATTTTTAGCCAAACAATTATTTATTAAACATTTTAATCTTTTGGCATATATTCTGGAATTTTCTGGACACCTAAATATATTTTATGATAATATATTTTGAGGATAAATTGTGTTTTCTTTAATATCATATTCTCAAACTTCTTAAAAATTTGGTGTCTAATATTTATTCATGTTCCTTATTCTTTTAGTGACACTTTGATATTTTTTAATTCTCTATTTATGTGTCATATTGAGGAACTGATTTTTGAATAAAATTATGATAAGATTTATACCAATAATTTCTAAATTTCAATTCAAGACTATTTGTTTGATTTTAATATCGTATTCTTGATTTCTGGGACTAAAATTTCATTCTCTTTATAATGTAAATATTTGGTGTTAATAAAATTTGAGAATTGTACTCTTTTATATATAATATATTCTCTAGATTTGAGTCTAAATTATTTCGTAGAAAATCTTTTATAGTAATAACATCAATGTGAATTATTTTAAATAAAGTGTTACTTTTGAAATTATTTTAGACTCAAATTTTTATTGATATTGACACCAAATATTGTATTCTTGAATTTAAAATTATTCCAAGTTGCCTTCTTTTTATTTACATGCTCAATTATCAAAATTATTCTTTTGAGCAATTCTTTAAGGCATATTATAAAATATCATCCTTGTGAAATGTGTTGATCTATTATTAGAGTCTTATATCTTGATATAACGGTTTGCTTTTTATACTGTTTGAGATAATGTTGTAAAAGACCTCATGAATTTTGCTAAAGTTCAATTACTCTAAATACAAGGATGAAAGTCACACTCTTCGAGGTTAGTGTAATTTTAATTATTACTTTTAAAACCTTGTGACTTATATTATATAATTGCATATAAGGAGAAATTCTAAATGTTATATACTCCTTTTGTGAAAATGCAAGATCTGCCATTATATATAATGAATCTATTATCCAGAATATTTTGACTTTTAGAACTCTCTAATCTTTCATAGATTTCTCATTCATAAACTCCATTTAAAATAAAAATTAAAACTATTTTTCGGAGTATTTTAAATCAAATTTTGAGAGTTCTATTCTGGATAATTGTGTATTCAATATCAATTTTAAAACTATTATCCTTGCAACCAAATATTTATATAAATCATATTGATTTACAATTAGAGTCTCACATATATTTTTTGGCTTATTCTTTAATGATGAATATTCTGAGACGATGTTATCGAATGGTATTCTCGCTAAGTCATCAAAAGCCAACGACTCTAAGAACAAGGATGAATGTCACATTCTATGAGGTTAGTCGCAATTTAATCAAAATTTCAACCTCTTGTGACTTATTATTTTTTATTGCATATATGAAGAAACTTATTTCTTCTTCTCTTTTAATGTGCAATTATCTACATAAAAGTGGAATTCTTTTTTTTCAGAATATTCTAAATAGAACTCTATAATTATTATACATATTATTTTCTTACAATATACTCCATTTTGTATTTATATTATAAGTTATAGTGGGAGTATTTAAAATCTTATTCTAAGAGTTCTATTATGGATAAAACACAAAACTATTATACACTTTTATTTTAAATAATAACTTTTGTTATTATATCATTTCGTATATAAATTCTAAAGTCATATTTATGATGTGCTAATTTAAAATATTAACATGCACATTTTCCTATTATTTGAATATGACTTATAATTGAGTAAATTAAAAACATTGTTTATGCATGATATTATTTTATCATATTCTTTTAAGCATAAACAAACATTATTGATTTGTATAATTGTAATCTCACCTATCGTGGATACAATTGTGCAAAGTATTCTTAAAATTATATTGATAATAATCATACCCTATCGGTATATTGTTGTTAATATAATTTAGTTATTACTCAATGTACTTTAATTATATATACTTATTATTTTTTCAAGTACCCTATCACTATTAAAATTTTGTGATAAGAATAGTACATTGAGATGCTATAGTTCTTATTTATTACAATAAGTAAGATATTTTATTAAATATAATAAAAGACATGTATCTACTATCTTAATTTTGCAAACCAATATTATACTAATTTTATATTATTTAACATTTTAAAAAAAAATTATATATATATATATATATATATATATATTGTGTAAAATTTGGATTGCTAATCTCCTTGTATTGTGTGAAAGTGTCGGACATACCCTATCGGTGCGACGTTACTCAACATGATCATTCTGTGATAGAGAAATAGTTGAATATTTATTCAAAATATTTTCAAACTCTTAATTCAACTATTATTCTCTATCAAGTGGGAGAATCCTTACTACGTATTGTGTAACGTGATGGACATACCCTATCGGTATGACATTACTTAGCATAATAATTCTTTGTGTGAGAAAAATATCTCACCAACTTAATTATCATTCTCTACCAAGTGAGGAAAATTCTACATGCCAATTAACTATAGCTAATTCTAGACATAAAAATATCGTAGAGACTTATATTGAGGATATTAATTATAGTCTTCTGTCAATACTTCCAAATTATTTTATAAAAACAATATGTCAAAATCTCAAAAACCCTTAACAATTCTATTAAAAAAAAATTATTTATTTTATATCAATATTCTAAATAATGAAAAAATGTTATGTTTGGCATATTCAATTCTGTCATTTTCACTATATTTGACATATTTTATATTATTGCTATTCTTCAACACTTGTGGAAGCTAATGACTATTTTCTCTATAATATCCTCAATAATAATATTAAATGTAAGTCTCGTGTATTTCCGCTGCTTATAATCTAACTATTTCTCAAATGTGTGTGTCTATAATTGTAGCATTTGAGTTTACTGAGTGAATTATTAAATCATTTATATATATATATATATATATATATATATAGTCTCATATTCTATTTTATAATACTAGAGACTTAATTTCACTCATATGATGATAAATCTTTTATATATAATCATCATTATGTATATCTTGGTTATTATAGAGACTTGAGGATAAAATAGTATTTTGTTATTTTGAAAAGTTTATGACTATTTCGTTATATCCTCAATAATGGTAAAATTGAAGTCTCTTTTATTTCTGCTGCACGTAACCTAATTATGTATCAAGTGTGTGTTTGAATTTAATTGTAACACTTGAATTTTAAGTGAGCTATTAAAAGAAAGCTAGCTTATAGTCCCATAATCTAAAACAATAGGGATTTTGTCTAACTATTTATGTGAAGGTTACTTATAAAACTCTTTTAAGAAATTTATTTATGATAAGGAGATTTTGTGTTATAAACTATTAAGTAAAAACTTACATTCTCCTTAATTCTATATGCAGAATATGTGGTTAACTATGAAACTCAAATCTAGCTAAAATTTGCTATTGATAAATTATGAGTTTCATATTATTATTTTGGGCCTATTATTTTGTAACCACTTGTATTAATAATTCTGCTATATTCATGTGCAAAATATGTGGTTGAGTTTGTAAAACTCTATTAGTGAAATAGAATATAACCACATATATAGATAATTTGCACTAGCAATCAAGTATCCCACTAAGTATATTATCATTAGAGAATTTATATATTAGAAAGATCTAATGAAAATCTCACTCTTGTTTGTATATGTGAGATTAGTGGGAGTGTGTACACAATGTTATATATTTGTGAGCTCTTATAAAATTCTCACTCTTGTTTATAATTATATATATGTGAGATAAATGAAAATGTGTACACTATGAAATTTTAAAATTCTTATCATTGTCATATATTCTTGTGCACACTATAAGATATGACATAGCCAAAGAGACTTTAGAATTTAAGTCTCATTCTGCTATACTGAGATATATATATATATATATATATATATATATATATATATATATAAACATTCTCTAATCTCAATAAGCATCATAATTAGATGCCTAAGTCAATTTTGTTGGAAAATGCACAATAATCTCTTAGCATGCAAATATATTGTGCTTCTCTTTTACCAACATTACACACTTGTAAGGTCATAAATAATAAGTACATTAATGTATAATATCAATACTCCTATCGAGTATGATATTGTGCTTTTAAGGTACTTATGAATTGCATAATCATAATTTTGTTCATTATTGACATTCTTGTGGCCACATTAATCCATATATTTTTTTCTTTAAAACTAAGTGTTTATGTTAATCCAATTGGAGATTCTTTAGTCTCCTAATTCTTTATGGATTTTCATAATCATATTTTTCCTAAATTAAAACTTGGATTAATAGAATGTCAAACATTGTAGAACAAATATTGATTTTGACTAAAAGTAATTATTCTCTTTAATAGGCTATCCCTATAAGTAATTACTTTTATGCATGACTTTAATAAAATTACAAACTCATTGGCAGAGCCATTAACCACAAACTTATATATATGAGTATTATATCTCACATTGATTTGATTAAGTCTTTTGATATTTTGGGTTAGTGGGAGTTTGTTATAGCATTTCATATGCTTGGACCATTATATTGGATTACAAATTCTTGATTTTATAATGTTAATCCATATTTATTATACAATGTGAAATTTAAGATTTATCGTGTATGATCTTGTTTGCCCTATCGGATTCATTTTCTGCACCGATTAAATCTTATGTTTCTTATACTTTTGATGACAAGTACTATTGTAGATATTTGATATATTTCTAATAATATTCTCATATTATATTTTATTAATGGATTAAAGTAATCCAAGTGGGAGATTGTTAAATATTTTGGATTTACTTTAATTAATTAATATAATATATATGAAATAAATAGTATCAAATATTAAAGTTATTATTCTTGTTATTTATATTGGGTTCTATTGTGAATGGGCCGTGATGGGTTGGTCCATTCTTATTCTTTAACCCAATGAGAGGTCCCTGCTTCCACTCGTGAGTATTAATAATCTAACTATCCCATTAAGTTAGACACACTGAAATAACATAACTGCTCACCAGTGAGAGGTAGAAGAACTCTCAACCCTAACTTCTCATTCAATCCCTACGGGTGAAAGGTACACGAATCTATTCTTAATCTATTTATTGATGTAGATATGCTATAACTTGTATCTATGATCCATTGGCTATTTTATAAATTTCCTTCAGTTTTTGCTTATGCATTTTAGGAGTGTGAAAATGAAGGAGATGCACCGAGTTATGTAAAGGAAATTATGTTGATCCATAAAATAAAAGGTGAAGAATTGTTGGTTTTATGTTTGTTAAATATTTGAGTCAATGTTTATACTTTTTAGTGCCCGTTTGTTATAGTTTTTTTTAGAAAATAATCACTTATTTTTAAAAAATAATCACTTTTAAGAAAATAATATCCGTTTATTATAGCTTTTAAAAATAATCAGAATTTGAAAATAATCTAAAAACTGCTAAAAATCTGAAGCTGATATTAGTAGCTTATTTTTATTGATTTTTTTTAGAGGAGAGAGAAAACAAGTGTAATAATTTTTGAGACAAAAATATCCTTAATATTATTCTAATATTCGAATAATATCCTATTTAGAATTTATAAGATTAGTTAATTTGTTATTTTTAGAATATAAGATTTAGAAATTTGTTTTATTTGTAGCTATATATATAAAGTCATAGGACCGTAATGAAAAACAAGAACTTGAGTATTTTTCATATATTTATTTTATATGATATATTAGATTTGGATAATTGTACCTTATGGTAATTTTGTGATGCAAAATTATTTTTATATGATTGTATCCAAACAAGTTAAAGATTATTTTTTTTAAAAAAGTAATTTTTTTAATGGTAAACAAACACTAAATAGCTTCATATTTTTTGTAAAATCTCTAAAAAATAATCTCTAAATTATTTAATGTCAAAATCACTTATTTTTTAATTTGTATCAAACGGACCCTTAATATACATGCCCAATAAATCAAGTATTTTTATATACACATCTAACATGAGAAAACATTATTTTGTCAAAAAAAAACATGAAAAAACATTTCGTCAAAAATAAAAAACAAAAATGAAAAAAACATTTCGGCCCCTAAAAAACATAGGCTTAGGCCTCGTAAATAAACATATATTATGTTTGAAAAATATAAAAATATGTTAAAATTTTGTTTATTAGGAGCTTAAAGGATATCATAAAATATAAGAAGATGAAAATATTTCATTGTAATTTTTAGAGACTAATTTTTTTTTCCCGCAAAAATGAATAGCATGGCATCACAATTCATCGATATTCCAATTATGTTGACACCTTAATTCATTATCACTCCTCTACCATCTCTCTAAAAGTATTAATAGAATGAAAAATAAAAAAGAGGTGGGGGTGTAAACCAAACTCACCAAAATAAAATTAACAAAAACGATAATTAAGCATATCAACTCTATCTCTAAATTAAAGAAAGCCTCTCAAGAAAAACTTGGTAATTGATTCCACCAGACTAATCCCTCAACAAAAAATTGTTGAGAATAATATGCTTAAATATCCTTTGAAGATTTTAGATAGAAATATAGTTTAGATTTATATTCAAAATAAAATAATATTAGATCTAAGATTTATATTTTTGTTTAGAATTTATAGGATTAGTTTGTTATTTTTAGAAGATATGATTTATAAATTTATTCTATTTGTAGCTCTATATATAGAGCCATATAACCATAATAAAAATAAGAACTTGAGTATTCTTCATATATCAATATATTTAGGAGAGTTTTCTCCATAAGTTATATCTCACCAAATTCCGCAATACAAAATACATAACAAAATAACCCAACAAGTGGCATCAGAGCGCTAAGGTTCAGACCTGTGAAGATGGATTTTTCAAAGGTTGCTCCTCCCATATTTGATGGAGAAGACTATGATTTATGGGCAGCGAGAATGGAGTCATTCTTAGATGCTCTAGATTTGTGGGAAGTAGTGGTGAATGGCTACGATCTTTCTTCGTTACCTGAAGATCCAACAGAAGCAGAGAAGAGAATCCATAAAGAAAAAAAAACCAATAACGCAAAGGCAAAGACTTGTTTGTTTGCCAGTGTCTCACAAACTGTCTTTCTAAAAATCATGACTCTCAAAACAGCAAAAGAAATTTGGGATTACCTAAAAAAAGAATATGTAGGAGATGAAAGAATTCGAAGCATGCAAGTTTTGAATTTAATGAGAGAGTTCGAGTTACAACGAATGAAGGAAGATGAAACAATAAAGAAATACTCAGATAAATTATTGAGTATTGGTAATAAGGTACGATTACTAGGAACTCAATTTTCTGATTCTAGAATTGTAGAAAAAATTCTAGTAACGGTACCTGAGAGATATGAAGCTTCCATAGCCGCATTGGAGAACACAAAAGATTTGAGTAAAATCACTTTGGCAGAAGTGATACATGCATTGCAGGCACAAGAACAAAGAAGACTTATGAGAGAAGAAAGAACAATAGAAGATATGTATCTAACCAGAGATTTTGGAAAGAAATACCAACGCAAAAATCATGAAACACCATGTCCTCATTGCAAAAAGGTTAATCACTCACCAAATTATTGTTGGTGGAGGCCTGATGCAAAATGTGAGAAGTGTGGTGAATTAGGTCATATGAAGAAAGTATGCACATCACAAAAACAACAACAAGATGTTAATTTTGTTGATGCTCAATATGAACAAGGAGAGGAATTACTACTTGCAATTTCAGGTTCTACAACCAACAAATCATCAAAAGAATGGCTTATTGACAGTGGTTGCACAAACCATATGACTTATGATCGAGATCTTTTCAAAGAGCTCAATAAAACTTCTATTTCCAAAGTCAGAATTGGGAATGGAGAACAACTTGCAGTAGAAGGCATTGGAACAATTTCAATTAAAACTCATATAGGTATGAAACGAATTTCCAATGTTTTATATGTTCCTGGAATTAATCAAAATATTTTAAGTGTTGCTCAGTTGTTAGAGAAAGGCTACAAAGTATTATTTGAAAGCAAATGTTGTGTGATTAAAGATCAAAACAATAAAGAAGTGATCACATCGCATATGAAAGACAAGAGATTTGTTATAGATTTGATGAAGAATGAGCATGCTATTGAAGAGAAAAAAGAAGAATTTGATTTCAAAGATCATCGTGAAAATTTATGTGCTTTGAAGAGATTTCAAATTAAGGAGGAAAACAAATATGCTTGTGAAAAACCAATTAAAAGTCATATGAAATGCAATGTTTCTACCATGAAGTCCACAAAGTACAAAGACGCTAAAGCTTGCGAAAACGGAATAATTTCAATGATGGAGAAATTCAAGGCAAATCAAGATGCAGACTCATCCAAGAAAGATATTGATAAGAACTACAACCAAAATAAAAGAAAGAAGAATAAATTTCCAAGAAGCTCATATTGGATACGCACAAAAGATATTCAGTCAAGGAGGAATGTTGAGAATAATATGCCTAAATATTCTTTGAAGATTTTAGATAGAAATATAGTTTAGATTTATATTCAAAATAAAATAATATTAGATCTAAGATTTATATTTTTGTTTAGAATTTATAGGATTAGTTTGTTATTTTTAGAACATATGATTTATAAATTTATTTTATTTGTAGCTCTATATATAGAGCCATATAACCATAATAAAAATAAGAACTTGAGTATTCTTCATATATCAATATATTTAGGAGAGTTTTCTCCATAAGTTATATCTCACCAAATTCCGCAATACAAAATACATAACAAAATAACCCAACAAAAATGTCACGTTAGCTAATCTTTCTGTGTAAGAATTTTCTTCTTTATGAATATGAGAAAATCTAAAACGAAAATTTCTAATGATATGAAGTCAATTCTTCCATTTAACTTTAAACTTTCAAGGGACAAGTTCTACATTTGTAAAGGCTTGGACTAAGAGCAAAGAGTCACATTCTAGCCAAAAATTCATCCAATCTCTAGTATGAGCAAATTAAATAGCATAAATTGTAGCACATGTTTCAACATAAAGGGACGTTGCTACTCCAGTATATATATTAGTTGAAAATGTCCCTAAAAAAGTGTCAAGATGATCTCTAAAGATGCTACCACAAGCAGAGATACCTGGAGATCCTCTAGAAGCTCCATCTATATTAAAATTAAAATTTATCTTTGTTACATTAAATCAAAATTATTTTTAATAATAATAATAATAATAATAATAATAATAATAATAATTTTTCACTCCACGTACTAAAGTCAAATTTCTTCTCTCATATTTATTTGACGATGGTTTGGTGGGAGTGGTATTTTGCCACCAACCTTTGTGAGATATGATTTTCAAAGGTTGGATTTGAATCTTGAAGGTGATAAAATTTGTAAAGTGAGATCCAGAATTTTATTATTTTAACAATTTAAAATAATTATTATAGTGAATGGTGTTAAATTGAATAGAAAACTGTATTTGATTAAAACTAGACTTTCACCCGTGCTCTCACACAGGTAATTGAAAACATTGTTCTAGATAAATTATCGTATGGATAATTTGTATATATTTAGACAACCACAAAAGTGCTATTTCGACATACCATAAGGAAACTTTGAAATAAAAGTGCTATTTTTAATTAGGGTTAAATATGATTTTGGTCCCTATAAATATATCAAAATTTAGTTTTAGTTCCTCTAAAAATTTTCTTCAACCTTTAGTCCCTATAAAATTTTCAACCACCATTTTTAGTCCATATTTCTAATTCAACTCATGTATAGCCTTTGTATTTTTTAATAAAATTGCGCAGAAATGTGTAAAATGTTATGAAAATCTCTCAAAAAAATTTGAATTTTTTTAACAAAACATGAATTTAATATGAATTTTTAACCACAAAAAATATAAAAATTCATAATTAATTCCTATTTTGTTAAAAATCCTAATTTTTTTTGGGAGAGATTATTATAATGTTATAAACGTTTCTGCAAAATTTTACTCAAAAATATGAATTATACATATGAGTTTACTTAGAAGGAGGGACCAAAAGTGAAAATAAATTTTTTTATAGGGACTAAAATTTGAAGAAAATTTTTAAAGGGACTAAAACTAAAATTTGATATATTTATGGGGACTAAAAACTTATTTAACCCTTCTAATTAAAATCATATCTTTTTGAATAATATTTTATAGAAATAATAATATAGATATGAATGAATCATAAGTCATAACACATTTGTTATTCACTATATTTCCTTGCTTCGACTTTTTTTTGTTTCAACTGACATTGCTAAGAATATTTTAAAATTTATGTTAACAAACAACAAAATCATTCATAAACGATAACATTAATTCATTGAGAACTTTTCTTTTAAAATTTTATTTGAATGGTTAAAACTTCAATGACTACTTGATTTTACTACCATCCTGAATTATGGCATCTAAGAAAAACAAAAACATTATGAAAAAATGAACAAAAACATTAAGAAAAAAATTAAATCAGCCATGTATAATAAAAAAATTATGGGTCAAAAACATGAGAAAAAATAACACTTTTTTTTATCATGAAAAGTGGAAAAGTTTTTATTTTTATTTTTGATTAATGAGAAGTGAAAAAAATTGAGACGTGAGAATAGTGTTATTATTATTTTTTTGAAAAGGTATTATTGATTGAGAGTGAAAATTGTTATTATTGTTTGTCAAAAACAAAAAGTAGTTGAGAGTATTTAATGCTACAGTTTAGGAGGGAAAAAAATAGGGTTTAGTTGTAGCAAACCTAATAGCATTTATAAATAAGAGATAATATTAATTGAGTTTCAATGATTTTAATTCAGTTGATAGAAATATTACATTTTATATGTAAAGTTGTAGTTTAAACTCTAGATAAAAATAAATAAATAACATCCTTGTAAAAAAAAAGTTGTAAAACAACGTACAAACATAACTTGATGTGTAAAATAGCTTCCAAATTTCAAATTCGAGAGAGGCTTACAAACGTCAAAGTTCAGTCTATATACATTACGTGTAATGTTCTTATCAACTGAATTAAACATAACACAAATCTAATTTGACTTAGTGTTACAATCTTCCAATTTATACAAAATAACAAGATTATAAATAAACAAACAAAAACCAATGTAATTACATCATACATATTTTTCATCAATTCAATGGAAGAAAAACCACACATAGTAGTAGTTCCTAGTGCAGGATTCACCCACCTAGTTCCAATCCTAGAATTCTCCAAACGTCTTGTTAATCTCCACCCACAATTTCAGATCACATGCATAATCCCTTCAATTGGATCACCACCATCCTCAACAAAATCATATCTTCAAACTCTTCCACCAACAATTTCATCAATTTTTCTACCACCCATAAATCTTGATCAACATCCAGATGCTAAAATCCTAACTGTCCAAATTGAACTCTCAGTAAAACACTCTTTACCTCACATAAAACAAGAGTTGAAATCCTTAACTTCTAGATCCAAGGTTGTTGCTATAGTTGTTGATATTTTTGCAAATGATGTTTTTGATATAGCTAAGGATTTTAATCTTTTATCTTATGTTTATCTTCCGGTAGCTTCTATGGTTCTTTCTACTTATTTTTATGCATCAAAGTTAGATGAGATTCTTTCTAATGAATCTAGAGACCCAAATGAATCTATAAAGATTCCTGGTTGTGTAGCTTTTGACTACAAGGATCTTCCTGTCCCGTTTCGATTTCCATCGAATACCGGTTACAGGAAATTCCTTGAACGTGCAAAAAAAATTCAACTTTTTGATGGTTTTTTTGTGAATAGCTTTGTTGATTTTGAAGAAGGTACTATAAAGGGTTTAAAGGAAGTGAAGAATAAACCTATGGTTTTTCCTGTGGGACCCATTATTCAAAAAGTTTCAATTGGTGGTAATGAAAATGAGTTAAAGTGTTTAACTTGGTTGGAAAAACAAGAACCTAATTCAGTTTTGTTTGTGTCATTTGGAAGTGGTGGAACACTTTCACAAGAACAAGTGAATGAATTAGCATATGGTTTAGAATTGAGTGGTAAAAAATTTCTATGGATTTTGAGATCACCAAATAGTGTTGCTCATGCTACTTATTTTATTGGTGAAAATGAAATTGACGACCCTTTGAAATATTTACCAAATAGGTTTTTGGAAAGAACAAAGGAACAAGGATTGGTTGTACCTTATTGGGGTCCACAAATTCAAGTACTTGAACATAGTTCAACCGGTGGATTTTTGTCGCATTGTGGTTGGAATTCTGTTCTCGAAAGTGTTGTCTATGGTGTCCCGGTGATTGCGTGGCCGTTGTTCGCGGAACAAGGGATGAATGCTGCTATGTTGTGTAATGGTGTGAAAGTGGCTTTGAGACCAAAAGTTAATGATGATGGTTTGGTTGAAAGAGATGAGATTATTAAAGTTGTTAGGGAATTGTTTGATGGTGAGCAAGGTGTTGAAATTAGGAGAAGAATTAAATGTTTGAAAAGTGTTGCTAATGATGCTATTGATAAATTGGGATCATCTACTAAGGCTCTTTCAGAAGTGGTTGCTATTTGGAATTGCATTTAGGAATTAGCAGACCATGAGGATATAATAATATTTTGTATTTTTTAGATTATGATTCGGTTTAATCACGATATTATATATATCACAATCATTTTTATATTATTTATAGGGTACTTTTTGTTTTAATTAATGTTCAGGAACCAAGAAGGAATTATAGAAAGAGTGAATTACCCCACTGAATCGTCTACTTGTGAGTTCGCTACTGCAGGTAGCGAGTTTCAAAATTCGCTACTTACAGTAGCGGGTTTCAACATGTTTGTCCCTTTAGAACACGCTACTCCAAATAATGAGTTTCAACCAAGGTTTTAAATTGCAGTCCACAACCGCAATTGCGGCCGCAATATTGCTGATGCGGTAGTCACCGCATCCGCACCGCAATCGCGGTGTGATTTGTAATCACGTGTTCGGCCGCAACGTAACCGCATCAGGAGTCGCATCGGGAAATTTCTAACATATTCGTTAAAATTTTCTCATCAAAATTTAAAATTCTAGAATCCCAACTACTAAAATACTAAAGATTTGATGAAATTTTTTACTTTTAATAGTCTATCCACTTTGTATTTCAACCACCTATCAGTTACTATTTACTTAGCAAACTTAAAATCTACTATTGTGGCTAAATTGTACAGTGGCACAGTTGTACCACTTAATATATGTTGTGAATATTCAAATTCATTTCACGCCGCAACAGCCGCAATGTGCGTCGCAGCAGCCGCATTAACCGCAAACGCAACGTCCGCAGTCGCAACCGCATCCGTTACCGCAACCGCAATTTAAAACCATGGTTTCAACATGTCTGTCTCATCTCATGCATAAAAAAAAAACATGTCTATCTCTTTAAAATACTCCAAGTAGCGAGTTTCAACTTACAGTAATACAACATTTTATTCAAGTTAAAACTCGCTACTTGGAGTAGCGAGTTCTATAAGGACAGACATAACATTTTTCTTGTTATAATTTTAGATGTTTCTGCGTTAGTTACCATTAAGAACATTAATAGAAGGATTAAATCAAAGTTACAGACACACAACAAACACAACAACTTGAGGCTAAATTAGACTTCAATGAATCTAACCATTGTAATTTTCCTCCTAAGACAAAGTAAACATAACTGATATAAAAATAAAAATTACCATAAATATTTAAGCACATGAGTATACCTTAGTTAGTGGCTTAGTTTATGCTATCACCTTCATTTTGGTAACTAGTTCCACCCTCTTCGGATCACCTATAAGTATACTTTAGTTTGTGTCATTACCTTAGTTTATGTTATATTGGGATCACATAAGTATAAGTAAACTTTATTTTGTGTTACCATCTTCAATTTGTGTTATCTATTGGTGTGTAAATCACATCACACTCTAGCATTATCAAATTGTAACAGAATTCAGATTTTCCAGCAAGGAAAAATATCAAGTGAGATTTTAATTAAACAAATCAAACCATTCTATTATTGCTTTAACTGATTGACGCATAATCTCGAAAAATTGTAATGTTTTTAAACCATGTGCAGTACAAACTGAAACAAAAATATAGATAGAACTTAGATATAGAATACACATCAAAAAATAGGGGAGGCACTTATATCACAAACAACCATTAAAGTGAAAAATAAATTCTTCAAAGGTCAAAAGTAGTAGTAACCTATATGCACTGAACCATTCAGGACTTGTAGAAACATGCATGCATTACAAATACTGGAACATATTGATCATGTGCATACCAACATACTGAACATGTATGTATAGCCATAGGCTTAAGATCAGCAGCCGCATTGACCGCAAAAGTAACATCCGCAAGCGCAACCGCATCCGTTACCGCAACCGCAATTTAAAACCATGGTATCATCTATATCAGCAAAAAATTTAAATTATAACCAAGAAACTAAACATCTTTAGGACTTAGGAGGCTTTTGAGTGCACATGTTGTACATGATTCTACAATAAAATTTAAGAATAAATAATAATTTTCTTAGAGCTTAATGAACTCTCAAATCAACTCAATCCAAACCTATCACCTAGCCAAACACCAAAGTAATGAATGAGTACATTAGTGATAAATTAACATATATATGCATCTTATATGCAAATCACAAAATTAAGAAATATGACAATTCAAAAAAAAAAAAAATACATAACTAAAACAGAGATCAAATAATTAGTAAGGAACAATCCATAGTCACAATTAACTAATCCAATCATACAAAATTATCATATTAAGAAAAAGAACATGGATTGTTCCTTTTCTTAATATGACGGCATAACAACAATGTAAGTTGAAATACCCTGAAATTAATCAAAAAATACTAGACTTCAAATATAAGACTTGTTTATTAGTAAGACTTCAAATACCCTTTCTTGAAATACCCTGAAATTTTGTTTCCTTCTTTTTTGTTTTATCTATTTTTTATTTATTTTTTATTTTATTTGACTTATAAAAACAATGTAAGTTGTTAAAATAAAAAACAAGGTAAGTTGTAACCAAAAAGAGATTAGCAAGACGGCATAACAATTGTCAAAAGAACACTTAATATTTAAATATTTTTTTAATATTCAAACATTCGCCGCAATTAGCTATTGCAACCACTGCAATAAATCAAATTATTGTGGATGTTCCGCCAATCCGCTGCAGCTTGTTCTATATTTGCTGCTATAAGCCAAATTAGTGCGGCTGTGTGCCGCCAACCCGCCGCAGTGAGCTTTATATCCTTCACAATTAATTAATTTATTGCGTCCATTATATTAATCCGCCGCAAATAGCTTTGCAACTGCCGCAGCTTTTTAATCCTTATTAATTTTTTTAGTGACATTACTGTGTCAACCGCCGCAATAAACATGGAGCTATTAATCAATTTTTTTTGTAGTGACCGTCTATCAACGCTAGAGGTCACCACAACCACCAGCTTTAAATTAATAATTAAGGTAAAAATTTTGGGCTAATATGAAGAAAAAATTGGATTAGGCTTATAAAAATAATTTTGGATTGGGTTAAAATGAAAAAAAATGGTTTTGGTTAGCTTAAATCATTTGCACAATTTAAATGAATAAGATAGATATGCATTCATTAAAGATAGAAAATTGCTTTTCACACGCACTTTCATTCTTTAACAAATATATATTTATTATTTAATGTGAGATAATTGGTAACGCGAGTGAAAATCTTTAATCTTTAATACTATAATTTACCAACTTTTCTATTCCCTTACATGTCCACATGGCAGATTTATATTGCATTCTCCTCACAAAAATTGAATATTAAATGCTACTAGTATGAGAGCCCGTGCAATGCACGGGGAAAAAATGCGATTTTAGAATTAAGAATATAAAAATAATCATGTTAACGTGTACTTTAATTTAATGACACATATTATGATTGACTCCATAACATGTGTCATAAAGGTACATGTTAATTTTCCCAAAAAATAAAAAATTTAACTGATGGCTGATTTTTTATTTTTTTTAGAAACAATAATTGTTTGATAGATTATTTTTCTTAATTTAATGATGATAATCATAAATAATATCATATTTGAAAACTTTTAGACATTTTTTATCTTATAAAATGACCTTTATTTGGACGTCAATTATTATAAGTGTAGATTTTGAATATTAAATATGAATATCTAATGTTATATTAATGTAGGAGCCCCTAAAATGCACATGTAAACATTTGATTATAAAAATATGATAAATAGTATATTTTAAATTAAACTGAAGATTCATTTGTGTTAATTAATATAAATATCTTATAAAAATTACATGATAAAATAACAGATTTTTTTTTATAATAAAATTATAGTGTTAAAAAGATAATACTACATCTGTCCCTAATTATAAGACCCTTTTAAAAAAATTCTTTGTCCTTTTTTAAAAGACTCCATTTCAATTTTCAACTACATTTATTATTTCTATACATATATACCCTTACTTGTTTTACCTCATTTTCTACGCCTTAAAATAAATATTTTGAAAACTCTCTCTTAAACAACGGATTTATTGTTAGTATCAACTTTTCAATTCCCGTAATTTAGTCAACGGAATCTTATATTTAGCGACAGATGTAATAATATAATTCAACACATAATCTTGTAAGAACCCGTGCAATACATAGGTAAAAATTTAAATGGTCTTACAATATCAAAGTATTTTTCCTTCTCTATCTTGTCTATGTCAAATTCAGATTTATTTTAAATTTAGTTGAGAACTTATATATTTTCTAAATACTTCATAAGAAAGTTTTACATTTTAAAAATCATATAGAGATATGAACTTAGTTTTGAGAGTTAGTCTTAATAATAAATTGAAGACCAAACAAAAATGTACCCAATATCCATACATAAATAGTGGTGAAAAATCAACTATACATTTGGCAAAATTAAATTACCCAATATCCATACATAAATTTAATAAAAAAATATTAAACATAAATGCATGGGTTAGTTTTGACTCTTAAATATTTTGTTTTTAATTATGACCTAATTTTTATATTTTTTTTAATAATATTTTAGAAAAGTCGTGAATGGATTTAGTTTTTCAAATGATGAATTTTGCAATAAAAAAAGATATAGCGCAACGCAACTTGTGGCCTCCACTACGTACATTCTATTCATATGTAATTATGTTGAATATATTGTCATTTATAGTGTTTGTACCACGTCTATTTTTTTTGTTACAAACCGTATGTTATCTTATATGTGATAATTAATATATTTTAATATTTATATGAATATATTTTTATTTATTTTTTATAATAGATATGAATATGGCTCCATGAGTTTAGCTCTGTTGATAGGTACAATATATTATAATGTTGAGATCGGAGTTCGAACTCCGATACACACATTTATCCACCTTAAAAAGGTATAATTTAGTCACTCGGCAACCTGATAAAAAAGAAATTAATATATTTTTTGGTAATAGTTTTATATGTGATAATATATTTTCATAGATTTTTTTTACAGTAATATATTTTCATAGATAAGAATATATTTTATTGTAAAATTATTTTAGATTTTTATTTGGATCTAATCATATTTTTATTTGGTTAAAAAATGATTTATTTTTCACAAATACGTTGTTCAACTCCTTCTATCAGTGTAGATATATTGTTAGCATTCCTTGAGTCTGAAACATGAAATTTGAAATTGAGCATCATGGTACTTAGGGTTGGGAATAGGCCAGGCCGACCTACAGGGGCCTACGGCCTAGCCTACATAGGCTCAGGCCAGGCCAGACTATTTTTTAAATAGAACAGACTTCGGCTTTTTTATAAGTCTATTTAGTTAAAAAGGTCAGGCCGCAGGCCATAAAAAAAGTCTTTTAGGCCTATTAGGCTGACCTTTTTAAATAAATATCAATAATATTTTATTAATATTATTATTATACATTGAAATTTGTACCTTGATTAAATTATAAATATGTTAACATTTTCGGTACTTTAAGTTTACTAATCTTCATTAATTTTTTTATATATATAAATATATTATTATAAACTACAATTGAAATAAAAAGTTACTTATAATCAAATTCTTTAAAAAATCATCTTAAATATCAAAACTGATGTATAATTTCATTGGTCTTTTAGTTTCTTAGTATATTAAACATAAATATAATTGTTTATTCTAATATGTGTGTGAAATATCAGGCTTTTAAAAAGTCAGGCTCAGGCAAAACACATAAGTCTATGACAGGCCACAGGCCAGGCCAGGCTCAGACCTTCAATTTTTTGACAGGCCAAGCTCAGGCTTGGCAAAGTCTAGCCTAGCCTAGCTTATTCCCAACCCTAATGACACTCTATATTAGTTAATTTATTATAATAATTCAAAGAATAAAGGGTCTTCATATACTAAAGAAAAATAGTAGTGGAGACCACATATTCTATATTCTATGAATATTTTTTGTTATAATTTTTTGGTCTAAAAAAGAAATGAAGTACTGTATTGATCTTTTTACGCACATTCATAAATTAAAATCATTGTTAACTTTATATAATCGTGGGATATTAATATATTTTCTTGTAAAATGTTTATTCCCCGTATCTTATTAATATTAGATTTTTATTTGGACATAAGTATAATTTTGTGCGTAACTAAAGAAAGTTGGTACAATTAGTTAAAAATTGATTTATTTTCTACAAAAATGTTGTTAACTCCTTCTATTAGTGTATGTATCCTTCGGCATGAAATTTGAGAATGAGCATCAAGACGTACACTCTACAATAATTAATTTTTTTTTGTTAAACAAAAGATGTGCAAATGGTAAACCACTGCAACACCATAAATATATAAAAATAAAATAAAAAGGAAGTACAAAAAATAATGGGGGACAAAAACAGTTGCGGATCTAGAAAATTTTGTTAGTGGGGGCTAGAAAATAATGTAAAGTTTTTGAGTAAATAAATATATATTACGAATTTTATAAAATACACAACTATAATGATAAAAAAAAAACCTTCAAAATAAATAAAAGCTTATATAAATTACAGCTATCCTCTAAATTATAAAAATTGTCACTCTACATATATCTATTTATATAACTAAATGATCATTCAAGAGAAGTAAGAGCAAGAGAATGAGATAAAAATAGTTGGAAGAGAAGAAGTTGATGCTTCTAAGAATTAGTAAGAGAGAAGAAGAGAAAAATTAAGAAAAAATATGTGAAAATTAAAAAGTTGAAGTAGTGAAAAATTAAAAAATAAGAAGATAAATTTATAATTAATGAATGGGTATTAACTTAATCATGGGGGCATAATAATAATATTAATATTAGTATTAAAGGAAAACTATTATTTTTGGGGGACTTGAGCCCCCAATATATCCTACCTGCATCCGCCACAGGACAAAAACTAAAACCCAGTCAAACTACAATAATTAATCTATTATAAGAACTAAAAAAATAAAATAATGATATGCTATAGTGATAGTTTTACGCACATTCATGAACCAAAATCATTGTTAAGTTTATTTCGTGACATTTGTTATGGCTGCCTTAAGGTATAAGGTATTCTGTAAACATCTGTCGAGGCATAGTGCTCCTTTTTACCCCTTTTGTGAAGGAAATAATTTAGTTTGGCTTAGCTTCATCATTGAAATGTGAATTTAATTTATTTCAACATATTATTCAATTTTGAGTCAATAAAATTATTAGGTCTGCTTTTGAAATTTGTAATTATTTACTAATTAAATCAATTAACATCAATTAGTATCTATTATCATTAAAATGATATGATTGTATATCATCAAAAAAAAATGATATGATTGTACTTGATTTATTAATAATAATTATACTATTATACTATCAAATTGTTTATATTATATATTATAGATTCACTATAAGACCGCCAAAAAGATGATTTTCACTATAATATCCTCCCCACATTTTGATAGTTTTAATTTTTTTAAGGTGTATTGGATTGAGAATTCAAAGGATTTTAAAAGATTTTTTTATAAAATTTCGTGGTATTCCGTCAAGACTTTTATAAAATATAAATAAATTTTGTGATATTCAATTAAGATTTTCCACAACTTTTAAAATATTTATTGGTATTCAAAAATATACAAATTTTGGTGGATTTTAAGATACATTTTAGTTAAAAATACACATACTACTCTCTTCCAACAATTTCATTCAAACCTCAAAACTTTTCATAATTTTGCCAAGACTTTTTTCTTTTGCCTCTTCCGCCGATAGTGCTACGTACTTTCAGATTCTTTCTCTTATACGTACCTCAAGATACATTTTGAAACCTCAAGATACATTTTGAAAAAAGATTCTTTCATAATTTTATGCTGCATATGTATATTGTTCTGCTCGTGGTATATGTCTATCGTTCTTTCTACCATCATAAACAAATCAAAACAACAAAATATTATATGTACTGTTTTTTTTTTGGTTGTGTATTGTTCTTTCTATATCATATAAAAACCTTTTTTTTACGATATACGTATACAAATAATATAATTATATATGATATATAATATGTTTTTCTTTATCGGAAAATGATTCATATATTTTTGTCACTGAAAAATACTTCTTCTCTTTTACGGTGCTGTAAGGAGAGCTTCAAGATCTAAAATTCACTTCGACGGAGTGTCAAGATAAAAAAAATCAGTTTGTTCATTCTCTTCATCATTGTAAAATCACTTTTTCAGAGCTTCGAATCCAAAAATTGCTTCATTTGATTGATTTTTGCTTCTAAATTTATAATTTTCATCATATCTGCAAATGAAATATAATAAATAATTAAATTCAATACAAAACATTATATTGACGAAATTATACTGATAAAATATATATGTCATATATTCACCTAAAAATATATAGGGGTGATTTGAAAATAAATATTTGCAAGAAAAATTTGCAAGAAAAATAATATATGAGAAGAAAACATAAGAATACAGAAAAATATAAAGAACAAATAAAGAACAAAGAAAATAGATGTTCAAAGAAAGCTTTCAAAATGGTGTAGAAAATGTAAATCAAAAGAGCATTATTTATAGATAAAGACATGAAAGAGCATTATTTCCACGATTTTGATCTGTACATTAATGCTCCCCGAAAATTACCACTATTATAGTTTTAATATTTTTTAATTGATTAGTATCTCTATTATAAAACAATGCTTATAAAAAATAATATTTTTTTGCCTTATATAAAAAAAATATTTTTCTATTATGATTATTTAAAAGCAATTTATTATGATGCTTTTTTTGAAAACGTGTCCGAAAAAAATTATTCTGATTGTGTCCTTTATTAGTATTCTCCTATTATGATTATGATTCTTTAAAATCATTTATTATAATAAATAATAAATATTCTGATTTTTTGCTTAAGCATGTGATTATTATTTTTTTTTTCAGATTCTGATTATTATTATTATGATGATGATTATTATTATTATTGTAAAAAATGCTAAAAATTTAAGGTAATAGAATTCTCAAGAAAAAGCCACGTGTATATCTAATAGCGATCATATCATAAATGTTAAATAACTAGTGTGAGAGCCCGTGCGATGCACGGGAAAAAATGCGATTGTAAAAATAAAAAATTTGAAAATGTCATCTTAACATGTATTCTAAATTTCTAATAATTTTTCGTCAAAAAAAAGTATTCTAATAACACATATTAAGATGAACTCTCTAACACGTCATCTATATCTTTTCTAAATAAATTTACCAATGATCTTAAATAAATAAATAAATAATATTTTATGTAGGTGTCAATTATTATAAGTATAGACTTTAAGTGTCACTTATTATAATCATATTTAAAATGTATTAAATATTAAATATTAAATATGATCATTATCTATAATAATATATTTATGTAGGAGCGCGGAGCGCCCATAAAAAATAAAATTAGATAGGAGCCCAAGTCCAATTCAATTAAAAAATAAGATAAATAATAGTATATTTTAAATTAAAATTAAACATTAATTTGTGTTAATATAAATATATCTTATAAATAACGTGATAAAATTGTAGTTATTTTATTATAAAATTATATATGCAAAGCATTATAATATAATTTAAAAGATAATCTTGTAGGAGCCCGTGCAATGCACATTTTAAATCATATTGGAAAAATCATTTGTGTTAACATCATATTATATAAAAAATCACATGACAAACTTATAGCATTGTATATATTTATTTATAATAAATAAACTTATAGTATTGTATAAACTTCAAAAACGCTTACAATGTGATAATTATCACATCAATGATGTAATTGAGAAGATTCATCAGACCTTTAATCTTCATTTTTTCTGAACTTTATTTTTAAATAAGGTATAATTTCATTAAAAAAATAGATAACAGGAGAAATAGATTTTCTACAATTTAAGCGGATATTATGTAAAATAAAAATAAAATAAAAATTAAAAAGTTCCTCATATTAAATAGGTTTTCTACAACTTAAGCGGGTATTATGCAATTGAATTTTTTTTGATATATTAATTTCTACTTTCTTCCTTGTCTTAGAAAATACTTCTATAAAAGGTTCATCACTAAAAAAAACTCTAACAAACCACCTAATAAAATATCTCATTTGTTATTCCTATTTTATGGGCAATTAATTAGTAGCTAATAATTACTAATCCTTATACTACTATATTGTTTTATCACTGTAAATATTAGAAATTTCAAGTATTAATCCCTCCAAAAAATTTGTGATGTCTTAGTCCTAAATTTTTTTCCTCTTCTACTTTTGCTCCTTATTTTTAAGAGAACTCTTGTGTATTATTTAAAAATTATATAGTAGTATTTTACAACAATCATATTTAGTACATTATCATTTTACAACATAATTTGTTTATTATTGAAAAAAAAATTACGTTTTTTTTAGTCAATTAAATCTTTAGATATAATTTTGAAATTTGTAATTAATTTCCAAATCAATAATCATCAATTAATACATATTATCATTAAATTGATACGATTGTAATTAATTTATGAATAATTATAGATTCACTAAATAAGATTGACAGATAATTATCAAAAAAAAAAAAGATTGACAGAGAGATGATTTTCACTATAAAACCGTCCACATTTTATATATAGTTTACGATACAACATTTTTAAATATGATTATCATTGATTGATTCGACATTGAGTTTTGGTCTTCCGTGATTCAATAAAAAAAATTCCTTGACTTAAATAGTGTATTATTTTGAATGGTTCTTTATTTTATTTCTATTTTTCATGTCAATTAAAACGTGTTAAATTTAGTCAAAAAATGTGTAAAATTTAAGATTCAATTTTTTTTTATAAAATTATGCATGATGCGTGAAAAATATACAATTCACATATCTTTTTATTTACATACTCATTATAACTCTATAATATTTAAATTATTATTAAAACTTATAATATATGTACAGATAATTAAGTTAAAATATATCTACAAATATTGTTCAATTAGAGTGGCTTGACCGTTCATCTTTTCATAACCACTTTTCCGACTAACATTTAATTTACATAAATAATATTTCTCTAAACAAAGATCTACATAAAAAGTATGTTGTTTTGAAACAATTCATCACTAATTGTTGTTTCAACTCTAGACATTTAGGAACTTCTGAATTTAGTACTATTATTTCTCATATATAGTCTAGTTTATTGCTTTCTCCAAGCTTTGAGGTTAAGTATGTAAAGCGGCAAGCGAATATGGTGGCTCATTCTTTAGCAAGGGCGACCATTTCATTGTCTCGCCGCTATGTTTTTGAAACTATTCCTCGTTGTATTGAAACTTATTTGAATAATGAAATGAGTTAAGTTTGTTGCTTTCAAAAAAAGTTTTTGCCGCATCTTGAAGGGTTTATGAGATATCGAAAAGACACTTTTAAATATCTAATTTGTTTTCTTTATGATCATATTTCTGAAAAGAAAAGAAAATCATCACAGATAAAGAGAAGAATTAATAGAATAAATCGAAAATAAAATTTTGAAGAGAAGACGACAACAAATATTAGTAACAAATTAAAAGAGTGATGTGAATGAATGAATCAAATTAAAATAACAAAAATAATTCTTTAACAAATAATTTTTTTGGATAAATTTCATATTTCATATTTTATGAATGATCATAAAAATAGTGTGGAGAATGAAAATGTGAAAGCAATATTTATAAGAAAAAATATCCATTCAAATTCATAATGACAAAATATTCGCAATAAATTGCATTTATATGACATGATTTTATTGACATTTTTATTCTTAATAATAAAAGAATAAAAAATTATGCTTTTAAACTGTTAAATAAAAATGTTATTTTCTTTTATTATAATTAATTACTATATTTATAATATATAATTTAAACAAAAATTTTGGAATTTTTTGTAGTAAAAATTCGTTTTTTAATAATAAAAAAATCATAAGAAATACATACTCATGTGAATTGCTTTATTTTTTATACGAAAAAAAATTATATGTACAAATTTTTTTATGATTCTGATGTGAATTAAATTAAATTATAATACTTAATTTATATTATTAATATTACATTAATCTTTATAATCATTCACCATGGTGGCTTATATAAAAAGGAATTAATTTATTTCATTTTAATAATTATTATGTTTGCCTTTTATAGAATTGTCATCATTTTTTTTTTTTGACATGCTAGAATTGTCATCATTAAGATATCAAGATACAATGAAAATATTGATTCTATAATCATTTTTTGAGAGATTCTACTCGTTGTTATCATCTTGACCATTTTTTAAAAAAAAATCGTATGATATTTAATTAAAATTAAAAAAATCATCTTGACCAATTTTTTTGAAAAAACATTTAATATTAATAAAAATTGTATAATATTAAACCTGCATATGTATTTTCGTAAAAAAAAAAAAGAAAAAAAAAACAGATCCTATAAAATCTCACAAAATAATTTATTCTCCTATTATGATTGTTTAAAAACATTTATTATGATACCATTTTTATAAACTTGTCCAGCAAACTTGTCTAAAATTAAATTAAAATTAAAATAAAAAATGCCAAAAAATTGTGGTGATAGAATGCCACATGTATATCTATTAGGTCAATGTTATAAATGTTAAATCATTGTGGGAAGATTATGCTTATAAAAATGACACGTGTACAAATTACTTTAGAAAATCGGTGCCAATTATATATAGTATAGATTGTGGGAAGTAAACATTGTTAACGTGTATGCTCCATGTGATGCAAGAAGGAAACATGTGCTGTGGCTAGATTTAAAAGACATAGTTTTGGCAAAAAGTGAAGATAGATGGTGTGTTATGGGAGATTTCAATGCAATCAGGGAGGAAACAGAAAGAAGAAGTTCTAGTGAAGTAATTAGAAGGGAAGAGATAGCAGATTTTAATGACTTCATCAGCAAATCAGAATTGATAGACTTACCGTTACATGGTAGAAGATTCACATGGTCCAGACTCGGAGGTACAGTTATGAGCAGGATTGATAGGTTTCTTATTTCAGAGTCTTGGTTAAGAGATTGGCCAACATGCAAACAATGGTGTTTAGACAAAGAGCTATCAGACCATTGTCCAATCATGCTTTGCGAATATAGTAAAAATTGGGGCCCTAAACCTTTTCGCATGCTAAATTGTTGGAAGGATACAGAAGGATATCACAACTTCGTTAGAGAGCAATGGAGAGATTTAAATGTAGAGGGATGGGCGATGTTTGTGCTAAAAGAAAAATTGAAGTTGATAAAGGAGAGACTCAAAGATTGGCACAAAAATCATACGCAAAACTTAGGTGGCAAAATTAAAAAAGCAAAGGAAGAGCTGAATAGACTTGAAACCAAAGAAGAAACAACGGGACTTTTGGATGAGGAGGTTAACAGCAAGAGACAAATATCGGCAGAATTATACAAGCTCACAAATCTAAATTGCAGCATTCAATGGCAAAAATCCAGAGCTCGATGGTTGAAGGAAGGGGATGCTAACACCAAGTATTTTCATGGTTGCATAAACAAGAGAAGAAGAGAGAATGAAATTCTAAATTTGGAGTGGAATGGCAGAATGTTAAATGAGGTGGACGAAATTAAAAATGCAGTTGTTGATCACTTCCAAAGTCATTTTTCAGCTAGGGGCAATAGACCAGTTCCGACTAATATGAATTTTAAAAAAGTCAATAGTAGTGATAACGTGGAGCTGGTGAAGGAATTTTCAGAAGAGGAAGTACGCAGTGCAGTTTGGGAGTGTGAAAGTTCGAAAAGCCCAAGGCCAGACAGAGTAAATTTTGGCTTTGTGAAAGAATTTTGGGAAGATATAAAAGGTGACTTTATTAGAGTAATGGAGGAATTTCACACCAACAGCCGGATGGTTAAAGGTTCAAATTGCTCTTTCATAGTGTTAATTCCTAAGGAAAAAAATCCGGTGAAAATGTCTGATTTTAGGCCCATATCCCTTATTGGGTGCATATATAAGGTTATATCCAAAGTTCTAGCAAACAGATTGAAAAAGGTGATTAGCTCAGTGGTGTCAGAAACACAGTCGGCTTTTATATCAGGTAGGCAAATTCTAGACGGGATCCTAATTGCAAATGAAATTGTGGATGAGGCGAAACGGAAGAAAAAAGAATTGCTAATGTTTAAAGTAGATTTTGAAAAGGCGTACGACTCAGTCGACTAGAACTTTCTGGATTTTGTCATGAAAAGGATGGGGTTTCATGAGAAATGGAGGAGATGGATTTCTGAATGTTTAAAGACATCTTCCATATCGGTATTAGTGAATGGTAGTCCTACAAAAGAATTTAGGATGAGTAGAGGTTTGAGGCAAGGCGACCCGCTCTCGCCCTTTCTCTTCCTAATAGCAGCTGAAGGATTTAATTTATTGATGAAAAAAGCAGTGGAATTAGGTAGGTTCTCAGGATACAAGTTTGATGGAGGTGATGATTGTTTTTCTCACCTCCAATATGCCGACGACACCTTGATCATTGGAAGAAAAGGGTGGGAAAATATTCGAATTATAAAGGCAAATTTGTTGTTGTTCGAACTGATGTCGGGTTTGAAGGTGAACTTTCACAAGAGTCTCCTAGTGGGGATAAATATTCATCAGAGTTGGATTGAAGAGGCGGCTAACTTATTAAACTGTAAAGTGGGTTCTACACCCTTTAAGTATCTTGGATTACCGATTGGCGCAAATCCAAGAAGAATTGCAATGTGGCAGCCAGTGATTGATGCAGTGAAATCTAAATTGTCAAATTGGAAGCATAAACAGTTGTCCGTTGGAGGTCGGGTGGTTATTTTAAAATCAGTCTTGTCAGCTATTCCAGTCTATTTTCTCTCTTTTTTCAAGGCTCCGTCAGGTACAATATCTAAACTTGAATCTTTTTTTAAACAATTCTTATGGGGAGGGGGTGAGAATGAGAGGAAAATAAATTGGGTCAAATGGGAAAAGGTATGTAGGCCAATAGAAGAGGGTGGTTTGGGCATAAAAAATTTAAGGGTGTTTAATGCGGCTCTTTTAGGTAAATGGAGTTGGAAAATTAGGAATGATAGAAATGGTCTTTGGTATAGAGCGTTGGCAAATAGATATGGGTTGCGTGATGGGGACGGGGTTATGGGAGGGGGTGGTAGAAGTAAGTCTCTTTGGTGGAATGATGTGTGTCAAGTAGACATAGATGTTAGAGAGCTTACAAATGATTATTCTGTTAAAGTTGCTTACAAGCATATTATGGAGGGTAATTCTAGCTTGCCAAACCATAATTGGCCAAAGGTTTGGAATAAATCAATTCCATTAAAAGTTTCATGTCTAGTGTGGAGGTTATTTCAAAACAAACTAGCCACTAAAGACAATTTATTTAAGAGAGGTGTCATCGGACAAGGGTCCCTACTCTGTGTTGGTAATTGTGGGTTGGAGGAATCAGCTTCACATCTTTTCTTTGAGTGTCCAGTTTTTGCAGGTATTTGGCATAGTGTGTGCAATTGGTTGGGGACTTCATCAGCATTGCAAAATGAAGGACTGACACACTTGCAACAATTCGAAAGATTGATAGGTAGCGGCAGAGCCCTCACTAGCAGAGTAAGTGTGATTTGGTTCGCTTGTATTTGGAGTATTTGGAGGTCTAGGAACGATAAGCTCTTTAAGAACAAGGATATTAATTTGAACAATATGGTAGAACTTGTGAAAAGGTGGTCATGGAACTGGTTGAGTGTTAAATCAAAATGCATAAATTATGATTTTGTTCAATGGTACTTGAATCCTAGAGTTTGTCTTGGAGGTGTGGCTTAGGTGGTTTTGCTATCAGTACAGTTGGCTTTGGCAGGAGTGGTGAGTCTGTAGCTTTAGTGCATTGAAGTGCAGTGGTGCTCAAATAGGAATATTTCGGTATTTTTTGTTTTAGGTTCTCACAGAAAGGATTAGCTCACTGGTATTGGTAGAAATATTTGGCTACAATTGTTTCAGAGATTGGAGTATTGCTCTTTGAGTGTATCTAACCTTCTTCATAAGATAATTGTTTCCTTAAGATATCTTGGTTGTATCTCAAACTCCTTGTTCTTGATGCTGCGGTAGAAGAAAATTATTTTTATTTTCTTCAAAAGACCGTAAGTTGTTAGTGACAAGGGCAGAGATCCTAAGATGTCAGAAGGATTTTTCTTACATTTTTGCTTTAGCGGGAAAACCGATTTGTGAGGCTGGGAGTTTTAAAATTGTTCTACTTGGAAAGACTATCATATATATCTATCAGACTTGAACTTGATGGAGGAGCTAGTATTAAGAAGCTACACTGCTATTTATAATAGCGATCTAATATTTATTGGAAATGGGCAATATACAGGTTCCACAGTGCTATATTTGTATAAATTGTCATGTTAGTTCGAGGATGGAGGTGTTGGGTATAGGAGCCAATTTGTTAGCAGGTTGTTAAACATTACAGTATCTATCCTTGTAACTGTACTTTTTGGCACATCCAAAGCATACCTAATGCTTAATGGTGTGTCACCTTTAGTCATAATAATAATATTATTTTTGCCTTTTCAAAAAAAAAAATTGTGGGAAGAGGTAGGCTTATAACAATGACACGTGTAAAAAATGCTTTAGAAAATCAGTGCCAATTAATAATAGTATAGATTATGATGATTAAGTATTAGATGACCATGACATGATGATGATGATGCACACAACAGGCTTTTGTTTGGATATGTAATGTTGTGCGCCCCTCCCTCAGCCAAGTCTCCAAAAGCCCGAATTTCAAATAATCTGTTTTCTTTGTCAAAAAAAAAAAAAATCTGTTTTCAAATTTAAATTATATCATTAATTGTAATTAATTTAAGGATATGAATTAATTCATTGTATTTAAGGTAAAATCATAAATTCAGACAGTCAACATATATTTAAGGTAAAATCATAAATTCATTACCTTTTACGAATTTTGAATTTTAAAAAATTATGTAGACATTATTTTTATAAATGCTATTACATATTTTTTTTTATAAATGCTATGTTATTTTTTTTAAATAATGGTTTAAAACTTTAATTCAACGAATTTTTTATAAAATGGTCTTGAAATCAACAGATTTTTTAATATCATTGACCTTACATATATGTAGTTTTTTTGGGTACAATATGGTTATTTGTTTATGCCATAAAAAAGTGGTGTTTTTTTTTTTGACAATATAAAAAAATGGTGTTTATGACATATAAAAAAAATAAAAACGGCAGCATAAAATGTGTAGCAACTATAGACTAAACTTGCGGCCAGCATATAAATGCAAAGATTTTAAGGGGTACAACCATTCAATATATGTTTTTCCTTTTTGAAAGGATATATAAATACATGTTAGTCATTATAAATCATTCATACAATATTCTTTTTTTGGCACTGGCATACAATATTCGAAACATAATTTCATTTCTCAAATTTTACTTTTGTGTCTATAATTTTTTTTTTCATGGCATATAACCTAATCACGATTACATTATTTCTCAAATTTCACTTTCTAAGAATTCTTGAAATTTGATGGTAAGAGTTGTGCGACTTTGGTATGTGAAGGATATGAGGATATGACGAAAGAAATTTTTTCTTTTTCAATGGAGATGGTTCTTATGGATTTAAATGTAAGTTGTTGTTGTTGCATATTTTATGATTTTTTCCCCATTCTTTATTATAAAAATTTATTATTTGAAATTTAAATATGATGGAGTACTATATTATAACTTTTTTTTTTCAAATTCAGGTGATTACCTACATGTCACTATTCGTAGAACTCTAATCTATAAAGTAGGAAAAAGAAATTACAGAGGATAATCTCTATTGCATATCTAATTTTGGCATTGCATCTAACATCGGTTCATATTGAACCACCAAAGATCGATAAAACAAATTTCATTTTTTGATGAAGATGATTCTCATATGTAAGAAATGTAAGTTGTTGTTTCATTGTTTATTATTTCGTTTCTATAAATATTTAATATTTGAATATGATGGAGTACTATGTTAACATTTTTCATTTTACTTTTTATTTCAGAGTAATCACATCCATATCACCATTCCTAGGAGTCTAATATATAAATCCGCAAAATAAATTAATTAAGGAGCATAATATTTACTACACATCTAATTTTAGTATTGTATCCAACATTGGTTCATATATTAAACCACCAAGCATCAATTTTAATATGCAGAAATCAATTTCATATTGCAGAAGATCATAACCACCAAAATAATTGTGGATTGACAATTCTTCTATGTTGTACTCATTTTTGTTTTATTTTTATTATTATTTGAGGCTATTTAAGTTTTGCTAAATCATTTTGAAGCAATTTTAAGAAAATTTATTTGATTAGTTTCGTATATACAGATTAGGTTATATGAAAGATGTCATGTAACTAATACTCTCAAGTCTCAATAGAATAAAAGTAATATAAAGATATTTTTAGAGTTTGCATGATTGATCATTGAGTGTTCTTTATTTGATTTTTTTTTTTGGGTTAAATATGTTTTTGGTCCCTATAAATATACCAAATTTTAATTTTAGTCTCTCTAAAAATTTTCTTCAACTTTTAGTCCCTCAAAAAATTTTCATCTTCACTTTTGGTCCCTCCTTCTAAGTAAACTTATATGTAGAATTCATATTTTTGAATAAAATTTTGCTTAAAAATTTATAAAATTAAAATAATCTTTCAGAAAAAAAATTAGAATTTTTTAACAAATCAGGAATTAAATATAAATTTTTGTATTTTTTGTAGTTAAAAATTCATATATAATTCATATTTTGGTAAAAAAATTCAATTTTTTTTTCTCTGAGGTTTTAATAATATCTTACACATTATTAGACAATTTTCATTAAAAAAATACAAAGGCTACACATGAATTGAATTAAAAATTTGGACTAAAAGTAGTGATAGAAAACTTTATAGGGACTAAAAATCGAAGAAAAATTTTAGAGGGACTAAAAATAAAATTTGATATATTTATGGGGACCAAAAACATATTTAACCTTTTTTTTTTTAGCTTAAATTCTTTCCTTTTTTTTGTTTTAATTTGTTTTCAGAGATTAGAATCTTTTATGACCCAAAGAAAAATTATAAAAAAAATTGAACAATTAATATATTAATATATGAGTTTAATTAAAATACTCTGACAGTGGAAAGTGACAATGTAAAGTCACTTTACAATATCAACATTAAAGTTAAATATAGAAAAGATCAAATAAAATATTTTCTAATTATCATTTCTTCCCAAATCTATTTTCTAATAATTGTGACGTGTCCTTCTATTGATGCATCTCTAAGTTGATTCAATGACATGTAGTTTCAATATTTTTGGGGCTAGAATTTACCTCCACAATTCATACTAATTTCAAGGGCATGATGCTTTAAAACAAGAAACCATACCACTTAAAATTAAAATCAATTCAAAGTTTCCGTATACATCCATGTACTATTAATCTCTATGAATCCTCTCAGTAAACAAGAATTGGTTGAAATTTTTTGAGTAGAAGCATAATATATGTACCATCAAAATTCAAAATTATAAAACACAGAAGCGATTAGAAAATAGATATATTAGTAAAGATTTGAAGTTTTTTTCTATTGTTAATACTTAGGATGTGTCTCAACAAATAATTTTAATTGGTTGACACTATAAAAGAATTGATTTGATTTTATCTTTTTTAATTCTTAGCTAGACTGATATGTCTAAAATGATGATTTTAATTGGTTGATAGTGTAAATTAACTTTACAATGCCAAAATATTCTAATTAAACCATTAATATATAATTTCAATTTGAAATCTATAACAAGTGCAGTTGATCATTTTGTCAATAAAACTCTTAATATACCGCATCAATTATTACAAAAGATCACTATAATTTATCAAAAAAAAATATCACTATAAATTCCTCATATTGAATTTTTAAAATTGAGATTTATAACAACTTTAACAAGTGCACTTTTTTTCCAAAAAAAAACAAGTGTACTTTATCATGTTGTCAATAAAACCTGCCATTTACAATTTTCTTAGTAAAAAAAAAATAAAACCTGCCATTTACAATTTTCTATATTTTTTCTTTAATTTATTATTCTCCATTTATCTATTTTATACTATATGAGTCATATTAATCATCAACGATTTTTCTATGAAATACACAAATTAAGACGTACAATATATTTTGTTTTTTATGTACCAAAAAAAAAAATTTTTGGTAACAGGTACAATATATGTTTGATAAATGCTATATCAATACACTTTTTAAATGCATTTCAACACACTCTTTTTAATTGATTTATTGTTTAAAAAAAAGGCTAAAATATATTTTTAACCCTCAACTTGCAAATTGGGAGATTTTAGCCCTCAAATTTCAATTATGCAATTTAAACCCCCAAATTTCAGAATTGTACGATTTTAACCTCCAAATTTTAGTTGTACGATTTTAGCTCTTCAAAATTATCTTTTTTTGCATTGTTAGCCCCATTGACTTTTTTAACTAAAAATTAATTATTTAGCATTTTAAAATTAAAAAGATATTTTTAACGTTATGATATACAATTTAACATATCAAGCTGTAACCAAAAAAAGTTAGCTTATCATGCATATTCATTTTTTATGTTATTGTATTTTTCATTTTATATTTGATTATTATGAAAACTTTGTTATTTAAAAGCAACTGTATGTGGCTACATTTTTAAACATACTTGGCACGGGTACAAATATCAACAGTCTTTTATTAAGATTATCCTTCATTAAGTATATTTTTATAAAATCAATAATATTAAAATAGTAATTTTTATAGATATATTTTTACCCGTGCTTTGGCACGGGTCTAGATACTAATTATATAAAATTGGGAAAAAATAGTTTGTTGATTGCACTGCGAACTACAGTTCGCATTTCAAATAGCGAGCTATAGACGGTTAAAAAGGCAACCTTTCATACAGTTAAAATTATTTGTCATGTGGCCAATTACCAGCCAATTATATTCCATTTAAGAATTCTATAAATTCACATTTTGTGTGAATTTTTTTCACCATTATTCACTAATTCTCTCTCTTATCCATACACTTTTGTTAATGAAAATCAATAAAACTATTGTATTGATTTATATTTAGAAGTCACTATTATGTTACTTTTTCTTGTAACAGACACAATCGCTGTCTAAGTAGCGAATGCGTTTTAAAAAAAATTATGTATACGACTGGGGCGTGAAGTGGAAGGACAGTGAAAAAAATGTTTGATTTGCATTGTAAGTACTAAACATTGATTCGCTGTCTAAATAACTAGGGGAGTATTTATTGAATGGATTGGATTAAAAATTTTATTTTAAAATTTAGTGAATTATTAATACATTAATGAATGTTTTTAATCTATTATTTACCATTCAAATCCATCAAACCAATACATCTATTGTCATCTTTAATCCCAGCTTATATATATCCGGGGTTGGCCATGCCGTCTGAATAGCTCCTAATAAATCTAGTGTTTATAGTGTTTCCAATTGGACAAGTTGACCAGTGATACGAGGATAAATAATTATTATTTAATATATGTATTTTATTTGTAATTTGTGTTATGAAACAATTCTAAACAATAACAAGAATAGATGAAGAGTAAGGGAGAAGAGAGAAAGAGTAGGGAAGATTGTATTATTCTCTTCAAAGGTGTGTCTTTACATTGCATCATAGGTCCTATTTATAGGACAATACATGGGCCTAATGACATGGGCCAATAGTTAATGGACATCCACTAGAATTATTCATAACACTCCCCCTTGGATGTCCATTGAGGATATGCCTTGTTAAAACCTTACTAAAATAAAACCCAGTGGGAAAAAGATTCTAGTGAAGAAAAAAAGAGTACAACATCCTATATGTCTAAATCTGCCTCGTTAAAAACCTTACCAGGAAAACCCAATGGGATAAAACCATGGTTAAGGAAAAAAGAGAGCAGAACACAATTATATCTCCCCCTCATGAAGACAATGATATTTGAGATGAATAAGAGTAATTGATCTTCTATATAGTTGATCAAAAGCTTTACTTGATGACGACTTTGTAGAAAGATCTGATTTATCTCCTTTGATACTTTATTCGCTGAATTAGCCGTTAATGCAATATTATCTTCTTCAAGTTTCTTGTATGTGTAGAATCACAAACTTCAACAAAATTATATTCTCAACTTTCTTGATTTAGTGCTGAAACTTCCACTTATTTGGATGATATTGCCGTATCTTTAAGATAGAAATTATATGCTCGACTTTGTTCCAATATCTTCAAGTTTATTGATATTGACAAATACAAAATACCACTACGTGCAAATGCAAAATGCAATAATGTTCTCAATTGAACTAATTAAAATATGGTACTTCAAGACCAATTCAGGTAATCATTTTCTTGAGACGTGTAATAATCTTTAATCACATTAAGTGACATCATACACGACAAAATATATCTTTCCATATCAATTTGTTTAGTGCCTTTGGTATATATAATTTTCTTCATGCACAAAACTTTATTGAAGTACTAAGTTTGTAATTTCAAACAAACTTTGATCATCGGATATATTTCTTTTCAAATTTTTCTGTACTCAACAGATTTCATAAGCTCTTCAAGAGTTATGATAATATTATAGTGTTTGATGTGGTACTTCAGAACCACCTAATAAATCATAATTTTCTCAAACTCTAATGAGATGTTTGTTCATAACGAGTGGCCTTACAACAATTAGAGCACACTACCGATAACAATTTCATATTTCATCTCAATAGAAGAAATCAACTTTCGGAAACTCTTCAAGAGTTCTTATAATATTCATGTCATAAAATTTGTTTCCAAATCCTTTCTTCAAAATTTGACAAATGATGTCATTAATTATCATATTTTTCATTTGGAAATATTCACTAAAATTATTATACAATATGCATCTATATTGTTTGAGTAACAATGAGACTTATACATTTTATCATCTATTCAATAGTTTGAATAATATGTCTCATGAAATTAAATCCTTCAGGGAGTTTCATATAACCATAACTAAAAAGTGAGTCATAAATATATTGTAACACTTTCAATAAATTGAACCTTTCAAGTGTTACTAAACTTAATCAAGTAAAAAAAATATTTTTTACTTCAGGTGAATATTTCTCTTCACAATCAATGGCAAACTTTTATCGATATTCTTGAATAAAAGGTCAAACTTTTATTCACATAAAAATTGATTAGTATCTCATTATTTTCACATCTTCAGATGTACGGACTGCTGGTCCAAAAATCTTTCACTTTGCAAAGTGATTTTAATTATGTAGCAATTGCATCTTTTCATTTAGACAATCATTATGTTGTCTATAATTCTCAATAAACTTTGGTTCATGATCCTCATTATCTCTTATCATATATAGCGCTATATTATATATAAAATATCGTCAACGTTGACTTCCTTTTGGTTCCATCGTATTTTATTCATGACATAATTTTTCGAGATCTCTTTATTTATTAAAAATTTCAGGTACCTGATAAGTTCTTCTGGAACTTAAAAATCAATTATGTCAATACTCTTTTGGAGTTTTCATATCCTCACTTGGGTCATCTTTCTTTTTAGCTCCTTTTCTTATTTAAGGATTTTTTTTTTTTTGGAACCAAATTTCACACCATACTTCAAGTGTGGTCGAACTCATTTGCAATATAGGATTGTTCAACAGGAACATCCATTTTGGTTGGAGCATTAGCAGCTGATATTTGATTTAATAAACTTTGCAAATGGTTTATCTTTTGAACACCTAGTTCAAACTATTTTATATGAGGATCAAGATGAGATAACATATTCATAGTAATTATTCATTTGAACTTCTGGTTCATGTTTTCAGCTGCTTATTATCTCCCCCTAATGTTGGGAAAACTAATTCAAAAATTGATAATTAGCCTTCTAGGCTATAAACTTGTCTCCAATTTTGGCTCAAGATAATAGGAGATTCATATCAAATATATTTTCCCAACATTCCTTAAAATGAAAATCATCTTAGCGTATTATTTTGGAGCAATTGAAATATACACAACACATCCAAAAATTTACTAAGACGAAGAATATTAAGTCATTAAAAATTGTAAATTAAGGGGAAGATTTACATATAATAATTTGTTGGCTTGATGCAAATCAATATCCCAAGATATATGATCGAGTGTTCCCAAAATATGAGCTACAAGTTATGATTTCATAAGTATCTGCCACAATGAACTTTAGACGTCTAAAGAATGGATCTTCAAGTCCATTTTTTATTTATGAATATGTATATTCTACAAGATGTTCATTATCTATTTCAAATGGCAATACGATACTTAATGAATACTTTCTAGAAAATGAGCTCTTCAAAAATAGTTGAGAAAACAATCTCACAAACTTCTGGTTGTGAGTTGACAATAAACAAATTATCAACTTTATTTAGGAACTAGTAATGCACAAAAGCTATTACGTTGAAGAAGCTTCTGGCTCTTCAATACAATTTTTTTTTTTTTTACATCATAATAAATCCGGGATGACCCAACCGGTATTGCCAACAATAACTTATTATTATTTGTAAACTTCTGGTTTACAATAATATGTGCTTCAATTGCACTAATATAGGTGTAGCACAAATTAGAGAAAAAAAATTGATAACTTTTTCTCTACACCAATTTAAACTTATATTCATTTATATGTTTTGTTCCTTAATGTAACAATACATTAACACGCTCTTCTGGAGCCTTCAATAATTTTTGTGTTGCTAGATATAATACATTTTTTTCTTGCATCACTATCGGCCAAAAAAATATATTTTCATTTAGAAATGATTTTATAACCGAACTTACTTAAGACCAATTTATATAAAATTAGTTAACAAAATATATCTTATAAACTAAGATCACAAGGAAATTTTCACATTGGATATATAGTATATATCTCTTGTTCAATCACATAAGTGACTTATTCCTTAAAAAAAAATTTGATTTTTTTTCCTTCAATTTTGCTACTTCAGGAGCATTATTAAGAGAAATAAGTAATTTTCATCTTAACTTTATTTAGTTCAAAATATACCAAGATCAAATAGATCGATCTTATAAACTTCAATCATAGTTTAAATGTCTAGTTCTTCAAGAACTCAAGCACAATCGATAGCGACTAAAATTACAAATTTTAAATCCTTCAGGGATATTTGATCTTAATGTATTTTCTCAATTTTGCTACTTCTGGAGCATATATTTGAGATTTATAGTGTTCAATCATGCCCTAAATATTTTGTTATTCATGAATTCAATCACATATTTTCATAAACAATGATGAGCACGAAAAATACACTTGTAGCAATGCTACAAGAATGCTTGATAATATATTACTAGTTCTTCAAGAACTAAATCACCAATACTCATGGTTTTCTTTGAACAATTATTCAAAGATGCTTCAATATTAAGATTTTTTTTTTCTTCTATAGTTCTTCAGGAACTATATCACAAATGATTTATAGTGATCAAAATTTTCCTTTAAATAATTCTATAAAACAAATGGATCTTTTACAGTAAGATATTCATTTTTAAGATCCCCATGGAGATGGTGACGAAGGAATGTCATGGCTTTTGCCTTTTGTTGAGTATATATTCATTTCCTTCTTTAATCGTGTCACCATTACCTTCTGCATCTAAATGAATTTCAACGTCCAAAATCCAAGATAAATAATTTTTTTCAGAGATATCAAGAACCTCAAACTCAAATTTTGAAAAATTTACCATTTTAATACTATCATCAAATAGAATTAACCAAATAAACAAAGTAAGCATATATAGTCATTAAATAAAAGTACCGATTATATGTTAGATATGATGATAAAAAACAATTCAAATTATAATTGTTATTCTACTAATTATATTATATCTAATATAATGTGTACAGATGTTTATAATACCCTTTTTTTTTTTAACGGAGTTAATAATAGTACTAGTTAATGCTAGTTCTTTTTTTTGTTTTGTTTTGAAACATTAGTTAAATAGTAACGTATGTATATTCAATTATTCATGATATATGGATAAAAGTTAATCATGTATATAAAAAAATGTATAATTGTAACCGTAAGAAGAAAAAAAACTGAAACTAATAATTTAATAAAATGACATAATTAGTGTAATTAAGATTGGATTGACATAACGTATTGCAAATAAATTGGTGTATAACTCATAAGTATGACTATGACTATCTAATTCAAATTATTAATACACAAAAAATCGTAGTACAGTTGTTTATTTATTTATTTTATTTATTTATTTCTTATTCCTTTTACAATATAACAGTAAATAAATAAATAAAGATTTGCTCAAAAAAAATCCAATAAATATTATGAACTATCAAAACAAATAAAATTGATATATTATCCTTCAGGGATATATGAATGTTGAATTCTTCAGGAATTCATACGAAATATATTGAATTTTAGAGTTCTTCAGGAACTTATATAACATTTTTATAATGTAAAAATGATTGTTTAGTGCAATCCTTCAGGGATGCAGTATACTAAATAAAGAGAAATAAAAAAAAATTTAGTTTTTAAGTTCTTCAGGAACTATAAATTCTTCAGGGATTCGTTAAAAAAAATTCTTCATGAGCTATATAATGAATTCTTCAGGAATTCGTTAAAAAATTATAATGAATTCTTCAGGAATTCATGAATTCTTCAGGAATTCGTTAGAAAATTCTTCATGAACTATATTAAGAATTCTTCAGGAATTCATTAGAAAAACTATAATGAATTCTTCAGGAATTCTTCTAAAAATTTTATAAGTTCTTCAAGAACTATATTATATATAGATGTAATCAATCTCTTGAGCAATCCTTCGGGGATGCATGAATATGAAACTTTATTATAAATAAACAAGAAAAGATTAGATTAAAGAAGAATTTGTACCTTCTCAGTTGATTAGAGCGTGCTGATAACGTGTTATGAAACAATTCTAAACAATAACATGAATAGATGAAGAGTAAGGGAGAAGAGAGAAAGAGTAGGGAAGATTGTATTATTCTCTTCAAAGGTGTGTCTTTACATTGCATCATAGGTCCTATTTATAGGACAATACATGGGCCTAATGACATGGGCCAATAGTTAATGGACATCCACTAGAATTATTCATAACAATTTGTAATATATAATATAAATTATTATAATTATGTAATTATATATAGGTAGTTATTATAGTAGTTTTAAGGAGTTATTAGTAGTTATATTAGTAGTTTTATGATATTTGTCTATATATAATAGTATTGTATTGGTAAAGAGAAATGAAGAAAATATTCAGAAAATAATTCTAAGGCCCTGTTTGGTTTAACCGAGGAGAGGGGAGGGGAAGGGAGGGGAAGGGAGGGATTTTTAAGAAGGGGAGGGGAGGGGAAGGGAGGGATTTTTAATTATATTTGACAAAACTATCCTCATTTTTTTTATTTAAATCCTAAATTATTCTTGTTGAAAAATTAAGTTTTCTACTCATTATATATTTTTTTGGTTATATATATCCATTAAATTTTGTTGACATAGTGTATCCATTATACTTTAATCCTTATTTTGAGTTTAAAAGATTAAGGATAAAAAAGTAAATTACTTCTCCCCTCCCCTCCCCTTCCCTCGTTAAAAAATTGAACCTAACACAAAAAATTTAAATTTTACCTCCTCTCCCCTCCAAAAACCCCAAAGCACCTGACCCTTTCTATGAAGATATATTCCTTCTTAAAATGGAGCAATTAATATCATTCTAACCTTCCTCTCTTTCTTAGAATAAATAATTCAATAGTTTATCACTTTCTATCAACCAGACACTAAACAATATTGTACGTCACTGTCCATGTTTATTGGCTCCTAATAAATCTATCACGGTTGTTTGTTGGCACTTCTCATTTGGTCTTCATTACTCCTCTATCTCAAAATAAGTGTCCTATTTACCAAAATTGTTTGTCCTAAAATAAATGTTTTATATTATTTATAACATTATTTTTTCATATTTTATCTCTTAAAACAATCATTAGGTGAGAGAAAAAATACACTCAAATATCTATTTTTTAGTATTCCTTGTCTACTACCAATGAAAAGATGGGACATGTTAGTAAAAATCGTATTCTCTCTTTCATTTACACATTTTTCTTAAAATGTATGACTTAGTCAACTGTGACACTTAAAATGGAATGAAGAGAATATTAAATATTAATATGGGGACCGAATATTGCTGGGGCATATGGTAGATATCACGTAGTGGAGTTGGTCATGTTTACGGCTTGTATTTGTTCAAATATCTCGGTCAAGTTCAAGTAGTAATAGTCCTAATTAATACTACTTTCATATCCGCTACCCTCTTATCTTCTCTTTCCTAATTTTCTTCTTTTCTCTTCCTCCACATAAAAGAGAAAGAGAGTAATTTAAAGTCAATTTTTTATCCTAAATCACCTCTGTAATTCATTTTTGTTTTTCTTTTTATCAAAATAAATGAGTTTTATATATATTTAATTTTTCTCTTTGTGGTTAAGTCGTCTTATTGTGCGATGTTTTGTTATTTTTTGTCTAAGTGCAACGTTGTTTAATTTGTTTTCTCGTCATGTGCGGTGTTTTTTCTGTTCAGATTCTTAGATTACATTCGATCCAGCATCGATTAAATCAATGACTGCGGCATCGTCAATGTTGTAGATCTTAAAACATAAGTATTTCAAACAATTTAGTAAAAGTCATATTCTCTCTTTCATTTACACTTTTCTTAAAATGTGTGATTTAGTCAACTATAATACTTAAAATGAGATGGAGGGAGTAATATTTTTTGGATTTAAAAAAAAAAAAACCACTAAAGTAACGTAAGCAACACCTTTTCACAAACAAACAAGCTAAGAATAAACGCTAATGGTAAAGGAAAAGGCACGTAGATCCATTGGAGTAAAGATGACTATAATGTTTAGTTGCATAAGCACTTACATCACCACCACGTATGTAGTACTAGTATCTTTCATTCTGCAGATGACTCGATAGTAAAAATCTGATAATAGATGCTGGTTAATATATGGGTGACTCAATAAATTTTAGAAAAGTTCTCTTAAAATTGGGAGTTGAGTTTAATTAATTCAACTCTATAAAACTAATTAATTATGTAAGATGAGAATTATTATCTTTAGTTATAAAATTATGGCTTAAGTACATTTTTAGTTCTCTAACTATTTTTAAGGTTTTACTTTAGTCCTCTAACTATTTTTTGTTCCGAATTGGTCCTTCAACTTTTATTCCATTAATCAAATTGGTCCTAACCGTTAGAAAAATTCAAAAAACGTTAAGTTAAACCTTCAGTATCATTTAGTGGCAGTTTAGAACCGCCGGTAATTATTTATTTTTCTAAAAAAAATTATTTCAGAGAAAACACCAGATCTTCTCTTCTTTCTCTTCATATTATTCCAGAAAAAAATTATTCCACCAAAATATGTAAATTGATTCTAATGATAATGTGAATTGATTCTATCCTACACAAACCCACAATTATACCATTTTATACTTTTTCTACTGATAACCTTTTGTCTTGATTGTATAACTTGGGTTAGGATTTGCGATTATTGAACCTCTGTTGTATAGTAACAAGGACTTCTCAAAGGTGTTTTGTGACTGCAAGAAGAAAGGTGACCCTAAGAGATGACCACGAGCATAGAGACAAAGAAAAACCAGCAGCCGCAGCAGAACAGAAACGTCGAGAGAAACATAGCCAGAGCTGGAGGTTTAGTGTTATTTTTTATTTTAGATCTGGAGGTTTCCAAATTTGTTGTTGTTGTTGTTGTTAAGGAATTGAAATTGTTATGAAAATTTGGACTAAATGATATTGTGGGTTAGGACCAAAGTGAAGAGAAAGATTTTTTTTTTGGAATAATTTGAAGAGAAAGAAGAGAAGATCCGGTGTTTTCTCTGAAATAATTTTGTTTTAAAAAATAAATAATTACTGGCGGTTCTAAACCGCCACTAAATGATACTACGGTTTAACTTTAACATCTTTTGAATTTTTCTAAAGGTTAAGACCAACTTGATTAACGGAATGAGAGTTAAATGACCAATTCGGAACGAAAAATAGTTAGAGGACCAAAGTGAAACCTTGAAAATAATTAAAGGACCAAAAGTGTATTTAAGCCTAAAATTATACATAATTTATCTTATTCTTTTTAAACAACAAATATATTATTGAAAAAATCAAATTTCAGTACAAGATAAATCGAAACCTGTAAAAAATAAACTACAAAACAAAAACATCACCCGCATATAAGTCAATAAAAATAGACTATCTCAATAATGAAGTGAGACTTTTAACACATGATATAACACACAAGTCAAATAATCAACCAAGAGAGGACAACTTTTTCCTCTTATGACAATCCCTTAAATAATGCAAAAGACTTGTGTAGTTACAATAGATCTGTTTATTCAATGGCAAAAGCAAATCATATAGCTATTATTCCAAGTCCAGGTTTTAGCCACTTAGTTCCAATACTAGAATTCACCAAAAGATTAGTAAAATATCATCCAAATTTTCATGTCACTTGCATCATTCCCTTACTTGGGTCACTACCAGATTCATCAAAATCATATCTTCAAACCATTCCACCAAACATAAACTCAATCTTTCTTCCACCAATCAACAAACAAGGCTTACCACAAGGAGTACACCCAGGTCTACTTATTCAAATGACTATTACTCTTTCTCTACCATCAATTCATGAAACCTTAAAATCCTTAACTTCAAAAACACCTTTAGTTGCTATAATTGCTGATACTTTTGCATTTGAAGCATTAGAGTTTGCAAAAGAGTTCAATTCTTTGTCTTACCTTTACTTCCCTCATTCAACTTTTGTACTTTCACTTTATTTTTATTTTCCAATACTTGATGAGGAAGTTTCATGTGAGTACAAAGATTTAAAAGAACCTATAAAGTTACAAGGATGTGTACCAATCAATGGTATTGATTTTCCAGCAGCAACAAAAGATAGATCAAAGCAAGGTTACAAAATGTTTCTTCAACGTGTAAAAGGTATGTCTTTTGTTGATGGAATTTTGATTAATAGCTTCTTTGAATTGGAATCAAATGCTATTAAAGCATTGGAACAAAAGGGTCATGGAAAAATTAGTTTTTTCCCTGTGGGACCCATTACACAAATAGGGTCAAAAGATTCATGTAACAATGATGTTGATGATGAGTTAGAATGTTTGAAATGGTTAAAAAAACAACCTCAAAATTCTGTTTTGTATGTTTCTTTTGGAAGTGGTGGAACACTTTCTCAAAGACAAATCAATGAACTAGCTTATGGTTTGGAATTGAGTGGTCAAAGATTCATTTGGGTTGTGAGAGCACCAAGTGATTCTGTTAGTGCTGCTTACCTTGAAAATGCAAATGATGATGACCCTTTGAAGTTTTTACCAAAAGAGTTTTTGGAAAGAACAAAAGAAAGAGGTTTTATTTTGCCATCATGGGCACCTCAAGTTGAAATCCTTAGTCAAAATTCAGTTGGTGGATTTTTAAGTCATTGTGGTTGGAATTCAGTTTTGGAGAGTATACAAGAGGGGGTGCCAATAGTAGCTTGGCCTTTATTTGCAGAACAAGCAATGAATTCTGTTATGTTAAGTGAGGGTCTTAAAGTGGCAATGAGGTTGAAATTTGAAGATGATGAGATTGTGGAAAAGGAAAAAATTGCAAAAGTGATTAAGTGTGTAATGGAAGGGGATGAAGGTAATGGAATGCGCGAAAGAATGAAGAGTTTAAGAGATTCTGCTGAGAAAGCATTGAAAAATGATGGTTCTTCAATAGAGACTTTGTCTCAGTTGGCTGCTCAATTGGAAAATTTTGGTGGAATTTAGAAACGTAAATGTTGTTCTTAATTCTTAAAGTTTATTATTTGGTTTTGATGTTTTTATTTAGGTTTATTTTGGGAAAGTTTGGTGTGATTTTGTTGTGGTGAAGTGGTCATTGAATTTCATGGCATAGATATGTTCTGTGTCTCTGATAGCATTATTGAATAAGTAATATTTTTATATTGAAATTTGCAATTTTATTTTTAGTCTCTTAATTTAGTAATTAAGAGAATTTAAATTAATGATTCTATGGATGTTGTGACATTGTAATTTTTTTTTGTTATCATGATATTGTTATGAAATTCTCCTCTCTCAACCAAATTTTCTCTGTATACAAGAGTTTGGAATTGAATCCCTGACCACTTGCTTGAAGGGTAGAGCTATAATAGGACTCAAAGTCCGAGGGTTAACATCAATGCTTAGCTAAAATTCCTTTCTAGATTTTCTTAGCTTTCACTAAGTTTGTGTTTGGTATCACGGTGTGTGTGTGCTAGAATTGAGGTGAGTCACTGTAATTTTGCAGAAGTTACAATTTGTAGGTTCTGCAAAATTGCGGTGGATCACCGTGATTCTGGCGCACTCACTTTAATACCAAACATGCACTGATTATGGTTCTAATTTTGCTATTAGGAGTTTGCTGTTACATGTTTTAGGGGAGCTGATTTTGTGAATTTTGGGTGGAAGAGTTTTTTGGCTAGTGTTGCTACCAAGCTTGGTTCTCTCTGTGACTTTTGAAAGCAGGGAAGGGTGTTTTTCTTTCACTCTTTTTGTGATACTTGGTTAATTGCTTCTCTTGGTGATTTGCCATCTTGAAAAGGATTGCTTTTTCTCTAGTAGGTGTTACTACTTTTATTGGAGACCTAGGTGATTTTCTTTGATATTTTGTAGTTGGTTAATATGGTGTGCTTGTGTATATGCATGCGTTGGATTTTTTATGAGAGGTGGTGGGTGGTTTCTTGTATCATTGAAGAATGGTTAGTTGTGGCTGCTTTACTTTTCCTCCTTGTGAACCATACTGCTTTGATTGTGGTGGTGTTTGTATTTATGTGTTTGCTGTGGTATGAAATGTGTGTTGGGTTTGCAGCTAACCATATGGGTTTTTTGCTTTCTCTTGGCTAATGTTTTTTGGCTCTTTGTTGTTTAGTTAGTGGTTTTGACAAGTGTATCAGTATTTTGTCGCGTAATAGCATAAAATATTATCTTCTTTAGGGTGTGTTTGGTTTGGAAGAGAAATTGTGAAGAGAGAAATTGATAAGAGAGAGTATGAGAAGAGAGAAAGATGTGAGAAATAGAGTAGATTTAATAGATTGTTTGGTATAAGAGAGAAAGAAGAGAAATAGAGAAGAGAGAAGTGTTGATTATATTTAAAAAGACAAAAATACCCTTAAAATGATTTAGTAGTTTAAATAATTACTAGATTAATTTTTTTTTGGTACATATGCCTCGATAATTATTACTCATTAATTTACTAAATTAAATAATTTAAATTGGATCAATTTTTTTAATATTTTTTTTAGTTGCACAATTTATTTTAATAATTAATTAGACTAATTGCTTCCACCACCACCCAAAAAACTCAACAGCTACCACCAATTCAGCAACCGACCAACTCCTTCATCTCATACAAACTACCGTACCTCAAAGACCTTTCCTTCATTTTTCCCAACAACAAACCAATTTTTCCCATTCATATAATTCACTCAAGTTTCTTTTGCATTTATGTTGTTTCTTTGAATATAGTTGCAGGGAGTTCTCTTCCAAATTTCAATCAAATAAGAGGGAGGTAGAAAGCTGTTGGTCTAGCATCGTTACCCACCATCAATTGCACCTAAAAAATAAAGATTATTTCACCAAAAGCAGGGGCAAACATGGAAAAGAACAAAACTACAGCATCTCCCCTCCATTTCTTCGCACTCTTGAAGAGAAACAAAATATACATGGGTCCCACATATTTTTGTTTCTCTCTTTTGTTTCTCTTCTTTACCAAACAAGAGAGATTCCTTATCTCTTTCCAACTTCTCTCTCTCATATTTCTCTCTTTCCTATTTCTACCATACCAAACACAGGCTTATAGGGATCGTGTCAAAGTGACTAATGTATTTTAGGAATTTAAGAAATTAAATTCGCTTTGAGTTTTAACTACTCATGGGGGAGTTCATCTACTAGACATAACCTAAAGAATTTAACTACTCATAAATATAATTATTACACAAAAGTTAAAAAATAGGCTTTTTCTTCTCTACCCCTTTAAGATTTGGGGGTATTTACCCCCTCACCCAGTCAATAACTTTAATAATATTTTAACCGATATATATTTTTATAAAATGCACTGTTGGATTGAAAGTTTATGTGTAAAATTTGTGTAAAATTTTAACCGATATATATTTTTATAAAATGCACCGTTGGATTGAAAGTTTATGTGTAAAATTTGTGTAAAATTTTAACCGATATCATATAGATCATTTGTGTAAAATTTCAAACAAATCTAAAATCATGTGATATGTTATTGAGACACATCAAAATTAACGGTTTGTATGATTTTGGTTAAACACCGTTAATTTTATGTATCTCAATAGCATATTAAATGATTTTAGATTTCTCTAAAACTTTATACAAATGATCTATATGATATAAACTTTCAATCCAACGGTGTATTTTATAAAATTTATATCGATTAAAATATTATTGAGTAGTGTAAGGGTAAATACCCCCAAATCTTGAAGGGGTACACAAGTTGTCACAAAATTATACATACAAAGTAACCTCGATTAACCGTTGAGAACTCCTTGCCCTCCACCGTCTTGAAGTACTCTCAAACCGTCACTTTTCAAAGATCAAACAAGATCTTATATATATAAATATATATATAATAGTAAAAAATTATGATCAAAATAAATATCAATACTCAAATTACGATAATTATTTTAAGACGGAGGAAGTATCAAAATAGTACTAAAACATAAACAAAAAATTTGTAACCGAGAGTATTTGTCAAGTGTCAACCTTGGCTTTGATTTAAAAAATATAAAACTCTTAGTCAAGCTTGGCATACTCACATCAAATATCCATAAAATACATACACTCTTCCATTTCAAATCCAAATCCATCTCTTCCTTTGAAACAAAAATCAAATTTTCAATGGCCAAAACAATTCATATAGCAGTAATTTCAATCCCTGCATTTAGCCACCAAGCTTCCATCATAGAATTCACTAAGAAACTCATTCATCACCGTAATCACTTCCACATAACAATCATTTTCCCCACAATTGATTCACCTCTTCCAACAACCCTCACACTACTCAAATCTCTCCCTCCAAACATTTCCTACACTTTCCTCTCTCCAATCACCAAAAAATCTCTCCCACAAAATCTCTCTCCAGCTGTTCAAATCCAACTTGCAGTTTCTCAATCCATGCCATCTTTTCACACCACAATCTCTTCACTTTGTTCTTCATCATCATCAACAATACCACCACTTGTTGCTTTGATTTCTGATCCTTTTGCAAATGAATCACTTGTAGTAGCAAAAAAATTTAGTCTTTTATCTTATATATATTTTCCACCTTCATCAATGACACTCTCACTTTTCATCCATTTTCCAACAATTCATGAAGAAATAACTTGTGAATTTAGAGATCATAATGAAGCTATTCAAATTCCAGGTTGTGTACCTATTCATGGAATTGATTTACCTGAACATTTTCAAGATCGATCTAGTCTTGCTTATGATTTGATTCTCAAACGTTGCAAAAGATTCAATCTTGCTGATGGGTTTTTGGTTAATAGCTTCATGAAAATGGAGGAAAAAACAGTGAAAGCATTAGAAGAACACAACAGAGGAAAAAACAACAATGGTTCTGTTTTTCTTGTGGGACCCATTATTCAAAATGGGTCAAATGATGCACCAAAAGGGTCAGATTCAGATTTAGAATGTTTGAAATGGTTGGAAAAACAACCTCAAAATTCTGTTTTGTATGTTTCATTTGGAAGTGGTGGAACACTTTCTCAAGAACAAGTTAATGAGTTAGCTTTTGGATTAGAATTAAGTGAACAAAATTTTTTATGGGTTTTAAGAGCACCTAGTGATTCATCAAATGAAGCTTATCTTGGTGCTAAAAATGATGATGACCCTTTAAATTTTTTACCAAAAGGGTTCATAGAAAGAACAAGAAAACAAGGTTTAGTTGTACCTAATTGGGCCCCACAAACTCAAATTTTGAGTCATGGCGCAGTTGGTGGATTTTTGACTCATTGCGGTTGGAATTCAGTTCTTGAGAGTATTGTCCTCGGTGTGCCTATGATTGGTTGGCCTTTATTTGCTGAGCAAAAAATGAATGCTGTTTTGTTATGTGATGATGTTAAAGTTGCAATGAGGTTAACGTTTAATGAGGATGGTTTAATTGAAAGAGATGAAATTGCTAAGGTGGTTAAAGGGTTAATTGATGATGGTGGAAATGGGATTAGGGAAAGGATTGAAGAATTGAGAGATGATGCTGTTGATGCTTTGAAAGAAGATGGGTCTTCTACAAAGGCAATTTGCCTATTTGGTAATACATTGGAAAGCTTTGTGAAAAATATGTAGGTTGTAACAATTTGTTAATGCTTTCTTTTTATCAGGATAATAATTGATATATCTTTCATAAACATTATGATTTCATGGGATGATTATACATTTTTTAGCTATGAAGCACAAAAGCAGACATAAACATGACACAACACTGACACGTCAACACTGATAACAATTTAAGAAAATGATAATAATAATAATAGTCTAACATTACACTTCAATTGGACTTTTATGATCATGGGTCCTATCAGAAAATAATATAATTCAATGTATATATATGTCGGTGTCAGACACCAACGCGTGACCGATAGCAGGACACGCCTAATCCGAGGAGAGCTCGTGCTTCAAAGTTTTTTAGGTTTGGATTAGCAGTGATGCATATGTTCTTTTGCTTTAAACAGTTGACACTAATGAACCATGGTACTAATTTGCAGTAACTTATACTTAGACTTCAAAAGTTTTAGTACAGAGTCCAAGTTACAAGCTGACAACATCATTTTGAGGAACTTAATCTTATTTGTTTTGAAGAACAAATTTTCTAGATTTAAAATCATTATGTAAATAGGCAATTACCTCTGGCTGTAACAGTATGTTTGTTTTTAAACCTGGTTCAGATGTTTTCTGGTAATTAGAAGTTAGAACTTCTGAATTTAATTTAATAGAACAAAAGTTGAACTTATAATTATGACATGTGCATTGTGTCGCATCATGAATACATGGTTTTACATGCAGTTGCAATTGCAGTTTTGCTGCAAATGATTTGCAGCAAAATACGGAATTTATATTACAGTCAACATTTACATTTCTTGCAGACCACAATTTAGAACTATATATGATCTAAATAATGCAGTATTTTGAGAAAGAATTTTTCTTTCTTTTTCTGAAGCTATAAGAATGTTTAACAGATGAGAGAAACACATTTCGAGGGTGGAGGACCAAATCCATCGTCCTTGAAGCTTCGAAATTCAGGAGTGATCCCTACATCACACCAATATAGAAACACATTGTTTTGCACTTAAACTAATCATGAAATACAATTACACAAAATCTATCTATCATACAAAACAAGAAAATACAAAAAGAAAGAAACCTGTATCCATTAGAGCCATAATTGTATCACTCTCTTGTCTCAGTTTTCTCTTAGTTGTCAAAGGTAATCCAATGAAGTCCCATGATCTTGTTGTGTGTAGCTTGCGATACCGATTCAGAAGTACTGAGAGCACTTCATTCATGGCTACACATACAAAAATGATAAAAATGAGTAAATATATACAATTTAATTAAATATGAAAAGACTAGTAGAGAAAAATATCCTTAGACTAGTATACTATGGATTCTTTGGCTTCAACATGGCTGCTAAGTAAACAAAGATTAAAACAAAAAAGGGACAGAAATTAAAACAGAATAATCAAATAAATTTTTCTTAGGCGACATTGAGATAATAATGCATTAATACCTTTAGTTTTAAAACTACGTACCTGTTTCGATTGACTTATTTAAATTTATCTACTAACATAAATACGTGACAAATTAAATGGAATAGTCATCTTTGTTTAACAGATGAGACAATATTTAAATGACTTTCTACCGCTTCTTCTCTACTAACAGGAAGTTCTCCTAGGAAAACAATGTAAAAGTTCTGCAATTAAGTCAAATGGTGCATAAGTTAATAGAGAATAATTAAAATATACAAACTAACAGTGTTAATGTAAGGAATGAAGGAGAAGTAATTGATTACCTTTCGTTCAACACCAATAACTGAAACACTTCTTAGAATCAACAACAATGGAATAAGTTTCTGAAAAAACATATTCAGCATTATTAACATGCCTATAATGTCCCTAAGCATAGGTTTATTATAAGCATAGGAGTAGTTTTCTTCTTCCACACAAATAATTACTATAGTAGATGTTATTAGTCTTTATAGTATCTTTATTTTCGTGTGTGTAAACTAGATATCCTTCGCTAGTAACCGTGGAGATTAATCTTTCGAGTATTGTGAGACTTAAATGGGTGCAAACTCTCCCTATGAGTTATATATACTTAAAGATTAATTTCTTATGAAGTTATCTTTAACTTTGTTTACTTATTTTTCTCAAACTTAGATAACTTTATTAGGAGGTAAGTAATTGTTACCGTGAGCTTAACTCAGTAGGTAAGAACATCACATTTTATATGTAGTAGTCGGTGTTTGAACTCCGGACACACTTTTTTTTTTTTTTTTTTTTTTGACAACTCCGGACACACTTATTCACCTTTAAGTGTGAAATTCTAGTCATTGTGTTTCATTCTTAATTTTCTTTGACAGCCATTTTGTCCATCTTTACACATTGAACTTATATATCTCATATATCAATCATGCAAAAGACTGGCAACAAAAAAAAGAGGAAATAAATTTAGAAAACAAACAAAATACAGCCAAAAATTAATAAACTTTAAAATCAAAATAACATAAACAAGTAAAAACAATTATTTCCTAAATCCCACCAAAATTTTCCCATTGATTAGCCAACTGGGACATAATCTGTATTGAAGAACCATCATCTTTCAGTGCATTAGCAGCAGAATCTTTCAAAGTATTCATTCTTTCACGCATTTCTTTACCTTCTTCTCCTTCCATTACACACTTAATCACTTTTGCAATTTTCTCCTTTTCCACAATCTCATCATCTTCAAATTTCAATCTTAAAGCTACTTTAAGACCCTCACTTAACATAACAGCATTCATTGCTTGTTCTGCAAACAAAGGCCATGCTACTATTGGCACCCCCTCTTGTATACTCTCCAATATTGAATTCCAACCACAATGACTTAAAAATCCACCAACTGAATTTTGCTTAAGTATTTCAACTTGTGGTGCCCAAGATGCCAAAATCAAACCTTTTTCTTTTGTTCTTTCTAAAAACCCTTTTGGTAAAAACTTCAAAGGGTCATCATCATGTGCATCTTCAAGGTAAGCAGTAGTAACAGAATCACTTGGTGCTCTCACAACCCAAATGAATCTTTGACCACTCAATTCCAAACCAAAAGCTAATTCATTGATTTGCCTTTGAGAAAGTGTTCCACCACTTCCAAAAGAAACATACAAAACAGAATTTTGAGGTTGTTTTTTCAACCATTTCAAACATTCTAACTCATCAACAAAGCCATCATTGTTACATGAACATGACCCTATTTGTGTGATGGGCCCCACAGGAAAAAAACTGATTTTTCCATGACCCTTTTGTTCCAATGCTTTTATAGTACTTGATTCTAATTCAAAGAAGCTATTAATCAAGATTCCATCAACAAAATACATACTTCTTGCACGTTGAAGAGCCATTTTGTAAGCTATATTTGATCTATCTTTTGTTGCTGTTGGAAAATCAATACCATTAATTGGTACACATCCTTCTAACTTTAAAGGTTCTTGTAAATCTTTGTACTCACATGAAACTTCTTCATCAAGTTTTGACAAATGTAATAAAAGTGAAAGTGCAAAAGTTGAACAAGGGAAGTAAAAATATGACAAAGAATTGAATTCTTTTGCAAAATCTAATGCTTCAAATGCAAAAATATCAACAATTATAGCATGTAAAGGTGCTTTTGAATTTAATGACTTGAGAGCTTGATGAATTGATGGTAGAGAGAGTGAAAGAGTGTGATGAATTAGGATTGCAGGATAAACTCCTTGAGGTAAGTCTTGTTTATTGATTGGTGGAAGAAAGATTGAGTTTATGTTTGGTGGAATGGTTTGAAGATATGATTTTGATGAATCTGGTGGTGAACCAAGTGAGGGAATTATGCAAGTGACATGAAAATTTGGATGATTTTTGACTAATCTTTTGGTGAATTCTAGTATTGGGACTAAGTGGCTGAAACCAGGACTTGGAATAACCACTATGTGAGTTGTTTTTGCCATTAAATGTGGTTTGGTTCTATTTAAGAATATAATCACAGGAATGTGTTTTATATATAGAAGTAGGTATTGGTCAATTTTGTGTAAAATAATTACTCTATTTGTTCTGTTTGGAAACAAAGTTAGGTAGCACCCACCAATTGTGAGGCTAGAAACGGTGACGGTTGTGCGAGTTTTGGGCTTAGTGGTCAGTGATGGCGAAGATATTTGCAAAATAGGTTAATACTTCAACACTCAAGTTAGTGAAAGATTAAGGCGTGGTGAAAAGGAAAAGTGGATGAATAGTACCTTGGCGCAAAAGTCTTCGGGCTTAAATAGTCGAAATGGTTGCAACTGCCTACATGGAGTGTGGAAGTCCGTTGAGATTGATCTGACGTTTTTGCTTTGTTAGTATCACGGATTAGCTGAGCTAATAAGTGCACGGAATGCTCAATGTGGATGTTCCGCGCATTGGGCTTCAAGTGGAAAATGATATGAATAGAAAGTTTCATGATAACTTCTAAGCATCAACATTACTGATTGTAATTATATAAAATATTTTTTTATTTGCAAAAATTCGTTAAAATATTACATAATATATAAACTGATTGATACTGATTTCTACATCCTATTCCTATATGTTTTTATCAATGACAAAAATTTATCTCGCATCTTTTGTAATATTATAAGTGCATAATAATATAAATACAAATCAAATTTCTCAATTCCACTCTAATCATGGGGGAAGAGAAAGAAACATATTAGATAGATACTCAAGTGCTTAATGAATTTCACTAAAGGACAAATTCTTAGAGAATTCAGGTTCAATTTCAGACTGGAACAATCTCTTGATCAGACTTTATTTATTTTGCGGTCCTACTCTAGACTACTAGGTCTCTTTTTCTTGGGACCTACGGTGTTTTATACAAAAAAAATTAGATAGTAATTTTTATAAAAAGTGATTTTTTCTTTCAAGTTTTGAAAATGAATTTTTTGATACTTACCTAAAAATAATAAAACATGTTTCAAATTCATCTTTTTATAAATGAAAAAGAAAAAAAAATTAAAATAGTAATTTTTACATTCAATATTCATGTTAGAGATTTGAACTTAATAAAATCACAATTTTTTTAAAAAAAACTAACTCTAAAAAATGATTTTTATGAAAAATTACACCAAAATTTATCACAAAATAATGAAATACTTAAAAAGATATTTTAATATATTTAAAACAATTTTTATTTTGAAACTTTTATAAAAAAATTATTTGTTAAAATTTTTTTAACGTAATGCAAAAACAATACACTCTAAAAAAAATTAAAATTAAAACTAAAACAAACGCAATATGAAAAAAATAATCTAAATTTGAAATGTGAAGTAATCGAAATTGCTAGGATCTCTCCATTTTATGTCTGTGAGTTTATAATAATTTTGCTATTTCGTAAATGTTTAAAAATATATATCTTTGTTTTACTCTTTTTTGTTTTTTTGGTTACAAGTCTTTGATGTACTCTACTACATGCATACATGTCTTTGTTGTCTTCTCTTTGTTCATATATTATGTGACTGGTGTGTTGCATATATTAAGCATACATATATTATATATACATGATGATGTAAGTGCTTATGCAACTAAACATTATCTTATATAAATCCGTGTTACTGTTAATAAATATTTTTTCATAGCCACATGATCAAATAAATATATCATTTAAAAATTAAACAATACTTATTTTTTAAATTAAGAAATTACATTTCATATTATATTATTTATTTCTCTTTTTTATGAATATATCCAAATGTAATATTCTTGTCAAAAAAAAAATCCAAATGTAATATTTTAATCAAATGAACATTAAAAAATATCTCTACTATTTTTTTTTTGACTCAAAATATCTCTACTATTATTAGTCATATTCATTGCAATGGGTCCACGTACGTGCCTGTCTTTAATTCAAGGTTGTTTGTTTGTGAAGTTCTTATTTTTTTCCCAGTTTTAATATAAGTAAATTTTTATTTTTTAGATTTATTAAATAATTAATGTATTCAATTTTTATTATAGATCAGATACATAATAGACCAAATACATTAATAATTCAAGAGGTGTGGTTGAGCGATTGAGGCTCATCTTCCCTTAACCAAGAGTCGAGGGTTCGATCCTCACCTTGGGTATGGAGCAACTTTAAATTTTTGGGTCAGCTATCCCATCCATCGAGGTGCTTACAATTTAGTGAGAGATTAGTCACTGCGTTCGGCGGTGAATACCCCAGTCTCAACAAAAAGAAAGACCAGATATATTAATTATTTAATAAGTTTAAAAAATAAAAAATTGTTTATAATTAAAATCGGAAGAAGTGCATCATGAATATTCCTCCAATCCAATCTGGCTTTCAAATGATACGTGCACTGGCAGCCCTAGGATGAGTGGCGATCCCATTTTATTGGACACTAAAATACTTAACACGCTTTTATGATTTATCTATGTAATGAGGGCAAATTTTCCTATCTTCTATAATATTTTTTTTTATTATTCTACATTTCTATTGTAATCGTTTATCTTTTTCAATGAACTTTTTGCTGACATGATTGTAGAATTTATACCTACCACAACAATAAAAGTTCACCAGAAAAAGTAAACAATAAAATCGTTACATAAGAGATAAAAAAAAATTATTACAGAGGCGTATACCAAAATTCTTCATTACAGGAAAAATTAAGTCATTAATCCACCCCAAACGTCACTCTCTTTCGAAAATTGTTCAGATATATTTCAAATTTTAAATACTTAAAACATATTATGAACAGTTTCAATTCGTTTTTTACATTTTAAAATAATCAAAACTTTATTTTTTTTCAAAAATTGGTGGACCACAAATACACTTAAACTTAATTTATAACTAGATATAAACTCGCGCGTTGCGCGAATGATTAGAAATATAAAATTTTTTATATGTTAGAAAATAAATTTAGAATTCATCCTATTTCTTTAAAAAAAATAATGAGATTTATTATAATGAGATTTATTATTATTTTTTACTCAGATCTATATATCCAACAAAAATTACACAAATGCCGGTTAACAAATGTATAAAATTATATTATTTATGTTAAAAGAATAACTTTTTTTACGTCCCCGTAGGATAGCTCAAGTGGTAAGAGCTGGGGGACATTTGGGTTGGGTAGGGGGAAGTCCAGGGTTCGATCCCTGGTGGGAGTAATTTATATTTCCGATGTACCAAAAAAAGAATAACTTTTTTTACGCAAGTTAAAAGCATAACTTAAATTTAGTTAATTATATGTAACATAATTTATTTATTTTAAATTAGAAATAACTTTTTCATATAAATAGATTATTATGAGTTAGTTTTGTAAAATGTGTATTTAGACTTGATAAAATGTACATGCATATTACATATATTTAGAAAATAATGAGTAATTGAACCTTATAAAATTGATAAATACGTTTTGTTTTTATAGATAGTCTAGTAGTTAGAACTCCACGTGAATAAGTGCAGGTATTAGAGCTTGAACTTCAATTTTTGTACATTACGAAGAACGTTTTTACCAAGTGAGTTAATAAATATATGTATTTAAAATCTTAAAAAAATAGTATGTTAATTAATAGTGAGTTATTTATAACATTAATTTATAACTAAAAAATAAATTATATAACATAAAATAATTGAAAATATGGAATCAAACAATGGTAAAAATTGTTAGAATTTAATATGTAACGGTCCTCTAATTTACCATTTAGAGTAGCAAATATATATTTTGTTTATGGTAAATCTTTACAATATAAAATGACATGCACATTTTTTCAAATCAAAATAAAAATCATAATAATAATTATTATTATTATGACATAATAATAATAATAATAATAATAATAATAATAATTATAAAAAATGTAATTAGCAATAGCATTGAGTTTGAGGGACGCTTAAAGAAAATCAAAAATATCGAAAGTCAAAAATATAATTTTTTTAATAGTAAATAAAAATATAACTAAATTTCAAATAAATGATGTTATAAAATATTCAAAATGACTTATATATATATATATTAAGAGACTGAAATATGAAGCTAAACTTTTATTTATAACCAAACTTCTTTTTTTATGTTTAAGATCAGAGAGAGTATCTTTTGGTTTTAGCTTCCTTGATTGAGAAGTTCATCCCCCAATGTTGTAACATGTACAATTTAGACTTCACTAATTGAATGTTTCAAAAAAAAAAAAGACTTCACTAATTGAACCAAGATATTTGTTTAAAAAAAAAAAACGTTCAACATATGTATAGTGGCAAAACAAACATGCACTCTATAATTTTTAAGACACAAACTTTATATAAACTCATAAATTTGATAATAACAATAACATTAGACTTTTTTCTCCAAAAAAAATATAGAATTAGATGTTCCAAGGCTTCATAACATAGACCCAATTAGCATAATCTATATATTAGGTTCTATACTTACATATATAGTGCAAAATAAACATGCACTCCATAATTTTCAAGACACAAACTTTTTATAGACTCATAAATTTGATAATAACAATACCATTTGGACTTTTTTCTCCAAAGAAATATAGAATTAGATGTTCAAAGGCTTCATAACATAGACCCAATAATAGCATAATCTATATATTTGGTTTCCTACTTACATAATAATAAAGCGAATGTAAGAGAATATGAAAAAATGGAAAATGTAAAAGATTGATATTTTGGTATATACATACGGTGTCGGTAAAGATCGTGATTTCATGAAAATGAAAATATATAAAATTAAGTAAAAAAAATGAAGAAAATAACAAAGAAATATGAGAATTGGATATATACATCAACCTTCAATAAAGTAGAAGGTTTGTTAGTATGGTCATGAGGAAGATCTAGAAAAAGATGTTGTGAAATATAATTAGATGGTTTGTTGGATTAATGTGGAGTAGATAGGGAGAAGTGAATTCCAAAATGAAGAGAAATGGAGAATTCTAAGAAAAATGATATCAATAATAATGGAGAAACTATGAATATAGTAGTAACTTATGACTTTTAAAATCATATAAATTGTTACACAATAAATAAAGATATGAGAGTAGTAGAGACTAATATGAGTTTCACATAGGAAAAATGAATGATGTGGCAAAAATGATATTATTTGGCAAAAATATGATGAGATGTCAACAAAACAACTTGAGCCTCTATTTTAATATATAAAATAGATAGATAGATATCGACGGTGTGAAAGTACAAAACTTAATAATAATAATAATAATAATAATAATAATAAAAAAAAAATTGGCGATATATTATTCTCTTCGAAACCTTTTCACAGCCGCCGCTCTAAAAATTTAACCTAAAAAGTCTTCTTCTTCATCCACCAAAAGAGAGGTGGTTTTAGAGTCAATTTTTGGCTTAAAATCACCCCTCTAACTTGTTTCTTTTCTTTCTTTCAAATAAGTGATTTTCACACATATATTTTGCTTTTTATTGTGATTTCGTCTTAGTGCGACGTTGTATTGCTCGTCGTCTTTGTGCGACATTTTGTTTTCCCGTCTGTGTGCGGCGTTTTGTTTTTCCGTCTTCGTGCGGTGTTTGTTCTGTTCAGATTGAAGATTAGATTTGATCAAGGGCATATTCAATCAATGATATTGGCATCTTCAATTCAAACTTACAGCTTCGGAAGCATGGATACTCTGAACACTTGAATTTAATAATTTATGTAGGCTTTGTCATATTTGTAGGTATTATGCCGTTGTATGCTATTAACGTAGATGCTGTGAATTTGTTCGCATCTTTTTCAATTTTTAGCACTTATTCAATGTAATCTACCAATTTGAATGAATGAATGTCTTTTTTATTTTGTCAAAAAGAAAAAAAAATGTTTGGCTAATTAGTAAGTAAAAATATGAATAAAAATGAGATGTTTGCGTTCAAATTGATCAATAATTCAATATCATAGATCCAAAAAAGGCTTCAAACAAATTTTCTACCAGAAAAAAATATAGTTTTTATTCTCCTAATTTGACAGAATTTGAATTTTCACCCTTTTATTTTTAGCCCAATATTTTGAATAAATCTGGATGGAGCATTGCTTTGAGAAAGAATATGTAAACTACTAACATGTTCCATTCAGTCACAAAAACCTTGTTATTGATAAAACAATCTAACCAATTTCTAAAACATTCTTAAGAAAGATAATACAAATGAATTTTAGAGACTAGACCAAAATTCAAGGCGTGAGAATCTATCTATTTCATTGAAAACCTTATCAAGGAAAATTCAGTGGGATAAAACCTTGGTAAAAGAAAAAACAGTGTAAAGATATGAATTCAAATAAACCAAATATATAGAGGCATAAACCTAGCATATTGCGATTGAAATTAATTATTCTAAATAGAGTTAGTACAACAATTCTCCTCTTTAACAATGTGAGTGACTTTAAAATGCATTTGAGAAAGAAGATAGAAACATTGTTGGATATAAAGTGTACAAAATATAATGTGAGGTTGCTTTAAAGACAAGGTAACAAGTTGTGAATCAAATTCTAGCTAGAGAGGATGCTGCAACTCTTATGAATAGCAATTTCAATGTCAAAATAGCAATTTCATCATAGTTTCAAACATTGTCACTTTATCATGAGGTTTTTCTCTCTAATTTCATCTTCAGGTTCAGGTATTTCATCAAAAACTAACTCATCTAATATGTTTGAGTACCTTATTGGGTCAGGACACATGAATTGAACATGATTTTCCATGTTATTAGTTCCTTGTTTGTACACAAAAACTCCCCATTCAGTGAGTGTTATGTTACCCCACACGGGTTCATATGAAATTTGCACTTGATTCCATTCATGCTTTAGAAGTAACGCATCGATGCTTAGCCACTCCTTGTCATTGTATAAGTGTCGTAGATCACAAACTAAAATATGATTGTATCCAATTATGCAGTTGTAATGGGAAAAGCCTTTGTGAGGGACAGATTGACCGTTGATAACCAAATGAAGATTAAGATCGAAAAAATCAACTCGGAACTCCAATGATAAAGCAATATTAATGGGAATCTTCCCACGAACCCATAAGCATGGAATTCCTCCTTTGCATCTATAATCAAACCATTTTGGAACCTTGGTTATAGGCATCACAATTTCTAATCCATGCCTCTCTTTTTTCATCTGTCATGCTCAAAAATCGAAAAATATAAGTATTTAAAATATCTGTATTTAAATTTCACTCTATTTTAGCAAAATATCTGTATTAAAAATGAGTATAATACATAAATGATTTAAATGTGTTTTTGGTCCGCTATTTTTAAAAAAATGAAGTTTTGAATCCTCGTTTTAAAAATCGGCTTTTGCCCCCTATTTAAGTGGTTATGTACCTGATCCCATATCATGTTTGATGTCTCCGGAGATAAGCTGAAGCAATATCTTGCATCTATTTTTTGAACAGTGGATGGCAACTCAGAAATGTGTGTAAGACTGACACAATCATGGACATCGAGAATTCTCAAGTTTGTGCATTCGGGAATTTCTTTAAGCTTTTTGCAATAACTAACATCAAGAATTTTCAAGTGATTAGACTCTTTAATGCAACCTGGAAAAGAGACCAAATTGTTCTTTGATACAAACAATTGTTCTAATTTCGGAAAACATATGAGAATTGCCTGAATATCTTCGTCCAACAAATCACTTTCTTCAAGATGCATTATTGAACTTTGATTAGCTTCTGAAGGGCTATCAGCAGGTAGAAATCTTCTGATACCAAGTTTAGAACATCCTCGAAAGTCAAAAGCAACCATATTCGGTAACCTGAATAAGCTACTTGGTACATATTCGAGTTGATATGTATGCGCCATATTTATTGAAACAAGTCCAATAAGATTACTGACAGAATTTGGCAGCTTCTTGATAGAGGTAGACCTCATTTGAATCTTCAATGGTTTATTCATCTTGTTCAATATATCTGGAAAGTTTTCAAGTTTGAAACACCAATCAAGCTTAAGGAATTCTAGAGATGGTAAAAACATTCTTTGAAGAAAGTTTTCAAGTTTGGTGCAACCCGAAGCGCTTAAATGGACAAGATGTTTGAGAAATGCAATGGATTCATGAACCGTAGTTAAGTTCTCACAATCATCAAGTCGCAATTCTCTCAAATTTTTAACATTGGACATATCCGGCATTGTTGTGATAGATGTATTAGATGAGAAATCCATGACAGTCAGATATGAAAATTGCTGTCAAAAGTACAAAAAAATAATCAATCAAGCTAAAAATGAAATGAAAATTAGAATAAATAAAAACAAGTTTTAATTTTACCTCAAATGATTTTATTATTGTAAGTTGGCTATCACACAAATTTAAGATGATGATATTCTTCGGATAAAATTCTGGTGGGAGGTTCTTTGAAGGGTATTCCTCCTAGTCAAGTAGCCTTAAATAATTTGGAAGATGTTTAGACTTTGATAAACAAGTTGTATTACGAATAATGAGAATTCTGAGACGGTTCATCTTCTCAAAACCATTATTTTTCCAATCTACTTCTCCTACATGTTCTGTAGGATCAAACATTATCCCTTGAATTGCATCACTCCCCTTTTAAACAAATAAAAATAAAAGAAGATAAAGTCAACTGCATATACAATATCATCATAATGTATAAAGGAGAAGTACAAATGATTTGATTCTTACATAATCGTCGGAGGATAATACATCATTGACATCTTGATAAAACCATAATCTACTACGTTTTGCAGGATTATTTGGTGCCTCTTGCCTAACAATCTCTCTACCCATATCCTGTATTAGGTCATGTATATTCAAGTATCCATTATCAACATTCAAGAGAGATTTATTAACAAGCTCTTCAATATTTGATGCTGCACTGAATTCATCAAGTATTTCTTCAACGTATTCTACGCTTTTCCCTTTGAAGAAGCACGCTATATCTAGGAAAACACTTTGCGCATAAGGCTCCAACACATCATAGCTCACTTTAAGCACATCTCGAATCCCTTTACGGGGAATCCTCTCATAATCTTTCAATGCAGCTTCCCATGCTTTTAAACTTTTTCTAGTAGCTAGATTTGAGCCTATAACTTTTAAAGCTAACGGAAGACCTTTTGCATAACCAACGGCATGAGAAGACAAAACTTCATATCCTGTTTTAGGATTGCTTTTTCCGAAGGCATTTCGACAAAACAGCTCAAGAGAATGTTGATAATTAAGTTCAGTCATTTCAAAAGTCTTAACTTTTATTGGATGAGTACCCATGAGCAAACCTTTGTCCCTTGTAGTTATAATGATCCTACTACCTGGACCAAACCAATCACTTCCTCCTGCTAAGTTTTCCAATTGTTTCATCTCATCAACATCGTCAAGTACCAAAAGAACCTTTTTCCTTCCAAGCTTGTGTTTTATTTCGTAGATTCCTTTACTTGTACTTCCCCACACGGATTCTGGCTGCGGAAACACCTCTGATATAAGGGTCTTCTGTAGATCTTCTTGCCCATTAATTTTGTTCGATTTCTCACTAATATTGGCAAGAAAACTTCCAGCTTCAAATCGGTGCACATTCTTGTTATACAATGCTTTTGCAAGTTCTGTTTTTCCGATTCCACTAAGTCCAATTATGCCCAACATGCAAGATAGAAATGGTGTAAATGTATTGTCTATATTCATATGACAGACCGTGCTTATATATGCACTGATTGTAGTACAATTGATATTTGTAATAATGCTAGTTATAATTACAATAATTGTAGAATGAATATATATGGCAAGAACTAATCCTATTAGCTGTACACATTACTCACGCGTTGACTGATGCAAAGCACATCATGTCATAATTATTAGTATCACAACTTTCTTTAACTCCCCCTCTCAAACTGATGGTGATATAGTCACTCCAAGTTTGTCTCTAAGGATGTTGAATCTTGTGTGCGTGAGGGGTTTGGTTAAGCAATCTGCAATTTGATCTGCTGTGGGTACATAGGATATAGTAATTTTATTTTGAAGTACTTGATCACGTATGTAGTGAACATCTATCTCAATATGCTTGGATCGAGCATGCATAACTGGGTTGGATGCTAGTGCCTTGGCACTCAAGTTATCACACCACAAAGTTGGTTTCCTGAGCATAGGGAGTTTCAATTCTTCTAGAAGTGACCTCATCCAAGCTACTTCAGCTGCTAAGTCAGCCAGGGCTCTATACTCTGACTCGGTGCTTGATCGTGACACCACTCTTTGTTTTCTTGAAGCCCATGAGACTAAAGTTTCACCAAGGAACACACATTGTCCTCCCATGGATTTTCTGTCATCTACACTAGTGGCCCAATCTGCATCAGAGAACCCATTAATATCAAGATCAGTTGAGGGTTTGATATGCAAACATAAATTCATTGTGCCATGGAGATATCTTAGTATTCTTTTAATTCCTTGCCAATGATCCGTGGTTGGTAAACTCATGTATTGACTGAGTTTGTTGACAGAAAATGCTATGTCAGGCCTAGTGTTGGTTAGGTACTGCAATGCACCTATAGCCTGTCTGTATAGTGTAGGATTGGCCATTGGTTCTCCTTCAGCAATGAATTGTTTCCCAGTTACCATTGGAGTAGGGCATGTTGAAGCTTTTTCCATATTAAACTTCTTGAGTAAGTCCCTTATGTACTTTGTTTGTTTCAAGTACATTCCACCAGCATCTCTGTGCACCTCAATTCCTAGGAAGTAGTGTAGATGGCCTAAATCTTTAAGAGAGAAGACAATGTTTAGTTGAGTGATGAAAGTCTCTAGGAAATTGCTATTGTTGCCTGTTACTATAATATCATCAACATAGATGAGAAGAAATGTGACATGGTCAGTTCCTTTAAGAGCAAAGAGGGATGAATCACTTTTGATATTTTGAAAACCCCAACCTAGTAAAGTATGCCTCAAACTGTCATACCAGGCCCTTGGGGCCTGCTTTAGGCCATAAATCGCCTTGGTCAACTTGCATATGTGAGAAGGTTTGGCTGGATCTATATAGCCTTCTGGTTGATGCATAAATACAGTTTCTTTGAGATTGCCATTCAAGAATGCATTATTTATGTCTAATTGTCTAATTTCCCAATTTAAATGTACTGCAATGGTTAGAACAATTCTTACAGTGCTAGATTTGATCACAGGGCTGAAAGTCTCATCATAGTCTAGACCTGCAGTTTGTTGAAAACCTTTGGCAACCAATCTTGCTTTTCGTCTTTCAATGGAGCCATCTGCCTTGTACTTGGTTTTAAAAACCCACTTTGAGTCTATGATGTTTTGTTGCCCTTGAAATGGTACTAGTTTCCAAGTTTGATTTGTTGTCAGAGCTTTGAATTCTACATCCATGGCTTCTTTCCAATTTGGTCTGCATAGTGCTTCTTCGACACAATCTGGTTCCTTATCTTCTTTGTGAGTTTCTGTCAGCCCTATATAAGGCAGTTTAGGCTTGTAAATTCCTGCCTTACTCCTGGTACGTATGCAATTTGTGTTGTCCTCCTGAGCCGGTTGATTATCCTCTGGTATGATTTGGTTGTTTGGTTCCACTAGTTCTGTTAACTCAGCATCTTCACTTTCATTTTCATTTGAGATGGCCTCATCTGCATTCATAGAGTTCTCACTAAGGACTGGTTGATCTTCCGTTTCATGATAGTTCACATCAGGTGGCTCAATTGTGTTGTTGCTAGTGGTACCTGTAGAGCAAGAAGGAAGAACAATAGGTGTACTTTCAGTTAGAGTTTTTAATGGATTTCTTGTGTCAATAAAGCCATCATGAAATGGAAAATGGTTCTCATTGAAGACAACATGTCTTGAAACAAAAATTCTTCCATGAGAGTTGAGACACTTGTATCCTTTGTGAGAGTTGCTATACCCTAAGAACACACACCTAGTGGTATGAAATTGTAGCTTATGCTGGTTGTATGGCTTGAGACACGGATAACATGCACACCCGAAAGGTTTTAAGGCATCATAGTCAGGTTCCTTCTCAAACAACAATGAATATGGACTTTTATTTGGATCCACTGATGAAGGTAGTCTATTGATGAGATAAACTGAGGTAGAGAAAGCTTCCCACCAGTAGTTTAGAGGCATTTTGGCCTGTGCTAGTAGTGTAAGTCCTAGTTCAGCCACATGTCGATGTTTTCTCTCAGCTCTACCATTCTGCTGGGAGGTGTATGGACAAGACATTCTGAATTGAATGCCTGACTCTATGGCCATCTTTTGGATAGACTTGTACTCACCTCCTCCATCACATTGAAGGACTTTTATTTTCTTGTTAAACTGATTTTCAACCATGGTTTTAAATTGAGTAAAAGCATGTATAGTTTCAGATTTTTGTTTTAAGGGAAAAATCCAAGTGAATCTGCTAAAATCATCAATAAAGTGAACATAGTACTTGAAATTAGATGGAGACAAAATTGGGGCTGGGCCCCATACATCACTATGAATCAAATCTAAAGGTTCTTTAGCATGGGAGGAAGAGGATTTAAAAGGTAACAAGTGTAGTTTTCCAAATTGACAGGCTTCACAAAATGAGAAGTGATCATTTGGTGATGTCTTCACATTGCAATTCTTTAACACCTTTTCCAGGACTTTATTGTTCGGGTGACCAAGCTTTCTATGCCAATTCTCCTTGACAGACATGTAGGCATATGAGTCTTTATTGACTTGAGAGTTAGCACTTGAAAGTTGATACAGATCATCTCTAAGTTTCCCTTTTAGAAGTGCCTTCCCTGTCAGCTTGTCCTTCACATAGCAACAATTTGCATCAAATTCAACAAGAGCATTATTGTCTGCAGTCAGTTTAGATACACTCAAAAGGTTTTTTTGTTATTTCTGGTACATATAAGACATTATGCAGATTGAGATTATTCAATTTAGCAGAGCCTGAGCCTGATATTTTTAACTTCTCACCATTGCCAATTAAGAGGGAATTCTTACCATTGCTTTCACTGAGATTCTGGAGTTTCTCATTTTGATGTGTTACATGATTACTAGCTCCACTATCAAAGTACCATTCATAGTCTTGATCATGGTAAGGTGAAGCTATGAAGGCACTATGATTTCCTTGAGTGTTATTCTCAGCATAGTGATTTGAGCCTGTATATGACTTGTCATAGCGATAAAAGCAGTTCAGTGCAGTGTGGTTATCCATGTTACATACCTGACATGTTGTTTTAGATCTACCTCTTCCTCTACCTCCTCTGAAGTTGGAGCCTCTCCAATTACCTCGTGTTCCATGCTTGTTGCCTCTAAAGCCATTTTTGTTTCCAGTTCTGTTTGCAAAGTTTGCAGATGCGTTCATCGAGAGATTATTGAAGCTGTTCAATTGTTCTATTCTGCTTTCAAATGCCAATAGTTGGGCTTGCAGATCGACCCAACTAAGGTTGGTTTGATCAGATAGTTTGACCACCACTGGATTATATTCAGCATCCAATCCATTTAGTGTTTGAATAATCAGATCTGAATTGGGGATTGGTGATCCTGCCAGCTTCAATTTATCAGCAAGGTTCTTCATTTTGCTGAGATATTGATCCATCTTCATATCTCCTTTGCGAGTGTTGTGAAATTCTGATTTGAGATAAATTATTCTCGACTTTGTGTGTGCACCTGCTAGGCTTTGAGCTTCATCCCAAATTTCCTTAGAGGTTTCACAGTGCAGCAACTGTGTCGCAACGTCGACGGCCATTGAATTCCTTAGCCATCCAAGGAGAGCTTGGTCACGAGCAATCCATTCTTCATATTCAGGATTGATTTTCTTAGTTGTTTCATTAGTGGTGACAAACTGTTCAGGACATTCTTTTGTGCCTAATATGTAGCTATCAAGTTTGCAACCCCTAATCAATGGAAGAACTAGTGACTTCCACAGCAGATAGTTATCTCTGTCCAGCTTGACAGAGACAGTAGTAGGTAGGTCATTTTTCTGGTTTGTAGTGGCAGCGGATGACATGATTGGATCGAGAGCCTTCAAGCTTAAGTGCTCTGATACCAAGATAGAAATGGTGTAAATGTATTGTCTATATTCATATGACAGACCGTGCTTATATATGCACTGATTGTAGTACAATTGATATTTGTAATAATGCTAGTTATAATTACAATAATTGTAGAATGAATATATATGGCAAGAACTAATCCTATTAGCTGTACACATTACTCACGCGTTGACTGATGCAAAGCACATCATGTCATAATTATTAGTATCACAACTTTCTTTAACTATGCATACAGTATTGTCATTTGGCTTCAAGTTTAGAAGTGACTTCACCTCTTCTATGATTTGATCAAGTCCAACTGGTTTCTCACCAACAAGTAAAGGTTTAGGAGCTATATTAGCGTGAACCTTTTTGGCAATCTCTTTAACATGATTGATTTCGTGCCTATAAAAATGACACATAATATTTTAATAACTTCACTTATTTCTAGAAGCATAAATTCGATTGTTGGAATAACAAGTACAAAACATATTAATAACCATGATATTATTAGTCCTTATCATACTTTTAGGATTGTTACTGATTGTTACTGATTTTCATGTGCAAGTTGAGCCCAACTCGGAGTCCCACATCGGAAATCATGAATCTGGTACGAGGGTTTATATAAGAATTAAGATTGAGTAATCTTTCCTTTGAAACATGGTTTTGAGGTAGAGCTAGGTTCAATCCGTATCAATTGCTATCAAAGCATATCAGATATGAATAAAGTTTGACAGAGTTAGGGATCTTTTTGATGATTAACCAATAATAGTATCATTTAATTCTAGATGTTTTTGATGATATACTGGAGATGATCTCAAATTCAAACTACCTCAAAATTTATCAACAATTCTAGCTTAAAGACGATAAATGCACTTTTATGTTGTATATTTAGGTACTTTAATTTTGTAGACAAGACAAAGTATATATAAAACAGAATTGTAGTTACATACCCATGCGACTGTTCTTCATAATTTGCCATAGATATTTATAGTGAACAGAGCCACACTTGTGTGTGAGGATGTTATAACAGAACACTGAAGACAAAACAATAATAGTGTTAGTGCAGAATAAATAGAAGAAATGTTAACAAGAGTATTATTTTGGTTTGGTACAACTATATACTGCAAGTAGATAAGAACACACCTCATAAAGTTTGGGGTAACTATGAAGGCATATTATTGGCAAGGCAACTATGAAGTTTCGTGGGAGGTCATATTATTGACTATTAGTGTCAACTTGGCTACCCACCTCATAAAGTTTGGGTGGCTGATGTCAGCCGTATAGGTGTCTTAAATACACTAGTTTAGTAAAATGTCATTTATAATATCATTAAAATGTAGATAGTCTTCATCAAACATTAGTTGATCCGGTGATAATTGATCTTGAATTTGATTATCTATTTGAAGTTAAAGTTTGTTACAAACTCAGAACTACTATAACTCATTTTTTTAGATCTAATTTGGATTGATGGAAAGTAATAGAATAGAATGGAATGGGATGAATAAAATAAAAAATTATATTTATTTTAAAAATTGTCCATTCAATTTTTAAAAGCCATAATTATTAATTTTTATTAATATAATTTCTTTTATTTTAAAATTATTTAACATGTATTTGTAGGAGACATGTATGTTAGCAACATTGATAAAAATTATTAAGAGAATCTTTACTATTTTTATCTTCTTAACCATTGTTCTAAGAACAATATTTATGATTTTCCTAAAATATAAAATAAAATTGAACAAAAAATATTAATTAAAAGAAGATACATAAATCATAAAATGTAGAGTAAGATTTTTTTTCTTTGATACATCAGAAATATTCTTACCACTTGAACTATCCCCATACAATTGTAGAGTAATATTAATTTAGTTTTAAATTAATCAGTTTTTAAGATGGAGAGTAAGATACAGAACTCGTACAAATAATTAAGGGAAGAGCAATCATTTTATTTTAACATAGAAGAGCAATCATTTTATTTTGACTCAAAGAAGAGCTATCATTTTTTTGGGTACATAGACGAGATTGCAAAACCACCAATAAATTCACACACATAAGTAGAGTGACCAGGGTTCGAATCCAAGTCATGGATGTACGGTCCAACAATTTCGACATTTTCTGACAGTTGAGATAAGACTTCTAGACGCTGTCATTTTATTTTGACTCTAAGAAAAACCATGATTGTTGACGTATAATTTATTGCTTTAATTTGATAAAAACCTCGTGTTCCATGTGTCCCTCCGTCTTTATTTATGGAAGTTATTTTTTTTATATCAAAAATATAAATTACTTTCGTCAAGAATCGATCTCTGGATGAACCTTTATCAACTGATATATATATCTCACACAAGTATTACAAAGTTGATTTTAGTGTTAAGATATATGGGTGAATATGAGAGAAAACATGCATGTGTAGACTTGACTAAAACATCCTCAGTTGTAGGATTATGGACTGTCTTTCACATTTTAACAGACATCCCTCAAAGCCGCTTCAAGTAAAGTGACAAAGCATTTAATAACGTGTACTCACAATCAACATATTTTTACACTATTATTTGCTTTTGACACATTTGTCTTCCTCGCACCAAATACTGCTAATCTTCTTAATAGAGTTCAAAACATACATAACAATGTTTTGTCTTCAAAATCTTTTAATGCGACTTTAAAATAATTGGTTTTGCAATTTAGAAAGGAGTAGTGACGCAGCTTGTTGCCCGTTTACCTTCCTTCCAAATGTAATTATTTTATATATAAACGTTGATCTGGGTCAAAGTTAAACAATATATGACCCACATGTAATTACTTAGTGCACCTCCATTATCTTCGCGCACCCTCAGCTACTCCATAACCCCCCACATGCACTCAGTTATAATTTCATGTGAGTCATATTTATTAACTTCGACCCACATGAGAATAGAATAAAGGTGAAAATTTAATTCATATACATTATCATTATCCTTAGGGGGAGGTATTGGATTGAGATTTTGAAGGATTATTTTGACAAAAAAAGTCTTCAGATTTTAAAAGACTTTGTGAGATTATATTGCTTATGTGAGATTTTTTTAAAAAAACTTTGTTTACATTTGATAAAAGTCTTAATTGAATACCACAAAATTTGCTTACATTTTATAAAAGTCTTGATTAAATACCACAAGACTTTTTTATTATAAATTTTTTTTTAAAATTCATTGAAATCCCAATTCAATACCTCCTCCTAAATTTTATCAAAAAATAACCTTGATTATAGTGTTAACCTTATCAAAAATATTTTTCGATAGTACTTTTTTCGGTGAGCAATGCAGAGAAGCGATTTTGTCAAAAAAAAGGCTTAAACATCATTTTAGTCTTTGTATGTACGCGAAATTTTGCTTTTAGTCCCTGTATCTAATTTTGTTCAAAATAAGTCCCTGAATCAACCAATTTTTTTTTTTATTTTAGTCCTTAAAGCGAAAATCTACAGGAAAATTCGTAGGAAAATCTACAGGAAACTTGTGAATTTTCTTGCGGATTTTTGCTTTAGGGACTAAAATCAAAAAATTTGGTTGATTCAGGGATTTATTTTGAACAAAATTCAATACAGAGATTAAAACCAAAATTTTACGTACATACAAAGACTAAAATGATGTATAAGAAAAAAAAGATGGAGAAGATACTTTTGCTATGTCTTTCTTGGGGTCTCTTGTGGGGCTAAATTCCATACTTTGATTTTGTCGAGATTTGATAATTGTTGTTCTTTTTCAACTTTTCCACTCAAAGTGTATTTCACTGCACTCTCCACCCAATTACACGGTGAAACCCATCAATCATGTGTGTTTCCGGATGGCATGTGTGACTCAAGATAGATAATGCTAACATATGTTTTTAAAACATATATTAAGGATAATATATATATATATATATATATATATATATATATATATATATTATTTGAGACCTATTTTTCAAGGTTTAATGTACACGTGTTATAACCAAAGCAATTCTCTTCTATGAGTATTTTGACATTAAATTCCCAAATGCAAATTTATTATTAAATGCAATAATGCCATATTTTTTTGCGTAAAAAAAATATGAAATGGTTGACCTGTTTTTATTTCAATTTAATGTCATTATTATCATAACCAAAATAAATTTAATTTCAAATATTAATGTACTGCATTTAAACATATTGTACAACACAAAATAGTATTTAAGGTAATAATATTGTACTGATAACATGACCGTATTTCTTTTTCTTTTGTTTTCCTATTTCTATTTCAAATATTAATGTACTTCATTCTTTTTTTTTTACTAAACCTATTTCTATTTTGAGACATTATATTATTGTACTAATAACATGACCTATTTCTATAGGTTTTTCTTTTGTTATACCTATTTCATTATCTATACTATTATTATTTAGGACTTTTTTTTCAAAAGAATTTGTACACGTGGCATTCCCACATGCATTCTTCTCCCATATCATTTTAGCAATAAATGTTATTGTTTAAAAATAAAAAATAAGAAATTGTGATCATTAATTTTACCAATTTAATAAGGCATTCTTTTTTTCTACTGAATGGTGAATGCATATTCCTTTTCGGTACTACTATAATAACTATTTTTTTAACAATTTAAGGTAATTAATATGTATACTTTAGGACAATAAATATATGTTTTTTACTCATACCAATATATATTTTTTTGACAAATCTCATACCAATAATATATGAGCTGTACCCTAATTATAGTAGCGGCAATAAAGTTTCTTCTCTATATATATGCTTGCGATCAAGTTCTCCTTTGCTCTTTTACTTTCATATTTTCTAATTTCAATTATTTTTCTTTCTCTCCTTTCTTTTGTTTCAGATTTGATTTATTAGTTTATTCATCAAATTTTTATGCAGGTTTGCTTAACTTTGAAAATAAATCATCATCAAAACTTTTTTTAAAGGTTTGTTGTTTTTCGTACCGTTTTTATTCTTATTGTTTTTTCCTATTTTTAAATACATATGTGTTTACATGTAATTTTATTCAGAAATTTTATTAGCCACTAAACAAAGATTAGTATTTTGATTTTTTTTTTTGAGATTATAGTGATATTTTTTTCTTTGCCTCAATGATGTAGGTACGGCCGTGGATCAGGTAAGCTAACTAATTGTATTTTGTGATTTTGTAGTTATGTTATGTATTTATCGATTATTAATGTGAAAAGAGTTCTAATTTTAATTTTTGACACAATGTACAGATCTAATTCTTTCTCTAATTTTGATATGATGTTTTTTATTCATATCTATTGTAGCATACAAATCATATGTTTCGTTTTGTTCAGGTTTTCTATCCATAGGTTTAAAGTTGTAAGGAGCAGCTGTTACAAATACATTCAAAATCTTAAATTACCTACCGTAATACCAAAAAAGCAATGATTGATTCTATTGATTTTTATGTTACTTCTATAGTTGATTTACTCATTCTTTGAGAAGATTATGTATCAATTTCTATTACAATGTACCAATTTTTTATTTCTATTTACTTTATTGTAAACTAAATTTATGTTTCTTCTAATTTTTTATTTTATAATAAGTATAATTTAATTTAATGGTAATAAATAGTAACCTCTCAGATATTATTCTTCTATATTAGTATTTTACCATTTAATGTTTTTGCTTCAAAAAAAATCAGAATTGCACCTAAACAAAAAACGTGATATTATTTGGCAAGTTGAGTACCACTTTAATGCTGTTTATGTAGATTCCATTAGTAAAAAAAAATCGATTTTTGAAACAAAAAGCATAAATAATTTTTATGATCTACGTTTAAAATAATTGATGAAAAAATTTGTCAAGTATAATTTAAAATCCTTTTTTGATAAAAAAAAACATGTAAAAATATTGTAAAACATAAAAAAAATAAATCTATTTTTTACAAATAATATATTTACTATTCATTTCAATTGATGTCTGTAGTAAAAAAAATAATTACTTAATGTAGGTTCAGTTGATTCTTTTAGAGGCATATAAGTATATAAGCAATTTTTTCTTTTTTTAAGAAACAAAAATGAATATTCTCTCATTGTTTTACAATTCAATGCTTTTGCTTAAAAAAATCACAGTTACACTTATTATTTTACCACCTATTATTGCTATCACTTAAATTCGGTTATTGAATTCTCATGAAACAAATAGTATTAATTAATTGTCATTTATTTTTAATTATATTAAGTATCTATACTATTATTTAGAACTTTTTTTTCAAAAGAATTTATACACATAGCATTCCAACATGTATTCTTCTTCCATATCATTTTACCAATAAATGATATTGCTTCAAAAAAAAATTGTGACTATTAATTATATCTTTTTTTAAAAAATAGCAATTATACATGCTAATTCTCTTCTCATTTATACGGTTGTTAAAAATAGCAATAATCATGTACCGCAAAAAAAAAGCAATAATCATAAACAAAAAAAATCATAATGACAATTATAAAGACAAATCTGTTTTCCATATTTGTTTATTCCTTATTCCATAATATTATTTACGTATTTTTTAATTACTTACGAATGACTCTCAAATACGATTGTGTTGCTTCAGTTGATGTTGTTAAAGAAAATTGGAATCTGATGTCCGTGTAATAAGACTTTGGTCTGTCAAGATATTGCAACACTCAAGTTGCTATTTTCAAACAAGAATATTAGTTTTTTTTTGTTCGTATATCTTTTTTATTATTCTTATATTCTTAATTGCTTTAGATAACTATATTATTTTTTTTATTATTTTTATTTTTCAGTAGTCATATCCCTCCCTGATGAGCTATACGAATGCTTATATTTTTTCTAACATAAGAATTTTATTCCGTTTTTTTCTAATGACCGACAAGTATGCTATTTCCTTTTTGACTTTTTTTTTGTTTTTTTAGGGGATATTTTTTTGACAAAAATATAAGGATGTTCATTTAATCAAATAGATCAGATACAAGAACACCACTAAAAATATTCCGGATAAATTTGCGAACAAATTCACAACATTCAAGTTAATAGCATAAAGCGACATACTTGCCTACAAATAATGTGATGAACAAAGTTAATTGTTAATCTGAACGAAACAAACACCGAACAAGACGGGAAAATAAGAATATTGCACAAGACGAAAAAACAAGAACACCGCACAAGACGGAAAATCAAGAACGCTGCACACGACGGGAAAACAAACGACTAATATCGCACTAAGACAACGAAATCACAATTAAAAAAAAAACCTAATAGATGTAAAAATCACTTATTTAGATTAAAAATGAGAAGAAGAAATGTGCATACAGACTTTTCTATTTATAAAATGTATAAAAGTATAATTTTATAAAGTATATATAAAAATCAATAAATCTACAAACGCATTTTTTCCCGTGCATGGCACGGGCTCATAAGCTAGTATTATTATTTGAGAGCCATTCATTTTTCAAAGAATTTTGAAAACATTTCTTTGGTAATAGAATCGAAGTATTGAAGGACGGCGATGCATTTGTTGATAATGTCGTTCAGGTATAACAACATTTTTATAAGAAAGAGTATATTCTTACACAAACTTTTTATTAATCTGATAGATCATTATACACGTAATCTAACAAAAAACATGTTTCAGGATTTATTCAACAAATTTAGTGATAAAATTGTCATTATTGAGAAGGTAACTATTGATATTAATGATTTCGCTGATGATGTTGATAGTTCGAAGGGAGAGTTTCATTTGTTCTCTATAAAATTATAAAATTATATTGTTAGTCTCTAAAAAAATACAAATTTTAGTCCCTATAAAAATGTTACCCATGTATATTTAGTCTATGTTATTTTATAAATATTATTTAATCATCATTATACTTTTAAATTTTTAAATAATTTTTTCATACATGTGTATAATACTAAAAATTAGTTTTTTAACAAAAATGTAGAATTTTTAAAAATGTAAATAATTAAATATGATTTTTTAAAAGTTAATGATAAAAGCAACACAAAGTTTCAACATAGAAATCAAATTATATAGTTTTTTTTCTTTTCAAAAATACACATTGATTTAACAATATGCACTAAAACTACATGCATAATAATTCAAATAATTTTTTTATGTTATTTTTGTTTCATATTTATTTTACTATAAATATTATGAGATTATTTGACTTTTTTATTTATGAGCTTTTTTTTGACAAAAATATAATGATGCTCATTCATTCAAATAGATAGAGTACATCAGATAAAAGTATATATTCAACACCGCTAAAAATATGCAGGATGAATTTGCGAACAAACTCACAACATCTAAGTTAATAACATAAAACAACATACTCATTTCTACAAATAATGTGATAAAAATAAAGTAACCGGATTTGCATCGTTGACGAAATTGGTCACTGGTTGATTGAGTAGTTGACTTTTAAATCTGAACAAACAAACACCACACAAGACGGGAAAAAAAGACCACCCCACAAGACAGGAAAAAAAGAACACCGCACAAGACGGGAAAACAAGAACACTGCAAAAGATGAGAAAACAAAAACACCGCACAAGACGAGAAAACAAACTAACATCACACTAAGACGACAAGATAACAAACAAAAAACCAAAAAAAAAACTAATAGATGTAAAAATCACTTAGATAGTTTGAAAAGGAGAAGAAAAAATATTCACAAAGGTTTTTTTATTTATAAAATGTATAAAAGTATAATTTTATAAAGTATATTTAAAAGTCAATAAATATACAAACGTGTTTTTTCCCATGCATGGCACGGGCTCATAAACTAGTTCAAATAATAATTATGGCTTAAATAAAACAAATTTTGTATTTCTAAATAAATAAATTATACAATTTTCAATATAAAATTATCATTTGGAAAATGATAACCAGTACCCTTGAATCAATGGTTAAAAAACACAAATACAGTACCTCTTCCATACAACTATCGACTAAGAAGTAGTATTTACCGAATTAAATTAAAGTGATATTAGTAATTATTTTATAACAATTCTCGAGGGAATATGGACTCTGTCTTCCGGAGATAGTCCGTAGATAGAATCTACTCCCATTTTACACTTCAATTAGGATAACATCATATTTCCACTTTTATGACCAAGTATTTATGATTGACATCAATTACCTGCATAGACCCATTCAAAACTGTCTATATTCCATTCCTTTATATTCTGATACCCAAACCCAAAGCATGTCCATAATAATCTCTCAATGTCTCCATACCAAAATGTAATCATAATGAGGCACGGTGAACGTCTCGATAACATTGATCCCTCGTGGGTATCGACAGCTTTGCGGCCGTGGGATCCACCGCTAGCCCAAGCCGGTTGCATTCGGGCCTTTCAAATGGGCCGAGGGATCCAACAGAGTCTCAAATATCCAATTCATCGAGTCTTTGTATCTCCCTTTCTCCGCTGCGTGCAAACTGCCGTTGAACTCACTCGTGCCCTCCCTACCATCAATGATCGTCTCAAAACTGACATTGGTGAAGACAATTTAATTGATACTTCAAAAGTCAAGGTCATAACTTTTAAACTATCAACTCTTGTTAATTAAAATATTCAAAGACTAGTGTCACATGATTTTTTGTTCTATTTTCATCTTCAGAACCGACGTTGCAAAAATAAATGAGAAGATTAAATAGTTTTCCAAAGATTGGTGTCACATGATTTTTCATCCTTAGATGAAAATGATTCCATTTCCTTTAAAAGTAGAGTGAAAATTGTTAGGATTGAACTTCTAATTCAAAATTTGTTATTGATCATCTAAATCGACTTACAAACATTGATTTCTTGTAAGGATGGTTCAACTATTTAATTTGCTAAAATGTCCTTAACTTCCACCATTGTAGGTATCTATTGAGTATGGATTATGTGAAGTGTTAAACAATGTAGCTATTCGTCCCAATGTTGCTCCTAAAGATGGGAACATAAGTTTTGATATATCAGAGCTTGAAGCCATGTTCCCAGCTGGGACAGTGGTTCATAATGTTCCAAAGGTGTATAATGAGGTACACAAGATCTCATTTTAATTTTAGAGTGAAGACTCATTTTGGTGTCTCACAATTTTCTGACCGTCCAATTTAGTCCTTGACAAAAAAAAAAATACAAATTCTTCTCCGACATTTTTATACAGAGGACAAATTATTCCCTGGTTTGTTATAATAGAGGGACTAATTTGTCTCAAGTATGAAAACTCCAGAGACTATTTTGAATTTTATTTTTGTCGAAGACTGAATTGGGCCATCAAAAAATTGTGAGGGACTAAAATCGGTCTACACTCTTAATTTTATTGTTATGAACTTTCTCAAAGATAAATTTCCATGGAAACATTAAGTAGTCTAATGAAAAGTTGTTTTGTCTAATAAACTTCAGCTACCACAATGGGGAGAGTGATTTTTGCAAGCAAGGACTAGATATCAGCAAACTATCAAGGAACTTGCAGATAAATATCCTACTGAGAACTTGCTATTTCTTACACATGGTAACAAAAAAAATTCTTATAATCATGAGCATTTCCTTTTCATTCTCCTCCCGTCCCCCGAAGGCCGAGTCCTTCCCCTCTGAACCCCAAAACATGAAGTTATATATCAAAGGGCAAATTTTCATTCATGATGTATAAATGCAGAAGCTACCTTGTATATGTATCTGAAGTATTGAATAAATTTTCTCCAAATTGAATTAATCCTTTGCAGGGGAAGCACTTCAAACAGCACTTTCTTCAACCAGAAAAGATGGTGCAAAGGCAAAACTGCAATACTGTGCATATGTAGAGCTTAGACGTCCTATTTTCAACAAAGATCAATCATTTGATTGTGGAGAGTTTAATGTACTTCCTCGTTATAGTCATACAGGCGTGAGCTATATTTCCTCGAAAGACCCTTGAGCAAAGATATCAACCAAAATTTGAAATGATAAAGCATATCAAGTTTATGAGCTTTTACATATGAGCAGGAATAAATCACTAGATTGTAATCAAGCTCATTCTCAGTGGATGTAGTACTTAACATGTTTCTATGCAACTTTGTCATGGATTGTTATACATTGCAAGGCAAAGTACAAAACTATATGTGTGTTTTTATAAATCCTATAAAAATTACTCAAGGCATATTCATGTATGATGTAGTTATTCATAAGGTATTACTTAAGCTATATGTCTTATAGGAATTGAAAATCTTTTGAGGAGGCAAGAGAAATTACACTTCATCATGGTAACCACTAAGCACACCAAAAAGTGACAGCCAGCAGGCGACTAAGATAAATGAAAAACATTATTAATGACAATGTATTACAAGATGCATACACAAAAATGCTAGGTAAACCAGAGAGCAAAACTTCGAAACGCGTCAATTAGATGTAGTGTTTCTAACAAGCATATTGTTAAATTGCACATCAAACATTCAACCTTTCAAGGAACCAAACCACAAAATGTTTTGACTGCTTCTCCACCAAGGAACCACACCACCAAGTAATAGCACAAGATGTGCCTGAGCATTTATTTATGACTCATCCATATTCCTAGCCAAACAAAATATGCTATATTATTTCAAAGAAGAAGACCTATAAGTAATATTAAAAAATTGCCCGTGAACTTGAATATACAAAAATTAGAATTAGTCTTTAACAGGAGAGAAGACAGAGTTGTCCTAATAAGAATTTATAAAGAAATGCTGGATTGGTTGGACTTTTAAGTTAAGGGTCTGTTTACTCTCTAACATCATTTTCAACTTTTCATTTTTATATTTTACTTTGTATGTGGTGGCTGAAATGAAATTTGGTTATGGATCTTCTCTAATATGTATTTTATCCGTGAAAGCGAAAACAGAAAACATCTGAATTAAATGGACCCTAATGTTCTTTATTTGTATAAGATACGGTGGAAACAACAATTTCTTGTTCTGATAAAAACAAAGGTAACTCATTAGAAAGCATTAAATATTCATCATCAAAATATAAAAGCATTTCGAACTTTCAAGGTAGTTTTGTTAAACAAAAAAAAAACATCGAGGTAGTAAATGCTTTCGCTTAGAATATGTTAGCAGGCCCAATAGACATAGCCCACTATAGTTCATTTACAGGTATTAAATAGAACAAGGGTGCACATTTACTGCAAAGTCTGCAATCCAGTTGTTTAATCAGTTGGTTAGGCAAGGGAGAGGTATCTCAATTGAATGGTGCAAATGTTAAAGAGTCCAGCCAACAGAGATAGAAATGAAAAGACGAATAGAAAAGAAAAGAAGAAGAAACTAAAATGCATGCATTGCCAACACCAGCCAAGTAGCCAACCCACTGCTGTCTTCAAAACTTTCGGACACAAGTATGGCTACGGAAGGGAAAGAAAGGTTGGTGAAGATGAAGCAATTGACATTGGCGGCGAGATCTAATATTCCTTCAATTGATAACAAAAACAAAAGAAAAGATAAATTTTGTGCGAGACGTAGAGGACAAGCCAAGTGGAGAAGAGATTATGACCACCGTGCAAATTTGGGTCACGTGAATGTCCAAAGACCCACCGCCAGTACTAGTACCATCATGCCAGAGAAAATGTGTGGCAGAGAGATCTAAGGAAATGAAGAGTATGTGTAAACCAACCCAGTAGCCACCACCAAAACCGCGTGGTCGCAAAACCGAGGAATTCAGATGGTGGAAGGGATAAGTGCTTCCAATAAGAAGATGCCGGAATGAAAATGACAACCCAGTAGAGTAAAAGGCTGCAGTCACTCATTTGAACAAAGTCAACAAACAACAAAAACAGACCATTTGAACAGTCACTCATACTCCACTTTCTGGGCAAAAGTACTGCCCAAAACAGAACAACTGATCCGGTATGATTCATTTTTTCTACAATTTGTTTCTTTCACCTAAAGCACAAAGTGAAACTTTTAGGGAGAGTATTGTTATCAGGCCTAATAGACCAGGCCATATATAGTTTATTTACATGTAATATAAAAAATTGAATAAAGATGGACATTTACTGCCATCCGATTGTTTGATTTGTTGGTTAGACGAGAGACTAGGCTCTCTAAATCCTAGTGGGTCTTTCGGTTCTGTTCTTATTGAGGCATTTCCTATTTTAATGTTTTTTCATAAGTGTACCATGAGAAGTATTACAAGTTGTAACTTCTACTATCCATCAATATCAAGTATATTCCATACAATCTGCAGTAGTGATTTGGATACTAACAGAATGCTTGTTATCAAATTCTTCACTTAATACAGTAACAGAAACACTGAACTTTTATTTTTCGCCAATGTCCAATCTCATGTGAAATAAACAGTATTTTAAACTAAAGAAAAAAGTAATCTTACATAACTTAGTTTGCAGATATATTTTCTTTACATGAACTAAAAAATTGCTTACTTATTCGATGTGCGTGGACGTAACCCAAGTTTGGCTCTTAAATTGGCACCAGCTTCAATGAGATCATCCACCTATATGCAATAACATGAAGTACGTGAGAACATAAATATCCGCACATATGTGATCTAACATCTAAACCAAATGTTTTGTTTTACCGAAAACAACTTGAAATAAAACAGATACTACATCCACGTATAAAGAACACTAGTTATCTTGACATCTATAATAAATAATCATTATGATACAAATCATTTTCACATCTTAAACCATCATCAAAGTAAGAAACTGAACAGGGAAATGCCTTGCGATGCTTCCAAATTGCCTTTGGCATAAATTTTAACCATCTGGAGGATCACCCATCACAAACAGCAAAATAACAAGTTATGAGTTGCAATATTTTAGGTGTCCAAAAAGGATGAAGTTACCTAACCACCAATTAAAAACAGTGTCATTAAATTCCATGATTGGCTAGTCCAATCAGTGCAACTGAAAACCAAACCCGGCGTCCGGTGTGTCTAATCATTTATGAACATAACCAATGATGATATTGAAATATGTAATCTTTGTAATTTCTGTGTGTATTGTTCAGATTTCACAATCCATATTTATAATGAGGATACAATGAATAGATTGAGAGCCTAGGAATCATGTAATCTTGAGTGCCTAGGAATCCTCTAATCTAGGAAGTTGTTAAGCAATATCTACACATTCTACACATGTTTTATATATACACATTCTACACATGTTTCTTAATTCTAACAGATGACATCAGCAACTCAGCTCTAAATCAGAAGACTCTCGACAACACAACTAACTCAAATCGCTTCCAGTTGCACTCTGTATGTCTACGACTCTACGCACATTCACTCAGACTCTGAGAACAACACACAGTACTTAAGGATGACCACATATCACATAATGCATATCAGAGTAGGAGATGGGAGATGTGGGATGGATATATATGGGTACCCTCTGGGAACGCGTTTGTAAAAAGTGCCCGTACATGAGCCCATATCCTCATTGGCAACAAGTGTTTATACTAATAGATAAGTATTAAGCACAAATAAGACAATCCAAAAAAGGCTTATATACTAAACTACTAATACTATATTCACTCAAATATCAACTGTTAAATCACACACAATTTTCACAAAATGAGCGACCACGGTTCAATTTGGCCTCAATTAACCATCTCGATACTTGGAATATTTTCATCTAAGCTAAGATTGTCAATAAAAAAACGTGGGGCGGAGATGTGGGATGAAAATGGGTACCCTGAGGGAAGAGTACTATAGTTCCTGCTTGATATCCTAATAGATAAGTTTTAAGTACAAATAAGACAATCCAAACAAGGCTTATAGGCTAAACTACTAATACTATATTGTTTCAATAAGAATTAATTTGATGTCAAAGAAAACTACAATCATAATGATAGTCCCATTCACTAAAATATCAACTGTTAAGTATTTTAATCACGCAATTTGCACAAAAAGATCGACCGCAGCTTAATTTGGCCTCAATTAACCATCTCAATCCTTGATATATTTTCATCTTCTAAGCTAACATTATCAATATTGTTTACTTCACAATTTTGTCAAAATAAATTGTAAATAATTTCGCATCTTAAGATTCGATTAGCAATTCTTTAAAATAGTTCTTCCTATTCACAATATGAATCTCAAAGTTATAACAATGCAAAACACGCACACAATTCACTCACTCCAAAAAAAAAACCTAAAATCACACTCTATTTCATTGCAAAACCAACCAATTGCATCACAAAAACTAACTACATAACACCTATGAAGCACAGACACTAACATGGACACCAGACACGACACGAACAGTGACATGTCGAGCACAGATAATTTTTTTGAAAAAGTGATATAATTCAATTCAATGTAATTATAAGTGTCGGTGTCTTGTCTGTGTCAGTGCTAAGCACAGACAAAATTACACAATAACAAAATTACACAATAACAAAATTACAATAATAACAAACAAAAACAAGAAATTTCATTTCAAAGACAGTATTACCCCATGAATGTCATTAGCATGAAGAATGAAAATAGAAGCAGAAGCAGCACTGCCAATAAAAAGAGAAGCAACAGAGAAAGCTTTCAAAGGCATAAGGCAAGAATCCCCTGCGTGTCCCTTAAGGTAGGTTCGTACACCCCAACCCATTTGAGCAACACTAGCTACACCCCACAACCATTGAATTCCACCGCCGCTAGTGGTTGTTTCCTCCATCTCCGTTCTGTAATTGTGAGATATATCGATCGCCGATCAAGGGGTTCTGTTTAGAGATTCATCGAGGTTTTAGGGTTGCAATTTACAACTTTCTAAGGGTACGTTTGTTAATTTTAAAAAAATGAAGTTACAATGAGTTGGTACTTGGTAGAACATTTGCGCCTAAAGTGCAGAATCGGGTTCGACAATTGTTTTTTTCTTGAGACCGGGTATCTACCGCCGAATGCAGTAATTATACATTCCCTATATTGCAAGTATTTTGATGGGTGAGATAGCTGACTTAAGGATTTAAAACTGTTCCATGATCGAACTTTCAATCATTGATTAAGGGTTAAAGGAGCATGAGTCTCAACCACTCAACCACATCTCTTAGATTAATCGGGTTCGACTATTGTACTAACACTTGTAAAATTCTAATCATTATATTACTTGATTAAAATAAAAATTAATTACTTGATTAAAATAAAAAAATCAGGGTTTAATTACTTGATCTGTCATATATTTTTTTTGGTATGTGAACTTTTTTGATCTGTCATATTTAAGATGCTTTTGTTTTAGTTTTTTGAAAAATTATTTTTATGATGTTTACTCTTTGGTTTTTTTTATAAGTAAACGGGAATTTTTTAATTTATCGAGTAATAAATATATTTGATTTATGCTTGGTCCTCTTTAAGTCTGTTTTAATTTTTCTGTCTGTCTATGCTCTTTCGTTCTCAAAGCGCCATTATATATAATCTTTTCTATTGAATCTTTATTGAATAATTTTTTTTGGGACGGGTGTGAGGATAGTAGGAAAATTATGTGGACCAGTTGAATAAATGTGTATTTAGGAAAGAAGTTGTTTACTGAGAAATTTGGTAAATAACGACTAGTTTAGAAGCAAGTGAGATTAACTAGTAAAAATCTCGGACATGTTTGTGCATAGTGTTTTAAAAAGTATTTCCCAAAATTTTTGATAAAGAAAAAGTCTAAATCTATCAAAAGAATTTTGGAAAAGATGGTTAATCCATCAAGAAAAGATTGGTCAAAACTGTTAGATGATGCTCTGAGGGCCTATAGAACTGCTTTTAAAACACCCTTAGGAATGTCCCCATTTAGACTAGTTTTTGGAAAGGCTTGTCACTTACCAATAGAGCTTCAATGCAAAGCCTTTTGGGCTACTAAGATATTGAATTTTGATTTTAAAGCTTCTGGTAAGGCAAGACTTTTACAACTGTCTGAGTTGGAGGAACATAGGTTGTTTTCTTATGAAAATGCTGAAATGTACAAGGAAAGAACTAAAGCCTGGCATGATAAAAATATTCAAAAGAGAGAGTTGGTAGAGGGTCAGTATGTGTTGCTCTACAACTCTAGGCTTAAGTTATTTCCTGGTAAACTAAAATCAAGATGGTCAGGACCATTCAAACTTTTGAAAATTTATCCTTATGGTGCTGTTGACATTCTTGATGAGACAACTGGTAAAGAATTTAAAGTAAATGGTAGAGAGTTAAAAGCTATTGGGGTGATGACTCAAGGAAGAGAGTCACCACCACCCTTGATGATTCTTAATCATGATTTTGCAAGTCAGGCTGAGGACTTTCTGAAACCAAGCGCTTGCTGGGAGGCAACCCAACATTCTAATAAATTTTGTTGTTTTTTGTTGTGTTAATTTCAGGTAATGTGTGAAAATAGATTGTTGTTGGAAGGCATTGAAGGAAAATAGTAACAGTAAAGCAGCGGAATTTCAAAAATTTTCCTTAAGAGATCCTTACGAAGGGGCATGATCATGTGTTTAGGGTTTTACCTCTTGAAGTGTAGAACCCTTGAATTACGGACGAAGTGATCACGAACGTTGAAGGTAGAACCGCAACGTCTCTAACTAGTCCACACGAACAACTTTTCCTCAATCCAAGTGCTAGCTTATTAATGAAGAACTATGTGAGAGATAGAATATCTAGAGAAAATATTAGGATTCACGTAACCCTAATATTCTTTATGAAAAATCTCTAGTATGATTTTCTCAAGTGTGTGAAACTCCTTTCACTAGGTTTATATTTATAGTTCTTTCTTATCTTGGTCTCCAAGACAAAGATTTAAAACAAAAAGCCCACCATATCTTTTATTAGGGCGCGCGCCCTCATGAGTCATCATACTCATGTGCGCGCGCGCCCACCATTCCTTATGGTGTACCGTCTTTCATTAATTTTGTGATCTTTTATCACAAAACATATCTATCTCAAATGTACCGTACCTTACGGTGTTCTCTATCTCTCAATATACTGTCCTTATGTGTGTGACCTTATAGGTTTTCATTACATTGGCAACTATATTAAATCTCCTATTTAATATAATAAACAATGAGCGGTATCTTGCAACACATCATTGCTACCCAAGTTATGAGAAATTATCATGTGATCAAAACATAACCTAAGTGATAATATGCGTGTATAATTACCCCTTTGCCCTTATGTCTATATTGAACACAAGGCATAGACTGTGTCATCCTTGTCCAGTTCAATATTGGGCCCATAGACATTTATCCTGTTATGTAGGATTGACAAATTCCATCTAGGACACTACTGTCCCTCGGCATGCTTTATAAAGTACCCATCTACTGCCTTTATGATTATTCAGTTACGGATAACGTTAGAACAGTGATAAAGCACTTGACTCCACATCTAGGGTACATAGTGGTTTCAGGTCTAAGGGTGGTTTACACCATTATCACCATGAGAGTAACTTATGACACATTACATAACATTCTATGTAATACTCTCATAGCGGGTCAATCCAATATAAATATTACTCCTAATATTTATATCTATGTCAAGACTTGATAACTCTGTATCCTATGATCCATGAGATGCGATCATCAGTCTATTTTCATAATAGTCTTTATGCTTTAAGGTTATCCCACCTCACCTTAAAGCTCGACTACGGATACTTTAAGAATAACGTCCTTATGTTTAATTTAATCTCATGATTAAGTCACACTTAATATTAAAAGGACTATTTATTCTAAGGACTTTATTATTTTGGACTCTTACAAACATAATAAAGAAGTGCCTTATATTATTAATAAATAAAACATTATATTATTAATAAATAATTTGATACAAGTACTTAAAAGTATTGGCCTCTAGGGCTTCTAACAACAACACTCCCACTAGCACTAAGGCCAATAAGGTATTCTCTAATACCCCATAGACTTAGCATGCCCATCACGCTACAACTGCGCAAGAGACTTAATTAGTGGATAAGGAACCATTTCCTATGTTGCTATCTTACGTATCTTCCAACGTTCTATTTCGATTTCCATCGAAACATAGAAGTATCTAATTATAAATGAATCGTCGGTGAGATATATTCTCAAGTGCTTTTGCAAGATTAAACCATTACCATCACTAATGTGATTAATGTGACTTGCAACACCGGAAACATAGTTTTAGCTCAATCATAAGCTAAACGATCCAATCTTTAATACTTAACTTCAGTAACTGAAATAAACATACTACGAAGCTTATCTTATAGCTTTCAATGTTTATATTCAAACATAATATACAATACATTGGTATGGAAACTAGTCATCGTTATAACTTTCTTATAATGATCCTTCCCATTCCTATTTATTTCAAGAAATAGTCCTTAATTCCTTTAAGGTCCATAGGGATATTCTTGATGGTAATTTAGTGTCAAACACTAATTTCATTTTGGTACTTATTGATTGTGTTACAATCACATGGTGTATTTGATTTTTTTACATATTAAGATGTGCATGATTAATCCTATCTTCCAAAGCATATGGATTATTTTCACATGTCTCTTTCTCATCCAATGAGATATGATATTGTCCTTTTGACAAAATCAATCATATGACACGCAATAATTTCACACATTAAGTGTCTCAACACTTCAATAATAAATGTACATAGGCTATTCCTAACTCTTTAGGAATCCTTGCCTAAATAGATAGGCTATTCCTAACTCTTTAGGAATTCTTGCCTAAGTATTTCATCAAGAGTTATTTCTTTAATCATGTCTCACATGTATAAAGAAAATAATTTTGATGATTAATATGTCTTCCACATATTACACCAAATTTAATATTATTGCTCCCACTAAATCCTTGTGTGCACAAGATTTATTTATATATTTGTCCTTTATCAATTCGTTTTCCATAAAACTTCCAAAAAGAACAAATATTTAAATTTATTCAATCTAATCAAAATTAGATAGGTTTGTCCTTATTAATTTGTTTTCTCAAAACTTCATAATAGAAACAAAGAATAATTAAACTTCTGAGAACTCTATCTAATCAAAATTAGATAGCTAAAAGTTGTACATCTTTCTAGCATCCTTTGGATCAACAAAACCCTACATATAAGTCTAGTACATATATATGAGGTCATTCCGATTAAGGAATGCAACTTTGTTATCCATCTACTAAAACATGTAGTACAATATTTAGTAAAACCAATCAAACATATTTTAAGCTTTACTATTAATTACATTTGTGGTTTCATCATAATTTGCATTATGATCATGCGTGAAACCATTAATGATTAATCAAATATTAAAGGTATTCTTAATACCATCCATATTAGTGTTCAATTAGAATACTCACTTCATCGTATAAGTCTTTCTTATCTTGATCTCTTAACCATTATCTACATAAGGTTAGTGTATATGGATTATTTATAAGATTTCCTGGCATTTAGCCACTTCTCAGAATTTAGACCGTCTTACGACCTTTAAGAAAGTCAGATATTCATCTATCATGAAAATCATATCACCTTGCTGAGTCATGATCCAATCATACTCTATTTACATGTGATATGTTAGACTTATCTTAGATTTGTGCAACTTAAATCAATGGTCCTTCAACATCCTTGAAGAACCAGTTTATGTTCCCTTTCCAATAAATATGTCTTGTAGTACTTGAATAACTTTTCAAGTTCTGTATCATTCCCACTGTTTCATTTAGAGACACACTCCCACTAAGGGAATGCTTCAAATCTAGCAACAAAACATCTTTTGTCTTTAAGAGTGATATAAGACTAGTATCCTTTAGAATACTTCTACATATTTATTCATTAAACCTTGGATTTAATTTATCTAATAAACCTTTAATCCAAAACTTGCATAAAGATAAACTTGGTACTCTTACCTCCATATCGCATATGGTGTCTTTATGATCATCTTAAAAGGGAATTAATTGTGGGTGAAGATTAACTATAAGCAAAGAGATTTTAAGAGTCAATGATGTATATAATTAAACTACTTTAAATCATGTCAAACATGATATGATAAAATAGTTATTATACTACTTTTAATTAAGTATTTACTGATATGACTCATTCATATGGCTTAAATACTTTATCGAGTTCTATTTACTTCATTGTTTCAACTCTTTGACAAACTCAAAGATTTTCTAATTTGTGTCACACACTTATCAACATCTAATGATTTTAATCATCAATGTTAATGAAGTAAAATAAACTCAATATATCAAATATGTTTAGTGGTCGACATACATCTCATGTATAATGTTCAAATAGCTCATGTCATTTTATTGACACATTGAATATTTGTACTAAACAACAATGCTATATATATATATATTTAATGTCCAAATCTTATTTGGGCTCTTATCATAACTGTTATAGATGATCCCATCAAGATCATGGAACCTTAGTCCATTACTTGACTTGGAGCAATAGTATAGAAGATTTTTCTTAAATGATATGACAATTGCTTGTCTTATTATTTAAAGCTACAATTCATATCTTGTCAATACAAGATATAATTAATACTTCTATTACTAGATGTAATTCAATAATAATTATTGTGTTCCATTTCAAACTCAATTTTAAGTCACGGCATAAGCTCTTATTGTTAATGAAACAATTTTCATTCTAGACATCAGCTATTATTGTCAATGAAACAATTTTCATTTTAGACATAAGTTGACTTAAAATTATAGTCAATGTTCTAATTCTTTAAGCATCTCTATTTTCGAAAAATTGAGATTCAATCATCTTTGTATCTAATACCTTTGATGTAGAAATAGAAAATTTGACTTTTCTATAACAATATGTACAAGATTGAAGTCTTACTTCATTCCTTATAGTTTGACTCTTCCAAGAACTATTTCCGGCATTCTTATTTTAATCAATGGTCTAACCATTAAAATAGTCGTTCTCCTTTGACAACCGGTATTGCTCTATTCAATTATGAGAGGAATATAAATCTTATTTATATTATATCTCAACTCTTTGATAGTGCAAATTTATGCTCATTCAATTCAACAATTTCCGGAAGATTTAAAAATTCAAATTTTTTCTTTATCTATCCATTATAATTCGTTAGATCGAACCTATGACCAACTCTTTGATCTATTGAGAATTCTATCATACTTTAAAGTTCTTTCTAAAAGATCTTGCTTGAGATTAAATGATCACATCATTAATCCTTTAAAAGTATGATATATTCTATATCTAGATGTCTTCTTGCATTTGGGAACAATTCTCATTTGTGTACCAATTCAGAAACAGTTTTCTGAAATCCTTGTCCTTCATAAGGACAACCTTATTTGTATTGTATTTAATTTAAAATTATGTAAGATATTTGTATTATTAGTAAGTCTTTTAATAAGGACTTTTATTAAAAGGTTTCCACTATTTTACTCAAAACAAATGACCCTCATCATTTGATTCGGAAAATCCCGTTGGAAAATTTTCTAGTGGATCGAGATCCATATTTCAATTTGTTCTAAGTCCGCGGTGGGCGGATTACACAAAACTTAGTTATTTAGGTAGAAACTCCTTCCAATTGCATCTCATACAATTCTCGAATACTTCAGTTGGGTGAATAACTCCTTATTCTAATTCATCATATGAATCATTCCCAACTCTTGCTTCTAAACTCATATAATCTTTATTATATTCGTTTAGTTAAGTTTGACCCAATTTTAGAAGTTAGATATTACAATTATCCCATCGCATCATACCTATATAGACAATGCACTTCGCGGTAGGCGAACCCACATTATCGATACCAGTCTTGATGAGTTCTAAAATTTGGAAAGCATAAACTTAATATTCACATATTTTACTTAGTAAAGAAAACGCACCTCGCGAGGGCGAAACCTACATCTTCTTTATTAGTCTCTTATGTGGCTCATGAGGGGTTTTTAATTAAGTTTGATCTCACCGGCTTGTTTAACATACAAGACGCTCTCACATGATTTAACGAAAGACAAGATGATATAGTTATGGCATCCTAACATATTTGTTCTCTCAAGCCAATGAGAGAATTTTTTTTTATAAAGGATTTAAAACAAGTTTTAAATAGAAGCCATAACTAATCATCATAATAATAACAAACACACTTTATTATTATTATTATTGGTTAAAGTTGTTTTATTTAAAATTAAATTTTAGAAACTGATCATACCGTTCATAACGGACAGAATCATGTTACTATTTCATAAATCGCGTTTTTATCAAGATTTAGTCGCCCGCGCTCGCCAGCGTTCGCCAGCTCCTCGCCAGCCAGCGAGCTCCTCTGGCTTCCTGCTCGCCAGTGCTCGCCAGCTCCTGGCTGGGCGACCGCGTTAGGATTCGCGTGAATCGAGTCACGATTTCGTAAATCGTGTCACAATTTTGGCGAATTCTGATGCAGTGTTTCAGGATAACACAACCCTTGTGTTGTCATGAACCCTAATACAATAACTCCATACCATCAAAATTACCATTAACGATTATTGGATCATGAATTCAATGAATGAAAGTTAGTATATCAAATATACTTTACTTGCATTATGTTTCCTTATATCACATATAAGCCTTGATCAATTTAAAATTTAATTCCTCAATTTTATCTTGTTAGGTTTTTAATCGAATTAAATCACAAGGAACAAGATATAACAAACATCATAACCATGGTTTCGTAAGTGGCTCTGATACCACTGAAGGAAAATAGTAACAGTAAAGCAGCGGAATTTCAAAAATTTTCCTTAAGAGATCCTTATGAAGGGGCATGATCATGTGTTTAGGGTTCTACCCTTTGAAGCGTAGAACCCTTGAATTACGGACGAAGTGATCACGAACGTTGAAGGTAGAACCGCAACGTCTCTAACTAGTCCACACGAACAGCTTTTCCTCAACCCAAGTGCTAGCTTATTAATGAAGAACTATGTGAGAGATAGAATATCTAGAGAAAATATTAGGATTCATGTAACCCTAATATTCTTTATGAAAAATCTCTAGTATGATTTTTTCAAGTGTGTGAAACTCCTTTCACTAGGTTTATATTTATAAATCTTTCTTATCTTGGTCTCCAAGACAAAGATTTAAAACAAAAAGCCCACCATATCTTTTATTAGGGCGCGCGCCCTCATGAGTCATCATACACATGTGCGCGCGCGCCCACCATTCCTTATGGTGTACCGCCTTTCATTAATTTTGTGATATTTTATCACAAAACATATCTATCTCAAATGTACCGTACCTTACGGTGTTCTCTATCTCTCCATATACTGTCCTTATGTGTGTGACCCTATAGGTTTCCATAACGTTGGCAACTATATTAAATCTCCTATTTAATATAATAAACAATGAGCGGTATCTAGCAACACATCATTGCTACCCAAGTTATGAGAAATTATCATGTGATCAAAACATAACCTAAGTGATAATATGCGTGTATAATTACCCGTTTGCCCTTATGTCTATATTGAACACAAGGCATAGACTGTGTCATCCTTGTCCAGTTCAATATTTGGCCCATAGACTTTTATCCTGTTATGTAGGATTGGCAAATTCCATCTAGGACACTATTGTTCCTCAGCATGCTTTATAAAGTACCCATCTACTGCCTTTATGATTATTCAGTTACGGATAACGTTAGAACAGTGATAAAGCACTTGACTCCACATCTAGGGTACATAGTGGTTTCAGGTCTAAGGGTGGTTTACACCATTATCACCATGAGAGTAACTTATGACACATTACATAACATTCCATGTAGTACTCTCATAGCGGGTCAATCCAATATAAATATTACTCCTAATATTTATATCTATGTCAAGACTTGATAACTCCTTATCCTATGATCCATGAGATGCGATCATCAGTCTATCTTCATAATAGTCTTTATGCTTTATGGTTATCCCACCTTACCTTAAAGCTCGACTACGGATACTTTAAGAATAACGTCCTTATGTTTAATTTAATCTCATGATTAAGTCACACTTAATATTAAACGGACTATTTATTCTAGAGACTTTATTATTTTGGACTCTTACAAACATAATAAAGAAGTGCCTTATATTATTAATAAATAAAACATTATATTATTAATAAATAATTTGATACAAGTACTTAAAAGTATTGGCCTCTAGGGCTTCTAACAACAACAGGCATGTCACTAGTTATCTCTAGTTGCCTTTGTCTAGTTGGCTGAGTGATGACAGATACGGTGACTAGCACCATTCTTGAGCTCCGTGCCAACCAGTGAACCAATGAAAGAAGATTGAAGTAAATGTGGACTTAACTAAGTCCAAAGGAAGAGACATGCCAGAGGTTATCAACAGGAAGCTGGAATTTTATGGTGATGAGCCAGTAGTTATTAGACGTTACCACGTGGCATTTGGCAGACGAAGTGAAAACACGCGTTGAACTAGCCGTTGCATTGATTTCGCGAGTAAACCGGTTTTCCAATGGTTAAACCCACATCATCCGCCATCATTCATCATTATCCCAACGTCCATAAAACTTTTCCATATCTTTTCCATCAATATCCGTACCAAAAATATAACCACCCATTACCTTCTATATAAACCAACCTTTATCACACATAAAACCCCTTTACAAACACACTTTCTAAACCTACTACTCTCTCTACTTTCTGCAAACAAATTCTACAAACCCTTACCTTTCAAAACACCAAGTCGTTCATCAATCCTTATCACGTGAATTTGGAGATACGTGAATACCCCTTGAGATGATCATCCATACTCTCAAGTGGCAAAAGTTTTGTGCACACCCCTCAAGTTACAACACTCAACTGGTGAAGGAGTTCTACTCCAATATTACCAACATTCACTAGAAGAGAAGAGAAGTTATGGTGCGAGGAAAAGCAATCCTCTACTCAGAGGCAAACATCAACTGGTTTTATGGCATTGACGTATCAGAGGATGTTTATTCTGCTACCCTCGACACCATTGATGAAGAACGACTGGAGGAGATCATGCATAGTCTCACTCTCCCTGGAACTGAATGGAATTTGGGAGTAGGTGAGAACGAGAAGATTATTCAACGCATGAGTTTGAAGCCTGTACCAAAGGTTTGGTACCAATTGTTGAAGCACAACATCATCTCTACCACTCACAATGACACTGTGAGTAGGTCAAGGTTAATCTTGCTGCATTGCATCACTGTTATGCAACCAATCAACTTTGGGAGGATCGTATCTGATGAGATCCACAAGTGCTCAACAAGGGAAGGTATGCTATACTTCCCATGTCTCATCATTGCTCTGTGCAAGAAGTAAGTAGTTCCCCATAGGATGAGAGATGAAGTGAAGAAGCCTATGGCTGGCTTTGATGCCAAGGCTATTAAAACGTTGATCAAAGGAAACACTAGAAGAGAGGCAAGTCAGGAGTTGCCTGCTGCTAAGTCAGGAGTTGTCTATCCACTTCCCAAACTTTGACTACATGAGGGCACCTGTGTTCCTAGTGGAGATCTTGGGTGAGTTCAATCCGGACTTACCTCAAGAAAAGGCGACCATTGACGTGCCAGAGAGCTCCAGCAAGCAGCAGAAGAAGAAAAAGAAGAAATTAAGGAAGGCAACTGTTGAAGAGGTCATTGTGGAAGAAGAAGTTGTTGAAGAAGAGAAGGAAGAAGAAAAGAAGAAGAAGAAGCTACCAACTGAGGTGGTAGTGGAAGACAAGGAAGCCCATGCTGAACCAATGGAGAAAACTCCTGCCTCACCACAAATTGGTGAGAACCAGGATGTAGCTTTGGAAGATGAAGAAGATGAGTACTATGATAGGGCTGACAGTGACTACATTGAGGGGGATGCGAACTCTGATGCCAATGAGAAGATTATTGACTGGTGTGAAGAAAAGAAGAGTGAAGAGGAAGACAATGGGTCAGACAGACAAGACCCTGAAAACCCAGAGACAATTACTGGCACGCCTTTGAAGGGTGTAGATGCTGCAAAGCATACCCCTGCGCAGGAGGGTACTCTGGGAGTGGAGGAAGTGCATGAGCCTGATAATGCACCTCCACAGGTTCATTTAGCTATGACGGATAAGGCTGCATCTGAGGAGCTGGATCAGACCTTGACCACTCCAGTACATAAAGAAAGAGAACAACAAGAAAGAAAGATGCACCACAGGCAACTGCCGGTAAGCCTGAGGAATTGTTCTTGAGCCAAATCAACCATCAGAAGAGGAGACTGATGAAGAAGAAAGAGCAAGAGAGAATGAGAAGAGAACAAAGAAAGAAGCTGACTCTGCTCTGAGGAGAAGCTAGAGGTTCAAGGCCTGATGGTATGTCTTGACACACTTTGCCTGTAGGATCGAGTCTAGCTTAGGTTTTTATTTTTTGTTTCTATTTTTGAAAACTTTTTGATAAGTCAGTCGTTGCCTTCACCATGTGTCAACTGTGAGGTCACTGTTTAGTTTAAGTTTGGGGGAGAGGTAACATCAAATAAAAACTTTTGAAAATGTTTTAAGATAGATTGCTTTTATTGTGTTCTGATAAGCATTTCATTGACATGCCATAACTGAGGATAGAGTGTAAGATGCATGACCATAGGATTGTTTGGAAATTTTTGGAAATCGTTATTTTTTATGCTTGATTTGATGATCTTTACACTTTAATGCACACTGTTGAATACTGTCAAACTTAAGAGTGGCTAGATAACTCTTTTAAATACACATTCTCTACTCTAAGTTTTCGTAAAATGAATATAATGGAGAATATGGTTAGAACTAAGTTTGGGGAAAAGGACTAGAGTATTGAATTGGTGATCATTGCTACTATATTTTCTAATAGGAGGTTGTTGGTTAGCTAAAAAAAAAAAATTAATGAATAAGTCTCTGAGAGACAAGTGAGTAGGGTTCTTTACTCTTAGTAACATGTTAGACCTATTACAAGTAGGATCTCGTCAGGTGAAAAGATGGAGTATCCCCAAAGCTATATATATAAATGAATGATAATGAAAAAGCTATCAATCAGTTCTCCTTGGCTATAATTTAAAAAGCTTTGGTTACTCTTGAAAAGAAATAGTCCCCCCTTTGCTGAAACTCAAAGTAAATTCAAAATTTTAGGAAAAAGAGGATAGCTTAGATTTTAGAATGAGTAGTTTAAGAGTGGGGTATAGTCATTAATCTGGTTGACAGTGCTAAACAATTGACACACACACGCATGGTCATCATTGAAGGTTGATTTTATGAGAATTGTGCCAATTTTTGAAAACAGTCTTAGGGTCTGAGTCTTATTGCTTAAATGTGTTGTTTACATGTCAATATTATGAGCAACTGAACACAATCTTTGCTTTCTACGCATTACCTGAGGACAGACAATGATTCAAGTTTGGGGGTGTGATGACTCACTAAATGTGCGTTATTTAGGCCTTTATTCATGAGTTATTTCCTGCCAATATGGTGATCAAATCATGTTTTAATGCAATTTCATTAATTTATTTAGTTGAGTCTAGAATTATGTATTAGGAGTTTTTATGTAATTTTGATTAAAAAGAGTTAGTTTAGAGGCAACTTATGTCAAGGCATGTTATTTGGTTCTGGATCGTCATCAAAAGGCATCTACTAATAATGACTATCAAGACATTGAGTGCCGTACAAGTCAAGCGGTGCTAGAAGACAAAATCTGGGAACGTACTAGAACATTGTGAAAGGCATCTTTGGAGGATAAGGATGAATTGGCTGGCTTGCCAGCTGTCAACATCACAAATGATTGTACTATGATTAAGTGATCCTTGCAAATGGAATATCCTTTATTCCTTGGGCCTAGTAGTCATAATTAAGGTTGCACCCGATCCAAGAAGGATTGTCCTATAAATACACGTCCCTAAACCTAAAAATGTATGCTTGAACATTGAAGAATAGATCTGAGAAGAAGAAGAGTTGTTGCGCCGTTTGAAGCTATTCCGTCGCAGGAGGCGACCGGTGATAACGAGAGGCACGACAGTGTCTGTAGGAGTATCTATTGCATTGTAATGGGTATCACTACTTTACTTGTTATTATTGTTGTTGTTTCTATGCTCACTTGGAGTTAAACTCTTTGTAGTTGAGATTATGTGAAGTTTAATATAATGAATGAAGTATTTATGTGAATGAATGATTGTTATTGTGTCATCTTTAACTTTATGTTTTTATGAAAATACATTTATTTCTTTGACTGATCAACTTAGATTTAAATACAAGTTGCATGTGTAGAGACAATCTAGCATGTTAATGGAAATAATAAAGTTAATAAGGTTAAGTGGGAGCAGACATGTAATCCCTACCTTCTCTTATGGATAAGTTAAGGGCCTTAGTGGGATCAAGCACGTGCGTTTCTGAACTCTAGTGGGATTAAGAGTGGCCTAGACATAGGATCCGCATTATACCCCGTTTTAATATCTAACGTTGTAGACATACACCACAAGGCAAGCTTGCTCACAGATGGCACAACAGTAGTTATCATTCACTATGCTTCGTTCATATGTTAAATGGATCATGATCTCAGCTACCCTTTTATTCTTATTTTCAACCATCACTTTATATAACTATTATTTTATTTATTGTGTTAAAAACCAACTATGTTATGTTATCATTACAATAGGCTAAACACTTTAATTGAACTTGGATTGTATAACCCTTATTCTATTCCCTGTGGGTTCGACACAATCTTTACTTATTACTTGCTATGATTGACTGCGTATACTTGCTTATAGTCTAAATTTACAACCATCATACATAGATTCTGAATGACAAGTCAGAATATGTCAGTGTTAACTGATGGTGATTCAATGATTGGAATTCATTTGAATTATAGGATGTGATTGATTGAATAAATCATAGTACAACATCCTTATCATCAAGGACAATGACGTTAGCAAATTTTTATAAAATAAAAAAGTAGATTTTTATAAAATATTACAGAAGCTCTAATTGAATGACACATAAGCAAATATTTCTGAGAATTCAAAAGAGATCTCTGTGGAACTATTGAATGTGCATAAATAAATAAATTAGTATGTTAGCCTGTGCCGTGCACGGGATTATTTTATTTTTTAATATTATTTATTAATTTATTCTAAATTATTATTTGATTACTTTTTTTTTAATATTCAATAGTGAATTTGACATATTCTATCTTATGAGTTGTTTAAATATAAATTGTTGGGGTAAAGATTTTTTTTTACAGAAATTTAGTGTAAATATATTGTGAATCATATAAATAATAATAAATATAAAAAAATTTATATTAAAAAGTTAAAAGTTTAAGGTTAATAAAACAATTTTAAAAATTTAGAAAAAAAGAAAGGACTAAAAACATATTTAGTACCCGTTTGACCCGGCTTATTTTCTACTTTTCTGTTTTGCTTAAACGAAATAGAGAAGTATAAAATTGAATTTAGCCATATTTCTCCTTAAAAATATTAGAGAAATAAAGTAAAGAAGTAAAAAATAAAAAGAAGTAGAGTCAAACACAATTTTTTCCTTCTTTACTATTTTTAAAGAGAAGAAAAAAAGGAGAAAATAAGCCGGGCCAAACGGGGCCTTATATATTAAAATAAAATTTTAGATTGGAAAGTGACATGTTAATTTATATTAAAGAAAAATTATAGTATAATTTAAAATTTTGAAATTTTTGTAGTCTTGATTCAATATGACCTAATTCTTATATATAATTCTTTTTGGTCGAGACCAGGGTATCCACCGCCGAACGCAGTGACTAATCCCTCGCTAGATTGGAGGCACCTCGAAAGGTGAGATAGGTGACCCAAGAATTTAAAGCTACTCCATAACCAAGGTAAGGATCAAACCCTCAACAACCTCTGGTTAAGGGAGGATGAATCCAACCGCTCAACCACACCCCTTGGGTTAATTCTTATATATAATATATATGTGCATTTGTTTTAAATTTATTTTAAAATGATTTTTGGTGTATTGTTTTTTAGTTAAAACATTTTTAGCTAATAATTTTTTTATAAAATCATCAAATGGAAAGTTTGTTTTACGATCCTTACTAAAACAATGAAAAATTGTTTAACTTTTTTTAAAATGTGGTTTTAAATATTTCATCATTTTGTTATTAAATTTTTTGAATCATAGAACTCCCACATTTTTTCGTGAAAAAAAACTCTCACATTCAGCAACCTTTATACATTTATTATAGATTTAATCAACTCAATTTCATCAAATTACATTTTTTCAAATATAATGTAAAAATATACAACATTGCATATCACGAAACACCCACATTTTTTCGTTAAAACAAAAAACTGACATTCAGTGATCTTCCTATATTTATTGTAGATTCATTCAATTGAATCTCATCAAACTAGACGTCTTTTTAAATTCAGTATAAATTAAGATATAGTTTTCCCATCATTCTCTCACCTTGTTTCAACTTGGTTAGTAGTAATCATGATGCAAATTTTTAGACAAAAAAAATTCAAATAAATAGACAATCTTACATATCACAAATTTCACACATTTTTTCATCAAAAAAATAACTCCCACATTTAATGAACTACATATTTTTAAATAAACTGTAGATTAATATATCTTTTCCCAATATTCTCTCATTTTGTTTTAACTTGTGTCATAGTAATCTGCATGTAAATTTCAATAACAACAAAAGAATACAAAGAAATATACAACCTTGCATATCAAAAAATTAACACAGTTTTTCATCAAAAAAATAACTCCCACATTCTATGACCTTCTTAAGTTTAATGTAGATTCGTTCAACTGAATTTTATCAAACTACTTTTTTTTTCTTAAATACATCATATATTAACATATATTTTTTTCGATTGTTCTCTCATTTTCTTGTTTCAACTTTTTACTTATTAATTCACGTGTAATTTCAAGAAAAATAAAAATAAATAGACAACCTTTCATATCTCTAAAGTCCGACATATTTTTGTCTAAAAAAACTTTGCATAACACAAAACTCTGACATTTTTTCGTAATTTTTTTTCTCACAATTAGTGATGTTTCTACGTTTATTATAAATTTATTCATTTGAATCCCATGAAACTATATTTTTGAAATATAGTGTAAATTAAGATATATTTTCTCATCATTCTCTCATATTTTTAATATAGTAGTAATCTACATGTAAATTTTGAAGAAAAAAAAAACAAAAAAAAAAAAAACAAAGAAATAGACAATCTTGAATATCACAAAACTGTCATTGTTTTTGTCAAAAAATTAAGGCAACATTCGTTCTCTCACCTTCTTTCAACTTGTTTCGTAGTAACCCACATGTAAATTTCAAGAAAAAAAAATAAACAAAGAAATAGACAACATTGATTATCACAACATTGTTTTGTCAAAAAAAAAAAAAACTCCCAACTTATGTGATCTTCCTAAGTTTATTGTAGATTTATTCAATTGAAATCTTATCAAACTACATTTTTATAAAATACAGCGTAAATTAATAAATATTTTTTCATCGTTCTCTCACCTTGTTTCGACTTGTTTCTTTTTTTTGAATCAAAACAAGAATTATATTAATTAAAGGATTCTAAAACAATTTGGGCTTCAAGCTGAATTGGCACTTCCTCAATCCAAGTCTGATTAGGTTCTAAAAGGGCCAATTGGGCTAGACAATGAGCTATTACATTTCCCCTACGTTTGGTATGTACACATTTAACAGAATCAAAGTTCCTAAGCTGCTGCTTGATACAGTGAATGATGCTACCAACATAAGTTCTTGGAATTTCACAATGATTGTTCAGAATTTGGACAAGTCGCTCACAGTCCGATTCAAACACAACTCGGCGAAAGCAACACTCTTTGGCCAAGACGATCGTGTTGTGGAGAGCCATGGCTTCCGCCGCCGTCGGGTCTGCAAATCCCTTCATCTTCCACGTCGCCGCCGCCATCGTGTCACCTGCACTGTCGCGGATGATAGCTCCCATACCCCAGGTACCTTCCTGTTCTAGATTGGCATCACTGTTAGCTTTTACATAACCTATTTGTGGTTTTTTCCACTTTGTACAACGGTTAGATTCGATCGTAACACTACGCTCACTGCTTCGGTGATGCTTCCACTGTTTACTGTTATGAATGTGAGATCTGGTAGGTTGATTAGAACCGGTTTTAGCGCTAGATGACATATCATGAATGTTGTTTGCTTGCTTATAATCTTGTATGCATTTTCCTGCCATGGCAATGGTAATTTCTTCTGGAGTGTCTTTATTCTCAAATAAATGTAGATTTCTAGCCATCCATATATTGTACACAATAGAAGCTAGATAGATAAGATCCTCTGTTTGAAGAGTATGAACCATATGTATAAGCCAGTCTTTAAAATTCCTTGACATGTTATCAAAGTTGATTCCTAGTCTAGATCCAAACCAGATTTTCCGAGCTCTAGGACAATCTTTCATTACGTGATCTACCGATTCAATGTCAGAGTTGCATCTAGTACAAATAGGGACGCATTGAATACCCCTCTGCAGTAACTCTTTCTTGACAGGGATAGCGTCATTGATGATCCGCCAGAGAAGAACTAGATGTCTAGGGATAGTATTTAGAGTCCAAAGCTTTTTCCATAAGGAGTTAGATGAATTCTGGTTGGAAGACCCTTGATCAGAACTTTGTTTCCAGTGACATATTGTGTTATAGCCAGATTTAACGTCATAATTCCCATCCAAAGAGTACATCCACATGAGAGTGTCATCCCCTGAATCTTGGAGAATAGGAATTTGACTGATATGGTCAGCCTCAAATGGCATGAAAGTATTCTCTAAAGTGTTTTGGTTCCAGCCAATTGGATCTCCCTCCATAAGGTCCTTAACTAGGAAACCATTCGAAGTTCCAGTGTTCTGTGTTAGTACTTTAAAACCGTTCTGAAAAGGGATCCAATTGTCCTCCCATATCTTTATAGATTTACCGTTACCTACCCTCCAGCAACATCCTTTATCTAAAACCCATTTGGCCTGGTGCATGCTCCTCCAAGCGTAACTGGGCTTAAAACCAATTTGACTTTTCATAATGTTAGTATTAGGGAAATACTTGGCTTTGTAGACTTTGGCTATAAGAGAATCAGGATATATGTGCATTCTCCAAATTTGTTTGGCTAATAAGGCCTCGTTAAACCATCTGATATATCGGAATCCAAGACCCCCTGCAAATTTAGGTCTAAAGAGCACTTCTTTTTTCTTCCAGTGAATCTTGTGATGCTTGTCGTCTCCCCCCCACCAAAATCTGCATATTGAGCTTTCGATTTTGTCGCAAATGCTCTGTGGTAGGAGGAAACAACTCATAGTATATGTGGGAATAGCTTGAGCAACTGCTCTAATGAGAACACCTCGCCCAGCAAAGGATAATCTTTTTTCCTTCCAACCTTTGAGCTTACCTCTGATTTTATCCATGATAATGTTGAAAATTTGGGTCTTTGATTGGCCTATGACAGTAGGCATACCTAGGTACTTAGTGATTTTGTTAGTGATAGGCAGAGGAAGATGTTTATGGAACTCATCCTTGATGTGTGGAGGAATTTTGGAGCTAAAAACCATCTCAGATTTGTCCAAATTGATTTTTTGCCCTGAGATTCTTTGGTACTCCATAAAAACTTGCTTGAGAGTACTCGCCTCCTGTGCATTGGCCCTACAAAAAATTATACTATCATCAGCGAATAGTAGATGAGAGATAGCAGGGGCATTGGTTGCTATAGATATGCCATGTATACTTCCCTGTTGTTGTCGTTGAGAAAGAAGGCCAGAGAGCACTTCTGCACAGAGAATGAATAGGTAAGGAGATAAAGGGTCTCCTTGCCTTATGCCTCTATTCGGGTAGAAGGTCTCAGTAGGGGTGCCATTGATTAGGATAGAGAAAGAGACAGTTCTAACACACTTCATAATAGTTTTCACTAGTCCAGTAGGGAAACCCATAGTGTGAAGAGTTTTCTCCAAAAAGTCCCATTCAATGCGATCATAGGCCTTTGCCATATCCAATTTGATGCCCACATGACCAAATTTCCTATTTTTACTATTTTTTAGGTAATGAAAAGTTTCAAAGGCAATGAGAGTATTGTCTGTGATAAGCCTATTAGGAACAAAAGCACTCTAGAACTGATTAACAATGGTAGGAAGGATAGGTTTAATTCTGTTAGCTAGACACTTGGTAACAATCTTGAGGAGGACGTTGCATAAAGCTATAGGTCTAAACTCAGCTGGAATTTTAGGATTTTTATTCTTAGGAATAAGACAGATAAAAGTGTGATTGCAATTGCTAGGGTCAGCACCATGGTTCAAAATGTTTAGAACATAAAGAATTACATCCGGGCCAATAGTTTCCCAATAATTCTGATAGAAAAGAGCATTTAACCCGTCCGGACCAGGAGCTGCGTTACTCTTCAGTTGCTTGATCGCTGTTTCAACCTCTTCTTTAGTAAACTCTGACTTGAGACTGTCTTGTTTGTCAGATGGAATTCTGTCTTTAATAACAGTAAGAGATTCCTGCATGTTACAAGGCTTAGAGGAAGAAAAGATTGTAGTGAAATAGTCTAAGAACACTCCTTGTATGTGAGAGTCATCGGTCCAAATTCTGCCTTGTGTGTCAGTTATGGATTGGATCCTATTTTTCCTTTTCCTTTGGGAGGCTTTGAAGTGAAAATATTTGGTGTTTCGGTCGCCTTGACTGAGCCAGTGCGCCTTAGCTCTTTGGGCCCAATACATTTCCTCCTTTTTAAGTAACTCATCAAGATCAAGTTCCTTGGTCTTGATTAGAGTTAAGTCAGCACTATTAGGGGTAATCTTCTTAAGATTGTATAATTGATCTTGAACTTTCTTAATTTGATTAGGGATGCTCCCAAATTTTTCTTTTCCCCAATTGTACAGGGCATTCAACACCATCTGAGACTTGTCATGCAAAGTAGTATCATGTTGGGTCCAAATTTTTTTGATGATATCGTGACAGTCCTCCTCTTGAGTCCATATGTGTTCAAATTTTTTGATTTGAGCGGCTCTGGTCCTTCTGTACCTGCAATCATGATTAATCCCAAATTGAAGCATAATAGGGTTATGATCAGAAGTGTATCTTATAAGGTGACGGTTTAAGTAACTAGGAAACTTGGAAATCCAATCCGGACTAGCACAGAAACGATCTAATCTTTCTTTAATATGGTGATTAGACTCTTGGTTATTAGCCCAAGTGAAGATGTTGCCGCTATAGCCCAGATCCATGAGATTGCTGCTATTTAAAGTACTTTGAAAGTCGTCTGCTATATTATAATCGATGCCATTGCCTCCCTGTTTTTCGGAGTTTCTTAGTACCATATTAAAGTCCCCAAATAATAACCATTTTTCATGATTATTAACTTTGGCCAATTGTCTTATAAAATTACAAGTCTGACTTTTTTGACTAGAATAAGGGTTCCCATAAATCCCAGTAGCCCTCCAGTTTTCATTGTCATCATACTCAGAGATATAGCAGTCAATATGCATTTTATTAGAGTTCAAAATAGTAATGTTTACATCATTATGCCATAGTAAAATTAAACCTCCAGACCTTCTATTGTTGGATATGGTACAATTTACAGAGAAGTAATTTGTTAACCTTCCAAAACATATACTAGATTGAATTTTGGAATCATCTTCTAAAAGTTTAGTCTCCATAAGGAACACAACATCTGGTTGTTGACACCTAAGAAGCCTTTTAAGGCCTCTAACTGCACGAGGGTTGCCCAACCCTCTGCAGTTCCAAGATAAAACTCTCATGTTTCCTGGCTAGCCTTGCTAGGAAGGCTTGCCACTGTTGTCGAATGCTCTTGCGCCGTTGTGATTCCAGTTAGGGGTTTTGCTGTCAATCCCTTTCTCTTGCCTTGACCATGTTGTTGAGGTGTTGGCTGATGACTCTGTTGGTTTGCTGAAAGGTTGGGAGTTGAATTTCCAGATGTAGGATCGATAGACATTTGTTCCATCATAGCTAGTAAACCTTTAGGAATGGGGCTAAATTGTCCCCCACTCATGGATTTTTGGGGGTTGCTACTGAATAGTTTTTCTTTTCTGTCAAGAATTCTTTTGCCAAAATTATTTGATCTGATCCATGGTCCCCTAGGATTGATAGAGCCCTCAGCAGATTCTGGTTTTTGTGTAGCACAATTTTCTTCCAAGTGCCCTATAAGACCACAAGAAAAGCAGAACATAGGTAGTTGCTCGTATCTAAAATCAACCCAGTTGATGCCATCCTCCTTGTTACCTATGTACATGCCCACCTTAATGGGGTTGTTGACATCAATCAACACCTTGACTTTGATAGTTCTGGTCCTGTCTTGAAATTCGTATAAGCCTACATCAGTTACATTACCTAGAAGAGAACCTAGAGATTTTCCCATAGTTATAGTTTTACAGTGCATCGGCAGACCCCATATTTGGATCCAAATTGGGATATGCTCAAAATTCAATTCTTGGGGATTAATCTTTCGATTCCAAGGATGAACCACAAACCACACATTCCTGATGATCCAGGGGTTACCTTTAGAGATCCTTTTGACATCAGCTTCATTATCCATGCAAATCTAGTATATGTTTTTTCCTATTTCAGAGATTTTAAGGCCTTAGGGGTTGCACCAAATTCCTTTAAGGGTGTTTTGGAGAACTGGTTTGGGGATTAGTTTTTCAGCAATGATTTTCCCTATTAGGCTTAGTTTGCATTCATCTAATCCTTCTTTTATGTGTTCTTCTTGGTAAAAAAAGAAGGAATCATCGTCTGGTACCTGATGGGTATTGTTAGTGGGATCTTGGTGCATGTAATTTGGCTTGTGTTGGGTATGTTGATTGAATTGTTGTGCTTGTGGGTTGTTCTCTTGTGCAGAATTCTGATAACTTGTAATGCTCGGCTGAGGGTTGGTGTAGGTGACTAGGTTGATCCTGCTGGGAGAAGCATTGCTGCTAGATGCAAGAAGGTCATGACCAGAGATGTTGAGACGCTGTAGTTTGTGAGGCCTTTGGAGTTCTTTTTCCTGATTGATTGTAGGAGTTTCTTCAATGTTGATGTTTTTGCCACGATCAAGAGCCATGGTGATTGATCAAGATTCACAGGTTGCAAGGAGATACTAAGAGAAGGAGTATAGAACTAGTGAACGGAGAAAAAACTTCAGTTTATCATCAGCAGATGTATAACAACAAGACTACTACCTGAGGTTGAAGAAGATCAAGCCTCAGGAGGAACAAAGAAAGAAAGCAAAAGGAAGAAAGAACAGCTTCAAGATTCCAAGAATCAGCGTTCTCTAGATCAATGAAAAAAAATCTTTTCGACTTGTTTCTTAGTAATCCACGTGTAAATTTTTTAAAAATACAAATAAATAAACAACATTGCGTATCACTAAACTCAGATATTTTTAATCTGAATAAAAACTTTTCATATCATATTTAGTGATGTTCCTATATTTATTGTAGATTTATTCATATGAATCATATGAAACTACATTTGTTTTAAATACAGTGTAAATTAAGATATATATATTTTCTCATTGTTCTCAAAATGTTTCAACTTTTTTCGTAGTAATCCAAATGTAAATTTCGTAAACTAAAAATTAAAAAAACAAAGAAAAAGATAACCTTGAATATCGATCACACAAAACTCCCACATTTTTTTTGTCAAAAAAAAACCCATGTTAATGACCTTCCAACATTTATCGCATATTTATTCCACTGAATTTCATTAAACTATTTTTTTAAATACAATGTAAATTAAGATATTTTTCCTAACGTTCTCTCAGCTTGTTCAACATATTTCGTAGTAATCCACATGTAAATATCAAAAACGTCAAAAAATATAAATAAATAGACAACATTGCATATCACGAAACTTTGACATTTTTCCTTCGAAAAAAAATCTCTCACATAATTCAGTTTTTATTGTACATTTTTTTAAATACAGTGTAAATTAAAATATAGTTTTTCTTCGTTGTCCTAACGTGTTTCAACTTATTTCGTAATAAACCACATGTAAATTTTTTTAAAAAAATAATTAAGCAATAGACATCTTAATGTCACAAAACTCCCACTTTGTTTTGTCAAAAAACAAAACTATCACATTCGGTGATCTTCCTACTATTTTTTGTGAATTTATTCAACCGAATCTGATTATTGTAGTACTTTTAATTTTAAATATATTAAATACAATATAAATTGAGATATTTTTTTCCAATCGTTCTGTGACCTTGTTTCAACTTTTTTGTAGTAATCCACATGAAAATTTCAAGAAAAAAACAAACAAACAAGGAAATAGGCAACCTTGAATTTCACAACATTGTTTTGTCAACAAAAAAATAATCTTAAATCGGTGATATTCCTATGTTTATTATAAATTTATTCAACTGAAATCTCATCAAACTACATTTTTTTAAATACAGTGTAAAATAATTTATATTTTCTTATCGTTCCTTCACCTTTTTGTTTCAACTTATGTCGCACTAATCCACGTGTAAATTTCATGAACAACAAAAAAATATTAAGAAATTGATATTCCTGCATACAATAAAAGTCCTGCATTCAGTAACCTTCTTATATTTACACTCCCTCTTTCAATTCATATCTCACTATTGACTGTCTTACAAATATCTCACTTATGTGCCCCTTCAAAAGCTATTGCTTCAAAAAAAAAAAAAAACTATTGCGAATCAATATTACTATCAGCTACAAAATTTATGTCTTTTAGTTGATACTAAAGCTCTATTGAAAAACAATCAAAATGTATTACCTAAAAAAATATCACCAAACAAATATGATTAATTCTATCAATGAGAGTAGTGCAAAATCAGTCTATTGAACTAAATGGAAAAATGGATAAAATTGTCAAATTAAAAAGTGCATAATAAAGCATAAAAAGTAAACAATGAAAAAATTGTTGTATGACGATCATATAATTGAAATTGTATAGTCATTCTCAGTTTTAATATTGATCTTTATATATTTGATTGTTTGTAAATCAGATCCATCAAGTCTAGACATCTATAGTCATGTTAACTTTGACCTTCTCCTCTGCTATTTCATCAAACTTTATAATAAGATCCAATGAAGAAAAGAACGTCAAGAGACAAATGAATAAGTTATGCGGATAATAAGATACTGAAACAAATTATTATTAAATTAAATTGTATTACTTGCCTTCTAATATCATAATTGAATTGTGTTTCAATTAAATATGAAAAATCAATATAATTTATCAACAAATTTAATATTAAAATTAATTTTCTTAATAAGTCATTCAATTAGAGGAATATCTAATTTGAGTTATCTCATTGTATTTCCTCTTTCAAGCCATTGAGAAATATAATCTCCAGCATCACTCTCTGCTCTCTCCTCTGTGGTACAATCATCTCCTCAAATTCCTCAATTAGAGAAGCTCTAATTGAATGACACATAAGCAAATTTTTTTTAAGAATGCAACTCAATTATGTTAAAAAAAATATAAATTTTGTTTAGAGAAACTCTAATTGAATGACACAAATTTTACTAACAATACAACTGAATTATGCTAAAAAAAATATCTAAAACAAATATATAATTTTTTTTTAAAGAAGCTCTAATCTTTGTACTTGTTCAAAAAGAATAATAATAAATCGCTTTTTTGAAGGAAATAATAAATCTTGTAAAATTGGTCTTCCTTATCCTTATAATATTTTTATAACGAACATTAAAAAAAAAATCTTTCTAGACTTATATATACCCTGTACTACTAAATGAACACAACTTTGGAGACAAATAGCTGTAGCCTCCGTTTCTTTTGCTAGAAATCGTTTGAAGTAGTCGCCCTAACTATCAGCACCGCGCCAGCGTGTTTTTTTTCGTTCTTCAACCTTGGAGTGATGGAGCCATCGTTGACTTCAACAACCAATGTTCATCAAATCTTTTAAGCGATTTGAATGCGTATGTAAATCATGGTCTCTCTTATTTGATAATCCTTATTTCACGAGGATGTACCGCAACAGTTTCTTATTGAAGAATAGTTCTTGTTATTCTGAAGATATACGTCTCCTCCTAGGTCTGAGAGATTTTGAGTATGAATTCTTTCATACTTGGCAGTATCGTGTTATACAAGTTTTGTATTCTCTTTCTGGCCAAAAGTTTGAGAATAAAGTCAAATTAGATTGGCCAAATCTTTTTCAAGATGATGTTTTTGAAATAATGGGTTCGGCAAGTATTAATGGCTTTCTATGTATCCGTGCTTACCGCTATGGCGAATTGAAACTTATATTGTGGAACACAACTACTAAGAAATTCATGGTCATTCCTCCTAGCTGTTCTGGATCTGAACGGTGGGATGTTAATCCCATTCATCACTTACTTGGTTATGATTGTATTAAAGATGACTATAAGGTGGTTCGGTACAAAGATGCCTCACATGCTTCCTGCTGGGAGATATATAAAGTAAGTAGTAATTCTTGGAAGAAAATTGATGTCGACATGCCTATTTTTTGTCGCAATGATTAGGTGTACTTCGATGGAGTGTCACATTGGTGGGATAATTATACAACATATTTGGTGTCATTTGACTTCATAAACGAGTCTTTCACTACAACACCTATACCATCTGTTAGCCCATATTTTGATTAAGTCAAAATATGCACTAAATGTTCTTTGAATGAAATTAATAGACCTTCAATCATGGAAATTAATATTTCCAGAATATTTATTTTAATATGAAGGTAACGTCTTTAAGAACATTAATGAACCTCAAAGGATGGAAAAAACATTCACAGGTTCAAGTATCAAAACTTGATTCGAGTTACTAACCATTCGAGTAACACCAAGCTCTCTCGAACTCGAGTACTGGTTTGTAACTTAGCAAATAGTTAATATTTCTGTGAAGATTCAAATTCAAAATTCAAACCATTGCAACGCTTCATTCAAGACTGATGACTTTTGACATTCAAAGATGAAGATAAGGTGTCTGTACACATGTCAAATGGACATTATATAGGCGTTACTAAGACGTTATAGGATTTAGCTATAAATATAGGTTCATTTGATGTAAATTCTATCACAAACTCTCATACACTACAAGAAACTTGACATTTAGCGACAGCAAATGCCCGTGGGTAAAAGTCAAATTTCCGTTGGTACAACACGAAATACCTATACCGACGACACTTTATTTCGTAGTCTATAATTCACTGTCACCACGAAAAAATTCCGTCACTATAGGCTATAGTGATAGATTTTATGCTGTTGGACAAAACATTTTGTTCTACCAACGGATTTCGGCCGAAGGTATTAAAGCTTAATAAAAACTTTTTTAAAAGTTTTACCTACAGTTCTTGCGTTGGTATATATCGGGAAGAACTTCAATGTTAATTTTTACACAAATCACAGACTCCTACTGCTATATTTAGGAAGAAAAATGTAACACCTTGTAGTACCCGGCGCAAAAAATATACAGATATGCAATGATGAAATGCAATGCACAAATGTAAATAATGAAGCCGCCACCATACTTTATTTATCCCGTGAGGGGAAAGGAAAATAATGATAAAACGTTGAAAAGATAGGGTTCGGGAGTTGGTTACATGAGGGGAAGACGTTAACACTCCCTCATATCCGTTGTACTCAACGGGAACCATTTGAGGAAGTTTGGTTTGCATAAACAGAGATAACTGCATAACAAGAATTAAATTACCGCACATTGAACAGAAAAGGGAAAAAAAGAGTTTTTTATTATTTGGCTTGACGAGAGAGGCTCTCGCTCCTACGTATCCCCCAAGTACAATGAGGAAGTCAGAGCTCACGTAGTTCTTCCTGAAAAGAAAGATTTGTGTGTTGGTTGTTTTTAGTGAACGATGCTTAGGTCGCATTCCACTGATACAACAGTATGCTAGTATGCTCGCTTCGGAGGCTTAAGCGTTTGTCTGTAGCAGGGAAATGGATAAAGCACTATCCGTTTAGGAAAACAATTGAAAAGAGATTTGACTGCGCAAGAGCAGTGGAAAAGAGTTGACTGCACGGAGGCAGGAAAAAGAATTGAAGTGAATTGAGTATCTTTTAGGATTTTTTGAGATTGTTCAGTTGAATGAGAATTGAACACCATCCGGTCATACGTCACAGACTGTTCAATTCGAGCCGAACGGGACATACGTCGCATTCCCTCCTTTTCATTCAAATATTTAAAGTTAATTAATTAAAGTGAGAATAGTCCACCATCCGGGACATACGTCACAGACTGTCCTATTCGAATCAAGTGGACATACGTCACACTCTCTCCTTTTCGCTTTAATTAACTAAACTGAGCTTCATTAATTAAAATGAGAATAGTCCACCATCCGGGACATACGTCACAGACTGTCCTACCCAAGTAGAGCGGACATACATCACACTCCCTCTTTTTCACTTTAATTAACTAGCTGAGAATCACCAATTAAATTGAAAGCAGTCCACCATCCGGGACATACGTCACAGACTGTCCTACCCGAGCAGAGCGGACATACGTCACACTCCCTCTTTTTCACCTTAATTGATTCATCAGTTTTTTTGTTTTATTTAGAAAGAAACAAAGTTCAAAAACCAAGTTCAGACAGATCACAGTTCAACCTTCAGGCGGTTAAATAATTGAGAAATAATAAAGTAACATTGTACAAATGATAAATAAATTTATTGAAGGATAAATAAATTTATCGAGAGATATATAAATTTATCGAAGGATAAACAATTTATCGAAAGATAAATAAATTTATCGAAGGATAAATAAATTCATCGTCAATAAATACATTCAACGTTGCAACAGGGGGTGCAAACCTGAAATCAGGTGTGCAATCAGCAAACACAACTCTGAAAATTGGGCCCAAAGCCCAATTTCACATTCAGCCTAGAGGGGTGCAAACCTGAAACTGGGTGTGCAAACCTTAAAACAGAATCCAGCAAATTAGGCCCAAAGCCCAAAATATACTCAGCCCAGAGGGGTGCAAGTAGCAGAAAACTGGTGTGAAGAGAATAAAATAAATCCTCTTAATTAAACCCAAGGCCTAATAGAAACAACTAGCCTCCGAACCGTACCGGATCTAATCAAGAAAGTTGGATGAACCGAACCGCCTCTGAACCGAACCGCTCCTGAACCGAACCAACCACACAGTGACACGTGAAGAGGAGAAGTTGTCTTCAACCTTTGAACTCACGAAGAAAACTCCATGAAAATTCCATGAAGCTCGGTCAATCACAACTACGTCAAACGGACACCGATTCTCACAATTGAATAGTCGATTTTATAGTGTTTTCCGCGTAGATCACGAATATGTGTTCAGTTTTCACGATCGATGACCGTATAGTCGAAAACGAAGTGGATTCCGAAGAGATCTATAAAATGGAAGTTGCGATTCCGGCGAGTTTTGGTGAAATCGTTTAAAGGAAACGGTTCAGAACGCTAACACGATCACAAAGAGACCACAATCGTGCTAAACGGTTGTCCGAAACGGCCTAAACAGTGGCTTCGTTCATCTCCGGCGAAGGTGCTCTCGGATAACCCGTTTCAGACGCGTTTTTGACGAAACGGACGGTGGATTTGTGATGAGGAGACTATGAGGAAGCTAATGGTATGATTTGTTTTGAGATTTGATGAAGTTTTGAAAATGGGTCACAGTGGTGGTTTTCCGGCGACCGGAGGTGGATTCCGGCGCCGGAATCTGACTGGAGAGAAAGTTGTGCTCAACTCTGATTTTTTATGGGGAATTGTGAAAATTGATTGATAGTGATTGAGTGATGTGAGGTTTGTATTTATAGATGAATATTAGGTTAGATGGCATTTTTGTAATAATTGTGTAATTTTGGGTTAAGGGGAGATTAATACAAAAAGGGTATTAAAAATGATTAAGTGGTTGAGATGATGATGTGGCATAATGTGATTGGCTATTGAAAAAAGATATTTGTGATGAAAAAGAATAAAATGTTTTATTGATAAAAATAAAATATTTTTGATGCTTTTAAAATTATGATGCGATGAAAATAAAAATGAACGAATGAAAACGAAATGAAACATATTTTTTGTGATTTTATGCAAAATTAATGAAAGACGCGAAAAGAATATTTTTGAAACTATTTTTGGGCATTTCTTACAAAAATAAGAAACAATTTTCAAAATAGAATATTTATTTACAAAAAAGCGGAAAATTAGGGTATTACAGCTGCCCCTATTTAATTATCTTATACTCGAAAGCATAAATGACTTGCGCTTTTGTGCACTTGTAGTAAAAGATAATTAAATACAAATACCCTAATTTAATGGTGTGAAGGTGATGTAATGACAATGAATGCATATGGAAGATGAAGGTGGAAACATACCTCGGATGATTAGTAACTGAATACCTGAGAATGAAATGATCATTACCCGCCTTATGGGTGTATTGATCCATAAAAGAAAAATGAAGTCTTCCCCCCTCAGGGTACCTGAACTCCAAAACAGATCGTTACCACTTCACTGGTGTGTCGACCATAAAAGAAAAAATGAAGTCTTCCCCCCTCAGGGTACCTGAACTCCAAAACTGATCGTTACCACTTCACTGGTGTGTCGACCAAAAAAGCTGAGTCGCCTCCCCTCAGGGTGCGTTATCTCAAAAACTGATCATTACCCGCCCTATGGGTGTGTTGATCATAAAATAAAATTGAAGTCTTCCCCCCTCAGGGTACCTGAACTCCAAAAATGATCGTTACCACTTCACTGGTGTGTCGACCATAAAAGAAAAAATGAAGTCTTCCCCCCTCAGGGTACCTGAACTCCAAAACTGATCGTTACCACTTCACTGGTGTGTCGACCATAAAAGCAAAAATGAAGTCTTCCCCCCTCAGGGTACCTGAACTCCAAAACTGATCGTTACCACTTCACTGGTGTGTCGACCATAAAAAGTTGAGTCGCCTCCCCGCAGGGTGCGTTATCTCAAAAACTGATCATTACCCGCCCTATGGGTATGTTGATCATAAAATAATATTGAAGTCTTCCCCCCTAAGGGTACCTGAACTCCAAAATTGATCGTTACCACTTCACTGGTGTGTCGACCATAAAAAGCTGAGTCGTCTCCCCTCAGGGTGCGTTATCTCAAAAACTGATCATTACCCGCCCTATGGGTGTGTTGGTCATAAAATAAAATTGAAGTCTTCCCCCCTCAGGGTACCTGAACTCCAAAATTGATCGTTACCACTTCACTGGTGTGTCGACCGTAGAAATCAAGAGTTAACACAGCTTACCAACCAATCTGGAAAACCATGATATAAAATGGTTTATCGACCAATCCGAAAAACCTTGAAAAAGACAACTTTCCGACCAATCCGGAAAATCAAGAGATAACATAGCTTACCAACCAATCTGGAAAACCATGATATGAAATGGTTTATCGACCAATCCGAAAAACCTTGAAAAAGCTTACCTTCCGACCAATCCGGAAAAATGTGAGATAACTTTTCGACCAATCCGAAAAATCACCTTGAGATTAGAGAATTTCCCGCCCTATCCGGAAAATTGTGAGATGAGATATTGACTTGAATCATTCACCATCCAATCTGGAGAACTAACAATCTGAACCGTATCTCACTGAAACTTTCCTGGAGTAATTTGCTGAGGTTTGAGGTATCTTGAAAAAGAGTGCTCGCTGGGGAAAGAAAGTTGAACATTTTGCCATTATTCTTGGCAATTGTCAGACACCTGTCTTGTGGAGAAACCTAGTTCATCAATCAACTTGTTGTAGATGCAGAAACTCCATTGAGGATATGGTTTGGGAAACCAACTTGCTGAAAATGCGGTGTTCCAACCGACTTACTGGAGATGAACAATTATCAACTGCCTCATTGGGGAAAGAAACGATTCCTCAACCTTTTTCATGGAGAATATGATGCACTAACTGATCTGCTTGGGGATGACACTTTGTTGACCAATTCACTGGGGAAAGAATCATCAACCCTTTTCTAGTAGGTGTAGAGTGAGGATCCGTCTGATAAGGATGAAACTCTGTTGACCAGTTTGCTGAAGACCAGTGGTAATGATAAAATCAAGTAAGTTCACTTGGGAGATTAAAGATTCACCAATCTTTCTTGTCAAACAAATCTTTCTTGTTGGAGAATTAGGTCCTCTAACCTTCTTCACCGAATGAGAGATCGAAGTTCACAACCTGTTAAACAACATTTTGAACATGTAATTCATGAATGCATGATTGTGTACATCTGATGCCTAAATGCAAAACTAATGCAGATGAATTGTCTGATCATATGCAAAGATTTTGTGTGATCCTTTTTGGGTTTGTATGAATGCATGAACCTACATGGATGAATGCATGAATTTATATGCATGAATGCATGACTTTCTGAGCTTCTGTTGATGAGAGTTTGAATTTCCCGGCATCGAGAATTTGAGTAGCTCTGAAATTGTTGAGATGAGGACCCTTGCAAGCTTCTGTTGCGGGACATGTGTTGAAAAAGGCTCCCAAAGAGGAACAACAACTTTCTTCATCTGATGGAATCAAAGGATTGCCATGCTTTTGTGTATTTAGGACCGGAGCACCTTACAGTATGCCATAGGTTTCCCTTCAGACACTTCAAGTTTTCAAAACAGTTTGCTATTTTCAAATGCTTTTTCTTATTCGCAATGTTTAAATGCTTTATTTGTCATAAATAAGTAACACTAATGCACACAATTGGAATGTAAAAGCAAGTTAACAAACAGATGAATGAGAATTTTTATTAATTGCGCAAAAGTGCAGAATTTTCAACTGGATGCAAAATCCCTTGAAGAGGTAATTGCAAATTGAAGCTAAGATAATGGCAATGAAAATAAATGAATTCCACTGAATCATAACGATGCCATCCTTCTTCATGATCTCGAGTTTACAAGACCTTGCTTTGGAGAAGGGAGACTGAGTCAATCTTTTCTGTCTGAAGTACCACTTCCGTACAGAGTCAAGTATCGCAGCCCTGTGCCTTTTCATTTTCTCATTTGTTTGTACCCTTCTTTTGCTTAAGCCATCTTTCGAGTTTTGACTTAATGGGTTTCATTTTCCTTTTTTGATGCCCCTAATTTTTGCCTGGACCGCCCTTTCAGGTTTTCAGCCCACCGGGACGCTCTCTATCGCCTAAGCCGCCCTTTCAGGTTTTCGACTTAGCGAGTTTTTTCTTTTCTTCTTTTCTTCAGGCACAATATTTCTTGACTGCGGCTGAGTTCATTGAGAGTGGAAACTCTTCATTGTCCATAGTAGCAAGGATTAAGGCTTCACCAAAGAAGGCCTTTTTTCACGACAAATGGTCCATAATGGTTATGAGTCCATTTTCCTCGAATATCTTTGTGAACAGGCGGTATGATTTCCTTGAACTATCTTGGACAAACTTTCTTGTTGAATGCCCTCTTGACTCTTTGTTGGTACAACAGACCATGACACAAGGTTGTCATTCTTTTTCTTCAATGAGGTTGAGCTGATCAAGCTGAATATGAACCTACTTTGCTTCTTCAAACTTGGTTTTCTATCAAGACTCTTAATGAAGGAATCTCAATTTCCACCGGGAACACAACTTCTATGTCATGAACTAGTAGCAAAAGAGTTGCCCCTGCTGAGGTGCGAACTGTGATCATGTATCTGTGAAGTGCGAAGGAGACATCTTGTGACTGTCCTTGTATGTTTTCATCATTGCTGGTTCTTGAGTAGCACGCCGAAGTGATCATGTTCATTTGACACTTTGCCATAGGCTTGCAAGAAATCTAAGCGACTAATCAAAGTTCAAACTCATGCACATTTTCGAGGTCTTTGAGGGTTATAACTTGGCTTAGGTAAAGGTGGGATATTTTTGGAGAAAGTAGGCTTGTTTTGGAGTTAGGCATCCACTACTCTTCCTTTTTGTATCATGCAACTTTTTACCTGTGGTACTTTTGATGACCTCGTACAAGATAAGTTTTCACTATTGTGAAGAAACCTAATATGGATGTATTGGTTCCTTGCTATCACATATTTTGCTCTCATGTTTTGTTTCTCCCTTTTTTGTTCTTTTTTTTTTTTTTTTTTTTTTTTTGATAGAGACATATTTCCTTTTGAAATTTCTGATGAATTTTGTCTCTCTTTTTAGTACTTTTCTTCTCTTTTTATGTGATAGCTTTCTTTGTGTACCACTTAAAACTTTGATTGCTGCTAGTTCCATGAGCAACCTTGATCTTGATTGCCGCTTAAAGACAAGAGTATCACAGTTTCTACCTAACTCCAAGGAGGGTGAACAGATAATCTTTTGGTCTACAGGCTTGTAATGTGGTTTGTCACCTAAACAAAAGGATATTTCTTTTTCTGGCTCAAAGTGGGTTAAGCAAAGGATAATAACATTTGTAAGGGTGGCTTGAAAGGCTCTTGGTACCAAGAAAAGTGCCTCAATGCGCATAAGTCTGAACCAATTAATCAACAGAGAATTAGTGCAAGTTCTAGAAAATGTCAAATGCCCCTTGACATTGACAGTCTAATCTTTTGATTTTCAACAACTTGAAGACAAACACGGTGATCACGGCACACTGACATATTGCCCCATCATTTTGAATTGAAGGATATGACCTTGTATCAGAAGGTGCCCCTTGAATAACGACTGTGTTTTCTTTCATGCCCTTAGGATATGATTTGACTCTTTTCCGTTTCTCATCAATTGCCAGATCGATCACATCCACTGGTTCTTGACGAAGTTGAGTCACTTGGTGCACTTGAAGCAGCTTGACCAACTTTCTCTTTCATATCATGTTGTGGGGAGGCGCCCAATTTGACCTCTTTATTCTTCAGTTACCAGATCGATCACATCCCGTGGTTACCGATGAAGTTTAAGCATCTTTGTTCTTGATCCAACAGTCAGACTAACTCTTCGACAAAGTTTGCGACCCGAAACCATGAGGAATTACGGCACTGTTATGATTCACTGGATTCACTTCTGAATGATAATTTTTTTTTGGATTTTGATCGAATGCAAAAGTGTTTTATGATATGCAAGAAATTATTGCCATTTTATTGTTATCTTTTTTTAAAACTGTAAAAAGAAGAATAAATAAGACAAAAATTGTGCACAAAAGTATTTTTATTCATTGACAATTAAAACATTCAAACAAAGCATTTATCACAAGTATGTTTTGAAAACAACAAATTATTTTGAAAATAAAGTTATTTCAGAAATTCCAACAGTCTTCCAGTCAGCAGGAATTGTATCTGAAGAACACCGGTGCAACCCATAATGACTTTCCATTAGCCTCTTTGACTCTTGTGACGGCAATCTGGTCATCATTGAAAACCAACACTAGAGAATGTCCTTAAAGTGCTCGAGATTTTCCTTTGGACAACTGATAATCCGAATCAAACCAGTCATTCTCCTCTAGTATAGTCAATACATGCCCCTAACCTCAGGGAAGTTCTTTGTTCATGGCTATGTTGTTTTATTGTTGTCATTAGGGTCTTTTTATGAGAGTACCCAATTTGTATCAACTCTTGATCCATTAAGTGTTGTAGACACTTCTTCATCTAGGTACACAGGTTATGATCCTTTTCACAAACTTTGCAATCAGGATGCCACTCTAAAAACTGGTCATAATTGAACAACCTATCTGTGAGAGATAACTTAGGAGTCTTGATTATGGAGACATCTCTTGTCAATTCTTCAGAGATTTCAACTTGATTCACATCAACCGCTGAATGCCCCAATATTTTTTGTTTTTCACAATTGGCTCACCTTCCTTGAAGGATAACAATTCCTGATCAATAAGCTCTTGCACTTTGTACTTAAAGGCTTGGCAATTATTGGTGGAATGAACTTTAGTCTCATCATGACAATCACACTTAGCATTGGCATTGTACTGGGCTAGCAATGGTGCAACTTTGAGTTTCATAGCTCGAGCAATTTCCATTCAACTATGTACCGGATGAGGAAGAAGCTGACCATATGTCATAGGAATTGAATCAAAGACCTTTCTAGCCTGATGTTGAGTCCTTTGTGATCTTGGCTGACTCATACGGATATCAGAGTTATTGTTTCTTAGCCCTTAAACAAATTGAGCATTACCCAACTGGTGAACCAAAACACGGCCATGCCCCAATTGATGTTGAGGGCTCTCTTCAGATTTTCAAAACCACGGGAACTGCCCCTTCATTCATAACTAACTATGTTGGTAGGTTCAGACTAGCCAACATCTTAAGTATTTGATCCATTTTTGGCTAACTAAGCTACCTCGCCTTTCGGGATGTCAAACTGTTCTTGCAAATTGTCCATGATGAGGTGAAAAACCCTTCTCGTCCTTATATCGGTGCCGAGAAAATAACTGTTGGAATAACTGAATGAAACTGAGATTTTTTTTTTTTTAGTGATTTGAAAAATGCATGATTTTTTTTATGATTGAAAATGCATGATTTTTTTTTTCAAGACTTTTTCCACATTTTTTTTGTAAATGTATGACAGATGAATATGCATGATTATTTTCATAGATACATGGATGTATGAATGCAAAATGCATGGATATGATCACAGTAACATAATTGTATCATCTGACAAACTTGATCTCAAAGTCACAAATCTTCCATATTCATAACAACTGGGTTCTTTTCAAAATGGAATCTCTGAGGCCAAAAGTTCAAAGTTACCTGTAACCCATCCCTCTCACATGTTGTTCTAGGTTGACACGGTTCCCAAAATCCTCGATTACTTTTCCCAAAAGCAACCTCATAATAATGCCAATTGAATGAGTGGACATTATAACCTCGACACGGGTTCTAAACGGTGGTCTCTAGACAAAAGTTTCGGATACCTAGACCGGATAAAAAGGCCCCCAGAGTCATTGACCCCACAAGGACCCGCTAGCGCTCGACGTGATCATACGTCACGGAACCCAACGGACCCAAGGGAATCCACTCTGAGCGGAATTCTCATGCCAGCGCTAACGAGACATACGTCACGCAACCCGACACAAGAACCCCTCAACTAATCCTAAGCTTTTCTTCTGAACTCGGGTAGAGAGCTCCACACAGTAACCAAGAACCAAGCCATAAAGGCAAAAAGAAAAAAAAAGGAGTAGAAGAGAAGACAAAGCCAGCAAATCCATATAGTTCAATATTTTGCGATAAAGTAAAAGATAGGACAGATACGGCTAACCTGAAATAAGCAAACCAAAAGCCTCAAACTAGGCTTAACTCACTATAATCATCTTTTCCCCAGTGAAGTCGCCAGCTGTAGTACCCGGCGCAAAAAATATACAGATATGCAATGATGAAATGCAATGCACAAATGTAAACAATGAAGCCGCCACCATACTTTATTTATCCCGTGAGGGGAAAGGAAAATAATGATAAAACCTTGAAAAGATAGGGTTCGGGAGTTGGTTACATGAGGGGAAGACGTTAACACCCCCTCATATCCGTTGTACTCAACGGGAACCATTTGAGGAATTTTGGTTTGCATAAACAGAGATAACTGCATAACAAGAATTAAATTACCGCACATTGAACAGAAAAGGGAAAAAAAGAGTTTTTTATTATTTGGCTTGACGAGAGAGGCTCTCGCTCCTACGTATCCCCCAAGTACAATGAGGAAGTCAAAGCTCACGTAGTTCTTCCTGAAAAGAAAGATTTGTGTGTTGGTTGTTTTTAGTGAACGATGCTTAGGTCGCATTCCAGTGATACAACAGTATGCTTGTATGCTCGCTTCAGAGGCTTAAGCGTTTGTCTGTAGCAGGGAAATGGACAAAGCACTATCCGTTTAGGAAAACAATTGAAAAGAGATTTGACTGCGCAAGAGCAGTGGAAAAGAGTTGACTGCACGGAGGCAGGAAAAAGAATTGAAGTGAATTGAGTATCTTTTAGGATTTTTTGAGATTGTTCAGTTGAATGAGAATTGAACACCATCCGGTCATACGTCACAGACTGTTCAATTCGAGCCAAACGGGACATACGTCGCATTCCCTCCTTTTCATTCAAATATTTAAAGTTAATTAATTAAAGTGAGAATAGTCCACCATCCGGGACATACGTCACAGACTGTCCTATTCGAATCAAGCGGACATACGTCACACTCTCTCCTTTTCGCTTTAATTAACTAAACTGAGCTTCATTAATTAAAATGAGAATAGTCCACCATCCGGGACATACGTCACAGACTATCCTACCCAAGTAGAGCGGACATACGTCACACTCCCTCTTTTTCACTTTAATTAACTAGCTGAGAATCACCAATTAAATTGAAAGCAGTCCACCATCCGGGACATACGTCACAGACTGTCCTACCCGAGCAGAGCGGACATACGTCACACTCCCTCTTTTTCACCTTAGTTGATTCATCAGTTTTTTTGTTTTATTTAGAAAGAAACAAAGTTCAAAAACCAAGTTCAGACAGATCACAGTTCAACCTTCAGGCGGTTAAATAATTGAGAAATAATAAAGTAACATTGTACAAATGATAAATAAATTTATCGAAGGATAAATAAATTTATCGAGAGATATATAAATTTATCGAAGGATAAACAATTTATCGAAAGATAAATAAATTTATAGAAGGATAAATAAATTCATCGTCAATACACTACAAGAAAGAAAGAATATAGCGGCGGCCGGATAGCGGCGGTTATACCACAACCGCCGCCGCTTTCAACATTTTCCGGCGGTTTTTCAACCGCCGCAGTTACCAGTGCATCACCAGCGGTTAAAACCCCCGCTGTTTGTATCGTCGCAGTTTGTTGTATATTACCGGCGGTTCCAACCGCCGCTAATTTCAGATATTTTTTATTTTGTCTCAAAAAAAAAAAAAATTCCAAAACAAAAAGTGAAACACATAACCCCTTTATTCATTCTGTTTTCATTGCATATCAGATCCAACACTCCCAAAAGCCAAAACCCTTCATCTCCGACTCACCCTTCATCGCCACAAGACCAATTGTTGTTTCCGTCATCGCCTTATCTCCGTTTCATTCGTCGTCGTTTCCTGCAACTACAAATCCCTAACTCCTACCAAATCAGTCACTCGTTCATCATTCGTCGACGATTTCAGATCTGTTCAGTTCGTGTTGTGTTCTCCGCCGCCGTCCGAAGATTTCTGTTCTTTTCTGTTCGTTTAAGCCGATGATGATGATAGCTGCTAGGTCAAATTTGAATTTACTTACTACAACTTATAAGGTTCGTAAATTCATCTCATGTTCAATACTCATCCATATGTGAATCCTTCTCATGAAATTCGTGGTATTGCTCTGAATCTCCTGTGTAGTTCGAAACTTTTATTATCCAACTTCAATTTCTAGGAATTTGTAGTATATTGCTCTTAATCCATAGTGTGTTGTGTCTATTTTTCAGAATCTACCTTGTTTAGGTTTTGATTTTCTAATTTGATGCTAAGTTGATTTTTAACTTTGATATTTGTAGGTTAATTATCATATTCTTAGTTTCAATTTTGATTGTTAATGGTTAATTATAAGCTTTATTTTGTTAAATATTAATTTTGATTTTCTTTATTTGATGTCTTTAGTTGCATCTACTCTACAATACAAATTGTGATTGGAAACATGTATCAAAATTATGACACCAACTGATTTTGTGATTTTGATTAATTAATGTTGTTTGTGAAGTAATGTATGGCAATGTCTCCATATTTGCATGGCTCATAATTGGAAATATGCTGCAAAGTCTGGTTTTGTCTCCCCTCGTATTCACCCTCCACCATTAATCCAAAATCTGGTTTTTTGTTCTAAGCCCTTAGAATTGATACATGCAAAAAGTCCAGCAAGATAAAATTGGAGTGAAGATGTTAGTGGCTAGTATTGATGGTTGTAAATTAAAGGTTTGAAGAAATTGAAGAGGAATTTGGTGTAAAGCTTGAAGAAACAAGGATTTCAACTCTTGAATAAGTTTCAAGAATTAAGGTGAGTTATTATTAAGTTTTATTTTGAGGATAGGATTAAGATTAGTACTACGATTGGTGGTGGATTGTGATTAATTACATATATAGAATAATCTAGTATGGAATGGGAATTTGGATTTAGGAATTAGAACCTAAGTAATGATTGGTATAAAATCTGCAAATCCGTTTCTGAATACTCTGTCAATGTTTTACTCATAACTTCTACTACAAAAATCTTTTAGACATGAAACCAAAATCATTGGAAAGTAGACAAAATTCCCTACACGTTAGACACCGAAATCGTGAAATTTGATTGACTATAATGGGAGATATTCTGTTCACAAGTTTGATTAAAAAAATTTCCCTGTTTTCGTACCTTTCCACCTTGTTTAGTGAAACTGTACCAATTGGATTGTTAAAACTCAAAACAAAAATTATTTATATAATCTAAATACCCTAAGCTTTCCAACAAGTGGTCGTTCACTCAAATCGGATATCGTTTGATAGGTTAATTAAATTGGTGAAGTTAAGGTACTGTTATTATAATTCTGCAGATAACTGGTTTTGAGCTGGATGTATTTTAGTTGGGATTTTGTACTTCGCAGAGTCCCGGTGTTGCAAATGACACCCTATAATAGAGTGGTTTGATGAACAAAGTATAGAATATAAAGGAAAGTTCAAGGGTAAGGAAGAAAGATGGAAACATGAGGTCGGAGTAGCTTATCTCAACCATTTTACTAGAAAGAAATATATTATTTAGAGGTGGCAAATATCAGCGAGCAGAGAAGTATGAAAAGGTAAATATTATCAAGAAAGTAAAGCTTGGATTAATTTCCCCCTTTTTTTTTCAACCAAAACCATTTGTATGGTTTAAAGTAATTTTTTTCTGGATTGAAATTGGTTGGGAGTCTGGTTAGTTCCAAGCTGATTTTTGTAATTCAAATTGTCATTCTCATGGCTTTCTCATACATTGTTATGGAAAACATGACCTTTATATGGATGACCTGAATGCACATAGTGATTTTGTGTAAACTTTTGTGGGAAACATGACCTTTGTACAATGAATGTGATTTCCAGTAAATTTAGTTTTGTACACAATGTAAACTTTGAAGTTGATATTGTCTTGTTGCCAATGTGAAATATTGCAATGGATGCATCTCACATGTTGAAAGCCTAACTTGTTATTTACTTTGTCTAACATTTATTTATATCTATTAATTTTATTTTTCAGCTTATACCTTTGTAGTTCAAACACATTACATGTTGGGTTCTTGTACAAATTAGTTTTCTTATGTCATGGTTTTACTCCAGGTTCATGGTGCAGCTCTATCTCTTCGTTCTCTGTGAGACAATGCCAAAGATTATTTTGAATGTCCATAAAACAAGGTAATTGTGGTGCAATTATAGTTTTATTATGATGTTCCTAAGTAGTGTTATTTGGGGTGACAAATTAGCTTGCTAGTGTTAAAGTGAAGTAAGGTTTCATACTTCAAAGTGACTATATTTTTCCTGACTTCAAAGTGACTAGTTCTTTTGTTAGGTCTGAGTTTCCATCTGTTGATATTCCACTTGATCATGAAGTCTTTCCACTAGCTCGTCAATATTGCTTGTGAAAACAACATATAATTTATATCAAAACAATTCAATTTTATTTGATCTTTTGTTATAAAAATAGCTTATACATATACACTTATATTATAAGGGCTTAATTAAACTGTTTCTCTAAGCAGTTTTATATTTTTTGAAGTTATTGTTTTTATTTATTAGGTAGCTCTTGTTTTAAAGAAACAAATATTGCCAACATACTCACTAGCTCATCAAAGAACTTTATTTTTGAATAAGAAAGTCTTCATTTTTTACAATAGAAGATCTTGTTGAGAAATGAGTGGAAGTTGTAATGTGATTCTAACAGTTACTTGAAAAAATATTCTAGTGGTAGAAATTTTATACTTGAATTAGAGACGGCTTACTTGACCAAAATTTCATCACACCTGTGTTATAAACTTATTATTTGCTGCGTTGTTTTTTGTCCCCACTGTAGGTGCATATCACACAAGGTGATTATGAGGGAAAAGCAGTAATCATCTCATGGGTGACCCCATATGAGCCAGGGTCCAGCCATGTACAATTTGGCACATCAGAGGATAAACTTCAAGCAAGTGCAAAAGGCAAAGTTTCAAATTACACTTTTGGTGAACACAAGTCTGGTTACATTCATCATTGTCTTGTTGAAGGCCTTGAGGTAATTGTTTCAAATTAGTAGACTAGAATCGCTGGTATTATATTTGCAATGTCAAAATTAAAATAAATTGACCAATGGAGTATAACTAAGAAGATAGCATATGTTTTTTCATTTTTCAAATAATCACATGTGTATATATATACAGTTCTCATTTTTTTGTGTGTTGAATGTACTTTATTAACTTGATTAAGTTATTTCTGCAATTCAGCATAATACTAAATACTACTACAGAATTGGAAGTGGTGATTCTTCTCGAGAATTTTGGTTTGAAACACCTTCTAAAGTTGAACCAGACCCCCCTTACAAATTTGGCATAATACTAAGTATTTCTGTTTTGATTGAAAAAGTCACTTTCAATAACGTATACTTGTCTGCTGCCACCATTTATCGAAGTATATCTAGTCTTCTTTTGAAAGTGTTGTTTCCTTTCTTTTTAACATTTGTACAATATATTTTGATCTTCCATAACAGTAAAGTACACACCACAATATAAATGGCTCAGTGAAGAGCTGACACGAGTTGATAGGGAGAAGACACCTTGGCTCATTGTTCTCACGCACATGCCTCTCTACAACTCTAATGAAGCTCACTACATGGAAGGTGAAAGCATGCGAGTGGTTTTCGAGAGCTGGTTCATCAAGTACAAGGTTGACGTGATCTTTGCTGGCCATGTCCATGCTTATGTAAGATCGGTATGGTTTTCACTCCCTGCTCATGTTTTTAGTCCTTGCACAATATCATGAAGTTGTATGCTATTTTGGAGTTACTATCTTAGGAAATATGATTCTTTAGTCATGTGATGTTATAGTGGATTCTTACGTGTGCAATGTTTCTGTCCTGCTTTCAGTATCGATACTCCAATATAGATTACAACATAACAAGCGGACACCGGTACCCCGTAGTCGACAAATCAGCACCTGTGTACATAACTCTCGGAGATGGAGGAAATCAAGAAGGGCTTGCTTCTAGGTGAATTAAAAAAATCACTGTCATTCGTAGCCATTTAATGTCCATTTAATGTACAAGAAGCACAGTCCGAAGGAACTTGAGTCTGCTGGCCAAGGTTCAGGATCTTCGCGTCTGCGGACATTTCTTTCATTTGTAGATGAAAAAGAAGATATAGTTGAGAGTCGTTCCAAAAGAAAGCAATTGGAGAGGGTGTCATATAGAAGTACAAGTGAGGTTGGATCAAACATCATCTCCAATAAAGATTTGTCTCGATCATCGACATTGTTAAACAGAATTGATTCTGCTAATGAAGTCTAACCAACTTTAATTGGCATTTGTTTGTTGTTTTGGTAAAAGATCTAAGACATAGTTATGCTATTTAGTTTAAGTACAATTCTTCCTTGCTTAGTTGTAAAATTTACCCTCTTGTGGTTATTTATGAAATTTAATGTCTCACTTGTGGAAAAAAAAGCATTTAAAAAAAATTGTGGCAAACCAAAAAAGAGTGGGAAAAGAAAAAGCATTTCAAAAAATATTTTTTTAAAAAAAATTACGAATAGCGGCGGTTCAAACCGCCGCAAAAAGTACATAAAATTTGCAAAACAACAGCGGCGGTTTCAACCGCCGCTAAAAAGCTAGAAAAATTCCAAACTAATAGCGGCGGTCCTAAACTGCCGCAAACATCAAAGCAACCGCCGCTAAATGACCTAGCGACGCCTCTTTCTGGAACGCTTGGTCGACCGTCGCTGTATGCATTTAGCGGCGGTTCAAACCGCCGCTGTATGCCCTCGCAACCGCCGCCGCTTGCCTATTTTGTTGTAGTGATAAATACATTCAACGTTGCAACAGGGGGTGCAAACCTGAAATCAGGTGTGCAATCAGCAAACACAACTCTGAAAATTGGGCCCAAAGCCCAATTTCACATTCAGCCTAGAGGGGTGCAAACCTGAAACTGGGTGTGCAAACCTTAAAACAGAATCCAGCAAATTAGGCCCAAAGCCCAAAATATACTCAGCCCAGAGGGGTGCAAGTAGCAGAAAACTGGTGTGAAAGAATAAAATAAATCCTCTTAATTAAACCCAAGGCCTAATAGAAACAACTAGCCTCCGAACCGGACCGGATCTAAGCAAGAAAGTTGGATGAACCGAACCGCCTCTGAACCGAACCGCTCCTGAACCGAACCAACCACACAGTGACACGTGAAGAGGAGAAGTTGTCTTCAACCTTTGAACTCACGAAGAAAACTCCATGAAAATTCCATGAAGCTCGGTCAATCACAACTACGTCAAACGGACACCGATTCTCACAATTGAATAGTCGATTTTATAGTGTTTTCCGCGTAGATCACGAATATGTGTTCAGTTTTCACGATCGATGACCGTATAGTCGAAAACGAAGTGGATTCCGAAGAGATCTATAAAATGGAAGTTGCGATTCCGGCGAGTTTTGGTGAAATCGTTTAAAGGAAACGGTTCAGAACGCTAACACGATGACAAAGAGACCACAATCGTGCTAAACGGTTGTCCGAAACGGCCTAAACAGTGGCTTCGTTCATCTCCGGCGAAGGTGCTCTCGGATAACCCGTTTCCGGCGCGTTTTTGACGAAACGGACGGTGGATTTGTGATGAGGAGACTATGAGGAAGCTAATGGTATGATTTGTTTTGAGATTTGATGAAGTTTTGAAAATGGGTCACGGTGGTGGTTTTCCGGCGACCGGAGGTGGATTCCGGCGCCGGAATCTGACTGGAGAGAAAGTTGTGCTCAACTCTGATTTTTTATGGGGAATTGTGAAAATTGATTGATAGTGATTGAGTGATGTGAGATTTGTATTTATAGATGAATATTAGGTTAGATGGCATTTTTGTAATAATTGTGTAATTTTGGGTTAAGGGGAGATTAATACAAAAAGGGTATTAAAAATGATTAAGTGGTTGAGATGATGATGTGGCATAATGTGATTGGCTATTGAAAAAAGATATTTGTGATGAAAAAGAATAAAATGTTTTATTGATAAAAATAAAATATTTTTGATGCTTTTAAAATTATGATGCGATGAAAATAAAAATGAACGAATGAAAACGAAATGAAACATATTTTTTGTGATTTTATGCAAAATTAATGAAAGACGCGAAAAGAATATTTTTGAAACTATTTTTGGGCATTTCTTACAAAAATAAGAAACAATTTTCAAAATAAAATATTTATTTACAAAAAAGCGGAAAATTAGGGTATTACAGCTGCCCCTATTTAATTATCTTATACTCGAAAGCATAAATGACTTGCGCTTTTGTGCACTTGTAGTAAAAGATAATTAAATACAAATACCCTAATTTAATGGTGTGAAGGTGATGTAATGACAATGAATGCATATGGAAGATGAAGGTGGAAACATACCTCGGATGATTAGTAACTGAATACCTGAGAATGAAATGATCATTACCCGCCTTATGGGTGTGTTGATCCATAAAAGAAAAATGAAGTCTTCCCCCCTCAGGGTACCTGAACTCCAAAACAGATCGTTACCACTTCATTGGTGTGTCGACCATAAAAGAAAAAATGAAGTCTTCCCCCCTCAGGGTACCTGAACTCCAAAACTGATCGTTACCACTTCACTGGTGTGTCGACCAAAAAAGCTGAGTCGCCTCCCCTCAGGGTGCGTTATCTCAAAAACTGATCATTACCCGCCCTATGGGTGTGTTGATCATAAAATAAAATTGAAGTCTTCCCCCCTCAGGGTACCTGAACTCCAAAAATGATCGTTACCACTTCACTGGTGTGTCGACCATAAAAGAAAAAATGAAGTCTTCCCCCCTCAGGGTACCTGAACTCCAAAACTGATCGTTACTACTTCACTGGTGTGTCGACCATAAAAGAAAAAATGAAGTCTTCCCCCCTCAGGGTACCTGAACTCCAAAACTGATCGTTACCACTTCACTGGTGTGTCGACCATAAAAAGTTGAGTCGCCTCCCCGCAGGGCGCGTTATCTCAAAAACTGATCATTACCCGCCCTATGGGTATGTTGATCATAAAATAAAATTGAAGTCTTCCCCCCTAAGGGTACCTGAACTCCAAAATTGATCGTTACCACTTCACTGGTGTGTCGACCATAAAAAGCTGAGTCGTCTCCCCTCAGGGTGCGTTATCTCAAAAACTGATCATTACCCGCCCTATGGGTGTGTTGATCATAAAATAAAATTGAAGTCTTCCCCCCTCAGGGTACCTGAACTCCAAAATTGATCGTTCCCACTTCACTGGTGTGTCGACCGTAGAAATCAAGAGTTAACACAGCTTACCAACCAATCTGGAAAACCATGATATAAAATGGTTTATCGACCAATCCGAAAAACCTTGAAAAAGACAACTTTCCGACCAATCCGGAAAATCAAGAGATAACACAGCTTACCAACCAATCTGGAAAACCATGATATGAAATGGTTTATCGACCAATCCGAAAAACCTTGAAAAAGACAACTTTCCGACCAATCCGGAAAATCAAGAGATAACATAGCTTACCAACCAATCTGGAAAACCATGATATGAAATGGTTTATCGACCAATCCGAAAAACCTTGAAAAAGCTTACCTTCCGACCAATCCGGAAAAATGTGAGATAACTTTTCGACCAATCCGAAAAATCACCTTGAGATTAGAGAATTTCCCGCCCTATCCGGAAAATTGTGAGATGAGATATTGACTTGAATCATTCACCATCCAATCTGGAGAACTAACAATCTGAACCGTATCTCACTGAAACTTTCCTGGAGTAATTTGCTGAGGTTTGAGGTATCTTGAAAAAGAGTGCTCGCTGGGGAAAGAAAGTTGAACATTTTGCCATTATTCTTGGCAATTGTCAGACACCTGTCTTGTGGAGAAACCTGGTTCATCAATCAACTTGTTGTAGATGCAGAAACTCCATTGAGGATATGGTTTGGGAAACCAACTTGCTGAAAATGCGGTGTTCCAACCGACTTACTGGAGATGAACAATTATCAACTGCCTCATTGGGGAAAGAAACGATTCCTCAACCTTTTTCATGGAGAATATGATGCACTGACTGATCTGCTTGGGGATGACACTTTGTTGACCAATTCACTGGGGAAAGAATCATCAACCCTTTTCTAGTAGGTGTAGAGTGAGGATCCGTCTGATAAGGATGAAACTCTGTTGACCAGTTTGCTGAAGACCAGTGGTAATGATAAAATCAAGTAAGTTCACTTGGGAGATTAAAGATTCACCAATCTTTCTTGTCAAACAAATCTTTCTTGTTGGAGAATTAGGTCCTCTAACCTTCTTCACCGAATGAGAGATCGAAGTTCACAACCTGTTAAACAACATTTTGAACATGTAATTCATGAATGCATGATTGTGTACATCTGATGCCTAAATGCAAAACTAATGCAGATGAATTGTCTGATCATATGCAAAGATTTTGTGTGATCCTTTTTGGGTTTGTATGAATGCATGAACCTACATGGATGAATGCATGAATTTATATGCATGAATGCATGACTTTCTGAGCTTCTGTTGATGAGAGTTTGAATTTCCCGGCATCGAGAATTTGAGTAGCTCTGAAATTGTTGAGATGAGGACCCTTGCAAGCTTCTGTTGCGGGACATGTGTTGAAAAAGGCTCCCAAAGAGGAACAACAACTTTCTTCATCTGATGGAATCAAAGGATTGCCATGCTTTTGTGTATTTAGGACCGGAGCACCTTACAGTATGCCATAGGTTTCCCTTCAGACACTTCAAGTTTTCAAAACAGTTTGCTATTTTCAAATGCTTTTTCTTATTCGCAATGTTTAAATGCTTTATTTGTCATAAATAAGTAACACTAATGCACACAATTGGAATGTAAAAGCAAGTTAACAAACAGATGAATGAGAATTTTTATTAATTGCGCAAAAGTGCAGAATTTTCAACTAGATGCAAAATCCCTTGAAGAGATAATTGCAAATTGAAGCTAAGATAATGGCAATGAAAATAAATGAATTCCACTGAATCATAACGATGCCATCCTTCTTCATGATCTCGAGTTTACAAGACCTTGCTTTGGAGAAGGGAGACTGAGTCAATCTTTTCTGTCTGAAGTACCACTTCCGTACAGAGTCAAGTATCGCAGCCCTGTGCCTTTTCATTTTCTCATTTGTTTGTACCCTTCTTTTGCTTAAGCCATCTTTCGAGTTTTGACTTAACGGGTTTCATTTTCCTTTTTTGATGCCCCTAATTTTTGCCTGGACCGCCCTTTCAGGTTTTCAGCCCACCGGGACGCTCTCTATCGCCTAAGCCGCCCTTTCAGGTTTTCGACTTAGCGAGTTTTTTCTTTTCTTCTTTTCTTCAGGCACAATATTTCTTGACTGCGGCTGAGTTCATTGAGAGTGGAAACTCTTCATTGTCCATAGTAGCAAGGATTAAGGCTTCACCAGAGAAGGCCTTTTTTCACGACAAATGGTCCATAATGGTTATGAGTCCATTTTCCTCGAATATCTTTGTGAACAGGCGGTATGATTTCCTTGAACTATCTTGGACAAACTTTCTTGTTGAATGCCCTCTTGACTCTTTGTTGGTACAACAGACCATGAGACAAGGTTGTCATTCTTTTTCTTCAATGAGGTTGAGCTGATCAAGCTGGATATGAACCTACTTTGCTTCTTCAAACTTGGTTTTCTATCAAGACTCTTAATGAAGGAATCTCAATTTTCACCGGGAACACAACTTCTATGTCATGAACTAGTAGCAAAAGAGTTGCCCCTGCTGAGGTGCGAACTGTGATCATGTATCTGTGAAGTGCGAAGGAGACATCTTGTGACTGTCCTTGTATGTTTTCATCATTGCTGGTTCTTGAGTAGCGCGCCGAAGTGATCATGTTCACTTGACACTTTGCCATAGGCTTGCAAGAAATCTAAGCGACTAATCAAAGTTCAAACTCATGCACATTTTCGAGGTCTTTGAGGGTTATAACTTGGCTTAGGTAAAGGTGGGATATTTTTGGAGAAAGTAGGCTTGTTTTGGAGTTAGGCATCCACTACTCTTCCTTTTTGTATCATGCAACTTTTTACCTATGATACTTTTGATGACCTCGTACAAGATAAGTTTTCACTATTGTGAAGAAACCTAATATGGATGTATTGGTTCCTTGCTATCACATATTTTGCTCTCATGTTTTGTTTCTCCCTTTTTTGTTCTTTTTTTTTTTTTTTTGATAGAGACATATTTCCTTTTGAAATTTCTGATGAATTTTGTCTCTCTTTTTAGTACTTTTCTTCTCTTTTTATGTGATAGCTTTCTTTGTGTACCAGTTAAAACTTTGATTGCTGCTAGTTCCATGAGCAACCTTGATCTTGATTGCCGCTTAAAGACAAGAGTATCACAGTTTCTACCTAACTCCAAGGAGGGTGAACAGATAATCTTTTGGTCTACAGGCTTGTAATGTGGTTTGTCACCGAAACAAAAGGATATTTCTTTTTCTGGCTCAAAGTGGGTTAAGCAAAGGATAATAACATTTGTAAGGGTGGCTTGAAAGGCTCTTGGTACCAAGAAAAGTGCCTCAATGCGCATAAGTCTGAACCAATTAATCAACAGAGAATTAGTGCAAGTTCTAGAAAATGTCAAATGCCCCTTGACATTGACAGTCTAATCTTTTGATTTTCAACAACTTGAAGACAAACACGGTGATCACGGCACACTGACATATTGCCCCATCATTTTGAATTGAAGGATATGACCTTGTATCAGAAGGTGCCCCTTGAATAACGACTGTGTTTTCTTTCATGCCCTTAGGATATGATTTGACTCTTTTCCGTTTCTCATCAATTGCCAGATCGATCACATCCACTGGTTCTTGACGAAGTTGAGTCACTTGGTGCACTTGAAGCAGCTTGACCAACTTTCTCTTTCATATCATGTTGTGGGGAGGCGCCCAATTTGACCTCTTTATTCTTCAGTTACCAGATCGATCACATCCCGTGGTTACCGATGAAGTTTAAGCATCTTTGTTCTTGATCTAACAGTCAGACTAACTCCTCGACAAAGTTTGCGACCCGAAACCATGAGGAATTACGGCACTGTTATGATTCACTGGATTCACTTCTGAATGATAATTTTTTTTTGGATTTTGATCGAATGCAAAAGTGTTTTATGATATGCAAGAAATTATTGCCATTTTATTGTTATCTTTTTTTAAAACTGTAAAAAGAAGAATAAATAAGACAAAAATTGTGCACAAAAGTATTTTTATTCATTGACAATTAAAACATTCAAACAAAGCATTTATCACAAGTATGTTTTGAAAACAACAAATTATTTTGAAAATAAAGTTATTTCAGAAATTCCAACAGTCTTCCAGTCAGCAGGAATTGTATCTGAAGAACACCGGTGCAACCCATAATGACTTTCCATTAGCCTCTTTGACTCTTGTGACGGCAATCTGGTCATCATTGAAAACCAACACTAGAGAATGTCCTTAAAGTGCTCGAGATTTTCCTTTGGACAACTGATAATCCGAATCAAACCAGTCATTCTCCTCTAGTATAGTCAATACATGCCCCTAACCTCAGGGAAGTTCTTTGTTCATGGCTATGTTGTTTTATTGTTGTCATTAGGGTCTTTTTATGAGAGTACCCAATTTGTATCAACTCTTGATCCATTAAGTGTTGTAGACACTTCTTCATCTAGGTACACAGGTTATGATCCTTTTCACAAACTTTGCAATCAGGATGCCACTCTAAAAACTGGTCATAATTGAACAACCTATCTGTGAGAGATAACTTAGGAGTCTTGATTATGGAGACATCTCTTGTCAATTCTTCAGAGATTTCAACTTGATTCACATCAACCGCTGAATGCCCCAATATTTTTTGTTTTTCACAATTGGCTCACCTTCCTTGAAGGATAACAATTCCTGATCAATAAGCTCTTGCACTTTGTACTTAAAGGCTTGGCAATTATTGGTGGAATGAACTTTAGTCTCATCATGACAATCACACTTAGCATTGGCATTGTACTGGGCTAGCAATGGTGCAACTTTGAGTTTCATAGCTCGAGCAATTTCCATTCAACTATGTACCGGATGAGGAAGAAGCTGACCATATGTCATAGGAATTGAATCAAAGACCTTTCTAGCCTGATGTTGAGTCCTTTGTGATCTTGGCTGACTCATACGGATATCAGAGTTATTGTTTCTTAGCCCTTAAACAAATTGAGCATTACCCAACTGGTGAACCAAAACACGGCCATGCCCCAATTGATGTTGAGGGCTCTCTTCAGATTTTCAAAACCACGGGAACTGCCCCTTCATTCATAACTAACTATGTTGGTAGGTTCAGACTAGCCAACATCTTAAGTATTTGATCCATTTTTGGCTAACTAAGCTACCTCGCCTTTCGGGATGTCAAACTGTTCTTGCAAATTGTCCATGATGAGGTGAAAAACCCTTCTCGTCCTTATATCGGTGCCGAGAAAATAACTGTTGGAATGACTGAATGAAACTGAGATTTTTTTTTTTTTTAGTGATTTGAAAAATGCATGATTTTTTTTATGATTGAAAATGCATGATTTTTTTTTTCAAGACTTTTTTCACATTTTTTTTTGTAAATGTATGACAGATGAATATGCATGATTATTTTCATGGATACATGGATGTATGAATGCAAAATGCATGGATATGATCACAGTAACATAATTGTATCATCTGACAAACTTGATCTCAAAGTCACAAATCTTCCATATTCATAACAACTGGGTTCTTTTCAAAATGGAATCTCTGAGGCCAAAAGTTCAAAGTTACCTGTAACCCATCCCTCTCACATGTTGTTCTAGGTTGACACGGTTCCCAAAATCCTCGATTACTTTTCCCAAAAGCAACCTCATAATAATGCCAATTGGATGAGTGGACATTATAACCTCGACACGGGTTCTAAACGGTGGTCTCTAGACAAAAGTTTCGGATACCTAGACCGGATAAAAAGGCCCCCAGAGTCATTGACCCCACAAGGACCCGCTAGCGCTCGACGTGATCATACGTCACGGAACCCAACGGACCCAAGGGAATCCACTCTGAGCGGAATTCTCATGCCAGCGCTAACGAGACATACGTCACGCAACCCGACACAAGAACCCCTCAACTAATCCTAAGCTTTTCTTCTGAACTCGGGTAGAGAGCTCCACACAGTAACCAAGAACCAAGCCATAAAGGCAAAAAGAAAAAAAAAGGAGTAGAAGAGAAGACAAAGCCAGCAAATCCATATAGTTCAATATTTTGCGATAAAGTAAAAGATAGGACAGATACGGCTAACCTGAAATAAGCAAACCAAAAGCCTCAAACTAGGCTTAACTCACTATAATCATCTTTTCCCCAGTGAAGTCGCCAGCTGTAGTACCCGGCGCAAAAAATATACAGATATGCAATGATGAAATGCAATGCACAAATGTAAACAATGAAGCCGCCACCATACTTTATTTATCCCATGAGGGGAAAGGAAAATAATGATAAAACTTTGAAAAGATAGGGTTCGGGAGTTGGTTACATGAGGGGAAGACGTTAACACCCCCTCATATCCGTTGTACTCAGCGGGAACCATTTGAGGAATTTTGGTTTGCATAAACAGAGATAACTGCATAACAAGAATTAAATTACCGCACATTGAACAGAAAAGGGAAAAAAAGAGTTTTTTATTATTTGGCTTGACGAGAGAGGCTCTCGCTCCTACGTATCCCCCAAGTACAATGAGGAAGTCAAAGCTCACGTAGTTCTTCCTGAAAAGAAAGATTTGTGTGTTGGTTGTTTTTAGTGAACGATGCTTAGGTCGCATTCCAGTGATACAACAGTATGCTTGTATGCTCGCTTCGGAGGCTTAAGCGTTTGTCTGTAGCAGGGAAATGGACAAAGCACTATCCGTTTAGGAAAACAATTGAAAAGAGATTTGACTGCGCAAGAGCAGTGGAAAAGAGTTGACTGCACGGAGGCAGGAAAAAGAATTGAAGTGAATTGAGTATCTTTTAGGATTTTTTGAGATTGTTCAGTTGAATGAGAATTGAACACCATCCGGTCATACGTCACAGACTGTTCAATTCGAGCCGAACGGGACATACGTCGCATTCCCTCCTTTTCATTCAAATATTTAAAGTTAATTAATTAAAGTGAGAATAGTCCACCATCCGGGACATACGTCACAGACTGTCCTATTCGAATCAAGCGGACATACGTCACACTCTCTCCTTTTCGCTTTAATTAACTAAACTGAGCTTCATTAATTAAAATGAGAATAGTCCACCATCCGGGACATACGTCACAGACTGTCCTACCCAAGTAGAGCGGACATACGTCACACTCCCTCTTTTTCACTTTAATTAACTAGCTGAGAATCACCAATTAAATTGAAAGCAGTCCACCATCCGGGACATACGTCACAGACTGTCTTACCCGAGCAGAGCGGACATACGTCACACTCCCTCTTTTTCACCTTAATTAATTCATCAGTTTTTTTGTTTTATTTAGAAAGAAACAAAGTTCAAAAACCAAGTTCAGAAAACTCACAGTTCAACCTTCAGGCGGTTAAATAATTGAGAAATAATAAAGTAACATTGTACAAATGATAAATAAATTTATCGAAGGATAAATAAATTTATCGAGAGATATATAAATTTATCGAAGGATAAACAATTTATCGAAAGATAAATAAATTTATCGAAGGATAAATAAATTCATCGTCAATAAATACATTCAACGTTGCAACAGGGGGTGCAAACCTGAAATCAGGTGTGCAATCAGCAAACACAACTCTGAAAATTGGGCCCAAAGCCCAATTTCACATTCAGCCTAGAGGGGTGCAAACCTGAAACTGGGTGTGCAAACCTTAAAACAGAATCCAGCAAATTAGGCCCAAAGCCCAAAATATACTCAGCCCAGAGGGGTGCAAGTAGCAGAAAATTGGTGTGAAGAGAATAAAATAAATCCTCTTAATTAAACCCAAGGCCTAATAGAAACAACTAGCCTCCGAACCGGACCGGATCTAATCAAGAAAGTTGGATGAACCGAACCGCCTCTGAACCGAACCGCTCCTGAACCGAACCAACCACACAGTGACACGTGAAGAGGAGAAGTTGTCTTCAACCTTTGAACTCACGAAGAAAACTCCATGAAAATTCCATGAAGCTCGGTCAATCACAACTACGTCAAACGGACACCGATTCTCACAATTGAATAGTCGATTTTATAGTGTTTTCTGCGTAGATCACGAATATGTGTTCAGTTTTCACGATCGATGACCGTATAGTCGAAAACGAAGTGGATTCGGAAGAGATCTATAAAATGGAAGTTGCGATTCCGGCGAGTTTTGGTGAAATCGTTTAAAGGAAACGGTTCAGAACGCTAACACGATGACAAAGAGACCACAATCGTGCTAAACGGTTGTCCGAAACGGCCTAAACAGTGGCTTCGTTCATCTCCGGCGAAGGTGCTCTCGGATAACTCGTTTCCGGCGCGTTTTTGACGAAACGGACGGTGGATTTGTGATGAGGAGACTACGAGGAAGCTAATGGTATGATTTGTTTTGAGATTTGATGAAGTTTTGAAAATGGGTCACAGTGGTGGTTTTCCGGCGACCGGAGGTGGATTCCGGCGCCGGAATCTGACTGGAGAGAAAGTTGTGCTCAGCTCTGATTTTTTATGGGGAATTGTGAAAATTGATTGATAGTGATTGAGTGATGTGAGGTTTGTATTTATAGATGAATATTAGGTTAGATGGCATTTTTGTAATAATTGTGTAATTTTGGGTTAAGGGGAGATTAATACAAAAAGGGTATTAAAAATGATTAAGTGGTTGAGATGATGATGTGGCATAATGTGATTGGCTATTGAAAAAAGATATTTGTGATGAAAAAGAATAAAATGTTTTATTGATAAAAATAAAATATTTTTGATGCTTTTAAAATTATGATGCGATGAAAATAAAAATGAACGAATGAAAACGAAATGAAACATATTTTTTGTGATTTTATGCAAAATTAATGAAAGACGCGAAAAGAATATTTTTGAAACTATTTTTGGGCATTTCTTACAAAAATAAGAAACAATTTTCAAAATAAAATATTTATTTACAAAAAAGCGGAAAATTAGGGTATTACAGCTGCCCCTATTTAATTATCTTATACTCGAAAGCATAAATGACTTGCACTTTTGTGCACTTGTAGTAAAAGATAATTAAATACAAATACCCTAATTTAATGGTGTGAAGGTGATGTAATGACAATGAATGCATATGGAAGATGAAGGTGGAAACATACCTCGGATGATTAGTAACTGAATACCTGAGAATGAAATGATCATTACCCGCCTTATGGGTGTGTTGATCCATAAAAGAAAAATGAAGTCTTCCCCCCTCAGGGTACCTGAACTCCAAAACAGATCGTTACCACTTCACTGGTGTGTCGACCATAAAAGAAAAAATGAAGTCTTCCCCCCTCAGGGTACCTGAACTCCAAAACTGATCGTTACCACTTCACTGGTGTGTCGACCAAAAAAGCTGAGTCGCCTCCCCTCAGGGTGCGTTATCTCAAAAACTGATCATTACCCGCCCTATGGGTGTGTTGATCATAAAATAAAATTGAAGTCTTCCCCCCTCAGGGTACCTGAACTCCAAAAATGATCGTTACCACTTCACTGGTGTGTCGACCATAAAAGAAAAAATGAAGTCTTCCCCCCTCAGGGTACCTGAACTCCAAAACTGATCGTTACCACTTCACTGGTGTGTCGACCATAAAAGAAAAAATGAAGTCTTCCCCCCTCAGGGTACCTGAACTCCAAAACTGATCGTTACCACTTCATTGGTGTGTCGACCATAAAAAGTTGAGTCGCCTCCCCGCAGGGTGCGTTATCTAAAAAACTGATCATTACCCGCCCTATGGGTATGTTGATCATAAAATAAAATTGAAGTCTTCCCCCCTAAGGGTACCTGAACTCCAAAATTGATCGTTACCACTTCACTGGTGTGTCGACCATAAAAAGCTGAGTCGTCTCCCCTCAGGGTGCGTTATCTCAAAAACTGATCATTACCCGCCCTATGGGTGTGTTGATCATAAAATAAAATTGAAGTCTTCCCCCCTCAGGGTACCTGAACTCCAAAATTGATCGTTACCACTTCACTGGTGTGTCGACCGTAGAAATCAAGAGTTAACACAGCTTACCAACCAATCTGGAAAACCATGATATGAAATGGTTTATCGACCAATCCGAAAAACCTTGAAAAAGACAACTTTCCGACCAATCCGGAAAATCAAGAGATAACATAGCTTACCAACCAATCTGGAAAACCATGATATGAAATGGTTTATCGACCAATCCGAAAAACCTTGAAAAAGCTTACCTTCCGACCAATCCGGAAAAATGTGAGATAACTTTTCGACCAATCCGAAAAATCACCTTGAGATTAGAGAATTTCCCGCCCTATCCGGAAAATTGTGAGATGAGATATTGACTTGAATCATTCACCATCCAATCTGGAGAACTAACAATCTGAACCGTATCTCACTGAAACTTTCCTGGAGTAATTTGCTGAGGTTTGAGGTATCTTGAAAAAGAGTGCTCGCTGGGGAAAGAAAGTTGAACATTTTGCCATTATTCTTGGCAATTGTCAGACACCTGTCTTGTGGAGAAACCTGGTTCATCAATCAACTTGTTGTAGATGCAGAAACTCCATTGAGGATATGGTTTGGGAAACCAACTTGCTGAAAATGCGGTGTTCCAACCGACTTACTGGAGATGAACAATTATCAACTGCCTCATTGGGGAAAGAAACGATTCCTCAACCTTTTTCATGGAGAATATGATGCACTGACTGATCTGCTTGGGGATGACACTTTGTTGACCAATTCACTGGGGAAAGAATCATCAACCCTTTTCTAGTAGGTGTAGAGTGAGGATCCGTCTGATAAGGATGAAACTCTGTTGACCAGTTTGCTGAAGACCAGTGGTAATGATAAAATCAAGTAAGTTCACTTGGGAGATTAAAGATTCACCAATCTTTCTTGTCAAACAAATCTTTCTTGTTGGAGAATTAGGTCCTCTAACCTTCTTCACCGAATGAGAGATCGAAGTTCACAACCTGTTAAACAACATTTTGAACATGTAATTCATGAATGCATGATTGTGTACATCTGATGCCTAAATGCAAAACTAATGCAGATGAATTGTCTGATCATATGCAAAGATTTTGTGTGATCCTTTTTGGGTTTGTATGAATGCATGAACCTACATGGATGAATGCATGAATTTATATGCATGAATGCATGACTTTCTGAGCTTCTGTTGATGAGAGTTTGAATTTCCCGGCATCGAGAATTTGAGTAGCTCTGAAATTGTTGAGATGAAGACCCTTGCAAGCTTCTGTTGCGGGACATGTGTTGAAAAAGGCTCCCAAAGAGGAACAACAACTTTCTTCATCTGATGGAATCAAAGGATTGCCATGCTTTTGTGTATTTAGGACCGGAGCACCTTACAGTATGCCATAGGTTTCCCTTCAGACACTTCAAGTTTTCAAAACAGTTTGCTATTTTCAAATGCTTTTTCTTATTCGCAATGTTTAAATGCTTTATTTGTCATAAATAAGTAACACTAATGCACACAATTGGAATGTAAAAGCAAGTTAACAAACAGAGGAATGAGAATTTTTATTAATTGCGCAAAAGTGCAGAATTTTCAACTGGATGCAAAATCCCTTGAAGAGGTAATTGCAAATTGAAGCTAAGATAATGGCAATGAAAATAAATGAATTCCACTGAATCATAACGATGCCATCCTTCTTCATGATCTCGAGTTTACAAGACCTTGCTTTGGAGAAGGGAGACTGAGTCAATCTTTTCTGTCTGAAGTACCACTTCCGTACAGAGTCAAGTATCGCAGCCCTGTGCCTTTTCATTTTCTCATTTGTTTGTACCCTTCTTTTGCTTAAGCCATCTTTCGAGTTTTGACTTAACGGGTTTCATTTTCCTTTTTTGATGCCCCTAATTTTTGCCTGGACCGCCCTTTCAGGTTTTCAGCCCACCGGGACGCTCTCTATCGCCTAAGCCGCCCTTTCAGGTTTTCGACTTAGCGAGTTTTTTCTTTTCTTCTTTTCTTCAGGCACAATATTTCTTGACTGCGGCTGAGTTCATTGAGAGTGGAAACTCTTCATTGTCCATAGTAGCAAGGATTAAGGCTTCACCAGAGAAGGCCTTTTTTCACGACAAATGGTCCATCATGGTTATGAGTCCATTTTCCTCGAATATCTTTGTGAACAGGCGGTATGATTTCCTTGAACTATCTTGGACAAACTTTCTTGTTGAATGCCCTCTTGACTCTTTGTTGGTACAACAGACCATGACACAAGGTTGTCATTCTTTTTCTTCAATGAGGTTGAGTTGATCAAGCTGGATATGAACCTACTTTGCTTCTTCAAACTTGGTTTTCTATCAAGACTCTTAATGAAGGAATCTCAATTTTCACCGGGAACACAACTTCTATGTCATGAAGTAGTAGCAAAAGAGTTGCCCCTGCTGAGGTGCGAACTGTGATCATGTATCTGTGAAGTGCGAAGGAGACATCTTGTGACTGTCCGTGTATGTTTTCATCATTGCTGGTTCTTGAGTAGCGCGCCGAAGTGATCATGTTCACTTGACACTTTGCCATAGGCTTGCAAGAAATCTAAGCGACTAATCAAAGTTCAAACTCATGCACATTTTCGAGATCTTTGAGGGTTATAACTTGGCTTAGGTAAAGGTGGGATATTTTTGGAGAAAGTAGGCTTGTTTTGGAGTTAGGCATCCACTACTCTTCCTTTTTGTATCATGCAACTTTTTACCTATGGTACTTTTGATGACCTCGTACAAGATAAGTTTTCACTATTGTGAAGAAACCTAATATCGATGTATTGGTTCCTTGCTATCACATATTTTGCTCTCATGTTTTGTTTCTCCCTTTTTTGTTCTTTTTTTTTTTTTTTTGATAGAGACATATTTCCTTTTGAAATTTCTGATGAATTTTGTCTCTCTTTTTAGTACTTTTCTTCTCTTTTTATGTGATAGCTTTCTTTGTGTACCACTTAAAACTTTGATTGTTGCTAGTTCCATGAGCAACCTTGATCTTGATTGCCGCTTAAAGACAAGAGTATCACAGTTTCTACCTAACTCCAAGGAGGGTGAACAGATAATCTTTTGGTCTACAGGCTTGTAATGTGGTATGTCACAGAAACAAAAGGATATTTCTTTTTCTGGCTCAAAGTGGGTTAAGCAAAGGATAATAACATTTGTAAGGGTGGCTTGAAAGGCTCTTGGTACCAAGAAAAGTGCCTCAATGCGCATAAGTCTGAACCAATTAATCAACAGAGAATTAGTGCAAGTTCTAGAAAATGTCAAATGCCCCTTGACATTGACAGTCTAATCTTTTGATTTTCAACAACTTGAAGACAAACACGGTGATCACGGCACACTGACATATTGCCCCATCATTTTGAATTGAAGGATATGACCTTGTATCAGAAGGTGCCCCTTGAATAACGACTGTGTTTTCTTTCATGCCCTTAGGATATGATTTGACTCTTTTCCGTTTCTCATCAATTGCCAGATCGATCACATCCACTGGTTCTTGACGAAGTTGAGTCACTTGGTGCACTTGAAGCAGCTTGACCAACTTTCTCTTTCATATCATGTTGTGGGGAGGCGCCCAATTTGACCTCTTTATTCTTCAGTTACCAGATCGATCACATCCCGTGGTTACCGATGAAGTTTAAGCATCTTTGTTCTTGATCCAACAGTCAGACTAACTCCTCGACAAAGTTTGCGACCCGAAACCATGAGGAATTACGGCACTGTTATGATTCACTGGATTCACTTCTGAATGATAAATTTTTTTTGGATTTTGATCGAATGCAAAAGTGTTTTATGATATGCAAGAAATTATTGCCATTTTATTGTTATCTTTTTTTAAAACTGTAAAAAGAAGAATAAATAAGACAAAAATTGTGCACAAAAGTATTTTTATTCATTGACAATTAAAACATTCAAACAAAGCATTTATCACAAGTATGTTTTGAAAACAACAAATTATTTTGAAAATAAAGTTATTTCAGAAATTCCAACAATCTTCCAGTCAGCAGGAATTGTATCTGAAGAACACCGGTGCAACCCATAATGACTTTCCATTAGCCTCTTTGACTCTTGTGACGGCAATCTGGTCATCATTGAAAACCAACACTAGAGAATGTCCTTAAAGTGCTCGAGATTTTCCTTTGGACAACTGATAATCCGAATCAAACCAGTCATTCTCCTCTAGTATAGTCAATACATGCCCCTAACCTCAGGTAAGTTCTTTGTTCATGGCTATGTTGTTTTATTGTTGTCATTAGGGTCTTTTTATGAGAGTACCCAATTTGTATCAACTCTTGATCCATTAAGTGTTGTAGACACTTCATCATCTAGGTACACAGGTTATGATCCTTTTCACAAACTTTGCAATCAGGATGCCACTCTAAAAACTGGTCATAATTGAACAACCTATCTGTGAGAGATAACTTAGGAGTCTTGATTATGGAGACATCTCTTGTCAATTCTTCAGAGATTTCAACTTGATTCACATCAACCGCTGAATGCCCCAATATTTTTTGTTTTTCACAATTGGCTCACCTTCCTTGAAGGATAACAATTCCTGATCAATAAGCTCTTGCACTTTGTACTTAAAGGCTTGGCAATTATTGGTGGAATGAACTTTAGTCTCATCATGACAATCACACTTAGCATTGGCATTGTACTGGGCTAGCAATGGTGCAACGTTGAGTTTCATAGCTCGAGCAATTTCCATTCAACTATGTACCGGATGAGGAAGAAGCTGACCATATGTCATAGGAATTGAATCAAAGACCTTTCTAGCCTGATGTTGAGTCCTTTGTGATCTTGGCTGACTCATACGGATATCAGAGTTATTGTTTCTTAGCCCTTAAACAAATTGAGCATTACCCAACTGGTGAACCAAAACACGGCCATGCCCCAATTGATGTTGAGGGCTCTCTTCAGATTTTCAAAACCACGGGAACTGCCCCTTCATTCATAACTAACTATGTTGGTAGGTTCAGACTAGCCAACATCTTAAGTATTTGATCCATTTTTGGCTAACTAAGCTACCTCGCCTTTCGGGATGTCAAACTGTTCTTGCAAATTGTCCATGATGAGGTGAAAAACCCTTCTCGTCCTTATATCGGTGCCGAGAAAATAACTGTTGGAATGACTGAATGAAACTGAGATTTTTTTTTTTTTTAGTGATTTGAAAAATGCATGATTTTTTTTATGATTGAAAATGCATGATTTTTTTTTTCAAGACTTTTTCCACATTTTTTTTTGTAAATGTATGACAGATGAATATGCATGATTATTTTCATGGATACATGGATGTATGAATGCAAAATGCATGGATATGATCACAGTAACATAATTGTATCATCTGACAAATTTGATCTCAAAGTCACAAATCTTCCATATTCATAACAACTGGGTTCTTTTCAAAATGGAATCTCTGAGGCCAAAAGTTCAAAGTTACCTGTAACCCATCCCTCTCACATGTTGTTCTAGGTTGACACGGTTCCCAAAATCCTCGATTACTTTTCCCAAAAGCAACCTCATAATAATGCCAATTGGATGAGTGGACATTATAACCTCGACACGGGTTCTAAACGGTGGTCTCTAGACAAAAGTTTCGGATAGCTAGACCGGATAAAAAGGCCCCCAGAGTCATTGACCCCACAAGGACCCGCTAGCGCTGGACGTGATCATACGTCACGGAACCCAACGGACCCAAGGGAATCCACTCTGAGCGGAATTCTCATGCCAGCGCTAACGAGACATACGTCACGCAACCCGACACAAGAACCCCTCAACTAATCCTAAGCTTTTCTTCTGAACTCGGGTAGAGAGCTCCACACAGTAACCAAGAACCAAGCCATAAAGGCAAAAAGAAAAAAAAAGGAGTAGAAGAGAAGACAAAGCCAGCAAATCCATATAGTTCAATATTTTGCGATAAAGTAAAAGATAGGACAGATACGGCTAACCTGAAATAAGCAAACCAAAAGCCTCAAACTAGGCTTAACTCACTATAATCATCTTTTCCCCAGTGAAGTCGCCAGCTGTAGTACCCGGCGCAAAAAATATACAGATATGCAATGATGAAATGCAATGCACAAATGTAAACAATGAAGCCGCCACCATACTTTATTTATCCCGTGAGGGGAAAGGAAAATAATGATAAAACTTTGAAAAGATAGGGTTCGGGAGTTGGTTACATGAGGGGAAGACGTTAACACCCCCTCATATCCGTTGTACTCAACGGGAACCATTTGAGGAATTTTGGTTTGCATAAACAGAGATAACTGCATAACAAGAATTAAATTACCGCACATTGAACAGAAAAGGGAAAAAAAGAGTTTTTTATTATTTGGCTTGACGAGAGAGGCTCTCGCTCCTACGTATCCCCCAAGTACAATGAGGAAGTCAAAGCTCACGTAGTTCTTCCTGAAAAGAAAGATTTGTGTGTTGGTTGTTTTTAGTGAACGATGCTTAGGTCGCATTCCAGTGATACAACAGTATGCTTGTATGCTCGCTTCGGAGGCTTAAGCGTTTGTCTGTAGCAGGGAAATGGACAAAGCACTATCCGTTTAGGAAAACAATTGAAAAGAGATTTGACTGCGCAAGAGCAGTGGAAAAGAGTTGACTGCACGGAGGCAGGAAAAAGAATTGAAGTGAATTGAGTATCTTTTAGGATTTTTTGAGATTGTTCAGTTGAATGAGAATTGAACACCATCCGGTCATACGTCACAGACTGTTCAATTCGAGCCGAACGGGACATACGTCGCATTCCCTCCTTTTCATTCAAATATTTAAAGTTAATTAATTAAAGTGAGAATAGTCCACCATCCGGGACATACGTCACAGACTGTCCTATTCAAATCAAGCGGACATACGTCACACTCTCTCCTTTTCGCTTTAATTAACTAAACTGAGCTTCATTAATTAAAATGAGAATAGTCCACCATCCGGGACATACGTCACAGACTGTCCTACCCAAGTAGAGCGGACATACGTCACACTCCCTCTTTTTCACTTTAATTAACTAGCTGAGAATCACCAATTAAATTGAAAGCAGTCCACCATCCAGGACATACGTCACAGACTGTCCTACCCGAGCAGAGCGGACATACGTCACACTCCCTCTTTTTCACCTTAATTGATTCATCAGTTTTTTTGTTTTATTTAGAAAGAAACAAAGTTCAAAAACCAACTTCAGACAGATCACAGTTCAACCTTCAGGCGGTTAAATAATTGAGAAATAATAAAGTAACATTGTACAAATGATAAATAAATTTATCGAAGGATAAATAAATTTATCGAGAGATATATAAATTTATCGAAGGATAAACAATTTATCGAAAGATAAATAAATTTATCGAAGGATAAACAATTTATCGAAAGATAAATAAATTTATCGAAGGATAAATAAATTCATCGTCAATAAATACATTCAACGTTGCAACAGGGGGTGCAAACCTGAAATCAGGTGTGCAATCAGCAAACACAACTCTGAAAATTGGGCCCAAAGCCCAATTTCACATTCAGCCTAGAGGGGTGCAAACCTGAAACTGGGTGTGCAAACCTTAAAACAGAATCCAGCAAATTAGGCCCGAAGCCCAAAATATACTCAGCCCAGAGGGGTGCAAGTAGTAGAAAACTGGTGTGAAGAGAATAAAATAAATCCTCTTAATTAAACCCAAGGCCTAATAGAAACAACTAGCCTCTGAACCGGACCGGATCTAATCAAGAAAGTTGGATGAACCGAACCGCCTCTGAACCGAACCGCTCCTGAACCGAACCAACCACACAGTGACACGTGGTGAGGAGAAGTTGTCTTCAACCTTTGAACTCACGAAGAAAACTCCATGAAAATTCCATGAAGCTCGGTCAATCACAACTACGTCAAACGGACACCGATTCTCACAAACGAATAGTCGATTTTATAGTGTTTTCCGCGTAGATCACGAATATGTGTTCAGTTTTCACGATCGATGACCGTATAGTCGAAAACGAAGTGGATTCCAAAGAGATCTATAAAATGGAAGTTGCGATTCTGGCGAGTTTTGGTGAAATCGTTTAAAGGAAACGGTTCAGAACGCCAACACGATGACAAAGAGACCACAATCGTGCTAAACGGTTGTCCGAAACGGCCTAAACAGTGGCTTCGTTCATCTCTGGCGAAGGTGCTCTCGGATAACCCGTTTCCGGCGCGTTTTTGACGAAACGGACGGTGGATTTGTGATGAGGAGACTATGAGGAAGCTAATGGTATGATTTGTTTTGAGATTTCATGAAGTTTTGAAAATAGGTCACGGTGGTGGTTTTCCGGCGACCGGAGGTGGATTCCAGCGCCGGAATCTGACTGGAGAGAAAGTTGTGCTCAGCTCTGATTTTTTATGGGGAATTGTGAAAATTGATTGATAGTGATTGAGTGATGTGAGGTTTGTATTTATAGATGAATATTAGGTTAGATGTCATTTTTGTAATAATTGTGTAATTTTGGGTTAAGGGGAGATTAATACAAAAAGGGTATTAAAAATGATTAAGTGGTTGAGATGATGATGTGGCATAATGTGATTGGCTATTGAAAAAAGATATTTGTGATGAAAAAGAATAAAATGTTTTATTGATAAAAATAAAATATTTTTGATGCTTTTAAAATTATGATGCGATGAAAATAAAAATGAACGAATGAAAACGAAATGAAACATATTTTTTGTGATTTTATGCAAAATTAATGAAAGACGCGAAAAGAATATTTTTGAAACTATTTTTGGGCATTTCTTACAAAAATAAGAAACAATTTTCAAAATAGAATATTTATTTACAAAAAAGCGGAAAATTAGGGTATTACACACCTTAATTTTACACCATATATATATAAATTCTCCATTCCATCTACTATAATATATATCGAACATATGACATGATTCTATAAGGTAGTATATTTTATCTTTACAAGATGAAAACATAAAACTAGAATAGTTCTGTTGAAGGTAAAAAATCTGCTACATATTGTAATACCCTAATTTTGCATTTTTTAAAATAAATATTTTATTTAAAAATTATTTCTTATTCTCTTTAATAAATACCCAAAAATAGATTTTAGATAATTTTGTTTTACAATTTATCCTTTTTCTTTTATTTCTTTAAAATATAGCAATTTGTCTTTTTATACGAAAATAGCAAAAATAATCAAAAATAGTTTTTATCTTTCTTTTAGTTGATTTAATCTTATCGTTTATTTTTTTGTCCGTGTTTGTTTACAAGTTCTTTCTATTATTATTCGTTTTTAGTCGTTCGTGAGTCTTTCTTTCTTCCGAACCAATTAGGTGTTGCTACCTCATTTCCTCAAATTAGTATCCCTATTTTATCTTTTAGAATAATCACAATTTCAACCCATTTTCCTTTTTACGTTTTTGACCCCAAAAAGTCCATTTTATTACATTTTTACCTAAACCTAAGTGAGTAGTATATAAGACAATGAGTGACACTTGTAATAGGGACACATAGAGAAAAATCACAAAAATTTCAGACTCTCTTTCTTCTTTCTCTGCAGCGCCGCTGCAACACCATTTCTCTCCATAAACCCTAAATTTTCTTCATCAATTTTCACTATCAAAACTCGATCAAAACTCAAAACCATCAAAAGATAAAAAGTTCACATCATTCTCCTCTACGTATTGATACCTGAATCACGCCCAGAAGCTTCGAAGCGGCGCCTAGATCTTCAGATCGGAAGCTCAAGAACACAAGAACAAAGAAGGTGTAGATCGCGTGCTTTCGGACGATTTCCTTCCTTCTATCCTTTTGATTCATACTTGCATTCATGTATATAAACTTGTTTGGTTAATAATTTCATGAAAAAAACTCACTGGAAGTACGTTTGCATTTTTGACTTGAGATTTTAAAACGATTGATTCTCTGTTTTGAAGCGTTTGTTTGCGAAACTAATGATAGATTTGTGTTGTATGACAAAAAACGAGTTGATTCGACTATGATTTCACGTTGTTTATTGATTATTTGGTGTTGTGAACGTTAGATCCGAAACTTGCAATGTGTTTTCGTGTTTGTATTGAGCTTCCTTTTGAAAAACTAATGCTAGATTCATGATCTACGTTCAAAAACGTGTTAAATCGACTATTGTTTCGTTTGTTTTGGTAGCGATTTGAGTGAGTTAGAGATTATACCGAGTTGACTCAGCTAGCTTTCATGGCTGAAGCTGAGTCGCCGACTTATGACTCGGCCGAGTGTGAGAGAAAGGTTGGAGACGATGACGTGTCAGCATGTGATTGGCTGACACGTTTTGTCCTTTTGCGCGAACTGGATTCTGATTAGTAAACCGGGTCGGGTTATACCCGTTTGACCCGACCCGGTTTAGTTTGGGTGAGTTTGCTCTGGGCCTGATCTGTCATTTGGCCCATTTATTCTGTTTTTTTTTGTTTTTGCTACTGAACTCCCCTTTCTGCTTTCTGCACCTCCCCTCATGTTGTCAAGTTAGGGCTTGGGCCTATTTTTTGTGTGAATTCAGATTCACACACCCCATCATGTTGTGTGCGCCCCCTGATGGGCCTAGTACACTTTTGGGCTTTAGGCCCATTTTGCGCATTTTGCTTTTCGTACCACTTCTTGGGCTTCGCCTCAGTTTGACCCAAAGCCCATGGGCTTTTCTAAAAAAGCTCGTTAGCCCTTTTTGTTTTACACCTTAGTTTTTTTTATCACTTAATGCTAATAAAAATAATAATTGTAACATAAAATAAATACTTTCATTCGATGTTTTATTCCGTACTTAATTCATTATTGTGTGTTATATTCGCATCTCATGTTCATATGCATTCTCCACTTCGTCTGCTTGTCATCTGGTATTCTTCTATCCCTTTTCTCTGACTTGGTTTTCTTTTAAAACTTCTTATCTTAAATAAAACTAAAACATTGACTTTTCAATTAAAGCGGAAAAGAGGGAGCGTGACGTACATCTCGTTCGGCTCGAATAGTACAGTCTGTGACGTACGTCTCAGATGGTGTACTATTCCCGTTTTAATCGATAAGGCATTGGTTGATTAATTAAAATGGAAAAGAGGGAGCGTGACGTACGTCTCGTTCGGCTCGAATAGTACAGTCTGTGACGTACATCTCAGATGGTGTACTATTCCCGTTTTAATCGATAAGCCATCAGTTGATTAATTAAAATGGAAAAGAGGGAGCGTGACGTACATCTCGTTCGGCTCGAATAGTACAGTCTGTGACGTACATCTCAGATGGTGTACTATTCCCGTTTTAATCAATTAACTTTAATAACTGAATGGAAAAGAGGGAGCGTGACGTACGTCTCGTTCGGCTCGGGTAGGACAGTCTGTGACGTACATCTCGGATGGTGGACTATTCCCATTCACTGAATAATCTGAAAATCTAAAAACAACTCAATTCACTTCAATTCTTTTTCCTGCCTCTGTGCAGTCAACTCTTTTCAACTGCTCTTGCGCAGTCAAATCTTTTTAACTTTCTTTTCTTAAACGGATGAAGCTTTATCCATTCCCCTGCTATAAACAAACGCTTAAAGCCTCAGTTGAGCATACAAGCATACTGTTGTATCAGTGGAATGCGACCTAAGCTTCGTTCACTAAAAACAACCAACAAACAAAATCTTTCTTTTCAGGAAGAACTACGTGAGCTTTGACTTCCTCATTGTACTTGGGGGATACGTAGGAGCGAGAGCCTCTCTCGTCAAGCCAAATAATAAAAAACTCTTTTTCCCTCTCTTTGTTTAATATGCGGTAATTTAATTCTTTTTATGCGGTTATCTCTGTTTATGCAAACCAAAGTTCCTCAAATGGTTCCTGTTGAGTACAACGGATATGAGGGGGTGTTAACGTCTTCCCCTCATGTAACCAACTCCCGAACCCGATCTTTTAAGGTTTTATCATTATTTTCCTTTCCCCTCACGGGATATATAAAGTATGGTGGTGGCTTCATTGTTTACATTTGTGGATTGCATTCGTTTATTGCATATCTGTATATTTTTTGCACCGGGTACTACAGCTGGCGACTTCACTGGGGAAATTATGTTTAGTGAGTTAAGCCTAATTTGGGGCTTTTGGTTTGCTTATTCCAGGTTAGCCGTATCTTTCCTATCTTTTACTTTACCACAAAATATTGAACTGTCTGGATTTGCTGGCTTTGTCTTCTCTTCTACTCTTTTTTTCTTTTTTGCCTTTATGGCTTGGTTCTTGGTTACTGAGTGCTTGGTCGATCACCGGGCCGGAGAAGAACTTAGGTTAGTTGAGGGGTTTTTGTGTTGGGTTACGTTGACGTACGTCACGGCAGCGCCAGCATGAAAATTCCGCTCAGAGTAGATTCCCTTGGAATATGTGGATTCCGTGCACGTACGTCACGTTGAGCGCCATGTAATCCATGTGGGGTCCGGGACTCTGGGGACCTTTTATCCAGTCTAGGTATCCGAAACTTTTGTCTAGGGACCACCGTTTAGAACCCGTGTCGAGGTTATAATGTCGACTCATCCAGTTGGTATTATAATCTCGCCCAGATGAGGTTGCTTTTTGGGAAAAAGTAATCAAGGATTTTGGGTAACCGTGTCAACCTAGAACAACATGTGAGAGGGATGGGTTACAGGTAACTTTGGACTTTTGACCTCAGAGATTCCATTTTGAAAGTACCCGGTTGTTGTGACTATGGAAAATATGATATCATGTGATTGAGTTCGCTGTGTAATGTGACATGGTTATAGATATGACAATGCATCCGTACACTCATACATTCAGGACATCCATAACATTTGTGCACATTTGACATTATACTTATGAAAACACAAATTTGATTTTTAGGGAACTAGAGAAGTTAAAGTTATAAGCATAAGGGATTATGGCATATGGACGAAGAAATACTTCCACCTATAGCATCAAGGCTCCCGAAGTCGAGAGTTTGTTGGCGTTAAAAAAGGAGTTGACTAATATGAAGAAAGATGGGTTTCGACATCGCTATGGTTTGATTCTGGATCTTTTGCACACTAGGGTTGACCCTACTCAGCTGAATGTTCTACTCCAGTTCTTTGATCCCGAACTCCGTTGTTTCACATTTCAAGATTTTCAGATTCTTCCGACGTTAGAGGAGTTCGAGTATCTCTTAGGTGTTGAAATAGAAGGAAAGGCTTGTTATAAGAGAGAGATTCCTGATGCATTCAAAATTGCTAAGACCTTATATCTTGGAATTAATGATGTTGATTTACTTTGGGAAATGAGAGGGAAGGAGTTGGGTTTATCAAAAAGGGCATTGGAGGACAAAGCTCAACAAGTTTTCAAAGAAGGTAGGTGGGAAGCCTATAATGCAATTCTGGCTCTCTTGATATATGGTATGGTTATGTTTCCTAGCTTGAAAAATTTCATTAGTGTACCAGCTTTGAGTGTCTTTGTGAATGGGAATCCGGCCCCAACTCTTCTAGCTGACTTCCTTTATGCTGTTTATGACAAGAATAAGAAAGGAAGAGGGAGGTCAGTGGTTTGCTGCACGCCTTTTATTCAAAATTGGTTAAAACTATACTTACCAACTAAAGGTCCTTTTGCATTTAATTTCAACTTGAAGTGGTCTGAAAGGTTTAGCGCTCTTACCGAACAAGACATCTGTTGGTATGATCGTAAAAGGAAATTCCCAAAGGTTATTCGCAAGTGCGGGATTTTTCCCAATGTTCCTTTGATTGGGACTCGTAGGTGCATCAATTACAACCCTATCTTGGCGTTACGTCAGTTAGGATATCCTGTGGATGCTCCAAAAAAGGATGATATCAAAGAGTTTATTCTGGATGACGTGGCTAATGATCCCGAACTGTGGAATCAAGTTAGAATAGCATGGTCGCAGGTCCATAGACAAGTGATGGGTAGGTATGATTGTCGGGCTACCCCGAAATATACTCAGTGGGTAAAGGAGCGGGTTCAAGTGATTATGATACCTTAACCTGATGTGACTCCTTTTGCAAGGCAAGAGCCAGAACCTGATGTGACTCCTACTTTGGATGAGGTTGAAGCTATGATGGCAGCAAACAAAGATCTGCAAGAAAAGAACTCAGACTTGTCTGCTCAATGTAGCAGATATCGAGAGGAGAACGAGAAGCAAGTGATGTTTTTTAAGAATGAACAAGAAAGGTTGGGTGAGAGGAATCACGAAAGAGAAAGAAAGACCAAAGAACTTCAAGAAAAAGAGATTCGAATGGAAAGAGCTAAAGTAGAAGCTGAAGGCCTCACTATTGAAAAGTTGAGGACATCAGGCCAAAAAGTTGTTCAGTCTCAAAATGATTTGAAAAGAAAATGTCAATTTCAAGAAAAAGTTTTGAAAGACGAAGAGGATGAAAGAGCAGGACTTGAGAGAGCCTTGATAGCCGAGAGGGCTAGAAGAAGGGAATCCGAAGATACACTATAAGTTGAGCGAGCAGAAAGGATGGCAGAAAGGAAGAGATTCGAAGAGGCTTTCCAAGCTGAAAGGGATGAAAAAGAAAAAATTATGGAATCCCTTGAGCAACACAGGCAGATGGTTGCCAATCTTGATAACAGTCTCAAGATACTCCACAGATCCATGGATCAACAACAGGAGCACTATCATGATAATATGAAGGAATTGCAAGACCAGATGAATGAGTTGCACGAACAATGTGAAAGAATGGTCCTCCTGAATTGTCATCGTGCTAAGCATGTGGGGAGATGTTTTGGCAGTTTGGTATGCCTTTTCAATAGTGTCATTGCTGATTTTCCCGATAGACTAGAGGATGCTGAATTTGGCCTTGGCCTTAGAAGAGCTGACGAAAGAGTCATCAGGTTTGTGAGGGAGTTCAGAAAGTTACTAAATGATTACAAGCAAGAAGTCCGAAATGCTCAGAGGGTTGTTGTTTGATTCTTAGTGTTTCTATGATGATGATGATGTAATAATTCATATGCAAGGCTTGCAGCAATTTATTGCACTCGCAATACTTATAATTTCTTTTATCTTTATATTATCAAGGCTTGTAATGACTTTTATGATTATTAATGAAAATGGTTATTCAAGGCTTCAATGATTCCTATACTTTCTTTTAGATATTACTGCAATGTTGTTGTATGTTATACCGTGTTTCTAAAAGTGTTAATTCGTTCTCCAGTCGAATCCCGAAATGCTTATAACTATTACATATCCGAAAGTTCCCTAAAAAACGAAATAAAATGAACATATATATATATATATATATATATATATATATATATATATATATTTTCATGCATTTTCATGGATCAAATCTCATTTTCATCCATTCATTCCAACAGCTACCTTCCCGACACCGTTATTTTACAAGAAGAGTTGCTCATCACATTATGGACAATTGGCAAGAGAAGCACGATGCGCTCCAGGCTGAGGTCACTCAGATGGGTGGACAGGTAATCCAGATGGGTGGACAGGTAACCCAGTTGGGTGGAAGAATGACCCAGTTGGATGGAAAGCTAGATCAGGTCTCGGAGATGTTGGCTAATATGAATATGCAACCAAGGATGGTTGAGGTCCCCGCACCTGCAGTTACGGTTACTCAAGGAAATGCCTCTGCTGGTTATGATTGGCCTAATTTTGGTCTACCTAAGGGTTATGTTCCGCAAGGATATGCAGCGGCGACTTCTGCTCCACTTGTTGAAACTCCTGCTAGGGTCAGCACGGTACAACAGGTGATTGACCTAAATCAAGACGCATTTGAGGATCCTAGGGATGCTTATCAAGGTCTTGACCATCATGGGCCTAGATTTGCATACCAAGGAATGGCACCCCAGGTTAATGAGCAAAAAGTTGACTCTGCTCTTTAGTTGGAACAGAAATATCAGGCTCTAGAGGAGAGGTTGAATCTGGTAGAAACAGGTTATGATCCGTTGGATTTCTCGAAGATGTACTTGGTTTCTGATTTTGTGCTTCCACCAAAGTTCAAAATGCCTGATTTCGAGAAGTATAAGGGTTTGAGTTGCCCGAAGAATCATTTGGTTATGTATATCAGAAAAATGGCCTCTTATGCTCATGATGACAAGCTGATGATCCACTGTTTCCAAGACAGTCTGGCTGATGTGCCTCTCAACTGGTACATGCAACTTGAAAAAGGTAACATCCTCTCGTGGAGGGATCTGGCTAATGCTTTTATCAAACATTACCAGTATAATATGGATATGGCTCCAAGCCGCACTCAGCTCCAAAATACAACTATGAAGGAGGGTGAATCCTTCAAGGTCTATGCTCAAAGGTGGAGAGCCTTAGCTTCCCAAGTACGTCCTCCGCTCTTGGAGACGGAACTTGTGGACTTGTTTACCAATACTCTGCAAGGGACCTACTTTGAAAGGTTGGTAAGTACTTCATCCTCTGATTTTTCCGATCTGGTTCGAGTTGGTGAAAGAGTCGAAATGGGGATCATGAATGGGAAAATTCCATCTGCTGCTGGTTCACAAAGTAACAATGCAAGGAAGCCTGGTCAGTCGAGCACAGCCTACAGCACCTGTTTAGTTCCCCTACTTTCCCATTCCATACTTAGCTGCTGCTCAGCACCAACAGTTTCCCAATTAACAGTATCAGAATCCAATGAATCCAGTGCCTCAACACCAGCAACAGGCACCACCGAAACAAAATCCTTCCCCAGCTCGTAGGGTTTTCGATCCAATCCCCATGTCATATAGTCAATTGCTTCCTTATTTGGTTCATAGTGGTAAAGTGACGCCCAAACCTTTGAGGGCTATGGTCCCACCATTCCCTACTTGGTATGATGCTAATGCAAAATTTGACTATCATGCTGGTACTGTGGGTCACAATACCGATAATTGTAGAGCTTTTAAGCACAAAGTACAAGATCTGATTGATGAAAATGATTTGTCTTTTAAAGAAAGTGGGCCCAATGTGACCAATGATCCATTGCCTAAGCACCCAACAGGCAATGTGAGTTGTGTTGAAAGTGGCGGAAATCTAATAAGGAATGTTTCGTTGATAAAAACTCCTTTGTCCTCTGTCCGAGAAATGTTGTTGAATTATGAGGAATTCGTGAACCTACATCCTGATTGTGAAGAATGTCAGAATGATCCGAATCATTGTTCGGAGTTGAAAGAATGTTTGCAACAGTTGATGGACCAAGGTCTGGTACAGGTGGGTTATTCAAAGAACGAAGATCTGGTCGCCACCGTTGATCAGCAGGGGCATGAGAGGAGTGTGGGACCGATTGAGATCTTGTATAGGAAATTGGAGATAGAGGTTCCTTGTCACAAAAAGGAGCCTCTTATCATTCAAATACCTGCACCGTTTCCTTATGAAAGCACTAAGGCTGTTCCGTGGAATTATAGTACATCTACTTATGTACAAGGGAAGCCTATAGTGATTCCTGAACAAAGAGTGACTAGTATTGATGGGCCCGGTAAGATAACAAGAACTGGTAGGGTGTACTCTCCAGAAATATCTGCAAAGAATGGTTTTACATCTTCTCCATCACCAGCTAAGAGTTCACCGGCTGTTGACACTAGTGCTGAGTCGTCTAAAGAGAAGGGTAAGCAAGAGGAGGTTGATGAATTTCTCCGAATTATCCAAAAAAGTGATTACAAGGTTGTGGATCAGTTGAACCAGACACCTTCCAAGATCTCCATTTTGTCCTTATTGATGAATTCTGAGGCCCATAGAACAGCTTTGTTGAAACTTCTGAATATGGCCCATGTTAATCAAGATATCATTGTTGATCAGTTTGATGGGGTGTGCAACAATATCACTGCTAGTAGGTGTTTGGGTTTTGTGGAATCTGAAATACCTTCTGAGGGGTATACACATAATAGAGCTTTACACATTTCTATGAGGTGTCAAGATAACAATATTGCTCGAGTTCTGGTCGATACTGGTTCTTCATTGAATAGTTTTTATCTTTCTTTTAGTTGATTTAATCTTATCGTTTATTTTTTTGTCCGTGTTTTTTTACTATTTCTTTCTATTATTATTCGTTTTTAGTCGTTCGTGAGTCTTTGTTTCTTCCGAACCAATTAGGTGTTGCCACCTCATTTCCTCAAATTAGTATCCCTATTTTATCTTTTAGAATAATCACAATTTCAACCCATTTTCCTTTTTACGTTTTTGACCCCAAAAAGTCCATTTTATTACATTTTTACCTAAACCTAAGTGAGTAGTATTTAAGACAATGAGTGACACTTGTAATAGGGACACATAGAGAAAAATCACAAAAATTTCAGACTCTCTTTCTTCTTTCTCTGCAGCGCCGCTGCAACACCATTTCTCTCCATAAACCCTAAATTTTCTTCATCAATTTTCACTATCAAAACTCGATCAAAACTCAAAACCATCAAAAGATAAAACGTTCACATCATTCTCCTCTACGTATTGATACCTGAATCACGCCCAGAAGCTTCGAAACGGCTCCTAGATCTTCAGATCCGAAGCTCAAGAATACAAGAACAAAGAAGGTGTAGATCGCGTGCTTTCGGACGATTTCCTTCCTTCTATCCTTTTGATTCATACTTGCATTCATGAAAAAAACTTGTTTGGTTAATAATTTCATGAAAAAAACTCACTGGAAGTACGTTTGCGTCTTTGACTTGAGATTTTAAAACGATCGATTCTCTATTTTGAAGCGTTTGTTTGCGAAACTAATGATAGATTTGTGTTGTATGACAGAAAACGAGTTGATTCGACTATGATTTCACATTGTTTGTTGATTATTTGGTGTAGTGAACGTTAGATCCGAAACTTGCACTGTGTTTTCGTGTTTGTATTGAGCTTCCTTTTGAAAAACTAATGCTAGATTCATGATCTACGTTCAAAAACGTGTTAAATCGACTATTGTTTCGTTTGTTTTGGTACCGATTTAAGTGAGTTAGAGATTATACCGAGTTGACTCAGCTAGCTTTCATGGCTGAAGCTGAGTCGCCGAGTTATGACTCGGCCGAGTGTGAGAGAAAGGTTGGAGACGATGACGTGTCAGCATGTGATTGGCTGACACGTTTTGTCCTTTTGCGCGAACTGGATTCTGATTAGTCAACCGGGTCGGGTTATACCCGTTTGACCCGACCCAGTTTAGTTTGGGTGAGTTTGCTCTGGGCCTGATCTCATTTGGCCCATTTATTCTGTTTTTTTTTGTTTTTGCTACTGAACTCCCCTTTCAGCTTTCTGCACCTCCCCCCATGTTGTCAAGTTTGGGCTTGGGCCTGTTTTTTGTGTGAATTCAGATTCACACACCCTATCATGTTGTGTGCGCCCCCTGATGGGCCTAGTACACTTTTGGGCTTTAAGCCCATTTTGCGGATTTTGCTTTTCGTACCCCTTCTTGGGCTTCACCTCGGTTTGACCCAAAGCCCGTTAGCTCTTTTTGTTTTCGTTTTTTTTTTACACGTTAGTTTTTTTTATCACTTAATGCTAATAAAAATAATAATTGTAACATAAAATAAATACTTTTATTCGATGTTTTATTTCGTACTTAATTCATTATTGTGTGTTATATTCGCATCTCATGTTCATATGCATTCTCCACTTCGTCTGCTTGTCATCTGGTATTCTTCTATCCCTTTTCTCTGGCTTGGTTTTCTTTTAAAACTTCTTTTCTAAAATAAAACTAAAACATTGACTTTTCAATTAAAGCGGAAAAGAGGGAGCGTGACGTACATCTCGTTCGGCTCGAATAGTACAGTCTGTGACGTACGTCTCAGATGGTGTACTATTCCCGTTTTAATCGATAACGCATTGGTTGATTAATTAAAATGGAAAAGAGGGAGCGTGACGTACGTCTCGTTCGGCTCGAATAGTACAGTCTGTGACGTACATCTCAGATGGTGTACTATTGTCGTTTTAATCGATAAGCCATCAGTTGATTAATTAAAATGGAAAAGAGGGAGCGTGACGTACATCTCGTTCGGCTCGAATAGTACAGTCTGTGACGTACATCTCAGATGGTGTACTATTCCCGTTTTAATCAATTAACTCTAATAACTGAATGGAAAAGAGGGAGCGTGACGTACGTCTCGTTCGGCTCGGGTAGGACAGTCTGTGACGTACATCTCAGATGGTGGACTATTCCCATTCACTGAATAATCTGAAAATCTAAAAACAACTCAATTCACTTCAATTATTTTTCCTGCCTCTGTGCAGTCAACTCTTTTCAACTGCTCTTGCGCAATCAAATCTTTTTAACTTTCTTTTTTTAAACGGATGAAGCTTTATCAATTCCTCTGCTATAAACAAACGCTTAAAGCCTCAGTTGAGCATATAAGCATACTGTTGTATCAGTGGAATGCAACCTAAGCTTCGTTCACTAAAAACAACCAACAAACAAAATCTTTCTTTTCAGGAAGAACTACGTGAGCTTTGACTTCCTCATTGTACTTGGGGGATACGTAGGAGCGAGAGCCTCTCTCGTCAAGCCAAATAATAAAAAACTCTTTTTTTTCCCTTTTCTGTTCAATTTGCGGTAATTTAATTCTTTTACGCGGTTATCTCTGTGTATGCAAACCAAAGTTCCTCAAATGGTTCCCGTTGAGTACAACGCATATGAGGGGGTGTCAACGTCTTCCCCTCATGTAACCAACTCCCGAACCCGATCTTTTAAGGTTTTATCATTATTTTCCTTTCCCCTCACGGGATAAATAAAGTATGGTGGCGGCTTCATTGTTGACATTTGTGCATTGCATTCATTTATTGCATATCTGTATATTTTTTGCGCCGGGTACTACACATTCCAAATTGGCATGAATTAAGCCAAACTGTACTACTTATGATCAAATCCTCAAGGCCACTTGGTCTTGCCATGTAATCTTCCTTTTCTCTGCCCTACTTAATCCTTCCCCAATGCTTCTGCAAACTGAAAGCTTGATATCATTGTGCTGCTCCTCATTCACAGCTCTTGGTGTACTCTTCATTTGTTCTTCAATCCACATGGGCTGATTGTTGCCCTCTAATTCCTCCTCTTCTCTCTGCATCAACAAAATAGATGAATGATATTAAGGGTCTGTTTAGATTCACTTATTTAGGTTTATCTACATGTATAAACACTTGTAAAACAATTCGACAGAGGTAAAACTTGTGAAAATGTCATAAGTTGTTTTCTTTCATAACTTCTTCGAGATAAATTATGAAAACATCTTATCTTATAGATTATATGCAAACAGTTTGATCTTCTATGATAAGTGGTTATGCTAAAACAAATAAATTTATATGTTTATCCAAACAGGGTCCAAGTCTACTAATCTACTAGAAAAAAAATCACAAACAAGGACTCATTATGTAAACACATCATTTATATGATATTTTACCGAAATCTGGTTCAAGTCGAAAAATGGAGTTACACTCTTCTTTGTGGCTTCCTTCCCACTGTGAATTCTATCTTTGTGATTCAAGTCAAGCACTGGAGCAGCAGAACTATGAAATGAAGCATCTTTTATACTTAAGCTCCTACCATTCTGGTTTAAATCAATTATTGGATGGCTGGTGTTCTGCATAGTGTCTTCAGCACCATTGAAAATTCTTTTAGGTTCTTCAATTTAGAAGCAGTGTGGGAACGTAAAGTAGTTTCCTTCCTATTGTAATTCCTTCCCTTTTAGATCTTAGGCTCTTTGACTTTGAGCTTTTGTTGCTTCAAAACTTCTTACTTTGGTTCAGGCTTTGGAAGAGGATGTTTCAAAACTTCAAAGCCAAAGAGCCTAAAGTTAGCCAATTTTAGAGTACTTTATTTTGACCATTATACTCATAACAAAAAAAAACTATTTTCTGATCATACAATAAGCATACTAGTTCTATCTTAAAATGCAGAGTCTAATCTTAGCATCTAATCTCCATATTCCGTCTTCAAGTCTCCATATTAGCTTCTAATCTTCACCTAAAAGAAATAAAAAGAACAAATTAATAATAAGTAATAACACAATTCAACATAGATAATATCATTCCTAAAACACATAAATTATTATTAATGCAGAGTCTAAGCATTGTGACTATCAGTCTATTACTTACTTATTAATGAGTAGAGTACAATGTGAACCAAGTATCCAACTTTTTAGACTTAAATGCTGAGATTTATTAGTGGGTTACCTATAATGAAAGTAGAAACATTAGATTTGAATACTCTAATGAAATGAAAAAATAGAAGAAGCATGTTGGTAACTACCAATTTACAATTGGGAAATATATATCCATACCCATATCAAATCAACATAAATGAGTTCTTGCAGTCAACTGCAACCTATTCATTTAAACAAAAGAAGAAAAGAATTTCCATAAGCATGACTATAAGGGCCCGTTTGTTAAAATAAATGATTTTGATATTAAATAATTTAGAGATTATTTTTTAGAGATTTTACAAAAAATTAAAAGCTATTTTGTGTTTGTTTACCATTAAAAAAATTACTTTTTATAAAAAATAATCTTTAATTTGTTTAGCTGCAATCATATAAAAGTGATTTTGCATCACAAAATTACCATAAGGTACAATTATCCAAATATAATATATCATATATGAAAAATACTCAAGTTCTTGTTTTTTATTATGGTCTTATGACTTTATATATATAGCTATAAATAAAACAAATTCATAATTCTTATTTTTTTAAAATAACAAACTAATCCTATAAATTCTAAATAGGATAATATTGGAATATTAGAATAATATTAAGGATATTTTTGTCTCAAAGTTTTTTACACTTGTTTTCTCTCTCCTCTAAAAAAATCTATAAAAATAAGCTATTAATATCAGCTTCAGAGTTTTAGTAGTTTTTAGATTATTTTCAGATTCTGATTATTTTTAAAAGCTATAACAAACAGATGTTATTTTCTTAAAAGTGATTATTTTTTAAAAATAAGTGATTATTCTGTAAAAAAAGCTATAACAAACGGCACTAATACACCTCAGACCAAATAAAGATAAACAATTAGAAAAAAACTAGGAAGTTTTTTATACCATAAATGATAGCAAGGAAGCTTACGTAGGACAATTGTATCTTTGCCACACACCCTGTAATCTTGAATCAGATTAGTCGATCACCCTTCATCAAATCAAATAACACGCCTAGGTCAACATTGTAGGAAAAACTGATAAAAAAATTAATTAATAATTTAGAGGCAGGGATATACAATTCCACATAATCAACAAAGTTGAATTTTATTTGCTTCTTCTAGGAAGCTTTCAATAACAATGAAATTCTACTAGAGTTGGAACACAAAAAAGGGGAGAATCACCTGGTTTACTAGTTCTTACAAGCTAGTGATGGTGATACCCATAAGTCGAAACTTGTCAATCACAAGTATACCATCTTCATTTGTCAAAACTAACTAGAAGAAAGTTGTGAACTTTCTTCCTGAAATTGACATAAAATAATACAAGCAGCCCATTCAAAAAAGTTTTGGTTAAAATTGCTTCTCACAATGCCTTTCTTATAAGTCAGAAGTTAGAACAAAACTAATCATCTTCATCATAGAAACAAAATAAAAAAGCACTGCACAAATTATTTTGCAGGGACATGCTTGAAAACAAAAACCAGTATAAAATTAAACACTACGTTTAAAAATTTGAAAAATTATAAAAAAGGTGAGCAATCTCATCAGTCCAAGCAGCACAATTAAATGAAAAGAAAAAACTCACAGAATCCAAAAAAAATTCTGCAATATCACCAAGAATGTCTGCAACTTCAACATCTAATTTCTCCAACAGATCAACCTGATAATAAAGCACATATATGTAAATATAGTACAAAAAGAAACCTATTTCATGAAAATAGGGTTGTGTCAACATCATAATCATAGTAAAACTATGAAAGTGATGACACGAAATCATATCGTATTTTTAGCTTAGTTTAGGTGAATTTTAGTTGCATTTGCATATGTATTTATTTCATTTATGTCTTTTTATGCTAGTATTTGATATGTTTTTACTTTTGTCGAATAAAATAGGTCGGAGAAGAGAATTGAGCAAAAAGTGTCAAAAACGGAGCAAAAAGGGGGTGCAAAAGCCCAAATTCGCGCAGCCCACAAAGGAGCACAGCAAAAATGAGCACATGCCCAAAAACACAAAGTGGCGAGCGCCACCCAGCGCAAGCCCACAGTGGCGAGCGCCACAGAATGGGTGGCGAGCGCCACCAAATGAGAAGCCCAGTGAAACTGAATTTCACGTGACGTGGGGAAGAGGCATTCGTCTGATCCGTTTTCTGTTCCTAATCGGACGGATATTGGATAAAATCAAAAGGGAGCTTATCATCTCCTATTTTTGTGGATCGTAACCAGCAAAAATCCCCTATAAATAGAAGCTCAAATCTCAGAACCGAACACGCCTTACTTTCTTTATTTTCAGTCAGTTTATAATTCCCGCTTTGTAAACTGTGTCGGTATTTCCACACCGGGAATCCGATTTCAGATCCGTTTTCAGTTTCCTGTCAAGAATTATATTTCCTTTAATTCAAGCAAGTTTAATTCAAGTTTCCAGCAACTTTTATTTCCAGGTTTTTATGCGTTCATTTATTTATTTAATTATTATGTCTTGTTTTATTTACTGTTTTTATTTCTTTTCTTCCTTTACCATGTTTAGCTAAATTCCTAGATATCGGTATGTAATTTAATTCTCCGAAGGGGATTTAATGATGACATAGCGCGCGCACACACACTACTTTTCTGATTCAAATTCCTAATTTAATTCAAAGCTTTTGAACGAGAGTAAAATAAAGCAACTAAGGTTAAAATCAATAGAGCGAGAGTTTGAGGTTTTTACTAGATAGTAGGAATTTGATATTAATCTTTGAACGAGCGAGAGCCACGTTAGGATTAATTAGAACTCATTGGTTTTCAAAATATACTTTCGAGGCTAAGGTGGTAGAAAAGTGACAGTAAAACTCCTAGCTTAGGAAGTATGGTTTTTATCAACAAAACGAGAGTGTGAGGTTTAAACCTTTAAATTAAGAAAGTTCTTCTGAAAAGTAAACACCTATCCGCGCACTATTGATTTATTAAATCCCCGATGGTTAATTAGTTACGTACCGATATCGCTTTTAATTAATTTAAATCTTAAGTTTAAATTCTCCCTCTTCTTAATTCTAATACAACCCTAAACAACTACTTAATCGCCTTAGATTTACAACGTAGCGGCAGAATTACGGTAGATCAACTATTGGTCTCTGTGGTTCGATATCTTTTAAAACTCAACGACGAAACTGTGCACTTGCAGTTATAAAATATTTATTGATACACAAATCGTCGATCAGAAAGCGGAAATGCTTAGTGACAACATGTTTCATTCAGTAACCAGAGTCAAAATGAAACTCATCATTTCTCAGGATATCATTACTGTTATGCTTTCTCTGGACTTTATGAATCAAGGCTTTCAAAATAAAGTGTACATATGTTCTCTGTCATCAACTGATGCTTCTACTTACATATTCTTTCTCTAGTTTACTGCTTTTGAATTTTTTTGAATAGTTTATCTTAAGCTGCTCCTATTTGTAATTGAAATTGTGCCTCTATTCATTTGGGGGACAAATGTTGGATCAGTTGTGAGTATGAACTATGAAGAATTTGATTCACTGATGTCCTATCAGTAAAAAAACCATTTGATTTCATCATTTGTATCAATGCACCTTATTGCTTCTCTACATGTGTGGAAGTTTACATGTTACACCGTGAAAACACAGCCCTAGCATCAAAAGGCAGACAATGATCAAAAGGCAAACAATAATCAATAGTTTAAAACAAACAAGAACATAACTACGTAGATTTAGTAGTTTAGATAATCCAATAGACAAGATGCATTCCAAATCCTAAAATGAGTGAATAACTAGTTTAGAAATTCATTAACCAAGAGAAATCTTGTGAATTATGTTGAGCTATGAAATCTAACACCTAAAAACACACAAAATGGTATATTAAAATAATGCAAACCAATTCTAAAAACATATGATACATATTAGATATCAGAAGAGTGGATACCTTAATCACCAGCAATTTAGGTGTGAGAATGCAATCTGGAGGTGTGAACGATGTCCATCAAAATCTGAATTGCAAACAAATGAAAGCAAACACGGTGAAAGTAAGAAACTAAATCGATTAGGGTTTGCGGTTGAGAAATTAGGATAATAGAGGTTGTAAAAAGGAAAACAAGTAACATGACAAAATTTCTCAGATCATCTTAAAAATTTCAAAAACCCCGAAGATTAATATTAAAAGCAGCAATTGAAAAGTAACTCAAAGCGGTGTCGTTCAAAGAGGATATCTGAGATAAAGCTTTGGTGGAGGGGCGAAGTCGATAGGAGTTTCGGGCAAGGAGATAAAGGAACGTACCTAGATTTCTGTGCGAAGTGGTTGTCAGCAGTGAAGAGAACCTGAATTGAAGCTAGTAGAAAACGCAAACTGAGGCTCTCGGCGGTGAAACGTACTAGAGCGGTGAATCCAACTGAATCAGTGAATCTTGAAGCGGTGAAACAAACTGAATCAGTGAACCGAAATCGATCTTATAAGATGAGATCTGATGAGCCAATCGGTGAGAGAGAAGGTCGTGAGTTGTTTGTTTTAAAGCGTGTTTAAGTGCGTATCGAAAAGAGAGAATTTCTCAGTTTCACCTATACCCTCGGCTAATAGATCTTCAGTTGGTAATGGTTCATCTATACCTACGGCTACTAAGCCTGTCACTAAAAACCTCTGTTGCTAATTGTCAATTTTCTTGTAGTGATACTAACAAATCCTTACAAATTCTGAGTACCTATGCATACGAGTGAAAAGAATACAAAAGGCAAAATGTATGATTCTGTGATCACCATTTATTAATTCAATGCAATTTACATTCTTATGCAATTTACATGTTTTTATTTACATTTCTTGCACTTCATTTCATTGAATCATTTACTTTTCTTGTCAATACGTACTCACTTTGAGAATTTTTACATTTCTTGTCATTTAAGTTACTTTTCTTGTCATTTTATTTACTTTTTTCAATCAAATTTGTTCATTTGCGTTAATGAACATTGCTATTTTCAATTATAAACAATAAATGCACAAACATGTCCCGAGATTCTTTAGTTGGTCTCTCAAGCATTGCAAACTAGCGGTTGTTTACCAAAAATCAGTGTAAACAACTGGTAATCATGTTATACTAATATTGTAGACAAGAGAAAATATTTTTCCTAGAGGACAAATCTGGCCGTGGCTCATTAATTGAATTAGAGGTTGAGTTTTTAAAGTTTATATGTTAAAATCATATGTTTAAGAGCTTTGGGATTCATTTGTTTTTAAGAAAGAAAGTTTGATTAAATATGAGTTTTGTTTTAGAAATTTTGAAAAGATTTTGGTACTAAGAAAATTTTTGTAGTTCTTAGAGTTAGGGACTTAATATATATTAGTAGAGGAAAATGATGTATTAGAAAATTTTGGTTATAATGAGACATTGATTTAATAGAGAAAAAAAACAGTACGTAGCATTAATTATACTAAGTTTATGAATTAAAAGTGAGAGATTACTTAAGGTTGTAGCTGTACCAGTGTAACAAGCTAAGGTAAGGGCACTCTCTAACTATCAAATATAATGTTAAAAAGAATGCCTTGTTTTCCATATATGCGAAAGTGTTTTGTTGTGCAACAATTTGATATGTTTGATATATATGTTTGTTATAACATGTATTCTCGAAATGAGACCTTTGCTGAAAAAAATGCTATATCTTATGCACATGTTATGTATAATTGAGAGAATTATGCACGTTGAGTTATTATGATAATTGATACATCAGTATATGTAGAGAAAGCGTATGCTCATGCATTTTCATAGTTGCGTGTAAGTCAAGATGGCTATACACCGGGTGTTAAGACTGAGTGACTTCACCTAATCCTACGGGATTTTTATTGAGTCGGTGCTTGTCTGAGTGACTCCACCTGCCCTATGGGGTTTAGTAGGTGTGCGATGACCAATGAGTGGCCTCCACATGAGACTACGACTCTCTTCGGAGAGGTTATATTTCGGAATTCATGCATTGACGATCCAGGGATTGGCGTCACATTTCATATACAGTCTGCATTAGGATATTTGTGCAATTTATTTTATATTTACGTTAACATGGAACTGACATGTAAAAAATAAAATGAGCAATTAAAATCAATATGTGTTTGTGGCATTTTTGGTTTATATTTTATATTTATATTGTGACCCTCCTATCACTTATATGTCGGGGCTAACGCCCACCCTCAGAGGATGGGAGGCCACATGATACCGCCATACAGTCTGCCGACGCAAACGACTTGGGACTTTGTTGATCGCGGTAGGGCGGACGCTTGAAGTTATGACCCGGCTCTCAACACGGGCTATTATGAGGGGAGGACGGTTATATCTACTTATAGTGGGGAGTTACTAGTTACGCAGTGCACATTGTTGTATAGGATTCCATATCCTGTGCCATGGCCTGAGGTATGGGCAGACTTGTTGGGGATGCCACCGATGCCTCTTACTGGAGCATCGTATGGAGTTGGTGGAGGAGTGGCTGATGTAGTGGATGCACCGACTAGAGGGGTAGTTGTCCCTCTGGTAGTTAGATTTGAGATTGGTGGTACTTCTAGGCGCCATCATACCTTTGGGGGGACATCGGCACATGCGGTAGATGACTCATGGGAGGGATTCATTGAGTTATTGGACCTTTATTCTGATGCAGAGTCCGACACATACTTGGGAGAGACGAGATCGAGAGTTTTGGCACCTTTGGGGGATCCTTGTTGTACTTGTGGTGGACTCCCTTGTCAGTGCCTTTACTAGGATGTGTTATCAGTGACTGCTGACCTTTTGACGTGCTCCCGTATGACCTAGATATGACCTAGCTTAGTATTTTATATTTTATTTTTGATGACTGTACTATATTGACACACTTACTATTTGGGAGACTAGTTTTATTATATTCAGTTGTATTATATCCTATGTTTGTGATGTCGTTATATGAGAAGTCATGAACTAGGTATTTAGCTTTTACCGTTGGATTGTACTATATTCAGGTACTGACATTGTGCTCCCTTGGGAGTACCTATGATGCATATTTATATTCAGTTTAAAATGCCTTCTCACTTTATTTTATATTTTCGAGTACATTTTAAAATGAATATCAATCGTCGCGCTTATGGCATGATTTACCGCTTTTTTTTTTTTTTAAAAAAAAAAGACCCACTTTTGTTCATGAAAATCGGGGTGTTACAGGACGCGTGCCAGAATTATTGGAAGAGCTTGAAGAAGTTACAAAACACAATATTTTATCTTTTGAAGATAAAAGATTTAATTCTCAAACCTCAACAAACTTTCCTATTATTTAGCTTAACTGTGACGCCCCAACGTCACGGTAAAACCAAATTAGCTATCTTAACTCATTTATATATATAATTGCTAATCGGGGAAGTATGAAGAAATTAAAATTTAATATATATATATATATAGCGGAAGATAAGAAATATAACAGCGGAAGATAAACAAATATAATTTAAAATCAATTTTATTTATATTATGATGTAATGACAAATGTGTCTACATAATAAATCAAAAGACTCAAGAGATAAGACTCCAAAAGACACATTGGCTGTACAAAGAAGACTATGACTCTCGTCACGTAACAATGGCGTCTACATCGCCAGTTCCATAAGAAGTTAAAAGAACTGGACCACCTTCAACCTTGAACTCCTCTTCGAAGGAATCTACGAACATAGATAAAAATACAAGACAAGAAAACATATAGGGCTAAGATGTACGTACAGGTATAGAAAGTGGGGATGGGGTGTAAAATAGGAATATATATGTCAAACACAAGTAGTCAATCAAACGTACTATTCTCTCTTGTTTATTTCCAAACTAGGGTTTATCTATCCAAATGCATTCCTGAACTATATGTTGACTCCGGCCGCTAAACGCTGTCAAGGACATCCTCCCATTTACCAAGACAGATGCCACGAGACCACTTGCCACCAACGTCCTCCCATTTACCAAGAGCAACGCCACTTGACTTCACGTGGAGTCCAAGTGTTATAAGTTGATCGCCCCTCAGAAAAATAGGCCAAGATCTCATATCTTGCCAGCGCGCAGAAATAATCCTCGTCAGGATTTCGGGCGGCTGATCAACCTCGTGCGTCCCATACCGCACGGCAGTGGACTTACACATTCCTGAATGCATCTCTATATGCACTCTCAATCACTTCATGGCAACTCAAACCCTAAGTACGAATTCACTTCTCAAGAATTAACCATATAAATGATTCCAAATATAAGATATACTAGTCATCTAGGTTGAGTGCCATATACCATCAATAATCTCCAAGTATTTTTATCATTTTTTCCTCACATAAACCTTACTCCTACACAGTAAGTTCAGTTGGTACAATAAATAGTGTATGGTTGACTTCCCAGGAAAGAGAGGTGACCGTAAGAGACCTAGTCCACCAAGTCTTTCCTAGCCAGAACCCGACCGAATACAACTATTCAAAATATTCACTTCCCTCCTGTTATTGGGGATCTTACACTCCGTATCTAGATATTATTATTTCTCATCTTAAAGAGTAGTATACGTTAACAATCACAATCAATTCAAATATCAACAAATAAACATTTAGACAAGTAATCACATAAGGCAAGCACAATACAACTTAAAAATACTATAGTTTATTATTACAATAAATAATTAAGGCCGGCGTAACCTCATCTAGCGATTTGTTAAAATCACTAAAAGAGAATAAGCTCTCCTTAGTTATTTATCGGTTGTAGTGGCTGTGGACACCACTACACATATATATTAAGCTATTTTACGCTAACCGTCCCGACGTGTACGAAATCTTGCCCCACCTTAGCTTTTGTCAAAAGTCTTGAATATCGGCACCTCCGACAATATTCCTGATAACAATGTAATCGCTAATAATTTTCTAGTATTTAAAATATAAAATTATTTAGTCTAAAATAGCTTCATGATATTATTATGACTATACATATAGTATATATTAATATATATTAAGAGCTTGATTTTCCAAAAAAGATCATAGTAATAGTAACTGTGACAAAGTAAAAATCTTCATTATACTATTATAAATGCCTTAATATATTTAAAAAAAATGAGTTTATTTTGGTATCTCAATATTCTAAAAAAATAACATTTAGATATAAAATGGAGAATACCTTTGTAGCTTTGTTACTCTAAAACTTTATAGAACCAAATTGCAACACTTCACCAAATTTCTCCCACACTTGAATTCACGGCAACATAATAAGAGTTTTGTTTTTGTGATGAAATGAAATGAAGAATGAGTTCACCTATTTATACTAAAAGTTTTCTTGCTAACCAAGCATATGATATGATTATTAACCTATGTATAGATATACAACACACCATTTTTGAGCATAGGCTTATGAGTTGGAAAGTATAAAAATATGTAGAACTAAAAGAGGTGGCATTTATCTTAGTGTTATTAGTATATACTATTAAAAAAAATCTGAACATGTATATGCATTGTACGTACCATATATGACAAAATTGGGAAATAAAATTGAAAATTATAATTTAGGATTATGACTCACCTAAATTGTAAGTGTGGCTAATTTTGATTGGACCACCATAAAAGAATATAGGTTATTAGACATATTACTCATTCTCTCTAATATTTCCTTATATAATTAATTAGTTAATTAATTAAATAAAGTTTGTGTTCATGATATATAAATATTATATTATAATGTATCGTATATACTAATATGGAACAATACTAATTGTAATATATATGCCGTTTAAAAAAAACTAATTCTAATATATGCATGGTACTATATATATAATTTTATATGTGTCCTGTGAACTTAGCTCAGTTGGTCGGACATTTATACGTAATATATAGATACTGAGTTTGAACTCTAGTACACCCACTTATTCACATTTAAAGGTGAAATTCTAGAGACTAGACTACCTGCAAGCCACTAGACTACCAGACTAAAAACATATAATTTAATATGTGACTATGTATATATATGATGACTAACAAAACCATATATAATGAGTACCATATATAACTAGCAGTTCTATATTATTTTAAAAATTATTTCTCAATTTACTTGCTATAAATATGATAACTATTAAATTTATGCACCAAACGATAAATCGACGAATAATTTATTTAAAATATTGATTCCTTAAAATAGTGCAAAAATATAAATAATTATTCTTTTTCAAATATATTAAAAGTTTTGATAAAAATTGCCAAAATTCAAAATAAGTTAAAATTTATAAAACGAAGAAAATCGGGTTGTTACATTACTACCCCCTTAAAAGAAATTTCGTCCTCGAAATTTTACATACCTAAAAGAGATGAGGATATTGTTGTCGCATATCTTCTTCTCGTTCCCATGTGGAATCACCGGTAACTTCATCCCAAACGATCCTAACCAATGGTATACTTTTTCCTCGAAGTTCTTTTATTTTGTGATCTACAATCTTGACAGGTAAAATTTCAAATTCTAGATTGTCTCTCAGCTCAATGGTTTCAGGTTCAATGACATAGGAAGGATCTGGATAATATTTCCTTAATTGTGATACATGAAATACATCATGTAAATTGGACAGATGAGGTGGCAAGTCTATACGATATGCCACTGATCCAACACGCTTGAGAATTTGAAATGGTACTATGAAATGGGGTGTTAACTTCTTGATTGATTGCTCGTCCAATTCCCGCTCTAGGTGTGACCCTAATAAACACATGATCTCCTTCATTAAACTCTAGTCGTCTCCTTCTTTTATCATTGTAGCTCTTTTGTCTATCCTGTGCAGCTTTCATTTTGCTCCTAATCAATTTAACTTGCTCAGTTGTCTGCTGCACGAAATCAGATCCAAAAATCTTATTCTCTCCAACATCATACCAACATAAAGGTGTACGGCATTTTCGTCCATATAATGGTTCATATGGAGCCATGCCAATACTTGAGTGGAAACTGTTGTTGTAGGTAAATTCAATCAAAGGTAAGAATTCATCCCAGCTTCCTTTGTTATTACACTACTCTGTCTTAATCCTTTCCCCATTCACTCTTCTTGCTCTGAATTTGGCATATCTTAATAATTGCAAAATACTTAAGTGTAGCTAACCTCAAATTAGAATCTTACCGAAATATCCTATACGTTACTTCTTCTCAAGTGATTCAACTCTGATTTGAAACGAAATTGCAAGCACAAATAACATATCCTTCAATAAGATACTACCTTAAGTTAATTGTGCATAACAACTCTTAAAACATCCTGAAACAACCAAACTATAAAACTGAAAATCACTTGTGGATGATACCTTGACCGCAACCTTAAAATGATTCTAGAATTCTCAAATCCATATTCGAAATCAATCTTAAATTTTATCATCGACAATCTCACTTAGAATCTCTTATGATCTGAAATCCCTTTCTTAATCAACTATCTCTAGAAAATGAATTCTAGCTTACCTTTTTAAAATAGTCGACCAAATATTTCCTATTATCTTTAGGTTGTCAAGAGACTGAAATAACTCAATCAACTCTCAATTTTCCATCACATATTCTTGACACATTCTAGTTTCAGCTTCAAATCTCAAATTTCATTGATTGGTCATGTGACTTTCCAAACTCCTCATTCTTTTTCTCTATAAGCAATATGCACTGTCTCGACAAATGTTTTTCATCTTTCTTTGAAAATCTCTTATTCCTTTATGCCACATCCAATCTCCATATCACTTTCCTAAAGACTTGTCACATCTTCTTAACTTTATGAAAAACTTAACCTAGTTTGAGGATTCTCTTCAAAATCATTCTCAGATTGTCTTCTAATATCTTAAATTTACTCATCTGAAGTTTTCTCATTTGAAGCATACTTAATATACCTAAATCTAAATACCAACTAAATTATAATTCTTTGATCTTAACATTTATAATCGATCCTTCTTGTTTTCCAATTTATCAATGAGTTAGTCCTACTCATGAAGCATAATAAGTTGTCACTAAGCATATATCTCAACTCAATCCTATTGTATAGTAATACCCTCTTACCCTTGGTAGGTTTCATTCGCATACTTATTAGATCATTCTAGATTATCTAGAATTTAACGAATACTAAAGACAATCTTCTTTTCAACCCTTGAATTTATTCAACACTCTCTTAATCAACCCAACAATTTTACTCTTTTTCCCAACAACTATGTCATAAAGAGATGAAATCTCCAGCGACCTTTAAATCAGTCATTCTCTAACCTAGGGAATCATATGACCAAAAAAACACAAGAACTTTCCTATCTCAAGTCTTGACAAAACTTTCATTGATATACTACTATACGTCCATAACTTCTAAACTTCCCCCAAACCAAAATTTAAACTTAGACAACCACGCATACAACTTCGCATACTCTAGTATTCTGCAACACAATTCTCACAACTTGTCTACATCTAAAATCAAATAAAATTTACTTGTAGTTGACAACCTCTTTTGTCCGATGAAAAGGTAAATATCTTGTTCTTCCAATCTAACAAAATCCAACTTACTCATGATTTCTTTATTGATTCCATTCACTATTCGATATTAGATTAAGAGTAATCGTTCTTAATAACCTCCTTAAAGGATTTCACAAATCTGATGGATGCATATGATTTTTCATCTTTCTCATGAAACAACATCTCGACTCCCAAGATTAAAAACCTTAGTCTAAAACCTTCTTTATTCTAGTTTTCATCCTTCTACCTCTCTTGAACCTTGCGATCTCATATTTGTCATTGTTCTAAAATCCATAGAAATTCCAACCTCTATTCATAAATATGCGGGTACTTGTTTTCACTTTTATCCTTGCTTAAGAGAACCATCTTGTGATCAGATTGTGGTTCTTACCGCATTGAAAACAAGTTTATATCGCTTTTTTGGAAAACTAATGATTTATAGGGATCATCACCTATGTAAAATCACAAAGGATTATATTGATGACTCTTTCTATTACGTCTATCTATTTGAACTAAAACCCACATTGACTCCTAGTCCAACTTCAAGAACAATTGCTATTTCCTCTTTGGGTTTCTAAAATTCTTGTAGTAGTTTCTTGTTATTGTCCCACTTGACAATACTAAAATATGTTCCTACTATTTGTGTGTACAATTCAATCATAAGTGAAATCCTTGACACACATAACATTGCTATGTTCTTTGTAGTATATATCCTCTATTCTTCATCATAACCTCCATTCTTCTACCAAAACCAACCTTAATACTGAATCCAATTTCATAATCTCCTTCTACTGGATTTTGTTTCTAACTCACCGCTAAACAAAATGACCTTCCAAGTCAATTGCAAACAATCAAAATCTCCTTCAATCACAGTATGGGTAGGCAACTATGTCTTTTTGAGGTACAAACTTAAATTAATATGGTTTGCATTTCCTTCTCTTTTGAGCATAACACCTAGTTGGTTCAATCCTTCCAAGTTGTTCCTTTCTTTTGGTTTATTACCAACCCTAAACCCATGCTAACGATCTCAACTGACTTGACTTTCCAATCATCAGAGTGCATCAAACTTCTCCTAGTGCTCTTCTTATGTTGAACTATAAGAGAACTATGGTTCCAAATTTATAAGTCACATAGTTCATAAAACTATGACCTTATAAACAACTATTATAAGGGCAATAGCCCATATTGAGGCTTGTAAAAATCGGATACTCTACCCATTTCAATACATAGTCATCATCCAAGGTGGAATCAAACTGACACAGCCAGTATAACCCTAGACACTCACAGATCGATCTGAACCGACCTGCTTTGATACCATAATGTGACGCCCCAACGTCACGGTAAAACCAAATTAGCTATCTTAACTCATTTATATATATAATTGCTAATCGGGGAAGTATGAAGAAATTAAAATTTAATATATATATATATATAGCGGAAGATAAGAAATATAACAGCGGAAGATAAACAAATATAATTTAAAATCAATTTTATTTATATTATGATGTAATGACAAATGTGTCTACATAATAAATCAAAAGACTCAAGAGATAAGACTCCAAAAGACACATTGGCTGTACAAAGAAGACTATGACTCTCGTCACGTAACAATGGCGTCTACATCGCCAGTTCCATAAGAAGTTAAAAGAACTGGACCACCTTCAACCTTGAACTCCTCTTCGAAGGAATCTACGAACATAGATAAAAATACAAGACAAGAAAACATATAGGGCTAAGATGTACGTACAGGTATAGAAAGTGGGGATGGGGTGTAAAATAGGAATATATATGTCAAACACAAGTAGTCAATCAAACGTACTATTCTCTCTTGTTTATTTCCAAACTAGGGTTTATCTATCCAAATGCATTCCTGAACTATATGTTGACTCCGGCCGCTAAACGCTGTCAAGGACATCCTCCCATTTACCAAGACAGATGCCACGAGACCACTTGCCACCAACGTCCTCCCATTTACCAAGAGCAACGCCACTTGACTTCACGTGGAGTCCAAGTGTTATAAGTTGATCGCCCCTCAGAAAAATAGGCCAAGATCTCATATCTTGCCAGCGCGCAGAAATAATCCTCGTCAGGATTTCGGGCGGCTGATCAACCTCGTGCGTCCCATACCGCACGGCAGTGGACTTACACATTCCTGAATGCATCTCTATATGCACTCTCAATCACTTCATGGCAACTCAAACCCTAAGTACGAATTCACTTCTCAAGAATTAACCATATAAATGATTCCAAATATAAGATATACTAGTCATCTAGGTTGAGTGCCATATACCATCAATAATCTCCAAGTATTTTTATCATTTTTTCCTCACATAAACCTTACTCCTACACAGTAAGTTCAGTTGGTACAATAAATAGTGTATGGTTGACTTCCCAGGAAAGAGAGGTGACCGTAAGAGACCTAGTCCACCAAGTCTTTCCTAGCCAGAACCCGACCGAATACAACTATTCAAAATATTCACTTCCCTCCTGTTATTGGGGATCTTACACTCCGTATCTAGATATTATTATTTCTCATCTTAAAGAGTAGTATACGTTAACAATCACAATCAATTCAAATATCAACAAATAAACATTTAGACAAGTAATCACATAAGGCAAGCACAATACAACTTAAAAATACTATAGTTTATTATTACAATAAATAATTAAGGCCGGCGTAACCTCATCTAGCGATTTGTTAAAATCACTAAAAGAGAATAAGCTCTCCTTAGTTATTTATCGGTTGTAGTGGCTGTGGACACCACTACACATATATATTAAGCTATTTTACGCTAACCGTCCCGACGTGTACGAAATCTTGCCCCACCTTAGCTTTTGTCAAAAGTCTTGAATATCGGCACCTCCGACAATATTCCTGATAACAATGTAATCGCTAATAATTTTCTAGTATTTAAAATATAAAATTATTTAGTCTAAAATAGCTTCATGATATTATTATGACTATACATATAGTATATATTAATATATATTAAGAGCTTGATTTTCCAAAAAAGATCATAGTAATAGTAACTGTGACAAAGTAAAAATCTTCATTATACTATTATAAATGCCTTAATATATTTAAAAAAAAATGAGTTTATTTTGGTATCTCAATATTCTAAAAAAATAACATTTAGATATAAAATGGAGAATACCTTTGTAGCTTTGTTACTCTAAAACTTTATAGAACCAAATTGCAACACTTCACCAAATTTCTCCCACACTTGAATTCACGGCAACATAATAAGAGTTTTGTTTTTGTGATGAAATGAAATGAAGAATGAGTTCACCTATTTATACTAAAAGTTTTCTTGCTAACCAAGCATATGATATGATTATTAACCTATGTATAGATATACAACACACCATTTTTGAGCATAGGCTTATGAGTTGGAAAGTATGAAAATATGTAGAACTAAAAGAGGTGGCATTTATCTTAGTGTTATTAGTATATACTATTAAAAAAAATCTGAACATGTATATGCATTGTACGTACCATATATGACAAAATTGGGAAATAAAATTGAAAATTATAATTTAGGATTATGACTCACCTAAATTGTAAGTGTGGCTAATTTTGATTGGACCACCATAAAAGAATATAGGTTATTAGACATATTACTCATTCTCTCTAATATTTCCTTATATAATTAATTAGTTAATTAATTAAATAAAGTTTGTGTTCATGATATATAAATATTATATTATAATGTATCGTATATACTAATATGGAACAATACTAATTGTAATATATATGCCGTTTAAAAAAAACTAATTCTAATATATGCATGGTACTATATATATAATTTTATATGTGTCCTGTGAGCTTAGCTCAGTTGGTCGGACATTTATACGTAATATATAGATACTGAGTTTGAACTCTAGTACACCCACTTATTCACATTTAAAGGTGAAATTCTAGAGACTAGACTACCTGCAAGCCACTAGACTACCAGACTAAAAACATATAATTTAATATGTGACTATGTATATATATGATGACTAACAAAACCATATATAATGAGTACCATATATAACTAGCAGTTCTATATTATTTTAAAAATTATTTTTCAATTTACTTGCTATAAATATGATAACTATTAAATTTATGCACCAAACGATAAATCGACGAATAATTTATTTAAAATATTGATTCCTTAAAATAGTGCAAAAATATAAATAATTATTCTTTTTCAAATATATTAAAAGTTTTGATAAAAATTGCCAAAATTCAAAATAAGTTAAAATTTATAAAACGAAGAAAATCGGGTTGTTACATTAACTCTATCTGAGTTTGGAAGCTATAAATAGACGACCAAGCATTGAAGCAAACCACGACTCAAGATTATAGTATTAGCTATAAGTGTTTATTGAGTCCCATTCTTTTTCATTGTTGTTGTCGTTGTCGTTGTGGTAATCGTGCAAGTTTTGCACTAGTGTAACGAGCTTAGAATCGTTCCTCCAATTGGGGCAATTGGTTGTGGGAGAGTCACATTTAGGGGGAGTCCTAGATAATTTCATTCGGGTAGTTTTAGTGAGAAGCCTTGAATAGGGGCTATTCAAATAAGACTTAGAGACTAGAAACTACGGTATAGTGAAGGTAATTCTCCTAGATTGGTATCCCCTAGATTAGGTGTTTTGACACTGAACTGAGTAAACAATCGCTTGTGTTCTTTATTTGCTTTCTGCACTTTATTTTGTTATACTGTCATAGCATTAAGCTGAGCAAGTTGTCAAAGCATCTTGCTTAACAACTTTCCCATCGGGGATCCCGAATTTTCAATATGTTTATGAGACATACAATTGATATCGTAACGTTTATTTGATTTAAAATAATTTGTTTGTAATTGACAAAATAAAATTATAACATATAAATATCAAATCGACACATTATCATCATTAATTTAAAATTGACACGTCATCATAATCAATGCAAAAGTACACATGTGCTTTTCTTTTGAGGAGGGTGACTTTTTTTATGTATTTGTATATTTTCTATGTTTTTATTAATGAGCTTCACTAAAGGACAAATTTTGGTGCAACAATTTTTTGCCAGATTTTACTTATCTTATAAAAGTTGAACTCTGAACTTCTAAGATTTTTTTTCCCTATAAACCAGAGAGTTAATACAAAAATATAAAAAATACACATTTTCTATATAGATACTATTATTTAGAACGATGTTTTTAGTCATTTCTACACATAAACTCCAATTTTAGACTTAATTATATCTTTAATTCCCTATTTTATCTGTTTGAAGATTTTGCTCCTCTTATTTAAAAATAAAATATTAGTACCACCATGTTTTGATTTGTTTTTCCACTTTTGGTCCTTACCCCATTTTTTTTTGTCCTTACCCCATTTGTCACCTGTTTGTCTTATATTTTAATTTTAATGTGTTGGCATATAGAAAGTTGATTTTGCAATACTCATGTGATTATATACTATGATATATGAGCAAATTAAATAATTTAATAACAAATATTATTTATATGAATCAGCTAATTAATTAATTAAATAACAAATAAAATTTCAAAATCAAATAATTTGGTGCGTTTGAACCCTAATTTTAATAGTATATCTTTTTATAATCATTTTGTCTTTTATTGAAATGTACAACCAATATAATAATAATATATAATATAATAAGAGAAGATGCCTATAAAATTACTACATTGTCCCTAAAATTTCAAAAAAGAATTTCGTTCTAAATAATAGTTCTGTTTGAGGGTAGTTATGTTTGTAAGTGCACCAGTTTATAAAAGATTTTGAGGATAGTTCTGTCTGTAAGTGCACAAGTTCTCGTCATGTTATGATTATGACAAAAATGTTTTGAAAATAATATAGAGAAATCCGAGTTTTGTCAAACTTGATTCATTTTATCTTATTTTTACTATAAATAGCAAACATGTGGAATCACTTGGTATGAGAACACTTTGGATCAAAACAAAAGGTTTCTTCAAGCTTCATCATCTTCAAAAACACTTTCTAAGCTCTTACCATTGCAACTCTCTAACGGAGTTCAAGAAAAGTTTGTGGATTGTCTATTCGTGATAACGTTCGTGGTGGTTGGTGGTATCTAACTTTTGGGTTGAAGTTGAAGAATCAGGTTCACATAAGGACCAAGAGTTTTGAAGGAAGTTCGAGATTTTAGTGTTCATACGCTTGTCAATAGAATCAGCCGCGTCACATCAAGAGTGGGGTTTTTGGTTTGAAAAACAATGTACTTGATTGTGGACACAATCGGTGGTTTTCGACGAGGTGTGAAGATTGCAAGAGTTGGTGGATCTTATTCAAGATTGAAGCATAGTTCTTAGTATACTTGAATCGTATTGTATCACTAATCTCTTGTTCACTTTGTTAATTCAATTTTTGAAATAAACTTCTTGATTCCACTTTTTCAAAATTCGGGGGAGAGGTATTAGACCAAGTGATGATGAGGAAATCCGGGAACCCCCTAACCATCTCTTGTGTTCTTTTATCTTTTTATAGCTTTTACCATTTTTTGATTCATTAGAATTTGGTGAATTGGATTGTTGTGTGTGAAATTCCATTGTTGTGAAAAACTTGATCGGACGAATGCGTACATAAAATCAATGACTGCAAGTGCACATTCGTGTCGAATAATTATAAAAGATATCGAATCCAAGGGACCAATGTAATTACCGTATTCCGTTGTTACTTTGTAAATCTAAGGCTAGTGATTAATATTGGGATTGTTTGTCACGTTTTAAAATTAAAATAGAAATTAAAATTAAAGATTTAATTAATTGATAAAGGGAATTACTAGGATATAGTTTTCAAATTATATTATCTTAAAAACACTAATCGCAGTTCTCGCTAATTTGACTAGTATTACACTCATACAAGTATATGCCGGCTCTCTTTCACTCCCACCTAGTTATATAAGTGCTCTTTGGAAAATAATATAATTTCACTAATCCTAAATAGCTCTTGCAGTGTTTAGAATTAGTGTATCAGTTTTTACTATCTAGTGTAAACCGCAACTCTCGCTAATTTGGCCTACACTTAAATAACTCTCACTCTCGTGACGAATTATATTAGGGAACATATAATGAAAAAATGATTAAGGAAAATCCATTAAAAGCGATCGCACAAACTCACTACCGAACCTTATTGGTTCCTAATCCTACATCTAGCAATATTAAATTAGTTAGACATAATGTAACACCCCGTTTTTCATGGCCCAAAAGTGGGTCTTTATTTTTTTTTTTAAAATAAACAAAGCCTTTGAAATAGAACATTCACCATAGCCCTTAAATTAAATCAGAGTAACACTTTTAAAAGTAGCAATGCAATGCAATGCCTCTTTTATAAATCATTTTCAGGAATAAAAATTTTAAGAATAAAAACCAAACGCTATGTCTAAACAAACATAGCGGCTCCATTTATTCAAAAATATATCATAATACAATTTCAGAGTATAAATACAGCGGACAATAAATAAGAGTAAGGAGACTCTTAAACTACTACCCCTAAGCTGATCTTTAAACTCTAACTGAAGACCTCTGGGTGACGAAGACCCATAGACAGCTTCAAGCCTTGCCGCTTCTCAATGCGGTACAAGTAATTACCTAAAAATGCTCGTAGAGGGTCACCAACTAAAAATAACATATAACCAAAAATACGCAGCGCAAGATATACAATACATGGCATCATTTACACATTTAATCATATGATAGAAACCAAGTGCACGGATAATATATCAATCACACACAACAATATTCAAATGCACAATTAGCATATCAATGCAGACTCTATATGAACTGTGACGCCAATCACTGGATCATCATATGCATGAATTCCGGAATTTAACCTCTCCACAGAGAGTCGTAGGTCCATCCCCTACTATACCCCGCAGGGCCATCAATAAAATGCCGAAGGATTAAGGTGGATACACTCACGCAATCACACCTTGTGGTCCACTCACGCAACCACTTATTGGACTCAATATATCCCGCAGGATTAATGAAATTCTGGCAACCAGACAGACAAATGCTGTGCACAATGTTAGCACTACTGTCCGAGCATTTGTCACACAATAATAAAATAACTTAGCGTAGCAAAGTAAAATAAGCGTGACTGAAAAGTAAAGAACACAATGAGTTCGTTAACCTAGTTCGGCGCAACTGCCCTAGTCTGGGGGATACCAATCCAGGAATGAACCCACTATAATAGTTCTAGTGAAATACACCAACGTAGCCTCACTACTTGGTTATGCACCTAGACCCTATCCCGTGCTGCTCTACCTAAGAACTCCTAGATATGAGACCCCGTCTCAATTCCTACCAAATAGTATAACCTGCATTGTTATCAATTGTTCTTTTCATTTGTTTGTTTGAAGAGTCACACTCTAAAGACACAACTAACTCCGTACTTCACAGCTTAGGAGTATTACACAATTACAACTCAAAAACACAGAGTACTTGACATGAATCAGCAGATTCAAGCAAGACTCACAGCTAACAAGAAAACCTAAAACACACGCTTTAGTTCACACAAGGTTTTCCACACACCCAAAACTAGGGTTTGTCTTCATACATATATAGTACTCAGCAAGCACGGGTTTGGGCTTCAAACATAGCTTGGACGTTGTCAGGTCCAGCTAACAATTCTTCATGAGCAAGAATATTGTTTCCAAAAATATATCAATATTAATTATGGAAATACACAAAGGCCTATAACCTTGTTACAGCTCAGCAAACCTGCGCGTCTTGTTCTCCACGCTAGGTTAAACATAAAACTTCATAGAATCTCCAGAAGATCTTCAACAGAAATATAGCGCGTGTTTGCGCGCAACAATTAGGTCACACAATGTTGTTCCACTTGCTTACAGCATTTGTCTCAGCATTTGGCTAGTAGTTGTTTTTGCAAAATGTAGCCAACATACAAACACCCAGCAATCTCCCCCTTTGGCAAAATTTTGGCTAAAAAAATCTATAGCCAGTTCTTGGAGAGATACACAGAACTTCTTCAAGTCCACATCATGCATAAGCAACAAAACTATCATGGCACATAACAAAACTACCTTTAAGAGAATTCTTTGAGCAAAGATAGCTTGTAACAACATCAGATGCATTCATCATCAGGAACCATAATACGCCTAGCCTCACACCAATAGCCAAATAAAAATTCACAATTCACACATAGTGGGTTCATATAAAGAGATGAAAACATACTCTTAAAAAGATAATTCTTCCACAACATATAGAGATCAGAGATACGTGCTCCCCCTCAACACATGCATTCGCATAACATACGCGCTCCCCCTCAAAACATGCATGCACATAAAATAACATACTTACTTCAATAAGACAAATGTCAGAGCATCTGTCCAAACATAGCATGTGTCTGAGCATCTTCAGATCATAAGAAAATTAATTCTAACAATACGTCTTCATGCATAAACATAGCATAGCAACTTCAAGAGCATGCAACAGATCATCTTCAGGCATAAGAAAAATTAATTTCTAACATATACTACTACTCCCCCTTTTTAGCCATAAATTCTGACAAACATAAATCATGCATAAGAAAAGTCATAGAGTAGCACATCCAGTCATAGAGGTCACAGAGTCATAGAGGCACAGAGAGGCCCTGAATAGAGTTATTACTGACCATAAAGCACTCACAGGTGCAGAGTGAATGAATAAAAGAAAAATTTACACAAGCATTAGAAAAAGGCAGTCTCATCAGAGGCATCAGACATTTCCTCAGTGTCACCAGCAGTAGAAGCATTTTCATTACCTCCTTCTTCTTCCTTGTCTTGTCCTTGGGCATTCAGCTCACCCTCAGCTTCAGCCTCAGCTTTCAAAGTAGCTATAACCCTATCAACCTTCAGCTTCTTAACACGCAAATCCAAACTAACCTCTGTAAGTTCAGCTATCATAGCTTGTCTACTCATAATACCAGTTGTCTGGGCAGAAGTGCCAGCCAACTCATCAGCCTGTGGCTGGGATAATGATTTGCAATCCAAAGCAAGAGGACTAGGCCTACTAACAGGCTCATCAGCACTAACCAAAATATCAGGGTGTTGTTGAAGAATAATATCACATAACAAAGTGGGGAATGCAATTGGGAACTTGACAGCAAAAGACTTAGCTTGCTCCAAAAATTGATAATAAATGTAAGAACCAAAATCAAATGCAGATTTAGTACCTACTGCATAGATGAGCTTAGCCAAACTAGTTGCAACAGAATTTGAGTGAGTGGTTGGGGACCAATTATGAGCAGCAATTTTGTTCAACAATGTATATAATGGGGACAATTTTGCAACAGACAAATGTCCAGGCCAGTGTCTAAGTTTATTACCTGTGATTTCTTTGCAGATAGTATCATCAGTCACCTCTAAATCAGGAATGTCTGCAGTGGACCTTCCTAAATAAGCATTGATAATTTGAGGAGAGAAGTTGACACACATACCACGAACAAACACCTGCCTGTACTCTGGATTCCTAGAGTCATCACAGTCTTCAGAAATGTTGACCACAAATTCCCTAACCAGCTTGTCATAATAGTGACCCTGATTCTTCACTGTCTTCATCAGCCCAGCATAGTCCAACACAACAACAAGTTCCTTGCACTTGAACACATCTGCCTTGAGACTTCTTTCCAATCCAAGCCTCTTATGATAAACAAATTTCCAGCGAGTAGCTCCACTTTCCAGGTGAAAGGAGACATTATCCAGAGGGGATGGAGGAATAACCAGAGGGACTTTCATTCCCTTAACAGTTTTTCTAGATGCTCCACCAGATGGGGCAGCATCTGTCTCAGCAATCTCAAATTCAGAATCACTTGAAGGGTGATCCTTTCTTTTGAGGCTCTTCTTCTTCTGATCAGGCTTGGGAGTTACTTTACTCCAAGACTTTGGGGGACAAATGGGCTTCTTCCCAGTGTCAACAGCTTTCTTTTTGTCTTTCTTAGCATCTTTACCAGCAGTAGATGCAACAACAGTAGATTTGCTCCTTGTCCTGCGAGCAATACTAACAACTGGAGTCTCTTCCAAGGGTCTATCTTCAGACTCCAATTCATCAACATTGACCACACCAGTTTGGTCAATGTTTACATTCTCAGCCTGACCAACATCTTCAAGAATTTCAGCATTCTGGTCTTGAGACTTGGGAGAGTCATTCTCTTCAGCCAACACAGTTTCAGGAGAGTTTGGAATAACCAAAGACTCCACATTGGCTTGTGCCAAAGATGCTTGAGCATCTAGCACAGCATCTGGCATATCAGCAGAGGGTTCAACATTTTCCTCTATCACAGCAATGTTCTCAGCAACATTTACAACATCACCAATAGTCTTGTCATCAACATGTTCAGCACTATCAACATGCACATTTGAAGTAACAGCATCTAATTTTTCATCTACCTTAGGAGGTCTTTTCATCAGATCTATTGACAGAAGTGTCAACATTTGGTTCTACAACAGTCGATTGGAACGGATTTTCCTTGCAATAAAGATCATGCATGGTGAGACCTATTCTCTGAACAACAGGAGTTTTCTTACCTCTCATTTTCGGAGTCTTCTTCGTTGCTGACGAAGTCGATCCTCTTCTGTTGCTCTTTCTCCTTGACACAAGTGTTTTAGGACGCTGTTTAAGCGCTTTTGAGTCAGTTATAGTTGCAAGCGGTTGAATATTCATGATCTCCGGTGAAGTTGGTTCTGGAACAGTAGGAGAAGCTTGTTCGTTTGCGATAGGAGAGTTTGATAAATCAGACATGGTAGCAATAAAGTTTCTGAAGATTTGAGAGATTGAGAATTTTTGAATGACGATGGGAGCGGCAAGAGAGCAGTTGAGAAGTTTAGAAAAGGTTTGTAAGGAATAATGATGATCGCGTGTGATTGTTATGTTTAAGGGATGTTTTGATTCACTTCCTTGATAGGCGTGCAAGTAGCGGTTGAGGAGAGAGAAAATAACTGATGCACGCCTCACACACAATAACTGCTACAATTCCTCAATTAGGCAAATGTCTAACCGCCTTCTAAGTTTTTCAAATTGGGCAATATCAAGAGCTTTTGTGAATATATCTGCTAATTGCTCCTTAGTTGCAACATGCTCAATAACAATAGCCTTTTCTTCAACCAAATCTCTGATGAAATGATGTCTTATATCAATGTGCTTGGTCCTACTATGTTGTATAGGATTTTTGGAAATATTGATTGCACTCAAGTTGTCACAATATAATGTCATGGCATCTCTCTTGACATTGTACTCACTCAGCATCTGTCTCATCCACACCAATTGTGTACAACTACTGCCTGCTGCTATGTACTCAACCTCAGCAGTTGATAAGGAAACACAATTTTGTTTCTTACTAAACCAAGATATGAGATTATTACCTAGAAAGAAACATCCACCAGAAGTGCTTTTTCTATCATCTGCACTTCCAGCCCAGACAGCATCACAGTATCCTATCAACTTATTACTTTCACCATGAGAATACAATAAGCCATAATCACTGGTACCATTCACATACTTCAAAATTCTTTTCACTTGAATTAGATGAGTCACCTTTGGTTCAGCTTGGTACATAGCACATACTCCAACAGCAAATGTGATATCTGGTCTACTTGCAGTTAGATAAAGTAGACTACCTATCATACTTCTGTACAAACTTTGATCTACATCTTCACCTTTGACATCTTTTGAAAGCTTGACATGTGTAGGAGCAGGAGTTCTTTTAGTGGCAGCATTCTCCATGCCAAATTTCTTAACCATATTCTTGACATACTTACTCTATGAGATAAATATAATGTCTTCTATTTGTTTCAACTGAAGACCTAGAAAGAAATTAAGCTCTCCTACAAGACTCATTTCAAACTCAGATTGCATTTGCTGGACAAAATGCTCTACCATCTGGTCAGACATTCCACCAAAGACTATGTCATCTACATATATTTGTGCAATCATGAGCTTACCTATCTCATCTTTCACAAAGAGTGTCTTGTCATTACCTCCCTTTCTGTAACCATTGTTCACCAAGAACTCAGTTAGCCTCTCATACCAAGCTCTAGGAGCTTGCTTTAAACCATACAATGCCTTCTTTAACTTGTAGACATGATCTGGAAAGGCTGAATCAATAAAGCCCTTGGGTTGTTCAACATAGACTACTTCATTCAAGTAACCATTCAGAAATGCACTCTTAACGTCCATTTGATACAGCTTAAATTTGAGTATACATGCAATTCCAAGTAATAGCCTAATAGCTTCTAGTCTAGCTACTGGAGCAAACATTTCACCAAAATCAACTCCTGAGTTTTCTTTATTGACAATCTCATCTTCTGTCTCTTCTTGTAACCCACATGCTGTGCCAAATGTACTGTCATCTGGTGCAGCATCAGTACCTTTATCATCTATCACAACATTTATGGACTCCATCATGGTATTAGTTTTAGAGTTGAATACTCTATAGGCTCTACTGTTAGTTGAATAACCTAAGAATATCCCCTCATCACTTTTAGCATCCATCTTCCTCCTTGGTTCTCTGTCAACTAAAATATAACATTTACTTCCAAAAACATGAAAGTGTTTCACAGTTGGTTTTCTATCCTTCCATAGTTCATACAGAGTTGTAGATGTTCCTTTTCTCAGTGTAACTCTGTTATGAATATAGCAGACTGTATTCATAGCCTCAGCTCAGAAATAGAATGGTAACTTCTTAGCATGTATCATAACTCTAGCTGATTCTTGTAATGTCCTATTCTTCCTCTCTACTATTCCATTCTGTTGAGGAGTAATAGGTGCAGAAAACTCATGAAATATTCCTTCAGCAGTACAAAATTCAGAGAACTTACTATTTTCAAACTCCTTGCCATGATCACTTCTGATTCTAGTTATACCACATTCTTTCTCTCTTTGTAGTTTTAGGCAAAGATCCTTGAATTTCTCAAAAGTGTTAGATTTCTCCTTGATAAAGTCAATCCAAGTATATCTTGAATAATCATCTACCATGACAAAAGCATACTTCTTTCCACCTAAGCTTTCAACTTGCATAGGCTCCATTAAGTCCATATGCAGTAACTCAAGTACTCTGGATGTGGTCATATGTTGCAGCTTCAGGTGAGGCATCTTAGTCTGTTTACCTATCTGATATTCTCCACATATGCTTCCTTCTTGAATCTGAAGTCTTGGTAAACCTCTGATGGCTCCTTCAGCAATAGCTTTCTTCATGCTTTTGAGGTTTAGATGTCCAAGCTTTTGGTGCCATAATTTCACATCATCTTCTTTAGTTATTAGACAAGTAGATAACTCAGCTTTGTCTTGAGAGACCCATAGATAACAGTTATCCTTTGACCTTTCTCCTTTCATCAGTAGATCACCTTTACTATCAGTAGCTAGACATTCATCCTTTGTAAAGTTGACCTTCAGACCCTTGTCACATAGTTGACTAATGCTAATTAGATTAGCAGTAAGTCCTTTCACATGAAGCACATTGTCAAGTTTAGGCAACCCTTCAGTTATCAGTGTTCTTATCCCTTTAATCTCTCCTTTGGCTCCATCACCAAAAGTCACAAAGCTGGTAGCATATGGCAAGACATCTGTCAAGTAGTCTCTATTTCAAGTCATATGTCTTGAACATCCACTATCAAAGTACCAATCACTCCTAGATGATGCTCTTAGGGATGTATGAGCAATTTGAGCAATCTCCACACTTTCAGGTTCAGCTTGATCAGAATCCACAATATTGCTTTTTTGCTTCCATTCTTTCTTCACAGTTGATTCAGTTTTTGATGGAGCAGCTTTGTCAGGGTACCCGTACAGTTTGAAGTAGTAAGGTCTAATGTGTCCCTTTTTTCCACAATAGTAACATACCCAACCAGAATATTTTTTCTTTGACTTGGTCTTGTATCTGCTTTTCTGTTGTCTCGCCTGTTGCTGGGGCATCTGTCTTGGCATAGTTGGATCATAGGTAGTAGTAGCTGGAACAAACTTCATCATAGATGCAGGTTTCTGATGACGTAGTGAATGATAGTTGAAACCAATACCCTTTGAATCATTTGAACTCTGTCATATCTCTAGGATTTCTTCTAACTTATCAGTTCCTGTATTCAACATCCTCACCTGTTTGTTCATGTTGTCTATCTTGGATTTGTATAGCTTAACTTCACCAGTTAGTCTTGAGTTTTCTTCCAAAAGTTTGGTTTTCTCAGCCTGTAGTAAAGCAATAGTTTTCTTTTGCCTCAAGAAGCCATTACCAACTTCTACACTTTTAAGCCATAACTCCCTATAAGACTCAGTTAGTTCTTCAAAGGTCATATCATCATCTTGTGATTCAGCATCAGATGAACATATTCCAGTCAAGGCAATCACATGTTTGGCAGATTCAGATTCATCTTCAGACTCATCTTCATCTAACCAAGAGACAGTCATTCCTTTCTTTTGCTTTCTAAGAAAAGTTCCACATTCAGTTCTTATATGACCATAACCTTCACATTCATGACATTGAACTCCTTTGCCTGGACTTGTCTTGTCATCTGTCTTTGGTTTCCTTAGGTTGTTGACATTTCTATTGATGATGTGACTGTTGTCCAGAGCATGTGTCTTGGCCTGTCCCATTCGTTTGAAAGCTTTGTTGAATTTCTTACCCAACATCACAATGGTTTCAGATAAACTATCATCAGCTCCATATCACTCTATTGATCAGCACCTTCAGATTTAGAGGCAAAGGCAATGGTTTTTGTCTTCTTTTAAGATCTCTCATTTGCAGACATTTCAAATGTTTGTAAAGATCCAACTAACTCATCCATTCTTAGTTGAGAGATGTCCTTGGCTTCCTCTATAGCAGTGACCTTCATGTCAAACTTCTTAGGCAGGGACCTAAGCATCTTTCTCACCAGATTTTCTTCAGAAATCTTTTCACCCAAGGCATCAAATTGATTATCAAAGTCAAGCATTGTCATATGAAAGTCTTGAATACCTTCATCTTCCTTCATCTTTAAGCTCTCAAACTTGCTGGTCAAGAGTTGCAGCCTTGAGCTTTTCACCTTTGAGGTACCTTCATGAATAGTTTGGAGTATCTTCCATGCATCCTTTGCAATATTGCATCTTTTGATCAATTTGAAAATATGTGCATCAACTCCATTGCATAAAGCATTTAGAGCCTTAGAGTTTGCATTGGCTAATGCTTCCTCCTCCTTGCTCTAGTCCTCCTCAGGTTTCAGCGTAGTGGTAGTCTCCCCTTCCTTACCAGTAGTGATTACAGGATGTTCCCATCCTTTCATAACAGCTCTCCATGTTTTATGATCCATGGATTTCAAGAACATAGTCATCTTGGACTTCCAGTTGTCATAGTTAGCATCACCAACCAAAAGTGGTGGTCGATTCATAGGTCCTCCTTCTTTGTCCATCTTAGCCATAAATATCTTCCCTGGAGCTCACCCAATCAGGCAGGGTGCCTGCTCTGATGCCAAATGAAATTCTGGCAACCAGACAGACAAATGCTGTGCACAATGTTAGCACTAGTGTCCGAGCATTTGTCACACAATAATAAAATAACTTAGCGTAGCAAAGTAAAATAAGCGTGACTGAAAAGTAAAGAACACAATGAGTTTGTTAACATAGTTCGGCGCAACTGCCCTAGTCTGGGGGATACCAATCCAGGAATGAACCCACTATAATAGTTCTAGTGAAATACACCAACGTAGCCTCACTACTTGGTTATGCACCTAGACCCTATCCCGTGCTGCTCTACCTAGGAACTCCTAGATATGAGACCCCGTCTCAATTCCTACCAAATAGTACAACCAGCACTGTTATCAATTGTTCTTTTCGTTTGTTTGTTTGAAGAGTCACACTCTAAAGACACAACTAACTCCGTACTTCACAGCTTAGGAGTATTACACAATTACAACTCAAAAACACAGAGTACTTGACATGAATCAGCAGATACAAGCAAGACTCACAGCTAACAAGAAAACCTAAAACACACGCTTTAGTTCACACAAGGTTTTCCACACACCCAAAACTAGGGTTTGTCTTCATACATATATAGTACTCAGCAAGCACGGGTTTGGGCTTCAAACATAGCTTGGACGTTGTCAGGTCCAGCTAACAATTCTTCATGAGCAAGAATATTGTTTCCAAAAATATATCAATATTAATTATGAAAATACACAAAGGCCTGTAACCTTGTTACAGCTCAGCAAACCTGCGCGTCTTGTTCTCCACGCTAGGTTAAACATAAAACTTCATAGAATCTCCAGAAGATCTTCAACAGAAATATGACGCGTGTTTGCGCGCAACAATCATGTCACACAATGTTGTTCCACTTGCTTACAGCATTTGTCTCAGCATTTGGCTAGTAGTTGTTTTTGCAAAATGTAGCCAACATACAAAAACCCAACAATTAAGGTGGGTCAACTCACGCAACCGCACCCCCGTGGTCCACTCACGCAACCACGTACTATGAATGCATGAGCATACGATGTCTCTTATCTATGCCAATGCATCAATTACATACCAATTATAAAAATCCCAGAGGATTAAGGTGGGTCCACTCACGTAACCTCACCCCCGTGGTTCACTCACGCAACCACGTACTATGAATGGATATGTAATCACAACCACAAGTCAATACATATATTTATAACAAAATCATATGTAAGACAATCAAAAATCATGTACAACAAGATATTCAATCAAGCACATGTATCAACAATTCATATTATCCAATCATACGAAATTCATAACCACATCCCAAACATGTGTATAAAATAGCACGTTCTCAAACAAGTTCTCGTCACGAGAATACATCACAAAACAACCATGCTCGTAATTCACATTGCATCACATCAAGCAAATACACATATTCAAACAACAATTACACATGCATAAAAAACACTCGATATTTCGAGGTATATGAAATCGTTAGAAAGTGCCCCTACCTCAGCAAGCTTCCAACATGTTCAATTTACGCTACGCGAGCAATATCCGTATCTCTCGATGAAGTCCCCGATCCGGCTAATCCTCTTAACCTTTTAAAGCACATTACTTATCTAAGTTAATCCCTCATTATAATTGATCACTTAAATAGTCCTAGCTCGACTACTAACGGATCTAGACCTAGGATTGTTCTCTCACAATTAACTAGGCTCGCTCAAAACATTTTGAAAACAACTCATAAAAATATTATAAATTAAATAAATAATTTTTCTCGCACAAGCGCTATAACAAATAGTTTTATCTAAACACCGTCAATTAAATCAAACTATTTTAAAACACAATCCTCAACAAAGAATTTTCATTTCACTTCACAAATCGATTTTCATACACTTTTCTCTTTTCATAGAAAAATAATCTCTATTATTTTTCTACTACTACACTTCAAATTCAAAAACAGAAATAAAATAGTTGCAACTTGAAACGACCATAACTCGGTCATTCTTCGTCCGATCATCGCAAATCATGTGTCCATTTTCATAGTTTTAAAAAGGCGGGTCTAATGGTTCACTTCTTAGGACAAAATATAAATTTTAGAATGACCAAAATACCCTTGAATATTTCGGCCAGCATTAAAAATAACTCAGTCATCTTTTTAAAACATAAATTATCAATAAATCACGTTCAAAGTAAAACGGTCATAATTTATTCGTTCTTTGTCCGATTAAGGCGAACCATATGTCATTTTCTTCGTCTCGAAAAGAAGGATCAACTGGTTAACCTTTTAGGACACAAAAACAATTTTACAAGGACGAGAATACCCCTCTAAAATTCGGTCAGAATAAAATTACTTCAAAACTTAGTTTTTTTAAAAATCTATTTAGATAGAATAATGGATTGGTTAAACATACGAGCATATAAGTTGAGAAAACAAATTCTAATATTTTTTTTCTTCTAAATCTCAAAATTTCCAAAATGCTCAAAACTACAATTTTTATTTAGATCTATAATTAGTAGTCAAGGATCTATCACTTTTGCAACGTAAAGAGAAGGAAAGAGTGTTAGTTACCTTAGGAGAAAGACTCTTGCAATTGCCTATGATCCAACAAGCCAAAAATTAAGAGATTTGGTGAAAAAATGATGAATTTATGAAGGTTTATATGTGAGGGGAGGGAGCTTACGGTTCTGATTTTTGAGAGAGGAAGAGAAATGAATTTTCAACTTTCTAAGTGCCTATTTATACTACAAGCCATCAAGCCTTGTCCCTTGGATCAAAAGGTATAAAGTTTCAAGACTAAATCCTAGCCATCCATTTAATCTTGTTCATCAAGTTTAAACCAAAAATATCTACTCTTGCCATCTCATCTCGCTCAGTCCCCGTGCTCGTTCTTAAACGAATTGTATCTCGCGTACTGATAAATTTTATAGAAACAGAAAAATTCTATCGTAAACAACAAAATTAAAACAATTCATAAACTTTCGACTAAATTTTATTCCGAATAAATTTTCGCGCCTTAGTTCGGAAAAATGTAATGAGATCAAATTCTCTCCAATGTTGATACAAAAAGTTTCCCTTTAAAATTTGACGAAAATTGAATACCGTAAAATTTTCAAACAGCGGGTATATCTTGTCCGTTTTCTCAAAAATCTATAGTAAATTATTTTTGAAATTCCGACGGGACAAAAATGTTTCTAAACTCATTTAAAGTTTATAAAATTATTGCGCTCATTTTTCAAATGTTAAACTAATGTGAATGCTCAATCTCTGTTCAAATTCTGTTAAAACAAACAAAAACAAAAAGAAGAATATCATTTTATTTTATCCAAAATCTAATCTCTGCTACAGTATTTCTATGGGTCTTACACATAACTAAAACTAAAATTAAAAACAAAATAAATAAATAGACAAAAATTAAACTAAACATTATAAACTAAGACAGAAAAATAAATAAAGCAATAAATAAAAATAAAGACAAAACAAAATAAAAAACCTAAATAAAAATGACTCCAAGTACAGACACCAGGACATCAACTAAAACAACTACAAAATTGAGATTATACAAAACAAAGAACAAAAGTCCTAAGTTTATCTCTCAATCACTCAACAGAGTGGTAATTGCGGTGTGTTTTAATTGTGAAGAAAAGAGACATATTTATACTAATTTGCCATTTCATAAAAACCAAAACTGCTCAATGTGGGCTTCAATCGCGTGGCATGAGAGCCACACGATTCATCTTGAGATGCGGAGGGACACGCGGTCGCTGAACGGGCTGGCGTGTTGTGTACGAAAGGCAGGAGGGAGCATTTTTTAGCTTCTTCCGAGACAATTGACTGAAAAACATAAAAATACCAACGTGGTAAGACGAAAATGAAGAAATAAATAGTAAAAACAAGTATAAAAATGACTAAATAAATAGTAAATTTTTCGGTGTATCAATCGGAGATTTTCGACGAGGTGTGAAGATTGCAAGAGTTGGTGGATCTTATTCAAGATTGAAGTGTAGTTCTTAGTATACTTGAATCGTATTGTATCACTAAACTCTTGTGCACTTTGTTGATTCAATTTTTGAAATAAATTTCTTGATTCTATTTTTTAGAAATCGTGGGGAGACGTACTGGACCAAGTGATGATGAAGAAATCCGGGAAGTCCCTAACCATCTCTTGTGTTCTTTTACTTTTTTTTATAGCTTTTATCATTTTTTGATTCATTAGAATTTGGTGAATTGGATTGTTGTGTGTGAAATTCCATTGTTGTGAAAAATGCATAAGAGTTTAGTGATGGAATACGATTCTATTGTTGTGTGTAAAAAACACTTATGGTGTGATTCGTTGTGGAGAGGTATTGAAAATAGAGAAATATGTGTGTGAGGGAGAGAGTGAGAGAGAGAGAGAGAGAGAGAGAGAGAGAGAAAGAGTTTGAGAAGAGAGAAATAAATGAGAAATTGAGTAGATTTAAAGGGTTGTTTGGTATAAGAGGAATAGAAGAGAGTGAGAGAGGTGTATTTATTTTTTGAAAGGACAAAAATACCCTTAACCTAAAAGAAATTATTCAATTTATTTTATATATCAAAGTTAATTTATTTTTATCAAATTAAACAAATTACTTACTAAAACTATTTTAATTTAATACAAATAATTGGATTATTTGAATTAATTTTAAGCAATTATTAAATATGAGTATGTTTAGTATCAATATTGATTGATTTGCTTTCACCTTCATCGAACGTGTATAGATATAGTCCTTCACTTCACTCACATTCTCATATAAGCTAGTTCTTGAAAAAATTGAGGATCTTTTCATTTTCAATTTGTCTGCAATTTCAAGTGTACAACCAATGATGAAGACGTGGGCAAAGTCGTAAATTCACAGACAAAACCATTCTATCTTATATTTCTTCGCTCCTTTGGGAAGAAAAGGAAAAGGTGTGGGTCCCACCTTATTAACTTCTCTCTTTCTCATCTCTCTCCAAACCAAACACGAGAAATTGGACATTTCTCTTCAACCTCTCTCTCCTCAACTTCTCTCTCTCTTATTTCATCCAAACCAAACAAAGGCTTAGTGAAATTTCTCACAATCAATTTCAAGGAAAATCTTAGAATTTGACACAAACTAAGTGTTCAATCAAATTCCTAAGTGAATTCCTCTTAATTCACTGCTTCATTTGAAATAACATTCTAAAGAGAAATTATATTGTAATCTTTTTCAAAACAAAAACAAAGTGTATCAAGTTTTAAATTGTGTTACTTGTTTTAAATATCGGTAAAATATTTAATATCGTTATCGTGCCATAAGGGTATTGTCGTGCAATCTATCATTTGATCACGGTGCATGGTAGACTTCGATTCAATTGTGTTCCGAGTGTTTTTGACAAACAATTTTGAAAAAGTTTCAAAGGGAATTGGGACACTTATTTCTTGAGGCAAAATGCCAATTGATGTTTTAAAGATAAAAAAAATCATAATTATATTTGAAATGTAATTTTGGTCATTGTGTTATCTAACAAGTGCTCTTGAGTGTTTTTAATAAGATAGGAACCATTGAACAACTTAATCAATTTGAATAATGCCTTGAGAATGCAATACAAAAGCTTCAGCATCATTCTCAGAATATTCTATAGCCTATGCTATAATTCATTTTCAAAGCAAAACACTTATTTATTTTAAGTGATCAACGAACAAGACAAAAAAGCAGTTTTTATTGACTTTTATTACAAGATCTCAACAATATTTGAGTCATTTATGGCAAGGAATGAATTAAAGTGATTATAGGACTTTCCCTTTGAAGACCACAAAAGTAAACCATGTGAACATAATAATTTTGTCTCATCAATTTATTATGATGAAAAATATCATGGAAGAAGTGTTAGCCAATATTTTGGCTAAGTTAAAATATATATTAAATGTTTTTCTGGATACATTTAATAAACCCTAAATCATGGAAATTAATGTTGCATAACACTAAATTTCAATATGAAGGTTAAGGGTAACGTCTCCAAAAATCAAGAAGATTCTTGTTAAAGAATATTCATGAATCTTAAAAGATGGAAAAATATTCACAAGTTCAAGTAAATCAAGACTTGATTCGAGTTACTAACATTTCAAGTAATACCAAGGTCTCTCGAACTCGAATTTGGTTTGTAACTTAGTAATTTGTCAATATTTCTCTAAAGATTCAAATTCAAATTCAAACCATTGCAACGCTTCATTCAAGACTGATGACTATTGGCATTCAAGGATGAAGATTAGATGGCTGTACACATGTCAAATGGACGTGTTCTACGCGTTACTTAGACATTATAGGATTTATCTATAAATACTAGTTCATTTGATGTAATTCACATCACAAATTCTCATACTAACAAATCCTTAAACATTCTGAGTACCCATGCGTTCGAGCGAAAGGAATATACAAGGCAAAATGTATGATTCTGTGGTCACCATTTACTAATTCAATGCCATTTACATTCTTATGCAATTTACATGTTTTCATTTACATTTCCCGCACTTTATTTCATTGAATCGTTTATTTTTCTTGTCAATACGTACTCACTTTGAGTATTTTTACATTTCTTGTCATTCAAGTTACTTTTCTTGTCAATTTATTTACTTTTCAAACAAACTTGTTCATTTGCATTAATGAACATTGTTATTTTCAATCATAAACAATAAATGCACAAACATGTCCCGAGATTTTCTAGTTGGTCTCTCAAGCATTGCATACTAGCGCTTGTTTACCAAAAATCAGTGTAAACAAGAAGTATGCACCAATTCATCTTATTTAAAATTGAGCCATAATGCACCGCCTCATTTATTCCATGAATTGGTTCAATGTAAACTAGGGGCTAAAATGCACTTATTCATTATTTACATTAACTGGTTCACAAATAATTTTCAAAACAATTTCTAAAATATGTGCAACATGCATCGGTTCTTGTGTGTGTTATCAAAAGAATTGTTCATCAAACCTAGGATGCATCGATTTATATATATACATGAACTGATTTTTAACAGAAGACACGTTTCGTTTTGGGACCTAACGTATTCTCTCTATTATACCCCAAATTTTTCCCTCTTGATTTTGTATATATATTTTTTAGTCAACTTCCATTTCAAAATAACAAGTTAGTTTAGATGGCGGTGACAAGAGCATTTAGAAATATTACTAGCACAAGGTCATAGGTTCAAGCCCTACTCGGTACCTTTATTTTTTATCTCATTAATCATACTAACTTTTTATAATTTATTTTTCTAACAATAAACTTTTTCTATTCATATGTAATTAACATTTTATAAATGATAAATGTTATAGTATATTTATATCACTTTTTTTTTTTTGTCCAAAATTATAAAAAAATAAAACATATATATAAAAAGAAGGAAAATATATAAACTTGTGTAGAAAGAAAATGAGAAAGACACATAAATATAAAAAAAGAAGTAAATTAAACAAAATAAAACCAAATCTTTGCTTGGAGAGCAAGAAAATAGAATTAACACTAAAACATAAAATGAGAGCAAATCAATCATAAAAAACAAGCAAATCTGTCAAAATATATTTACAAAGCAAATCTCTCAAAATTCATTCAAGTTTTAAAAAGCCTAATTCAAAACTATAAATAGAGGCTCTTTCTACACAATTGAACATACAACAAAAATTCTCAATACTGAAGAACACACACGCCACCAACATTGCCAAACTTGTCGGCGCTTCTCCCCTTGCCGCCGGCAGCCGCGAAGTGGCTTTCTCTTTCTCTCTCGGTCATTGTCTGCACGTGTTTTGGTCCCTCCCAAGTGAGTTGTTCTGTTTATTGTTTTAAGCTATTTACTAATGTATGTATATATTATATGTATTTGTGTTGATATATTATATTCATCTTGCTTGTATTTTGATGGCATGATTTCTATGAAGCCCCGATACTCCAAAATTGATCAAGTATCGTGTCAGATACCGTATCCGATACCGATACGCGTCAGATACTTCTCGATACTTCCTTATGCGTATCGGGAAAGTATCAAATGATTAAATTTTATTTTTTAAATAAAAAATAAACCAACACTTCTGTGATACTTGTCAGATACTTCCCGATACGTATCAAAGAAGTATCCAGTGTTTATATTTTATCCATTCTTTGAAACGAAATAAAATGGATCCAAAAGGACTAACAATTTGGTTAATGTGCATACAAATTTTCAACTTTTGTCAAAGAAAGATGAAGAATATATGAAAGGAGCGACAAAATTATAGGATATTAGTGGAAATGCGCATGACTCGCTTTTTGGATAGTATTTAAGATATATAATTACTTGTTTTGATAATATTAATAATATGAATGTTTCTTTATTATCAATTTTAATTATGTTTATATATTTTATATTTATATATTTAATTTTTTTATTGAAGTATCCTAGCCGTATCGTATCTTAAATTTTAAAATTTTCTCGTATCGCCGTATCCGTATCGTACCCGTATCGTATCAAGTATTTGGGCTTCATAGCATGATTTTGTTAAGTTTAGGTGTCAAGCTCTTTTATGTACATGTTATTTTAATTTGTTTGTTAATAAAGAATAAATAAACAAATATCATGTTTTAGGATTAACTAGGTGTACATCATTTTGTGTTCTTTACTTGTATAGTTTTAATTAGTTATTATAAAATTCTAAACACTAAATACATAAAATATATTAAAATACAAACATTAATTTCTTTTTAAAATCAAGATAAGTATTACACAAAATAAATGTTAGGTAGTGTTACCGTCAAAAAATATATTAGGTAGGGTTATTAATTTGATTTACAAAAAATCTTTAATAAAGTGGATTAAAAAGGAGAAGACGAATGTACATTCGTTTTTCTATCGAATCATTGGTGGCTTAGTGTACACTTTGTTTACCAATAGTTCGTAATCCACTAAAACTATCCTAAATCTTGGATTAAAAAAGAGAGGATGAATGTACATTCATTTTTATCTCGGACAATTGGTGGCTTAGTGTACACTATGTATACCAACCAACTCATTACAACTAAAATTCTTTCACAAAAGAAAACATTAAAAAACATCAACACATTAAATTAAGTTTTTGCCATCGGGCCAATTCAAAATTAAATTAAAATCTTTTTTCATAAACGATCATGTTTTAAATCAATTCAAACATGATACAAACAACGCTTAAGCCTCCACCTTGCGAGCATACAAGTTGAGTTTAACCACTAGAATGCGATTAAAACATCGTTCCCTAAAAAACACCAATAAACACTTTTTACCCAGAACTACGTAGCTTTGAATTCCTCATCGCACCAGAGGATATGTAGGAGCAAGATTCAACATCTTGTCAAGCACACTAATAAAAAACTAACTTTTTCTCCCTCTTGTAAATAATAATTCGAATAATAAAAAACATGTAAACAAACTTTAAGAATCATAAACCCTATCCTTAATTAGGAGGTTCCCGTTGAGTACAAAAGATGTGAGAGGTGCTAGTACCTTCCCCTTGCATAACCAACTCCCGAACTTGGAAATGGTTGCGATGACCATCTTTTCATTGCTTTCAAGGTTTTATCGATATTTTCCTTAATAAATAAAATTCGGTGGCAACTCTGTGTCAATCCGAGTGTCTTACACGCTCGGGCGATTTTCGCGGCGCGACACTCTCGATAATTATCAATATCGATCATTCATAATATCCCACATACAAATGGAAAATGGAGCTAATTATTGCATGTATTTACTTGGGGTACTATTTATATCTATGTCTAATTTATCTAGATTCGTCTACATGACAGAGATTCATACATTATCTTTTTATTAATCTATTTAATTTCTAAGCCTAATAAGACCTTATTCACTACCTAAGGTGGGTTCAGAAAAACAAAGCTTGGACAAAACAAGTATTTAGAATGAAGCTTGAACTTTTAAGTTGAAATTGATACTCTCAATACTTTCATTCTACACTTGCTATGGTTGTTGTTATTGCACTGGGGGAAAGAGAAGAGAGGAAATATTTTGGTACATTTGAAAGAGTGATAAAAAATAATTTTGATCTTCCTTTCCTACCGTTTATACAATCCCACTTAATGTTATTTACTAAAACACCAATGGATACAATTACTTTCGCAAATCCTTTGTTAAATGACTTAATACCTTGGTATCATCATTCAATGTTACTAATTAAATAATAATTAATATGTGCAATATTATATTTCTATTCCATGTCATTTGAGCAAGTTTTGATGTTTCCCCGTAATATTTGTTTTTAGAATTCTACACTTTTAATTAGAAGATTCCTTCGTGGTATCTACTGAGATCTAACTACAGTGAATAGATAATGTGACATGTAGTGTTAGTAGTTTTTAATAATTTGTCTTTTTTCAATATCTAGCTAAACAATTTTAAAAAAAAAATATATTAACTAAAATATAGGGGTTAATAACACTTTTGCTTCCTACCATTTGAGCGAGTTTTAATTTCCTTCAATAAAATGCCAAAAAATACAGAGATGGGTTGAACACAAGGAATTTTTACATTAAAAGGATGGAATTCTAAAAAAAAATATTATATGGAGGAAAACCAAAGCTCTGGCAGTGGGCAAAAGTACTATTAACCCTTTTAATTTTACATGGGAAATGTTTATAACAGATATCATCATTTTCTTAAGAAAATGAAAACATTTTTAATTTTAAAAATAAACATATGTATATGTTTGTTATCTTCAAAATTGAAAATTGATTTGATCATAATGAATATGGTGATAAACTTTCAAAAATAAAACATGATTTATTTAAAAATTCTCACCAAAAAAAATAACTATTTAGATTTTATATGACACATGATTTTAACATTCAATACTCTTAAATACAAAAGAGTAAATGAAGTCAAATGATTTAATATTTAACGATATATATATACCTCATAAAATTATAGTATATGAGACATAAATAAATTAAAATCATCAAAGCAAAATATTGAAAAGGGAAAATAAATTGTACATATATAAAACATTCCCTATTAAAAGAAATTATATAAATAATATCCCTTGTACCAAATACAAAGAAAATAAAGATCGAGCATCCCATAATTATCTTCAGTGCTTTATCGACAAGACTTTTCTAAGCATTTGTTCAATCTAAGATAAACAATAATCATAAGAACAAAAGATCTATGTAGAAAAGACAGAAAATGCATATAATATATAATGTAAGTCTCTTCTTAACAATAGAACTAAAGAACACATTTAAGTTAATGACGATCAATAATTGATTAAAGTCCACCGAAAAATCTGTAAGACCAATGAAATAGCAGTGTCAGAAATATTGTGGAAAATAGCAAAAGTTTAGGAGGGAATGAAGATAGTTTCTTACATTTAATCTTCTGTTTTGGGAACGTTATAAAAATCAAAATCTTCAATATTAAAACCTTAGAAGGATTGCTCAGGATAGTCGTCTTGTATATCTATCAAACAAGGAGATGAACTATTACTACTAATGATTAATCCAAACTAAGCTTTGATACTTGAAGAGAAGCGTAAGTATTTCATTCAAATGAGAGAGGACATACCCGAAAACATATAATCAAGATCAAACATATTTGAAAAACTAAAAGTTCTTGAAAGTGATTTATTCGAAGTGTTTCGAAGATCCGAAACTTCTTCAGAAACAAAATTAGAGTTAAAGTTGGCAATTGAATTTTGAGTAGATGTGTTAGCATTGCCAACATTTGTGCCGAACTCACTAACATTTCCATCAACACCAAATATTAGTGGAGAAGTTGAATTTTGGGCCTCTGTTACGGTCATTCCCCCATTATGACTAACAGGCATAATAGAAATGTCCTGATGAGAAGACATATCAACCATAGTAAATGATGATCCGCCATTTAAGTTCTGACCAGAAGACATGGTTGGAATAACTTTATGAGCAGTCATATCAACCATACAAGATGATGATCTGCCATTTGAGTTCTGATTATAAGGCTTGATTGAACTATTTCCATGAGCAGACATATCAACCATACCAAATGATGATCCACCAATATTAACCACATTAGATGAAGATACCATACCATGTTGCATGTTTTTTGGGCTCCAACATTTAGGATTATCAGTTACTGTAAAAATATTTAGAATCAGAAAACAAAAAGATTGCAATTGTAGCTTTAATCCTTTCATGTGTTTATCATGTTAATGACTAATATTTTTTTATCTTCCCTTAGAAATTATAAATATATATTATATATTATGATTTTTCTGAATGATAGAAACTTACTAGTTGGAATATGTGTTCCATTAGGATATGCTAGCGACGAATCAACATGATTATGAAATCCACTAGAGGTAGATAGTGATGCAACTTTAGTTTTTTCAAAGTCCAACAATTTTTTTTGAACATAAGACATGGTTGTAAAAGCTTTATGAGTAGACATATCAACCATACAAGATGATGATCTGCCATTTGAGTTCTGATTATAAGGCTTGATTGAAACATCTCCATGAGTAGACATATCAACCATACCAAATGATGATCCGCCAATATTAGCCACATTAGATAAACTAGATACCACACCATGTTGCATATTGTTTGGGCTCCAACCTTTAGAATTATCAGTTACTGTAAAAATATTTAGAATCAGAAAACAAAAAGATTGCAATTGAAAATTAAAAATCAAACTTAGAATAAAAATTGTTGCAATTGTAACTTTACTCCTTTCATATGTTTATCAGGTTAACGACTAATATTTTTATCTTCCCTCTTAAATTATAAATATATATTATGATTTTTCTGAATGATAGAAACTTACTAGTTGGAATATGTGTTCCATTAGAATATGCTAGTGACGAATCAACATGATTATGAAATCCACTAGAGATAGATAGTGATGCAACTTTAGGTTTTTCAAAGTCCAACATTTTTTTCTGAACATAAGACATGGTTATAGCTTTATGAGTAGACATATCAACCATACAAGATGATGATCTGGCATTTGAGTTTTGATTATAAGGCTTGATTGAAATATCTCCATGAGTAGACATATCAACCATACCAAATGATGATCCACCAACATTAGCCACATTAGATAAACTAGATACCACACCATGTTGCATATTGTTTGGGCTCCAACCTTTAGGATTATCAGTTACTGTAAAACTATTTAGAATCAGAAAACAAAAAGATTGCAATTGAAAATTAAAAATCGAACTTAGAATAAAAAATATTGCAATTGTAACTTTACTCCTTTCATGTGTTTATCATGTTAACGACTAATATTTTTAACATCCCTCTGAAATTATAAATATATATTATGATTTTTCTGAATGATAGAAACTTACTAGTTGGAATATGTGTTCCATTAGAATATGCTAGCGACGAATCAACATGATTATGAAATCCACTAGAGGTAGATAATGATGCAACTTTAGTTTTTTCAAAGTCCAACAATTTTTTATGAGTAGACATATCAACCATACAAGATGATGTTCTGCCATTTGAGTTCTGATTATAAGGCTTGATTGGAATATCTCCATGAGTAGACATATCAATCATACCAAATGATGATCCACAAATATTAGCCACATTAGATAAACTAGATACCACACCATGTTGCATATTGTTTGGGCTCCAACCTTTTGGATTATCAGTTACTGTAAAAAAATGACATTTAGAATTAGAAAACAAAAAGTTTGCAATTGAACATTCAAAATTGAACTTAGAATAAAATATATTACAATTATAACTTTACTTCTTTCATGTGTTTATCATGTTAACCGGTAAATCTTTTTTCATCCCTTTGAAACTATAAATATGTATTTTGAATTGCCTGAATAATAGAAACTTACTTGTTGGAATATGTGTTCCATTAGAATCTGTTAGTGACGAATCAACATGATAGTGAAATCCATTAGAAGTAGATAGTGATGCAACTTTAGTTTTTTCTAAGTCCATTAATTCCTTTTGTTTTCCTAGCAATTTGTTGAATTCCTCTATTTGTTGTTTCAATGCCAATCTTGTATAATAAGCTTTGAAGAACTCATGATTTTGTTCTTCAAGCCTTTGCCAAACTAAAAACATGAGGGGCAAAATAAATTTAGTAATAGAGAATAGAAGACTTGAAGTAAAACTATATTAATCGCAGAAGCAACTTGATTAACAAGTAAAAAAGTAAATATAGCCAGAATAAATGAGTCAATCATGTCGAAGACAATATGGGAATGTCAAATTAAATAAACAAGAACTTAAAATTAATATGTAACAAATATAGAATCATGACTGTAGAGATATCTAATTCATGAATGCTTAATTAATATGTCATTGTAATTATTAAAATATATTTCAGTTTGTTTAATATATTTGAATTTTTAATGAAATCTCATCCAAACAGAAGTGCGAATAGTTAACAAAAAATATGGACAACAATACTACAACATCTAATATAAACAAGGTCGATTCTAAATATCAATTTTTTGACAATGTTTGCACAACAGGTGAAGTGATTGATATAGATTGTCTAAGATTTCAAAAAAATTGTATATGAAAAATGATAGCTATATTTTAACTTAATCATATTTCAAGGGATGGTGTGAAATTAAATGTCAAAAATCAAATCAAATTAATAATATTATAAAATATATCACTTGAAATTCCAATCAAGTTACATACAACAAAAATCTAAGGCCAAAAGAAGACAATACAAAATAAAAGAAACAAAAAAATTAAAAAAAAAATAACTTTGTTACCTAGTTCAGTGAATGCAGGCTCTATTTTTGCTTCACTTTGTAGTTTGCTCATTATTTCTTTTTTGGTCATATATAGTTGTATGCATCGTTCTATAAGATTCTTCACCTATAATTAGACAAAAAAAATTATAGTTAATAATAACTTATAGATGTAACTTAACAAATCACTAAACACTCCTTTAATTCAAAAATGTTATATTGAAAAATCAAAGCCAATGTAGTCAATCGCAAGATTGTTATAATGCCGCTATAGCCAATATATAACGCCCTTAAGGTTTTTTTTTATGTCTCATGTCGAATATACCTTGAAATATAACGCCCTACAATCCTTAAAATTATGTACTTAGAGTAAAATTTGCACTTTTAACTTTGTTAATATATACTAGATTCTATCTTTTTGTGCTAATTTTGCTACACTATAATGACCCTATTTAACAACATTGATTAAAGCACATGTTAATTAGTAGGTAACTTAAACAAGAAAATGAAGTTTTTTTTTTATGGATACAACAAACTATATGGTAGTTAAAATCGATATTTTATGGTAAATCATGAAGAGGAAGTAAAACTGTAACATTAATCGTAAGATTATACAAAATTCATAAAAATCATATATCTGTATTTAAAACATAAGTAGTAAGAAAAAGAAAACCTTCATCACCTTAAATACTTTGGTAAATTTAAATTTAATAATGATAACTCACAAGTAAGATATTTAAATTGTTAATACATATTTCAAATATTTTTACAAATTTAAATTCGTCATAAGTATATGGGAAAGGGTAAATCCATCTAAAAAATCCCCTTGGGCCTCTAAAAAAGTTATTTTTTTTTCATAAAAAGCCTCATTTTTTTTTTAGTATTTGGTACAACAAAATGTTTCGTGTTTTACTAATTACAAAATTAAAATTGATAAAATCTCATCTAAAATTAATATATCAGTAATTATTAAGCCAATCGACTTTATTATCGATTAGAGAATAAACATAAGCTGACCAAAAGAAATATGAATAAATATTAAGCGAAATCAACAAAATTCATTTAATAAACAATTATTTATCCTAAAACATATATCAAATCATGGCTTAAATAATCATGGCTTAAACAATTAAATATATCCTAAAACATATATCAAATCATGCAAACTTACAAGAACTAATTGATTATTTAAATCTAAAATTATTTTTAAATCGAAATTTCATTATTTTATAGACTTTAAAAAGGTTCTAACACTAAATTCGTCTAAGATCTTCTAATATGTTAGGCCAACATTGATAAGTATAATCACATAATTATTTTAAAGATCTTAGATTTTATTATTCAAATTGAGATTTTAATTACTATGTATTAATCTAGAAATTTAGTCATTATCCTACTCATCAAATCTATTTACCGATCAATAGCCATATATATTACATTTTTCTCAAAACCCCTTATAAACAAATATGAGAATAACATAACAAATAACTCCACAGAAATAATAATTTTTTTTATATCAACATTTAACCAAAAATTATAATCTTCATATATTCAAACATTAAAGAGAGGTATATAAACTAATTACCCGCTCAACATCTTGATAAGTAACTTGCCTCACGGATTTTTGTGCCATGTTGCAAATTTCAATGCTTCATCTAGCAACTTACTGAAACAACGCAAAAGAACAATGTAAAACAGAAGGTAAAAAATTACTGTAATTTCAAGGATTTAACTACATGAGTGAGATTGAAACAAAATAAATGAAAAAAAAAATAGTCAGAAACCTCTTTAATCAAGATATTATTGAAAAACAATAAAAAAAAAACATTAGTTCATGCATATTGAAAGGAGATATAGGTATACATACATGATTTGAATAAAATTTGACGAGAGATTGCACTCCAAATAGTTGAATATATAGGACAACTCAAAATCGACCTAACACATTACAAGAGTAAGGTGCATTTATTGATAAATTGTTTTTTAAAGTCAAAAGTATTTTAGTAAATTAATATAATTGATTACAATTAATATTTATTAATAATTTATTATTGCTAAAGTTAATATTTATTTAATTTTTTATAATATATTAAAGTCAAATTATTTAATGATTGTTGAGGAAATATAATATTTTAGAGGACACACAAAAATATCTATTATTATTATGGGTGGGGATCCGTTGACTCCATGTGTAACTCTGACATAAGTTACTCCGCCTAATATCTCATTATTCACAATGTATTTCACTAATTTAACCGTTGATTATTATCATTATTTATCAATAATCAAGTGCATACATTTTTATATAAATCCAATTCGTAGCTATGTAATCTATCTAAGCATTAATATTTAATTGTATTTTTTAAAATTTTATTAGACATTTACTTAAAATTATTAAACTATGTATCTAATAGTTATTAAGCGTTAATATATTTGATAGCAACATTTAATTGAACAGTTAGATTAGTGAGATTCATCGTGAATATTGAGTTATTAAGCGGAATAATAACTTATTTTAAAGTTACTCTTGAAGTCAACGTATCTTCACTCGTATATATATATTCTACTTAAATTTTTGAAATAATTTAATGTATTTTTGTCAAATTGTCATTATTATTTTTATTTTCTATTTTTACAAAGTTTTCTATTTTAGAATATTTGTTTTAAAGTTTTCTATTTTAGAATATATTTTTTATTATTTTATCAAAGCTATTAATTAATGACTAAATAAATTTGAACATTATTTATTATTTTTTTTTATTTTATAAAATTTAATTAATCACTAAATAATTTTTCTATATTTTTATTAAATATTTTTTCATTAAACATTATTGAACATATTTCTTTACAATCCATATGTATTTTTGTGCGAAAGAGTAGTGACTATGATGTTTATGGAATAGTAGGAATAAAATATTAAAGAAAAATAGCAAATGACCCCTTTATATAAAAGAACTTATGAGAAAGAACAATCATTTTCCTAGTGCGTTTGAATGGGGAAATATTTTAAGATAAAATAATATTTTGAGGGAATTCAAATCCCTTCAGAAAAATTCTCTTGTTTGTATGATTAATTTAAAATGATGAGAATTTATGAAGTATTTTACTTAAGTAAAATTGAAGAAATTTTAATTTTTAAACGACACATAAAAGTTAGGAATTTGAAAATTTCTTCCTTCCATATTTATTTTAAAATTTCAAATTGACATCTATAATTTTTTAAAAACTGCAAATTGACCCCTAAATTTTTAAAAATTGCAATTGGCCCCTACAATTTTCCCAAACTAGTCCTTTAAATTTTCAAAGTTTGTAAATTGGTCGAATAATTAACTGACCTCTAACAAGTATACCAATTTATTGTCACGTAATAATATAAAAGATTGTCCTTTAAATTTTAGTATTGTTTTTATTAAATAAATTATTGTTTTTAATATTTTTTTGATTTACATTTTTAGTTCCTCTTGTCAAGAATGTAAAGGAACAGGTGAAAATTTTTATGGATTTTGAAGGTTTTGCAAATCAATCTACCAATGTGTGATGGTCCAAGCCTTTCTCTCATATGGACTAATATTCTAGTTCTTCAGTGGGAAAGATGTTTTACAAGATGTCTGTGATAACTTGTAAGACTTTGTATAGTGCATTAGTAAACAATAATAATGCAGAAAAAGCAGTAAAAAAAACACAAGTAATTGTTTACCCAGTTATGTGCTAATTCACCTACTCTAGGAGATACCAATCCACGAAAGTAACCTTCACTATATCTTAATACTTAGTCTATATGTCTTATTTCAATAGTCCTAATTCAAAGCCTCTCACTAAATCTACCCCAATGAATATGTGACTTTCCCAACCAATTATTAATCAAGTTGGATGTTGAGAACACTCAATAATAAGAGTACAAGTTCTATAACGACTACGAGCTAGAATTTGCACAAAAATAAAAATTGAACAAAAAACAAAGACTCGATTCTAAGAATACTTAGACTTTTCTCTATTAGCTTTGGTGGTCTTTGTTGTGGAGCTTGAACCTCTATTTATAGTATTTGATATGAGATAGAGTCCAAGCTAAAATATAGGATTGTTTGTTGAAGTTTGTTGAATTCAACCTAATTAAACAAAGATAAAAAAATTAATGTGGAACCGACTTCAAGGTCTTCCAAAAACTAATGGCGCGAATAAAAAAAATCTTTCTGAATATTTATTTGTTTGAATGAACTGAGAACGCAGCAACAAACATATCTTTTGTTTGTAATATTTGTTTTCAATCTTTTCAAACAAAAATTACGCCAACAAAAATATCTTCAAGGATATATTCAAACTGAACACGTTGAATATTTATTTCTTCTTCTCTAAATTAATAACCAATAATTCTTTAACGTCCGTAAATAAAAACACACATATGTATATGATGAACTAAGGCGCACAGACTATGACAAGATGTCTCAGACTTTTTATCTAACATTTTGTTTGATCAAAATGTATGACAACAAAAGGACCAACGTGGACTTAGTTATTTTTCAGCAACACTAAGCCCATTTTGTCACTAAAAGCCAACAAAGAGGACCAAAGACCAAGGAAGCAAAAAGTCAAGTTTTGGAATTGCTGAGTGTCACACGACCGTGTGGGATTTTAACGTGTTCGTGTAAAGCCTCACACGGCCGTGTGAAAATGTGGCAGGTTCGTGTGAGTTGTGTAGAAATTAGAAAATTGTTAGGCTAAAGGTGGCACGGCCGTGTAAGTGATTGACGCATATCTTTGTATGTAATTATTTTGATTAGGAAATTTTATCATATAGTGCATTTCGACAAATGTAAGTGCACGATATGACTATGGTTAAAACGTTTTGAACTTGATACTTCTAATGAGTTCTCTTCTTCTTTTTTATATTGTCAAAGGGGAAGAGATTTAGATTGCACAAGCTAAGGATGAATAGCTAAAGAAGTTTTGAATCCTATCAACATTTCAAACGCATTATGGCATCAACTCAGGGGGAGCGTGCTTATGGTTAGCCTTGGTGTAATTGCGTCTGTATACATATTGCTATTTTATTTCATATTAGGTATAGGCTTAGTTTAGCTTATGCAAAGTTTTGACAATTATCAAAAAGGGGGAGAATGTAAGTGCACCAGTTCACTCCCATGTTTTAATCATTGTCAAAACACATGTAAAAAGAGTAGAACATATTTTGGCAACATTGGAAATGACTTGACAGCGAAAAACTATTTTTAAACTTTGAAAAATTGATTTTAAGGTATCTTGTATCGATACATAATCACTTGTATCGATACAAATGTCCTCCAACTACTTCAGACTGATTATGTGCAATTTGTATCGATACATATATCTTTTGTATCAATACAAAACTGGTGTCTCAGGGTCAGAGAGTCTCTTGTGTATCGAATCATGCTTGCATGTATCGATACACACCAAACTCTCTGAAAACCAGAGAACGCATGATGTATCGAATCATGCTTGCATGCTTCGATACATACTCGTATTTGTATTGATACATAGGTCAAATATTTCAAATTTGAATGCTTGTCAAGGTGTTTGTATCAATACAAACCATCATTTGTATCGATATATGTCTGTTCTGTTTTGCCTAAATTTGCTCAATTATATTTTCTCTATAAATAGCAATGTGATTTGTTGTTGTAAAATGAGAGAACCTATGATAAAGTGAAATAGCTTTGAAAAACTCTTTGGATATCAAATTTGGTGAATAATTTTGATCAAAGGGTCATTCTTCACAAGATCATCATCTTCCTTCAAATTGCAATTCATTGAAGAGTGAGTATGGGATCATTCGGATAAAGATTGTACATTTGATCGATAACATTCGGTACGGCTTGCGGTGAATCAGAGTTCGTGATCGAGTTGATTTGTGAAGAAGGTTTTGGATTTTCTCGGTGATTCAAGATTGTGCGATATCTTGAAGGATCAACAACGAAGAAGCGAGGTACTCAGCTGGACGATCAGTGCGAGGTTTTGCATACGGATAGGATCGTTGGAATCAGAGGGAGAAGCTTCATTATTTGTTGAGGTTTTTACGCATAGTTTACATTAGATTCAATATAGGGTTATTGGAGTCTTTGTAAATTGTGCACTATAGTTCAATCGTTTTAAATCAATAAATGCTCAAATAACCCGTTTGGTTATTTGGGGGGAGACGTAACCGGCCCGAAGCGAGGACGACGTGGTTGGGAACTCCCTAATCAATCGTTTGTGTCTTTCTTCCTTAATCTTTTACTTTATGCAATCGCTTTAATTTTCCGATTCAATTGAATTTTTGTGTTCGTAAGTGTTCATAGAAATTCAATTGACATATATCTTGATTTTAATTGTTTTGGAATTGAACTTGTGTAACTTGGTTGAATTGTGTTTAGATTGGATATATTGTACACGATCGTTTCTTATTTGTTATCATCGTAAGTTCAAGGGTATACTACTTTTTCAGTGATCAAGTGGGTGCAAAGAGACTACCGATCCGGTAGGACTTCCGCGCATACCTTTAAACAAATATTTTTGAAAACAACTTTGTTTAAAAGGGCCACTTATTCAACCCCCCCCCCCCCCCCCCCCCCCCCCCCTTATAAGTGGGTTAGCCAAGTATTCTAACATGCACAAATTTTATTTTTCTTTCCTGCCAAGTAGTTTAGTGGTAAAAAATTTATCTCTTAAAATAATTAGGCATGGTATCTTGATTTCAAACTCTTATTGGGACGTCTCGACTCTTACCAAATAAACTATATTCATAAGAATTATTGTACAAAAAATTCTAACTAATCAAAATATAATGATTTTTATATTATTATTAAAATCAATACAAAGAAATACAACGTCAATTATATATGAGACAAGTCGTAGATACTCATGTACCTAAATTTTCTCTATTGGTACGGTCCAACAATGTAAGTTGGACACCAAAATATTATATACACATTAAAAAATAAGTATATTTAAATTTAATTATTATTAAAAAAATAATTTTAAAAAAAAATTATATCATAATCAAACAATTTATATTTTTATAAGTGAAAACTAACCTGTGCTTTGCACGGGTTACTTATACTAATACTAATACTAATACTAATAATCTTTTTTTGGTCGAGACACCGCCGAACGCAGTGACTATTCCCTCGCTAGATTGGAGGCACCTCGATGGGTGGGATACCTAATACTAATACGAATCTATATAATATACTATTTACGAATCCATTATAAGAAAACTATTTTAAGAAATTATTAAATGTTCTTCTCACATTCATCAAGTATTTATTATTTCATAAGACACATTAATGGGATTTAATTGAGAAGATTTTTTTTGAAAACAAGTTCAAGATACCAATGACATGAGATACAAACAAATTCAAGTAACTTTTAATTAAAAAAAGTCAATGGGACTAGGAAATGCAAAATGGGGTGAAATTGAGGGACAAAATCGAACAATTGACATTTAGGTGACTAAAATCAAACGATTGTGAAACTTAGGGAGTTCGTTAAAATCAAATAATTAAATTAGCGATGCAAAATCTCTGTGGAAAATCACATGAGATACAAACAAATTCAACATACCATCCAATATAATTATTAGTTTTTTTTTTAAATTTTTATAAGAAAACACACGTGATACACACATATTCAAGATATCATTTAAAAATACATGGGATACACACGCATTCAAAAAATTATAAGAAAACACACGGGATACAAACACACTTAAAAACGTATTTTATTTAAAATACCACATTAGTAATTTTTATTTAAACAAAGACAACGGGGCTAGGAAATACAAAATGTGGTAAACTTGAGGGCCAAAATTGAACATATGAAATTTAGGTTACTAAAATTGAACAATTGTGAAATTTAGGGAGTTAAAATCAAATAATTGAATTATCAATGCAAAACCTCTGTGGAAAATCACACGGGATAGACACACTGTCAATATACCATTCAATATAATTATTTTTTTCTTAAAAAATTTATAAGAAAACACACAGGATACACACACATTCAAGATACCATTTAGAAACACACAGGGCACACAAATGAAAAAAATTATAAGAAAACACGCGGGGTACAAATAAATTTAAAAGCATATATTTTATTTAAAATACCACAAAAGTAATTTTAATTAAAAAAAGTCAATAGAACTAGGAAATGCAAGAATTGAAATTTAGGTGACTAAAATCGAAAAATTGTGAAACTTAGGGAGTTAAAATCAAGTAATTGAGTTAAAATCTCTTAAATCAATAAAGTTTTTCTTCTTCTTCTCAGTTATTTAAAATATCTCTGTGGAAATTGTTTATCAGTTGAATTATCGATGAAAAAATATATATAAATTTTAGTTAATCTAATATTCATTTTATATGGTTAAAATGTTAAAATAAAATGACAAGGTAAAAATAAAATTAATTCTATTAATTAAATATTGTACACAAATTTTATTTTTCTTTCTAGCCAAGTAGTTTAGTGGTAAAAAATTCTCTTAAAATAATTAGGCAGGGTATCTTGATTTCAAACTCTGATTGGGACGTCTCTACTCTTACCAAATAAATTATATTCATAGGAATTATTGTACAAAAAATTCTAACTAATCAAAATATGATGATTTTTATATTATTATTAAAATCAATACAAAGAAATACAATGTCAATTATATATGAGACAAGTGGTAGATACTCATGTACCTAAATTTTCTCCATGGATACGGTATCCAACAATGTAAGTTAAACACCAATTTTTTTTTCCAAAATATTATATACACATTTAAAAATAAATATATTTAAATTTAATTATTATTAAAATAATTTTAAAAAAATTTATATCATAATCAAACAATTTATATTTTTATAAGTAAAAGCTAACCCGTTCTTTGCACGGGTAACTTATACTAGTAATCTAATATTTAGGAATCCACACTCTACGAAAGATATTTTAGGAAATATTTCAATGCTTTTCTCCTAGCCATCAAGCATTTAATTCTCCTATTTATTTTCAATCTTTTTTTTTCTCATGGTAAGCCATTTTTTTTCGTAAATTATTTAAAAAAAATCAAATAACAAAAATAAATAATTTAAATCATTTTGTGTTTGAAGTTTTTATTCTTAACAAATAAAATATTTTTAATTCAAATAATTCTTAAATTCAAATAATTTCTTATTTTCGTGTAATTTTTATTTTTAACAAATTATATTTTTTTAAAACACATAAAATAAATAATTTAAGCACTTTATTTAAGGCCTTTTCTATCCGTTCTTTTATTTTTATAGCTAACAAAAAATCGGTTGAACTAACACTGCTATTTTTAATTGATGCAGCCTTTTTAAAAAAATATGTTATAGTATATAGTATATAAATGATAAATGATACATTAATTTATACCGAGTATATTTTTTGTATGAAAAAAATCTCAATTTTTTATACGGTAAAAATAAATCTCATTTGTTCTCAAAAAAATCCATTTTCTAAAAAGAATTTATATTTATTATAGAATAATGTTCCTTCCACGTATAAGGATTATTGTGGGATTTCCTTATAAGAATGCATTTAATAATCTAATATCTTTTAATATATAAACAGGAAGGAAGAAGGATTGATAAAAAATATATATACAAGGGATAAACCCACATTAAAGATATCATATAGAAACATAGGGATACACAAATATTAAAAAAATTATAAGAAACACACGGGGTACAAATACATTTTATTTAAAATACTACATAAATAAATTTTATTTATAAAAAGACAACAGAGTTAAAAATGCAAAACAAGGTAAATTTGATGGTCAAAATCAAACAATTGAAATTTAGATGACATAAATCGAACAATTGTGAAACTGATGGACTTAAAATCAAATAATTGAATTATCGATGCAAAATCTTTGTCGAAAATCACATCGGATACAAACACATTCAAGATATCATTTAATATAATTTTTTTTTCTTATAAAAGTTAGAAGAAAACACACGGGATACACACATTAAAGATATCATTGAGAAAAACATTGGGCACACACACATTTAAAAGTTTATAAAAAAAACACACGGAGTAGAATCGCATTTAAAATCTTATTTTATTTAAAATATCACATAAGTAATTTTTATTTAAAAAAGACAACAAAGCTAGGAAATGCAAAGCGGGGTAAACTTGAGAGCCAAAATCGAACAATTGAAATTTAGATGACTGAAATTGAGCAATTGTGAACCCTAATGAGTTAAAATCAAGTAATTGAATTATCAATACAAAATTTATGTGAAAAATCACTTGGGATACATAAACATTCAATGTAACATTTAGAAACACATGAGGTACACGCGCACATTCAAAACATTATAAGAAATCACACAAGATACAAACACATTTAAAAACATATTTTATTTAAAATACCACATAAATAACTTTTATTTAAAAAAGTCAATGGGGCTAGAAAATGCAAAATGGTGTAAACTTGATGGCCAAAATCAAAGAATTGAAATTTAGGCGACTAAAATCGAGCAATCGTGAAACCTAGGGAGTTAAAATCAAGTGATTCAATTTTTGATGCAAAATCTCTCTAAAAACCACACGTGATACACAAACATTCAAGATAACATTTAGAAACAAACGTGATACACACGCACATTCAAAAAATTATAAGAAAAACACAAGATACGAACACATTTAAAAGCATATATTATTTAAAATACAACATAAGTAATTTTTATTTAAAAAAAAGTCAGCAGGATTAGGAAATGCAATACGGGGTAAATTTGAGTGCCAAAATCGAACAATTGAAATTTAGGTGACTTATATCGAGCAATTGAAATCAAGTAATTGTTGTACCAAAAAAAATCAAGTAATTGAATTATCAATACAAATTTTTTGTGGAAAATCAAATGAGATACACATACATTCAAGATAACATTTAGAAACACGAGGTACATACGCACATTAAAAAATTATAAAAAAATACAAAAGATACAAACACATTTAAAATTATATTTTATTTATAATACAACATAAGTAATTTTTTTAAAAAAAAATTCAATGGTATTAGGAAATGCAATACGGTGTAAACTTGAGTGCCAAAATCGAACAATTGAAATTTAGTTGACTAAAATCAAGCAATTGTGAAACCTAAGGAGTTAACATCAAGTAATTGAATTATCAATGCAAAATTTTTGCAAAAAATCACAGGGGATACACATACATTCAAGATAACATTTAGAAACACACAAGGTACACACACATTAAAAAAATTATAAGAAAACACACAAGATACAAACACATTTATAAAAGCATATTTTATTTAAATTACCACATAAATAATTTTTATTTAAAAAAGTAAATGGAGCTAGAAAATGCAAAACAGGGTAAACTTGATGGCCAAAATCGAACAATTAAAATTTAAGCGACTAAAATCGAGCAATCGTGAAACTTATGGAGTTAAATCAAGTGATTGAATTTTCAATGCAAAATCTATGTGAAAAATCACACGAGATACACATATTCAAGATAACATTTAGAAACATACGGGGCGTGTTTTTTTTCATCTTACTAACTTCATCTTCATGTACTATGACTTGTGGAAGTTTGTTTTCTTTCGAGGGCCTAACCACGCTAGTGGTGTGTTTTTCTCGCATTATCTAGCATAGTTTCAGAAGGAAAATTATTGTAAATACAGATGCATGACTCGAACCAAAAGACAAAGTGAGAAATTATTACCTTGCATGTTCTTGCTTTGGTTCTATTCTCTTCTCTTTTCCTTTCTTCTTCATCGGCCTTCCTTCTGTCATCATCATTAGCCAAGTGAATGCTACTACTCTTAAGCTTCACTGTTCGAGCAGTAGGCTGAGAAGGTCCTTCCAATACTTCTTTGCCTAAACAGGTAACAGGATTAAAGATCGATTCTTAGAAACATAAGAAATAAATGAATTGGCTTCTTATTGTTGATAACATACCTTTGTTCTTACGTTGCTCTTGGATATCATTGATTTGTTGCCTTATGAACCCACTGTTCAACCTGATGATATTGGCTCGAGGATCCCCAACAATATGTTTGTTGTAGTGATTGTTCCACAAGTTGAAGAACTTCTCAGTACAATAGTACGAGTGGTTGAATTCGATAGGGTTCACATTATAAGCAACATTTCCAAGGATGTTAAGATATTTGCCAAACAAATCTTTAGAAACTTCATTGCCTATCACCATGTTCTTCTCACTCTTGAATAGACATTTAGGGTAAACCTGGGACAATCCAAATTGTCTCGAAACCAAGTTTGGTTGATATCCAACTAAGACTCGGTGGTTCGATTTACTGCCAATTCTACAAGAAAGAATGGTTGGATGCAAATAATGCTACCACAACTCATTCACTTCATCAGCATTATCCGGATTGGTTGCTGGGAATTCGTCTTGTAGCCAAGCTGGCCCTATGTCCCTCCTTAGAAAAGGAGCATGATGAGGTAAAAAGTGGTTGAAATTCAGAAAAACTTTCATATACTTGATGAAAAGTTCTTGAGGGTCAGTTTCATTCGAGCTAGGGGTTAATACAACCAATCTAACTCCCTCGATCAAACGATTGTTCACATCATCCTTAAACTTCGAAGGGATCGTCAGTTCCATTTCCCTTGTAAATGTGGCATTTCGCCATAACTGTAATAGCCATAATGGCCCTGAGACTGGGAAAGGAGATCCATCCTTCGATTTCTTGAGGTTATTGATGACACGAAATCATATCGTATTTTTAGCTTAATTTAGGTGAATTTTAGTTGCATTTGCATATGTATTTATTTCATTTATGTCTTTTTATGTTAGTATTTGATATGTTTTTACTTTTGTCAAATAAAATAGGTCGGAGAAGAGAATTGAGCAAAAAGTGGCAAAAACGGAGCAAAAAGGGGGTGCAAAGCCTTCGCGTAGCCCACAAAGGAGCATAGCAAAAATGGGCATTGGCCCAAATTTGCACAGTGGCGAGCGCCACAGGAAGGGTGGCGAGCGCCACCAAATGCGCGCCCAAGGTGGCGAGCGCCACAGAATTGGTGGCGAGCGCCACCAATTGTCACAAGCCCAATCAAACTGATTTTTCAGCAACGTGGGGCGCACGCACGCGTTGGATGGTTTTCTGTTCCTGATCGTGTGGCTATTGGATAGAATCAAAAGAGAACTTATCATCTCCTATTTTTGTGGATCGTAGCCAGAAAATTCCCTCTATAAATAGAGGACGATATTCTGTTCTCCGCACGCTTTATTTTTCTTTACTTTTCAGTACTGTTTTATTTTCTTGTTACAGTAACTGTAACGGTATTTCCACACCGGGAATCCGTTTTCAGTTCTGTTTTCACTTTCCTGTCAAGAATTTTATTCCGATTAATTCCAGCAGCTTTATTTCAAGTTTCCAGCAATTTCTATTTTCAGGTTTTTATGTCGTTATTTAATTATTTATTTATTATGCTTTATTTAATTTTCTGTTTTTATTTACTTATTTCCTTTGTCATGTCTAGCTAAATTTCTAGATATCGGTATGTGAATTAATTTTCCGAAGGGAATTTAATAATGATTTAGCGCGTACTTATTAAACTATTTTTCTGATTCGAATTCCTAATTTAATTCAAAGCTTTTGAACGAGAGTAAAAGAAAGCAACCAAGGTTAAAATCAATAGAGCGAGAGTTTGAGGTTTTAACTAGATAGTAGGAATTTGATATTAATCTTTGAACGAGCGAGAGCCACGTTAGGATTAATTAGAACTAATTGATTTTCAAAATATACTTTCAAAGCTAAGGTGGTAGAAAAGTGACAGTAAAACTCCTAGCTTAGAAGGTATGGTTTTTATCAACAAAACAAGAGTGTGAGGTTTGGACCTTTAAATTGAGAAAGTCCTTCTGAAAAATAAACCCTTTTCCGCGCGCTATTAATTTATTAAATTCCCGAAGGTCGATTGAGTTACATACCGATATCCCGCTTTAATTAATTTTAATTCTTTAATTTAATTTCTTCTAAAATTCCAATCAACCCTAAACATCTATTAGCCTTAGGTTTACACCGCAACGACAGAAATACGGTAGTTCGACTATTGGTCTCTGTGGTTCGATATCTTTTAAAACTCAACGACAAAACTGTGCACTTGCAGTTATAAAATATTTATTGATACACAAATCGTCGATCAAGTTTTTGGCGCCGTTGCCGGGGACCAATTAGTCGATATCGTAACTCCGTCGTTACACCGTAAAGACTAAGGCATTTTAATTTTAAAAATCGAAAAAAAAATATAAATAACAAATTTTAGGATAAGTCCTTTGAGCTTAAATGTATAACTCAAATCCCTTTTATAATGACTATCCTCAAAATTTCAACTACCCTAACCATAATTTCCCATATAACTACCAGCCTCAGCCGTCCCCATACTCTGAGGGACAATCCCTTAACTCTCAGTACAATTACTATCCTCCATATTCAAATCCAAAAGAATCCGTCAGTCCTAGCCTATTAGTGGTATATAATGAATTTATGGAAAATTCCGCTAAGGCTAGTCGAGAGCACCGATTTAGAGAGATGATGAGGGAACAAGACCTTATAAATGAACGGATTAGACAAACCAATCTCGAAACCCAAAGGATGCTCGACGCCATGGTTGCCTCAACTGCGACTCCCCAAGAGTCGATGGAGACACTAATCTCCCAGTTTATCCAGTCAACCATAGAACCCTCTTACGAGAGACAAATAGACGTCGTAGCAAACATTAATGAAAGCGAGATTGAGAGGGCTAGTGAGGACGATAATGTTGTTGAGAGTTTCAGCGAGGAAAGAGTGGAGATCGAAGAAGTATCACTGATACTCCTCCCTATTGAGGTAGTCGAAGAGGTGGAGAAGGGAACACTGGATGATTTCCCTGCTCCCTATATCCCACCAATCCTTGCTCCCCAAGGGATAGTAGAGGCTAAAGTGAACCTGAGACCCCAATCATGTGATAAGAGTGAAATTCCTAAGGAGGATGAGAACGAGGTCGTCAAGGACCTAGGGGAGGAAAAAGTTGAGATTGAGGAAACTTTGCCGAAACCGCTCCAAAGAGAGGTTGTCGAAGAGGTAGAAAAGGAACCACTTTGCGTTTTTCCTTCTACCTATAATCCACCAGTCCTTGTTCCTCAAGAGGTAGGAGAGGCTAAAATAGTCCCGAAACCACGATCATGTGAAAAAATCAAGAAAGTAAAAACAATTACACATGTGGATGAGGGCGCAAATAGAAAAAGGAAATTAGGGGAAAGAGAAATTGAGGATGTTAATAGAAAAAGGATGAGGGTAACATTCGGAGAGGCGAGTGAAAGCCCTAAGACAAAAGAAAGAAGGACACTCGAAATTGAACCAGAACCGCCGCCTAAAATCAATAAATCTCCTTTTCTCCCAAATCACATAATAATAGAAGAGGGCAAGGAAGCTGAACCGCCCTATAGGAGAAAGAAGAGAAAGAGCGAGGGGTATGTGAGAATACTTGATAAGTGGCCGTGGAAATCATCCCCGATTCGGCCATCACAAGTGAGATAAAAACACAAAACTGTCGAGCTCACCGACTTTAAACAAAGCGCTTGGTGGGAGGCAACCCACATGTAGGTTTGTTAATTTATTTTTGTCATTTAGTTCGTTTGATTAATAAAAACTCCTGATGAGAGACTGTTTGTTTTATGCTCTTGTGTGCTCATGTGGATTTTCTTGTGAATAATTGCTCTGTGTTAGAAATTTAATTTGGTGAAAATTTTTGTCCTGTTAGAACTTAATTCAACTGTGTGCAAGCTGTACAATTTCCTTTAGACAGGTATAGGTACAAATGAACAACAACACGCTACAGGACGAAAAAGGCCAAATCTGCAAAATTGGCCTAGTGGCGCTCGCCACAGAATTAAAACTTCATGATTTTGGCAAAATTTTGTACAGGAAGCGTGTTACAGTAAGCTTGTATTCAATGGTTTTGTTTTTAGAGGTTTGGAAAGGAATTGATTTTCTGTGAAATGTAGACACCATCATTATGTTTCATTAAATTTTCAACTACACATCACTACATTCATCTTCACTTTTCCATTATAAATACACACACCATAACACATTCACTTCACAACACATTTCTTATTTCACAGAGGCTTTCTTTCTTTCTTTCTTTCATTTTCTTCTAGTATTGCAAGCTAAGGTAAGTCAAGCTCATGGCACAACAAGTGGAGTATGCAATCAACTTCCGAGATGGGGTCCAAGCTAAGCTCTAGCGACTCCTCCGCCGAACGGAGTACGAACCAACGAGGTATGCCGATGACTTTTGTCTCGAGACTTTAGGATTATCGGATAGTGTGCGCCATTTGGTTCGATCATTTAAGCTTGATTTCTTGTTTTCTTTTAAAGACCCCGTTCATGTCCAACTTACCGCAGAGTTTCTTAGCTCTCTAGAACTAAACCCCACCCCCGACCGTGTGAGATTTCGTTTGTTTAATGTTGATTACAACTTTAGCTACGATGAGTTAGCCGAGTTGTTGCACTTACCACACGGTGAGGGAGTGAAAGATGAGTTGCCTACTCAAGTGGGGTGGTTAGATGCCGCGAAGGCACTTTGGTGGGGTTTAACCGAAAAAGAAACAAGTAGTTTTGAGGGTAATAGAGCATCATTAATTCAAAACCCCGCCATACGCTACTTCCGCCATCTTTTAGCTTGCACTGTGTTTGGCCGCCTTGGTTCTAACAAGGTCAATGAAAAAGAGCTCTTTTTGCTGTTCACTTACAGCGTCTCAAAAGAAAAGGTCCATACTGCCCGCTTTATGATGTATCACATGTTTTCAATGGTTAAGTCCAAAGGGGCAATTGTTTTTGATGGTCTTATCACAACCTTAGCACGCTTGCTAAACCACGGGGCGCAACTTTCTACCCTTACCCCACTTGACCCTCGTACCATTGATTTAGACGTGGCACGAAACATGAGGCTAGTAAAGCAGCGGGCTGATGGCAAATACATTCTCATGATAGATAACAAAGCCTGCCCTGATATCACCCTCCCTGACCCCGCGCGCTTCAATGTGCGCTCGATAGCCAAATTCCGTTGTCTCCCCGACCCTGATGAGGAAGAGAGTGACGGATCTGAGGAGGAGGAGCACGAGGCTCCGGAGACTAATGCACACAACACACACAGTTCTTCTGGTTATTTTGCAGGTACTACTTCTGGAGCTGCCCATGAGAGTGGCACAGCCACGCTTGATACCGTTTTAGCTGAGATGAGGCAGCACTACACTTTCGATGCCCAGCGGGACCAGCATATCCAGGACATCCAAACTCGTCAGACAGAGATGATGAGCATGATGCAGCAGTTTCAGAGCGACCAGCGTGGTTTGATTGATGGCATGGCAGATATGTCCTTACGAATGGATGATTTTGATGGTTATTTTTAGCAGCTCGGTGCAGGACCTCCACCACATGAGAGGCGCACGAGGAGGTGCGGCCCGGACCGCCAGTAGTTACTTTCTCTCAGGTTGTATCCTTCCAAACTCACCTTTAGTCGTTGCATTGGGGACAATGCTCGATTTAAGTGTGGGGGAGGAAGCTTTATCGCTTTCCTTTACTTTCAGTCATTTAGTTTTGCATGCATAATAAAACCTTAGGTTAGTTCACTTAGATTGAGTTGATTTTGCGTGATTGATCTTGTAATTGTCTGATTTTCCCATTTCTTGAGCCATACCAAAAATTTTTTTGTGAAAAGCAAAAGTATTGAGTTCTGATGCTTGGTGTTGGTTGTTTGAAAGTATATAGGTTGTTTGCACTAACTAGGCTATTTTGTGGAATTTGGGTAACGGTTAGATAAAATCAATACCGTTTTAACACCTTAGATTCCCGGAAGTGTGTAAAACTGATTTGAGTACTAGTTTTGACAAAGCTTTGAACTTGAGTTTTAATGAACCCTTAGTAGTTTATCTAGCAGTCGGCACCATCTCAAGGCACAAACTAAGTGGGAAACCGAAGAATATAAGTGAATGATTTTGATTATAAATGTTATAAATGTTATTGGTTGATTCCTTGAAATAATTGATGAAAATTCAGCAAATGTTGAAACATGAGAAGGAAAAAAATACCATAGTATAGAAACCCATTAGTAGTTGGTTCAGAGGTGCCTGATTCTGAACTTGGTAGGGCGGGTTACGATCCGATCCCCCGCAACTGCGAAATGGGTAAAGCAAATAGGGGTTACCAAACTTATGTTATCAACACCCCTTGCTATATGATGATCATATTCACTAACAGGTTTCCTACCATGGGCGTGTACAAGATAACGGGCTTAATGTGATTGCGCTAGAATGAAGAGGGGGAATGAAACTTAGGTGAGAGGTAGAGTCAAGAGGAAATGCTTCAGGTCTGTTTTCACATGACCGGGAGTCTCTTGTGTCATTACGGTGTTTTTGTTATTTGCACTGTTATTTGATTTTCATAGTTTAGCCAGCAACCACATACGAGTAAGATGATCGTGTCATGTGTTTTTACCTACGCTTTGTGATTCACTATTCTTTTATGCTTGAGGACAAGCAATGGTTCAAGTGTGGGGGAATTTGATGACACGAAATCATATCGTATTTTTAGCTTAATTTAGGTGAATTTTAGTTGCATTTGCATATGTATTTATTTCATTTATGTCTTTTTATGTTAGTATTTGATATGTTTTTACTTTTGTCAAATAAAATAGGTCGGAGAAGAGAATTGAGCAAAAAGTGGCAAAAACGGAGCAAAAAGGGGGTGCAAAGCCCAAATTCGTGCAGCCCACAAAGGAGCATAGCAAAAATGGGCATTGGCCCAAATTTGCACAGTGGCGAGCGCCACAGGAAGGGTGGCGAGCGCCACCAAATGCGCGCCCAAGGTGGCGAGCGCCACAGAATTGGTGGAGAGCGCCACCAATTGTCACAAGCCCAATCAAACTGATTTTTCAGCAACGTGGGGCGCACGCACGCGTTGGATGGTTTTTTGTTCCTGATCGTGTGGCTATTGGATAGAATCAAAAGAGAGCTTATCATCTCCTATTTTTGTGGATCGTAGCCAGAAAATTCCCTCTATAAATAGAGGACGATATTCTGTTCTCCGCACGCTTTATTTTTCTTTACTTTTCAGTCTTGTTTTATTTTCTTGTTACAGTAACTGTAACTGTATTTCCACACCGGGAATCCGTTTTCAGTTCTGTTTTCTCTTTCCTGTCAAGAATTTTATTCCGATTAATTCCAGCAGCTTTATTTCAAGTTTCCAGCAATTTCTATTTTCAGGTTTTTATGTCGTTATTTAATTATTTATTTATTATGCTTTATTTAATTTTCTGTTTTTATTTACTTATTTCCTTTGTCATGTCTAGCTAAATTTCTAGATATCGGTATGTGAATTAATTTTCCGAAGGGAATTTAATAATGATTTAGCGCGTACTTATTAAACTATTTTTCTGATTCGAATTCCTAATTTAATTCAAAGCTTTTGAACGAGAGTAAAAGAAAGCAACCAAGGTTAAAATCAATAGAGCGAGAGTTTGAGGTTTTAACTAGATAGTAGGAATTTGATATTAATCTTTGAACGAGCGAGAGCTACGTTAGGATTAATTAGAACTAATTGATTTTCAAAATATACTTTCGAAGCTAAGGTGGTAGAAAAGTGACAGTAAAACTCCTAGCTTAGAAGGTATGGTTTTTATCAACAAAACGAGAGTGTGAGGTTTAGACCTTTAAATTGAGAAAGTCCTTCTGAAAAATAAACCCTTTTCCGCGCGCTATTAATTTATTAAATTCCCGAAGGTCGATTGAGTTAAATACCGATATCCCGCTTTAATTAATTTTAATTCTTTAATTTAATTTCTTCTAAAATTCCAATCAACCCTAAACATCTATTAGCCTTAGGTTTACACCGCAACGACAGAAATACGGTAGTTCGACTATTGGTCTCTGTGGTTCGATATCTTTTAAAACTCAACGACGAAACTGTGCACTTGCAGTTATAAAATATTTATTGATACACAAATCGTCGATCAGTTATCACAAAATTCCCCCATAGATTCATACAAGACGCCAAAAAGTAGGCGTCCGAGTGCAACTGGGTGACCCTCATGAATTTGGATTGCCAAGGGAATATACATTTGAGTCACTTGTAGTGACCTCGAGCAAAATACATAGTGAGATAATCATAAAGTTAGAAAAGCTACATGCTCTTCAGCAGAGACTGTACCTTCATCTTGGTGTTCGAGTATGAACTTGTAGTAAGCTGCATCATTGAGTTTAAAGTATGTATTCTTACTTGATTGCGAGGGATCGAACGTCTCCCCACTTGGACTTAGGTCAGTAATAGCAGCAACATCAAGTAGAGTTGGGGTCATCATTCCACATGGGAATTGGAATGTGTGGGTGCTTCTCTCATAGAACATCAGTGCGGCTATAAGCATCTCATGGTGATAAGGGGGACCAAATCTAGACAATTGGATTATGTCATAGATCTCTAAATTTTTCCAATAAGATCCACAGTCTTCCTCGACTCGAGTAAGCCATACGATGTAGGTAGAGTTCTCACTGTTGGGAGCAGATCTCCATATGTTGTGAGGCTTTCGAATGAAGGTGAAATCAAAAGGGTCAGTACTGAAGATCTTGGGTTCACAAGTTTCTCGAATTGGAAAAAACTCATAAACTAGGGGTTTTAGGGTAGCTTCATCTAGAAAAGGACCTCCAAATGCATAAACGTTGTCAGCAACAGAGAAAGGAATGACCAATTCGTCTTCCCAACGTGTTTGTTCTTCGTTGGTCCCATGAGGTTCAGGAACAACTTCTACACTATTGGGTTTAACTATAGTACTCCTCCATTTTCCAGCAAAAGGAACGATAGCTTGTTCTTGATTTTGTTCAGCCATTAAAATGTTCGAAGAAGATGAACAGTTGAAAAAAGGGTTTATTTTGAAAGAGATCAAGCACAGATCTAGCGCAACAAAGAGGTTTGAGATTTGCGAGGTTAAATCAAGCTTTAGTTCACTATTCTGACAGATCAAACAGATTGTGTAATGATTTCAAAGGATTCAAGAACGAAGTTGGTAAAAATGGTTGAGACAGAAGGAGAAAATGAGTTGAAAGATTCAGAAAAAGTGTTAGAATGGTGACCTAATCCTATTTATAGGGTTCGTTTTCAGTGGAATAAAATAAATAAATAAAAATTCAATTTCCTTTCAACTTCCGCACTCGCCACACGTACCATGATCACTGCAAAAGCGAAGTGGTGCCAATAGTGGGAAAACGTGTTAACGGTTACACTCATCATTGCTATCACGTGCCATAAATGTGGAATAAAACACGTCAAATTCTCCACTAACTCAATTTGATTCGAATCTGGCATTTTTTGGGGGCAATTTGTTAGCCCATATTTTGATTAAGTTAAAATATGCACTAAATGTTCTTTGAATGAAATTAATAGACCTTCAATCATGGAAATTAATGTTTCCAGAATATTTATTTTAATATGAAGGTTAAGGGTAACGTCTTTAAGAACATTAATGAACCTCAAAAGATGAAAAAACATTAGCAAGTTCAAGTATCAAAACTTGATTCGAGTTACTAACCATTCAAGTAACACCAAGCTCTCTCGAGCTCGAGTACTGGTTTGTAACTTAGCAAATAGTTAATATTTCTCTGAAGATTTAAATTCAAAATTCAAACCATTGCAACGCTTCATTCAAGACTGATGACTTTTGGCATTCAAAGATGAAGAGAAGATGGTTGTACACATGTCAAATGGACGTTCTATAGGCGTTGCTAAGACGTTATATGATTTAGCTATAAATATAGGTTCATTTGATGTAAATTCTATCACAAACTCTCATACTAACAAATCCTTATAAATTCTGAGTACCCATGCATTCGAGTGAAAGGAATACAAAAGGCAAAATGTATGATTCTGTGATCACCATTTACTAATTTCAATGCAATTTATCTTCTTATGCAATTTACATGTTTTCATTTACATTTCTTGCACTTTATTTCATTGAATCATTTACTTTTCTTGTCAATACGTACTCACTTTGAGTATTTTTACATTTCTTGTCATTCAAGTTACTTTTCTTGTTATTTTATTTACTTTTTCAAACAAACTTATTAATTTGTGTTAATGAACATTGCTATTTTCAATCATAAACAATAAATGCACAAACATGTCCCGAGATTCTCTAGTTTGTCTCTCAAGCATTGCAAACTAGCGGTTGTTTACCAAAAATCAGTGTAAACACCATCTTACGTAGATGATAGTAGTGGTTTTAAGGGAAATAATAGATTCAGTGACTGCGCACATTTGACGATATTGAATAGCTCTATTGCTTTCATATTAAGTTATGATTATTATAATTATGAAGAGGCATCTACGTTTTACATTTCAATTTTGGGTGAACTCGGTGTGAAAGAATTATGGACTAAACTCTTCATTGTTGGACGCTTACCTCGCTTTTACAATCCTATCGGAGAGGTGTTTACACTGATTTTTGGTAAACAACCGCTAGTTTGCAATGCTTGAGAGACCAACTAGAGAATCTCGGGACATGTTTGTGCATTTATTGTTTAAATTTGAAAATAGCAATGTTCATTAATGCAAATGAACAAGTTTGGTTGAAAAAGTAAAATAAAGTGAAGGAAATATAACTTGTTTGACAAGAAATGTAAAAATACTCAGTATGAGTACGTATTGACAAGAAAAGTAAATAATTCAATGAAGTAAAAGGCAAGAAATGTAAATGAAAACATGTAAATTGCATGAATATGTAAACTGCATTGAATTTAAAAGAAAGTGATCACAAGATCATACATTGTTTCCTTTTGTATTCCTTTCACTCGAATCGCTTGGGTACTCAGAACTTGTAAGGATTTTTAGTATGTAAATTTGTGATGATAATTACAACAAATGAACTAGTATTTATAGATAAAAACTAAAGCTAATTAGTAACGACTAACTAACATCCATTTGACAAGTGTCTTGCCATCAGATCTTCATTCCTAAATGCCAATAGTTGCCACTTTTGAATGAAACGTTGCAATGGTTTGAATTTTGAATCTTCAGAAAATGCTGAAATATGTTAAGTCTCTGAATAGTCTTCGAGTTCGAGTAACCCTTGAATGCCAATCGAATTGTTTGATAACTCGAACCAAGTCTTGATTGATTTCCTAGACTTGTAAATATTTTCCATCTCCTGAGATCTTAAAATATTCTTAAATGAGAATATTATTTAAATATATCACTTTTAACCTTTATTGCATCATTAATAATTTGGAAACATTAATTTCCATAATTAAAAGGTTTAATAATTATATTTAAAGAATAATTAGGGCATATTTTGACCTAACCAAAATATGGGCTAACAAATTGCCCCCAAAAAATGCCAATTTCAAATTGAATTCGAATGAAAGAAGAAATTTGGCGTTTTTTCTTTTAGTATTCCACATTAATTGCACGTGACAATAATCATGAGTATAACCGTCAGCGCACTTTTCCACTACTGACACTACTGCGCCTTTTCAGTCATCATGGGACACGTGTCACGCGCGGAAGTTGAAAGAAATCTCAAATTTCTTTTTCATTTATTTAATTCAGGAGAAAACGAAGGCTATAAATAGGATTAGGTCACCTCTTAGTCACTTTTCTGCAAATTCGCATTAGTTCCCCATCTTCTTCTCCGTTCAACTCCAAATTTTCTGGCCTCGTTCACAAATCGTTCTTATTCACTGTTCAAACCATTTGTTTGTTCTTGATATTGAACCAGTGTTTAAATCAACTAACCAAACTCTAGATCTGTTAGATTCAACAGATTTGAGAACGAACCATTTCAAAATCAAAACCCTTAGCTAACTGTTCATCTTCACCACACTTCAATGGCTAACCAACAAGAAACAGTTCCTTTTGCTGGCAAATGGGATCAGACGATTCTGAAGGCCCATAATATTGAAGTAGTCCCTGAACCGACTGGCACAACAGAAGAACAACAACGCTGGGAAGATGAACTCGTCATCCCTTTTTCTGTAGGTTGTGATGTCTTTGCATTTGGAGGCCCTTTTCCAGATGAGGCAACTCAACTATCTCGAGTGAGTGAGTTTTTTCCCATAAAAAAGACCTGTGAACCCAAACTTTTTCTCACTGACCCATTCAACTTCACTTTTATTCGAAAGCCTCATAATATGTGGAGGTCTGCACCACATTGTGAAAACCCAACATATACCAAGTGGTTGGATCGAGTCGAGAAAGAATGGGGGGCAATCTGGAAAAACTTGGGCATTTTTGACATAATTCAAATCTCCAGATATGGCCCTTCTTATAATCAAGAAATGCTCACAGCTGCACTGATGCTCTATGAAAGAAGTACTCACACATTCCAATTCCCTTGTGGAATGATGACTCCCACTTTACTGGACGTGGCTTCAATTACTGGCCTAAGACCAACTAGGGAAACATTCGACCCCTCGAAGTCTAGTAAGAACAACTACTTCACTTTAAAAGAAAAAACTTTCTACAAGTTTATTCAAGAACATCATGGTGAAGGTGAAGTCTCAGATGAAGAGCATGTGGCTTTCCTAACTCTATGGTTAGCACACTTTGTCTTCTGCTCGAGCTCTTTACAAGTGGCTCAGATGTACATTCCCTTAGCAATCCAAATACATGAGGGTAACGTTATCGCACTTGGGCGTCTACTGCTAGGTGTACTATATGAATCTATGGGAGAGTTTTGTGACAACTTGAAGAAAACGCAAAATGGAGCTCCCTTCCCAGTATCAGGACCTTTATGGTTACTCCAACTATGGCTCAATGCCACATTTACTCGAGAGATGGAACTAGTAGTTCCTCCTCGATTTCAAGCTGTTGTGGATCAACGCTCGATTGAGGGCGTTACGTTAGCTGTGTTGACCTCTAACTCGAGTGAAACTGACCCCCAAGAGAACTTCATCAGGTATATGAAGATATTTCTACACTTCTCCCATTTTCAACCACGTCACGCTCCATTTGTGACAAGACTGGTAGGGCCTGCCTGGCTGCAAGATGAGTTTCCTGCCTCGAATCTGGATAATGCTGATGAAGTTAACGAACTATGGCAAAACTATCTGCACCCTACCATTCTCTCTTGCAGGATTGGTAGCAATTCGAAACACCACGTGCTGGTGGGCTATCAACCAAACTTGGTTTCAAGGCAGTTTGGGTTATCACAAACCTTTCCCAAATGTCTATTCAAAAGAGAAAAGAACTTGGTAGACGGCTCAGAAGTTTCAAAGGACATGTTTGCCAAGTACTTGAAGGCTGCTGCCAATTTTGGCTATAATGTTAATCCAATCGAGTTCAACTTCTCTTTCTACTGTACTGAAAAGTACTACAATTGGTGGAAACAACATTATACTTCGCATTTGGCTAATAACATAACCTCTACCATTGCAAGACTCAATAGTGGTTTTCTTCATGAACAGCTCGAGGACTTGAAAGACACTCTTAGAAACAAAGGTAAATATTATGACAATAATCCTTTATTCTTTCTTATACTCGAAAACAACTGCTAAACTTCAACTCTTCCAATACTTAGGAAAACTCATAGAGGATGAATCCTACAAGCCAACCGCCCGAGTGAAACCAACCAATGCTGGAGGCATTCATCTAAGAGATGATGAAGACAGAAGGAGAGCTGAAGGAAGAACCAAAATAAAAAATGACCAGGTATATTTCGATACCAAAATTTTATTTGTTTCGAATCACTCTATGGAACTTTCTTCTGATATGCCTCTCTTTGAAAATTCATTAGATCACAAGAGAAAAACATACTTTTGTAAAACCCTCGAGGGAACCCCCGCTCCCACGCATTGTGGTCTTAGAGGATGAAGAAGTTAGTCACTCGAATGCTTATTATAAACATTTCAACTAAACTTTCATGTGATCTTTCTCATGCTTTTGTTCTTTATAGGAAAAGGAACCAGAAAACCCTTTAAAGAGAAAGCACAAATCAACCACTACAACTGAGAGTAGTGAGCAAAAAGATGTACCCTCTGGTGCAGATCTAGCTGTCCCTAAATCCAAAAAACATAAAAAGGACAAAGAGAAGAAGACGAACAGTGCATCGACTGTGGCAGCAGCTATTGAGGATGAAACTGCTAAAAAGGAAGAAAAATCTCAACATTTCGAAAAAACAACGCAGAGTGAAGGCCTGAAGAAGAAAAAACATAGGAAACACAAGGGAGGCAATTCTTCTAAGCCCTTAAAATCGGACTCTGCTGTCAGCAAGCCTGGGCCTAATGATAATGCAAATGTTGGTAAAACCTCTCCTATTCGAGCAGAACCAATTTTGGATACAAATATGAATGAGGTACATAATTTTCTACCAATTTGAACCCTTCATTCGCAATGAATTTTATAACTAACAAATAGTACTTTCCACAGGAAACTTCTGGACAAAAAGGTCAAGACAAAAATCCCCTTCTAGGAAGAATTGAGGATGATTTTGAAGATACTCAGGTACACCATTAAATTGGCTTACGTTACACTCGAATAAGATTTCAGGTTTAACCAATTTCCTGACTTGATTTGTCAATGTGCCAGGCTGAGAACTTACCCAGGGATAACCCCCAACAGGACCAGCATGTAAGTCCTACTCCAATGGAGAAATTTGTATGGGCAAAATATGGCAAAGTAAACTTACTTAGCCTAATTTATTTTTTCATATAAATATAGTGTCAAGTTGTACTTCATCATTTAGCAATTTCTCAACATTCTTCATTTCAACTTGTATCTTTCAGGCTAAGTCGTCCTCTCCTCAAGCAACCACTCGAGCTGAACCTGATCCCATTTCTGTGGATACACAACAACCTGCTAATACTTGGGGATGGAAGAATATGGAACTTGGGGGTGGCTCGAGAATGCCAAATCAGACAAAATTGCCAACTCCCACCCCAAGTATAGCTTCGAGTGATTCTGCTGAAGAGGAGGAAGAAGAGTCCATCGAAGAGGGTGAGGACATTGATGAGGATGAAGACGATAGCATCATCAAGGAAGCAAAAACTGGTGGCCCAGAATTATTATCACTTTCCTCTACTTCGAGGCTTTCAACCAGTGCTGGCGTTCCAGAAGTGGAGTTTGCTAATATGCACAAGACCAACCCAGCGGCTGCTTTGGACCTTCTCATCCAATCATCAAAATCCTGCTCTTCGAGTGACAAGACTGATAGTTCTACTTATCCCTCCAGCTCTACTGCCAAAGCCAATGTCAAGCAAGACTCCTTGTTAACCAGGCTCAAGATTGAATATGGCTTGCAGAATGTGCTGGCAGACCTCGAAGAAAATCCCTCTAATGCTTTTAGTCACTTAGCATTCCTTCGAAAATTCCAGAACCCTCATACTGACCCTTTGACCCTTTGCAAGGTTATACAAATAGAGAACATGATTGATCAGTATGCAAAGGTGATACAACGGGAGAAAGGTAACTTGGCTAAGCTGAATAGCCAAAAGCATGCTCATGCTGCTTTATTAACCAAGGCCAAAGAAGCACACCTCGAGGTTACTAGAATTCGAGAAGAAGCTGCTAAAGTTGAAACTCCAAGACTCATTACTTGCAGAAATAACATTGCTGCTTGGGAGGCTAATGTAGCTGAGCTTCAACGCCAAATCGAGGAATATCAAGCCAAAATTGCTGTAGAAAAATCTGCCCAAGCGGCCATAGAGGAGGAAATTTCTCAATCCTTTCAAGCTGACATTGATGCTAAGGGGAGAGAGGGGATTCGAGCCTTTGACGATTCTGCAGTCATTGTTGCTGAAGTACAGGAGCTCGAAGATGCCCAGCAAGTGATTGAGACTGAGAAAATTTCCATTAAGGCTTTGTATCAAGAAGTAGCCAGTACTTTGTAATTCAATTTTATTATCAGCTCTAGACAACTGTTTATGTTATTTTGGTTTGTAACTTGACAATGCCCTTTTGTGGCAAAATTTATTATTTTTCATTTGCCATATCTCTATTCGTTCTAAGTTTTATTCTGCGCTTATGTTTAACTCGAGTAAAGCTGGTTTGTATTTCTTCAAATATTTACCATTTATTCCTAACCCATGTTTTTCAGGACTTAATTCTTCGATTTCATAAGCACCCTTTGAAAAAACTTGAACAATTTTGAAAGGGCCTTCCCATTGATGGGACCATTTGCCTAAGACTCTATCTTTTTTATCCATAGGCAAAATGACTTTCCACACTAAATCCCCTAAGTTAAAAACTTTTGACTTTACCCTTTTGTTATAGGCTTTGGCAACTCTTTCTTTTTGCCTAGTCATATATTCTAAGGCTTGTAACCCTTCTTCATCCAGATCAACCAATTCATCTAACATCATTTCCCAATATTTATCACTTGGTATTTCCATTTGCCTCTGTACTCGAAATGATTGCATATGAATTTCCATAGGCAAAATAGCATCATGACCATATGTCAATCGAAATGGTGTAGAGTTAGTTGACTCTTTAGGGGAATTCCTACATGCCCATAAAACTTGATCTAACGTTTTATGCCAATTTCTTGGCTTTTGAGCAATGTGTTTTTTAATCAAATTAATGATTATTTTGTTAGCTGCTTCAACTTGACCATTTGCTTGGGCATAATATGGTGTTGAAGTATGCAATTTAAAACCAGTTTCACTAGCGAATTCTTGCATTTTTCTTCCTGTGAACACTGATCCTTGATCTGTGGTAATTGTTTCTGGAATGCCAAATCTATAGATAATATAATTTTGAATGAAATTCATCACTGCCTCTTGATCTACATTAGGTAGAGGCACTGCTTCGATCCATTTTGTAAAGTAATCAATACCTACTAAAATGTAACGTTGATTCTTAGAAGAAGCAGGTTTAATCTCACCAATCAAATCTAATGCCCAGCCCCTAAATGGCCATGGCTTTATTATAGAATGTAACTCACTTGCAGGTACATGTTGTATTCCTGCATGCCTTTGGCATTCTTGGCATCCTTTGGCAAAATCTATGCAATTTTTTAACATAGAAGGCCAATATAAGCCTTGTCTAAACAATAACCATTTCATCTTGTGGCCTGCTTGATGAGAACCACATGCTCCACTATGTATGTCAGAAATAGCTTTTAAAGCTTCTGCTTCACTTAGGCATTTTAATAAAACACCTTCACTTGTCTTTTTGAACAATTCATTTCCAACTATAACATAGCTTAAGGCCCTATATTTGGTCTTCCTATCATACTGACCATTAGGGTTTTGTAAATATTCCACAATTGGTTTCCTCCAATCTCCATCTATCAAGTTGTCAATGGTAAAAATGTTAGCATTTTCTTCATCTAAGACCTTGTTCGAGTCATTTTCATCACTATGTGGTGAATCTGCCCCCACAAGTTTTGCCATTGACAAGCTTGAAGACAAAGGTTCATTAAAAACCAATTTTTCCCTAATCTCAATTAATTTGTTGAGATTTTCAGGAGTTACTTTATAGCTAGAAGCTATTTGAGCCAAGTCATTGGCTTCTTGATTTTGTAATCTAGGTATTGTAATACCCTAATTTTCCACTTTTGAAAATAAATATTTTATTTAAAAAATTATTTCTTATTTTTATGAGAAATATCAAAAATAGTAATTATGTGCTTACAATTTATTCATTTTTCTTTATTTCTTTTAATTGTCGCAATTTATCTTTTTATATGAAGAATAGGAAAAATGTTCAAAAATAGTTTTTACCTTTGTATTAAAGTTTACATTTTTATTTCTATACTTTTCTATATTTTATTTGTATTTTTCTTGCATTTTTTCTATTTTATTTATATTTTCTTCTTTTTATGACAATTTCTTTCTCTTTTGACCAATCATTTTACACACATCCCAATACAATAAAAAAAATCAATTTCACATCACACTTCCCAATAAAAGAAAAATCAGAAAATCCTTCCTCCACCAACACTTTTCCGGCGACCACCGCCGGAAAACCACCTCCGGTCGCCGGAAAACCACCACCCATTTTTCAAAATCCATCCAAATCAAAATCCGAAAACACCATTAGCTTCCTAATCACCTTCTCATCACTAATCCATCGTTAATTTCACCAAAAACGCCGCCAAACACGCCGGAAACCGCCATATCCGAAACCACCCTTGCCGGAAAATTCAACCACCCAAAAATCTACCAAAATCAACAATCAAATACTCAATTCTTATAGTTTGGACCCTCCTAAACTCAAATCCGCAACCAGTTTCGTCAAAAAATCAACGGAAAAGCTTCGAAACCGAGCTCGAAGTCGCGGTCAAAATAAAATTCTCGGATCCGAGCTTTTCGTCCACAAACGAAGGTAGATAAGAATCATTTCGTGCTTATGGTACGTCTCTGAACACTAATCGATCATTGTTTGAGCTTGTACATACTTGAAACTCATTTTTGATTTTTTGCATCAAAACTTGCGTGGCTTTTTTCTGTTTACACAAACATCAATTGCGAAAACTAAGTTTATATTATTGATCCTTGTGGAAAATACTATGAAATACACTATTTATTTGTTAATTTTGGTGAAGATTTGTTAAACCCATTTTTGGTTCAAAGCTTCAAGTGAAGTTTTCATGGTTCATGGTGTTTCTGTTCTGTTTTGTGAGAGTTGAAGAAGAAGACACGTGGCGCGCGCTGGTTGGCCACTGGGTCTTCTCGCGCGCGCCCCCCACTTACTCCCTGCACCCCCCGCCTGTTTTTTTGTTTGGTTGTGATCTGGGTTGGACCGGGCGGGTTTGACCCATGGGTCATCCGACCCGGTCCGTTTTTATTATATTTGGTTTGGGCCTTTAGCCCAGTTTTCTTTTTTTTTGTTCTGTTTTTTTATTGCTAATTGCTGCACCTTTTTGCTGCTATACCCCTGCTGTTTAATTAATTATTTTATGACTTTTATTGAATGAAAATGCTTAATGAAAAATAAATGATTATCTCAAAAGTGCTTATGCAAATAGTCACTGACGCATGACTTTGACTATTTTATTTTTAATTCGAAGCTTTTGATTTTGAAATTTATATTTGAAAAAGGATTAAAAATAAATAGTCTCTGACGCATGACTTTGGCTATCTTATTTTTGATTCGGAACCTTTGATTTTGAAACTTCGAAATGAAAAAAGGATTAAAAGTAAATAGTCTCTGACGCATGACTTTGACTAACTTATTTTTAATTCGAAACTTCTTTTTAAACTTAAAACGAAACCTTCTAAAAACAACGAGGCAGAGCCTGACGCATGACTTGTCTCTGTCTCAACTTTTGACTTTGACTGATTAATTTTTAATTCGGAGTTTTTGAAACTTAGATTAGGAAAATGGATTAAAAATAAATAGTCACTGACGCATGACTTTGGCTAAGTTATTTTTAATTCAGATCTTTAAAACTTTAAAACTAGAATTTCTTCGAGAAACCACGAGACAGAGCCTGACGCATGACTTGTCTCTGTCTCAACTTTTGACCTTGACTTTTAAGTCAACTTTTGACTTTGACTTCTTATTTTGACTTTTTAGTTGACTTTTAGGATGACTTTTTATAGTTGACTTTTTCCTACTTGATTGAGTTATGATGATTACTTGTAATTGCTAGATGACTTATTCTTCTTTGTCTGATACATGGTTGCCAGCTTATATGTTCATATCTGATGCACTTTTATTTATTCAGTATATTGATTATATGTCATTTGCATTCATGCATTTGCATTTCTCTCTTCTTCTACCTTTCTTTTTCTTTTTCTTTTCTGAACTTGAAAGCTTGTAAAACACTAACAAAATATTGAATGAAAACAGAGATGTCTGACGCATGACTTTCATCTCTTGAATAGTCCAAGTACCTGCCGCATGGCTTGCGACTGAGGACTATTCTCATTCACTGAATAATTTCTCAGAAAATCTAAAAGACACTCAACCCACTCAACTGTTTTCCTGCCCTTGCGCAGTCAACTTTTTTCAACTGCCCTTGTGCAGTCAAATCTTTTTTCAACTTCTTTTTCTTAAATGGATGGTGCTTTATCCATTCCCCTGCTACAAACAAACGCTTAAGCCTCCGAAGCGAGCATACAAGCATACTGTTGTATCAGTGGAATGCGACCTAAGCATCGTTCACTAAAAACAACCAACACACAATCTTTCTTTTCAGGAAGAACTACGTGAGCTTTGAGTTCCTCATTGTACTTGGGGGATACGTAGGAGCGAGAGCCTCTCTCGTCAAGCCAAATAATAAAAAACTCTTTTTTTCTCCTTTTCTGTTCAGTATGCGGTAATTTAATTCTTTTTGTACGGTTATCTCTGTTTATGCAAACCAAAATTCCTCAAATGGTTCCCGTTGAGTACAACGGATATGAGGGGGTGTTAACGTCTTCCCCTCATATAACCAATTCCCAAACCCGACATTTAAGGTTTTATCATTATTTTCCTTTCCCCTCACGGGATAAATAAAATATGGTGGCGGCTTCATTGTTTACATTTGTGCATTGCATCTCATCATTGCATATCTGTATATTTTTTGCGCCGGGTACTACAGCTGGCGACTCCACTGGGGACTGCTTGTGTAGAGAGTTAAGCCTAGTTTGAGGCTTTTGGTTTGCTTATTCCAGGTTAGCCGTATCTGTCCTATCTTTTATATTACCGCAACATATTGAACTGTCTGGATTTGCTGGCTTTGTCTTCTCTTCTACTCCTTTTTTTTTTCTTTTTGCCTTTATGGCTTGGTTCTTGGTTACTGTGTGCTATGGTTCATCACCGGACCGGAGAGAAACTTAGGATTAGTTGAGGGATTTTTGCATTGGGCTCTCTGACATGTGACTTTGAGTTCCGGTGTGAAAATTCCGCTCGGAATAGATTCCCTTGGAAAGGTTGGGCTCTCTGCCGCATGGCTTTGGGTTCAGTTTTTTCCATGTGGGGTCCAAAACTCCGGGGGCCTTTTTATCCAGTCTAGGTATCCGAAACTTTTGTCTAGGGACCACCGTCTAGAACCCGTGTCGAGGTTATGATGTCGACTCATCCAGTTGGCGTTTTAATCTCGCTCCGATGAGGTTGCTTTTGGGAAAAGTAATCGAGAATTCTGGGAACCGTGTCAACCTAAAACAACATGTGAGAGGGATGGGTTACAGGTAACTTTGAACTTTTGGCCTCAGAGATTCCATTTTGAAAAGTACCCGGTTGTTATGAATATGGAAGATTTGTGACTTTGAGATCAAGTTCGCCAGATGATACAATAATGCTACGGTGGATCCATACATGCATTGCATTCATACATCCATGCATCCATGAAAATAATCATGCATATTCATCTTTCATACAATTACAAAAAAAAATGTTGGAAACAGTCTTTGAAAAAAAAAAACATGCATTTTCATTCAAAAAAAAAAAAAAAAAATCATCATGCATTTTTCAATCATAAAAAAATCTCATTTTCATTTATTCATTCCAACAGTTACCTTCCCGACACTGGTATTTGGATTAGAAAGTTTACACTGCACCATGGACAATTGGAGAGAAAAACATGATGTCTTGCAAGGCCAAGTGAATCAGATGGGTGGAAAGTTGGACAGAGTTCTAGAGATGTTGTCTGGTTTGAATCTGCCACCAAGATCGGTTGTGAATGAGGTTCTTGCACCTACTATTGAGGTCCCACAAGAGAATGCTTCAGTGACTGCTGTGAATTGGCCACCTCATGGTGTACCAATTAGATATGCTCTACCTGAATATGTGCCGTTTGTGTTTGATGTTCCACCCGGTTCCCAAGCTGTCGAGAATCAGAATAGAGTACATCCAGTTCGTCAAGGACTCAATCTGTCTCAAAGGAATTTGGTTGACCCTATGAATTCTCACCAGGGTAATGTGATACATGCTGATGTGTCAAAAGTTGACTCTACTATCCCTCAGCTAGAGGAGACTATGCAGAAATTCCAGGCTCTAGAGGAAAGATTGAATCTGATGGAAACAGGCAGTGATCCATTAGATTTCACAAAGATGTACTTGGTTTCTGATGTGGTGCTCCCACCAAAGTTTAAGATGCCTGACTTCGAAAAGTACAAGGGTCTGAGTTGCCCAAAGAACCATCTGATCATGTATATCAGGAAAATGGCTTCTTATTCTCATGATGATAAACTTTTGATATATTGTTTCCAAGACAGTCTGGCTGATGTGCCTCTCAATTGGTACATGCAACTCGAGGGTGGTAGTATCCTTTCATGGAGAGATTTGGCTAATGCCTTCCTTAAGCAGTACCAATACAACATGGATATGGGTCCCAGTCGTACTCAACTTCAGAATATGACTCAAAATGATAATGAATCCTTCAAGGTCTATGCACAAAGGTGGAGAACATTGGCTTCTCAAGTACGTCCACCACTCCTAGAGACAGAACTTGTGGACATGTTCATCAACACTCTACAAGGGACATACTTTGAAAATATGATTAGTAGTACTTCCTCGGACTTCTCTGACTTGGTTCGAATTGGGGAAAAAATTGAAATGGCGATCAAAAGTGGCAAGATTCAGCTTACTGCTAGTTCTCAGAATGGAAAATGGAAGGCTAGTAATAACTTCACAGATGAAGAAAAGGAGGAAATTGATGCTGATACTTCTGAAAATGACCAGGCTCCTGTTCAGTTCCCATATTTTCCATATCCATATGTGGCAACAATGCAACATCAGCAGTTCCAAGGATATCCTTTTCAAGTGCCTATGAATCTTCTACCACAACAAGCTCAACAACCACAACAGGCCCAGCAGCGACCTAGAAAAGTCTTTGATCCGGTCCCTATGTCGTTCAGTCGACTCCTTCCTTATCTTGTATATAATGGATTGGTGGTTCCTAAGGTTCAAAAGCCATTGACTGAACCATTCCCTGATTGGTATGACGCAGAGGCTAAGTGTGATTATCATGCCGGAACTGAGGGGCATACCACTGATAACTGTAGATCTTTCAAGTATAAGATACAAGAGCTTCGTGATAAACAATTGTTGTCCTTCGAGGATGGTGAACCGGTTATCCGAGATAAGCAGTGAATGGGGCATTCAACAAGTTTCTCCAATCTTGTTTTTTTGAACAATTTGCCATGCCAAAAGATGAAGAGAATAATGGAAATAGTCAAGATAGGCTGCACCTGTGTTCTTCAAACATAGTCTTTGCAAACTAGTTTTTTATTTCTTTCTTGTCAAGCATTTGTTTGCTTTTAGGATTATGTATTTTGTCAAGTACATTTCATATAATAAACATGCATGTTTTTGGAATCAATCCATTTGTATTCGCTTTTTATTATTACTTACAAACTTGGAGCGAGGATGATGAAAATAAATAACTGATCTTTGCTGATATATGTTTTCAATGGTGAAAAAAAAAAACCTAGTTGAGGATGTAGGGCATTGATTCACTTTCTTTCATTATTTCATAAAATAAAAAAAATTGAATTGAGCCATTCTTGCATATGTTTGTTGTTATCTGATTCTCCTAGTTTCCTGAGACATATCTTTTTTTAGAAAGAAAAAAAAATCAATTTTGGTTTGATTCTTGACCTGACACTTTAAGAGTATATAGGTTGTTTTGCACTTTAGGTTACGTTGTGAAGGTTCAGAAATGATTCAATAAAATCGGTACTGTTTTAACATCTTAGACTCTTAGAAGTGTGTAAGATCAATTTGAGTACTGATTTCGACGAAGACCTGAACATAAGTTTTAAGGTAACCCTCAGTAGTTTATCTTAGCAGTCGGCACCATCTTGTACACAAACTAAGTAGGAAATCGATGAACATAAGTGAATGATCCAGAAATGAAAATTTGCATATTTTGGTTAATGCACTTATTGAGTTAGATGACCCTCACACGGTTGTTTAACCCAGCAGTTGTCGAAAAACCGTAGTAAATGTACCCATTTAGTAGTTGGTTCAGAGGAGACTGGTTCTGAACTTGGTAGGGCGGGTTGCTATCCGATCCCCCACAACTGCATTTGGAAGAGAAAAAGGGGTTTACCAAACTGATTTTACCAGCTCCCCTCGATATATGATCATAATCACTAACAGATTTTTCTACCATGAGTGTGTACAAGATAACGGGCTTAATGTGATTGCTTGAATGAAAAGGGTGAATAAAATTTAAGCAAAAGTTAGAGTCACAATAAAATGCTTCAGATTTGTCTTCATATGATGAGAGTCTTTGACTGCATTATGTTGTTTTGTGTTACTACAGTACCCTTGGTATTGATGTTTATTACTTGATTTTCTTTACTAGCCGGCAACCACGTATGATTAGAGTTGTCTGTCCTGTTTCAAACCTGCGACTAAAAAAGAGTTACTATTTTTGTGCTCAAGGACAAACAAATGTTCAAGTATGGGGAATCTGATAACACAAATTTATATCATTTTCTGGCTTGATTTACATGAATCCTAATTGCATGTTATAATACTCAAAAGACCTAATTGAAGCTAGGTTTCCTTTGAAAGCATTCGGCAAATGTATTGTTAAGCTGACTCCTCCAGTTTGTTGAGTAATTAATAATTATCTCTCTACACATCATATGTGTTTCAAAAAAAAAAAAAAAAAAAAATCGCATGTTCAAAAGAAATGATTTTGCTTGCAAATTAGTGCTTGACATTAAAGAAATTGGAACATTGGTCTGATCATGGACAAAGATGATTTGAAGACTCTCCTAGCTAACGGCAAGTCATCTATGGATTCTGCCAATCAGGGGCAAACAAGTTGAATACCATGCTTATCAAGGTGAATTGGTTCAACAATTGGATACACTGCAAATATCAGTTGATCAGGGGCATATCCTTCATGGATTCAATTGCTTGGGGCAAACTATGTCAAGATTACATCTTCCTGAAAGTCACATGTGGTGAAATACGGCAGAACTGTGATTGTCAATACAATGAATGGTAAAGAGTTTCCACTCTCAGTGCATGCTGTTGTAGTCAAAGAAAGTTGTTGTTCCTCTTTGGAAGCCTGTTTGAACACCCGTCCTGCAATAGAAGCTTGCAAGGGTCCTCATCTCAATAATGCCAGAGTTACTCAGATTCTCGGTGCCGGGAAATTCAAATTCTCTTCAACAGAAACTCATAAATTCATGCATACATGCATTCACGCATACATGCATACAAACTCCAACATATCGTCAGATAATTCATTCGCATTAGTTTTGCATTTAGGCATCAGATATACATAATCATGCATTCATGAAGCACATGTTCAAAATGTTGTTTTAGCAGGTTGTAGACTTAGATCTCTAATTCAGTGAAAAATGTTGATGTGCCTAATTCTCTAACAAGACGGTTATTGAATCGTAATTTCTCAACAAGAAGGGTTGATGAATCTTTTCCCCAGTGAACTGGTCAACAAAGTGTCATCTCCAAGCAGATCGGCCAGTACATCATATTCTCAAGGAGGAAGGTTGATGAATCCTTTCTTTCCCCAGTGAGGCAGTTGATTTGTTCATCCCCAATAAGTCGGTTGGAACACCGCATTTTCAACAAGTCGGTTGTTAAGCCGTTTTCCCCAATAAAGTTGACTTATGCACAACATCCCCAGCGAATGGATCAATAAGTCATTATCCCAGTAAGCTGATCAGCATACAACATCCTGAGTAAAGTTGGTACTCCGTACCTCAGCAAGTTGGTTTCCCAAACCATATCCTCAATGGAGTTTCCGCATCTACAACAAGTTGATTGATGAACCATGTTTCTCAACAAGACAGGTGTCTGACAATTGCCAAGAATAATGGCAGAATGTTCAACCTTCTTTCCCCAGCAAGTACTCTTTTTCAAGATACCTTAAACCTCAGCAAAGTACTCCAGCAAATTTTCAGTGAGCTACGGTTCAGATTGTCAGTTCTCCAGATTGGATGGTGAATGATTCAAGTCAGTATCTCATCTCACAATTTTCCGGATAGGACGGGAAATTCTCTAAACTCAAGATAGTTATCTCGCAGTTTTCCGGATTGGTCGGAAGGTTGTCTTTTTCAAGGTTTTTCGGATTGGTCGATAAACCATTTCATATCATGGTTTTCCAGATTGGTTGGTAAGCTGTGTTATCTCTTGATTTTCCGGATTGGTCGGAAGGTGTTCTTTTTCAAGGTTTTTCGGATTGGTCGATAAACCCTTTTATATCATGGTTTTCCAGATTGGTTGGTAAGCTGTGTTATCTCTTGATTTTCCGGATTGGTCGGAAGGTAAGCCTTTTCAAGGTTTTTCGGATTGGTCGATAAACCCTTTTATATCATGGTTTTCCAGATTGGTTGGTAAGCTGTGTTATCTCTTGATCTTTCGGATTGGTCGGAAGGTAAGCCTTTTCAAGGTTTTTCGGATGGGTCGATAAACCCTTTTATATCATGGTTTTCCAGATTGGTTGGTAAGCTGTGTTATCTCTTGATTTTCCGGATTAGTCGGAAGGTAAGTTTTTTCAAGGTTTTTCGGATTGGTCGATAAACCATTTCATATCATGGTTTTCCAGATTGGTTGGTAAGCTATGTTATCTCTTGATCTTCCGGATTGGTCGGAAGGTTGTCCTTTTCATGGTTCTTCAGATCGGTCAAGAAAATATTTCAAATCATTGTTTGCTAGTTTGGTTGGTAAGCTATGTTATCTCATGATTTCTACGGTCGACACACCAGTGAAGTGGTAACGATCAGTTTTGGAGTTCAGGTACCCTGAGGGGAGAAGACTTCATTTTTCTTTTGTGGTCGACACACCAGTGAAGTGGTAACGATCAGCTTTGGAGTTCAGGTACCCTGAGGGGAGAAGGCTTCATTTTTCTTTTACGGTCGACACACCAGTGAGGTGGTAACGATTAGTTTAGGAGTTCAAGTACCCTGAGGGGAGAAGGCTTCATTTTTCTTTTGTGGTCGACACACCAGTGAAGTGGTAACGATCAGTTTTGGAGTTCAGGTACCCTGAGGGGAGAAGACTATACTCGTTCTTTTAAAGATCAACGCACTCATAAGGCGGGTAATGATCATTTCATTCTCAAGTATTCAGTTACTAGTTACTCTAGGTATGTTTCCACCTTCATCTTCCATATGCATTCATTATCATTACATCACCTTCACACTACAAAATTAGGGTATTTGTATTTAATTACCTTTTACTTCGAGTGCACAAAAGTGCAAGCCATTTATGCGCTCTAGTATAAGATAATTAAATAGGGGCAGCTGTAATACCCTAATTTTCCACTTTTGAAAATAAATATTTTATTTAAAAAATTATTTCTTATTTTTATGAGAAATATCAAAAATAGTAATTATGTGCTTACAATTTATTCATTTTTCTTTATTTCTTTTAATTGTCGCAATTTATCTTTTTATATGAAGAATAGGAAAAATGTTCAAAAATAGTTTTTACCTTTGTATTAAAGTTTACATTTTTATTTCTATACTTTTCTATATTTTATTTGTATTTTTCTTGCATTTTTTCTATTTTATTTATATTTTCTTCTTTTTATGACAATTTCTTTCTCTTTTGACCAATCATTTTACACACATCCCAATACAATAAAAAAAATCAATTTCACATCACACTTCCCAATAAAAGAAAAATCAGAAAATCCTTCCTCCACCAACACTTTTCCGGCGACCACCGCCGGAAAACCACCTCCGGTCGCCAGAAAACCACCACCCATTTTTCAAAATCCATCCAAATCAAAATCCGAAAACACCATTAGCTTCCTAATCACCTTCTCATCACTAATCCATCGTTAATTTCACCAAAAACGCCGCCAAACACGCCGGAAACCGCCGGATCCGAAACCACCCTTGCCGGAAAGTTCAACCACCCAAAAATCTACCAAAATCAACAATCAAATACTCAATTCTTATAGTTTGGACCCTCCTAAACTCAAATCCGCAACCAGTTTCGTCAAAAAATCAACGGAAAAGCTTCGAAACCGAGCTCGAAGTCGCGGTCAAAATAAAATTCTCCGATCCGAGCTTTTCGTCCACAAACGAAGGTAGATAAGAATCATTTCGTGCTTATGGTACGTCTCTGAACACTAATCGATCATTGTTTGAGCTTGTACATACTTGAAACTCATTTTTGATTTTTTGCATCAAAACTTGCGTGGCTTTTTTCTGTTTACACAAACATCAATTGCGAAAACTAAGTTTATATTATTGATCCTTGTGGAAAATACTATGAAATACACTATTTATTTGTTAATTTTGGTGAAGATTTGTTAAACCCATTTTTGGTTCAAAGCTTCAAGTGAAGTTTTCATGGTTCATGGTGTTTCTGTTCTGTTTTGTGAGAGTTGAAGAAGAAGACACGTGGCGCGCGCTGGTTGGCCACTGGGTCTTCTCGCGCGCGCCCCCCACTTACTCCCTGCACCCCCCGCCTGTTTTTTTGTTTGGTTGTGATCTGGGTTGGACCGGGCGGGTTTGACCCATGGTTCATCCGACCCGGTCCGTTTTTATTATATTTGGTTTGGGCCTTTAGCCCAGTTTTCTTTTTTTTTGTTCTGTTTTTTTATTGCTAATTGCTGCACCTTTTTGCTGCTATACCCCTGCTGTTTAATTAATTATTTTATGACTTTTATTGAATGAAAATGCTTAATGAAAAATAAATGATTATCTCAAAAGTGCTTATGCAAATAAGCACTTTTGAAATAAGCGCTTATTTAATCTTTTTGTTTTTTTTTTTTTTTTTTTTCTTAATTAATTTGAAGCTTTACAATAAAAAGGATTAAAAATAAATAGTCACTGACGCATGACTTTGACTATTTTATTTTTAATTCGAAGCTTTTGATTTTGAAATTTATATTTGAAAAAGGATTAAAAATAAATAGTCTCTGACGCATGACTTTGGCTATCTTATTTTTGATTCGGAACCTTTGATTTTGAAACTTCGAAATGAAAAAAGGATTAAAAGTAAATAGTCTCTGACGCATGACTTTGACTAACTTATTTTTAATTCGAAACTTCTTTTTAAACTTAAAACGAAACCTTCTAAAAACAACGAGGCAGAGCCTGACGCATGACTTGTCTCTGTCTCAACTTTTGACTTTGACTGATTAATTTTTAATTTGGAGTTTTTGAAACTTAGATTAGGAAAATGGATTAAAAATAAATAGTCACTGACGCATGACTTTGGCTAAGTTATTTTTAATTCAGATCTTTAAAACTTTAAAACTAGAATTTCTTCGAGAAACCACGAGACAGAGCCTGATGCATGACTTGTCTCTGTCTCAACTTTTGACCTTGACTTTTAAGTCAACTTTTGACTTTGACTTCTTATTTTGACTTTTTAGTTGACTTTTAGGATGACTTTTTATAGTTGACTTTTTCCTACTTGATTGAGTTATGATGATTACTTGTAATTGCTAGATGACTTATTCTTCTTTGTCTGATACATGGTTGCCAGCTTATATGTTCATATCTGATGCACTTTTATTTATTCAGTATATTGATTATATGTCATTTGCATTCATGCATTTGCATTTCTCTCTTCTTCTACCTTTCTTTTTCTTTTTCTTTTCTGAACTTGAAAGCTTGTAAAACACTAACAAAATATTGAATGAAAACAGAGATGTCTGACGCATGACTTTCATCTCTTGAATAGTCCAAGTACCTGCCGCATGGCTTGCGACTGAGGACTATTCTCATTCACTGAATAATTTCTCAGAAAATCTAAAAGACACTCAACCCACTCAACTGTTTTCCTGCCCTTGCGCAGTCAACTTTTTTCAACTGCCCTTGTGCAGTCAAATCTTTTTTCAACTTCTTTTTCTTAAATGGATGGTGCTTTATCCATTCCCCTGCTACAAACAAACGCTTAAGCCTCCGAAGCGAGCATACAAGCATACTGTTGTATCAGTGGAATGCGACCTAAGCATCGTTCACTAAAAACAACCAACACACAATCTTTCTTTTCAGGAAGAACTACGTGAGCTTTGAGTTCCTCATTGTACTTGGGGGATACGTAGGAGCGAGAGCCTCTCTCGTCAAGCCAAATAATAAAAAACTCTTTTTTTCTCCTTTTCTGTTCAGTATGCGGTAATTTAATTCTTTTTGTACGGTTATCTCTGTTTATGCAAACCAAAATTCCTCAAATGGTTCCCGTTGAGTACAACGGATATGAGGGGGTGTTAACGTCTTCCCCTCATATAACCAATTCCCGAACCCGACATTTAAGGTTTTATCATTATTTTCCTTTCCCCTCACGGGATAAATAAAATATGGTGGCGGCTTCATTGTTTACATTTGTGCATTGCATCTCATCATTGCATATCTGTATATTTTTTGCGCCGGGTACTACAGGTATATGCTCGAATTGCACGGATTCGAACTGATCCAACAAATTAGTGGCAATTACAAAGTACTTAGCCAAATGTTCTTTGATACATTTGTATTCTTTTGTCAACTATTTAATCACTTTTTCTGAATCACCTCTAACAATAATATCTCTTGCCCCCAAGTCAATTAAAAGGGCGAGACCTGCAATCAAGGCTTCATATTCAGCCTCATTGTTGGAACAAAACCCATTGATTTTATAATTAAACTTAGTAGGAATTTGGATTGGAGAAATTATCAAAATCCCAATTCCAGTTCCATGTTTATGTTTGGAACCATCGAAATATAAAATCCAAGGCTGGGTTTCTACATAACTTAGTGGCATTTCAATTATTGAATGATCAACAAGGAAATCTGCCACTATTTGACCCTTTCTATCTCTTAAGGGTTTATAGGTTAAGGAGTATTCAGTTAGAGCCAAAGCCCATTTACCAATTCTACTATGTAAAATAGGTTTCTGAAGCATATGTTTAATAATATCGAAATGAGAATAGACATAAACTTCAATAGGCTTAATATAATGCTTAAGTTTGTTACAAGAGAAATATAAACACAAACATAACTTTTCTATAGCACTATATCTAGTTTCAGCATCATTTAATACTCTACTTAGATAATATACAGCTTTCTCAACACCATTTTCATCTTCTTGGGCAAGCATGCTACCAATAGTTGAATCAGATGCTGAAATATACAACTTCATCGCTTTGTTTCGAATGGGAGGCATTAGCGTTGGTGGATGTGACAAGTAATTCTTGATGTCTTCGAACGCTTGCTGTTGTTCTTGCCCCCAATGAAATTGATCACCTTTTTGTTTTCTAAGTAGTGGAGAAAAAGGATGAGCTTTTCCACTTAGATTCGAAATGAATCTTCTCAAAAAGTTGATCTTTCCCAATAGAGATTGAAGTTGTTTCTTTGTTCTTGGAGGTTGAGTCTCCATAATAGCCTTTGTCTTATTTTGGTTGATTTCAATGCCTTTTTTATGCACCACGAAACCAAGGAAATCCCCTGCATGTACACCAAAAGCACATTTTAGTGGATTCATTTTTAATCCACATTTCCTCATTCTTTCAAATGATTTTATAAGATGATTTAAATGATCATCACTAGATGAGGATTTTACAACAATATCATCAATATATACTTGCATAAAGGCATCAATAAAATCATGAAAGATAAGATTCATTGCTCTTTGATATGTGGCTCCAGCATTTTTTAGGCCAAATGGCATAACAATCCATTCATAAGTCCCTAATGCCCCAGGGCATCGAAACGCTGTTTTAGCCACATCCTCTTCAGCAATGAAAATTTGATTATAGCCAGAATAGCCATCTAACATGCTCAAGTATTCGAACCCTGCTGCTGAATCAATTAGCATTTCTGCTACTGGCATGGGGTATTCATCCTTAGGTGTTGCATTATTTAAATCTCTAAAGTCTATGCATACTCTCAGGCTACCATTTTTCTTAATAACAGGAACTATATTAGCTAACCACTCAACATACCTTGTGGTTCGAATGAATTTACTCTTTAATAGCCTTTCAATCTCACTCTTGATTTTTGATAAAATCTCTGGGTTGAATCTCCTTGGCAGTTGCTTTATTGGCTTTTTCCCTGGCTTGAGTGGTAGTCTATGTTCCACCATTTCCCTGCTTAAACCTGGCATTTCATTGTAATCCCATGCAAAACAATCTTTGAATTCTTTAAGCAGGTTAATCATTTTAGCTTTAAATTCGAGGTCAAGATTGGCACTTATGTAAGTTGGCCTTTTCATTAAGCCATCACCAATATCTACCTCTTGCAAAGGATCTTGAGCCTGCATCTTTGGATTCGAGTTCACAGGATCTTTCTCGAATCCTAAAGGTTCATCATCATAGATGCAGTCTAACCTTTGCTCATTTGGCAACATATTGCCATTGTCTTCTTTAATGGTTTCTTCAACCATATTTTGTTCCTTGACAGCCTCTAAGGCCGTTTCGAGCTTCCTTTCGGCAACGTATGCCGTTATTTTAGCCCAAGCAGAGGGCTTAGACATCATCAAGGTATTCTATATCCCACCCAGATGGTGGAATAACTCCATCTTCAGGAGGGGTATCATCAATTTCTTCCCTCTCCCAATAGAATCCATGAGTAGGATGGAGTCTAACTGAATGATAGACATTATTACTGGCTCCTCGAAAGTCACTATCTCTTTCCCCACAAGGTGCTATGGAGGCTAAGTGCTTATCAAAAGTTGCCTTAGTGATGTGGTCAACCTCTGACATATAGAAACTCTGATTAGCCTCTATATTTTCTACTATGTTATCCTCCCTCCATAATATCAACCTTTGATGGCAAGTAGAAGGGACTGCCCCTACTCCATGAATCCATTCTCTCCCAAGGAGTAGATTGAAGCTAGCCCTCGAAGGCACAACTATAAAGAGAGTTGGCCTTATGGTGCTGCCTACTGCAACATCCATTTGTATGGCTCCTAAGGACCTGCCACTTTTTCCTTCATAGTTCGAAAGAACTATGTTATGTGAATGCATGTCAGTATCATACATTCCCAACTTCCTGAGCATGAAATGGGGCATTAGATTTACTGCAGCACCCCCATCCACCAGGACTTTGTTCACTCCAATACCACCCACTTTAGCCTTGATGTGTAAAGGCTTGAGATGGTTTTTCATCCCTTCGTGAGGCTGTTCGAATACAGCCTTCTGTTGTTCAATGCACCCATTATTCATTACATAGTAACAAACAGGGGTGTAATCTTCTAACTCAGGTTCCACAAACTCTTCTTCAGGATCAGAAGTGGACCTCACATCATATTCACGTGGTAATATTGACACCACATTTACCAAGACATCAAAATCTGGCTCAGAACCAGACTCCAACAAGTCTTCATCAGGAATATCATCCTCCATATTGTCATCAGGGAATGATATCCTTTCTTTAACAGGCCTCTTCGAGGAAGAGCCTTCATCAATAATTAAGGCTTTTTCAGCCTTCTTAGGAACATATTCTTGTCTGTTCCCTGTATCGTTTCGATTGCCCCCAGCATGAGCAATCTTGGTGTTGTTCCCAGCATGAACAACTTTGTTATTGCCCCCAGCATGGGCAATTGAGTTGGAGCTGCCCCCAGCATGGGCGTTTTCTCTCTCCAACTTCTTAAGGCGTTGATACCTACGCCATTGAGTTCGAGTCATAGGATTCTTTCCCTTATAGTTGTTATTATAGGAAAATTTCCTATTTTCAGCATTGTTGCTCGAAGCAACTTGACTCGAGCCACCAACATCCATCCTTCGCTTCTGGTAAGCCTGATGTTGGCCAGATGACCATTGGTTAACAGGCACCCTATTAGAAGGAACATACATTTGTCTCCTTCCAATCCTGTCATGAATGGTAGGGCCTTGGTTTATGGCCTTGCTCTTATTTGGTCTCTCAGTAGACCATTTGTTTTTGTTAGCCACATATGGCATAACATTCTTAAGGCCTGCAGTAGCCTCTTTGTCACACACAGCGCTGCAACGAGGACACAGCATAACTTCCTTGTTGCTCAGCTTGCACCTGGTGAGAAAATCAATGAGTTCCTCTTCAGCTCGAGGATAGACTACCTTAATTTTCTCACCATACTCCCTTTCAGTAACGGCTCGAACCGGGGATGCTTCCATCGCGTCTATCATCAGACATTCGAACGGCTCAACGTAGGATGTCTCCGCTACTTGAAGGGGATTTGTGTCTACTTTCATGGGTTGCTTAGCTTTTTCGTCAAACTTTAGCCTCCCTTCATCTAATGCCTTCTGCACCAAATCCCTGAAAACAACACAATGTGAAGTTTTATGACCCAAAAAATTATGAAATTTGCAGTAACCTCTTTTCTTTCTTTGTTCTAATGAGGGAACTTTTAATCCTTTTTGAACAATTATTTGGCCATCAGTGACCAATAAATCAAAGATCTCATCACACTTGGTAACATCAAATGTGTAGGTTTTAGCAACATATTTATCATTCTTTGGTTCATTGGGGTTCTTGCCATTCGAGGGCTTTAACAATTTGCAAGTGTAAGGAGGCCCTGGCTTTAATTCAGCCAAGTCTATCTCATTTTGATCAACCTCCTCGAGTTCTAGATCATATTCACTTTCATTTTCATAGTTCCCTACATAAGCTACTTTCTCTTTCTTATGAAACTTGCTATTTCTGGCCTTTTCATTTTTAAGTCTTTCAACCTGTCTAACCCTATCAGCCAGTTGAGCCATGTCTCTAAGATGTTGGGTATCTAATTTCTTTCGAATCGAGTAGTCTAGGCCACCAGCAGCCATTTCTACCAATTCATGTTCAGGAACTTGAGTGAAGCATCTGGCTTTAAGAAGCCTAAACCTATTGAGATAATCATCAATAGATTCTGGTGTTTTACGCCTAACACTTGCTAGTTCTTTGAGACTTATCTTTGTTTGGCCCATGTAGAATTGCTCATGAAAGAGCCTTTCGAGTTGGGTCCAAGTAAATATAGAATGTGGGGGCAAGGTTGTGAACCAAGTAAAAGCATTTTTTGTTAGAGAATTGGGAAAATACTTCATCCTCAAATTCTCATTATTTGCTAAATCCCCAGCCTCAGTCAAATACCTAGCAATGTGCTCGACTGTAGACTCTGTTGTATCACCAGCAAACTTGGTAAATTTTGGGGTTTTCCAACCCCTTGGTATTTCTGTTTGCAAAACAAATTCAGATAAAGGTGACACAAAATTGGGTCTATGTAAACCTACATTTAGACCATTTTGGGCAAGGATGGTTTCTACCAAATTGGCTAAGTTATTCTGCCCAAAATCATTATGTTGAACATTTCTCAAAACCTCATCAGCATTTTGGTTTCGATGAACAAGCACCACTTCAGGTTCAACATTCCTTGGTACAGGTTGGTTAACAACTTGTGGTTCTTGCTGCTGACCTCGAGCCTCCTCGAGTCGATTGTCAGCAACTTGTCCAGGCCTTGGCCTAGGGGCCTGTAATGGTTGAAGTGGCTGATGGATGGGCACTTGTGCCCCTCCAAAGAAATCGGCAATCCTACCCATTTGGGTAGCCAAGGTTTGGTAAGTCTGATTTGTATCTCGAATTAATGGGTTAATTATTGTACCCATTTGTTCAGTGAGTAAATTCACCATATCATAATTACTCTCATCCATTTGTTGCCTCATAGACAAAAGTGAATCTGTGGTGAGGGCTGGTTGGTTCATTCGAACTCTAGTATTATTAGAATTTTGCCCTTGTGGAAAGGGAGACCTCACTGTTATCCTATCAGATTGTAATGCAGGGTGTGAATACACATTGTGCATTATGGCTGTAGGCATTCCATATGGATAAGATCTTTGGGATTGATACAAACCCCCTGATTGACTTCGAAAGTCAAATGAAGATCCTGAAAATGGGGGAGGAACCCCACCAATACTTTGCAAAGGCATGCTCGAAGTGTTCTCAGCCATTGTGGTTGCAGCATTGGATGTTAATGAGGGCATAGAGGAGGACACAGGGATTGCCTGTGTTGCCCCCACAGATGTTGCATCTGTGGCTGATGTTGTCAGAGCGCTCGAAGCGTTTACATACCCAAATAACGGGTTAACATCATCAGGATCTTGAGTGTTTTGGTTATTGACATTATTATTGCCATCATTATTGTTGTTGTTGTTGCTTGTACTAGCGTTAGTGCCTCTAGGTCTCACCATCTCTGGTTTTATTCTACCGCTTCTCAATTGCAAGCACTAAACGATGTAATTTCTCTGAAAACAACACACAACTTTCCAAAACAAAAGAAATTTTTCAAGAAATTTTTTTGAGAATAAAACGCACAAAACCAGTCCCACTGGGCGTGCCAATTTGTTTACACTGATTTTTGGTAAACAACCGCTAGTTTGCAATGCTTGAGAGACCAACTAGAGAATCTCGGGACATGTTTGTGCATTTATTGTTTAAATTTGAAAATAGCAATGTTCATTAATGCAAATGAACAAGTTTGGTTGAAAAAGTAAAATAAAGTGAAGGAAATATAACTTGTTTGACAAGAAATGTAAAAATACTCAGAATGAGTACGTATTGACAAGAAAAGTAAATAATTCAATGAAGTAAAAGGCAAGAAATGTAAATGAAAACATGTAAATTGCATGAATATGTAAACTGCATTGAATTTAAAAGAAAGTGATCACAAGATCATACATTGTTTCCTTTTGTGTTCCTTTCACTCGAATCGCTTGGGTACTCAGAACTTGTAAGGATTTTTAGTATGTAAATTTGTGATGATAATTACAACAAATGAACTAGTATTTATAGATAAAAACTAAAGCTAATTAGTAACGACTAACTAACATCCATTTGACAAGTGTCTTGCCATCTGATCTTCATTCCTAAATGCCAATAGTTGCCACTTTTGAATGAAACGTTGCAATGGTTTGAATTTTGAATCTTCAGAAAATGCTGAAATATGTTAAGTCTCTGAATAGTCTTCGAGTTCGAGTAACCCTTGAATGCCAATCGAATTGTTTGATAACTCGAACCAAGTCTTGATTGATTTCCTAGACTTGTAAATATTTTCCATCTCTTGAGATCTTAAAATATTCTTAATTGAGAATATTATTTAAATATATCACTTTTAACCTTTATTGCATCATTAATAATTTGGAAACATTAATTTCCATAATTAAAAGGTTTAATAATTATATTTAAAGAATAATTAGGGCATATTTTGACCTAACCAAAATATGGGCTAACAAGAGGTAAAGAAGGGTAAGATATTGTTTAGAAGTAAGGATGGAGATCAAAAATTATTTTTGTTTGATTTATGTATTGGGATGATGGATACGATTAATCTTGCAACTTACGGCAAAGACATTTGGTTATGTGTCTAACAACACATGTTAGTAAATTTGCTATTTAAATATGCTTTCTACAATTAACATGGTGTTGTAGCTGTTTATGTTTTCATTTAAGATTTGAGATTATTCTTTGCAAATGTACTATAAACCATAATATAGGTCTTATTGATAGAATTCAGCTGATAAAATTTGAAAGACAAACCATACCTTCCTTTTCTAAACGGCATGGTTTATTTGTTTGGGTTTGAGAAAATCACAGTGACATTATACTGTAATTTTGTTAAAACTTTAAAATATAGTTTTTGTAAAATCAGTGAAGCTCACTATGATTTTGTTTAAGTCATTGCGAATTCAAACATGCCCGCATAGGCATTTGAATTGGTTCATGAATAGTTTATTTGCTGCAAGTTTCAAGTTCTTAAGTCCTTGCATGAGTCCTATTTTTCAGTTAAGAAATATTATGGAATATATCTATCGACCCACATAACATAACATGTGTATCAATACAAATGACCTGTAAACTAATTTTTCAAGGTTTAAAACACTTTTTTGCTGTCAAATCATGTATAATGATACTAAACTGTCTTCTATCCTATTTTTACACGTTTTGATAATTATTAAAACAAGGAGAAAAATTGAGCGAAGTTATTAATAAACGTCCCATTCAAATTTAGAAGAAAAAAAATTGAGTTTTCCAAATATATTGTATTTGAAATAAGTGAGAGGAAAAATTATGAATCTACTAATGGGATGAATACATCTACATATACTACTAAGTACTAATGAGTATTATCTCAATAACACTATCTATCTTGTAACTAATCTTTATCTTTAACATATTTTGCTCAAAAGGTTGAAACCCTATGGTTTACAAAGCACAGATTAGAATCATTTTTTTTGTTAATAGGTAAACTAGGGTTTGGTTAACTTTGCCGTCGTCTGCTAGGATTTGGTTTTACTAGGGTTTGGCCTGTAACAGTGTAGAGGAATCAATCGTGTTGGTGGTCTACCGTGTTAATCCGGTGGATCGCCACGAAGGTTGGTAGAATCCCTTTGCACACCATAGGTAACTCTAGTGAAGCGCATTCTGGCGTTATGGCTAACTCGGATGATCGCCCAAGGCAGAGAGCGAATCAACAACCTCATATGGGAATTGCAACTAATGGCAATCGTTCTGAAAATAGGCTCCATTTTACCTATTTTTTTACCGATTTTTCGGAACATTTTGGTGCCAAGGCTATGTACAATGTTTTCCAGAAGTATGGTGAAATTATGGAAGTTATCATACCTGCTAGGAGAGATAGAGGGGGTCGTCGTTTCGGTTTTGCGCGCTTTGTTGATGTGGAGGACGCTCAAAGGTTTGGCGCACAACTAAATACTATTATTATTGGTCGTGACAAATTGTCAGTGAACATTTCTAGGTTCAGTAGGGTTGAAGATCGGAATAGGGGAATGCAGCGGCCTACTCAACATCACGAGCAAGTTAAGGACAAGGGGAATGTTAGTAAACCAAAGCATAACTATGAAGGCATGAAAGAAAGTACACGCTCTTATGTAAATGTCGCTGCACCCGGGAAATCTACACTGCGTCCTGTCCTTTCGTTTGAGGTTGGTCAGGAGGAAATGGAGAAGGTGAAGAAGGCTTACGTGGGAGTGGTGAAGCAGCCGGGTATGACATATAGTTTGCAAGAGGTTTTCCATCGTCAAGGTTACTTTGGCGTAAAACTTACTCCGTTAGGTGCAAATTTGGTCCTTTTAGAAGAACAAGATGAGGGGGAGGTGGCGGCTCTCATGGAGGAGGGTTGTACTTGGTTGGACCAATGGTTCAGTGACGTACGACCTTGGAAAGAGGGGGATGTTGACAACGAGAGGTTGGTTTGGCTTCGTGTACATGGCATTCCGGTTCATGCATGGAATGTACATTTTTTTGAGTTGATCACACGCGACTGGGGCACATACTTGTATGCAGATGAGGCAACAATCAAAAAGTCTTCGATGGATGTTGCTCGTCTAATGATTCGAACGACAGGTATTAAAGTTATTGATGGGTTTGTAACGGTAATGGTGAATAATAAGGAGTATAAATTGCGGGTGTTGGAGGATTCATATGGACCCATGCGACTTATGGTGCAAAATAATAATGATACAGGGGGGAGGGATGATGATAGTAGGAGCTCTGATGAGGATGACAAGGGGGTAGATTTTGGGGAGGATTTGGAGGAGAGGGAAATGGTAGAGGTGGAAGGTAATCACTACAAGAAAAAGGCTGAATACCCACGGATTTGTTACCCACAGACCCAAGCCGTGAGTATTACCCATGGTATTGCCGTGAGTAACGTTAAAAAACGTTTCAATTTTTGTTCGCGCGTGAGTGCAGTAAAAAGTTAGTTACCCACAGCTTATCTGTAAATAATAACCTCGGTATTACCATGTGTAATGTCGAATTTAGTTACCCATAGAAAATTCGTAGATAATGTTAAACCTAATTTTCTTTTTTATTTTTCATTTAATTAATTTTCCAGCAAAACCCTATATTGGAAAGTAACAAAAAAAAAATAGAAGGTATATCACGTGAAAACAACTACTGAACGTGAAACTGTCAAGAAGCATATACAAACCACTCAAGAAGCACTCAAGAAGCATATACAAACAGTAAGTTCTCGCGGCCTACCGACGGCGAAACCCTTTTCACAACCTTCACAACCACTCAGTAGGTACCGACGGTGTACTGAACGTGAAACCCTTTCCAACAAGACGGTGTACCGACGACGACTGAATCGGCGGAGACATCTGAGCTTTCGGCGGCGTTCGTTCTCGCGTTCTCTAATCATTCGACGGCTAGGGCATTCTTCAATTTCAAACAGTAAGTTCTATTCTGTTAATTTTTTTGTAAATCTGAGCATAGTTTTGTGTATAATCTGTTCAATCTAATTATGTTTTGGGACTTGTTGTGGTACTATGCTTTAGATATAGGTTAAACTATCCCAGTGTATTTAAGTCCCAATGTTTTCCCAATTCAAGCCAATTGAATTGAGTACAAAATTTTGTAGTGGTTTTAATTAATTAATGTAGTTGCAAAATATAGAAAATTTTCTGGCAGTTATTTGTTTTTGAAATTGATACTAAAATAGTATGATTGGCCTTTTGCAATAGTAATAGATAGATAGAATTGCATAATGATGCTATTCTGTTTGTAAAATCAATTTGAGTAATATTGAGGTTTCCTTGGATTTTATTCTATAATTTCATTGGCATGAATTTTGAAGTGCACAATTGGCGAAAGGAACAAAGAATTTGGATAAATGTCTAATATTTTTTCCCCTTCACACATCACCTTTTGGATAGACTGTGTTAGGATAATTGAATTACATTGAGTGGTTTCACTTCCATTGATTAGATTCAAGTTAAAAAAATTTCTCGGAGCCATTGCTTCATGTAATTAGAAATAGTTGGATTTATCAGATACTGAGACTCAGCCAGATGAATGTTAGTCTTCATGTAAATGTAATAGTGTTGGTAGATATTTGGATAGTTATGTGTGATTATGGGGGAAGATATCCTTAAAATCTATGGCCTTATATATGGCTAAAAACTTTAGACATCATGGTGAATATCCATGTCACAGTATAGTTTTAAAATCTATGGCCTTATTAAACTAAATTGTTAAGAAATCTAAAGGTTGTAGCTCTTGTTTCAAAACTTTAGACAGTAATAGTCTTACAAATTCATGATCTAATTCAATTCATTTACCAATATCAAGATTAGAACCAATCTCCTTAAAAATATTAGCCAATCTAAGGTTATGATATAATAACTATAATAACTACGTTGAATATCCATGTCACAGTGTATCTAATGCTGTTGTATACTCTTATTTTTTTTACTAAAGAAATAGACATTGAGTAATGTTGTTCACATCACATATTTACAACCATTTCATGAATGATATATGATATAAAATAAATTGCCACTTTCTCAAATTGAATAACCATTTTTTTACACTTTCTGATCAAATCAGGGATGACTCAAAAGGTATAAATTAAACAATCTAATAAACCACTAAATTGCTCTATGCATCTATAATTCATTCAAATATAGATCATTGAATCTAGTATTTGACATTAATTCATGTCTTTATCAGTCATTTTCCATTTGAATTGTTTTTCAATTTGGTCAATTAGAAAGATCAAATTGATAAAAGTTTGACAAAGACAATGACTAAATTCAAAAAAAAAATTAACAAAGACATCAAATAATTCAAGATATCATTAAAGTGATACTTAGGAAGTACTCCCTCCGTCTCAAAATGATTGTCGTTTAACACACATATGCATTTTAATTTATCATATTTCAAATTGAGTTATTAGATGTTGTCCAAAATATGGTTTTTGCTTTTATTTTTTCCTTGTGTGGTTTACTTGTATTTGTTTTTGGTTTACTTGGCGGTAACACTTTTTGCGTGATTTGCTTATGTGTTTTGCAAAGGCGGCAGAGGATGAGGTTCGACAAACACGGGAAGAGCTTAAGAATGCAGAGCTTAGGAGACAAAAGGAAGTACAACAATCAGAACAACGTGCTGCAGAGTTCCAAAGACAGTTGGAGGCGTTGACAAAAAGTGTTACCGCCATGCAGGCTGAGTCCTCCCGTCATCAACGTCCTCATCCAGATTATGATGAGGATGAGGATGAGTCTGAGGATGAGTATGATGGTACTAGTGATGATAATGAGGATAATTAACTTTTTAGTGCATTTTGTTATGACTTAATCTTACGTTTACCGTAGCAACAATACTAATGTATTTTGATGGATAAGTTTATTATAGCTTACTTCTAAGGACAATACTAGCTAGTGCATTTTGATGGCTAAGTTTATGACTAAGTTTATTCTAGCTAGCTTAGACTTGTAGCGACATGTTATGACTACATATTTTGTTTAATATGGTCTTATGTTTTTATTTTGGCATTTGTAATAGTGTCAATTTTTGTTAACATTACACTTTGGTTAAGTGACATTTTGATTACTTTAATCTCTTTAATTTTAAAGTTAGTTAATTTTTTGTTTGTGGTTGTTTAAAATTATTGGTTATAATGTTGGATGAAAATGAAGGATATATATCCTTGGATAGGGTAGAATCATAATAAATAAATAAAAACAAAATTGGCGTTACCCACAACAATGCTATCATTAATATGCTTGAATAGATTTCCATAGCTATGCCGTGGGTAACATTTTCTGAACGTTTTTTACGGATACACTGTGGGTAACAATTACATACGGCTAGGTCGTGGGTAACCAGTTTTGAACGTTTGTTACGGTAAAGCTATGGGTAAAAATTACATACGGCTAGGCCGTCAGTAAGAAGTTCTGAATGTTTTCTACGGAAACGTTGTGGGTAACCATTCGGGACGCTTATTCCGTGGGTAATTAGTTACAGTCTATCCGTCAATAATAACGTCAGTTCGACCGTGGGTAATGCGTCAGTAACGTTACCCACGGCTTTCGTATGAGTAATAAATTACCAACGAGCTTTTTCGTCACGGACCCGAGCCGTGGGTACTCCGTGGGTAATTTTCCATTATTCATAGTATAGCCGTGGGTAATGTTAAAATTGGCCATGGGTAGAGACAGATTTTCTTGTAGTGAATAAAGGGGCTTTAGTGCCGTATGGTAAGGGTGTACAAATGATGTCTACCGACGAGAGTAATGAGGGGAGCAATGGGGGAAAAAATGTAGTAGGTTCTGCTTCTCCTTTACCTCAAGCTGCTCATTCCTCCAATGGGGTATCATCACCTATTTTGCACATAGCTTATGTTAAGTCAAAAGGGGGTAAGGAAGTTAGTAGTCAAGGTCATATTAGTTCTCAACAGGCCCAGTTGCAGAAGCTACCACTAGCTGGGACAGTGGATCCAGTGAGGGGTCCTAGGCCCATTGGTGCATTTGGCCCAACTATGTTGGGGTGGAGAGGTGAGTCATCTGAAGGGGATGGTAACTTGGTGAAGATTGTGAAGGGTATAAAGGTTGCTGCTATTACTAGTATGAGGGGTGTAAGTAGTGATGGCTCATTATCACACTCTTTACATGGCCCAATTACTAAAGATGGAGCGGGTGAGGTTCAGAATCAGAAGGCCACACGCATTGTTATCAGTTCCAGCAAACATATTCCAAAAGCTACTCTTTCTCAACCAATCTCTTCGAAGCCTACTGTAGCTCGAACTTCATTCAATCCAAATCAGAAACCAGCTAAGGCAAATTCGGTTTCATCGGCAGGCACGATCTTGTGTCGTAGCTCTTTGAAGTCATCTGAAATTAGAAATTGCAACTCACAATTTTGGGCGAAGCATGAGAAAGAGAAGGCGAACAAGATTTGGCAAGGGGCAGTGGATTTGGGAGTAGAAGGGTTCGGTGATGACAATTTTATGGTGGAGAAAATTGCTGCACATGAACAAAGAGATTTTGAGGCTAGTAAGGCCAGGGAGCATCGCACTGTGGGTTCCCAATGAAGATTTTGTCTTTGAATTTGAGGGGCTGGGGAAACTCAGCAAAACGCAGAAGATTGTCTAGTCTTTTGCAAAAAGGTGCGTTTGATTTATGTTTTTTTTAAGAAACGAAAAGGGAAGTCTTGGAGGATTATATGGTACAGAATTTATGGGGACATAAGGAGGTTTGTTGGGTTGCGAAGGCTTCATCTGGGCAGTCGGGGGGCTTATTGATACTCTGGAGCAAAAACTTGTTTACATTAAGGTTTAGTTTTCGTGGAGATGGGTTTTTAGGAATTTGTGTGGAGGTGAAAGGATGTGTGATGTATCTTATAAATATATATTCTGCTTGTACTTTGGCCGGAAAACGCAAACTGTGGGGTGATTTGATCGACTTTATACATAATAATGAAGAGGGCGTATGGTGTTTAGGGGGTGATTTCAACGCGGTTTTAAATCGGGGTGAACGTCAAGGTCAGGGAAGTGGTGAAAATCGTATTGAACGAGTGGAATTCAATGCTTTTGTGCAAGCAATGGAGGTAGTGGATGTTACTGTTGCAGGGAGGAAATTTTCATGGGTTAGTTCGGATGGAAGAGCAATGAGCCGTATTGATCGTTTTCTTTTATCAGAAGGATTTGTTGAGTTTGGAGGGATAACTGGACAGTGGATCGGTGACCGTAAACTGGGGACCCAAACCGTTTAAATTTTTTAATTGTTGGACTGAACATTCTGCATTTGCGCCATTTGTGACTGAAGTGTGGGAGGGTCTGATAGTATCGGGCAATTCTTCTTTCATTATTACTGAAAAATTTAAACAACTCAAGGGTAGGTTGAAAGAATGGAACCGTGGTGTGTTTGAGCTTTTGGATACACAAATTGATGCAGTTGTTAAAGAATTGAATGAGGCGGAGGAACAATTAGCTAATGGTGGCCTATTAGAAGATGTTAATGTGCAGAATCTCAGTTCTACTTTTTGGGAAAAAATTCTTTTTCGTGAAAGTATGTTGCATCAGAAATCAAGACTTAAATGGGGTAAAGATGGTGATTCGAATTCGAGGTATTTTCATGCTTGTATTAAAGGTAGAAGGCGTCGTACCCAATTGTTGGGGTTGCTTAAGGAAGGTGTTTGGGTCGATGATGTTACTCTCATTCGTCAGGAGGTGAAAAATCATTTTGCTACTAATTTTCATGAGGAATGGCCGGTTCGGCCGTTTTTTCAGAATGTGCATTTTCAGAAGATTTCAGAAGTTGATAATATGGGTCTGTTGGAACTGTTTACAGAGGAAGAGGTACACGAGACAATCTAGAGTTGCGACGGTAATAAGAGTCCTGGGCCTGACGGGTTCAACCTTCATTTTTATAAGACTTGCTGGTTTATTATAAAGCAGGATTTGATGCGTTTGTGAATGATTTTCACCGTACTGCTCTGTTGCCTAAAATCGTGACGGCATCTTTTTTGACTTTAGTGCCTAAAAAGGATCATCCCTTATCATTATCTGATTATCGGCCGATTTGTTTAGTGGGCAGTTTGTACAAAATTATATCTAAGTTGTTGGCTAACCGGTTGAAAAAGGTTTTAGGGTCTGTTATATCCGATTGGCAGTCCGCTTTTTTACCGCAACGACAGATATTAGATGGGGTGGTAGTTCTGAATGAGATTGTTGACTTGGCAAAAAGGCGAAAAGATTCTTGTTTGTTATTTAAAGTTGATTTTGAGCGTGCGTATGATACAATCAATTGGAGTTATTTGGAACGCATGATGTTGATTATGGGGTTTCATGTAGGGTGGGTAAAGTGGATGAAAGCATGTGTATTTAACAGTTCCATGTCGGTGTTGGTAAATGGTAGTCCCACAGATGATTTCCCAGTGGGTAAAGGTTTGAGGCAGGGTGATCCTCTTTCACCATTTTTATTTCTTATAGCCGCTGAGGGTCTGACAGGTTTGATGCGATCAGCTATAGAGCGAGGGAAGTACACTGGTTTCACGGTTGATGATAGTTTGACAGTTTCTATGTTACAATTTGCTGACGATACTATGTTAATGGGAGCAGCTACATGGGAAAATCTTTGGTGCATTAAAACAGTGTTGAGGGCTTTTGAGGTGGTATCCGGCTTGAAAATTAATTTCCAAAAAAGCAAATTGTATGGGATTAACGTGGAAGATCGTTTCCTTGCAGCGGGTTCAGCTTTTTTGTCTTGTCGGTCGGACTCTCTTCCGTTTAAATTTTTGGGCATACCGGTTGGTGCTAATCCAAGGCGTAAAGAGACATGGAAACCTGTGGTCGATGCTATGTCTAAACGGTTGAATGGTTGGCAAGGGCGTCATTTATCATATGGGGGGCGTGTAACTTTAATAAACTCGGTGTTGGCGAGTTTACCACTTTATTTCTTTTCTTTTTTCAAAGTTCCTAAAAGTGTATTGGTCGAATTGGTTAGGCTTCAGCGGAATTTCCTTTGGGAAGGCGGAATGGATAACAAGAAGCTTTGTTGGGTCAGTTGGAATCTGGTTTGTCTTTCCAAAGAAAGGGGTGGTTTAGGTGTTAAAGATTTGGCACTTTTCAATGAAGCTTTACTTAATAAATGGAAGTGGCGGTGTATTACGGAGGGGAATTCTTTTTGGGGAAAATTGCTTCAATTCCGGTATGGTTCGATGCATGCTAATTTTCTAAGTGGGGTGGTTAGGCCTACTAATCCTATGCATTCTATTTGGTGGCGTGATTTATTGTTATTGCAGAACAATAGTTTCAGGCAGAATGTTAGCATCAAGTTGGGTCGAGGGGATGAAGTTGGGTTTTGGCAAGAGAAATGGTTGGGCAATCAAACATTACATGACTCGTTTCCGATATTATTTGAAAAGGATTCTTATCAAGAGGAATCGGTAGCGGATAAATGGGATCATATCAATTTCTGTTGGAAGTGGAGATGGAGGGCAGATTTGACAACGGACGAGATGATGGTATTGGGGGAGCTCGAGACCTTGTTAACCGATACTAATATAGTGACCAATTTAGTCTCCACTCAGCCGGATCGGTGGCGATGGGTTCTGGGTGCAACTGGTGAGTTTACGGTTAACTCTTGTTACGGTATTCTACTGGAGTGTAGAGAGGTACAGGTTGCTGATCCGAATTCTTTAATTGCTTTTCGTAAGTTGTGGAAGTCTAATGTACCCTCTAAGGTGGTTTTTTTTGGGTGGCATTTACTTTTAGCAAAATTACCGACAAAGTTGGCTTTAGTCAAGAGAGGTGTTATTATTGATGCATATGATATGTGTTGTGTTTTCTGTTTTATGCGGTTCGAGGATTGTGACCATTTGTTTTTTACTTGTGCGTTTGCGCAATTCATTTGGAAATTGGTGGCTCAGTGGGTAGGTTGTCAGGAGATTAACGGTGTTGTTGGGGTTCATCACTTTCTGCAAACGGGTAAATTGTTTAATATGAAGAAGGGATTGCGAGTACGTCACTTCACTACTAGAAAAATCTTAAATACCGACGGCCAAAATTTGTCTCTAAATGGCTAATATTCTGTCACTAAGCACGTTAGAGACAGAATTAGAGACGGATTTGATTTGGTCGTGAAATTCCTCGTCTCTAAGCCATTAGAGACGGATTTTATATTTCGTCTCTGATTGGAGACAAAATTTATTCGTCTCTGATTCAGAGACGGATTTTATATATCTGTCTCTAAATGTTGAATTAAAAACACAATAAATCTGTCTCTATTGGAGACAGAATTATCCATCTCTAAATTCAAATAATTTTGTCTCTAAACTTTCGTCTCTAAGCATAAAGTCTGTCTCTATCAGAGACAAAATTATCCGTCTCTAAATTCAAATAAATCTGTCTCTAAAATTCCGTCTCTAAGCATAAAATTTCGTCTCTATTGGAGACAGAATTATCCATCTCTGAATTCAAATAATTTTGTTTCTAATCATAAAATTTTGTCTCACAAAACAAAATTTTCATCACTTATTAGTCATTATATTTGTCTATTTAGCAATTAAATGCTTGTTCAGTTTTTTAAATATTAATTTTTATTTACTAAATGTTGTTCATATAATTCTACAATGTGAGAAAATCAAATTTCGACTAACACTAAATTTAAAACATTAACATAAAAATGTATGTTATATTTACAAAGTATCAATAAAAAGAAAGTAACTAAAACTAAACTTCATCACTCTTCTCATCATTTTCATTGTCACCTTCTCTTTCAAGTTGAATCGGAGAGTTTTGATTAATATTAGAAACAAACTTTCCAAAAAACATACAATTAAAGTTCTATCAAGATTACACGCTAGAAAAAGCATACAATGAGCAATAAACTAAAACAAACAAAACTCATAAAAACTTTAAGAACTCTTAGACTTTCACAATATTTTTGTATGAGTATTGTTGTGACTTCAATCTCTATTTATAGTAAAATAGATTATCAGATATTATTCAAGTCTTCCATAAGGGATTAGCTTCAATTTGATAAAGTTTGTTAGCACCAAATTTTTCATTAAATCTTTAAAAGATTTATTTTTCAAACAAGACAAAACTTTTCCAAAAAAAACTAATCTTCTAAAAATTACTAGGATTTTAGTTTGACCATATAAATGTGCATTGTTAGCACCAAATATATTCCTTTAAAGATATATGCTAACAAATTGAACAAAATCAATCAAGACTAAAAGGACAAAAACAAAATCAATCGAGACTAAAAGAACAATATCAACTAGATATTAACAGTTTTTAGTCAAACAATTTTTAGTTAAATTTTTTTTAGTACGTTGTTTTTCGATATATATTCAAAAGGAATATATTAACAATTTGATATTAAAATAAATATTTGTTTTTAGAAGTACAAACTGTTAATATTTTCAAACTTAAAATAAACTAAAAATCAACCTTCAAAAAATTACTTGTTTAAAATATTTAATTTTAAATATTTATCTTCAAACATAAATATTCAACAAAAATATATTTCTTTACTTTCAAACGAATAAAAATAATCTTTTCCAAAAATATGAACAAATATTTGTTTCCAACAAATCTTGTTCAAACAAAAATATATTTGTTCTCTTCCAAACAAATAAAAAAATTTCTCCAAAAATATATTCAATCCAATTCAAACAAATAAGGTTTGAATAGATAACTTCTTCATTGCTTCAAAAAAAAAAATAGATAACTTCTTCATGAATCAAGTAAATAAATTTTTTAATTTTGTAACAAACTTCCAACGCGCACACATAAAAAGACATTCACAAAACGCACCTAGTGTAGAGACTAGATGTGTAAGACATCATGTTTAACACGTTGTTTTTTCCTTTAATTATTTATTATATTTAGAAAATTTTAATTTGTTATGTTTTCTGAAAGGTAGTTGTTTGTCTCCTATGATGCAATATAATTTTTGCTTGTATGTTTACATCATCGTAAAAAGTTTCTCAAGAAAATAAGCTCAAAATTTGATTTTTATTTCATGATTTTCATTACTTTTATCTTGAACTTTTGCTATTTGAAAAATTCATACTTAATTCATATCATGTTAAAAAGTTCTAAATTTTAATAAATAAACTTTATATGATATTTTAAACACGCCCATAAAAAAATCATACAAAAATTTAAGAGTTTAATCATAATTATTTAGTAGGGAGTAAAAGTATATGGAAGAAACAAATTATAGGGACTTAAAATATAATAAGAATTAAGTAAGGACTAAATTTAGAAGGCCCGCATTTTATAGGGACTAAAAAAATAATTAACCCTAAATTTTTTGGCGGAGAACAAAAAATTTGGCGGGAAATTTTTTGGCGAGATGAATCTTCAATGTTATTTCGTTTAGAGATGGATTTCAGAGACAGATTATTTCAGAGAAGAATAAATTTCGTCTCTGACAAATGTTTACCAACTATAATTCCAAGTTGACTAATTAGAGACGGATACAGAGACGAAAACTATTAGACACAATAAAAATTTGTCTCTAACATCTGTCTCCAATTACTATTTTATTTATAAATTAAAAAATTAATTAACTAGAGACAGATTTAGACACAGAATATTTTTGAGACAGATCTTTCTGTCTCTAAAATCCGTCACTAGTACATATATTTTAATTTTTGTCTTTAAACACTTTTTTCTGTCTCTAATTTCGTCTCTAATAGAGATGAAATAAATTTCGTCTCTAAATTCCGTCGGTATTTAAACTTTTTCTAGTAGTGCTTGTTTTGGTTTGCCACAACTTGGAATTTATGGAATTTGCGGAATAGAATCATTTTTCAGGACGCCGGTATCAATGTAGCACTTCTGATGAATAATATTTTTTATTTCTCATGGTTTTGGGTCTGTAGCCGTTTGGGGCATTCTTGTTCTTTTACTTTTTCGGACTGGTGTAGTAGTCCGGTAGCTTGTTTACAAAACTTGTAATTTCTCTTGAATTGTAAGGGTTGAGTACCCCTTGTACTCCTTATAATTCAATTTTGCTTATCTAAAAAAGAGGAAAAATTATGAAAGACCACGAATTGAACTAAGTAAAATCATGATCGATTGAATAATAATAATAATAATAATAATAATAATAATAATAATAATAATAATAATAATAATAATAATAATAATAATAATAATAATAATAATAATAATAATAACTGACTGTGTTATCAATCATCTCCAAGCCATGTTAATGGTTAAAGGAGAGTAGGAGACTATGCACAATACAACGTGGAAAAAAATAAAATAAAAATCGGTTTTTTGTTTTTATAATGAAAAAATTAGGATTAATTGTTACTTGATGGTTAAGTCAACTAACAAACTTTTTTTGATTAAAAAAATAAAGTTTATTATTCGGCATAACTTTCAAGTAACAATTAATATTAACATTTTCAATTCTTTTTTGATATTATTAACCTTTTCAAATTTTTGAAGAAAATTTTATGAGTTTATATCTATTAAGACAAATTTTTATATATTTTTTTTGGTGCGTAGACAAATTTTTATATACTGATATGAAAAAATTAATTTGATAAAAAAATTATTTTGACAATATGTAATTATTTTAAAAATTCATGACTATTTTTAAAATATCAACATTAGGGTTTCGCTTAATTTTATTTTTCAAACTAGAGTTTTTTTTGTTGGAGTATAAATTGACTTTTAGGGTCCGTTTGATGCGCAGGTTAAGGAAATAAGATATGTTAAAATTTTTCAATCTTGTTTTAATCTGTTGTTTGGTGCACCAATAAAAAAGGATAAATTTAACTTACCATTAAACCTATCCAATTACTCATTGTTATTTTAATCCTTATTTTCGGCTGGGTTATCCAATTACTCTTTTATATTTTTCTTATCATGTGTGCACCAAACACATGACATGATATGTGCTAATCTTGTCACTATCATATTGTATTATTATTTCGCTTTTTATCATATCTTGTCTCTATCTATCCGGCGCATCAAACGGACCCTTAAATTTTGTTTAAAAAATATAGGGAATTAGTTAGACTTAGAAGTGGTAAAGTCAAAAATTAAAAAAATAAGTAAATAAACAAACTCTTTGTACTCATGTTAATCAATTACTTTCTCAACCAAAAATTATAGAAAAAATTATTTAGGCTCCAAGTGATAAGACCAAAAAATTATTTTTACTTTTTTGATTTTATTTTTAAAAAATATAGAAATTGTTTTTTTGGTATAGAAAAAATATAGAAAATTAGTTAGGCTCGAAGTGATAAGACCAAAAAAATTATTTTATTAGTTTGTAAAATGACCGTTAGGCCTATAAAACTAAGAAGATTATAATTTTAATCAAGGATATTCATGAAATTTTGATTGAATATGATTTTCTCATAATATAGTAGTAAGTAGTAGAAAAGAAAGTTTATCTATATAAAAAAAAAGTTTAATTGTATTAGACATAGTTCAACTAAATTGACGTCACTTTAATCGACCAACAAACAAACAAATTCAATTTTTATTTGGTACATATGAAACATAACTCAAAAATATATTAACAAAAGAAAAAAAATTAATAGTAAGACTCTGAGAGATTAGACCAAGATACTGATCAAGTGAGAGTGAAACATAGTACAACAGCCTCTCCAACTCAATTTTGTTTTGTCGATACGAGACTAGGAGTGACTATTTCTCTCGCTAAATTGGAGGCACAGATCTCTCCAACTCAATTATAAGATTGTGGTTTCATCATGGCTTTTTACCCCTACAACTCAAGCATTCAATGCGATAAGAAACACATTGAAGAGCAACTTTATTATTATATCCCACATGATGCACTACAAAATTTGGAATGGTACCCCACTTTTTCAGAAACTATGGAGAAAAGTTTGCAAGAGGATTTGAATTACTTGTTCTTGCGTGACACTCATGAGAAAGAAAATGTCAAATTCAATAATCAATTGGGTGAAGGAAAAACACAAGAGAATGTGTCATATGTTCAATTAATTAATCAAGAGGACAATATTGATACAAGTTTGCATAGCAAGGAAAAAAATCAAAAGGTTCCAATGATTAATCAAGAGCACAATATTGATACAAATTTGCCAAGTGAAGAAGAAAATCAAGAGCTTCCATTTTTTGATGTGTCAAATATTCATATCATGAAACTACCAAAGAAAAAAGAGAAGTCATGTTCTATTAAGAAGAATAGAGATAAGAGTAAGACTCTCAAAGCAAAGACTAAGAACATAGAAAAATATAGAGAGAGATATGAAGAGAGAATTTGTAGCCATTGTGAGACCAAAGATACTACTCAATGGAGGTTTGGTCCTAAGGGGAGAAATACTTTATGCAATGCTTGTGGATTGAGATACAAGTCAAATCGATTGATGGAAGGGTATAGACCTAAGGCAAGTTAAAATTTTGAAATATAAGAAAGCATTCAAAATATCCCAAGATCTTGTTAACAGAAGGATGATAAATTATTATTAGATTTTTATTTTATTTAAATATATCATTTTTTTTAATATTGAACAAGATATAGCATTAGTTTTGTTTTTTGATTCCTATATATATATAGCATAGCATTAGTTAGATTGAACATATATGTATTTTTTTTTTGACAACATATTGTGTTGGTACCATTTTAATGAAAATTAATGGAATAAATTTTCAATAATAGATTTTAACTTCGTTCATATTTACATTACTGTTATTATTTTTTATTTGATAATACATTATATTAATTAGCAATATTACAAAGTGTGTTGAAAGTGGATTCGTAGCAGCGAGCGTGTTCTGCTGCGCTTGGTTCCACACTAACAGCAACAAACCATCCGTCTAATCCTCGCTTCGTGTCGTGGGCTAGGCCACTGGAAGGAATTATAGGCCTTAATTAATGTGGATGGGAGCTTGTTGAGTTCGTCCAATTCTGCAAGCTATGGAGGGCTTCTGAGAAACCATAAAGGTGATTGTGTAGCAGGTTTTTATGGAACAACTTCTCCGAGTGTTCTTTTTGCCGAAATCATGGCGGTATTGCATGGTCTCACAATATGTTGGGAGAAGAGTTATAGGCGGGTTAATTGCTTATCAGATTCACTTCAGACCGTTAAATTAATATGCAATGGAGTCTTTCCTCATCATCAGTTTGCTAACGAGATTTTGAGTATTGAACAACTTGTAGTGCGTGATTGGGAGGTGGTCCTTTTGCATACCCTTTGGGAAGATAATTCGTGTGCAGATGTGTTAGCTAAAATGGGAGTTGTTGCATATATCCCACTGGTGATATTTGTCATGCCTCCTATAACTTTGGCTAAGCCTGTGTTTGAAGATGCTAGTGGTGTAATCTATACTTGAGATTAGTCTCTCTTAGTGTGGTTTTTTTTTCTCTCACTTCTTTAACCAAAAAAAATGAAACTCTGTCTTTTTATAGCATGTTCTTTTTAAGTATATAAACATATATCTATGAAAAGCAAGGGTAATAATCGCTGTGTTTGATAGTGGATATTCTGGTCTCGACCAAAATTAAAAAGGGACAAAATATTGTAAAATAATAGAAAAAGGAACAAAAATGGACATATAAAGACTTTCCCTTTGAGTCAAAAACAAAAAAAAAGACTTTCCCCTGATAGGCGCAGTTCATATACACATCTCGTAATTAAGAAAGTGATGGAGACTTTCATTTCACTTATGAAATTATGATAGTTTTTTTGTTACAGATCAGGTTTTTTTTATGTTTGTAATAATGGAAATTATGTATGTGTGATATATTATAGATAGGCAAATACAAAACAGTATTCTCGGAGCATTGGTTAAGTATATAAATAAAAATATTCTGTTTTGGAATTTGTGCATTCAGTATATCGAAAGTGCAAAAAATATTAAATTTTTTTTGAAAGTTCGGTATCCGGCCTAAGAACCGGCCAAAAAATATTAAAAAACATGTTTCAAGATTTATTCAACAAATTTAATGATAAAATTGTCATTATTGAGAAGGTAATTATTGATATTGATGATATCGCTAATGGTGTTGAGAGTTCGAAGGGAGAGTTTTCATTTGTTCTCTATTAAAATTATAAAATTTTATTTTTAGTCTCTAAATATATGACAAATTTTAGTCCCTATAAAAATTTTACTCATGTATATTTAATTAGTCTATGTTATTTTTAAAATTTTTAAATATTATTTAATCATCATTATACTTTTAAATTTTTAAATAATTTTTTCATACATGTGTATAATACTAAAAATTAGTTTTTTAACAAAAATGTAGAATTTTTAAATTTGTTTTTTACTAAAAATACACATTGATTTAACAATATGCAGTAAAACTACATGCATAATAATTCAAATAATTTTTTATGTTATTTTTGTTTCATATTTATTTTACTATAAATATTATGAGATTATTTGACTTTTTTATTTATGGGCCTTTTTTTTGACAAAAATATAATGATGATCATTCATTCAAATAGATAGAGTACATCATATAAGGGTGTGTTTGATCTGCTAAAAATCAGAGTACTAGACAGGACAACTTTTGTTGTACCATGTTTGATTTAAAAACGGGTTATGGGACTGGACAAAACAGACAGTAAGGGACAGGACAAAATCAAGAATTTTTGTCCTTCAGTAAACCACAGTACAACTTTTTGTCCACAGTACAACTATAAAAAATACGAAAATACCCTTTTTATTTTCAAATATAAAGAAAATTATCTCTCTATCTCTCTTCAATACAATTTTGTCCTGTCCTGTACTATCTTATTTTTGTCATGTACTGTCTTGTTCTGTCCTGTACTGTTCTGTCCAGTACTTACTGTTTTGCGAATCAAACGCACCTAAAAGTACATATTCACCGCACAAGACGGGAAAACAAGACAGGAAAAAAAGAACACCACACAAGACGTAAAAACAATAACACTGCAAAAGAAGGGAAAACAAAAACACTGCACAAGACGAGAAATCAAGAACACCGCACACAACGGGAAAATAAACTAACGTCCCACTAAGACGACAAAATAACAAACAAAAAATCAAAATAAAAAAAAAACTAATAGATATAAAAACCACTTATATAGATTGAAAAGGCGAAGAAAAAATATGCACAAAATTTTTTTTATTTAAAAAATATATAAAAGTATAATTTTATAAAATGTATTTAAAAATCAATAAATATAAAAACGTATTTTTTCCCGTGCATGGCACGGGTTCATAAACTAGTATATATTATTTGAGATCTATTTTTCAAGATTTAATGTACACATGTCATAACCAAAACAATTCTCTTCTATGAATGTTTTGACATTAAATTCCCAAATGCAAATTTATTATTAAATGCAATAATGCCATTTTTTTTGCGTAAAAAAAATTTGAAATGGTTGACCTGTTTTTATTTCAATTTAATTTCATTATTATCATAACCAAAATAAATTTAATTTCAAATATTAGTGTAATGCATTTAAACATAATGTACAACACAAAATAGTATTTAAGGTAATAATATATTGTGCTGATAACATGACCGTATTTCTTTTTCTTTTGTTTTCCTATTTTTTTTCTTCTAAACCTATTTCTATTTTGAGACATTATATTACTGTACTAACAACATGAGAAATATTTCTATTGGTTTTTCTTTTCTTATACCTATTTCATTATTATTATTTGAGACCCATTCATTTTTCAAAGAATTTTTAAAACATTTCTTTGCTAATAGAATCGAAGTATTGAAGGATGGCGATGCATTTGTTGATAATGTTGTTCAGGTATAACAATATTTTTATAAGAAAGAGTATATTCTTACACAAACTTTTTATTTATTTGATAAATTATTATACACATAATCTAACAAAAAACATGTTTCACGATTTATTCAACAAATTTAATGATAAAATTGTCATTATTGAGAAGGTAATTATTGATATTGATGATATCGCTAATGGTGTTGAGAGTTCGAAGGGAGAGTTTTCATTTGTTCTCTATTAAAATTATAAAATTTTATTTTTAGTCTCTAAAAATATGACAAATTTTAGTCCCTATAAAAATTTTACTCATGTATATTTAATTAGTCTATGTTATTTTTAAAATTTTTAAATATTATTTAATCATCATTATACTTTTAAATTTTTAAATAATTTTTTCATACATGTGTATAATACTAAAAATTAGTTTTTTAACAAAAATGTAGAATTTTTAAATTTGTTTTTTACTAAAAATACACATTGATTTAACAATCTGCACTAAAACTACATGCATAATAATTCAAATAATTTTTTTATGTTATTTTTGTTTCATATTTATTTTACTATAAATATTATGAGATTATTTGACTTTTTTATTTATGGGCCTTTTTTTTGACAAAAATATAATGATGATCATTCATTCAAATAGATAGAGTACATCATATAAAAGTACATATTCACCGCACAAGACGGGAAAACAAGACAGGAAAAAAAGAACACCGCACAAGACGTGAAAACAATAACACTGCAAAAGAAGGGAAAACAAAAACACTGCACAAGACGAGAAATCAAGAACACCGCACACAACGGGAAAATAAACTAACGTCCCACTAAGACGACAAAATAACAAACAAAAAATCAAAAAAAAAAAAACTAATAGATATAAAAACCACTTATATAGATTGAAAAGGCGAAGAAAAAATATGCACAAAGATTTTTTTATTTATAAAATATATAAAAGTATAATTTTATAAAATGTATTTAAAAATCAATAAATATAAAAACGTATTTTTTCCCGTGCATGGCACGGGTTCATAAACTAGTAAAGTCACACATACATACAAATATGTTTGCTCACAATTTATTGCTATAGAAATGAAGAGTTGCTGCTCATTTAAAATTTAAAACATGGAGTTTTAATGGATCGGATCAACAAATAAAGTCTTAGATTGATAAGAGAAATCAAGAGTATACATGTTAAAAATTCTTTAAATATACTTTAAAAATTCCTCCATTTCTTCGGTTGAATCAAATAGACCTTTAGAGAACATGTTAAATATACTTTAAATAGTACTACCTCTGTTCCTAAATATAAAATTTTGTTTGACTAATTTGTACTATTCATCTATCATGTTTTGATCGTAATTTTTTAGTAATATATAGATGTAAATATTAACATATAAGATCTTGTTTGATTTGTTTTAATGAGTATTTTTAAAATCTCAAATTTTTATAATTTTTATTGTTAAATAATTAAAACTATTAGTGATCAAAATTATGTATTGGCATACGTGCAGTGATCAAACAATGTCTTATATTTAAAGACGAAGGTAGTAACAATGTTGTGAATAAAACAAATTTTGAATTTTAAGGAGATAAAATGATAATTTTCAATACAAAATTATTAAAATTATTATTTATGGTACACTACTAATTACCTCCTCTCTGGTCTTTAATATGAGAAGAAATTTACTTTTTAGATTTATGGAATGTCTTATGTATTTGGACTATATTATGAATTAAATACATCAAATATGCCATAAATCTAAAAAATCAATTTCTTCTTATAATAAAGACTAGAGGAAGTATTATTTTAAGTCTATACAATCTCCACAACTATGATCGAGAGGGGTCGAAACCGTTTAATCTTAGAAGTGACTTCTTTCTGAACCAATTTAAGCCCCCATGTTAACCGTTTGACGACAGATGTTATTCAACGGAATATAATTCAGCATTCAGCACCATCACCCTAAAATATAAACCACGTCAACGAATTCGTTTTAATTACATCATCACCGTTAACTTTTTCCACAATCCGCGTCATCTCAACCGTCTACCACAACCCTACCTTCTATATAAACCTCATTTCGCGCCTTTACATTTCCCTCATAATCAAAGAAACTCAATCTTAACTTCCCTCGTTAATCTCTTCTTCTATTTCAAGCTCATGATTCTTAACCTATGACGCGCGGACACTTTTCGGAATAAGCGTGTCCCGGTATCGGACACTTGTCGTGTCTCACACTGATCCGTTTACATTGAAATATATCATTTTTTAAAAAATATGATCCGTGTCCTGTGTCCGTGCTTCATGGATTTGAACTATGATTTTCTTCAAATGTGTTGTTGCATCAATCTATCACTTTTGCATGATTATGTTATTGTTAGGGTTTTGTAGATTGTTATATTTTTGTCCGATTGAAATCTCAAGAAATTGACATTTATTCTTTAATTGATTATAGAGATACATACAATTGATGAAGTTTTGTTGATCTGGATAAATTTTTGAAAATTTTGAAATCTGTTTTGAAGAGAAATGGAATTTGGATGTGTTCTATATAGTTTGATATGTGTTATAGTTTTCTCTATTTGTGATTTTCTGTTAGGAGTGTGAATCAATGAACACACCATGACACATGGAAGATTATGTAGAGATTATTAAAAACTTTACATTATGCTATAGGTTTCAATTTGATATTTGTTCAATTCGAAGAATTCTATTTGGATTATGAATTGTGTTTTTCTGTCTTTTTCGGTTGGTTTACTGTGTAGTTTTATCGATTTACTCCTTTTTGTGATTTGATTACACTTCGTGTTTAGGTTTTTTTTCTGTGTTGAATTACGGAATCTGTAGCTAGTTGGAAATTTGATCCAAACATCAATGAAGAATGATTCACATCAAGAGATAATTAGGGCTGGGGATTGTTTACTTTCTTGAAAAAGTTTACTTGTCTTTTTTCTGTTTTCTGATTGATGTTACATATCAATTAAGTAATGGACTTGTTTTTGCGCAGTTAAGTTTTTGAATTTTGTTGAACAACATTATACGAGGAGTCTAGCCTCAAGCATAATTCCGATGACTTTTGCCTTCAGTGTAAGGTCTCGATTTTATCGTTTTCCATTTTTGTAAGTTACTTCTTCACCTAAAAACAACATTATGCAATATTAGATTATTTTGGTATCTTCCTATATGGGTTCTTCTTTTGTGTGTATAGCACTATTGGGGCTTGTTTTATTATTAGTCATTTTAACACTATTGGTTTCGTATTTCCTATATGAAGCGTGGCGATTGAAGATGAGCCAGAGCGTCTTAATTCTCTGCTTCTTGTTATGGACACATTGCAATTCCATTTTTTATTTGACTGGAAGAACTGAACTTAATCTGAATATTGTCATGGAGAAAATTGTGATGCTATTTGTTCTTGACCTGCGTTAGCTCTTTTGGACTTCCTATGTGTTTATGACTAAGGATTGGATTTATACATAGGAACCACCTTTCTCAATCACCACCATTGAAGTATGTTGCAACTATGTCCGGTTCTTGTTTGTATATAATCTACTTCTTGGTCTGGGATGTCATCTATTACGCTTAGGGAATGATCTTTCATTCTACAGCAAGTGAAGTCCATTTGTTTAGAATAGGTATAAATAATTTTTTGGAATAGGTGTAATATTTGTTCAGGTCCGTATGTTCTATTTTTTAACATGTAAAGCAGAGGTGATTAAGTTGTGGACTGGTGATTGGGTTGTTTACACACCTCTGTACCAAACATCTGGGGCAGTTCGGTTGTGTGCTCTTTATTTGATTGATCTGCATTGTGGTTTGGAGAATTCTGCTAACCTTCTTTTATTGTTATCTACAGAATTGTTGTGGTGATCTCTGAGTTCTTTTCTCTCCTAATTGGGTATTATACACTTTGTTACATCAGTATATGGTTACTGGTAAAGCGCAAAATCAGAATTAATATCCAAATATAGACGGTAAGGGAGCTGTGCAGAAAAACCAGTATTTTTGAAGTATGAAGTTTGTAGCATTTGCATGACAATTTGGTTAGATATCATTCAATATTTTGTAGTAATTTCCACACTGCCAGAATTTATAGTATGTAGCAATGATTCATGGTTGTCGTTCACAAGATGTATGGTTCAACATTGTTTCCGGGTCCCGAAAAACAATAATTTTTTTCTATGCTATGCAGTTTTTCATATTTGTTGGTTTGTAGCTGGAAGAATTAGAATTAGTGGGTGTTTTGAATCATGAATTATTGATTTAGGCGCTAATTGACTACCATGGGGTCTATATATGAATATCATCATAGATCTAGAATGAAAAATGGATCCTAGATTATATGTGAAGAGAAGACTAATAGTATAATGTTTGCTATGTTGGTATCTTTTTTCAAAGGAAGCTTCATGAATGTAATTATATTTTTTAAGAAGTTCATTAAGTATATTTAATAACGTTTTCTTATACCAGTATCACTTTTCTGAGAAAGCTTTTTAAATGTAATTATTGGTATATTTTATAAGAAATTAATTTAAGTTTGATATATTTAATAATCTCCTACAACGGGATTCTAAAAAAACAGCTTGCTTTTGTATATTGCTATGCCTGCATCTCTTTCATAGAAAGCCGTAATGTTTTGAAAAACTTATTTCAAATTTAAAATGTTTCATATTTGATAATTTGAGAATTTCCTGTCATGAGATCTGATAAATGTTTTTTATATATATTTGTAGTCTTCATTTTCTTCAATGAATACTCGGTACTGTTTACATGGAATTATTAGTTATTATTTTCAAAATTAATATAAAATCTACCATTATTACATTTATTTTACATTATCCTTTATAGGACCGTAAAGATTGTTCTTTGATTTACTGCTCAAATTTTCTTCAAATTTGATTTCTTTTATTCATATGTTTAATGTTTGAATTATTCCATGTGACATTCTGCAGAGCATGTTATCCCGTTGGATGGTGGCATTTTCTTAAAATGGAAATTTTTGGTACACATCTATTTTCTAATTTCTCCACCAAATTCGGGAGGAGCCTGAGATCAGTGCCTTAGTAGTTAGTTCTTTGTATCAAATATATCTGCTTGATTTCGATCTAACTTGTATTTCTGCATCAGAGTTTGAGATGTATTTATGGTTTGGGTTAGCCCTCTGAACTGAAGTAAGCGGGGATGCCTATAGCCTCGTTTTACTAATGATCTTCGTGATTTTCAGAATATTGCATTCTGTTTGTTCTTGATCAGTTTACATGATCTGTCTTTTTGGAGTTTGTGTGTGTTGTGCTATAATGATTGGAGCAAAAAAAGGGCGTTGTTTCCTCTAAGATCCCTACTATCCAAATAAGAAGCTCTCTGATGCAGTTGAACGAGAGCTGAATTTTGTCATTTTGTATTGATAATCAGCTTCTTTTGTTTGGAGTTATGGTGTATTTGTATGACTGGTTTTACTAATTGGACATTATTTATCCCAGTTTGGGAGGTTGGTGTAGGAATACGCCACCAAAATATAATAGTGAGAAAAGTCTCGAGTAACATCTAACTTTTTCAATGAGGCTTTATAACTTACAATTACATTCTGGAAGCAAGGCATATGATTTGTTGTTCTCCAGAATTGTCGAATGAAATATTTTAGCACATTGATGTTAAAAAGGGGGATCTTGAAGTTTTATTGGTTGCCTAAGGTGTCAGTGATCTCATTTTTTGGTTTTAGCTATCTGTGTTGTCTGAGTGCAGTTGTTACAGATTACTTAATTACTCCTTTGTGTTTTCCACTTAGGGGTGTGAATGTAAGGTCGGCCTTGGGATTTCAGTGAAGATTATGATACTTATAATAAACTGTTTCTGTTTGAATGTATTGGCTGAATTTTTGTGTGGGATTGTAGTTGATTTCTTGACAGTTTGACCTTGCATCTCAAAATTCTAGTGTGGTTCATTAGAATTTACATATCGAAGTATGGTTGGACTGCTCTCTCTGCTTTGATGCTCTTATATTGCTTTATTAATTTTTTTTTATATATTGGTTTATATAATCTCCTCCTCTAATAAGATATTCTCTTTGTCACAGTGGTACAGGAGACCTTCAAATTGTTTTGACATAGTTAAGTTTACGAAGAGACTAGCCTCCCACATAATTTCAGTGACCTTTTCCTTCTCGGGTTTATCTTTTTAATTGTTTGGATATTTGTTAGTTACTTATGCACCTAAGTTATTATAATGATGGTTTTGGTATGTTCCTCTATGGGTTCTTGTTTTGTGTGTATAAGTAATAACACTATTTATTATCTAGGACTGTTGGAATTCCTTTGTGTGTATATTTCAAGATTTGATCGACATGAGAGGTGGCACTATGTTTTCTCCTTTCAAGATTATTATGCGCATTCATCATTATCATTTGGATTGTCATCTTCTTGTTATGGACACATTGCATTTCCGTTTGTCATCGGCTGGAAGAACATAATCTGCTTATTGTCTTGGAGAAAATTGTGATACTATTTGTTTTTGACTTTTGTTAGCTCATTTGGACTTCTTCATGTGGACTGGTGGTGGAGTTGTTTACACTTTACACACCTTTGTACCAAACATCTGGAGCAGTTAGATTGTGCGCTCTTTGTCTGATTGATCTGCATCGTGCTTTAGAAAATTCTGCTACTCTTTTACTGTTAGCAAGAGGATTGTTGTAGTTATCTCTATTATCCGAATTATTTTCTCTCGTAATTAGATATTATACACCTTGAGATTTAGCACCTCAGGATCTCTGGTAGAGTATACTATCTGCATGAAATCTTGTTGAGATATCATTCTATATTTTTAGTAAATCCTTTATATGGAATGAGAGATATATTTAAGGTTTGGGTTAACCCTCTGAACTGTAGTAAGTGGGGTTGAGTATATTCTCTTGTTTTGCAAATGATCTTCTTGGTTTTGAGAATATTGCATTCTGTTTGTTCTTGATCATGTACAGCATCAGGTTCTGTTAGAGTTTCTGTGTGTTTTGGAATAACAATTGGAGCAATAAAAGGGGTCTTGTTTCCTCAATAATTTCTCTGATGCAGTGGAACTAGAGATGGATTCGGTTTTTGTATCGATAACCTGCTTCGTTTGTTTGGAATTTTGTTGCATTTGTGTGACTGGTCTTACTAATTTGACGTTTTTATTTATCACAGTTTGGGAGGTCGGTGGAGGACTACACTACCAAAAAAGATAGACAATGTCGAGAAACAACTAACTTTTGCAATGAGTTGTTATATTTTCAATCTAGCAGCAAGGGATATGATTTGATGTTGCTCTGCAGAATGTCAAATGAAGTTTTGCAGCACATCTATTCTCAAAAGGGAGATTTCTTTCATTATTTTTGGTTTCCTAGGGTGTCAATGATCTCGATGTTTAATTTCCATATAACTTCGACAATAGTAAGCTCCTTTTTCCCACATAATATAGTGGAAGTGGAAAATACCAAAAATAAATAAATTAAAGCTTAGAACACAATGTCTGAAGTATATATGGAATTCACAATTCATAATTCTAGTTGATTTCAGTTTGACAAAGCAAAATTCAAGTGTTTGTGTGATAACCTTAATAGACTTATCTAAGATACAATAAGGCATTATAAAGATTACATTCCATGAAAACTCAAATGGTCCTATTGCTTCATGTCTTCTTTGTTTCACACATACAAACTGTTATCTAAAGAAAATGACTATAACACAAAAATCATAATTTTCATGTTTGAAGGCCTGTCACCCAAATACTAATTGAAAAACATACTAGTTTCTGATATGTTTCTATGTTCTTCCCTTCACTTGTATTTTGCGTCGGTCAAAGACAATCGCCAACTACCGATAAATCCCATTTTTGTTGCAGTAATGAATAACTTTTGCTTTCTTTTTGTTTGTGTAGTGAATGATCTCCTGAGCTATAATCAGTAATGACGTTGTCAGAAGCACCTCTTTTATGAATAAAACTAGGAAAATGCTAACAAATGCATTTAGAGCATTTTTTATGGAACCAAAAAGAGTAACTTTTAAATAAAAATATATTTATTACTTAAACATATGTTTGACTTTTGCATGCTAGATAAAGTTTTCTTTTGTGGGTTACTTAAACAATGCCCTTAGGGAACTTGTTAGCATGAACTATAAAACTATTCTGAAAAGGACAAATCAAATCATTTAATTAAGGCTGCATTCTTCTCACCAAAATTTTAGGAATGACTTTAAGAACATTACAAGGGCTAATAGTCCTAAAATCCTTAAGAGGGCTAAGCACATCTACCTTAGAGTTTCAGCAAGATTATGAGCAATATACCTGTTTGGAAGGCACTATACACCAGGTTAAAGATCTCATCAGAGACAACATTCCATCAAAGCCAGTAGCTTTGTATGAGCTCTGTATGTTGAGCAACTCTGCAATAATTCAGGGAAAGTGTGGAAAGTAAACGTAGCCAGATTAGTGTGGGAATATACTCTACATTATCATGTTGATCTTTTCAAGAGATTCTTGTAGTAATCAGTTTATCAATGGTGCATAATCCGGATGAGATTCTTTGAAATGGACGTAGTTAGTCCTATGACTATTTAATTCCATGCAGCTAACTAAAATTTGATTATGATCCGAGTCAAACTGACACCTGTCCAATTTGTTTTATGATGAGTACTCTTTCTCCAAGTATATAAGCAGTTAATATGTTTATTCTAAATCCAACTGACCACAAGAAACTATACGGTTTAAATTTATTTCACTAGATGCATTTTTAATATATTTATTGTGTTATAGGTAGGTGAACTTAAGAAACTGATTGAAGAGGGAAAAGTGAGGTATAGTGGTATCTTTGTCTCTCAGGACTTGCGACATTGAGGACGAGATATTTTCAGTCTGCAGGTGCAGGTTAGTTTGAGTTATTTAATTATCGTATCTGGCTAGTGTCTATTATAATTTTGGAAGTCAGCTGTGCTAACGAAATGATGTCAAACGGAATCTAATTCAGCTCAACCACCTTAAATAGAAGCCGTGTCAACCATGCCGTGTCAACCATTTTGTTTTGATTGCATCATCGCTGTTAAATTTTTCCACCAACTGTGTCATCTCCTCCATCTATCTTGACCCTACCTTCTATATAAACTTCATTTGGCGCATATACGTTAACCTTGCTGGTTGATTCCTTATTCTATTTTGCTCTATATTCTGCTAGTTGATTTTGTAATGTTTTGATTGTTGATTTCAATTTCTATTTTCGGTTAGGTGTTTCAGAAGAGGTAATCTACAAACACACGATACCATGTGCAAGCTTACGTGGAGATTATTAAGGAGTGCACGTTCTGCTTTAAGTTTCAGTTTGATATTTGTTCAATTCGACGATCTCTATTTGGATTATGAATTCTGTGTGTTTTTCAGTCTTTCTCTGTTGATTCTGAGTGTGTAGTTTTATCGATTTACTCCTTTTGGAGATTTCCACTTGGGGGTTACAGGGTTATGAATGTGAGGTTTTATTGAGGGTTATTTTTCTTTACAAAATATGAGCTTTTATATGAGGTTTCTCTTCTAATTTCCCCAATGCCGATGTCAGGAGGAGCTTGAGAGAGATATATTTAAGGTTGTGTTAGCCATCTGGAAGTTTTGAGAGAGATATATTTAGGGAGTGCGGATTTAAGGCAGACCTGTGGAATTTTTGGTGAAGATTATGACGTCCTTTCTCTTCTGCCCTAGGTTTGATTACCATAATAAATCATCTGTCTTTGAATGTGTATTGACTGGCTTTTTGTGTGGCCGTGTATTTGGTTTCTTAAAAGTGTGACCTGGCATCTCAGAGTTCTGCGGTTCTATAGGATTTAGATATCTTAGGATGATTGGACTGCTCTTATACTGCTTGATTAATTTTCTTATAAGATATCCTCTTTTTAACAATGGTACAAGTGACCTTCTATAGATTAGGTGTTTGGTAAAATATCTCTTTTCTCTGTTGAGTTATCTGCAGGTAGTTCGAAATTTGATCATAACATCAATCAACAAATCTTCTCTGTTCATTGGAAGTAAGTGACAATAACAGCTAAGAGCTCAGGATTATTTCAAGTTCTTAAAGAGTTTGCTTGCTTTTCTTTTCCTTTCTGCATTTTTGTTGATGGATGATGGACACATACCAATTAAGTAGTGCACTTGTTTTTGGGCAGTTAATTGTTCGGAATTTGTTCCAAAACATTATATGAAAGTTCTAGCCTCACATAATTCCGGTGAGCTTTACCTGCAATGTGAATTATCGGTTAAATCTTTACCATTTCCTTTCTTTCTCAATTTTAATTATTTGGCTTTTTTGTAAATTACTTCTGCACATAAACTATTCAATATATGATTGTTTTAGTATCACCTGTTACATGTCTTTGGTATCTTGCTGTTTGGGTTATTGTTACAGTATTAGAGCCACTACACACCAGTTCACTTCAGGACTACTGCACTCTGTTGCCTACAAAATATATTCCTTCAGGCGGAAGTATCGATACTATTTATCATCTAGCGCTGTTGGAATTCTACATGTGTGTATATGTTTCTCCTTTTAAGATATTATGTGCATTCATTTAAGAAATTATTAGATTTTTTAAGAAATCCATTTAAATTTAATTTCTAAAAAAAAATCTTTAGTATAATTATGGCTGTATTCAAAGAAAGCTTGTAAATTTTGAATGAAGTCGTTGGTTAGAACTGTTTTTACATGGAATTATTTTCAAAATTAAATTAACATTCCACCATTATCAGTCAGACTTATTTTAAATTATAATGTATAGAATTGTAAAGAATGCTCTTTGATTATATCCTGAACTGATGGAGGTAGTGAAGCGCTCACATTTTATAAAAAAATTGTTTTTCTGTGTCTGTGCCATGTGCTTGTTGAATTTCCTCAATAATCTACACTTTGGCAGAACTACAGATAAGGACTTGATATGAGTGTATATTTGTATTGATGTTGGTTTTATTTTCAAACTTGCCGGTCTTCATTTTTGTTTTTGTAACATAGTTTGAACTTTCATACGAGGCTTATCTCCTAATTTCCCCGCTGAAGTGCCTAAGTAGTTCGTTCTTTGTACTGAATATATCCACTTGGTTTTGATAAACAGCATTTCAATTTTATATGTTCTATGTTTGTGTATAAAATTTGGTGCTATTGGAGAAATTTGTGTTTCTGTATCAGGGCTAGATATCAAGTTTGGGTAAGCCAACTGAAGCAAAGTAAATGTTCTTCTTGGGTTGGAGAATATTTCATTCTGTTTGTTCGTGATTAGTGTTTAACATCTGGTTCAGCTGGAGTTTTTGTGTTTTGTTATAAAAGTTTGAGCAATAAAATGGGTGTTGTTTCCTTAAAGTTTCCTACTATCTCATTAATAAGCCCTCTGATGCAGTGGAACTGAAATTCAATTTTTTGGAGACATTGAAATTTTTTATTTTATTTTGGATTAAATTGTTTGTATTGGTTTGGAAACATGATTTGTTTCTTGGTATTTCGGACTTCCTTTGTGTTACTAATTGTGGATTACAGTTAATAAATTATGGATCACCTTTCTCAATCACCACTTTCATTCCCTACCCAATGGATTTGTATTGCCTTGGCAATTTACAGCGGCAGAAGTGAAGACGTAAACTGGATTTGTGCGCCCATTTTCAGGTTTTGGGTTTATGCTTTTTTTGTGCTATTGGCATTCCTATGCGCTTTTTAAAAGGGTTTATTATCTGGACCATAGTAATTCAATTTGACAACCGACTTCGGAATAAACATGAGATTATTGCATAATGGGCAAATTTTATCTACTTGATTTGATCAAGACCATTGTTTTATTTGTTCTTAATTTTTGTATAACATCCGCCACTATTGGAGGTGATTGTTTCTTATCTGGTTTAGAGCTATATTTGAGGTGTTGAAGACTCCTTCTTGGCTTACTTATGTCCTTGGTAGTTAGCTCTCTAAAGCATAGGAACTAGTGTTGGGCGCATTATCTTTTTTTCCTTGTGATATTTTGGCGTCCCTTTTTTTAAATGATATGTAGCCGATCGTTTTGTTGTAGTTTATTTGTGCATTGGTATCATATTGGAGCTGTTGAGATATTTTATATTTATGACTAGTATCTTTTAGGATATTATATTTTTATATCTTGATTCCTATTACCTATTTTGGTGACTCATGTATCTGTATATATACATTTTATATTTCCCTTTCAATACAATGAAAAACACTGTTCCTCATTTTCAAGTAATAGAGGTGTTGTTTCGCCGGAGGTTCTTACTTTGGCCCTCTGAAGCTGTTATGAATATAACTGAAACAAAGGGATGGTATGTTTTGTAAATTATGAAGGAACAGGAAGAATTGTAGAGGAATCGCTTAATGACTATAATGGAGGTAACAGTTGGGGCAGAATTATATTCTGACTTTCGAGGTGCTGTGTTTAATTAAGACCTACTCACCTCCTGCTAAAGCTGTTGTCGACAGATCTTGAGGATGATTAAAGAGGTTGATAGCCCGTCAACTTCTTTAAGTTGTTTGTTCCAGTGATAAAAACTATTAGTTTGTTGGCTAGGATGTTTCCTGCTACAGAGACTTGAGTAAGTCATGCCGGATCAATCAGAGACGGTCAAGACTAGTCCGTCTATATAAGCGTGACTTTGTGTCACACCAAGGTAAGATTCATTCACTACTTGCATATTTTCTACCTCACTCATAAACTGACTTGAGCGTTGGAGTGCTAAACTTTGTTGCAGGTACCTTCACCACTGTCAAAGAGCAATCTCTGTCATGTTTTGGGACTCCATCCACCGTTCCAGAATCTTTGCACAACGAGCTTCGTCATCGGAGTCAGATGGTTCTGATCCACATCAATACAGATCCCAAAGTTGAAATCTGATAGTGCAGATTGGAGAGGCATAAATTGCATAGCAGTACCACTGATGCAAAGGTAACACACTGATCCATGATATGAATCAATCAAGGTAAAATAAAATCTATCAAAAAGCGAGATAACGAGTCCTAACAATGTCACAAACAGGTTACAATATTATAATTTTATTCGAATTCATAACACTTTCATTGATTACGAGTTACTTGAAAGGTTTAAAGAAAAGAACCAGTTGTTCTTGGTGGTATGGTATTGTGTGTTTGTGTTAAATGAGGCCTTACTTATTTAAGGCTTTTGTTGATGTAGATAGCTTAGTATTGGAATTGTACCAAGCTCTCTGGGTATAGCATTTTAGCACTTATATTCAATGTGTGTTTCTGCTGCATGCCATGAAATCAAGGTACTTAAAATTGAGATTTTATGCAAAATCAGACATGGAAAGTAAAATCGTCAATCATGCAATTGTACTCTTAATTGTTGAGGGAAATAATTATGTGTGTACTCATGGACAAAATCTTCAAATCCCAAGCATAATCTTTAAATCGCAACAAGATTTATGTGTGTACTCTTAATTGTTGAGGGAAAGAATAATTGTAAAATTTTAGATTCAAATCGGGATTCCACCCGATTCCATAAAAATAGGATTTTCATAATCGCTGAGGGAAAGCATAATCTCAAAATCATAATATTTTATGATTCAAAACGGGACTTTAACTATCATGCATGGAATTATTAACAGGATGTGCCAAATTATGTAACAGCATTGATCATATCTTAATCTTTTTTTTTTGATGAAAAAAATAACCATTTTTGCAGTCCATAGTAAAAAAATTATTTAGAGTAATGATACATGTGATATCATCATTATCTATTTTTCTCACATCTTTAAATTCTTCTCTAAATGTATATATTGTTTTCTGGTGGTTATATCGCTTATCAGACTACTCATCCCCACTTCCAAGCTGAGAAGTTGGATAAGAGCAGAAACCTATCTGATAGGATTGAAGAAAGTCTTGGCAAGAAGCATGTGTTCACTTATGCTAAGTTAGGATTATTATGGGTCCCGACAAGACCAAGATGTTGTGCCTATGCCTGGTGAGTGACAAAATATGCAAATTTTTCGAAAATAGTATATTGCAAAAAATCATTGATACTAACTACTCTGAGCTAGTAACCTAACAGTATCAGAAATATGAGGTTTCCCCTTGATTTTCAATCTGAACAAATTACTATCATTGTGTTTGTGCACCAGTCAAATATGCAAATAATTATATACACAAAGAATTATATACACTATCGTCAATAATTTGATCACTGGCCGAAGGAACATTTTTGTTAAGAAGTCTCACATTGGCCTGGACGTGGGTTTATAAAGTAGAAGTAACCCTCGCCTTACAAGCTGGTTTTGTAGGGTTGAGTTAGGCCCAACCCGATTTCTAACAATTTTGAATGCTAAACAAGGTCATAAATTGTAGCTAGCACCTGCTGAGTATTTTTTTTAGAGTTGCCGTAGGATACAAGGAACTGTTAGAGTGAGGAGTAGCATGAAATCATCATGCTTACTCTCAGTTTGTAACTGCTAGATAGCTTATACAGAACATAATCAGCACAAAATAGATTTAGGAAACTTCCACAAATATTGGCAAATGAAATAAAATTGATGTTATGCAATATAGTCCTAAGGTATATTGCATCAAATCAAGGGGAAGAAAGAGTTTCAAAACGGGAAATACAAGACTATATCAGTACAAACATAAACTGAAAATTGCATACCAGCACCAATCTAAACCTGACATGTTCAATTTCATTGATAAAAATGCATTACACGAGTATATAACCGATCAATTGTTTTTGCAGAACAATCCAATTGCAAGGGAATTAAAATATATATGAAATAATATTTGTCTGAAAAAATGAGATCACACATGAAAGTTGGAACTGCTACGCTTGAATGTCACCTACAAGAATTATAAGGAAACAACATTAAGAGTCATTATTTATTACAAGGTAGCATTCAATAAAGTAGGGAAGAAAACAAATTTATGAAACAAATTTAAGAATCACCTTTTTTAAGAAACTCATCAGTACAATCGACCTTTGCACTTAGAAGATCCACAATGGCAATCCTTCATCTTTATATTTCCATTGGAATCAATCACTTGATTTATCTTGTAATTGTAATCATAAGTCAGCTCATCCATCCTCGGAATGTCCTCACGCGCGAATAGCATGATGTGTGAAAGTCTAGTATCATCATGATCATAAAGAACATGTTGGGCATACAAATTAGGAGAACAACTATGGTTGATAAATCTAGACACATTACCATAGAAAGTACCATCAATGGTATACATGCCAAACCTGCGACTGTCGCTGTAACCCGCCAAAACCTTCTTACCTCCTCCTGATGCAGAAGATGAACTCATTTTCTCACCTTCGTCCTTGTGATCATAATTGCTGATATTAAATAAGTACTCGTCTCTATCGACCATTTTCACAGCTTTCTCATCTTTAATTATTTCACCCAAATACTCACAAATGAAACTTCCAGCAGGAATATTATTTTCAGATCTCACCGCCCACCCTTTTGCATAAGTTTTGAAGATTTCAAGCTTAAATTTATTGCCATTTTGACTCACTCGATTGCGACAACTCGGGGGACAATTACATTTAGGACCACACTCATAAATGATATTTTTCTTTTTCTCTGGTATAAGACATTTATTCTTATTAAATAAGAATTCCCCTCCATTCTTCATAGCACATAAACATTTTGATGAATCAGAACATTCACCAACACAATCACAACCACCAGAGGGATCTTTTGGAGGAATAAACCCATTATGGTAAACCATATGAGTAATGTATATAAATAATGGAACTTTTTCATCATCCATACGATTAACCAAACGAATAGGTTTAGCCTCATTTCCCATAGAAATATCTTCAACAAAAAGAAAACACGTTTTAGATTCAACATCTTTACGTTGTAGATATAGTTTCTTGACTTCATTGTTCTTTTCTAAGTTATTGGATGGTGTTTTCTTGAATATAATTGGTCTTGGAACCCTTGGTAGTATTCTCTTTGTGTTGATATTTTTGGATGCTAATTCCCTTTCAATATTGTTCTTATACATTGATCGGTATGATGAGTCCATTTCTTTCAAGCCAATTGATACTAAACAAGTTGTAGCTTCTGCAAAATCATTAATGAGTTACTATGATGCTGGCATATGCATTGTAACACCAAACATGAACTTAATGTTCACTTTCCTTATTGAATAAGAGAAATAAAATTATTCAAGTAGAAAGTGAGTTCACATAAGTTTAGTTGCGAAAAAAGAGTAAAAGAACAAAAACAAGTAAGAGAGAGAGTGTGAAAAGATATTTGAAATATTATTTGATATAAAAGAAGTACATACAAAATGTTGATTAAACTCTGTCAAAAAAAATGTTCATTAAACATTTTGGAAAAGTGGAGAAATTAAAGTTCGAACCTCGATCATTCCATTTGACCTAACAATAACAACATTCTTGCCAGTTGAATTAAGACCTCGGGACCAACATATTTTATTTAGAGAAAAAATTATCATGTTAAAAAAAACAAGATAAATGACTAATTCACTACAAAATAAAATAAACTAAAGGATCTCGATTTTTTCCTTATTTTTTTATAAAAAAAAAAAACAAAGTTGATTTTTGTAAGTACAAAAATGGAAAAAGTAAAATGTATTTAGTCCGAAAATTGGACAAAAACATTTGACATTTTGTATCTCTTTTTGTTTAACATTCATACGCAATTAGTGGTGGAGCCACACATACTTAAGGGGGTTGTTTGCACCCCCTGAACCATGTTCCTGGCTCCGTCAGTTAATGTAATAACCCCAAAAAAAGCCCTACAAAACTCTAAAAATGGAAAAAGTAAAATGTACTTAGTCCAAAAATTGGACAAAAACATTTGACATCTTGTATCTCAATTTGTTTAACATTCATACTATAGAAATCATATGTAATCAGAGGTGGAGTTAGCCACACATACTTAAAGGGGTGCAAATTCAGGTTCCTGGCTCCGCCAATGTATGCAATAATCCCAAAAAAAAAGCACTACTAAACCCTAACTAAGGAGTCCAAGTCTCCAAAAGATGAAATCTTAGTGGTATTAGATTTACTATATAACCTTGACGGAAATGGTTCTAATCTCATCTGAAACCATTATTAATTGACTATTAATTTCTTCTTCTTCTTCGATTCAGTTTTTAAAAACCCTAACATTAGAGATTTCTTCATTAATCCAAATTCAGACTCAACAAGATAATGATATAAATATGTTCATTCTGAGTACAGTAATAAAACAAATAATAAATATAAGAGATCGAGAATATAAAATAATAAATTACAGTAAGCTGGTTTACCTCTTTGAACATAAACAATGAAAGAAGAGAGAGAAAAGCGGAGGCAGAACAAAGTGGAGCCGTTGAGATTCAAGGGATGCAGAGCGACGACGAGGATGTTGAATGGAAATTCAACGGCGGAAGGAGACAACTATGTGGTGACATGCAACACCTCGTTAAACTATAAAAGCCTGAAGAGGGTCAGTACTTTACTATCACTTTACTCTCTCTCACTCTCTCATATACACACACATACACACGAAATGAAGAGATTTAAAATGTGTTTTGTTTGAGATGTGGGCCAACGTTAATATATTAGTAAAGTTACACTCACTTTATGTGGTTCTATATATATATAGTAGGGGCTGACACCCATACTATATTTAACGAAAGTCACAATCTCAATCCCAACACACTTTTAAGGGTTTGTTTTGATAAACAACTTATTTAAACGGCAACATTATTCTCTATCAAATTGTCAATCCTATTGTTTTTGTATATCAACTTAGTATTACATTGACATATTTATTTTTTTCAAGTATATTGATATATTAATCAAGTACTCTCTATGTTCCTTTTTGACCGTCATTCTATAAAAATAATCTCCAAATAGTGGACTACTATAGTTGTTTTTCCTATTCTATCCTTACTTTCTCTCTCCACTAAAATTAAATCACACTCTTCCTCTCTCTAATAAAATTTATGAGAATTGTGAATTTGACTTAAAGAAAGAAGGGCATTTAAAAAGGAAGGGAAGATTATTATCTTTTCTTTTAATCGTTTTAAGCTTCAATGTATTTTTTTTGGGTTACATTGATATACGTACAAAATTTCCACCACCAGTAGCAATGTGGGGTGGACATACTAAGTTCTCCCATTTTAACATAATTTTTTTCATATACAAGAGCTAAAAATCAAACCTATGACCATTTGCTTAATGAACTTAAAATCCTTACCACTTGTAATATTTCATTGTTGGTTAAATGCATTTTTTTAGGGTTAAATATAATTTTAGTTCTTACAAAATGGTGACCTTTCTAAGTTTATTTTTTACTTAATTTTTATTAAATTTTTAGTCCCGGAAAAATAACATGCACTCAAGTTTTGATCTATACCCTTAAATCAATATGCATTTTTAAATTATTTTTTCGCAAATATATTTAGAATATCATAAAAAGTTCATCCAAAAAAACGAACTTAGAATTTGATTTCTATAACATAATTTTCATTACTTTTATCTCAAATTTTTGCTATCTAAAATTCATATTTAATTCTTATCATGTTAAAAAATTCCAAATTTTAATTAATAAATTTTATATGATATTTTAAAAATATCTATATAAAAACCATTCAAAAATTTAAGAATTTAATGATAATTAAACAAATTTTGCTTTAGTATCGATTAAAATTGTGCAAGAAAATTTGTATAGGAACTAAAAATATGATAAAAATTAAGCAAGAGCTAAATTTAAAAGATCACAATTTCATAAAGACTAAAAACATATTTAACTCTTTTTTATCACTTCTTAATACAATTTCCATTTTCCCCTAAAAAATTTAGTCACCAAATTTATAACATATAATTTTGTTATAGTCCTCTTGGACTTCATTTGATTTTGAATGGATACCATAAATGTGACAATAATGATGTGTCCATGCTAAGTTGGAGTTAAGGTGTACATTGGTGTTATCATCATATATAACCACATGTGCATTGACTTAGATATGATGATGTGGCATATATATAGCTTTAAAATGTAGAAATATTTTAAATTTTTAATATTTAGATTCAAATTTTCCCTTGAATTACAACAAAGAGAAAACCTTATCATATGTCATCGTCTATAAAACAAGAGGAAACTATACAATATGGGGGACCGTACCCATGACAAACAAAGCGAAATAGACAAGATAAAATATTAAAGAGACTTAAATCTAAGTCAAAACAATTTTAGAAAAGAAATGAAAAATATGGGACAGCCATATATGGCAATAGACACATGATGGTAGTACAAAGAAGAAACAAAACCAACCCTAACATATATAAGATCTAACTTGAAGAACTTGTACATTGTAAGGGCCTTTTGTGGAAAATAAAATTACCTTCAACAAAATTATCAATCAAAGCATATTGCCTTCAAAATTTTCAATTCTACTCATAGAGTTCAATTCTTATGCTAGCTAAAAGCATTACCAATGGATGAGACTGAAATTTGTTTAATATCTTTAGATATTGCATGTAATGTAATTATATATGAACATATCGTGAGGAGTTTCAATTCTCCAAGCGGCCATATATGGTGACACATGGCAACCACATGTGGCTGTCATGAAAAGCAAAGAGGAGATCTGTTAGGTCAAAACTCTAACAGAGCCTCCTCTTTCAATTTGTTTTTAATTCGCATATATAGGCTTTAAAATGTATGAAATTTTGTAGAAAAATAGACATTAGATAAAGACTCAAACCTTCTAAATCCAATGATCTTTACCTGTTGTGTGAATTCTCAGTTTTATCTTTACCATTTTCTTTCTTTCTCACCACTTTAATGCTTTAGGTTATTGTTAATTATTTCTGCACATAATTATTCAATATATGATGGTTTTTCTTTCTTTTAGTATCACAATCACCTGATATGTTCAGCCATGACTTTTCAAGTTTTCTCGCCAAAAATTAAAATTTTAGTACCTCAAATCTCAATCTACTACAGATTTAATGAATTTTTTTACATTTAACAGTCTATGGTGCGTAAATAATGTAGTGACAATGGTGGTGCCACTTAATATAAGTGCATTGCAGCAATATCTAAAGTCAGGACTTATTTGAGAGTGACTTACAAAAACAGAGACCAATTTGGTGGTTTACTCAATTTAAAATTATTTTACACCGCAACAGCCGCAATGTGCATTGCAGCAGCCATAATATCGCAGTCACAACAACCGCCCTGCTACTGCATCCACCACCGCAACTTGAACTTAAAACCATGATATAAACACATTGTAATTGTATTTGTTAATGGCCAAAAGAACATAATATGCTTCTTGGCTTGGAAAATATTGTGATAATATATGTTCTTGACTTGTGTGCAGCACTTTTGAACTACCTCTGTGTTCCTGAAGCAGGATTAGTATCATATTCTGATGCAGTGGAGTTGAAGATTGTTACAGTTATTTGTATCCATAATCTGCATTTGTTTTGAATTCTGTTGTCATATATGTGTCTGGTCTTACTAATGGGACATTTATATTTATCTCAGTTTGAGAGGTTAGAGGACTGAGGCGCCACCTAAAAAGAATAGCTGGTGTTTCTAATAACATCTAACTTTTTCAATGAGCTATTTAATCTACATTCTGGTAGATTAAATGGCCAATGAAGTTATAGGTAGGTGAAGTCAAGAAACTGATTGAAGAAGTAGTCTCTCTGGACTCTCGCGACATTGGTGACGAGATATTTCCTGTCTGCAAGTGCAGGTTAGCTTGGGTTTCTCTTCGTGTTCACAGGATAATAGTTTATATTATTGTGTCCGTGCACTGATGAATATGCGAAGAATAATATACACTATCGTCTTAGGTGTATGATTATTGTGATGGTCGTGCGTTTCATATATAAATAGTGTCATGTGATGAACTAAGGTTGCTGTATCAGACTATGAGTAGCCATAATTTGATCACTGTCGAAAGGATCATTTTGAATGGCATCCGTGGCAGCCTCCGAGGAACTGCTGACTTGTTTTGTTTTTGAGTTGCCTTAGGATCCAAGGAACTGGTAGAGTGAGGATAAAATGAAATCACCACGCTTCCTCTCAGTTTGTAACTAACGAGGTGCTAGACAACTTATACTGATACAGAACACAATTCTCACAAAACAGAAGAAATGTCGGTAAATGAGATGATAAAATTGATATTATGCAATATATTCCTAAAGTATATAAAGTACATGTAATGTGAGAAATGGTTTTGACACTTATTACTGCATTTGAAACATCGTTTTCATGGCTTCAAAAAAGAAAGAGACAATTTCTGTGTTCGTTTTACTAGAGAGAATTACCGCAGGATCTATGTAAAGGGGAAGGGATTATGGAGTCACTTGGACGATGTCTCTAAAGCACCGACAGAGAAAGCTGCTTCAGATGCATCGAAACCAAAGATGATTAATAATTTTCAATCTTTTTCCACCAAGAAATGTGGAACCACTTGAAGCGTATCTATAACCTAGCCAATGTGGCCACACGTTTTCAGTTGGAGCAAGAGATAGCCAATTACAAACAAGGTAGTTTGTTCGTTCAATAATATTATTTTGGCTTTTGATTTTGTGGACAGAGAACTGTTATTATACACGTTGATGTTCCCAAGACTTTTCTCGCAGCTGTCCAAGAGGCCTACAGCATCAGTAGGTGGGATCAATTTCCTATCAAGCTTCGTCCAGATTTTGAGTTTGTCAGAGGTGTTTTACTGAATAGGAATTCTCATGATCTGGATCTGGTCATTTCTGAGCCTGTGACAATTTCTGAACCACTTTGATTTTGAGTTGTGCTTGTATCACATGGACTTGCTTTCAATTTATTGTCAGTTGCTTAATTGGTGGATAAAAATTGTAATGCTAATTTTTCTCATAGTGGTTTGTCTTGTGTAGGAGAAGGTGTCAGGGAAGGTTATCGCGAAGGGTCCTAAAGTGGGAAGATTGTTTCCACTCCTTCTCAAAGTAAATAAGAAATTAGAGGTTTCGAAATTCAATAGCCCACAAGAAAATATCAGGTTTCATTTTATTTCACTTAGATGCATTGTTAATAAGTCTGTTGTGTTATAGGAAGGTGTACTTAAGAAACTGATTGAAGAGAAAAAGTGAGGTATAGTGGTTTTTCTGGACTCGCGACATTGAGGACGAGATATTTCATGTCTGCAGGTGAAGGTTAATTTATTTTTCTCTTCAAGTTCACAAAATAACTTTCTATCCTTGTACTTGTGCACCGATCAAATATGCGAAGAATTATACACTATCGTCTAAGGTGATTTATTATTATGGCTCGGCATTTTGTATATTAAGAGTGTCATCTAATGTACTAACTACTGAGGTTCCTAGCTGAATGTTCTTCTAAATTATTAATATTAAGTGCGGATAATCTGCTATAAAAATATGCAGCTGCTTTCCATTTAAGTGCTTATATACATTTTATTATTCATGAATATATTAGGGAGTTCTTCTGTTCTCATCAATAACTAAGTGTATAATTGAAATCACCATGCTTACTCTCAGATTTCATTTTATTATTCATGAATATATTGGGGAGTTCTTCTGTTCTCATCAACAGCACCTGCTGAGTTATTTTATAGATTTCTTAGGATCCAAGAAACTGTTAGAATGAGAAGTAGCATAAAAATTGAAATCACCATGCTTACTCTCAGATTGTAACTAACTAGGTGCTAGACATCTCCATTTCAAATGAAGGGAGAGAAAGAGTTTGAAAATGAACGCAAAGACGCTAGTAGAACGTCTTCGTCGTCCTACAATTTGATTCTCTCGCCGCCTCAGTATTGTCCTCAGTCAACAACACATAAAATACCAAAGGCCTTCCCCGACCGGTTGAATACCTCCGCTGAACAATTAAATGAAAACCTACGCCATCAACAAATTCCAAGACCTAGAAATTGGGCACCACCTCTTCAGTATTGAATAGGTGTTGTATACTGCATCATAGTGATCAAGATGCATTAACATGATAATGTTCTTGAATTAACATGCATCATATTGAGTTCATGCATTTTCATATCAGCCAGGACTACATGAGAAGTGACATTATGTTTTCTCTTTTAAAGATTATAATGTTCATTCATCATTATTATTTTCCACACAAAGTTTTCTGATTGACGATTATAATGTTTTCTCTCCTAATTGGATATTTACACTTTGTTACAGCAGGACAAGATTACCGGTAAAGCACAAAATCTGCATTAATCCAAACATAGAAGGAGGGCGAGCTGTATAGAAAAACCAGTATTTTTGAAGTATGAAGTTTGTAGCATTTGCATGACAAATTGTTTAGATATCATTAAATATTTCCAGTAATTTTCTGTCCCTGCCAGAATTTTTAGTATGATCCTCTACATCTTTTCAATGCAATAAGTAGATTGTTCTTTATTCAAACATGCTATGGTTTGTAGCTGCATGAATTAAAAGTAGTAGTCGTTTTGAATATGGATTGTTGATTTAGGCGCTAACTACCGCCGGTTCTACATATGAATATCATCATAGGTCAAGATTGAAAACTGGATCTAGATAACTAGATTTATATGTGCAACTAGTCCCATCTGAATCACAAAAGGTCTTTAATTCTATCTTAGGAGTTAGGACCTTAAAGGCTGCTTCATGGTTAGTAGTTATTGGTTATGAGTTGGCTGAGTTGTTGGACAGTATATGTGATGTCTGGTCAAGTAAATCCGTTTCGAATCAGTCTTCTGTAAGTTCATGGGTCTGTCGATAAATTGCCGAGTCTTTGACAAGTTTTGTTCCCTCTGAATTGATGTGAAGACATGTTTAGAGGAAAGCATTCCATGCATATTGTGTCTAACAGACATGAATTCCATATCTGTTGCAAGCAATCTCCATCAGGTTTCAATTTATTTTAGTTTTAACAAGTTTGTTGTGTTATAGGTAGGTGAACTTAAGAAACTGGTTGAAGAGAGAAAATTGAGGTATATCAGGCTATCTAATGCCAGCCAAGATATAATAAGGAGAGCACAATTTGTTCATCCCATCACCATTGTAAAAAATAGAGGGATCTCTCTGGATTCGCGACATTGAGGACGAGACAATTCCTCTCTGTGGGTTAGTTTGAGATATTAAGAGGATGTACCAAATTATGTAATAGCATTAATCAAATCTTAATCATGATACATGGATATCATACTTATCAGTTTTCTGATAGTTATTTTGCTTCTCAGACTACTCATTCTCGATTACGAGCTGAGAAATTGGACAAGATCAAAAACACATAATTAGATTGAAAGTATTTGCAACAAGCATGGGTACTCCAACAAGGCCAGTGTGTTATGCCTATTCACGGACCACGGTGAGTGACAAAGTATATCGCAAAAACCTTTGATCCTAGCCACTCTGAACTAGTATCTTGACAGTATCAGAGATGAGTTTTGCCCTTAATTGTCAATATGAAATAATTATTATAATTAATGCACCGATCAAATTATTATGGTCGTGTATTTCGTATATATGGGTGTCATCTGATATTCTAAGGTTCCTGGCTGAAGGTTTTATATTGTTAATATTAAGTGCTGATAATGCAGTATACAATTCATGCAACTGCTTTCCATTTAAGTGTTTATTTTCAGCTTTTATTTATTCTCGTAAATATTAGGGACTTCTTTTGTTCTTAAGAACAACTAAGATTAAGAATCTAGAAATCCAAGGAACTGTTAGAGTGAGGATTATCATGAAGTTTGTAACTAAATACGTGCTAGATAACTTATACTGGTACATAACTCAATTCTCACTAAACAGAAGAAATATCGACCAAAAAAGAAGAAATATCAGCATATGAGATGATAAAATTGATATTATGCAATATATTCCTAAGGTATATAAAGTACATGTAATGTGAGAAATGGTTTTTGACACTGATTATTGCGTTTGAAAATGAATTGCAGCTAACAAAACAAAGATGCCAGTAGAATCAGAATGCCGTCTTCCTCATCCTACAATTTGATTGTCTCACGGCCTCTGTATTGTTGGCAATCAACAAAAAATACCAATACTCGAAGAGCCAGCCATTAGAACTTATTCAAATATCAATCACTGCCTCCCAGGCCTGCGGAACAATTAAACCAAAACCTATGCCACCAAAAATTCCCAACACCTAGAAATTGGGCACCATCATTTAGCATAAAATAGGTTTTGGATACTGCATCATAGTGATCAGGAAGTTGGTGCCCTGCGTGCGTCTTCACTTTATTACTTCTTCAGTTTTGAGGAAACAATAGTAAAGAGAAGAGCGGGTGAGAACGTTTTTCTCCACACCGGGCTACTACCTATGTCATTTGCTCGCTTATCATAAATAATGAAGGAACATAGCCATGATAATGTTCTTGAATCAATAGCACAAGTTCAATCACAAGTCAAATATGGTCCTAATTATGCAGAAAACGCTACTTCATTTCATCATAACTTCTTCAACACTTATTCCTATGACCAAAACATTGATTTCTATACTGAGTTCATGCATAGAAATCAAATGACATTAGTTAATACAAAATTTTCATGCAAGTGTACGGTTCATGCATTTTCCTTCAATTAGTGATGATTTGGTTATTTTTCTTCTTCAAATTACATTTGTAGATGCTCAACACATGACAACTAACAATATTTTAACAGTACCATACCAATATAAGCTCACAAGTAAGTTAGTGTTACACCATGTCAAGTTTTGTTTTCACCATCGGATAAATAAGTCTAATAATATTTCAATTTATCTGATGGTGGTAAGATTTATCGATCCAATGGTGAAAACAAACTTGTGTATGGCGTAACATTTATCTCACTTGTGCATCATAGAAGTGACCACAATATAAACTGAAAATAATATATTAGCACCAATTTAAACCAGACAATGACATATCTTCAATTTCATCTAACAAAAATGTATGACACAAGTAATTACACTCCTGTATACAACCAATCTAGTGTTTTTTTTTCTTCTAAACATTGCATTTGCAAAGGAATTAAAATCTAAAGTAATATCTGTCTGTTAAAATGAGATCATACATGGAAGGTTTATCCGATTCTACAAGTATTTTGCCTTCCCTTTAGAGCGCAATTGAAACACGGCTTGAGTATATCACCTACAAGAAGTATAATTAAGGAAACAACATTAACACTCATTTTTAACAAGGTATCATTCAATCAGAAGAATCACCTTTTACTAGAAGCCATGCTTATGATTAATACAATCTGCCACTACATCCGAAAGCACCACAATAGCAACTCTTCTTCTTTACATTTCCATTAGAATCAATCACTTGATCTATCTCATAATTGTAATTCAAAGTCAATTCTTGCATTATTGGAATGTCCTTGGCTGCAAATAGCATCATATGTGAAATCCTACCATCATCATGATCATAGAGAACTCTTTGACAGAACAAATTCGGAGAACAACTATGGTTGATAAATCTTGCCACATTACCACATTTAGCAGCATCAATGGTATAGTTACCATTACCATACACATTGCTGTTGCGATTCTTACTAATACTAAACAAATATTCATCGCGATCAATTTCCTCCGCTTCTTCATCTCCAATAATCTCACCTAAATACTCACATACAAAACTTCCTGAAGGAATTCTATTATGCGATCTAACACCCCAACCTTTCTTCTCCGTCTTGAAAATCTCAAGCTTAAATTTAATCCCATATTGACTAACTCGATTACGACAACTTTTCAAACACTTACAATTACGACCACACTCATAAATCACATCTTTTTCTATCATCCTCATAATACCTTTATTCTCATCATAACCAAATTTCCCTTCATTCTTCACAGCACAACAACATTTTACAGAATCAGAACATTCACCAACACAATTACACCCCACCAAATCTCTACCACCTTTAACCGGATTACACCAATTCGGATAAACCATTCGATTAATATATCGAAAAAATGGAATTCTTTCATAATCCACATCATTAACAACATTTACATGAACAGCTTCTTTTCCCTTAGAAATATCTTCATCAAAAACTAAATGTAATTTAACCAAACTAAACTTGTAACCTAATTTTCCAATTTCAAACTTATCAACCTTATAAAGACCATAATAATAATACATTTCACCACAACCACTACCGCGGCGGCGGCGGCGATTATGATTTTTCTTGAAATTAAACCTAATTATAACCCTAATCGGATTCTTAACATCAAAACTATTCTTCAATGCAAGATTTTCTTTACCTTCTTCACCTGTATAAACCAATACTCTTTCATAATCATCAATTTCATCATCATGATGAAAAGAAGAAGAACAAACAATGCTAACTGCGATCAATTTTCCTTTGTGAATGGCGTGATCGATTGATTGGATTCCGTTGAAGGTTTGACGGTGAAGACCGACGACGTTGAGTTCTTCGAAACGGTGAAACTCGTCGCCGATGTGAACTCCGGGGAGTTTTCCGATGAAGGTTTTTCCGTCGTTAACGAATTTTCTTTTGTTTTTGAGAATTTGTAACGCTGAAATTGGAGTGACACGTTTCTTGATGAGTAATCGGAAGAAACGTAGTGAATTTTTTATTTTCTTGCGTGCCACGTCATCGGAAGTTAGTGATGACGTGTCTTGTTCTTTTTTGTTTCTGTTATTGGAAGTTGGATAATGAAGATGATGATTTGGCATTGATGTGTGTATGGTGGGGCCGGAAATGTTGTATGAAAATTTTGAAAGGTGGATGGGTGGGTCCCTTAATATCTATAGTTGTTTTGGTGACTGGATAATTACTTTAAGTAGAATTTAGCTGTGGAAACTGAAATGAGAGTGAGAAAATAAAGGAGTCAAATATCAAATTTTTCATTAATTTTGTTTATTTTGATGACATAGTTGTTAATTATGTGAAAGGGAGTAATTGACTAAAATTTATAAAATTAGTGGCTTAATTGACCAAAACACTGATAAATTTAGTCTCTGATTTTGTAAATTTTAGTCAATTACCTCTTTGTTAAATTTTTTCTTGAAATTCAGAAATAGGTAAATCTCCTCTTAAAATTGTTAAACATCAATTAAATTGTCCTTTGCTCCATTAATTCCGTCTATTTTGATGACATGATCGTTAATTACGTGAGAGGGTAATTGATTAAAATTTACAAAATTATGGGGTTAATTGATCTGAACACCGATAAATTTGGTCCTGATTTTGCAAATTTTAGTCAATTACCCCTCCTATGACGTGTATCATGATCAATTACCCCTCCCTCATTTGATGTGACGCCACGTTAGCAAGTGACACGTATATAGTTAACGATCATGTTATTAAAATAGATAGAGTAAACGGAGCAGGGTAATTTAATTGATGTTTTACAATTTCAAGGTGGTATTTGCCTATTTTAAAATTTCAAGAGTGTATTCGACGAATTTTGAAATTTCAGGGGTATTTGACATTTCACTCGAAAATAAAGTAATAGAGGGGGCATGTCTAAGATCTACCATTTGTTTATTGTTGAATTGAAAGTTTATATTATATAGATTATTCATAAACTTTTTTATTGTGGAGAATTCTATGATGTATAAGTGAGATAAATCTTGCACCATACACGTGTTTTGTTTTCACTATTGGATTGATAAATGTCACCACCATCAGATAAAATGAAATATGATTAAACTTTTTCATCCGATGGTGAAAAACAAAGCTTGTCCAGGGTGCAAGACTAATTTACTTGTGCACATTAGACGGAGCTTATATTGGTAGTGTTGGAACAAAAGTGGTTCTAACAACTACTCATTTAAGTTTTGATGATAACAAAGTATTAATGAACAATAAGGTTTACTAATATTTAATGTAAGTGTGCAGGAACATAAGTTAAAATTAATATGCACTAAAGCTTAGAGGTTCTGATGACATGATCAGATGCATCAATGCAAGTTCTGATAATCTACCAGAAGGGAAGATCATCAGAAGCACTAAGTCATCAGAATCATACAACACAGAAGCTGTACTGGGTGTACAGGTTCTAATAATCAGTCTTGCGGTGGAAGCTTCATTGAGAAAAATCAAATTAGATAAATATAAATCACAATAATAAAATATTGATTTTTTTTGTTGGACAATAATAAAATTTTAATATAAATATATAAATAGTATATTCATTTAACGAAAAGAAAAGAAAATATTACACCAAAAAATAAACTTGGTATGACTAGCTATTCTAAGTTTAAAGCAAGTTCACCACCATAGTGAAAAACAATAAGTGGACCATGCTAGATGAACCCTAGTTGATGTCTTTACTCAAAGGTCCTCAAAGATCTTGTGAAGTTGTGAGGGAACTTATTTATAGGTTACCCCAGTTTGAATTAGTAGATTGAACTTTCCACCAATAAAAGAGTGATCTCTTTTGAAAATAGGACGTTTAAGTTGTACATAACCACAATATTGTACTTTATTTTTCTTTACAACAACATCCTTTTCAAATGAAGAAAGAGCCACTTGAATTCCTTCACCTGCAAAGTTCAATTCAATTTAAAATCACATACTAAATATATTAGGGACAAATTTGCCTAGAAAATCAGTTTATCTTAAGGACAAAATTATCATGTATTATGCATATACTACTTACGGCTAATTAGTCTCTAAAACGACATAATTATGTTACAGGTAAATTTTCTTCTATTGTGTTGACATTGATGTGAGATCGACATAGAGAATTTCTATATTCAGTTGATGTCACGTCTTAATTAGTTTTTAATAGGAAAAACTATAATAAAGTGATTATTTTGGCCGAAATATTACAAATTTTGATATTTTGAAAAAATGAGAGACGAAAATTTCAAGTGTTAATTAATAAAGAAAGTTTGATAATGAATGATGTTTACCATGTGTAACAAACAATAAGTTCTCCGAAGGATATTTATCTGCAAGTTTCTCAATTGTGTGTTGATATCTTGCCCTTGCTTCCAAGGCTGACTCCTCCCACTTAGGTAACTGATGTTTATCAAGCCAAACAAGTTTTCATTAGCTTCAAGAAATTTCAAAATAATATAAAGGACATATCATTATTTTGGACTTTAAAACTGTAATTTGTTGTCACATTGGTATATAAATGTATTGAAATTGGAAACACATCCACAAATTCCTATTTAATTAGTTATTTTGGATTTTAAATCTATTTTTAGATAATCAATTTAGTCCTCCATTGTTTTTTCTTTGGTCACATTAGTTCATAAAATTATAAAAGAAAAATTAGTAAGTATTTTTAATTTTGATACATTCGACTAATGTGACAATAAACTACATTTTTAGAGATTAAAATGACTATTTCCCATATTAAAAATTAAGAAGAAAAATTATATACCCAAAACAAAAATTAAGATTAAAATCAAATTCATATAGTACCTCTTTATATATCATCTCTACATTATTATCCACATTTCCAGCTGGAAGCATTGCTTCAAGTTCTGATATATCAAAACTGAAATTTCTATCTTTAGGAGCAACATTAAGACGGATAGCAATACTGTTTATCATTTCACATAATCCATATTCAATAGAGACCTACAATTGTGGAAGTGAAGGAAGGAATTTTAGCAAATTAACTTCTAGTTTATTTTATGGTGATAAAAAGTGATTTTATATAAACTAATTTTGTAAAATTAATTTTAGTAAAAATTGAGTTACATATAAAATAATTTATGTTTACATATCTCACAATGAAATTTCTTACCAAAAAAAACTCACAATGAATTTTAAGGGTAAAAATTATGTTTGAAATAAAAAAATTACCAAAAAAAAAATTGATCAAGAAAAAGTTAAACTACAAATTCCTTCATTCAGTTCAAATCAAATAAAATCTTCATCTTTACTATTGAGTTTTCATATAAAATAAAAAATCGAATCTTGATCATTACTAAGGAAATCAAATCTTCAGTGATCATTGATTTTCAATTAATAGAAACCAAACATAGAATTATGCAAATAGGGTATGTTGCAGCATGTGCTAGTAAAATCCTATAACATAAAAATAGTAAATTTCATTTCAAACACACCCCCACTTTTCATATAGTAAAGCAAACATCTGACTTTGTGTGTTGCCACAAACAAAATCACTTGTAAATCTATTAATAGTTAAATCAAATTTCAATCAAAAGATATCTCTGATCATGCCAGAATAAAAAAAAGCATTCTTTTGAAATAAATCCATCACAAAAGCCAAATTTATAGTAGCTTACAATAAATACATAGAATGATAGAGACATCACATTGTAGAAACAATTGTCACAACAAAATATGTACTATTAATTATAAGTATTATTTAAGAACTTAGTTTTTACTAAAAAAATTTAATCAATTTATTTTGCAAACATGAAATTTTGATTAAAATTTAACAAGAATATATAATTAATAATGAAATGCTTCTAACCTTGAGATTTAAAGGATCAAGGGGAACGTCATCACCGATTACACTTCCACGAACATCGTTAATGGCGTAGAGAGATATAACTAATTCAGCAGCAGTTTGGATGCAACGAAGAAACGGAGAGACAAAGATTCGGTGTACTGGAAACCCAATGCTCTCTGGAATGCTCTTGCCAACTTGGAATGCTCGTTCTTGACCCTGTTGGGCTAGGGGCGGATCCCACGGATGTGCTGCCGTGGATGTCCACAAGGGGTCAATGTTGTCCATGCGGTCGCCATGCCTCATAACAATGACATTTTGATACATAATTGGATGTTGATTTTCTATAACTTGGTTTTCTCTTAAATCCATTTTCACTGTAAATATAAAATATATAAAGAATGACTTAGTGAAATTGTATGAGAAGGATCAATGTATACTTCAAAAATCAACAAGGAAAATGTATAAGGTAATGCAGAGAACAATTTCATTGAACAAATCGGACATTTTCTCTAAGAATGTGTATGCACTGTGTAATATTAATAGAATTTAATGGATTTGCAATGTCATTGTCGATATATATTTTTTGGGTCATGCTAAACAATTCCCTCTGACACTTGTTAAGCATGCTAAAAATGGAAATAAAAGATAAAATTAATATACTTTTTATACTTTCGATGCATTGAATGTACAACTTCCAAGACATAATTTCTTTATTTATATGCTTAACCAATGCCCTAGGGGCACTGTTTAGCATTTGCCATATTTTTTTGGTAAGAGTGTCATTGTCGATATAACTTTTTTTATATACAAGATATTCAATAAAATTAATTTAAATCTCTATATCATATCAAAAAATAAGATGAAGTGAAATGACGTGTCAGAATACATAAGTGATTGATATTAGTTGAATATATAAAATTATTTTGCACTATCACGACATATATTCTTTTTTCTCATGGTTTCATGTCAATTTTGGTATTTAAGAGTTTGCCTTATCAACAGAAAAATATAGAAAAGAAATCGAATTATAAAATTGACACGAATTATGCAAAAGAAAATGGGATATAACAAGTTGCATGTGAATCATAAACATCCCAAAAACAATAATAACATGGATTAAATAGCAAGGAAGAAGGAATAATGAAAAACAAAGGAAAAATTCATTAACCTCACTTACCTTTTTTTTTTTTTGATAAGCAAATGATTGAATTATAAGGAGTAAAAGGGGTACTCAACCCTTACAATTCAAAACCAAAACACAAATATCTTTTTTAGATTAGTGATGATTTTCGATCCCCTCTCCCAAGTCACAAGTTTTGATCCTCTTCTTTATTTTTTTTCCTGAATTTCTATTCTAACTTGTCTATTTATAAAAAACATTAGATTACTTCTTTATAAAGAAATAATTGTATTTTTTTATAAAAATTATGATTTGCTACTAATTTAAATTGCTAACATATCTTTAAAATATATTTCTTTTTTTTTTGGACTAAATTTAACATATACTTCTAACATATGTTTTTAAAAAATAAAATATATTTTGGTAGCCTATCTTATTTAATATTAGAGTCACTTTCTTAATTATTTACTATTTGATGATGAGTTGACAATGTTATATAACAGGGTGTTCTATAATTCTATAATACTAAAAATTATATGCACGGTTACCTACTCGCCATATTAAATATTTGACTTTATATACAATTTTTTTTTTGACGAAATATTCTTATATACAAATTATTATTTTCAATGTCAAAAATATAAATAAAAATTTATTTTAAAAATTGATATATTTTTGGTACATCAGAAAGATAAATTGCTCCCGCCAGGATTTGAATCTGGCATCTCCCTCTACCCAACCCATATCTCTAACTCTTACCACTTGAGCTATCCTACAGTTACACAAAAATTGATATATTTAAACTAACTAAAATATAAACGAAATGTAACCAAAAAAATATATTACTTCAATTCTTTAACAAATTTTTAATTAATGATAGAAATAACTATTTTACAACTGTCTTTGACAAAATCATTAAAATATTTTAAAAATAAATATAATAAAAACAATATTATGAAATGATTTTAGGCTTTGTCTAGTCGCCGTGCACAAATGACAAATCTGTAATGATATTATAATGAATACGGATTTTGTAAAATTTACAGCTGAATTGAAAATTTATATTATATAAGTCACGCATGTAAATTTTTAAAAAAATTGAAAATCATCAGATAATTAATTAGATCTATTAAGATTAACAATATTAAATAAAAGGTTACATTGCAATTTTAGCCCCAAATTTTTTTAATTGTGCAATTTTGACCTTCAAGTTTCAAATGTACGATTATAACCTCTACATAATATTTTTCTATCTCTTTATAAAGTTTTATATCTATTATAATATTATTCACGGCTTGTGCACGATGGAAGACCGACCCCTTAAACTTGGTCGTGATTTTATTAAAATAGATATATCATATAAGCTTACGATACTACAACAACTTAGTTAATTAATAATATAATATAATATAATATAATACATAAAACAACCATTTGTCAGCTTACTTAATAGTTAAGCAAACATAAACTAATAAAGGAAAGCAAAGAAATGAATAAAATATTAGCATAAAATGAATTCAATAAAATTACCTGTATGTAGTAATCTAAACCTGCCAGCTACTTGATTTCTCAGAATAGGATATGGTGATTGAACAGAACATACACGAAATAACTGTAAACGAAGCATGTTTACTATCATCAATATGAATCAAAGAGTCTTGTCAAAATAAAAAATATGAATCAAAGAGGAAAATATTGAAATTTGCAAAGATTTTGAATCAAAGAGATCAAAGAAGATAGTAATGAAAAGATAGACTCATTTGTGTTGATAGAGATGAAAAGAACAACTATTATTAAATATTGACACTTTATAATATGTCAATTTAAGGAAACTTCCTTAAAGTACAATTATAATATTCATTTTTTGACCAAAAGTACAATTTTAATTGAAATTGCAAAGAAAGTGCTTTTTGATATTAAGTTGGAATGAATTTAACACCAAGTTACTTCATTGACTTTAATTATGTTTTCTACTACGCGTTTAGTATTAAAATGACTAATATTTTCATTTATTTAATTTTTGGTAATATGATGTTTTCCTTATGAACCAAATATTCATTACATATAATTGTATAGATTAATATTTCAAACTGAAAAAATTACAAAAATTTAATATTGCTGTATTTTTAATGATGGATTTGAATCTAGAATCTTTGGATTTGATTTAAATTGTAACATGTGTATTTTCTAAAGGAAAATAGTCAATGCAAAAATCAACATGGTGTGAAAGTCAACAAAATTGATAAAATGGGTCAATGAGTCATGCAGTATAAAAATTCAATCAGACTTGCTATGGCCTATGGGATCGATTATCAGCCGAACCAGTTAAAGGACATATTTCAGCTGAGTTCTGATTCAGTCCAATTTGTAAAACACGACTAAAAAAACAATTATTATTTCGGTTTTTGGTCAAACTTGTAACTCAAATTTCATCTTTAAAGATGAATAAGTGAATTGTCTGAAGTTTGAACTCCGGCATATAAAACGTAATATCCGCACGTACCAACTAACTTAAGCTTGCGGAAACAATTATAATTTATAATATTGCTTCTTAGTATGGTTGAAAAGAAGTCATGAGCCTCCATGTTACTTCATAATCCTGTTTCTTTCAATTTTCATTAGACAATGTATCAGATACTAAGAATGGACATTGTTTTATACAGTACTATCTTTCTTGTACTTGAATCAAGAATAAAAAGTTTTCTTATTATATATTTCAAATTTAAAAGCTTTCACATGTTATTATTTTTGAAGAAAAATGCTAATATGGACAAGTTATACAAGTGGTCTATAGTTAAAAATATTTAAAATTATTCATTTATGCTAATCATGCCAATGCATCATAATCACTAGCTGTCTTCATTAGTGCTATATTCAATCACTTATATAACAATCAATTATAATGCTTATCTCAAAATCACTTAAGCTATAGTATAAATATAGAAGCTAAGTTTAATATTCAATATGCTGTACATTCAATCAATTATAAGCTTAAAAGCTCTTAAACTCCAATGTAAAAACACAGAAGATAAATTCAATAAGCTATTACTTCAATGAGTCAAAAAAAAAGCTATTACTTCAATCAATTATAAGCTCAAAATCACTTAAGCTCCAATGTGAAAATATAGAAGATAAATTCAATAAGCTGTTACTTCAATCAATATTAAGCTCAAAATCACTTAAGCTCCAATGTGAAAATATAAAAGATAAATTCAATATGCTATATGTTCAACTGTTAATATTATCAATTAAGTTAAATTCAGGAACAATGACAATATTTATATGTTAGTGACTTGACAACTATATTTTCCTAAGTCACAAGTCCTATATTTATACATTATCAGTATTCAGTAGCAACTTCAGAAACTTGGATTGATAGGAAAAGTTGACATTCATCTAAAGTATAATCAGTAGCCGAAACTCTCGACCAAATCTTGCTCCTTCGGCTGAACCACACACTTAACAAACATGTCTTTAAGTTTTTTGTGCCGACACATCAGATCAAGAATTTTATCTTCAATTTCCGCCGAACATTTCTTGGACTCATCATTATCAACATGCTTATCCGAGAAAACGAGTTCAGATAACCGTTCCTTTTCGGCTTGTTTCCAATATTTGTCGTACTCATATGTCCCTTCGGTGAGCAGATGGTATGTGTAGACAATTCTCTTCTGCCCGATCCTGTAGGCTCTGCTGACAGCCTGCCTTTCGACAGAAGGATTCCATACAACGTCGAGCAGCACAACTCTTGAAGCTCCAACTAAGCTAATTCCCTCGGAACAAGCTCTCGTTGATGCAAGCATAATCTTTGCTTGGCAGTTTTCATCATTGAAGCTATGGATTAGTGACTGCTTGTCCTTTAATTCAACTTGTCCGTCCATGTACAGAATATCCTTCTCGGTCCAATTAAGAACAGACATTAATTGGTCTTTAATTAAGCGTAAAGGACCAAGTAATTCGCTGAAAACAAGAACCTTCTCATTAAAAACAGCACAAAGATTTACAAACTCCACCAAGAATTTGGTTTTCACACCTGCATTTGGGTCCAACCGAAGCTTTTCTAGCCGGTCCTTGTCGAGAGCAGATTCTTCTTCATCCAAGAGGTTGCATTCGAGCAAAAGAGACGGATGGACGGATGCCGATGTCAGCTTAGGCTCATAGATAAATGTGCTCTGACCACTTTTAATGCTCTTAAGACATTGTTTCTGAAAATTGTCCGGCTTCAAAATCAGCATACAATCTCTTAACCCGTGAAGCTTCTTTTGAAGAATCTCTCCTTTGTGAACATGAACAAAGGGATCCATGAGCAACTTCAACTTCTTGATCTTATCATCTGAAGAATATCCTGCTGTACCATTGCTAGAAGCCAGTTCCCAAGTCCATTTTTTCGATACTTTTTTACGTTCCCGCTTCTGGCAAAAGTCTTTTAACTCGTGCGGTACCGTGTTAGGGAAAGAAGGCTTCACTAAGCTCAAAATGTTGTACAGTTCCATGAAGTTGTTCTGGAAAGGAGTTCCAGAAAGGATGATTCGCTTCGGCGCTAGAACTTCCGACAACACCTGCCAAATATGACTTTTTTCGTTTCTTGGCGTATGTCCTTCGTCTAGAATCAACAAACCAGGAGATTCAAGTAAAGCCTTTCTGATATAACCGTTTTCTGTTCTCTTCTTCGCACTTGCGTGTTTTTTCTTTTTATCATCTTCATATTCGCCTCCTCCAGCTAGCTTCTCGTACAAATGGTAACTGATTCCCAAAATGCTCGTTTCTTTGTACCACGAAATCAGTTTTGCCATCCGCTTTGTATCCATACTATGCTGCTCATTCTCTTTACTAGATAACTCAAGATTGTTCAAATTGTGAAATGGAACTCCAATATCCCATTTCTTGAATTCATCTTCCCATGTCGGTAGTAAAGAAGCTGGTGCGACAATAATCGGTAAACATTTTGGAAACACTTTCAAATATTCCTTCAGAAACACTATGGTCAGCCTTGTTTTACCGGTTCCAGGAGCATGAGAAATAATGCAGCCACCTTCGCTGCAAAGATCGGCATTCTTTAACTCTCGAAGCTCGATGATTCCTGCCAAGTTTTTCCAAATGAATTCAAAACCTTCTTGTTGGTGAGGATATAAGGTTTGTTTCACGTCAGGAATTTTGTCCCAAACAGTGCCTCCATTATGAGAACAATTAGCCTTGGAGCAATCGTCAGAAACATCGAAGTGAGACCCATCAAAGCATGAAACATTGTCTCCACCAACTGATGCACTCTTTCTTAAACCTTCATTGGGAAATCTATCCAACTGTGCAATGTACCAAAAGTATACAAAATAATGCGAATCAGACAACATGTTGCAATTGCATTGAATCAACGCGTATTGCGTAACAATAGCAATTTGTTCAAGTTTTTCACTAGTCAAGATAAAAATCATAAAATTGACTCAATTGTTTTACAAAAATTAACATGAAACTGTGCTTACCACTAGCGGCGAGATATATTTGATCTCAGTAATAACATCACCACATTTTTTGCAATATAGACCAATCTGTTCGTCGAGAATAATGGCATGTTCACAGAGAGGGGGTCGATTTCTGTTTGTCTCTAAATTTCCAATCTGCGGATAGAACACACTGTTAATCACTGTCACTGATTTTTACTTAAAAATCTCTTTAATTATCTTATCATATCATATACATATCATTTAGACAAAAAATTTAAGCATATCAACAACTTAAATTAAAAATTGAAATAAGCTTAAGCACTACGGGATTAATTACCATTGATTCAGCCTCTGATTCTCTAAGGTATGCATCCATTTCTTCCCATAACACTTCGTTTGCCTCGAGTTCCTTCTCCAGTTCCTCCTCCTCTTTCGTCTTTTGCACTTTTTCAACCATTTTTAGGCTCCAAATCCTTTGTGGTGCCTCAACAAAAATCGGTGGTTGGCGTGTATCATTAACCTCCAAAACAATTGGATTATTCTTCGTGGTATCCTTCTTGTTGTTCCAATAGCATTCAGTGAAGAGTTCGGCTAAAGAAGGTTTTGCCCTTTGATTCACACCATTGCTATCCATAGATTCCTTCTTCTTGCCATTCCAAATGTTAACTCCTCCACCAGTGCCTTTATAATCCTTCACCTTTTCTTGTTTGGTTTGAACCGGAGAAACTCCTCCAACACGTAAACCTTTGACATGTTCACGAAGAGAGTATGGATTTCTGTTTCTCCCTAAATTTCCAATCTGCAGATAGTAACACACTAAGTTAATCACTGTCAATAATTTTTACTTAAAAATCTCATTGATTATCTTATCTTATACATAACATTTAGACAATTAAGCATATAATTTAGAGAAAAAAAATCACTGTCGCTAATTTAAACATTTACATATACTTAAATATCACTGTCACTGATTTTTTATTTAAATGTTAATGTAGACAAAAAAATTAAGCATATAATTTAAATTACAAATCCAAATCAGCTTAAGCACTAAGGGATTACCATGGATTCAGCTTCTGATTCTAATTTAGCCATTTCCATTTCTTCCCATAATCGTTCAGCGTCCTTATGCTCCTCCTCCTCCTCTTCGGTCATTTGCACTTTTTGAACCTTTTTTAGGCTCCATATCGTTTGCGGTGCCTCAACAAAAACTGATGGTTCTCTCCAATTAGCACCATCATCCTTCACCTCCAAAACAGTTGGCTCATTCTTCATGCTATCCTTCTTGTTGAGTTTTCCTAAAATGTTTTCCATTGATTCCTTCTTCTTGTCATTAGAGATGTTAAGTCTACCTTCATAATCTTCTCCTTTGTTCTCCATCATTTTCTGGTTTTCTAAATCCTCCATCTTTTCTTGTTTGATTTGAACAAAAGAAACTCCTCCAACACCTAAATCTTTGACTAGTTTCTCTTTTCCTTCATCAGAATCACCAACATTCACATTTTCACTAAACTTAGAAGTAGAACTGTCTTTGGCTTTGGCAACATTAACATCATCACAAAATTTCACACTTTCTTTGGCTTTGGCAACATTAACATCATCACAAAGATTCAAACTTTCATTAGCTTTAACACTTTCTTCTGCAACATTAACATCATCACAAAGATTCAAACTTTCATTACCTTTAACACTCTCTTCTGCAACATTAACATCATCACAAAGATTCAAACTTTCATTAGCTTTAACACTTTCTTCTGCAACATTAACATCATCAACATTATCATTATCATGAGAGACATTTTTCACTTTCATTTCCACACTTTTTGCTTTATGTGTCTTTGATGCTTCATTCAACTTTGTAGAAGAAGAAGATGAAATACCCTTCATTGGATCAAAGGCAGTAGAGGTTGTTACACTACCATAACCAGAATTCTCACCTTCATTATCATTATCATTTTCACTTTTTCCATCAATCACCTCTCTAGCTAGCTCCTCCACCACATTGAAGTATTTTCTCGAACTCGGTTTCTTCTTCTCTTCCACTTCCTCCTCCGTCTGCTCCACCTCCTCCTCCGCATCATCATCATCACCATCATCATAAGAAGAGCTAGAAGAACTGTCTTCATCATTATCAGAAATCTCCTTCAGCCCGTCAACATTAAAATCCTCATCACTTGTCTCATCTTCTTCACTAGTCTCATCTTCATCACTCTCATCAGAATCAATAAAAATTTCATCTTTATCATAAAACTGACCACTTCCTCCAGTTTCATCAACTTTTACATCCGTTCTAACATCATCTTCTTCATCATCTGAATCTATTGTAATCGGGTTTTCGGGATCCCAACCTTCTTCGTCCTCCTCATAATGATCAATGGTAATAACCATAGAATCATCAAAAGGTGTTTCTTCTACCCTTATTCTTTTAGAACCAGAAACAGAACCCAAATCCAAACTCATATCTTTATCACTCTTTCTCCGCTTTGAAGATGAACTATGAAACAACGGAACATTCTTGCTACGAGTTCGGCTAGAAACACCAGCCATCATGACAGACAACAATGGAAAATCAAAAGAAACAGAACAAGAAGAACAAGAAAAATGTTTCAGTTTTGTTTGGTTTTGTTTGTTTTGGAAAATCAAAAGACAACAATGGTTCCGTTTGATTTGTTTTTAATGTTTCAGTTTTGTGGGAGTGAAGAAGTTGAAAGTGTAGAGAGAGAATAACAAAAGACAAGAACAAAGGAAAAATGAAACAAAGAGACAAGAAAGAGAACAAGAACTAGAAATGAAAATGTGTCTGTTTCAAGGTTAAGAATGTGATGTAATGAGATACTAAAAGAAGAATGTAATGAAAAAGGAAGAAGAGGTTTGTGTTTAAGTGAAAAGAGGAAAGAGTGAGAAAAAGGTCTAACAATGGCGCCAAACAGAGATAGAAAGTAATTGAATGAACACTAAACACCAAACTAAATAGTCCATATCCAACATATTCTTCATATGTTCACTTTTATTTTTATAATCCTTAAACATTATTTTCGTCCTGTATGTACGTGAAATTTTGGTTTTAGTCCCTGTATCAATTTTTGTTATAAATAAGTCTCTGAATCAACCAATTTTTTTTATTTTAATCCCTAAAGTGAAAATTCGCAGGAAAATTCATAGAAAAATCTGCAGGAAACTTGCAAATTTTACTGCGGATTTTCGCTTTAGGGACTAAAATCAAAAAATTTAATTGATTCAGTGATTTATTTATAACAAAAATCGATACAGGGACTAAAACCAAAATTCTGTGTACATAGAGGAACGAAAATATGTTTAAGCCTTTTTATAAATATATCAACATAATTTGAGTTAAATTTTTGGATAAAATAATTTTTGGATAGAACTCTGAACTTCTAACGTTTTTTCCATAAATTTTTTTATGTTTTAATTACTTCTAAACTCTGAACTCCATAAATACCCCTATTTAATTACTCCTAATTTCACTAATTTTATTTATATATTTGAAAATTGGTTAAAGTTTCTTATACAAAGAACCAAAAATAATTTTACTTTTTTTTTTGACTCAAAAAATAATTTTACTTTTGTTTCTTATAAAAAGGACTTGTGGGAGTATATACAATTAATTATTTTATGAAAAAAGGTAACATGTGACTTTAGGACACATATAAATTCTTAATAGCAATTTGTGCATTTACTTCACTTTTAAAAAATTTCACAGGTTTTTTTTTTGACACATAAAATAAATTTCACAAGTTAAATGCACAAAAATGTGCCTTAACATGTTAGCACCTTGTTTTAATAGTCAATTCCAATACACTAACACATATTACATTGCCACCTTTACCACTTGCACCAAGTGCACTTGTTAAATCCTCATTAGACCACAAGGACATTTGCATTTCACATCAAAAGAAAATTCTATAACATCACTAACTCAGTTATGTCTAACTTAAAAATGATTAACTTCAAAATTCATGTGAGGGACACCACAAACCATCAAAACTTTGATACTAAACCTTGATAGTATATTGTGCTAGAGACCTAACTAATTCTTTTTATTGATAAGCTTGTTGACGAGATCATCACGGTCCCCTGAATCTCCGCCATCCTTGTATCGATTTTTCAATCCTTTCAATCCATCTGCTGGTTTGTTTAGTTCAAAGGGCCGCATAAAACGGACAACTTCTTTAAAGTGTGGACCAACATTGTGAATTTCATGCACCATGTCTTCTATGCATACAATACCAAAATTTTCTAATTCCTGCAAAAAGTGGAAGAATTATGAAACAATTAAGTGTGACGGTCAAAATAAAACTACTAATCTAAGAACACCATGCATCACCTGCTCAATGAGGTTATTATCTGTCAAAGGAACTTTTCGCCTGTCTATTTTCGCATGTCCCTTCTTGAACTTTTCGCCTATCTATTCGGATATCTTCAAAGGAAGCAGAATTTCACAAAATTAGGAAAAATCCTCAGAAACTGAAAATCGGAAATAATGCAATATATATACAGGAAAGTAAAGATACAAGAAAATAGCAAAACATAGCGTACTACTTTATAGAATTTGTTTGACATGCAGAGGAATACTCTATGACAAGTACAGTAGTACACTTAACATATGGTTTAGCATTTTTCCTTTCCTAAATTAATTGCAAGCATCAACTATAATATCCTTGATTGTGTCAAATAATCCAATTTTACACGAATATTCGAAATCAAAAAGTATATATAGATAGTAGACTTCAAGCATTTAACAGAATTTATGAAGTTGATGTTCTGGACAGAAGTTTCATTTCAAATTTTGGCCGGGGATATGATCATATGAGGGCCAGCTATATTGTTAGAATAATGAAGTTTCATATTAACCTATAAATAGTGTTGTCAATCACGAAAAAAAGTAGTTTGTTTAAATTCCACTACGCCACAGGAATGTCGTACCACTATTTCCCAACACTTCATACTATATAGTGTATTCAAGAACAATGGTGATTTCTTCAAATTCCACTATGTTATATCACGATAACACAGCTATAGACACCAGTAATTTGACAATACTGCGTAAAATGATATCAAAGTTCTACAGAATCTACCCTTCCACTAACATATCATAACATAAATTCATAATCATCTCATACAAAACATATATAAAATCATGAACATTAATCAGTCTTATAAAATCATGAACATTAATCAGTCTCTTACTAACATATGGTTCAACTCTCGCCAGCTTGGCCATCACTCCATCAGTTGGTTTCAAAAAGACAGCACTGAATATTCTTCTCAATCCCAATCTGAATAAGTGTTTTTTGGTTGTAGGATGCATGTCTTGTTTCCTAATAACAGATGGAGCAAACAAGATTATGATTGTTCACAGAGACAAAAAAAAATGAAAACATCAAGGGGAGAAACAAAGACACTACCCCTGTATACGAATGACTATTATCGGCTTGTTGCATGGGGTTGATATCTCTCCTCGTTTCCTCTTCTTCAATATAACCTCTCGAATATAGTTGAGAGCCTTTGGTTTCCTCTTCTGCAATCTTTTCAAGTCTTCCCTGCATTCACAAACGCAGTAGCTCATTTAGGCTCATAGAAATGACAGGGACCAGTAAGATACTCGGTAGAGTTACTTAACAGGCTAATACCATGAAGAGAAAGACTCGGTTTGACAATGCAAAATTTTGAGCTTATGACTTATAGCTTATAAGCTGATTAAAAAAAGACTTGTTTGGTAACATTTTTTACTCATGAGCTTATAGCTTATTTTTACTAGCTTATAGCTTAAAACTTATCATTTTTTATTCCAACTTTACTGCTGTCATCTCACATAAAAACACTAAATACTGATTAAACATCTTTTTTATGTCATTTTAAATCTACAAGTTAGTTCAACAGCTAATATTATAAACACTACAAATTCAATCAGATAGCTTAATTGCTATAAGCTAGCTTATAAACTATAAGCCATAAGTTCATCCTATATAAACTAGCTTTTAAGCTATCAATCATTTTTTGCCAAATAAAGCCTAAATATGCAAAGTATATTTAGAAATTGAAAAGGTATTGCAGGTTTTCCCCTACCCTACTCTACACACTCGCTCAAATAGAACTTCCAAGTTATACTACCCGAACTGACCCTTACCCACCACACAGGTTATGGAAAACAAGACAACAATCGTTGCAACCTCTTTCATTGATGCATTCAAGATGTTAGAAATTAAGTTACAACCGAACTATGAAGCACGAACAATGACACTTCGACACCGATAAAAATTTGAGAAAATGATATATAATTCAATGCAATCTAATCGTAAGTGTTGTGTCGGTGTCGAGAGAGGGACACACCTAATCCGAGGAGTGAGTTCGGTGCGTGCTTCATAGCAACCGAACAACATACTTAATAAAATCTCAGGCAACTTGTATAAATAGAAATGAATGTAACATGAACGTGGTAACATGAAATAATCAAATATATAAGCTTGAAACTATTGCAATATAAAATCAAAGCGAAGTAGTAACTACTGAGCACAGATTACACAAATTACTTATAACATTAATAATCAATTACTAATTATATTATTAACATGAAATTATCAAAGTAATGAATAAATTGGATTGAGCATTAATTGATTGAAAGAAGAAGAAAAGGGAATACATGTGGGATGTGTTGCAATGAAAGAGGATAAACAGCAAGGGAGTTTTGCATAGAGGAAATTTTTCACTAATGACTGTTTGGCTTTACTACTCTTTTGCATAGAGGGAATACATGGGTGATTTTGAAACCACTATTCAAACAAAACAGAAATTACTCCCGTATAAGTATTACTTTTAAGCAATATCATGCACACAATTACAACTTTGCTTATTACCGCCCAAGCTATCAAAAGATTAAAGGTAAAACTCATGCTGTTTGCAGGATTTTTTCCTTTTTAAGATATATCCCATATTGTATGGTACTAACTAGAGTAACAACTATAAACCCTTAAAAAACCCTATAATAAACATGATTTTGGTAAAAAAAAAATTATTTCAGAAGCAATTTAGCTATAGAAAACCAGTTTTTCTTGACTCTCATTCAGCCATTCCCCTAAGCTTCCTAAATACAAAATGCAAAAGTTAAAGGAACTTATTATAATCTTAAAACTCTAGCAAAGTCTAATGAGACTATTGGTAGTCCTAGTTTGATCAGAGCAGAAAATCAGAAAAAGGCCATGGCACAATGAAACTGAGACACTCGCACGAATAGTAGAACGCCGACTGAAATCAAGTAGGGCACTTAATTACTGACACTAGGGGCACTTAATTACAAATCCTATCTCCTAAATCCTAGTATGGTTTCTCATATGTCAGTTCTGTGAAACTTTGATGAAGCATGGTAAATACTAGAAAACTGACGACTACAGATTACAAATCCTAAATATTTTTAATCACGTGAACTTATCCGGACAACATATACGAAATAATATCAATACAGAAAAACTTGGCTTACCCCAATAGAATCCCATATCATTTTCGGTTGGTAAATTTATGTTGAAGCAGAAACTTATAACTCCGAATTTTAGTCTTCAATGAGCGATTGGAGCCCCTTTGATATGTTTCAGCAAACCCCTTTGAAGCCTCCAATGCAACTTTGACAATACTCATTTTATGTTGAAACTTAAAAGTGATTTGAACTGAAAGACACATGTAACTAACAGATCTACATGATGAATAAAGTCGAAAACAAAAATTTAAATAAAAATGTTGGCCAAATTTGTTGCTAGATCTTGAGTGAAATCATCAAGGAAATTTAAATAGATCTTGAGTGTTTATTAATAATTGAATTTCAATCAATCGTCATAATCAAAATTCAAAAATTATAAATTTTCTCGGAGGTTACGCCCCTAAGCCCTTCGGCTCTTATAAAGGTTTCTTATGACATCAAAAACATCATTGATTTGAGCATAAGATTCCTTCTGTTTAGCTTCAAATAAAAAGTTAAACTTCTTTATTCCTTCATCATGTTTAGCAATCTCGTCGTAGTCATAGTCATCGTTGTGAAAGTACCTGAACTCCTCCTCCTGGCCCTTCTTCTTCTCATCATCATCATCATCATCATCATCATCATTGCCTTCCTTCTTCACCTTCCTCTTCTTCTTCTCCTTCTTCTTCTTCTCATCATCATCATCATCCTTGATTGTGTCGCTGTTCTTCTTCTTCTCATCCCGCTTGGCCTTAATGATTGTGTCGCTGGACAATTGATAATAAGGGGAATTGGTTTTTAGGGTTAGGACCGCATAGGGTCTAAGTGAGATGAGATCGGAATCGTTTTCAAGGAGACGCTCTCTATAGAAGAGACGCTGATCGGAAACAGGTATGCCATAAGATTGTTCGATCTCGATCTTCATCTCATCGATGGTCGTGCCTTTCCGTACGTCGTCAATCATTCTGCCGTCGGGTAGTTTGATAAAAACCATTATTGCTCCTACGCTGCGGTGGTTGGAGAAACTAGTATAAGATACCCGTGCTTTGCACGGGTTAGTTTTTACTTATAAAATTATAAATTGTTTGATTATGATATAAATTTTTTCTTAAATGATTTTAATCTCTATTATATACACTACGATAGATTCACGGAGCTCTCTCGTGCATTCTCAGGAAAATTATTATATACACTACGATAATTATTTTATACTTTTTTTTTAGATATTTTTTTTAGCATAATTTGGTTGCATTTTTAGAAAAATTTACTTAGGTGTTATTCAATTAGTTTTTTTTGTAAAGATTTTTTTAATTAACTTAAGCAATTAAAATAAAAATTATAGATAACAACAAAAAATAATATTTTACGGATAAGAACAACTTAATTTGTTTCCACTCTAGCATAACAAGTCCGAATATAATTTAACTATATATAGAAAACACATTCATCGTGAGAAACACATGACATTCATGGTCAAAGAATTTGAACATCAGTTTAGACTGTTCGTGACTCATGTTTAATCCAGATATTCTCGAAGCTACGACGTTAAAATTGATGTATGATTCTATTATTATATCAATTATAAATTACATTTAAGAAATTTTCAATTATGCATATATGTAATTGTTTATTAATTTTTCCTTTCAATTTTTTTTAGAACTTATGAAAAGAATGTTTCTCTTATACAAGTTTCAGTTCATCTCTAAAGTTTTCCATCACGATCTACTTAAAATCACACCTATGAGAAATATTGAGTCACTTCTAGAATGTCAACAAGTAAGACAATTTTCTTTTATAATTTATGGATATTTTATTATTATTATTATTATTATTATTATTATTATTATTATTATTATTATTATTATTGTTGTTGTTGTTGTTGTTGTTGTTGTTGTTATTATTATTATTATTATTATTATTATTAGGGCAAATTACACTCACCTCCCCCAAAATATGTTTAAATAACACAGACACCCCTTCTAAATTTACACTTGACACTAACCTCCCTTAAAATCTATTAAAATAGATAAACACCTCCCTTACTAATTTAACACCGTTATTAGTCTGTTAAGCATCATTCCAATCAGCAAGTACTAAACTCAGACAAAAACAAGAAACAAAATACTGCACTTCCGGTAAACAATGGATGATACTAATTTGCAAGTATCCTACCATAAATCAAGGCTAATAACTAATTTTAAAAATGACACACTCCAATGATCATTGATCACCATTATGTGCACACTGTACATCCACTACCAAAATGAAGATTTAAATTTTAAACAACCCAATCAAACTAAAGCTTGGTAATTGAGATACTATAGTGATCTGTTATGCAGATAAAACCAACTCTCTTCTGCTCACCGCATCAGCAATAAAGAAACATACGAATATTCAATGATGAAGGGTATTCAATAGTTAAGTATTGTGCAGTGTGATGCTTCCATGGTGTGTGTTGTGGTGTGGGTCTTATTTGGAAACTGAAAAAGCAACAATAGGAGTGATCAGAGTGAACAAATGAGAAGATGCATAAATCATAAATGAAATAAAGATTTCTATTTTTCATTTTGACGGCAGCTTAACAGTTCTAACGATAGGGGAGGTTTGTGTCATATGAGAAAATAGAGGGGGTGTGAGTTACATATAGGAGAAGTTTAGGGGAGGTGGGTGTATTTTTCCCTTATTATTATTTCTCTTACTAAAATACTTTGACAAATATCATTGTGAATAAATTGTATGAATCAATGTTTATAATCATGGTTGAAATCAAATATATTGATGATGGTGTTTGGTGGTATCAGTCGTGTCAAAAACATAATATATAAGAAGATCATGACACAAAGTACTAATGCAAGAGAGTCAAAGACATACATCAAAAGTAGTTCCACGGTAAGCATCTAAAATTTTCATTTAAAAAATCATTTTTCATAGAATAACTATTTCATCTTAACTTATAAAATCTATAGATTAACTTTTTCTTCTTGACTTATTACTATCAATAATTTTGTGTACTAATAAGTTTCATACTCTATATTTTCTAATTTTTTATCATTGTAATTCATACTTTATATTTTTCTAATTTTTATCTGTGCAATTCATACTTTATATGTTTTAATATTTTATCAATGCGATTCACAAGATCTTATAACAAAGTTCGATGAAACAGTAGAGGAGAAAGTCAAAGATAGAACTGCTTTAGATGTCGTAGATTTATGCTCACATAAAGTTGATGGTATAGAGCTTACCCTGATGAAGCTGATTTATCCACTACCAAATATATGAAGACCAATATAAAAATTAAGAAAAATTAGACAAATTTATGATCGTCAAACAACAGATCTTCATTGTTTAATTTTAATGCATTATTACGCACTTTTTTTTATTGACAATTTTATTCAATTTTGTCATTTAGTTTAATAGACCGATGTTTTCACTCATTGATTATTATGCATTATTACTCACATTGATAGAATTAATCATAAATTTGTTTGGTGACATATATTGTTTTCGGTAATATATTTTGATTATTTTCAAATGTGCTTTAATACTCTCTTTATTCCTTTTTATTTGTCATTTTAAAAAAAAAAATTGTTTCTAATTTTTTATCGTTTTGACAATTTAGGTTGTATTTTACCTATTATACATTTCTTTCTAATTTTTTGTAACAAAGTTTATTTGTTTTTTTTACATAAAATTTGTTATAAATTTTGTACCAAAAAATAAAAGTTTGTTACAATTTTTTATTTGGTGATTTTTATTTTTTAGAAAGAGAAAATATGTATCTTCCGATGTACCAAAAAAAAAAGGAAAGAGAATGTATGTGTGAACAAAAAAAGGAATTTATTGGTGGATTAAAATTAGGATATATATTCTAAAAACAAGGGTATAATAGGAAAATTAAGTGCAAAAATACACCTTCTTAATTTGATCTTTTTTCTTTCTTTCTAAAATGAAACATAAAAAGGAACGGAGGAAATATCAATTAAGAGACATATATTTTTTTTTGGTAAAAATTAAGAGACATATAGTGGTCGTTTGTTAAAGTTTTTTTAAAAAAAAATAATTACTTATATTTTTAAAAAAATATCATTATTTATAAAATAACATATGTTTGTTATAGTTTTTAAAAATAATTAGATTTAAAAATAATCTAAAAATTGCTAAAAATCTAAAGGTGGTGTTATTAGCTTTTTGTATAAATTTTTTAGAGGAAAGAGAACATAAGTGTCAAAAAATTTCATACAAAAAATTTAGAAATTTATTGGGATATATTTATTTTATATGATATATTATATTTGAATGTTCTTTATGGTAATTTTGTCATACAAAATCACTTTTATATGGTTGCATTCAAACAAATTAAAGATTTTTTTTTCATAAAAAGTAATTTTTATAAAGGTAAACAAACACAAAATAGATTCTACCCTCCGTCCCATTATATAAGCCCCTCTGACCAAAATCACGCTTATTAAGAAATATTAGGAGTGTAATTAAAGTGTGTATTTTATGTATAAAGATTACTAAATTGCCCTTTTTTGAATGCCACGTAAGTAGATTTTAAAAAAAAAATCTTCAAGAAGCTCTAATTGAATGCCACGTAAGCAGATTTTTTTTTTATATTTTTTTTAGATATGTTTTTTAGCATAATTTAGTTGCATAATTTTTATTTTTGTTGTTATCCATAATTTTTATTTTAATTGCTTAAGATTTTTTTTATTTTAATTTCTTTTTTGTTGTTATACTTAGGGGTATATTTGGAAAACAATCTTAAATTTGTATAGAAATTTGAAAAGGTGCTTATATAATGAGACTAAACTTTTGTTAAAAGGGTGCTTATATAATGGGACGGAGGGAGTATATTTTTGTAAAATCTCTAAAAGATAATCTTTAAATTATTTAATGTCAAAATCACTTATTTTTTAATCTGTAACAAAAAGCAATTATTTTAAATCACAAATTATTTTCATATAAAAAATTTCTAAAATATTAAAAGACGATTTTAACACTTAATTTATAATAAAAAAATAATGAGGATTTCGTGATATGCAAGGTTATCAAGGAATTGTACTTTTTTTGTTGTTATTTGAAATTTACATGTAGATTAGTACAAAATAGGTTGAATTGAGAAGGTGAGAGAACGATGGAGAAATATATTTAAATATATACTGTATTTAAAAAAATATGTAGTTTGATGAGATTTAGTTGAATAAATCTACAATAAACATTTATAAAAAAATATATGGTTTGATGAGATTCAGTTGAATAAATCTAGAATAAATGTTTTTTTTAAAAATCTATTATAAAGGTAGTTCAATTCTAAATCTTTAACATAAACGCTCTATTAAAGAAAATTGTTCTAAATCACAAAAAAAAGGTTATATGAAATAGTTATACAATATTAAGAAACGATTTTTGACAATTCATTCTAACAAAAAAATAGTGGCGAATTAGTTTATTGAAACACAAGTGATACACCAAACTTATCAATGAATAAAAATATGTAGTCTTAGGAGATTCAGTTGAATAAATCTATAATAAACGTAGGAACATTACTGAATATGAAAAGTTTTTTTTTTTGACAAGAAAAAAGGTGTTTTGTACTATTCAAGGTTGTCTAATTTTTTATTTTATTATTTTGTTTTGGAAATATATATGTGGATTACTATGAAATAAGTTGAAACAAGGTGAGAGAATGATGGGATAAGAGATATCTTAAATTTAACCAAAAAAAGTAGTTCGATCATATTCAAATGAATAAATCTATAATAAATGTAGGAAGGTAACTAAATGTGAATTTTTTTTTTGACAAAAAAATGTGGGAGTTTTATGATATGCAAAGTAGTCTATTTATTTGTATTTTTTTCTTGAAATTTATATGTAGATTATTACGAAACAACTTGAAAAAAGAAGGTGAGATAACGATAAAAAAATATCTTAATTTACATTGTATTTAAAAAATATAGTTTGATTGGATTAACTTGAATAAATCTACAATAAACGTAGAAAGATCACTGAATGTGAAAGAGTTATTTTCTAAAGAAAAAAATGTGGGAATTTTGTGATATGCAAGGTTGTCTGTTTATTTGTATTTTTTTTTTAAATTTACACGTGGATTACTATGAAACAAGATGGAAGAACAGTGTGAGAATATATCTTAACTTACACTATATTTTTTTAAAAAAAATGTAGTTTAAAGAGATTTAGTTGAATAAATCTACAATAAATGAAGGAAGATGATTGAATGTGAGAGTTTTTTTTTACAATAAAATGTGCAAGTTCTGTAATATGCATGAATTTCTATTTCTTTGTATTTTTTTGTTGTTCTTCAAATTTACACGTGAATTTTTACGAAATATGTTGAAACAAGATGAAAGAATGTTGGGTATCATCTATGATTTATATTTACGGACGTCTCTCTCATGAACAAAATTTCACGAAACAATATCTAATGAATCAAAGTTTATGTGTGTCATCTATGTCTCTCTCACGAACAAAATTTAGTATGAGATACATAGTTCGATTCCACCAAACACTAAAACTATATTTTTATGATTTTTTTTGAAGCAATTTTATGATATTTTATTTTATTACTTATAAAAAATATTTATACTTATATTAATATAACTTTTTTTTTATAATTTACACGGGATAAATATTTATACTAATATAATAATACAAGTGCCTTTTTTTTAATTTACACGTGATTTATATTTATATTCATATATCATACAAGGTTTATATTTCTTTTAATAATTTCTACGATGACGGGAGAGAAAATATCATATTATTGAGAACGGAAAGTAAGAGATCACTCTCTAGAGTATTATTTTTCATATTTAAATAAAATCAATATAAAATGAACGTCTACGTAATTTAAAAATAAAAACCATATATTAATACGAGAATGTGGGAGATCACTCTCTAGAGTGTTTTTTTGTAATTTTACGAGAACGTATATTTCTATGAGGATTTATATTTCTACCTATATATTAATAAGATGACTATTTTTTTTTTTGTAATTTCTACAGGAGCTATATTTATACTCATGTACGGGTTTTTTTTGTAGTTTTTACGGAATTATATTTCTACGAATGTTTTAATATGAAATTTATTAATACAAGACGAAAGACTTTTTTTAATAAGAACTTAAATATTTATACACATATTAATACGGAAAATCTATTTTTTATAATACGACTTATATTAACACTCCTATTAATATAAGTGTCTTTTGATTTTATAATTTACACGATGGTCAATATTTATACCCATATATTAATCCTTTCAAAAAATACCCATATATTAATACATGACCCTATCTTTTGTGTAATTTCAATGAGGACTAGAAACGAAAAAATGTGTGAGTTTTGTGATATTCAAGTTTGTCTATTTATTTGATTTTTTTTTGTTCTAAAAATTTACATCTAGATTACTACTAACCAAGTTGAAACAAAGTGAGAGAATGATGGGAAAATATCTATTAATTTACACTGTATTTATAAAAACATGTAGTTTGATGAGATTCAGTTGACGAAAATATGTGGGTGTTTCGTGATATGCAAGGTTGTCTATTTCTATGTATTTTTTTAAATTTATATATGGATTACTAAGAAACAAGGTGAAAAGTTGATGAAAAAATGGATTTTATTTTACATTGTATTTAAAAAAAATGTAGTTTGATGAAATTAAGTTGAATAAATCTATAATAAACGTTGAAATTCACTGAATGTGAGTTTCTTTTTTGGCGAAAAAATGTGACAGTTTTGTGATTTTAAAAAATATGTGTCAAAAAATTTATTTACTCCAACAATTTATATTTAAACAACTCATAACATATAATATCTTAAATTATTATTGAATAATAAAATGAAATAATCAAATTTTTTTTTGGTATGGAAGCTAATAAAAAGAAAAAAGAATGAAAAACTAAGAACGAGGGAAGAAAGTTCCCATTGCGTCATTCCTAAGAAGTTCCCGAAGACCTTATGGAGGAGATAAATGAAATAATCAAATAATAATTTAGATTAAATTAAAAAATAATATTAAAAAAGAAAATAATCCCGTGCACGGCACGGGCTAACATACTAGTAATAATTAAATTTAAATATATTTATTTTTAAATGTGTATATAATATTTTGGAAAAAAAGTTGGTGTCCAACTTACATTGTTGGATACCGTATCTATAGAGAAAATTTAGGTATATGAGTATTTACCACTTGTCTTATATATAATTGACGTTGTATTTCTTTGTATTGATTTTAATTTAATAATAATATAAAAATCATCATATTTTGATTAGTTAGAATTTTTTTACAATAATTCCTATGAATATAATTTAATTGGTAAGAGTCGAGACGTCTCAATCAGAGTTTGAAATCAAGATACCTTGCCTAATTATTTTAAGAGGTAAATTTTTTACACTAAACTACTTGGCAAGAAAGAAAAATAAAATTCGTGCACAATATTTAATTTATAGAATTAATTTTATTTTTACCTTGTCCATTTATTTTAACATTTTAACCATATAAAATGAATATTAGGTTAATTGAAATCTATATATATTTTTTCATCGATAATTCAACTGATAAAAAATTTCAATAGTGATATTTTAAATCACATAGAAGAAGAAGAAAATTTTTATTGATTAAAGAGATTTTAACTCAATTACTTGATTTTTTTTAACTCCCTAAGTTTCACAATTGTTCGATTTTAGTCACCTAAATTTCAATTGTTCTATTTTGGCCCTCAAGTTTACCCCATTATGCATTTCCTAGTTCTATTGACTTTTTTTTTAATTAAAATTACTTATGTGGTATTTTAAATAAAATATTCTTTTAAATTTGTTTGTACCCCGTGTGTTTTCTTATAATTTTATTAATGTGTGTGTCCCGTGTGTTTCTAAATGGTATATTGAATGTGTGTGTATCCCGTTTGTTTTCTTATAAATTTTATAAGAAAAAAATAATTATATTGAATGGTATATTAACTGTGTGACTATCCCGTGTGATTTTCCACAAAGGTTTTGTATTGATAACTCAATTATTTGATTTTAACTCCCTAAATTTCACAATTGTTCATTTTTAGTAACCTAAATTTCAATTGTTCAATTTTGGCCCTCAATTTTACCATGTTTTGTATTTCCTAGTTCCGTTGTCTTTTTTTAAATAAAAATTACTAATGTGGTATTTTAAATAAAATATGTTTTTAAGTGTCTTTGTATCCCGTGTGTTTTCTTATAATTTTTTGAATGTGTGTGTATCCCGCGTGTTTCTAAATGATATCTTGAATGTGTGTGTATCACGTGTGTTTTCCTATAAAAATTAAAAAAAATAATTATATTGAATGATATCTTGAATTTGTTTGTATCCCATGTGATTTTTCACAGAGATTTTGCATCGTTAAATCAATTATTTGATTTTAACGAACTCCCAAAGTTTCACAATTGTTTGATTTTAGTTACCTAAATTTTAATTGTTCGATTTTGGTCGATCTCGATCTCGATCTTCATCTCATCGATGGTCGTGCCTTTCCGTACGTCGTCAATCATTCTGCCGTCGGGTAGTTTGATAAAAACCATCATTGCTCCTACGCTGCGGTGGATGGAGAAATGCTTTATACTACCAAAACGAAAAAGATTTTCATCTAAATTAAAGTTTTTATTTTTCCATTTTTAAATATTGTTTATTTATTTTATCAAAAAAAAAAAATATTGTTTATTTATTTAAAACCCAATTGACCCAAAAACACTTGAATCAAATCATACACTAATAATAATCCAAGGGGATGTGATTGAGCGGTTGGGGCTCATCCTCCCTTAACTAAGGGTCGAGGGTTCGATCCTCACCTTGGGTATTGAGTAGCTTTAAATCCTTGGGCCAACTATCCCACCCACCGAGGTGCCTCCAATCTAGCGAGTGAATAGTCACTGCGTTCGGCGGTGGATATCCCGGTCTCGACCAAAAAAAATCATATGGTAATAATCCCTGTAGAATAACTCAAGTGCTAAGAGCTCGGGCACATGGGTTTGGGTAGGGGGAGTCCAGGGTTCAAATCTTGGTGGGAGTATGTACTCAACAAAATCATATTGTAATGGATCTCCTTCAACTTAACCAAAGGTCGTCGGATCGAAATTAACTTCTACATTCAAATACCAAATATATATATATATATATATATATATATATATAAAGGGTGTTTCAAATGAGAGGAGTTTTAAAATGAGAGGGTGAGAGGGATAAATATCAACCATAAGATTAAATGAAAGGTTCAGATTATATTATAACTTAAATGAGTGGCACGTGAGTTCTTTTCATTTTCTTTCACTTTCTTCAACTATTCTTCTTTCTAGGTGTCTATTCTCATTCCTCCCTGTAACCAGAAATTTGCTTCATCTCCTCTCTTTCAATTCTTCCAACGTACTTTCCTCTCTATCATCCTTTCATCTTGGTTCTACACACTCCCAACCACATAGATCCTCTCATTCTTCCATGGTTTGAAGTTTAAGTACCACTACCAATTTTTACTTATAAAAATTTACAAAAATCCTACTTGAGAAAGTGTTCTCTGGAGATTTTGACTTATACATTCTATCCATGTATAAAAGCATGTCATCTTCATTCACAACATCCACAATGCAGGAAGACAATCTTATCTCAGGTATCATGAGTTGATTTTGAGATAAATTTGGTTATCTTTTCTCTCAAAACATAGTTTCATTTGAATGCAAAATATAACCAACTCTTACATTTATCTCTTTTAGACACGAGATACGTCAATTCACTACCGGGCACTGGCATTGTCGTCAATTCAAATATGGTAACCTCAATGAAATGTTATTTTGTTAACACATTTTCTTTTGATGTGTCATTATACGGTAGTTTATTTTTTGACTAGCTCCTGGTTTATGTGATTTTATTTACATTATTAATTGTTTACTTTTTAGGAAAATGAATGGGTGCCAAATTGTGATGACAAATTGAAGCCTAAGGTTGGACAATTGTTTGATTCGTTAGAAGAAGGTGAAGAATTTTACAAAAAATATGCACATAGTGTCGGGTTTAGTGTTCGTGCGTCATCCGAAACTAAAGATAAAAATGGCGTGAAGCGTTGGAAGTATTTTGTTTGCTCAAAACAAGGTTATTTGCCAAATAAGACAAAAGAGAAAGAGCATAGTGAATCTACTGTCAAGACTAGAAGAAGGAGTCTAACAAGAGAAGAATGCAATGCAAATGTTGTTTTCAAATGGGTGAAAGAAGGTAAATATGAGCTAGTTCGATTTCATGAAAGCCACACACATGCACTTGCTTCTCCTACGAAGAGACTGTTTCTAAGATCAGCGAGAAAAGTGAATCCAATTCACAAGAATTTATTACATGCATATGGTAAAGCAAATATAGGAACTTCAAAGACTTTCCACTTATTAAAAGAACAATTTGGTGGTTATGAAAATGTTGGGTGCACAAAGAGAGATCTTCAAAATTATTCCAGAGATGTAAAACATTTGATCAAAGATGTTGATGCCCAATTTTTTATTGATAACTTTAGAAGGAAGCAAGAAATTAATCCATCATTCTATTTTGCGTACGAGGTAAGTGAAGAAGGTCGATTAAAGCATGTATTTTGGGCAGATGGTATTTGTAGGAAAAATTATTCCTTGTTTGGTGATGTGGTTTCATTTGATACTACATATCGAACAAATCAATATTCTATGATTTTTGCACCTTTCACCGGGATAAACCATCATAGACAATCTATTACTTTTGGAGTAGCATTTTTAGCAAATGAGAAAATCGAGTCATTTTTATGGTTGTTTGAAAAGTTTTTGGAAGCAATGGAAGGACGTGAGCCAACTATTCTAATAACTGATCAAGATCCTTCCATGAAAACAGCTATAGAAAAAAAGTTTACAACTTGTGTTCATAGACTTTGCATGTGGCACATAATGAAAAAAGTTTCTGAAAAAATAGGTGGTCCAGTGAATGGTGATAATGAGTTCAACGAATGTTTCAAGTCTTGTGTTTGGGGATCAGAGACACCAGAAGAGTTTGAAGAAACATGGAATTCTATAATGACTATGTTTGAGTTAGAAAATAATGAATGGTTGTCACATTTGTTTAAAATTAGAAGGATGTGGATCCCTGCATACTTTAAAGACATTTTTTTGGCTGGGATATTGAGAACAACATCAAGATCAGAAAGTGAGAATTCTTTTTATGGTAATTTCTTGAGTCCTACTGTCAGCTTGGTTGATTTCTGGATGAGGTTTGAATCAGCATTAGAAGCACAAAGGCATAAGGAGTTGCTTGCCGATAATAATTCAATTCATTCTACACCCAAACTAAAGTTGGATCGTGGCATTGAGAGGCATGCAAGAGATGTGTATACTCATGAGAACTTTTATAAATTTCAGCATGAATTATGGACAGCGTGTATTGATTGTGGAATTGAAAATAAGAAAGAGGAAAATGGAATGGAAATATTCCATATAAATGATATCAATAGCTCTGTCCGTGGTAAACCACCTCGAGAAGTGGTGTATAATTTGTCTGATCACAGTGTAAATTGCTCAGGCAAAATGTTTCAGGCTCAAGGAATACTATGTAGGCACATACTTTGTGTTGTAAAGGGGAAAAATTTAAATGAAATACCAAGTAAGTACATTCTGAATAGGTGGACTAAGTTTGCAAATAGAAAACCTTGTGATAGAGCTGACAATGTCTTGGAAAAATGTTCTAATTCAGAAAAAGAAAGCAAGCTCATTTCAGATGTGTGGGATCAATTTCTTAGGTGTATGGAGAAGGTTGGACAAGATAAGGAAAAGTTGCTTCTTGTGTTAGATGGGGTTGTTGAAATGGAAAAAAAATTGGATGAGTTTGAAGGTAGTTCTAAACAAAACAAGACAGATGATTTGCAAACCCTTATCGGCTCTAATATTCCTGAGAAAGTAGAAATCCTTCCACCAAATTTCTCAAAGACTAAAGGAAGTGGCAAAAGGCTAAAAGGTGGAAAAGAGAAGGTTGTTGAACAACAACAAAAAAAAGCAAGACTTTGTAAGGCGTGTGGTGAATATGCATATCATGATAGTCGCAATTGTCCCCAAAAATTATCTCCGTAATTTTGGTAAGAGTCGCCTTCCAAATATATTGTGTACTTATTTTGATATTGTTATGTTCATGTTTCCAATTTAAACTTTTAATTGATGTTTCTGGTTTTTAGGTTTCAAAGAATGACATAGAAGGGAGATGGAGTGGGTTAGACGAGAAGAATGACATAGAAGGAATTTTTATTTGGTGTAGAACTCTTTTGAATGCAGAATTTTTATTTGGTGTATGAAAGCAAAATTCTATTTGAATGTAGAACTACTATTTTGAATGCAGAATTTTTATTTGGTGTATGAATGCAAAATTCTATTTCAATGTAGAACTCTTTTAAATGCAGAATTTTCATTTGGTGTATGAATGCAAAATTTTATTTGAATGTAGAACTCTTTTGAATGCAGTATTTTCATTTAAAACCAGAATTTTTTGAATGCAGAAATTCATAGTTTCTACATCTTGGCTATATAACTTCCAGACCCAATACTTGCCTCTAATTAAACAACCAATTGAATAAGTCATTGATTCTTTTACACTCATAATCTTAATAACTACCACCAACAACAGTATATAACAATTTTGAATTCATCTCATTTCATATAGAATAGAATTTGCTTACAATACAATTTTGAATCTTGTGAATCTAATCACAAATTACAATTGTATTTGTGAAACTAATTTAAACTTCAATCCTATTTTTAGTGTACTCCTCATCTATACTACTCTTCTCCATATTTTGTTTTGACGTGATTTATGCTCTATTACAACAACATTACAAAATAGTACCAATTTTGTGTAAATTAAACTATTTGGGATTGAACCCATCAACAACATTGTTGTATATAACAGAAATTGCTTACAATTTTGTAAATCTAAATCACAACTTTAAAATAGAAATTGCAATTGATTTTGCAATCTAACACTAACATATTATACTATCCACTCCTACCATCAAATGTAATAACAGAAATTTTACTTTATCAATCATTTTGTGAATTGGAACCAAAACAATGCGCATACAGTCTAGGACACTCTCGACCCTTCCGCGTTTACCCGACCCGACTCAGATTCACACTGAGCTTGACAAATCTCCACCGTAATCGACCGCCGTGATTTTCCGTTGACAGAAACGCCTTAACGACCTCGTCTTCGTCGGCAGAAGAGAAACCTTTGTCGCATGACGCAGAAGAGAAAAAACTAAAAAAAATTGAAACCCACCGATCAAATCTGGAACAAAGATGTAACTCTGAGATTTTAGAGAGGGAGAGGATGTGTATATGATTCGGAATGTGTACTGTGTAGAACAGAGATTAAAATGATGTGTAGAACAGAGATTAAAATGAGGATGTTGCAGCATAATGAAAAGAGACATGGAAGAAGCAAGAAGAAGAAGAATAGTTGAAGAAAGTGAAAGAAAATGATAAGAACTCACGTGCCTCTCATTTAAGTTATAATATAATCTGAACCTTTCATTTAATCTTATGGTTGATATTTATCCCTCTCACCCTCTCATTTTAAAACTCCTCTCATTTGAAACACCCTATATATATATATATATATATATATATATATATATATATATATATATATAGGGCGACTACTATGAGAATGGGTATGTATGCGAGAATATGAGAATGAATATTAATCATTAGATTAAGGACAAGGGAGTATGATTAGATTTACTATGAGCCTCTTTTTTTTAATAATATGGTCGTTAGTTACGTGAGAGGAGTAATTGATTAAAATTTACAAAATTAGGGGGCTAATTGATCAGAACACCGATAAATTTAATCTTTGATTTTGTAAATTTTAGTCAATTATCTCCTCTCTCAAGTGATGTGACGTCACATTAGCAAATATCACGGGGGGATGGGTAGCTCAACTGGTTAAGCTGACCAATTGAGCTAAGGGTTAAGGAGCTATTGGAGGTCCAGGGTTCAACTCCTGGCAAAGGAGATTTGTAATATATTATTTACTAACTGTAATACCCTAATTTTGAGCTTTTTAAAATAAATATTTTATTTGAAAATTATTTCTTATTCTTCTTAGGAATTACCAAAAATAGTTTTTTTAGACAATTACATGTTTACAATTTATTTATTTTTCTTTATTTCTTTTAATTATCACAATTTATCTTTTTAGGCGAAAAATAGTAAAAATATTCAAAAATAGTTTTTACCTTTGTATTTAAAATTACATTTTTATTTCTATATTTTTCTATATTTTATTTGTTTTTTTCTTGCACTTTTTCTATTTTTATTTACATTTTCTTCTTTTTATGACAATTTCTTTCTCTTGTGACCAATCAAACCTTGACACCTCATGTCTTTCACATTTTAAATTACCATTTTTCACATTTTTAAAATAATTGAAATTTATCATTTCCTTTTTTACACTTTTTACCCACAAAAAACCATTTATTACAAAAAATACCCTTTTTTTTTAGTCATTAGTATAAATAGTGCCATTTATCACAAACCCTAAGGGGGGCTACTGTTCACAATCTGATTACATTTCTTTCTTTCTCTCTTTTTCTCCTTCTGCACCGCGTGACTCCCTTCTCCCCTTTTCAAAACCCTAAAAAAATTTCAATTCCAAAATTCATCCTAATCCTTAATCAAAACACAAAATCACTAGAAGATAATACGTTTACCTGGTTTCCCTCTATCTATTGTTACTTGGATCGTTTCCTAATTCGCAGAAACTGCTCCTAATCGTCGAATCCGAAAACCCCCAAAATCGTTTGAACCAAAAGGTAGATTCGATGCGTTTTTGAACGGATTTCTGTTCGTTGTTGCTCGATTCGTGATTAGCATCATGTTTACAATCATTTTCATTAATTAATTAATCTGAATCGCGACTGGAAATCATGTTTAAGATTTACACCATTTCAGATTTCATCTTTTCGCGCTTATATAACTTTCGTTTGCTGTTTATAACCCTCGATCTGTAATCCTTGCATTTTTCCGGTTAAAATGGTATATTCATGTGTTGGATTTGATGAATGTTTGATGTTGTTGATATGCTCCTGAGTCACTCGCCATTTTCATGGCTTCCATGTGACTCGCTGAGTCACTGACTCGTTTTCTGGAGGAAGAAGATGACCGCGCGCACGTGGCAGCCAGCGATTGGCGCCCGCGCGGGTCTTCTTGTGATAACTGGGTCGGGTTGGATCCAGACCCGACCCGGTTCATTAGTTTTTTTGTTTTTTTGGCAGAAGTTAAAATAGTTGGGCCTTAGGCCCCTTCTGCTGTGTTTGTTGTTTTTTTGTGTAAATACTTTCTGAACCCCCCATTTGAACTTGGCAGTTTGGGTCCTAGGCCCATTTTTGTAATTCTGTTTGTATTGTGTGAATTGCTGTTATACCCCTTTGCTGCTTCTGAACCCCCTGCTGAAATTATATTTAATTATTGATGTTGTAACTTATATAAAATGCTATTCCTTTTGAAAACTCGTATTCGAAATAAAAAAATAAATCGGACTCTGACGTACGTCTCGCGTCCTTGATTTATTTTTATTTCGAATATTTTAAACAATTTAATTAAATATAGAGATAAAAGGGCTTGACTTACGACTTGTCTCTGTTTATCCTATTTTAATTAATTTCGTTTAAATGACTTTTCTTTCCCGTTACTTCGCTTGATCACTTATAACGTCATAATTAAATAATATCTCAATTGTTCCTTATATTTAATTTTGAGTGAAATAAAGATAAATTGGGCCCTGTCTTACGACTCGCGCTTTGAATTTATTTTTAATTCGTTCAAAATGCGATCTGATGTTTGAAACGTGAGATAAGCGAGAGCCTGACGTACGACTCGTCTTGAGCTTATCTTACGATTGCTTGCTAAAATGTCCGTTAATTTGCCTTTCTGTTTGTCAGTTTCAATTTATGCCTGATTATCTGATTACTCATTTATTTATGTATCCGCATATTTATTTCGAGTATTATTTAATTTATGCATTATTATACTGTCATTACCATACATCATGCATTTGCATCTCTCAGCTTCTACCCTTTTCTTTTCTTTTCTGATCTGAAAATCTGTTGTGAACTTATCTTTGAATATGGAATGTGAATAAATCAGTCTCTGTCGTACGACTCTGGCTTCGAATTATTCGCATGCCATTTAAAACGGAATACTCTTTAATTAAAGGAAATGGGAAGGAGCCTGACTTACGACTCGCCTTCGGCTCGTTTCACTTTAATTAAGAATGTTCGTTTAATAAACTGAATGAAAAGAGGGAGCCTGTCGTACGACTCGTTTCTGCTCGAATGATTCGGTCCCTGTCGAACGACTCGTGATTGAGGATCATTCTCATTCTCAAACAATTTCCTAAAACCTAAAAGACACTCAACCTACTCAATTGTGTTTTCTGCCCTTGTGCAGTTAATATCTTTTTCAACTTCTTTTTTCCTAAATGGATGGCGCTTTATCCATTCCCCTGCTACAGACAAACGCTTAAGCCTCCGAAGCGAGCACACAAGCATACTGTTGTATCAGTGGAATGTGACTTAAGCATCGTTCACTAAAAATAACCAACACACAATCTTTCTTTTCAGGAAGAACTACGTGAGCTTTGAATTCCTCATTGTACTCGGGGGATACGTAGGAGCGAGAGCCTCTCTCGTCAAGCCAAATAATAAAAAACTCTTTTTTTTTTCCTTTCTGTTCAATATGCGGTAATTTATTTCTTTTTATACGGTTATCTCTGTTTATGCAAACCAAAATTCCTCAAATGGTTCCCGTTGAGTACAACGGATATGAGGGGGTGTTAACGTCTTCCCCTCATGTAACCAACTCCCGAGCCCGATCTTTAAGGTTTTATCATTATTTTCCTTTCCCCTCATGGGATAAATAAAATATGGTGGCGGCTTCATTGTTTACATTTGTGCATTGCATTTCATCATTGCATATCTGTATATTTTTTTGCGCCGGGTACTACAGCTGGCGACTTCACTGGGGAGATTCATGATTAGTGAGTTAAGCCTAATTTGGGGCTTTTGGTTTGCTTATGCCAGGTTAGCCGTATCTGTCCTATCTTTTATTTTACCGCAAAATATTGAACTGTCTGGATTTGCTGGCTTTGTCTTCTCTTCTACTCCTTTTTTTCTTTTTGCCTTTATGGCTTGGTTCTTGGTTACAGTGTGATTATGCTCCGTACCCGAGCTAGAGTGATACTCAGGATTAGTTGAGGGATTGTCATGTTGGGCTCCCTGACGAACGTCTCTGGGCTTGGATGTGATGATCTCGACCAGAATAGATTCACTTGGAATAATTGGACTCCTTGGCTTACGCCTTATGGGCTTCATGTTTCCTTGTTGGGTCTGAAACTCTGGTGGCCTTTATTAGATGTCCGAAACTTTTGTCTAGGGACCACCGTTTAGAACATGTGTCGAGGTTATAATGTCGACTCATCTAGTTGGTGTTATGATCTCGCCCAGATGAGGTTGCTTTTGGGAAAAGTAATCAAGATTTTGGGTAACCTTATCAACCTAGAACAACATGTGAGAGGGTGGGTTACAGGTAACTTTGAACTTTTGGCCTCAGAGATTCCATTTTGAAAAGAACCCAGTTGTTATGAAAATGGAAGATTTGTGATTGAGATCAAGTTCGCCAGATGATACAATGTTACTGTGATCATATACATGCATTGCATTCATACACCCATGCATCCATATAAATAATCATGCATATTCATCTTTCATACATTTACAAAAAAAATGTGGAAAAAGTCTTTGAAAAAATATCATGCATTTTAATCATAAAAAATTATGTATTTTTTTAAATTACAAAATCTCATTTTCATCCATTCATTCCAACAGCTACCTTCCCAGCACCGGTATCTAGACAAGAGAGCTTTCTCATCATGAACAATATGCAAGAACAGTTTGACGCCTTGAAAGGTGAAGTGACTAAGATGAATGGAAAGTTGGACAGAGTTGTGGAAATATTGTCTAACTTGAATCTGCACCAAAGAGTGGTTGTGAATGAGGTTCTGGCACCTACTGTTCAGGTCCCACAAGAGAGTGCTCCAGCGACAACTGTGAATTGGCCACCCCATGGTGTGCCAATTAGGTTTGCTCTACCTGAATATACGCCGTTTGTGTTTGATGTTTCATCTGGTTCCGAAGCTGTCAAGAATCAGAATAGAGAACCTCCGGCTCATCAAGGACCCAATTTGTCACAAGGGAATTTGAGTAATCCAATGAATGCTCACCGTGGTCCTGAGATATTTACTGACGTGTCAAAAGTGGATTCTGCTATCCATCAGCTAGAAGAGACCAATCAAAGCAATGCAGACATAACTCCGATTCGCACCCAACTTCAGAATATGACTCAAAATGAAGGAGAATCCTTCAAGGACTATGCACTGAGGTGGATAGTATTGGCTTCTCAAGTACGTCCACCGTACTTAGAAACAGAACTTGCGGACATGTTCGTCAATACTCTACAAGGGATATACTATCAAAAGATGGTTTGTAATGTTTCCTCTGACTTCTCTGGTTTGGTCCGAATCGGAGAAATAATTGAAAGAGGGATCAAGAGTGGGAAGATTCAGTTTGCTGTTAGTTCACAGAATAACAATGTGGAGAAGCCTGATAATAGCTTCGAAGAAAAAAGAGAGGAAGTAACTAGTTGTGTTACTTCCAAAGATGACAAGGTTCCGCTTATAGTGCATGTTCGGTCTCCCTATCTTTCATATCCTTATTTGTCTACAACCCAGCATCAGCAGTTCCAAGGATACCCTTTTCAAGTGCCTATGAATCATGTGTCTCAACAGGCTCAACAGGGGTCTGGAAGGCTCTTTGATCCAATTCCAATGCAATACAGTCAATTGCTCCCTTATCTGATTCATAGTGGTAAAGCTACACCCAAACCTTTGAGACCTATGTTTGCACCGTTTCCGGCTTGGTATGATGCTAACGCCAGATGTGATTTTCATGCCGGATTTAAGGGTCATACCACCGATAATTGCAAATCTCTTAAGAATAAGGTTCAAGAGCTTCTTGATGATAAATTATTGATTTTCAAGGAAGAAAAAGGAATAAGTGACATCACTTCCCAGTTTGACAAAAGCCCACCGGTCATGCCTGTTCAGATCACATCCTCACATTTGGGAGCAACACAGAACCAACAGCTTCCTAGGTACTTTGATCAGGTGAACCCCGTGCATATGCGAAGTCAACAAGTAGAGGAGAATCCACAATAGTCTGTTAAAGTCTTTGATCCAATTCCTATGTCATATGACCAGCTTCTTCCTTATCTAGTACACAGTGGAATGGAAACTGCTAAGGCTATGAAACCCAAGAATGCACCGTTGCCAGCCTGGTACGATGCCAATGCTAAATGTGGTTATCATGCTGGAGCTGAAGGTCATTCCACCAATGACTGCCAATCCTTTAAGTACAAAGTGCAAGAACTTATTGATCAGAAATTATTATTCTTCAAGGATGGTAGGCCTTTCGTGGGAAATAATCAGCTATCGAAATCTTTGGAATTTGATGTAAGCCAGGTTGAAACACAACAGGCTTAGCGGCCTAGAAAGTTTTTTGATTCAGTCCCTATGTCATTCAGTCGACTCTTTCCTTGTCTTGTACACAATGGATTGGTGGTTCCTAAAGTCCAAAAGCCAGTGACTAAACCATTCCCTGCTTGGTATGACGCAAAAGCTAGGTGTGATTATCATGCCGGAGCTGTGGGGCATACTACTGATAATTGCAGATCTTTTAAGTATAAAATACAAGAACTTCGTGATGAACAACTGTTATCCTTTGAAGAAGGTGAACCAATTGTGAAGGTTAAACAGTTGCAAAGGCATTCAGAAGTTGATGCGAGTCAGGTGAAGTCACAACAGGCTCAAAATCCAAGAAAGATCTTTGATCCGATTCCTCTGTCGTATAGTCAACTCTTGCCTTATCTTGTTCAAAGTGGAAGAGTAACCCCCAAGGATTTGAAACCTATGACTGCGCCGTTCCCCGTTTGGTACGATGTTAATGCTAATTGTGATTACCATGTTGGTACTGAGGGTCATACTACTGATAACTGCAAGTCCTTTAAGTACAAAGTACAATTGCTCCTTGACAAACATTTGTTGTCTTTCGAGGAAGGCAAGCCAGTTGTGAAGAGTAAACAGTCGTTGAGACCTTCAACAAGTTATTCCAATGTTGGTTTCCAGTGATGACCAGATTGCCGTCGTAAAGGATGAAGAGAATAATGGAAATAGTCGAGATAGGGTGCACGTGTGCTCTTCAGACACACACTATTTGCAAACTAGAAGGCTGTTGGAATCCCAGAGATCATTTTATTTTCAAATTAGTTTACTTTTTGAAAACATCCTTTGTCACGCCCGAGACAAATAGGTGAGCTTGTAAGGGCTATTTTCTTTGAATGTTTTAATTACTTATGAATAAAAAGTACTTTTGTGCACAAAATCTGTCTTGGTTATTCTTTCTTTTTTCCAGTTTTAAAAGGATAATGAAAAAAGGCAATAACTTCTTGCATTCATAAAACACTTTTGCATTCAATCAAATTCAAAAAAAAAAAAAAAAAAAAAATCTAAAAAGAAAGAATCATCATTCAGAAGTGAATCTATTGAATCATAATTGTGCCGTAATTCTTCATGGTTTCGGGTTGCAAGCTTCGTTGAAGAGGTAATATGATTGTTGGATCAAGAGCATAAAATGATTGAACTTCATCGGTGATTGATCTGGGAATTAAAGAAGAAAGAGGTCATAATGGACGCCTCCCCATAACAGGATATGAAAGAGAAAGTTGATCAGGCATTTTATTTCTTGTCAAGTATTTGTTTGCATTTAAAATTATGTAATGCACATGCATGTTTCGGAATCAATCCATCTATATTCACCTCTTTTTATTATTACTCGCAAACTTGGAGCGAGGATGATGAAAATGAATAACTGATTTTTGCTGATATATGCTTTCAATCGTGAAAAAACCTAGCTGATGATGAAAGGCATTGTTTCATAAAAAATTGTGATTGAATCGAGTCATTCTTGCATATGTTTTGTTGTTATCTGATTTCCCAATTTCTTGAGATATATCTTTTAAGAAAATAAGCAATTTTGGTTTGATGCTTGACCTGACACTTTAAGAGTATATAGGTTGTTTTGCACTTTAGGCTATTATGAAGGTTCAGAAATGATTCAATAAAATTGGTACTGTCTTAACATCTTAGACTCTTTGAAGTATGTAAGATCAATTTGAGTACTGATTTTGACGAAGACCTGAACATAAGTTTTTAAGTAACCCTCTGTAGTTTATCCTAGCAGTCGGCACCATCTTGTACACAAATTAAGTAGGAAATCAATGAACATAAGTGAATGATCCAGAAATGAAATTTTGCATACTTTGTTCAATGCACTTATTGAGTTAGATGACCCTCACTCGGTTGTTTAACCCAGCAGTTGTTGAAAAACTATAGTAAATGTACCCATTTAGTAGTTGGTTCAGAGGAGACTGGTTCTGAACTTGGTAGGGCGGGTTGCTATCCGATCCCCCACAACTGCATTTGGAAGAGAAATAGGGGTTTATCAAACTGATTTTACCAGCTCCCCTCGATTTATGATCATAATCACTAACAGATTTTTCTACCATGAGTGTGTACGAGATAACGGGCTTAATGTGATTGCACCTGAATGAAAAGGGTGAATAAAATTTAAGCAAAAGTTAGAGTCACAATAAAATGCTTCAGATTTGTCTTCATATGATGAGAGTCTTTGACTGCATTATGTTGTTTTGTGTTATTACAATACCCTTGGTATTGATATTTACTACTTGATTTTCTCCTCTAGCCGGCAACCACGTATGATTAGAGTTGTTGTGTCATGTTTCAAACCGGTGGCTAAAAAAGAGTCATTATTTCGGTGCTTAGGGACAAACAAGGTTCAAGTAAGGGGAATCAAATGACACAAATTTATATCATTTTCTGGCTTGATTTACATGAATCCTAATTGCATGCTGTAACCATCAATAGACCTAATTGAAGCTAGGTTCCATTTGAAAGCATTCGGCAAATGTATTGTTAAGCTGACTCCTCCAGTTTGTTGAGTAATTAGTAATTATCTCTCTTTTCTACACATCATGTGTTTCAAGAAAAAAAAAAAACTTGCATGTGCAAAACTTTTCAAAAGAAATGATTTTACTTGCAAAATTAGTATTTGACACTAAAGAAATCTGAGCTGTGGTCTGATCATGGGCAAAGATGATTTGAAGACGCTCCTAGCTAGGGGCAAGCTATTTATGGATTCTGCCAATCAAGGGCAAACAACTTGAATACCATGCTTATCAAGGTCGAATTGGTTCAAGAAATGGTTAGATTCCAAATATCAGTTGGTCAGAGGCATCCCCTCAAAGATTCAAGTGCTTGGGGCATATTATGTCAAGATTACATCGTCCTGTAAAGTTGCAGAACTGCGGTCGTCAATACCATGGATAGTGAAGAGTTTCCACTCTCAATGCACGCTGCTGCGATCCTGAAATGCTGTGCCTGAAGAAGAAAGAGAGAAGAAAGCTTGCAAAGTTGAAAATCTGAAAAAGCGGTTTAAGCAATAGAGAGCGTCCCGAGGTGCGGACAACTTGAAAAAGAAGTTTAGAAAAAATAAGGGGCATCAAAAAGAGAAGATGAAGCCTGGTAAGTCTAAACTCGAAAGATGACACAAGACTGCGATACTTAATTCTGCATGGAAATGAAGCTTCAGACAGAAAAGATCGACTCAGTCTCCTTTCGCCAAAGCAAGGCCTTTTAAACTCGAGATCGTCAAGAAGGATGGCATCGTTATGATTCAGTGGAATTCATTTATTTTCATTGCCATTATCTTAACTTCAATTTGCAATTACCTCTTCAAGGGATCTTGCATCCAGTTGAAAATTCCGCACTTCAGTGCAATCAATAAAAATTCTCATTTGTTTGTTAGCTTGCTTTTACATTCTAATTGTGTGCACTGGTGCTACTTATTTATGACAAATAAAGCATTTAAACTTTGTGAATAAAAAGCATTTGGAAACAACAAACTGTTTTTGAAAACTTGAAATGATTGAAGGGAAACCAATGGCATACTGTAAAGTGCCCCTGTCCTAAAAATACAAGATCATGGCAATCTCTTGATTCCATCAGATAAAGAAAGTTGTCGTTCCTCTTTGGAAGCCTTTTTGAACGCTTATCTCTCAATGGAAGCTTGCAAGGGTCCTCATCTCAATAGTGTCAGAGTTACTCAGATTTCCGGTGCAGGGAAATTCAAACTCTTCTCAAAACAAACTCATAAATTCATGCATTCATGCATATTCATGCATTCACGCATATAGGTTCATGCATAAAAAGAATCACACCAAATCTTGCATATAATCAAATATTTCATCTGCATTAGTTCTGCATTTAGGCAATAGAAGTGCACAATCATGCATTCATGAAGTACATGTTTAAAATGTTGTCTTAACAGGTTGCGAACTTGGATCTCTTGTTCGGTAATAAAGGTCTGCGGACCTAATTCTCCAACAAAATGATTATTGAACTATAATATCTCAACAAAAGAAAGAGGTTGACGAATCTTTTCCCCAATGAATTGGTCAACAAAGTGTCATCCCCAAGCAGATTAGTCAGTGCATCATATTCTCAAAGAGAAAGGTGGAGAAATCGTTTCTTTCCCCAATGAGGCAGTTGATAATTGTTCATCCCAGTAAGACGGTTGGAACATCGCATTTTTAGCAAGATGGTTGGTGAACCATGATATTTTGACAAGAAGGATTGGTGAATCTTTAATCTCCCCAGTGGATTTATTTGGTTTTATCCCTATCACAAGTTGATCAACAGAGTTTCATCCTTATCAAAGGGATTTTCACTCTATACTTTCCAAAAAGGGTTGATAATCCTTTCCCAGTAAATAATTCAACAAGTATTACCTACAGCAGATTGGTCTACATACAACTTTCCCAGTCAAAAAAGTTAAATAGACCTGTTCTCCAGTGGTTTGCTTGAGATGGTTATCTCCAGTCGATTGATAGATTAAATTCTTTATCAAAACGGTTTTCAAGCAGTTGTCTTTTGACTCAGCTTTTATGGTCGACACACCAGTAAAGTGGTAACGATCAGTTTTGGAGTTCAGGTACCCTGAGGGGAGAAGACTTCATTTTTCTCTTATGATCAACACACCCGGAGGAGAGGTAATGATCGGCTTTTGAGATAACGCACCCTGAGGGGAGGCGACTCAGTTTTATGGTCGACACACCAGTGAAGTGGTAACGATCAGTTTTGGAGATAACGCACCCTGAGGGGAGGCGACTCAGGTTTTATGGTCGACACACAAGTGAAGTGGTAACGATCAGCTTTGGAGTTCATGTACCCTGAGGGGAGAAGACTTCATTTTTCTTTTGTGGTCGACACGCCAGTGAAGTGGTAACGATCAGTTTTGGAGTTCAGGTACCCTGAGGGGAGAAGACTTCATTTTTCTTTTTTGGTCAACACACCCGGAGGAGAGGTAATGATCAGTTTTTGAGATAACGCACCCTGAGGGTAGGCGACTCAGCTTTTTATGGGCGACACACCAGTAAAGTGGTAACGATCAGTTTTGGAGTTCAGGTACCCTGAGGGGAGAAGACTTCATTTTTCTTTTGTGGTTGACACACCAGTAAAGTGGTAACGATCAGTTTTGGAGTTCAGGTACCCTGAGGGGAGAAGACTTCGTTTTTCTTTTGTGGTCGACACACCAGTGAAGTGGTAACGATTAGTTTTGGAGTTCAGGTACCTGAGGGGAGAAGACTTCATTTTTCTTTTGTGGTCGACACACTAGTGAAGTGGTAACGATCAGTTTTGGAGTTCAGGTACCCTGAGGGGAGAAGACTTCATTTTTCTTTTGTGGTCGACACACCAGTGAAGTGGTAACGATCAGTTTCGGAGTTCAGGTACCCTGAGGGGAGAAGACTTCGTTTTTCTTTTGTGGTCGACACACCAGTGAAGTGGTAACGATCAGTTTTGGAGTTCATGTACCCTGAGGGGAGAAGACTATACTCGTTCTTATAAAGATCAACGCGCCTAAAAGGGAGACAATCATTTCATTCTCAGGTATTCAGTAACTAGTTATTCCAGGTATGTTTCCACCTTCATCTTCCATATGCATTCATTATCATTACATCACATTCACACCACAAAATTAGGGCATTTGTATTTAATTATCTTTTACTTCGAACACGTAAAGACGCAAGTCATTTACTCATTCAAGTATAAGACAATTAAATAGGGGCAGCTGTAATACCCTAATTTTGAGCTTTTTAAAATAAATATTTTATTTGAAAATTATTTCTTATTCTTCTTAGGAATTACCAAAAATAGTTTTTTTAGACAATTACGTGTTTACAATTTATTTATTTTTCTTTATTTCTTTTAATTATCACAATTTATCTTTTTAGGCGAAAAATAGTAAAAATATTCAAAAATAGTTTTTACCTTTGTATTTAAAATTACATTTTTATTTCTATATTTTTCTATATTTTATTTGTTTTTTTCTTGCACTTTTTCTATTTTTATTTACATTTTCTTCTTTTTATGACAATTTCTTTCTCTTGTGACCAATCAAACCTTGACACCTCATGTCTTTCACATTTTAAATTACCATTTTTCACATTTTTAAAATAATTGAAATTTATCATTTCCTTTTTTACACTTTTTACCCACAAAAAACCATTTATTACAAAAAATACCCTTTTTTTTTAGTCATTAGTATAAATAGTGCCATTTATCACAAACCCTAAGGGGGGCTACTGTTCACAATCTGATTACATTTCTTTCTTTCTCTCTTTTTCTCCTTCTGCGCCGCGTGACTCCCTTCTCCCCTTTTCAAAACCCTAAAAAATTTCAATTCCAAAATTCATCCTAATCCTTAATCAAAACACAAAATCACTAGAAGATAATACGTTTACCTGGTTTCCCTCTATCTATTGTTACTTGGATCGTTTCCTAATTCGCAGAAACTGCTCCTAATCGTCGAATCCGAAAACCCCCAAAATCGTTTGAACCAAAAGGTAGATTCGATGCGTTTTTGAACGGATTTCTGTTCGTTGCTGCTCGATTCGTGATTAGCATCATGTTTACAATCATTTTCATTAATTAATTAATCTGAATCGCGACTGGAAATCATGTTTAAGATTTACACCATTTCGGATTTCATCTTTTGGCGCTTATATAACTTTCGTTTGCTGTTTATAACCCTCGATCTGTAATCCTTGCATTTTTCCGGTTAAAATGGTATATTCATGTGTTGGATTTGATGAATGTTTGATGTTGTTGATATGCTCCTGAGTCACTCGCCATTTTCATGGCTTCCATGTGACTCGCTGAGTCACTGACTCGTTTTCTGGAGGAAGAAGATGACCGCGCGCACGTGGCAGCCAGCGATTGGCGCCCGCGCGGGTCTTCTTGTGATAACTGGGTCGGGTTGGATCCGGACCCGACCCGGTTCATTAGTTTTTTTGTTTTTTTTTGGCAGAAGTTAAAATAGTTGGGCCTTAGGCCCCTTCTGCTGTGTTTGTTGTTTTTTTGTGTAAATACTTTCTGAACCCCCCATTTGAACTTGGCAGTTTGGGTCCTAGGCCCATTTTTGTAATTCTGTTTGTATTGTGTGAATTGCTGTTATACCCCTTTGCTGCTTCTGAACCCCCTACTGAAATTATATTTAATTATTGATGTTGTAACTTATAAAAAATGCTATTCCTTTTGAAAACTCGTATTCGAAATAAAAAAATAAATCGGACTCTGACGTACGTCTCGCGTCCTTGATTTAATTTTATTTCGAATATTTTAAACAATTTAATTAAATATAGAGATAAAAGGGCTTGACTTACGACTTGTCTCTGTTTATCCTATTTTAATTAATTTCGTTTAAATGACTTTTCTTTCCCGTTACTTCGCTTGATCACTTATAACGTCATAATTAAATAATATCTCAATTGTTCCTTATATTTAATTTTGAGTGAAATAAAGATAAATTGGGCCCTGTCTTACGACTCGCGCTTTGAATTTATTTTTAATTCGTTCAAAATGCGATCTGATGTTTGAAACGTGAGATAAGCGAGAGCCTGACGTACGACTCGTCTTGAGCTTATCTTACGATTGCTTGCTAAAATGTCCGTTAATTTGCCTTTCTGTTTGTCAGTTTCAATTTATGCCTGATTATCTGATTACTCATTTATTTATGTATCCGCATATTTATTTCGAGTATTATTTAATTTATGCATTATTATACTGTCATTACCATACATCATGCATTTGCATCTCTCAGCTTCTACCCTTTTCTTTTCTTTTCTGATCTGAAAATCTGTTGTGAACTTATCTTTGAATATGGAATGTGAATAAATCAGTCTCTGTCGTACGACTCTGGCTTCGAATTATTCGCATGCCATTTAAAACAGAATACTCTTTAATTAAAGGAAATGGGAAGGAGCCTGACTTACGACTCGCCTTCGGCTCGTTTCACTTTAATTAAGAATGTTCGTTTAATAAACTGAATGAAAAGAGGGAGCCTGTCGTACGACTCGTTTCTGCTCGAATGATTCGGTCCCTGTCGAACGACTCGTGATTGAGGATCATTCTCATTCTCAAACAATTTCCTAAAACCTAAAAGACACTCAACCTACTCAATTGTGTTTTCTGCCCTTGTGCAGTTAATATCTTTTTCAACTTCTTTTTTCCTAAATGGATGGCGCTTTATCCATTCCCCTGCTACAGACAAACGCTTAAGCCTCCGAAGCGAGCACACAAGCATACTGTTGTATCAGTAGAATGTGACTTAAGCATCGTTCACTAAAAACAACCAACACACAATCTTTCTTTTCAGGAAGAACTACGTGAGCTTTGAATTCCTCATTGTACTCGGGGGATACGTAGGAGCGAGAGCCTCTCTCGTCAAGCCAAATAATAAAAAACTCTTTTTTTTTTCCTTTCTGTTCAATATGCGGTAATTTATTTCTTTTTATACGGTTATCTCTGTTTATGCAAACCAAAATTCCTCAAATAGTTCCCGTTGAGTACAACGGATATGAGGGGGTGTTAACGTCTTCCCCTCATGTAACCAACTCCCGAGCCCGATCTTTAAGGTTTTATCATTATTTTCCTTTCCCCTCATGGGATAAATAAAATATGGTGGCGGCTTCATTGTTTACATTTGTGCATTGCATTTCATCATTGCATATCTGTATATTTTTTTGCGCCGGGTACTACACTAACAACTAATATTGTCTATAAAAAAAAAAGTTAGCAAATATCACGTATATAATTAACGACCATGTCATTAAAAAAGTTAGCAAATATCACGTATTCAAGGGTGTGTATTCGACGAATTTTGAAATTTCAGGGGTATTTGACATTTCACTCGAAAATAAAGTAATAGAGGGGGCATGTCTAAGATCTACCATTTGTTTATATGTTGAATTGAAAGTTTATATTATATAGATTATTTATGAAATTTTTTAGTGTACAATTCTATGATATACAAGTGAGATAAATCTTGCAGCATGCACGTGTTTTGTTTTCACCGTTGGATTGATAAATGTCACCACCATCGGACAAAATGAAATATGATTAGACTTTTTTATCCGATGGTGAAAAACAAAATTTTCCAGGGTGCAAGACTAATTTACTTGTGCATATTAGACAAAGCTTAAATTGGTAGTACTGAACTACTGATAAAAGACTTGTATTTTTTATTGGCCATCCATGAACTTGACAACAAAGAATTTGGGTCTGGTACTGTAGCTTTGGCAAATTTGGCGAAATGGTTCAATTCCAACCTGTTAATGAGTTTTGAATTATTTAATTTTTGGGTTTGTTTGTTGCTAGATTCATTCTCTATGTTGAGGTTCATTGTGCATAGCTGTAAAAGATTGGAAGACCTAATTTTCCCTCCCCATGTCAAGGGCGGGATAAATTTGAAATTCGAAAATCATCCCTTGGGAAGCCAATGATTAGTATAAATAGGTCCATGGCTATTGTATTTCACAAACCCACATCCATAGTTCCATAAACCAAAGGGAAAAATGGTTAAGATACCCTCTGATTCTAAGTTACCCATTGATTCCAAATTTGATGATGTATCTGAGTTGCAGCCCCGGAATGAAAATTGGTGCATTAAGGTTCGAGTTGTCCGAAAGTGGAAGGTGCCAGCTTTCATAAACCCTGATGAAACAAATTCAATTGAAATGGTCCTGTGTGATGAGAAGGTGAGCTCTTACTCTGATTTTATGTATTTAGTTTTTTTTTTTTAATGATACGATTGACTGTGATGTAAACCGAGACCATGTGCAAATCAAACAATTTTTAAATAACTGAAACATGACTGGTTTGATATTTTGATTTTGTTCAGTAATTGTAACAAATACTGAGATGGAATTTTTCAATGGGTTGTTTGTTGAGCTGTAATCGAAATTGAAGTTTGAAATCCCGAAATTGTTAACGTATATATGATTCGTAGAACTGTATGGAGGGTAGGGAAGATGTGTGATGGGGATGTAGGTCATGTAAATTTTCCTGATGTTGTGGAGTGAAACTATGATAGGAATTGTTTAGGTCATTAAATTGTTAAAACAAATTCTGAAATATAGTTTGTAAATGTTTGGTTGATAAGAAATTTGAAAAATAATTTTTTTTGAAGTAAATGTTAGAAATAATAACTACTAACTGTTGTGGTGTATTTGTAGGGTGGTAAGATACATGCTTCCATAAGGAAGCAATTGATCAGAAGTTTTGAACATAAAATTGAAGAGGGACAGGTGTATCAAATGTCAAAGTTTTATGTCATTCCTCAGTTTGGCACCTATCGCACCACTCTGCATCCTTATAAAATTCTCTTTCAAGTTAAGAGTACTGTTCAGCTGTGTGATAGTGATATCATTACTGAGTATGGTTTCAATTTCACTGAATGTGGGGATGTTGCTGCTCATACTCAGGACAATGACTATTTAGTTGGTAAGTAATGATTAATTAGTTGAATGAATCCTGTTATAAGTTTCATTAAAGAGATATAATTGAATAAAAATTCCAACTTTGTCTTGGTGAATAGATGTGATTGGGCTGATGACTGGAATGTCTGTTGAAAGAGAGTACCTTAGGGATGGGAAGGTGACTAAGATGGTGGTGGTGGAGTTAACTGATCACAGGTTAGTGAATTAGCTTTATTTTGTGACTGAATTTGCAATGGTAATGGAGACTAATTGCTGAAATTTAATCTTTGCAGTGGTAAATGTGAGTGTGCTTTATTTGGAGAGTATGTTGATCAGTTGAATAAGATGATAGGTAAGGCTGGTGAGGGATTGCCTGTAGTGATCATACAATATGCCAAGATTAAGATATTTAGAGGTATAAAACGTTGTTTGGAATTTTTCATGGTTTATTGTTGTTTGTATTCAGTTATATGAAAATAATAAGTAATTATATGGTTGATAAATTTCAGATAAAGCCTCAATACAAAATGTGATTAGCACCACTAGGATTCTTTTGAACCCAAAGATTCTAGAGGTAGAAAAGTTTAAGGATGGGTGAGTAATAATTTAAAATGAGTTTATCTGTCAATATTTATATATATTACAGATTGCTAGCAAATGTTCAAATTCAAAATTGATTTCTTTGTTAAAGGTTGTATTGTACATATTAAGGTTTGGTTGCATGTGTACAATACAATCTACTGATAAGTTTAGTTAATGAATGGCGAATAGGATTGCTGTTCATGGTATTGAATCATCTGCTTCTGTTCGTATCATTGGGTCTAAACCTCCACCAACACTTGAAGAGGAATTTCTTGGGATGCATCCAAAGAAAACTATTGCTGAATTGCTTGATTTACATGAGGAGGGTACATTTGCTGTGTTTGGGACTGTTGTGGGATTTGTTGGTGGCCAAGAATGGTGGTATCCAGCATGTAAATGTCACAAGAGTGTCACTCCTGACTCAGGTGCATACTATTGCAACTCCTGCACAAGGCATGTTTTCCAAGTTGTTCCAAGGTGAGATAATTGGTTGTTGGTTTATGGTGTGGTGTTTTAACTAAACCGCAAACGGATGAAAATTTTTATTGGTTTGAATTGTAGGTTCAAAGTGAAAGTTGAGGTCCATGATGGTGATGCAACATGTGTGTTGTTGTTGTTGTTCGATTCCTGCATGAGCTATATAATGGAAAAATCATGTGCTCAGTTCGTTGCTGCTGCAAAGGTGATAATTTGATTGTATTCAATTGAAGTTACTATTGATTCATTTTGTTTGAAAATTTCTGGGATTGCATAAAATTAGTAGGCCAGTAAATATTTATTGAATGTGTTATGAATAATGACATTGTAGGTTGAAAATAGTGGATCATATCCTTCAGAATTCGATGCCTTGCTTGGGAAGGAAATGTTGTGCACTGTTGAGAAAACAGCTAGCACAAGTAGGGTGTCTGATGGGTCCTTTAGGGTTAGGCGGGTATGCATGAATCCTGTGATAATTGAAAAGTTTCGTCTACAAGGTCCATACAACACTCCAACTAAGGTTAGTTGAATACATGTTTGTATCACTGTTCTGTGATTGTTTAAATTTTTTTTTTGGATTGATTATTTAAGTGTTTTTCTTTTTGTGGAAAAAAGTGATATTTGTTAGTTTACATGTTATTTTTGCAAAGGTTTTTTTACTTAGTAATAGTCAATCACTACCATGTGAAGCATTTAGTTAGTATGAATGTATGGTACATTTCAAATTCTGCTTGGATATGCATCCCTCACAAATCATTTATTTGGTAAGAATGTATGGTACATTTCAGACAATGATGTCCATTCAATTATCCTACTGAAGTTGGTTTAACTAAACATCTTGTCATAGCAATGTTTTAGGCTGTTAAGGTGTGTTGAATAGGAAAAAAGAACCCACTGTGACGTTTGATATGAATTGGTGATGACACGAAATCATATCGTATTTTTAGCTTGATTTAGGTGAATTTTAGTTGCATTTGCATACGTATTTATTTCATTTATGTCTTTTTATGTTAGTATTTGATATGTTTTTACTTTTGTCGAATAAAATAGGTCGGAGAAGAGAATTGAGCAAAAAGTGTCAAAAACAGAGCAAAAAGAGGGGTGCAAAGCCCAAATTCGAGCAGCCCACAAAGGAGCACAGCAAAAATGAGCACATGCCCAAAAACACAAAGTGGCGAGCGCCACAAGGAGGGTGGCGAGCGCCACCCAGCGCAAGCCCACAGTGGCGAGCGCCACAGAATGGGTGGCGAGCGCCACCAAATGAGAAGCCCAGTGAAACTGAATTTCACGTGACGTGGGGGAGAGGCATTCGTCTGATCCGTTTTTGTTCCTAATCGGACGGATATTGGATAAAATCAAAAGGGAGCTTATCATCTCCTATTTTTGTGGATCGTAACCAGCAAAAATCCCCTATAAATAGAAGCTCAAATCTCAGAACCGAACAGACCTTATTTTCTTTACTTTTCAGTCAGTTTTGGTTTCTTGTTACAGTAACTGTAACGGTATTTCCACACCGGGAATCCGTTCTCAGTTCTGTTTTCAGTTTCCTGTCAAGAATTTTATTCCGATTAATTCCAGCAGTTTTATTTCAAGTTTCCAGCAATTTCTATTTTCAGGTTTTTATGTCGTTATTTAATTATTTATTTATTATGCTTTATTTAATTTTCTGTTTTTATTTATTTATTTCCTTTGTCATGTCTAGCTAAATTTCTAGATATCGGTATGTGAATTAATTCTCCGAAGGGAATTTAATAATGATTTAGCACATACTTATTAAACTATTTTTCTGATTCAAATTCCTAATTTAATTCAAAGCTTTTGAACGAGAGTAAAAGAAAGCAACTAAGGTTAAAATCAATAGAGCGAGCGTTTGAGGTTTTAACTAGATAGTAGGAATTTGATATTAATCTTTGAACGAGCGAGAGCCACGTTAGGATTAATTAGAACTAATTGATTTTCAAAATATACTTTCGAAGCTAAGGTGGTAGAAAAGTGACAGTAAAACTCCTAGCTTAGAAGGTATGGTTTTTATCAACAAAACGAGAGTGTGAGGTTTAGACCTTTAAATTGAGAAAGTTCTTCTGAAAAATAAACCCTTTTCCGCGCGCTATTAATTTATTAAATTCCCGAAGGTCGATTAAGTTACATACCGATATCCCGCTTTAATTAATTTTAATTCTTTAATTTAATTTCTTCTAAAATTCTAAACAAATCTAAAATACTAGTAGCCTTAGATTTACATCGTGACGACAGAAATACGGTAGCTCGACTATTGGTCTCTGTGGTTCGATATCTTTTAAAACTCAACGACGAAACTGTGCACTTGCAGTTATAAAATATTTATTGATACACAAATCGTCGATCAAGTTTTTGGCGCCGTTGCCGGGGACCAATTTAGTCGATATCGTAACTCCGTCGTTACACCGTAGAGACTAAGGCATTTTAAATAAAAAAAATCAAAAAAAAATATAACAAACAATTTTAGGATAAGTCCTTTGAGCTTAAATGTATAACTCAAATCCCTTTTATAATGACTATCCTCAAAATTTCAACTACCCTAACCATAACTTCCCATATAACTACCAGCCTCAACCGTCCCCATACTTTGAGGGACAATACCCTAACTCTCAGTACAATTACTATCCTCCATATTTAAATCCAAAAGAATCCGTCAGTCCTAGCCTATTAGTGGTATATAATGAATTTATGGAAAATTCCGCTAAGGCTAGTCGAGAGCAACGATTTAGAGAGATGATGAGGGAACAAGACCTCATAAATGAACGGATTAGACAAACCAATCTCGAAACCCAAAGGATGCTCGACGCCATGGTTGCCTCAACAGCGACTCCTCAAGAGTCGATGGAGACACTAATCTCCCAGTTCACCCATTCAACCATAGAACCCTCTTACGAGAGACAAGTAGACGTCGTAGCAAACGTTAATGAAAGTGAGATTGAGAGGGCTAGTGAGGACGATAATGTTGATGAGAGTTTCAGCGAGGAAAGAGTGGAGATTGAAGAAGCATCACCGGTAATCCTCCCTAGTGAGGTAGTCGAAGAGGTAGAGAAGGGAACACTGTAAGTTTTCCCTGCTCCCTATATCCCACCAATCCTTGCTCCCCAAGGAATAGTAGAGGCTAGAGTAGACCCAACTCCCCAACCATGTGAAAAGAAAAAGAATGTAAAAATTAACACACATGGGAATGAGGGCGCGAATAGAAAGAGGAAAATAGGGGAAAGAAAATTTGAAGAGAATGTTAATACAAAGAGGATAAGGGTAACATTTGGAAAGGCAAGTAAAAGTCCTAAGTCCAAAGAACGAAGGACACTTGAAATTGAACCAGAACCCCCGCCTAAAATCAATAAATCTCCTTTTCTCCTAAATCACATAATAATAGAAGAGGGCAAGGAATCTGAACCGCCTATAGGAGAAAAAAGAGAAAGAGCGAGGGGTATGTGAGAGTGCGTGATAAGTGGCCGTGGAAATCGTTCCCAACCCGGCCATTACAAGCAAGATGAAAAACACAAAACCGTCGAGCTCACCGACTTTAAACAAAGCGCTTGGTGGGAGGCAACCCACATGTAGGTTTAATTTTGTTAATTTTTATGTCATTAGTTGTTGCTTGTTTTTCTGAATTATTATGTTTTTTTAAATTAAGCGGTATTATTATATATCTTATTTCTCACTCATATTTTTGGTATATATTTTCAAATCTATTTTTTTTTAGATACCTTTCTTTCTTTCACGATGAATCGAGATGAGAATCATGATATCAAGTTCAGAGGAGTAGGACAGATCAAAGGCTATGAGATTCTAGCTCAGAGAGATATGCACCTATCCATCTACCCTGACAGCGCTACTATGGACAAGCTAGGGATCCACGAAAGCGTGATGTTCTTGCTTAATGAAGTCGGATGGTCCGGCTTTGCTGTGGGGAGAAGATTTAGCTCTTACCGAAGCCTAACCCTCGAGTTCCTAAGCTCATTTTCCTATCACCCTGAGATCGGAAAAGGATTCAGAAAAGGCCTGATAAACTTTAGGATGTTCGGCATTGACTACACCTTCAACAACCTAGAAATGGCCAACCTCCTAGGTTTCCCGAGTGATCCACATACTTTCACATCAGTTGAGGAGAGCACTTTCCCTTTCCGTGAGCTAGACTATTTCTGGGGTAAAATCTCAGGAGAAGGACATGCCGATTTTGGAAACATGTATTCTGAAAACATACACAACCCAACCTTCCGCTACTTTCACAAAATCCTAGCCCACACCCTTTTTGGAAAGGAAGAGAACAACACCTCTGTGTCCCGTGAGGAGCTTTTTATCATGTTATGTGCTTCGCAGTCCCGCCCTGTCAATGGGGCCACCTTTATGATGACCAACATGTACAATATAGCCCTTGACTGCCTGGGACCCATACTAGTTGGTGGGTTGGTTACAATGATTGCAGATGCCCTAGGCCTGAGAGTTCAACTTAATCAACTTCAACCCTTGGGAGGAATCCGATGCATGGACATAAACTTTTGCTTTAACCGTGGCATTATAGGGAATCTAGGACCCGACAGATTTGACCTCCTTATCAATCGCCAAGTCGTGCCCCACTTTACCTTGCCTAGCAATAAAACCAGTGTTCATGACAGAAGAAATTGGCTCTATGATTTGGAACCTCAGTATACACCCTTGACACCTCCTTCTTCACCCCAAGCCTATGAAAACCCTGACACAGATCTCTCTGATGCTGATCCAAGTGAGTCTCCTGATTCTGATCCTGCTTTCTCTACTCCTACTCCTGCTGCTGATGCCCTAGTTGGGCCTCCGACCGTGACCGTTGCTATGTTCGAAGCATTGCAAGCGAAAACTAATGCAATGGAAGCCGAGCTGACTAAGTTGCGCGCGGAATTTTATGCTTTCTTGGATACCGCCGCTGCGCAAGTAGAGAATATTTGGGATGAGTTGGGCTTCGTTGTGAATGAAGTCGAACATCGTCGTAGTGGCTAGGACCGTCTCGGCGTATTTTACCGCATTCCTAGGATTTTCATTTACTTTTCCTTGCTTTAGAATAATAAATCCTAGGAAATTTTCTTTAGTAGTACTTTAATTTGATTTCAGAAATTAGCAATAACTTCATTTATTTTCATTTAGTTCGTTGATTAATAAAAACTCCTGATGAAAGACCGTTTGTTTTATGTTCTTGTGTGCTCATGTGGTTTCCTTTTCTTATGAATAATTGCTCTATGTTAGAAATGTTAATTGGTGAAATTTTTGTCCTGTTAGAACTTAATTCAACTGTATGCAAGCTGTACAATTTCCTTTAGACAGGTATAGGTACAAATGAACAACAACACGCTACAGGACGAAAAAGGCCAAAATGCAAATTTTGGCCTGGTGGCGCTCGCCATAAGCACAGTGGCGCTCGCCACAGAATGTGAATCCATGATTTTGGCAAAATTTTGTACAGGAAGCGTGTTACAGTAAGCTTGTATTCAATGGTTTTGTTTTTAGAGTTTTGGAAAGGAATTGATTATCTGTGAAATGTAGACACCATCATTATGTTTCATTAAATTTTCAACTACACATCACTACATTCATCTTCATTTTTCCATTATAAATACACACACCATAACACATTCACTTCACAACACAACTCTCTTTCACAGAGGCTTCTTTCTTTCCTTCATTTTCTTCTAGTATTGCAAGCTAAGGTAAGTCAAGTTCATGGCACAACAAGGGGAGTATGCAATCAACTTCCGAGATGGAGACCAAGCTAAGCTCTACCGACTCCTCCTCCGAAAGGAATACGAACCAACAAGGTATGCCGATGACTTTTGTCTCGAGACTCTAGGATTATCGGATAGTGTGCGCCATTTGGTTCGTTCATTTAAGCTTGATTTCTTGCTTTCTTTTAAAGACCCCGTTCATGTCCAACTTACCGCCGAATTTCTTAGCTCTCTAGAACTAAACCCCACCCCCGACCGTGTGAGATTCCGTTTGTTTAATGTTGATTACAATTTTAGCTACGATGAGTTAGCCGAGTTGTTACACTTACCACACGGCGAGGGAGTGAAAGATGAGTTGCCTACTCAAGTGGGGTGGCCAAATGCCGCAAAGAAACTTTGGTGGGGATTAACAGGCAAGGATATGAGTAGTTTTGAGGGTAAAGAGCGTCATTAATCCAAAACCCCGCTATTCGCTACTTTCGCCATCTTTTGGCTTGCACTGTGTTTGGCCGCCTTGGTTCTAACAAGGTCAATGAAAAAGAGCTCTTTCTGCTGTTCACTTACAGCGTCTCAAAAGAAAAGGTCCATACTGCTCGCTTTATGATGTATCACATGTTTTCAATGGTTAAGTCCAAAGGGGCAATTGTTTTTGGTGGTCTGATCACAACCTTAGCACGCTTGCTAAACCACGGGGCGCAACTTTCTACCCTTACCCCACTTGACCCTCGTACCATTGATTTAGTCGTGGCACGAAACATGAGGCTAGTAAAGCAGCGGGCTGATGGAAAATACATTCTCATGATAGATAACAAAGCCTGCCCTGATATCACCCTCCCTGACCCCGCGCGCTTCAATGTGCGCTCGATAGACAACTTCCGTTGTCTCCCCGACCCTGATGAGGAAGAGAGTGACGGATCTGAGGAGGAGGAGCACGAGGCTCCGGAGACTAATGCACACAACACACACACTTCTTCTGGTTATTTTGCAGGTACTACTTCTGGAGCTGCCCATGAGAGTGGCACAGCCACGCTTGATACCGTTTTAGCTGAGATGAGGTAGCACTACAGTTTAGATGCCCAGCGGGACTAGCATATCCAGGACATCCAGACTCGTCAGACAGAGATGATGAGCATGATGCAGCAGTTTCAGAGTGACCAGCGTGGTTTGATTGATGGCATGGCAGATATGTCCTTACGAATGGATGATTTTGATGGCTATTTCCAGCAGCTCGGTGCAGGACCTCCACCACATGAGAGGCGCACGAGGAGGCGCGGCCCGGACCGCCAGTAGTTACTTTCTCTCAGGTTGTACCCTTCCAAACTCACTTTTAGTCGTTGCATTGGGGACAATGCTCGATTTAAGTGTGGGGGAGGAAGCTTTATCGCTTTCCTTTACTTTCAGTCATTTAGTTTTGCATGCATAATAAAACCTTAGGTTAGTTCACTTAGATTAGGTTAATTTTGCTTGATTGGTTTTGATATTGTCTGATTTTCCCATTTCTTGAGCCATACCAAAAATTTTCTGGCGAAAAGTAAAAGTGTTGAGTTCTGATGCTTGGTATTGACTGTTTGAAAGTATATAGGTTGTTTGCACTATCTAGGCTATTTTGTGAATTTGGGTAACGGTTAGATAAAATCTATACCGTTTCAACACCTTAGATTCCCGGAAGTGTGTAAAACCGATTTGAGTACTAATTTTGACTAAGTTTTGCACTTGAGTTTTAATGAAGCCTTAGTAGTTTATCTAGCAGTCGGCACCATCTCAAGGCACAAACTAAGTGGGAAACCGAAGAATATAAGTGAATGATCTTGATTATAAATGTTATAAATGCTATTGGTTGATTCCTTGAAATAATTGATGAAAATTCAGCAAATGTTGAAACATGAGAAGGAAAAAAATACCATAGTATAGAAACCCATTAGTAGTTGGTTCAGAGGTGTCTGATTCTGAACTTGGTAGGGCGGGTTACGATCCGATCCCCCGCAACTGCGAAATGGGTAAAGCAAATAGGGGTTACCAAACTTATGTTATCAGCACCCCTCGCTATATGATGATCATAATCACTAACAGGTTTCCTACCATGGGCGTGTACAAGATAACGGGCTTAATGTGATTGCGCTAGAATGAAAAGGGTGAATGAAACTTAGGTGAGAAGTAGAATCAAGAGGAAATGCTTCAGGTCTGTTTTCACATAACCGGGAGTCTCTTGTGTCATTACGGTGTTTTTGTTATTTGCACTGTTATTTGATTTTCACAAGTTTAGCCTGCAACCACGTACGAGTAAGATGATCGTGTCATGTGTTTTTACTTATGCTTTGCGATTCACTATTCTTTTATGCTTGAGGACAAGCAATGGTTCAAGTGTGGGGGAATTTGATGACACGAAATCATATCGTATTTTTAGCTTGATTTAGGTGAATTTTAGTTGCATTTGCATACGTATTTATTTCATTTATGTCTTTTTATGTTAGTATTTGATATGTTTTTACTTTTGTCGAATAAAATAGGTCGGAGAAGAGAATTGAGCAAAAAGTGTCAAAAACAGAGCAAAAAGGGGGGTGCAAATCCCAAATTCGCGCAGCCCACAAAGGAGCACAGCAAAAATGAGCACATGCCTAAAAACACAAAGTGGCGAGCGCCACAAGGAGGGTGGCGAGCGCCACCCAGCGCAAGCCCACAGTGGCGAGCGCCACAGAATGGGTGGCGAGCGCCACCAAATGAGAAGCCCAGTGAAACTGAATTTCACGTGACGTGGGGGAGAGGCATTCGTCTGATCCGTTTCTGTTCCTAATCGGACGGATATTGGATAAAATCAAAAGGGAGCTTATCATCTCCTATTTTTGTGGATCGTAACCAGCAAAAATCCCCTATAAATAGAAGCTCAAATCTCAGAACCGAACAAGCCTTATTTTCTTTACTTTTCAGTTAGTTTTGGTTTCTTGTTACAGTAACTGTAACGGTATTTCCACACCGGGAATCCGTTCTCAGTTCTGTTTTCAGTTTCCTGTCAAGAATTTTATTCCGATTAATTCCAGCAGTTTTATTTCAAGTTTCCAGCAATTTCTATTTTCAGGTTTTTATGTCGTTATTTAATTATTTATTTATTATGCTTTATTTAATTTTCTGTTTTTATTTATTTATTTCCTTTGTCATGTCTAGCTAAATTTCTAGATATCGGTATGTGAATTAATTCTCCGAAGGGAATTTAATAATGATTTAGCGCATACTTATTAAACTATTTTTCTGATTCAAATTCCTAACTTAATTCAAAGCTTTTGAACGAGAGTAAAAGAAAGCAACTAAGGTTAAAATCAATAGAGCGAGAGTTTGAGGTTTTAACTAGATAGTAGGAATTTGATATTAATCTTTGAACGAGCGAGAGCCACATTAGGATTAATTAGAACTAATTGATTTTCAAAATATACTTTCGAAGCTAAGGTGGTAGAAAAGTGACAGTAAAACTCCTAGCTTAGAAGGTATGGTTTTTATCAACAAAACGAGAGTGTGAGGTTTAGACCTTTAAATTGAGAAAGTTCTTCTGAAAAATAAACCCTTTTCCGCGCGCTATTAATTTATTAAATTCCCGAAGGTCGATTAAGTTACATACCGATATCCCGCTTTAATTAATTTTAATTCTTTAATTTAATTTCTTCTAAAATTCTAAACAAATCTAAAATACTAGTAGCCTTAGATTTACATCGTGACGACAGAAATACGGTAGCTCGACTATTGGTCTCTGTGGTTCGATATCTTTTAAAACTCAACGACGAAACTGTGCACTTGCAGTTATAAAATATTTATTGATACACAAATCGTCGATCAAGTTTTTGGCGCCGTTGCCGGGGACCAATTTAGTCGATATCGTAACTCCGTCGTTACACCGTAGAGACTAAGGCATTTTAAATAAAAAAAAAAAAAAAAAATATAACAAACAATTTTAGGATAAGTCCTTTGAGCTTAAATGTATAACTCAAATCCCTTTTATAATGACTATCCTCAAAATTTCAACTACCCTAACCATAACTTCCCATATAACTACCAGCCTCAACCATCCCCATACTTTGAGGGACAATACCCTAACTCTCAGTACAATTACTATCCTCCATATTTAAATCCAAAAGAATCCGTCAGTCCTAGCATATTAGTGGTATATAATGAATTTATGGAAAATTCCACTAAGGCTAGTCGAGAGCAACGATTTAGAGAGATGATGAGGGAACAAGACCTCATAAATGAACGGATTAGACAAACCAATCTCGAAACCCAAAGGATGCTCGACGCCATGGTTGCCTCAACAGCGACTCCTCAAGAGTCGATGGAGACACTAATCTCCCAGTTCACCCAGTCAACCATAGAACCCTCTTACGAGAGACAAGTAGACGTCGTAGCAAACGTTAATGAAAGTGAAATTGAGAGGGCTAGTGAGGACGATAATGTTGATGAGAGTTTCAGCTAGGAAAGAGTGGAGATCGAAGAAGCATCACCGGTAATCCTCCCTAGTGAGGTAGTCGAAGAGGTAGAGAAGGGAACACTGTAAGTTTTCCCTGCTCCCTATATCCCACTAATCCTTGCTCCCCAAGGAATAGTAGAGGCTAGAGTAGACCCAACTCCCCAACCATGTGAAAAGAAAAAGAATGTAAAAATTAACACACATGGGGATGAGGGCGCGAATAGAAAGAGGAAAATAGGGGAAAGAAAATTTGAAGAGAATGTTAATACAAAGAGGATAAGGGTAACATTTGGAAAGGCAAGTAAAAGTCCTAAGTCCAAAGAACGAAGGACACTTGAAATTGAACCAGAACCCCCGCCTAAAATCAATAAATCTCCTTTTCTCCTAAATCACATAATAATAGAAGAGGGCAAGGAATCTGAACCGCCTATAGGAGAAAAAAGAGAAAGAGCGAGGGGTATGTGAGAGTGCGTGATAAGTGGCCGTGGAAATCGTTCCCAACCCGGCCATTACAAGCAAGATGAAAAACACAAAACCGTCGAGCTCACCGACTTTAAACAAAGCGCTTGGTGGGAGGCAACCCACATGTAGGTTTAATTTTGTTAATTTTTATGTCATTAGTTGTTGCTTGTTTTTCTGAATTATTATGTTTTTTTAAATTAAGCGGTATTATTATATATCTTATTTCTCACTCATATTTTTGGTATATATTTTCAAATCTATTTTTTTTAGATACCTTTCTTTCTTTCACGATGAATCGAGATGAGAATCATGATATCAAGTTCAGAGGAGTAGGACAGATCAAAGGCTATGAGATTCTAGCTCAGAGAGATATGCACCTATCCATCTACCCTGACAGCGCTACTATGGACAAGCTAGGGATCCGCGAAAGCGTGATGTTCTTGCTTAATGAAGTCGGATGGTCCGGCTTTGCTGTGGGGAGAAGATTTAGCTCTTACCGAAGCCTAACCCTCGAGTTCCTAAGCTCATTTTCCTATCACCCTGAGATCGGAAAAGGATTCAGAAAAGGCCTGATAAACTTTAGGATGTTTCGCATTGACTACACCTTCAACAACCTAGAAATGGCCAACCTCCTAGGTTTCCCGAGTGATCCACATACTTTCACATCAGTTGAGGAGAGCACTTTCCCTTTCCGTGAGCTAGACTATTTCTGGGGTAAAATCTCAGGAGAAGGACATGCCGATTTTGGAAACATGTATTCTGAAAGCATACACAACCCAGCCTTCCGCTACTTTCACAAAATCCTAGCCCACACCCTTTTTGGAAAGGAAGAGAACAACACCTCTGTGTCCCGTGAGGAGCTTTTTATCATGTTATGTGCTTCGCAGTCCCGCCCTGTCAATGGGGCCACCTTTATGATGACCAACATGTACAATATAGCCCTTGACTGCCTGGGACCCATACTAGTTGGTGGGTTGGTTACAATGATTGCAGATGCCCTAGGCCTGAGAGTTCAACTTAATCAACTTCAACCCTTGGGAGGAATCCGATGCATGGACATAAACTTTTGCTTTAACCGTGGCATTATAGGGAATCTAGGACCCGACAGATTTGACCTCCTTATCAATCGCCAAGTCGTGCCCCACTTTACCTTGCCTAGCAATAAAACCAGTGTTCATGACAGAAGAAATTGGCTCTATGATTTGGAACCTCAGTATACACCCTTGACACCTCCTTCTTCACCCCAAGCCTATGAAAACCCTGACACAGATCTCTCTGATGCTGATCCAAGTGAGTCTCCTGATTCTGATCCTGCTTTCTCTACTCCTACTCCTGCTGCTGATGCCCTAGTTGGGCCACCGACCGTGACCGTTGCTATGTTCGAAGCATTGCAAGCGAAAACTAATGCAATGGAAGCCGAGCTGACTAAGTTGCGCGCGGAATTTTATGCTTTCTTGGATACCGCCGCTGCGCAAGTAGAGAATATTTGGGATGAGTTGGGCTTCGTTGTGAATGAAGTCGAACATCGTCGTAGTGGCTAGGACCGTCTCGGCGTATTTTACCGCATTCCTAGGATTTTCATTTACTTTTCCTTGCTTTAGAATAATAAATCCTAGGAAATTTTCTTTACTAGTACTTTAATTTGATTTCAGAAATTAGCAATAACTTCATTTATTTTCATTTAGTTCGTTGATTAATAAAAACTCCTGATGAGAGACCGTTTGTTTTATGTTCTTGTGTGCTCATGTGGTTTCCTTTTCTTATGAATAATTGCTCTATGTTAGAAATGTTAATTGGTGAAATTTTTGTCCTGTTAGAACTTAATTCAACTGTATGCAAGCTGTACAGTTTCCTTTAGACAGGTATAGGTACAAATGAACAACAACACGCTACAGGACGAAAAAGGCCAAAATGCAAATTTTGGCCTGGTGGCGCTCGCCATAAGCACAGTGGCGCTCGCCACAGAATGTGAATCCATGATTTTGGCAAAATTTTGTACAGGAAGCGTGTTACAGTAAGCTTGTATTCAATGGTTTTGTTTTTAGAGTTTTGGAAAGGAATTGATTCTCTGTGAAATGTAGACACCATCATTATGTTTCATTAAATTTTCAACTACACATCACTACATTCATCTTCATTTTTCCATTATAAATACACACACCATAACACATTCACTTCACAACACAACTCTCTTTCACAGAGGCTTCTTTCTTTCCTTCATTTTCTTCTAGTATTGCAAGCTAAGGTAAGTCAAGTTCATGGCACAACAAGGGGAGTATGCAATCAACTTCCGAGATGGAGACCAAGCTAAGCTCTACCGACTCCTCCTCCGAAAGGAATACGAACCAACAAGGTATGCCGATGACTTTTATCTCGAGACTCTAGGATTATCGGATAGTGTGCGCCATTTGGTTCGTTCATTTAAGCTTTATTTCTTGCTTTCTTTTAAAGACCCCGTTCATGTCCAACTTACCGCCGAATTTCTTAGCTCTCTAGAACTAAACCCCACCCCCGACCGTGTGAGATTCCGTTTGTTTAATGTTGATTACAATTTTAGCTACGATGAGTTAGCCGAGTTGTTACACTTACCACACGGCGAGGGAGTGAAAGATGAGTTGCCTACTCAAGTGGGGTGGCCAAATGCCGCAAAGAAACTTTGGTGGGGATTAACAGGCAAGGATATGAGTAGTTTTGAGGGTAACAGAGCGTCATTAATCCAAAACCCCGCTATTCGCTACTTTCGCCATCTTTTGGCTTGCACTGTGTTTGGCCGCCTTGGTTCTAACAAGGTCAATGAAAAAGAGCTCTTTCTGCTGTTCACTTACAGCGTCTCAAAAGAAAAGGTCCATACTGCTCGCTTTATGATGTATCACATGTTTTCAATGGTTAAGTCCAAAGGGGCAATTGTTTTTGGTGGTCTGATCACAACCTTAGCACGCTTGCTAAACCACGGGGCACAACTTTCTACCCTTACCCCACTTGACCCTCGTACCATTGATTTAGACGTGGCACGAAACACGAGGCTAGTAAAGTAGCGGGCTGATGGAAAATACATTCTCATGATAGATAACAAAGCCTGCCGTGATATCACCCTCCCTGACCCCGCGCGCTTCAATGTGCGCTCGATAGACAACTTCCGTTGTCTCCCCGACCCTGATGAGGAAGAGAGTGACGGATCTGAGGAGGAGGAGCACGAGGCTCCGGAGACTAATGCACACAGCACACACACTTCTTCTGGTTATTTTGCAGGTACTACTTCTGGAGCTGCCCATGAGAGTGGCACAGCCACGCTTGATACCGTTTTAGCTGAGATGAGGTAGCACTACAGTTTAGATGCCCAGCGGGACTAGCATATCCAGGACATCCAGACTCGTCAGACAGAGATGATGAGCATGATGCAGCAGTTTCAGAGTGACCAGCGTGGTTTGATTGATGGCATGGCAGATATGTCCTTACGAATGGATGATTTTGATGGCTATTTCCAGCAGCTCGGTGCAGGACCTCCACCACATGAGAGGCGCACGAGGAGGCGCGGCCCGAACCGCCAGTAGTTACTTTCTCTCAGGTTGTACCCTTCCAAACTCACTTTTAGTCGTTGCATTGGGGACAATGCTCGATTTAAGTGTGGGGGAGGAAGCTTTATCGCTTTCCTTTACTTTCAGTCATTTAGTTTTGCATGCATAATAAAACCTTAGGTTAGTTCACTTAGATTAGGTTAATTTTGCGTGATTGGTTTTGATATTGTCTGATTTTCCCATTTCTTGAGCCATACCAAAAATTTTCTGGCGAAAAGTAAAAGTGTTGAGTTCTGATGCTTGGTATTGACTGTTTGAAAGTATATAGGTTGTTTGCACTATCTAGGCTATTTTGTGAATTTGGGTAACGGTTAGATAAAATCTATACCGTTTCAACACCTTAGATTCCCGGAAGTGTGTAAAACCGATTTGAGTACTAATTTTGACAAAGCTCTGCACTTGAGTTTTAATGAACCCTTAGTAGTTTATCTAGCAGTCGGCACCATCTCAAGGCACAAACTAAGTGGGAAACCGAAGAATATAAGTGAATGATCTTGATTATAAATGTTATAAATGCTATTGGTTGATTCCTTGAAATAATTGATGAAAATTCAGCAAATGTTGAAACATGAGAAGGAAAAAAATACCATAGTATAGAAACCCATTAGTAGTTGGTTCAGAGGTGTCTGATTCTGAACTTGGTAGGGCGGGTTACGATCCGATCCCCCGCAACTGCGAAACGGGTAAAGCAAATAGGGGTTACCAAACTTATGTTATCAGCACCCCTCGCTATATGATGATCATAATCACTAACAGGTTTCCTACCATGGGCGTGTACAAGATAACGGGCTTAATGTGATTGCGCTAGAATGAAAAGGGTGAATGAAACTTAGGTGAGAGGTAGAATCAAGAGGAAATGCTTCAGGTCTGTTTTCACATAACCGGGAGTCTCTTGTGTCATTACGGTGTTTTTGTTATTTGCACTGTTATTTGATTTTCACAAGTTTAGCCGGCAACCACGTACGAGTAATATGATCGTGTCATGTGTTTTTACTTATGCTTTGCGATTCACTATTCTTTTATGCTTGAGGACAAGCAATGGTTCAAGTGTGGGGGAATTTGATGACACGAAATCATATCGTATTTTTAGCTTGATTTAGGTGAATTTTAGTATTTGATATGTCTTTTTATGTGTGGGGGAATTTTAGTGTGGGGGAATTTGCATACGTATTTATTTCATTTATGTCTTTTTATGTTAGTATTTGATATGTTTTTACTTTTGTCGAATAAAATAGGTCGGAGAAGAGAATTGAGCAAAAAGTGTCAAAAACAGAGCAAAAAGGGGGGTGCAAAGCCCAAATTCGCGCAGCCCACAAAGGAGCACAGCAAAAATGAGCACATGCCCAAAAACACAAAGTGGCGAGCGCCACAAGGAGGGTGGCGAGCGCCACCCAGCGCAAGCCCACAGTGGCGAGCGCCACAGAATGGGTGGCGAGCGCCACCAAATGAGAAGCCCAGTGAAACTGAATTTCACGTGACGTGGGGGAGAGGCATTCGTCTGATCCGTTTCTGTTCCTAATCGGACGGATATTGGATAAAATCAAAAGGGAGCTTATCATCTCCTATTTTTGTGGATCGTAACCAGCAAAAATCCCCTATAAATAGAAGCTCAAATATCAGAACCGAACAGGCCTTATTTTCTTTACTTTTCAGTTAGTTTTGGTTTCTTGTTATAGTAACTGTAACGGTATTTCCACACCGGGAATCCGTTCTCAGTTCTGTTTTCAGTTTCCTGTCAAGAATTTTATTCCGATTAATTCCAGCAGTTTTATTTCAAGTTTCCAGCAATTTCTATTTTCAGGTTTTTATGTCGTTATTTAATTATTTATTTATTATGCTTTATTTAATTTTCTGTTTTTATTTATTTATTTCCTTTGTCATGTCTAGCTAAATTTCTAGATATCGGTATGTGAATTAATTCTCCGAAGGGAATTTAATAATGATTTAGCGCATACTTATTAAACTATTTTTCTGATTCAAATTCCTAACTTAATTCAAAGCTTTTGAACGAGAGTAAAAGAAAGCAACTAAGGTTAAAATCAATAGAGCGAGAGTTTGAGGTTTTAACTAGATAGTAGGAATTTGATATTAATCTTTGAACGAGCGAGAGCCACGTTAGGATTAATTAGAACTAATTGATTTTCAAAATATACTTTCGAAGCTAAGGTGGTAGAAAAGTGACAGTAAAACTCCTAGCTTAGAAGGTATGGTTTTTATCAACAAAACGAGAGTGTGAGGTTTAGACCTTTAAATTGAGAAAGTTCTTCTGAAAAATAAACCCTTTTCCGCGCGCTATTAATTTATTAAATTCCCGAAGGTCGATTAAGTTACATACCGATATCCCGCTTTAATTAATTTTAATTCTTTAATTTAATTTCTTCTAAAATTCTAAACAAATCTAAAATACTAGTAGACTTAGATTTACATCGTGACGACAGAAATACGGTAGCTCGACTATTGGTCTCTATGGTTCGATATCTTTTAAAACTCAACGACGAAACTGTGCACTTGCAGTTATAAAATATTTATATATACACAAATCGTCGATCAATTGGCGGTGTAGGTGATTGGATCTGAAATTGATCCTGATTCCCAGGATCCAAATGCTGATGATGAAAATGCAGAGGAAGCAAAGGATGTGGAATTTATGAAGGACATGATAATTACTCCTCCTGCCATAATATTAAAATCAAACACATCAAAGGAGGTTGATAGTGCTGTTAAGAGGAATCTATCTGAAGTTTTTAATGAGGTTGCTAAGGTTGAAGGGAATAAGAGGGGAAGGCTGGTGAAGAAGGGAAAAGAGTGAAATAAGGGGTCGTTGGTTAAGAATAAAGGCTAATATGTACCTTTAATTATGTAGTTTGTTTTGTTTGCCTCGCTCGAGTTTGCCAAAATGCCAAATTCTGTTAGTTGTTCCGCAGGAATGGCATACATTTGAATAAGTTATGATACTGTACCACTTGCTTATTTAAAAATTGTGTGAATTTAATCCACTTGCTTCTCCTATGACTATGCACTTCACATGTTATGTTTTTGTCCTGCTCCATAGTATGCAATGCAAATATATGTAAAGAATGAGTCTCATCCCTTCAATGGATGGCAATCAATCCTTTGACATTAATTGCTCTGTTAAAGTAAAATTTGGATGGTAATTCATAACACTACTGAGAGGTTAACAATATCATAAATGAAAAATAAATCAATAAATCAAAACCAATTGAAAAATATTATCATACATGAAAATTGGCATAGGTAAGAGTTCGTCACTGGTTTTATAGCAGTTTTACAAATTATAGTACACATAAATAGGTCACTTCTAGCACAAAAAAATACTAATACTTTAATTTCAATGTACCAAAAAGAAAAATAATACTAATACTTTATAACAAGCATCACATTGCTTAACTGATTTGAAATTCTCTACTTGCATGGAAGCATTGACCCTCTTGTCATACGCATCTTATTCACCTTCCTCTTTCTCCATCTTTTCTTCTACTTCTTCCTCTTCTTCACCTTCCCAGCCAAAAACTTTGACAGACCTAGAAACTGGAGGAGGTTCTCTTGCTCTTCCCACAATTTTCATGATCTCAACTACACTTTGAATAGAAAAGTTTTGGTTGCCTCTTTGGTAATAGGCAGCTTGACCTGATACAGTTAGCTCCATTCGAAGATTCTTTAAAAACTATGGATTGTTATTGATTTCCTTGAGAGAAATTCTCTGTAGACAATGACGAGAATAAGTTTTGGTGGATAACTTGATAAACAATGGATCTGTCATGATTAACTTAATATTATGTAATGCATGTAATGTAATAATTAAGTGTTGTGCCAGAAAAGACAAGTGAAATATAAGTGTAATGTTATGTGAACTGTGAAATTTTAATATATGAATGTATTTGAATGATGTAAGTTGGATGTTGAGTATAAAATGTGAGTAGAAGGTGGATAAAAATTTGTGAACAGGAGTTGAGTACATGGTGAAAAATTCAATGGTAAATATATATCTACTGCCACGTTTCAAAATGGCTACATTATCTGATTAGTGCCCAAGTATTAAATCTAACAAAAGTATTTGGAGATAATTGGCCCTTTGATTTTGTTTTATTTGATTTGTCAAGCTGCACTTTGATGAGGGTAAGCAGTGTTGGTTTGTGTATGAGAAACGAGTTTTTGTGAAAGTGCTTGAAACCCAAACGATCCCATAATAGTAAATTTAATATAAAATATTTATTTAGCAAAGACAAAGGTGTATTTGTTTTGTAAGCAGTTATTTGTTGAAAGATATTGAAACCCAAACCTTCTCATAATAGTAAATTAAATAAAAAATGGTCCATTGGTGTTCGAACCATTAGATATTAACAACTGGATAAAGTCTTTGGGGACTAAAAAACGTTATGTTAAAAATATTTGTATTAAAATGGTATTATATGGTAGGATATATTAAATATTAATAGAATCAGCATTATAGAAAATATTTTTCAATAAAAATGGACAGTTAAATAATATAATGTTATAGTTTTTGATAAAAAGACATAAAGTGTATGGTGGTCCAGGTAATGTTGGGCCATATTTGGCTTAGTATAGGTTTATATGTGAGAAATTTGGGCCACTGTTTTGTTATGTCTGTATTTTACGTCAAAACCAAGGGGTTTTTTATTCCTGGTCTTCCAAAAAAGGAGTTTTTTAGATTCATAGATCACTGTCAAATCTTCAGAAATCAAAGGTCTCCACATCAACAGGGTACGTTTTCACTTACATTTGTTTGCATTCGATGGTGGGTGAGGGAAAAAAAACGAGAATCAATAGTTGTCGATACCGTTTATGGGCATTTTTTTTGTTGTTGTTGTCTTTTAGCTGTGAATCGAAATGACTTATTCAAGCCCCAATCATTGCAAGAAACCTACAATGATTTTTAGTCATAGTAATTGAACATGTTTTGGGAATTTAAAATCGTCCCATTCATATTAAATTTAAGAAATTTTATAATTGAATGTTCATGGTTGCACTAATTTAGCCCCACCTGCAATTGGAAATATTTTCATCCTTTAATGGAAGCCTCCCTTAGTTATTGTAATCAAACCTGTTCACCTACATGTTTTCGTTTGGTGTACAACATATGTGGTAGAAATTGCTGGGAATAATTTGCTGAGTCATTATGTAATTTGGTGTTAATACAGTGTTGTAATGCTGGCATTATTCTGTGTATCATTTTTAGTTATCTTCCAACATTTGTAATTAGACATCCTAGATCAATGTTTTTATACCATTTCTGTTTGATTAGTAGTGCTCTTTTGGGTATAGTAGTTGTGTTTGTATCCCTTAATGGAGTTGTGGTTTGAGACCCACTAGCCCTCATATATTCAAGTTCTCATTATATATTTTAGAGTTAATGTATATGTTAGTTTTTTATAGGTCTTATATGTCAAGGCTATATATGCATCATTTCAATTATAAACTACTATTTGTACTTAATGGAAAACAATAGTATTGAACATTACCCATCCAATTTGGAAATTAACTATTAAAAATATATTTAATGTAGTACAATGGTGTTGAACGTACCCAGCGAATTATAAAAAATACACAACTATTCTCTATAAAAAGTCCAATAAAAATTATAATTAGTATAGTATTTTTGCATGATAAAGTATATTGTTGATCAATAAAAAAAGTAAATATAAAAATTGATTATAATAACTTGAATGAAATTTGTTTTTTTAATGTTAGATTAAAAATCATTGTTGTTTACTATATGATTATATTATTGTTAAAACTCCCTCCAAAGTCACATTTGAATTTAAGGTTTTTTTTTCAGTTCCCTATATATATCTATTGTTTGTTGCCTAATAGGTACCAACATCATAATAGAAAACTTCATTAGGTAAATTGAAGTGCCAAATACCATGGAAACTACTAAAATAGAGGAGATGAAGAAGTTGGAGAATTTTGTTGGCAATTATGAAATAACAAACCTCAAAAATCTTTCCTTGCTCAAGAAAGATGGAAAGTTTGTATTTGTTGCTTGGTTCCATTCCGTTGTTGAAGGAATGGATGTATGGTTCAACCATAAATCCTCCAAATCCATCCCTAAGTAATATTTTTCCTTTATTATTCATAGATGATTTTAGTACTAATATGTTAAACATGGAAAAAGATGAATAGTCCACTATTATAGTTTTGTTTGGTTTTTTTCAACCTGAAATACCTTAATATAATTTTATGTTTAACTCATTTATTTGTAAATTAGATATCGCATGAAGCTAAAAGTAAAAGATGGAGACCATGAATCCATTGTTGCTTTGTTTGATGATGAAGTTGAAAAGTTAGTGTTGGGTTTTTGTATGTTGGCTACATTTTGCAAAAAACAACTATTAGCCAATGCTGCGACAAATGCTGTAGCAAGTGGAACAACATTGTGTCATCTGATTGTGCGCGTCAACACGCGTTATATTTATGAGCAAGATCTTTGAAGATTCTATGGAGTTTTATGTTTTACCTAGCGTGCTGATCAAGACGCGCAGGTTTGATGGGCTGTGAAAGGCTGTCTTGCCTTGGTGTATTTCCATAATTAATATTGATATATTTTTGGAAATAATATTATTGCTCATGAAGAATTGTTAGCTGGACCTGACAACGTCCAAGCTATGTTTTGAAGCCCAAACCAATGACTGCTCAGTACTATATATATGTGAAGACACAAACCCTAGTTTTGTGTGGAAAACCGTGTGTGTACTAAAGCGTGGGTCTTAAGGTTTTAGGTTTTCTTGTTAGTTGTGAGTCTTGCTTGTATCTGTTGATGCATGACAAGTTCTCTGTGTTATTGAGTTGTAACTGTGTACTTCTCCTAAGCCTTTAGGTACGGAGTTAGTTGTGTTCGTTAGAGTGTGACTCTTATTCAAACAAACAAACAAGTGTGTGTATTAACAGTGCTGTCTGTACTGTTAGAGGGAATTGAGACGGGGTCTCATACTTAGGAGTTCCTAGGTATAGCAGCCATTGGTAGGGTCGTGGTGCAAAGACAAGTAGTGAGTCTACGTTGTGCTTTTCACTAGAACTATTATAGTGGAGTTCATTCCTGGATTGGCATCCCCCAGACTAGGGCAAATTGCGCCGAACTGGGTTAACAAACCTATTGTGTTATTTATCTTTCAGTCACGTTTATTTTACCTGAAACGCTGCGTTTATTATCATTGTGTGACAAATGCTCGGACACTAGCTGTAATATTGTGCACAACATTTGTCTGTCTGGTTGCCAGAATTTCAATTGGCATCAGAGCAGGCACCCTGCCTGATTGGGTAAGCTCCAGGGAAGATATTTCTGGCTAAGATGGACAAAGAAGGAGGACTAATGAATCGACCACCTTTGTTGGTTGGTGATTCTAACTATGATGACTGGAAGTCTAAAATGACAACGTTTTTGAAGTCCATGGATCACAAAACATGGAGAGCTGTTGTTGTAGGATGGGAACCACCTGTTGTTACTACTGGTAAGGAAGGGGAGACTGTTACTAAGCTGAAACCTGAGGATGAATGGAGCAAGGATGAAGAAGCATTAGCCAATGCAAATTCAAGAGCTCTAAATGCCCTAACTAATGGAGTTGATGCACACATTTTCAAGCTAATAAAAAAATGCACTGTTGCAAAGGAGGCATGGATGAAACTCCAAACTGTTCATGAGGGCAACTCAAAGGTAAAAAGCTCAAGACTGCAATTATTAACCAGTAAGTTTGAGAACTTGAAGATGAAGGATGATGAAAGCATTCAAGACTTCCACATGAGACTGCTTGAGTTTGATAATCAGTTTGATGCTTTGGGAGAAAACCTCTCTGAAGAAAACATGGTAAAGAAAATGCTAAGGTCTCTACCAAAGAAGTTTGATATGAAGGTGACTGCTATAGAGGAAGCCAAGGACATCTCGGAAATAAAAATGGGTGAATTAGTAGGATCTCTACAAACTTTTGAAGTGATTGCAAATGAGAGATCTGAAAAGAAGACAAAGAGTATTGCATTTGCCTCCAAATCTGAGGAGAGTAATATGGAGAGTGACGACAGTCTATCTGAAACTATGGTGATGCTAGGGAGAAAATTCAATAAAGCTTTCAAGAGGTTTGATAGACAGGCCAAGACAAATGCTCCAGACAACAGTCACAGCATAAACAGGAATGCCAACAATCTGAGGAAATCAAAAGTAGATGACAAGACAAGCCAAGGCAAAGGAGTTCAATGTCATGAATGTGAAGGATATGGGCATATCAGGACTGAATGTGCAACATATCTTAAGAAGCAGAAGAAAGGATTGACTGTGTCTTGGTCAGATGAGGATGAATCTGAGGAAGAATCTGAATCTGCTAACCATGTAATTGCTTTAACTGGGACATGTACATCTGATACTGAATCACATGAAGGTGAGATGCCTTATGATGAACTAGTTGAGTGCTATAAGGAATTGTGGATTAAAAGCTTAGAAGTTAGGGACACCATGTTAAAGCAAAAGAAGACCATTGCTATGTTGCAAGCAGAGAAGAACAAACTTTAGGAAGAAAATTCAAGACTAGCTGATGAAGTGGAGCTATACAAATCCAAGATGGATAACATGAATAAACAGGTGAGAATGCTGAATACAGGAACTGAGAAGTTGGATGAAATCCTAGAAATAGGACAGAGTTCAAAAGATTCAAAAGGTATTGGTTTTAACTATCATTCACTACGTCATCAGAAACCTGCATCTGTGATGAAGTTTGTTCCAGCTACTATTACCTATGATCCAACTATGTCAAGACAGATGCCCCAGCATCAGGTGAGACAACAGACAAGCAGATACAGGACCAAGCCAAAGAGAAGGTATTCTGGCTGGGTATGCTATCACTGTGGAAGAAAGGGACACATTAGACCTTATTGCTTCAAATTGTATGGATACCCTGACAATATGTATTCATCCAAAAGTAAAGTTATAGAGAAGAGTGTCAAGCCGGAATGGAAACAGAAGACCAATAATATGGATCCTATTTTAACAGAATCTGAAGGTGAGGAAGTTGCTCAAATTGCTCATACATCTCTGCGAGCATCTTCTGGAAGCGACTGGTATTTTGATAGTGGATGTTCAAGACATATGACCGGAAACAGAGATTACTTAACAGATGTCTCGCCATATGCTACAAGCTTTGTAACGTTTGGTGATGGAGCCAAGGGGGAAATCAAAGGCATAGGAACACTGATTAATGAAGGACTACCTACACTTGACAAGGTTCTTCATGTGAAAGGGTTGAAAGCAAATTTAATAAGCATTAGTCAACTATGTGACAAAGGTCTGAAAGTCAACTTCTCAAAGAGTGAGTGCCTAGTTACTGATAGCAAAGGTGATCTACTAATGAAGGGAGAAAGATCAAAGGATAACTGTTACCTATGGGTGTCTCAAGACAAAGCTGAGTTATCTACATGTCTAGTTACTAAAGAAGATGATGTGAAGCTGTGGCACCAAAAGCTTGGACACTTAAATCTTAAAAGTATGAAGAAAGCCATTGCTGAAGGAGCTATTAGAGACTTACCCAGACTTCAGATTCAAGAAAGAAATATATGTGGAGAGTGTCAAATAGGTAAACAGACAAAAACGCCACACCAGAAGCTGCAGCATCTGACCACATCCAGAGTGCTTGAACTGTTGCACATGGATTTAATGGGACCCATGCAGGTTGAGAGCTTAGGTGGGAAGAAGTATGCGTTTGTCATTGTAGATGATTTTTCTAGATATACTTGGATTGATTTTATCAGGGAGAAATCTGACACTTTTGAAAAATTCAAGGATCTTTGTTTAAAACTTCAAAGAGAAAAGGAATGTGGCATTACTAGAATCAGAAGTGATCATGGTAAGGAGTTTGAAAATAGTAAATTCTCTGAGTTTTGCACGACTGAAGGAATATTTCATGAGTTTTCTGCTCCTATTACTCCTCAACAAAATGGAATAGTAGAGAGAAATAATAGAACCTTACAAGAGTCTGCCAGAGTAATGTTACATGCTAAGAAGTTACCTCTCCATTTTTGGGCTGAGGCTATGAACACAGCCTGCTATATACATAACAGAGTAACTTTGAGAAAAGGGACAACTACAACTCTGTATGAGCTATGGAAAGAGAGGAAGCCAACTGTGAAATACTTTCATGTGTTTGGAAGCAAATGTTATATCTTAGCTGATAGAGAGCCAAGAAGGAAAATGGATGTAAAAAGCGATGAAGGTATATTCCTGGGTTATTCAACAAATAGCAGAGCTTATAGAGTCTTCAACTCCAGGACTAAAGTCATGATGAAATCCATAAATGTTGTAATTGATGATAAGGGAAAGAATGCTGCACCAGACGATAGTACATTTGGCACAGCATCTGACTCACAAGAAGAAACAGTAGAAGAAAGTGTCAATGAGGAAAGCAGTGATGTGAGAAGTCCTGAAGATTTGGCTAATGACAAAGGGTCATCTACTAGAATTCAGAAGTATCATCCTATTGATCAAGTCATTGGTAATCCTAATCAAGGCATCACAACAAGAAGAAGAAACAATGAAATATCCAATTCCTGTTTTATTTCCAATTTTGAACCCAAGAATGTCAAGGAGGCTCTGACTGATGAGTTCTGGATAAATGCTATGCAAGAAGAGTTAACTCAGTTCAAGAGAAGTGATGTATGGGATCTAGTTCCTAGACCAGATAATGCAAACATCATAGGAACTAAATGGGTTTACAAAAATAAGTCAGATGAGAATGGAACTATCACCAGGAACAAAGCCAGACTAGTGGCTCAAGGTTATGCTCAAATTGAAGGAGTTGATTTTGGTGAAACATTTGCTCCAGTAGCTAGACTAGAAGCTATTATGCTACTACTTGGAATTGCTTGTGTCCTTAAATTCAAGCTGTATCAAATGGATGTCAAGAGTGCTTTTCTGAATGGGTACTTGAATGAAGTGGTCTATGTGGAACAACCCAAGGGGTTTGTTGATTCAGCCTTCCCAAATCATGTGTACAAGTTGAAAAAGGCATTATATGGCTTGAAACAAGCTCCGAGAGCTTGGTATGAGAGATTGACTGAATTCTTGGTGAATAATGGCTACAGGAAGGGAGGTAATGACAAAACACTATTTGTGAAAGATGAGAGAGGAAAGCTTATTATTGCACAAATATATGTTGATGACATAGTATTTGGTGGAATGTCTGACCAGATGGTACAGCATTTCGTTCAGCAAATGCAATCTGAGTTTGAAATGAGTCTTGTTGGTGAGTTGAATTTCTTTTTGGGTCTTCAAGTGAAACAAATGGAAGACACCATATTTATATCTCAAAGTAAGTATGCTAAGAATATGGTCAAGAAATTTGGTATGGAAAATGCTGCCACCAAAAGAACTCCTGCTCCCACACATATCAAATTGACTAAAGATGACAAGGGTGAAGATGTAGATCAAAGTTTATACAGGAGTATGATAGGAAGTCTCCTCTATCTTACTGCTAGTAGACCTGATATCACATTTGCTGTTGGAGTATGTGCTAGGTACCAAGCTGAGCCAAAGATTAGCCATCTCACTCAAGTGAAGAGAATTTTGAAATATGTGAACAGTACTAGTGATTATGGCTTATTGTATTCTCATGGAAAGAGTACTATGTTGGTAGGATATTGTGATGCAGATTGGGCTGGAAGTGCAGATGATAGAAAAAGCACCTCTGGTGGATGTTTCTTCCTAGGCAATAATCTCATATCTTGGTTCAGTAAGAAACAAAATTGTGTTTCCTTATCAACTGCTGAAGCTGAGTACATAGCTGCAGGGAGTAGTTGCACACAATTGGTGTGGATGAGACAAATGCTGAGTGAGTACAATGTAAAGACAGATGCTATGACATTGTATTGTGACAATCTAAGTGCAATCAATATTTCTAAGAATCCTGTACAACATAGCAGGACCAAGCACATAGATATCAGACATCATTTTATTAGAGAATTGGTTGAAGAAAAAATTATTTCTATTGAGCATGTTTCTACTGAGGAGCAATTAGCAGATATATTCACAAAGGCTCTAGATGTTGCACAATTTGAAAAATTAAGAAGGCGGTTAGGCATTTGCCTAATTGAGGAATTATAGCAGTTATTGAAAAGGAGGCGTGCAGCAGTTACTTTCTCCCTCCTCAACCGCTCTATGCACGCCAATCAAGGAAGAGTATCCCATCTTCCCTTAAATAAAACAATCACACTCAATCATCATTATTCCCTACAAACCTATTCTCATTCTCTCAACTGCTCTCGTGCCGTTCTCTCTGCTTACCAAACTTTCTCTCTCAAACTCACAATCTCTCAAACTCCCAAAAATACTTTGATAATCATGTCTCCATCAACAAACACTTCATCTCCCATCGCTACTGATCAAACTTCCCCCATTGTTCCTGGAACCACTTCTCCAGTGGTAATGGAAGTTCAACCACTCGCAACCGTCACTGATTCTATTCCGATCAAACAGTGTCCTAAAGCGCTTGTATCGCGAAAGAAGAGTGTTAGAAAAGGGTCAACTTCATCAGCGACGAAAAAGACCGCAAAATCAAAAGGTAAGAACTCTTCTCCGGCTGTTCAACGTGTTGGTCTATCCATGCATGACCTATACTGTAAAGAGAATCCGTTCAAATCGACAGTTGTAGAACCCGATGTTGACACTTCTGTCAACAGATCTGATGAGGGTACTGTAGCGTTTACTGAAACCCTAGGTTCTGTTAAAGATGTTGAAAATGTTGTTAATCCTAAGGTAGATGCCAAATTGGTTGCTGATGAATCAAATTTGCATGTTGAAAGTACTGATAATGCTGGTATTAGTGACAAGACTCTTGCTGATAAAGTTGCTGAGAACATTGTTGTAACAGAGCAGAATGCTGAGCCCTCTGCTAATGTTCAGAAAGCTGTGCCAGATGCTCCAGCATCTTTGGCACAAGCTCCTGTGGAGTCTTTGGTCATTCCAAACTCTCCTGAACCTGTAAGTGCTGATGAAAATGGTTTTCCCAAACCCCTGGATCAAGATGATGAGATTCAGGATCAAGATGAGACTGTACACATTGACCAAACTGATGTGGTCAATGTTGATGATGTAGAGTCTGTTGAAAAGACTCCTGCTGTTGGTGTTGCTCGTAGAACTAGAAGCAAAGCTGTGAAGGATGCTTCTGGTGTTGCTGTTGAAAGTGCTAAGAGCACTAAAAGGAAAGATGTTGCTGCAGGGAAGAAGCCAATGACTGGCCCCCCAAAGTCTTGGAGTAAAGTAACTCCTAAGCCTGTTCAAAAGAAGAGCTTAAAAAGAAAGGGTCACCCTTCTAGTGATTCTGACTTGGAGATAGCTGAGACAGATGCTGCCCCATCTGGTGGAGCATCTAGAAAGACTGTGAAGGGTATGAAAGTCCCTTTGGATATTCCTCCAGCTCCTCTGGATAATGTTTCCTTTCATCTGGAAAGTGGAGCAACTCGCTGGAAATTTGTGTATCACAGGAGGCTTGGACTGGAAAGAAATTTGAAGGCTGATGTGTTCAAATGCAAGGAACTGGTTGATGTACTGGAATTTGCTGGGATGATGAAGACTGTGAAGGACCTTGGGAATTGCTATGACAAGCTGGTCAGAGAATTTGTGGTGAACATTCCTGAGGAGTGTGATGATCCAAGGTATGCTGAGTACAGGAAGGTGTATGTGAGAGGTAGATGTGTAAACTTTTCTCCACAGGTTATCAATGCTTATCTGGGTAGATCTCTTGAAGACACTCCTGAGCTGGAAGTTACAGATGACATCATCTGCAAGACCATCACAGGTAACAAGCTGAGACACTGGCCTGGACTTCTGTCCTCTGCAAAGCTGACACCCATGTATGCTGCCCTGAACAAAATTGCTGCAAATAACTGGTCCCCTACTACTCATTCCAATTCTGTGGCCACTGTGTTGGGTAAGCTGATCTATGCTGTTGGAACTAAATCTCAATTTGATTTTGGCTACTATATTTATCATCAATTTTTGGAGCAAGCCAAATCATTTGCTGTTAAATTTCCTATTCCTTTTCCAACACTGGTGTGTGGTATTGTTCTGCAACAACACCCTGATATTCTTGTGAGCACTGATGAGCCTATTAGAAGGCCTAGTCCTCTGAGTGTGGATTGCAGGTTAATTTCCCAGCCACAAGCTGATGAGTTGGCTGGCACTTCTGTCCAGTCATCTGGTGGTATGAGTAAGCTGGAAATGATTGCTGAGCTTACAGCTGTGAGTGTGGACTCCTGCACAAGACCATGCAAGGGAAGAAGAAGGAGGTGATGGAAATGCTTCTGCTGCCGGTGACACTGAGGAGGTGTCTGATGACTCTGTTGGAACTGCCTCTTTCTGATTGTAATTTTTTTTCTTTTATTCATGCACCTAAGTGTGCTTTATGGTCTGTAATAACTTTATTTGTGGCCTCTCTGTGCCTATGTGACTCTATGCTCCATGTGAACTGATGTGGTACTCTCTGGATTTCTATATATGCCATCTATGCTATTTCTATGTTTGTCAGAATTTATGGCTAAAAAGGGGGAGTAGAATGATAGAATGATGATACAGTAGATTTTATATGTTGAAGATTGCTCTGACAGATGCTCCTACATATGTCACTTGAAGTAAGTTCTTTTATGTTGTTTTCTATGCATGCCTATTTTGAGGGGGAGCACTATGATATGTTGTTGATGTGCATATGTTGAGGGGGAGCGATTATATCTGATTATCTCTTCCATGTTGTGGAATTATCTATTCAAGAGTATGTTTTCATCTCTTTATATGAACCCACTATATATATGTTCTTTTTATCTGGCTATTTCTGTGAGGCTAGGCGTATTATGATTATTGAAGACGAATGCCTCTGATACTATTTACAAGTTATCTTTATTCAAAGAGTCCCCTTGGAAGTAGTTTCTTTATATGCCAAGATTATGTTTAGTTGACTTGAGAAGGTGTGTACTTATGTGAATTGAAGAAATTCTGTGTATCTCTCCAAGAACTGGCTATAGATTGTTTTAGCCAAAATTTTGCCAAAGGGGGAGATTGTTGGGTTTTTGTATGTTGGCTACATTTTGCAAAAAACAACTATTAGCCAATGCTGCGACAAATGCTGTAGCAAGTGGAACAGCATTGTGTCATCTGATTGTGCGCGTCAACACGCGTTATATTTATGAGCAAGATCTTTGAAGATTCTATGGAGTTTTATGTTTAACCTAGCGTGCTGATCAAGACGCGCAGGTTTGATGGGCTGTGAAAGGCTGTCTTGCCTTGGTGTATTTCCATAATTAATATTGATATATTTTTGGAAATAATATTATTGCTCATGAAGAATTGTTAGCTGGACCTGACAACGTCCAAGCTATGTTTTGAAGCCCAAACCAATGACTGCTCAGTACTATATATATGTGAAGACACAAACCCTAGTTTTGTGTGGAAAACCGTGTGTGTACTAAAGCGTGGGTCTTAAGGTTTTAGGTTTTCTTGTTAGTTGTGAGTCTTGCTTGTATCTGTTGATGCATGACAAGTTCTCTGTGTTATTGAGTTGTAACTGTGTACTTCTCCTAAGCCTTTAGGTACGGAGTTAGTTGTGTTCGTTAGAGTGTGACTCTTATTCAAACAAACAAACAAGTGTGTGTATTAACAGTGCTGTCTGTACTGTTAGAGGGAATTGAGACGGGGTCTCATACTTAGGAGTTCCTAGGTAGAGCAGCCATTGGTAGGGTCGTGGTGCAAAGACAAGTAGTGAGTCTACGTTGTGCTTTTCACTAGAACTATTATAGTGGAGTTCATTCCTGGATTGGTATCCCCCAGACTAGGGCAAATTGCGCCGAACTGGGTTAACAAACCTACTGTGTTATTTATCTTTCAGTCACGTTTATTTTACCTGAAACGCTGCGTTTATTATCATTGTGTGACAAATGCTCGGACACTAGCTGTAATATTGTGCACAGCATTTGTCTGTCTGGTTGCCAGAATTTCAGTTAGCTATGGAAACATGTCCTATGTTAGCCTCAATGGTATGAAATGATATGAAGATTTAATTTATTTTCCGAATTTTATATATTAATTAAAAACAAAGTTAACTTAAAACATGGGTGATTGAAATATTTTAGGGTGAGGCATGTTCTATATACCCAGATGAGATGGAAGTAATATATGGAGAGCCCATATTGTTCAAAGGAGAAAAAAAAGGTGGAAAGGAGGATGAAAAATGGAGTTCATTCAGAGTTACATCTTTGTGTAATGATGTATCCCAAGTTGATCTTTTTTTTGATACTTACCTTCCTGATTTCCAAAACAAAGTATGCATTCCTTAACTTTGAATAAGATAGAACAATAATATATTTTATTGAACTGTGTCTTATACTTGGCTTGATTTGGAACGTTTGGTATATGCTGTGACATAGTAATTTCACATTTTTGTGCAGGTTACACATTCGACTGTGTGCTTGATTCCAGATGTCGATGAAACTGAGTATGATGTGGAGGTAGATCATAAATTTTCAGTAGCTGCAACCACTGAGGCAGCCCCCATAGTTGAGAGGAAAGTCTTGAAACGCAAAGTTGAAGATGTGAAGGAAGAAATTGAAGAAATGAAGAAGAAGAAGTTTGTGGTGTATTTTGCTGGAGATTTGGGTATGGTATTAGTGTGTTAAGTTTCCTTATGTTATAAATAATGTTGAAGAACAACAAAAAGGTGTAAAAGAAGTGTTAGTTTCTTAAGAAGCATTTTGCCATGTTTGAGGTGGATGATAGCTTTTATTCCATGTGGAAAATGGTATAACATCCCTTGAATTTGGCAATGAACTAAAAATGTGTGTAATGTTATCTTTTAATTATTGTTGAATAATTAATGTTTTAATCATGGAAAGTTATTTTAATCATGCTGTAAAGTTGTTTAATTCTTATTGTGTGTAATTTTATGTTTTATATTTTTACATATCAATTTAGGGAATTTGATTAACCATATAAAGTAAAATATAAGGCTGTGTTGGGTGGATCCATAGTTAGTAATATGTAGATAGATAAATAATTTAAAACAATAATAATATTTGGCAAAAATATTTTTATTTTAAATATCCAATTGTCGAATAAATTAAAATGAATTAAAAAATATAAAAACTGAAAAATTTATCCTAGAAAAAAAGTGGTCTATTTATAGGTAATATACCTACATTAAATTATGATGATGGGATTTTACTGTATAATGAACTTTGTATTTCTATAAAAGGGTCTCAAGTGTTCTTATCCTCCAAAGTTGATTACATAGTTGCTTCTAGCTGTAAAAAGAAATCCCTCAAAGATTGACATTAAGTTTAAAATGAATGAACTATTAAAATGAATCTTATTTTATATGTAGGAAATAAGAAAATACAATATTATTGGAAATGTTTGAATATTATTGAGGAATAATAGTTTAAATTGAGTGATAATTAGTTTTGTATGTGATATGTTATTGTAAATAGTAAGTTAAAATTATTTTTAAGCAAACTAAAATTAGATTATCAAGATTTATTCATTATACTGAATAAATAGGAAATTAGATGATATTGAATAAACTCAAAAGTTAAATCAAATTAAAATTATATATAGGCTTAATTGCACTTTTGGTCCCCCTATTTTACATATCTTGCAATTTTGGTCCCCCTATTTTCAAATCAAACAATCTAGCCCCCATATTTTGATTTTTGTTGCACTTTTGGTCCCCCAACCCATTTTGTTTACAAAAATTGTTGATGTGGCAGCTGACTGGACAAAATTGATGATGTGGCAATAACACATATTTATTTATTTATTTTTACTATCTAACTCATTTTAAATATTTATTTTATTTTTTAATAAAATCAGAAAAAAAAAATAAACAAAAATAAAAAATAAAGGGAAAAAAACTCTTTCTTCTCCAACATAAAAAAAAACAAAAAATTATTTCTTCTTCTAACGTGAAATACAGGGGGGCAAAAAATTGATCAACAACAACATCATCACCACCACCAGAAATTGAACAAGAGCATCAAAGAAATCCAGATTGAACAAAAGAATGAACAACAACAACAACAACATCATCACTAACAACCAAAAATATTTACAAAAAAAAAACCAACAACCAGAAATTGAAATTAGGGTTTGTTGAAATTGGGGATTTTTGAAGAAGAACAGTGTTTATGTTGTTGTCCTCTGCTCCAGTTCGGAAACAACACCAATCGACCACCGTGAAAAGGAAATCGACTGCGGTGATGTTGAAACGATTCTCGATCTCGTTTTTTGAAACGATGTATGTTGTTGTTGTTGTTCTAGGTTTAATGATTCTGTTGTTGTTCTGCGTTTTTGTTCAGAATTGAAATCGATTCAGGCATAGAGGGAAGATGATGATGTTTGTGTTGTTGTTGTTGTTTGATAGATGAAGATTGAAGAAGCAAGAAGAAGTCTGGGAATAGGAACACAACACATGAATACAGATATAATAATCTTCAATTTTATTTTATTTTGACAAAATAATTAATAATCTTCAATTTTTGTTTACTTTTTTTTTCTGTTTATTTTTTTTTCTTTCTGATTTTATTAAAAAATAAAATAAATATTTAAAATGAGTTAGATAGTAAAAATAAATAAATAAATAAATAATTATGTGTTATTGCCACATCATCAATTTTGTCCAGTCAACTGCCACATCAACAATTTTTGTGAACAAAATGGGTTGGGGGACCAAAAGTGCAACAAAAATCAAAATAGGGGGGCTAGATTGTTTGAACTTTGGTGGAATGCCATTGGAAATCATATAAAAGCAACAAAGATCAAATGGTGGTAAATAAATTTTGTGAGTCTGTGAATTGAAACCAAAAGAGAATCATCAAGCCTTGGTGCTTAAACACGTGGCAATCATAAAAGTGAGAAGGATCAATTGGTTGTAAAATTAACATCCATGAATTATTGAAACCAAACGAGAATCATCAGTCGTTGGTGCTTAAACACGTGGCAATAATAAAGGAGAGAAAGATCAAAGGGTTGTAAAATTAACATCCATAAAAGGTTACGTACAAGAAGCATCATTGTATCTCATAGGCATGAACTATTTCTATATATTGGTGCTTCCAATGCACTTTTATCATCTTCATTCATCAACCATTTATCAAACTCATAGACCATGTTCTCTAACTACTACATACAAACCTCCACTTTAAGAAACCTTAAAATTGTTAATTTTTAGTATATTTTGAAGTTATAAGTGATTAATAGGTGAACTAAAACTAAAAGCTTTAATTTTTAAAAGAAATGGGTTGTGTTAGGGAAGCTGAGAAAAAGAAGGACCTTGAAATAACTCGCGGGAAGTCCGTTGTAGAAAATGATGATGATGACATATCCAGTGATGATGAGGAAGTAAGAGAGTATGATTATGACGAGCTGTTCAGAGTTAAACTCCGGGGTAAGGGAGGAAAGTATCTGGTGAGGGTTGTGAGGAAGTGGATGGCGTTAAAACTCTACGAACCTAACACGCCACCCGCCGTTGAGATGGTTCTGGTCGACATGAGTGTAAGTATTATAATTACTTTTGTTACAGATCTTCTGAAAGTTGTCTACGCATTATGTGTTGATTTGGTTTTTTTGCGATTCCAAGTCTAAGTTCAACCTAAGAAGAATTTTTTTTTCCAGGGTCATAAAATACAAGCTATTGTTCCTTTGAAGCTAACTGATGCGTTTGATGCAAAAATCGTTGAAGGAAACTCATATGAGATGTCAAATTTTACAGTCATTCAGAATAGTGGTCCTGTCATAGCCACTTATCATCCATTTAAGTTTCAATTCAACGAAAATACTAAAGTTGTTCCTGTTGAATGCTTTGGTTTACCAAGATATGCCTTCTCTCTAATTTGTAGTCGAGACGTGGTTGGGTTTAAAAGGCCTTTTCGTTATTTGCTAGGTAATTTTGTTTAATCTGAGTTATGTGTTTATCGTTTAAATTAAGTTGTTGATTTGTAGATTGTAGAGGAACGATGGAGAATGATTTATTTGTGTGGTTCATATAAATCTATAAAATGTTCAAAAATTTTGCTATTGAAAACTCAACATTATTTTGTATTTGTTACCACTCATTTGGTATTTCAGACCAAGAATTTTGTGTAAAACAGCTTATTTTATGAGATATATGATTGTAACCAATGAAAAGCAACTAATATTTTTCATTAATTTCATGTGTCATTTTTATGCTGAATGAAGATGTCATAGGAGTTGTGACCTATGTTAAACATGAGGTAGACTACTTCACTGCTGGCAGAATGACTAGGACGGTCATAGTTCACTTGACTGATTCAAGGTAATGTATGAAAAGTTTGTATTGATTTGGTAGTTAGTAATGTGATAGTCTTTAAAGAAAGATATTAAAACTTATTTGTTCATCTCATGTAGGACAACCATGAGGTGTGAGTTATCCGGTGTTTATCATGATATCTTTAAAATGATGGTGAAGTCTGCAGGTTGTGGCTTGCCAATTTTGCTATTACAGTTTGTGAAAATTAATATTGTTGAAGGTGAGTTTTAAATGCTCGCAGTTGTAAATTGTATAAAGTGTGCTGTTAGAATTTGAAGAATTTAAGTATAGAGTAAGGTAATCATTAATGTGATATGCAGGAGCTGTACTTTTGCAAAGTGTTGATGATGTTACTCGGATTATGGTTAATCCTCGAGTTGCTAATGCAGTTAGCTTTAGAACTGGGTATGTACATTCTTGATTATTGATTAAGGTTATCTAGAATTATGAAATGTCAGGTCCATAGCAGTAAAACGAAAATTTTGTTTGATTTTATGTTATGTAGGTTAGTTCTAGCTCTTCACAGGAAACTGTCACATGCTTCCGTACCCCGTCCCTACCATTTCCCATTTCCTGCAGCAGAGTTTAAAATGGAATCCACTTACAAATTGAAATCTGTTACTGAGTTGAACCGTGATCTTGAGCTTGGTGTCTTTGTTGTTCATGCAAGGATAATTAAGTTAGTTTATGCTGATAAGTGGTACCATCCTATGTGTCTCTGCCATAAATTGATTGAGAATTATATTGGTGGTTACTTGTGCCCAATTTGTTCAACTCCTGATTTCTATGTGTTACCAAAGTAAGTTGTAGTTGTTCATTGACATGAAAAATTCAAATGTTTGTATTAATGAAATCTAATAATGATCATTATTTTATCATATTTACATTGAAACTTTAAATGTTGCAGGTACAGGTTTGGATTTAAATTGGAAGATGAGACTTCATCAACTTTGGTTGAATGCTATGACCATGCACTACAATCAACTGGTGTAACTAAACCCTCTCAAGATGTATGTTTATATCTAATTGAAATATGAATATGTTTTATGAATTTTAGATTGACCTAGAAGGATGGTTTGACAGAAAATATTGGTGTTAATTGTAGTGTGTAGGGTGTTAGCATGGATTATTTTCCCCATGCTCTTGCTGGTTATATGGGAAAACCTATGATGTTCATAGTGAAGAAGCAGCTCCAGATAAATTCTCCCTATGCTTCTCTGTTATCAAACAATTTGTGGATCGTGGAATGGTTCCAGTTGCCTCAAAGGTGATTGTGTCTTTAAATTGTTGGATAAATTTACAGCATTATTGTGTACTTGATTAATATAATGAATGTGCTTAAAACTGAATCATGTGTGAAAAACTTATTCTATGTGAAAAACTGAATCAATATTTAATTTTGATCACCACATTCAATGTATTACATTCAATTCAATGTATCAAATAAAATAAAAGCCATTGTATACAGCTAACTATGAATCATTCATTATTAAATAATTAAGAATTATGAATGTTAAATACTCTCTATTTATATGAAAGACTCCAGACATCAATATGAGCATTATCAGTGTATTTGAAATCCACACAAAATATACTTCCTTAGGTTTTATCGAACAATTTTTTTAACCTCAACAAAATTCGTCTTGCTTGTCATAAAAATAAATGGATGATAAAGCAATTAGAGCCGATTTAGCAAGGATCAAAAGAAAAGAAAGAAAGGAAAAATTGATGTTGCAAAGACATAATAGACCATGTCTCATGAAGAAAATCAGTATTAGAAGAGGATGTAAGTGCCTTCTCATTTACATAGTATTATGAATTTGATTATTGAGAATAAATTTGTGTCGAATTAACAATTTTATTATTTATAATTTTAGTGAATAAATCAAAGGCTGGGATGCTATTAATTCAAAGACAACAACAAGTGCTTGGTTGCCTACCATCATCATGTGAGTAATCTTCTAATGATATAGTATACACAATGTAGATATATAAATGTTCCCACTTTAATTCAAGTTTGGTATAATCCTATTGATATTGTCTGTATAATGTGATCAGATTAGAATGATTTTTTATGTATTATATATTGCTTCAGACATTTTAATAGGAAATGTTATAATTTGATAACACATTTAAATTAGATACATTAATAGTTTATAAATTTGGTCCAATTTATCGCACTTTCTATTAAAAAATGGACCTCATTAATGTGAGCTAACTCTTAACTTTTTTTTTTTATTGTATGTCTATTTAGCTAATCACTTAGCAGTAGTTGGGAGTGACTCCTATAATCAAGTTGATGTTCATAATTATGTTAAGTTTCGTGATGCTGAAAATCAAGGTATGTCTTATAGTTTATCACGGTTATTTGTGGTGAATGGGAATCACATTCTATCTTACATATTTTTGGTGGTTGTCTTGGTTGTCTACAATTTACAAGAAGTTCATATTGCTTTTAACGCAGATTATGTTGATACCGGGGATATGAATTTTACTTGCCCTAAATGTGGAGCTATGATATGGTTTGAAGAGAGATCTGGAAAAAAGCAAGGAAATTCAGCAATAACTGTTTCCATGTGTTGCAAAAAAGGAAAAATAACCATACCTTTTATGAAAGAACCTCCATCTCTAATAAGAAATTTATTCAATGGAAGTCATCCTAAAAGTTCTCATCCTATAAGATCCTACAACAATGTTTTTTCTTTTACTTCAATGGGAGGTAAAATTCAATCCACTCTCAATAATGGTCTTGGTCCTCCTCAGTTTGTATCGGCTGGTCAAAATTACCACCTCATTGGTAGTTTGGTGCCAAACTATGGACAACCTCCAAAATTCGCACAAATGTACATATACGATACAGAAAATGAAATTTCCAACCGAATGTCACACTTCAGGTTATATTCTAAATATATAATTGTTTTCATTATTAGTTGAATTTAAAGTTATGGTGTCAATTCAACTTTAATTAAAGTCGAAATTGTTGTTATATGTAGTGCAATTGAATCAAATGGTACTTTGGATGTGGAATTGGTGAAAGAATTGTTGGACTTATTGGATGAACATAATGTTTTGGTCAAGAGTTTTTGAATGATTAGAGATTATATTCATCATGATGAGACCGTGTCTGTTACGTTGCGCTTATTTCGCAATCGTCAGCATGATCTTCGAACGTACAATGTACTGGAGGTTGATGAGGTAGCAGCTTTAATTGTTGGAGACATTGGTGACGAAGAGGATGGTCAAGATATAGTAGTTCGAAAACAAAGTGGCTACTTAAAAAGAATACATGAAACCCATCCGAAGTACATTCCACTTCAATATCCATTGTTATTTCCATTTGGTGAAGATCAGTATGAAGAGAATATTGAAGTTAATTTTTTGACACTGACAAACACCAAGAAGAAACAAAAAAGATTGTCCCTGCGTGCTTTCATTGCATTTCGTTTGCAAGAGCGAGCCAATGAAGATTCAATTTTACATAGGGGGAAAAGGCTTTTTCAACAATTTGTCGTTGATTTATATTCTATGATTGAGTCTCAAAGATTGTCTTGGATAAGGAATAATCAAACTCAAATACGTGCTGATTTTATACATGGTATTGAGGAGGCTGTTAAGAATGGTGATGTGATTGCATCTTCAATTGGTTCTCGAATCGTTTTGCCATCATCTTTCACAGGAGGTCGAAGATATATGTTTAATAATTGCCAAGATGCAATGGCAATGTCTAAGAAGTTTGGTTATCCTGATCTGTTTCTCACTGTAACTTGCAACCCAAGGTGGCCAGAAATTCAGCGTCACATGATACGGTCCCGTAACTACTCAATCTATAGGCCAGATATTTGTTGTCGTGTTTTCCAAATGAAGCTTGATCAAATGATGGATGACTTTCGTAAAGGACAATTTTTCGGCAAAGTGGTTGCAAGTAAGTTACAATACTTTTGTCATTTAATTTAATTTTACGTTGATTAAAATAGTTTTCTATCCATATTTCAAGAAGTAAATCAATGCATATTTTAATTTAGACAACTTTTTAATTTTGTTTAGGTATGTATAGTATTGAATTTCAAAAAAGAGGATTTCCTCATGGTCATATTTTGTTGTAGTTGGATTCTCCTCATAAATTGCAATCTTCAAATTCAATTGATTCTGTCATATGTGTTGAATTGCCCAACCCAGATTTATATCCTAAACTACATGCAACTGTTGGAAATTTCATGATTCATGTTCCCTGTGGTTATGCTTTTAACAAATCCCCTTGCATGAAAGATCGGCGATGTTCGAAATTTTATCCAAAAAAATTTGTCAACACAACTTCGTTTGACCAAAGTGGATATCCAATTTATAGACGCAGGGACACCGGTATTACTGTCACAAATAAGGAAGTGGTCTTGGACAATCGAAATGTGGTTCCTTACAATTCAAAGCTATTGATGAAATATCAAGCCCATGTTAATATTGAATTTTGCAACAAATCTAATTGCATAAAATATTTGTTTAAATATATTAACAAGGGTGTTGATAGAGTAACAACTTCATTGCAAACCACGGATGATGAATGTGTTGATAAGATACAACAGTACTATGATTGTTGTTATTTATCTCCTTCTGAGTCAATTTTGAGAATTTTTGCCTACAAAATTCATTATAGATGGCCTCCTGTTTCTAGATTAACTTTTCATGAAGAGGGCAAACAAAGAGTCTTATTCAAATCTTCCTCCAATTTGGGTTCTGTTCTTGAGTATAATAATGAGATGGGGACAATGTTTTTAGCGTGGATGCATGCCAACAAAAAATATCATCAAGGGCGGCATTTAACCTATTTACATTTTCCTTCGTTATTTACTTATGACTCTGACAAGCGTGTGTGGAAACCTCGCAAGAAAGGATCTTCGATTGGTCGTTTAACATTCATTCCTCCTGGTAATCGAGAGTTATATTATATGAGACTTTTGCTCAATGTTCAAGTTGGTTGTACTAGCTTCGAAGATATTAGGAAGGTTGATAGAATTGTTTATGATACTTATCGAGAGGCATGTGGCGCGTTGAGATTGTTAGAAGATGATCAAGAGTTCATTGATGGTATAATTGAAACTGCATTGCTTGGATCAGGTGTATCTTTGCGAAGAATGTTTGCTAAATTGTTGATGTCAAATACCATGAGTAATCCTCTGAACGTTTGGGAACAATTGTGGGAAACGTTGGCTGATGGTATTTTATATGATAAACGTTGTATTTTGAATTCACCAGGTATTATATTTAAGAATTTTTTTGATACAAATTTATCAATTTACTTTATTCGACCAAATAATGATATATTATTTAAATGTTTTTTTGTTAGATTTTGTTATTTCTCATGAGGATCTTAAAGAAATCTGTTTGTTAGAGATAGATAATTTTCTTCGTGAAAATGGAAGGAGTCTTAGTGATTATGAATGCATGCCGCAGCTAAAAATATCAAACAATGGTATGTTTAATAACATTTTGGTCGAAAATGAATTCAATTATGATACTCAAGAAATGAGAACCTTGCATGATGAACATGTTATGAATTTAAATTTAGGCCAAGCAGAAGCTTATCATAATATAATAAACTCTGTTGAAAGTGGGGTTGGACATATGTTTTTTGTTCATGGTTATGGAGGAACTGGTAAAACATATCTTTGGAAAGTTTTATCTTATAAGTTAAGATCTGAAGGGAAGATAGTTGTTAATGTTGCTTCTAATGGGATTGCATCAATTTTGTTGCCTGGTGGGAAAACTGCTCATTCTCATCTCGGTTTACCTATGGTTTTATCTAAAGAATCATCTTGTCGGATAGAACGAGGTAGCAAAAAGGCAAAGCTTTTTATAATGGCAAGTTTAATAATATGGGATGAAGCACCTATGATCAATAAGTGGGCATTTGAAGCTTTTGATAGAAGTTTGCAGGATATAATGGGTGGTGTCGATGTCAGATATGCCAAATTGCCATTTGGTGGAAAAACTGTAGTTTTTGGAGGAGATTTTAGACAAATTCTTCTGGTCGTTCCCAAAGGATGTAGAGCTGATGTTGTCTATGCCACAATTAATTCCTCTTACTTGTGGAGACAATGTAAAGTTTTGACCTTGACACATAATATGCGTTTACAAACTTCCACTGATGTAGCTGAAAATAAATTAATTGAAGAATTTGCTCAATGGATACTTGATATTGGCGATGGAAAGGTTGGTAACCCAATCGATGGCGAGGCAATTATTGAAATTCCTTCAGATATTTTGGTTCACACTGATGCAAATCCGATTGGTGCTATAGTTGAAGCTACATATCCAGATTTACTAAATAATATGTTTGTTCCAGATTTTTTCGAAGATCGCGCAATTCTTGCTCCAACTCTTGAAATTGTTGACGTTATTAATGATCATGTATTGAAGTCATTGCCTTCTAAATCTAAGGAATATCTTAGTTGTGATTCACGATGCAAATGTGATGAAGGTGTTGGCGTTGATAATAGGTGGATTACAACAGAATTTCTCAATGATATCAAATGTTCAGGAATGCCTAATCATAAACTTATTCTCAAAATTGGAATCCCAGTGATGTTGCTTAGAAATATCGATGTTTCTTCAGGTCTTTGTAATGGAACTCGCCTTACTATTGTTCATTTGGGTCACAATATTATTGGTGCAAAAATTGTAACAGGCTCAAATATTGGTGAAGTTGTTTACATATCAAGAATGAGTTTGATTCCTTCAGATGCTAATGTTGCAATAAACTTCCAAAGACGCCAATTTCCAATCACTGTTTGTTTTGCAATGACGATTAATAAAAGTCAGGGTCAGACCTTGGGTTATGTTGGTGTTTATTTGCCAAGACCTGTGTTTACTCATGGGCAATTGTATGTTGCTATTTCCAGAGTGAAAACACGTGGTGGATTGAAAATTTTAATTACAGATGATAATATGCAAGTGTCTTCTACTACCGTCAATGTAGTTTATCCAGAAGTCTTTCAAAAAATATATATATAAATGATATTGCTTATTGTAATTATGCATTATGCATATGTATTATGGATATGTAATATATATATATATATATATATATATATATATATATATATATATATAATAAGCTCTCGATAATTAACACAGGCATTATGTTGGTGTTTATTTTCATTCAATTTTCTCGATTTATTGTTATGTATAATGCCTGTGTTAATTATCATCTTAGCGAAACCGTGCATCGCACGGGTTAAAATATCCTAGTATGTATCATTTAGATCAATATTGATTTCTCTTGATTTTAAAATAGTGCTACATGTGCAATTTGAATGTCATGTGTTGAGCATATACAAATTTAGTTTGAAGGAAAATGCATGAACCGTGCACTTGAATGAAAACTTTGTATTAACTAAATGTCATGTGATTTCTATGCATGAATTCAGTATATAAATCAATGTTGATCATAGGAAAAAACGTTGATGAAGTTATGATGAAATGAAGTAGCTAGGGTTTTCTGCATAATTACACTACAAGAATACTCTGAATTTAGAGTGGAACTAAAAAAAATTTAGGGAAGGTTTAAACCGTTCCAAAATTCTGAACGGCCAAAGCCGTCCCAAATATAATCCTAAACCGTCCCAAAATAATTTGAAATAAAAAAATAAATACATTAAAATTACGGACGGCTCAAGCCGTCCCAAAATTAAAGCCGTTGACCGTCGAATAAATTGGGACGGTCCAAAACCGTCCGGAAATTAAATAGAAAAAAAAATTGACCGCCTTTTTATGGACCGCCCTGACCGTCCGGAATGGCGTGTGAAATTTAAAAATCAGAAGGGTTTATTGGGACGGCTTTGACCGTCCGGAATTCAACAGCTGGCCAAAAATTTGGACGGTTTAGACCATCCGGAATGGCTGCGGGAATCAAGAAAAAGTAACGGCTCTATTATACCTTCTATATATTTATCACTCATTTCAAATCCTTCACACAACTTCATTTCAACAATTTTTTTCTCTCTCAAACTTCTCTCTAACTCTTCTTATACTAAATTCTCTCAACCAATTTTTCTCAACCAAATTCTCTCAAATATTTTTTATCATGTAAATAATCTTCTCTCAAAGCTTTATTTATTTATCATGTAAATAATCTCCATCATATCTCTATTTAGTTCTTTCAAAAAATTGTAAGTGTTTATCATTTGTAAAAATTTAGTTTATTTTATTTATTAAATAATAAGTTATTAGATTAACATTGTTTGTTATAATTTTTGTGTAGTATTATTTTGTTGATTTGATCGTTGTGGCGGCATGGTAAAGCTTCAAGCCAAACTCTACTCGGCCATCAAGTCAGTAGTGCAGTTTAAATTTATGAAATATAATTTATTTTTTATACGAATATTGTGCATGTAAATTTTACACTTTCATAGAATTGATAAATTGTATTTTTTATAAACTGATTTTTTTTTTTTTTTTACATTTAGGTTCTTATACTGTTTTTTTTACAAACTATTTTTTTATACTGTTTTTTTTTACGTTAAGTTCTTATACTGTTTTTTTTACAATTAGTTAGTTTATGTACTTTAGTAAGCAATTATATAAATTTTACAAAAATATTCTATATAATTTTTTTTAATGACATTTATTATAATTTAATCTACTGAAATTGTTTTTGTACGTAGCTTAATGTCACAGGGTAAAGTGGCCAAAGTCATCACAAAGGTGATAGAATCGAAGTATCAAAGGCCGTGGTTGACTTGGGGCGAAGTCCAGGAAGATGAAAATGGCAAGTTATGGAATCAATTTTGGGGAGTGTTTCAGGTAAGAAGTGCAAAATATCTATAAATTAATCAAACTCATTAATTTAATATATTTATAAATTATTATTATTTAATGATATTTAGTGATTTGTTTTATAATGTAGGAAGAATGTACGTGGATGAGAGATCAAACTGATGCTGTAAGGAAAATTTTTAACAGAAAAGCCTCTCATCGACTGTCACATAAGTTGTCTGATGCTCGCTCAATAGGTTAAAGGACCTCAAAATTAAAATGGATTGGTGATGATGTGTGGCAACTATTGGAATTGAAGTGGGCAGAAGCTAAGTACAAAAAATTTGTGCACAAGCCAAAGAAAACAGAGCTAAGGATGCTACAGCTAGTCATCACACCTTAGGCTCTGTATCATCTTCTGCAGTTAGATTGCTATACACGAAAGAGTATGGCCGAGCAGTTACTCCACTTCAAATGCATGAATTGATGCATAAATCAGCTTACGGAAGTTGGGACAGTCTGTTTACACTGATTTTTGGTAAACAAGCGTTAGTTTGCAATGCTTGAGAGACCAACTAGAGAATCTCAGGACATGTTTGTGCATTTATTGTTTATGATTGAAAATGACAATGTTCATTAACGCAAATGAACAAGTTTGTTTGTAGAAAGTAAATGAAATAACAAGAAAATGACTTGATTGACAAGAAAAGTAAAAATACTCAAAATGAGTACGTATTGACAAGAAAAAGTAAATAATTCAATGAAGTAAAATGCAAAGAATGTAAAAGAAAACAAGTAAATTGCATTGAATTAATAAATGGTGCAACAGAATCATACATTGTGCCTTGCATACTCTTTTCACTCGAACGCTTGGGTACTCAGAATGTTAAGGATTTTAAGTATGAGAATTTGTGATCCTAATTACATCAAATGAACTAGTATTTATAGCTAAATCCTACAACGTTCTAGTAACGTCTATAGAATGTCCATTTGACATGTGTACAACCACTTCATCCTTATCTTGAACGTCAAAAGCTATCAGTCTTGAATGAAGTGTTGCAATGGTTTGAAAATTGAATTTGAATCTTCAGATAAATCTCAACCATTTACTAAGTTACAAACCAGTGTTCGAGCTCGAGACAACTTGGTCTTACTCGAATGGGTAGTGATGACACATTATTTGTGTGTTATTTAGGCCTTTATTCATGAGTTATTTCCTGCCAATATGGTGATCAAACCATGTTTTAATGCAATTTCATTAGTTTATTTAGTTTTGAGTCTAGAATTATGTATTAGGAATAATTATGTAATTTTAATAAAAAAGAGTTAGTTTAGAGGCAACTTATGTCAAGGCATGTTATTTGGTTCTGGATCGTCATCAAAAGGCATCTACTAATAATGACTGTCAAGACATTGAGTTCCGTACAAGTCAACAAGTCAAGCGCTGCTATAAGACAAATCTGGGAATGTGCTAGAACATTGTGAAAGACATCTTTGAAGGATAAGGATGACTGGCTGGCTTGCCAGCTGTCAGCATCACAAATGATTGTACAATGATTAAGTGGTCCTTGCAAATGGAATATCCTTTATTCCTTGGGCCTAGTAGTCACAATTAAGGTTGCACCCGATCCAAGAAGGATTGTCCTATAAATACACGTCCCTAAACCTAAAACAAGCAGCTTGAAAAGCCAGAAGGTGATTGAATAGATCTGAGAAGAAGAGGAGCCGCCGGAGAGATCAAGTGTTGCAGGAGGCGACCAATGATAACGAGAGGCACGACAGTGTCTGTAGGAGTATCTATTGCATTGTAATGGGTATCACTACTTTACTTGTTATTATTGTTGTTGTTTCTATGCTCATTCTGAGCTAAACTCTTTGTAGTTGAGATTATGTGAAGTTTAATATAATGAATGAAGTATTTATGTGAATGAATGATTGTTCTTGTGTCATCTTTAACTTTATGTTTTTAAGAAAATACATTTATTTCTTTATGTTTTTAATATCTAACGTTGTAGACATACACCACAAGGCAAGCTTGCTCACAGATGGCACGACAGTAGTTATCATTCACTATGCTTCGTTCATGTGTTAAATGGATCTTAATCTCAGCTACCCTTTTATTATCATTTTCAATCATCAACTTACTCAACTACTATTTTATTTATTGTGTTAAAAACCAAATATGTTTTGTTACCATTACAATAGACTAAACACTTTATTTGAACTTGGAATGTATAACCCTTATTCTATTCCCTGTGGGTTCGACACTCTTTTCACTTATTACTTGCTATGATTGACTGCGTATACTTGCGTATCACATTCACCAACCATCAAGTTTTTGGCGCCGTTGTCGGGGAATAAGTTCCATTTTCATTTATTGTAGTTTTAGTTTATTGTTGTTATTTGATCTTTTCTGTCAAGTGGTGTATCTACAGGTTTGCTCTGACATTGCATGCGTAGATTACTGACACTAGAATACAGACCAGATCCTAAGATAGAAAGAACATTCAAAATTTGTAGGAGAAATACGAGAGGCAATCAGAGGCAAGACTCTGGTATTAGTCTGGTTTTTGAAGAAACAAGTGTACAAGCTTCTGGCTCTAGTTCAGAAGAAGAAGTAACCATGGCTGATCCTGAAGTACAACCAGCTGTTGGAGGGCAGAACCCTCCTATTGAATCTCAGAATCCTGACATTATTGGCATTGCCAATGATAGAGGGAGAAGCATAAGGGATGATGCAGTGTTTGATCATAATTCTATGAACACTGGCATAGTTAGAGAGGAGATTACAACTGCTGCTTTCGAGTTCAAGCCTATGATGTTCCAGATGTTGCAGACCATTGGCCAGTTTAGTGGAGTTGCTACTGATGATCCTCACTTGCACCTGAGACAATTCTTGGAGGTGACAAGTAACTTTAAGATTCCTGGAATTACTGATGACGCTTTCAAGTTGAGACTCTTTCCTTATTCATTAAGGGATAGAGCAAAGAGTTGGCTTAACTCTCTAGAGCCTAATTCCATTACTACTTGGAATACTCTAGCTGAGAAGTTTTTAGCCAAATACTTTCCTCCTCTCAAGAATGCAAAGATGAGGAATGAAATCACTTCATTCAGACAAGGAGAAGATGAGATTTTGTTTGATGCTTGGGAGAGATTCAAAGAGATGCTGAGACAATGTCCACACCATGGTATTCCTGTGTGTATCCAACTTGAGACATTCTATAATGGGTTGGTACCTGCTTCAAGGAATATGCTAGATGCATCTGCTGGTGGATCCCTATTGTCAAAGTCTTATACTGATAGTTTTGAGCTGGTAGAGAGCATAACTGCTAACACTTATCAGTGGCCAACTGTGAGGGCTAACCCTCAACCTACCAAGAAGGCTGCTTGAATGCATGAAGTCTGTGAAACTACTGCACTAGCTGCTCAGATAGCTTTTATGCATACCATGTTGAAAAATTTGCTTACTGCTCCAGAGAAGCCTGCTACTGAAACAGCTAAAGCATTGACAAGTGCAACTGAAGTTTCATGTGTGTATTGTGCTAATGCTCATCTGTTTGAGGATTGTCTTGCAAACCCTGCAAGTGTAAACTATGTGGCTAGGAACAACAACCCATATAGCAACACTTACAATCCCAATTGGAAGAACCATCCTAATTTTTCTTGGTCCAACAATCAGCAAAAGGCGACGCCTCCAGTTGCCAACACTAATCAATTAGAAGGCATTCTGAAAGCATTTATGCAAGAGACCAAGAATTTTGCTGCTGAGACTAAGAATCAGATTACTGCCCAAGGGGTTAGTATCAAGAATTTAGAAACACAAATGGGGCAGATTGCTACTGCCTTAACTTCAAGAGCTAAGGGTTCATTACCGAGTGCCACTGAGACCCCTGCTTCTACTTCCCAAGATAAAGGAAAGGAGACATGCAAAGCTATTTCATTGAGAAGTGGAACAGAGCATGAAGGCCCCAAGATGCCTGAACTGGCTACAGAAGGCAAGACACAAGTTGCCTCTGCACCTGTGAATGACGATATTCAACAGGCAAGCCAGAAGTTACCTCTTGAAGTTACAACCAAACAGAAGACTGAAGTACCACAGAAGAAGGCGAGACTTGAGAAGACTATGGCTGACATTGACATGACGTTGCCACCAGACCCTTGTCTTATTGATGTTCAGAAGCTAATGAATGAGAGACCACCTCCTCCATTTCCTCAAAGGCTGAGAAAAGCTAAAGAAGAGCAACAGTACAACAAATTCATTGAGATGATGAAGCAGCTGCATATCAACATACCACTCATAGAGGCAATTCAGTAGATGCCTAATTACTCAAAGTTCATGAAGGATGTGCTAACAAAGAGGAAGATGATTGGTGAGTTCGAGACTGTGGCACTTACACAAGAGTGTAGCCAAATGGTTCAGGGTAAGTTACCACCAAAGTTGAAAGATCCTGGTATCTTCACTATACCCTGCACCATTGGAGATGTACATGTAGGTCAAGCTCTATGTGACCTAGGAGCAAGCATTAACCTAATGCCCTTATCTGTTTTCAACAAATTAGGTATTGGTGCTGCTAGACCAACAACCATTACTCTTCAACTAGCTGACAGAAGCATATGCTACCCACAAGGGAAGATTGAAGATGTTCTGGTTAGAGTTGACAAATTTGTCTTCCCTGCTGATTTTATCATTATGGACTTCACTGCTGATGAAGATACTCCCATACTTTTGGGAAGACCATTCCTTGCTACTGGAAGAACATTGATTGATGTTGAGAAAGGAGAAGTGACCATGAGAGTTAACAACCAAGAAGTCAAGTTCAACATTCTCAATGCTATGAAGTTTCCTACTGAGAAGTTGGAGGTTGTATCACAACTGGAAAGTTGGGATTCTCTGGTGCACAAGAAATTCATGAAAGATTCTGATCATTTGAAGAAGATTCCCTTTCCTCATGAAGATAAAGAATTGGTAGATGATGAAGTTACAAAGGAAAAGTCCATTGTCAAATGGGCTGGAAGATATGAAGTATTGGAAATACCACCTGATGCTAATAAGGATAACATTCCTTCAGTTTTGAAGCCACCTGCTTTAGAATTGAAACAATTACCTTCACATTTGAAGTATGCATTTCTGGAGACAAGTCAGTAGTTGCCTGTTATCATTTCTGCTGATTTGACTAACAAGCAGGAGGAGAGCCTGATATTGTTGCTGAGAAGATACAAGAGAGCCATAGCTTGGCAAATGGCTGACATCAAAGGTATAAGTCCTACTGTTTGTATGCACAAAATTTTACTTGAAGAAAATGCTAAGAATAGTGTTGAATGTCAAAGAAAAATGAACCCCATTATGAAGGAGGTAGTAAAGAAGGAGATAATCAAATGGTTAGATGCTGGTATTGTTTATCCTATCTCTAATAGTGTGTGGGTTAGTCATGTTCAATGTGTTCCTAAGAAGGGAGGCATGACAGTAGTTGCCAATGAGAAGAATGAGTTAATCCCCACCAGAGCTGTAACAGGGTGGAGGATATGTATGGACTATAGAAAGCTTAACAAGGCCACAAGGAAAGATCATTTTCCTCTGTTATTCATTGATCAGATGTTGGATAGATTGACAAGCAAGGAATTCTATTGCTTCCTTGATGGATATTCTGGTTATAATCAGATAGCTATAGCTCCTGAAGATCAAGAGAAGACTACTTTCACATGTCCCTATGGTACCTTTGCCTTTAGGAGGATGCCATTTGGATTATGTAATGCCCCTACTACTTTTCAGAGATGTATGATGGCATTATTCTCTGATTTGATTGAATCTGCTATGGAATTATTCAGGGATGATTTCTCTGTCTTTGGAGAGTCATTTCAAGGATGCTTGGACAACTTGGAATTAGTTTTGACAAGGTGTGAAGAGAGTAATCTGGTGCTGAACTGGGAGAAGTGTCACTTCATGGTAAAAGAAGGAATTGTATTGGGTCATAGGATTTCTAAGAAGGGATTAGAAGTGGATAAAGCTAAAGTGGAAGTGATTGAGAAGTTGCCTCCACCAACAAATGTAAAAGGAGTCAGAAGTTTTCTAGGACATGCTGGATTCTATAGAAGGTTTATCAAGGATTTTTCCAAGATTACAAAGCCTTTATGTCAACTGCTACAGCATGATGTGCCATTTCAATTTTCTGAGGAGTGTCACAAGGCCTTTGAAACACTAAAGACTGCTCTGATCACAACACCTATGATTGTAGCCCCTGATTGGACAAAACCATTTGAATTGATGTGTGATGCTAGTGACTTTGCCATTGGAGCTGTGTTGGGTCAAAGGCATGACAAATCTTTCCATTCTATCTACTACACCAGCAGAACATTGACAGAAACTCAGCTGAACTACACTACTATAGAGAAGGAGTTATTGGCAGTTGTGTATGCCTTTGACAAATTCAGATCATATCTTGTTGGTACAAAGGTGGTGGTGTACACAGATCATTCAGCTATCAAGTATCTACTCACAAAGAAGGATGCTAAACCAAGGCTTATCAGATGGGTATTGCTGCTGCAAGAATTTGATCTAGAGATTAGAGACAGGAAGGGTGTTGAAAATCAGGTTGCTGATCATTTGTCTAGACTACCTGAAGAAGTGCAAAGCTATGACAGGTATGTAATTAAAGAGCAATTTCCTGATGAACTGTTGGCGTTTTTGTATGTTGGCTATAATTTTGCAAAAACCCATTTTGTCACATGCTCTAGAAAATGCTGTAGCATCTGAGTATGTTGTGACTGGAAGCTTCTAGAAGTGTGCGCGTTTTTGTTTGTTATTTCCAGAAGATATCTTTGAAGAAGATTTGTTTCAGAAATTATATTTTTGTTGGAAAGTATATTTTTGTTAGGGCGAAGCTGGCACAGCACGCGCCCCTTGTGTCACAAGTAATCTCTTGTGTGAAGATTTAATTCTAAAATATATCTCATATATTTTAGGAATTATTTGTTTGGAGCTGAAGACTTATTGGATATATTTTTGAAGACTCCTATTCTTTAGGAACAAGTCAAGCCCAGTAAGAAGACTCTATATATAGTTGTGTCAAACCTAGTTTAGGTTTGTGGGAATTTTATTGTGTTCACTAAAGCGTGTGTAATCCTTACTATTCTACTTAGTGAACTTTGTGAGTCTTTTCTTGTATCACGTTGATACATGCTAAAGACATAGGCTTTTGTTTGTGTTATTTGTGTGATTGCTCTTAAGCCTTTAGGTACGGAGTTGATCCTTTGTTTGAGTGTGTCTCACCGTTATAAGTTTGTTTGTTGATTGTGAACAACGCTGTCTGTGTTGTTTAGTAAGGAGTAAGGCGGGGCGCCTTAGGCCTAGGAGTTCCTAGTTTGAGTTGCACAAGGTAGTTGCTAGGTTAGAACAGTGAACGGGTCGTTTACTGGTGTCTTGGAACTAGGGCTATAATAGTGGATTCCTCCTGGATTGGTATCCCCCAGATTAGGGCAAGTTGCACCGAACTGGGTCAACAAACTATTGTGTTATTTACATTCTGTTCTTTATCGTTTTTATTATTGTCTGTGTTGCGAGTAGACGCTGTAGCAATTGCTAAAGCATCTTACTACTGAGTGCCAGGAATTTCAATTGGCATCAGAGCAGGCACCCTGCTCGTTTGGGTGAGCTTCAGGGAACTATTTCTGGCATAATGGATAAAGAAGGAGGAATGGTGAACAGGCCACCCCTGTTGAGTGATTCTAACTATGATATTTGGAAATCTCGCATGACGGCTTTCTTAAAATCACTTGATACCAGGGCTTGGAAGGCTGTACTCAGAGGATGGGACCATCCCAAAGTGAAAGACGCTGATAATGTTGATACTGATGAACTCAAACCTGAAGAAGATTGGACCCCGGCTGAAGATGCTGCAGCAGTTGGAAACTCCAAAGCTCTGAATGCTCTATTTAATGGAGTGGATCCAAACATGTTTAGACTGATCAATCAATGTACTATGGCCAAGGATGCTTGGAATATCTTGAAGACTGCTCATGAAGGTACTTAGAGGGTGAAAAAGTCAAAACTCCAAATTCTAACAACTCAGTTTGAGAACCTTAAGATGAAGGAAGAAGAAAGTGTGCGTGACTTTCATATGAATGTGCTAGAGTATGCAAATTCATTTGAATCCTTGGGACAAAAAGATATCTGATGAGAAACTAGTAGGCAAGATTCTAAGGTCTTTACCCAAAAGATTTGATATGAAGGTATGTGCAATAGAAGAAGCTCAAGATATTAGTGATATGAAAGTTGATGAGCTAATTGGTTCTCTTCAAACATTTGAGTTGAAAATCAATGAGAGGGTAGAAAAGAAAAATAAAAGTATAGCTCTTGCCTCGAACATTGATGAAGATGATGTGGGGAGTTCCATAGATACTGATGAAGGTTTATCAAATGCTGTAGTAATGCTTGGAAAACAGTTTAGCAAGGTGCTGAAATCTATGGACAGAAGACCCAGATTGAGATTTGCTGGAGGAAATGCTAGAACATCTGCACAGGGAAAATCATATGAATTCAATAGAAACTCTGCCTCTCAAAAGGGTCCAAGAACTGATGATAAACCTGCTCAAGTCAAAGGTGTTCAGTGCCACGAATGTGAAGGGTATGGTCACATTAGAACTGAATGTGCAACATATCTGAAAAAGCAGAAGAACTTGGTCAGATGAAGACACCTCTGAGGAAGAAGTTGAGACTGAGTCTACAAAGAACATCACTGCACTAACAGGAACATGTTTGTCTGATGGAGAATCAGGTGATGGATTTTTAACCTATGATGAATTAGCAGTTGCTTATAAGAAATTATGTACCAAAAATGCTGAAGAAACCAGAGTTAATGAGCAACAAAAGGAGACCATATCCCAGCTTCTGGGTGAAAATGAAAAACATTTGTCAACTATCTCTGAGCTCCAAGAAGAAGTGACCGTGCTGAACTTAAAAATCCAAGATCAAAGGAAGTTTATTTCTATGATGACTAATGGTACTGAAAAATTAGATAATATTCTGACTCAACAAATCTCAGGTAAGCCTAAAGGAGTTGGATTTGACTACGAGAAGTTCAATAAAAAGAAGAAGTATATTCAGAATACTATGTATCCACCTCTCAATGAAACATTTTCAAGGCCAAGTCAGTTGCTGCAGCAATCGGTACAGCATCTGGGAGTAAAAGAAAAACCTCAACCATGGATATGTCATTACTGTGGGAGAAAAGGTCATATAAAACCTTATTGTTTCGTGCTTCATGGACACCCCAGTAAGATACAACAATCAAAGTCCAGAAAGACTGGAAACCTAGAAAGAAACTTGTTTCACTCATTGCTCACACATCTCTAAAAGCAACATCTAGGGAAGATTGGTATTTTGACAGTGGCTGCTCCAGGCACATGACTGGAATTGAGAATTTTCTGGTTGATGTTAAGTCTTATGCAACAAGCTTTGTCACTTTTGGTGATGGCTCTAAAGGTGAAATCAAGGGGATAGGAAACTTGGAAAGAAAGGGTCTACCTAAACTTACAAAGGTTTTGTTTGTGAAAGGGTTGACGGCCAATCTAATTAGTATCAGTCAGCTATGTGATCAAGGATTGTTAGTTAACTTTACAAAAGCTGAATGTCTGGTCACTAATCAAGAAGGAGAAGTCATAATGAAAGGTGTAAGGTCAAAGGATAATTGTTACTTATGGGAACCACAAGAGGAAGTTGGCTTGTCAACTTGCTTGCTTACTAAGGAAGATGAAGTAACTTTATGGCACCAAAAGTTAGGTCATCTGAACCTAAGGAGTATAAAGAATGCCATAGCTGAGGAAGCAATCAGAGGTCTACCAAAACTCAAAATTCAAGAAGGAAACGTATGTGGTGAGTGTCAGATTGGAAAACAAACGAAAAAGCCTCACCATCAAGTACAACATCTGACAACTTCCAGAATACTTGAGCTATTACACATGGATTTGATGGGACCTATACAAGTGGAAAGCTTAGGTGGTAAAAGATATGCTTTTGTAATGGTTGATGACTTCTCAAGGTACACCTGGGTGAAATTCATTAGAGAGAAATCTGATACTTTTGATGTCTTCAAGGAATTATGTGTTAAAATACAAAGAGAAAAGGATAGTACGGTCTTGAAGATAAGAAGTGATCATGGAAAGGAGTTTGAGAATTACAAGTTTTCTGAGTTCTGTACAGCTGAAGGGATAGCACATGAATTCTCTTCACCAATTACACCACAACAAAACGGTGTAGTTGAGAGAAAGAATAGAACTTTGCAAGAGTCAGCTAGAGTAATGTTACATGCTAAAAATCTTCCATATCACTTTTGGGCAGAAGCTTTGAATACTGCTTGCTATATACACAATAGAGTCACTCTGAGAACTGGCACAAATATTACCTTATATGAGCTATGGAAGAATAAGAAACCAACTGTCAAGTACTTCCATGTCTTTGGAAGCAAATGCTATATCATAGCTGATAGGGAACAAAGAAGGAAATTGGACTCCAAGAGTGATGAAGGCATATTCTTAGGATACTCTACCAACAGCAGAGCATATAGAGTGTTCAACTCCAGAACTAAAGTCATGATGGAATCCTTCAATGTAGTTGTAGATGACTCCAGTGAAGATAAGAGGTCTAATCCTCCAGCAATAACTATAGCATCTGATCAGCAGGAAGAGGTTGTTGAAACTGAAAAGGAAGATGTTGACTCTGGATCAAGTAGTACTGAACCCAACAAAGGTCCATCTACAAGAGTTCAGAAGAATCATCCAAAAGAGCTTATCATTGGAGATCTTAACCAAGGCATTATTTCAAGAAGAACAAGAGATGAAGTGTCAAATTCATGTTTTGTTTCAAAGATTGAACCCAAGAATGTCAAGGAAGCTCTTACTGATGAATTCTGGATTAATGCCATGCAGGAAGAACTTGAACAATTCAAGAGGAATGAGGTATGGGATCTTGTGCCTAGACCTAAAGGTGTGAATGTAATTGGTACTAAATGGGTCTACAGGAACAAATCTGATGACAATGGTACTATAACTAGAAACAAAGCTAGACTGGTAGCTCAAGGCTATGCTCAAATTGAGGGGATAGATTTTGATGAGACATTTGCCCCTGTAGCACGTCTTGAATCCATAAGACTTCTATTTGGTGTTGCATGCATATTAAAGTTCAAACTGTTTCAAATGGATGTCAAAAGTGCCTTCCTCAATGGGTACTTGAATGAAGAAGTCTATGTTGAACAACCTAAAGGTTTTGTTGATCCTAGTTTCCCAGATCATGTTTACAAGTTGAAAAAGGCCTTATATGGTCTAAAGCAAGCTCCAAGAGCTTGGTATGAGAGGTTGACTGAGTTTCTGGTTACTCATGGTTACAAAAAGGGAGGAAATGACAAGACTCTGTTTGTGAGAGAAGAGAAAGATAAAGTGATGATAGCACAAGTTTATGTGGATGATATAGTCTTTGGTGGAATGTCTGATCAGATGGTCCAGCAATTTGTGAAGCATATGCAGTCAGAATTTGAGATGAGTCTAGTTGGTGAACTAACTTTCTTTCTTGGCCTCCAAGTCAAACAAATGGAGGATACTATATTTGTGTCTCAAAGTAAGTATGCAAGAAATATTGTGAAGAAGTTTGGTATGGAGAGTGCTAGCATCAAAAGAACACCAGCAGCAACACATCTGAAGCTGACCAAGGATGAAAAAGGGATCAGTGTTGATCAAAGTCTCTATAGAAGTATGATTGGAAGCCTATTGTATCTCACAGCAAGCAGACCTGATATTACTTTTGCTGTAGGAGTATGTGCAAGATATCAAGCTGAACCTAAGATGAGTCACCTCACAGAAGTCAAAAGAATCTTAAAATATGTGAATGGGACATGTGACTATGGAATCTTGTATTGTCATAGTGATAATTCTATGTTAGTAGGCTACTATGATGCTGATTGGGCAGGAAGTGCAGATGATAGGAAAAGCACTTCAGGAGCATGTTTCTTCCTAGGTAATAATCTCATATCTTGGTTTAGTAAGAAACAAAATTGTGTATCTCTATCTACTGCAGAAGCAGAATATATTGCAGCTGGTAGTAGTTGTTCTCAACTAGTGTGGATGAAGCAAATGTTGAAGGAGTACAATGTGGTACAAAATGCTATGACATTATACTGTGATAACATGAGTGCTATTAACATCTCCAAGAATCCTATTCAACATAGTAGGACTAAACACATTGATATAAGGCACCATTTTATTAGAGATCTCGTTGAAGAAAAGATTGTCACACTGGAACACATTGCTACAAATGAACAACTTGCTGACATTTTTACAAAGGCACTAGATGCAACAAAATTTGAAAGGTTGAGGGGCAAATTGGGAATTTGCCTATTTGAAAACCAATAGCAGTTATTTTTTAAAAAGCGTGCAACTGTTTCTCCATCCTATCAAGTTAGGGCGCACGCTATTCAAGGAACGGTTTTCTTTTTATTGATTTTTCTTTGCCGTAATCATTACTATTTCTCTCATAAACTCCAGACGATCACTCTCTCTAGTGCATCACTATTTTCGTTCGATCTCTATCATCTCTCAGATTTCTCACATTCCACTACTCGCTCAAACATCATCATGTCAACTCCCGTTTCATCACCGGTCAGAGAAGGATCTTCAAACTCACCACCACCGGAACAACCTGCAACTATGGTTGCTGTCACAGATCCTATAACTATTGTTGCTCACGACACTACCGCAAAGCCAAAGAAAAGCAAGTCAAAGAAGAAGAAGAAGTCGGTAAGTGTTCTTTCCCCTGAATCTGTGAAATCAAAAGGGAAAAAGAAGAAGTCTAAGTCAAAATCTAGATCTAGTAAATCTCATACTATGCAAGAACTGTATCTTGATGATTTAGATGAAAAGAATGTTGAATCTTTAACTAGGGGAGTTCAAGAGTTTCAAACCCTAGGTTTATATGATTCTGGTGATATTGATGCTGATGGTGGTGCTATCACTAAGACCACAGATAATGTTGTGCTGGAGACAACTCAGGAAGATGATACAATTGCTATTGCCTCTAAAAAGGCTGAGTATCATGAAGGTACTAACCTTCCTGAGAATGTGGATGCTGTAACAGATGCTAGAGCATCTGATGTTCCAGACACTACAAACAAGGCAAATGAGAATGTGTCTGGTGATACTGTTGAAGTCTCTCAGAATGATGAGAGCATGAAGACTGCTGAACAGGAAATAGAGGATCATACCCTCTCTGACTTACAAACAGGTTCACAAGACAAGGAACCTGATGTTGAGATTTTGTCAACTCTGGACAAAATGGTGGAGAAGACTCCTGGACCTAGCATTGCTGGGAGGTTAAGGAGTAGAGCTAGAAGAGATGTGACACCACCACCAAAGTCAACAAAGAAAGCCAAGAATTCTGATGGCTTGAAACCTGTGAAGTATGGTCCTAGTAGGACAAAGAGTAAGATTACTGTGACTGCTGAGACTAAGAAGAAGACCCTGAAGAGAAAACACTTGCAATCTGATGATGGGGACTTTGTAGCTGATGAAGATGCTGTGGAAAATGCTGGCACATCTGACAAGCCAGCAGAGTCAGGAAGAAAAAGGGCTAAAAGTATACCATCTGTGCCCTTAGATAATGTATCCTTTCATCATGAGGAAGGTGCCTCTAGATCGAAATTCATTTGTGAAAGGAGAATCGCTGTGGAAAGGAATCTACATCATGACCTGTTGAATTTGCAAGAGCTTATGGAGGTCATTGAGGCAGCTGGTTTGGTGAAGACTGTCAAATGCTTGGGCAAATGCTACAGCAAGCTGGTTAGAGAGTTCATTGTGAACATAGGAACTGACTGTGATGTTCCTATAAGTGCTGAATATAGACAGATCTCTGTACGTGGCAAATGTGTTAACTTTTCACCTGCTGTAATTAATCAATACCTAGGCAGGAGCACTGAAGATGTAACTGAGTTGGAAGTAACTCAGAATCAAATTTGCAAGACCCTTACTGGTGATCTGGTAAAGGAGTGGCCAATGAAGAATAATTTGTCTGCTGCCAAGCTCTCTACCAAGTATGCTATACTGAACAAGATTGCAGCTCCAAATTGGGTGCCTACTACCCATTCTAATGATGTCTCTAGGGTGCTGAGTAAGTTTATCTATGCTATAGGTACAAAATCTGCTTTCAATTATGGTGAATTTATTTTTTACCAAACTATAGCACATAGAAAAACCAATGCTACTAAGATCCCTATTGCTTTTCCAACCCTGATTTGTGATATTATCTTGCAACAATATCCCGAGCTCTGTTTATCTACTGATGAGGCTGTTAAAAGAGATTCAGAGATTACTTTAGATCCCAAGTTTTTGGAAAAATCACATGCTGCAAATATTGCTCTAGCATCTGCCAAAGGCAAATCTGCTATGCTCAGTAGACAGCAAATGATTGCTGACTTGAAGACTGTGAGCAAGGCACTAGATGATAAGAAGTTTTTGGTGGATCGTGTGATTCAAACCTTGGAAGCTGAAGAGATGGCTGCTCATGATGAAGCATTGGTTGTGGAGGATTCTGAAGGAAGTGATGAGTTTTAATGCTCATTTTTTTTTCTTTTGTAATTCTGATGTTATGTTCCTTTTGTGGGTTAAGCCCTGAATATTATGCACCTATGTGTGCTGTTGGTCTGTAATAAGTACTAACTCTTTTATGTGCTTATTTGTTTCTGACAATATGATGTTCTTTTCCTTTTGTCAAATTATTTGGCTAAAAAGGGGGAGTATTAGTACTGAAGCTTTGAAGAAGTTACTGCTCTGATATGTTCTCTTATATGATCTCATACACATGAGTAATTAGAAGTAGTTGATTTCTGAAGTTTATTGCATGAGTGCATGTATGTCTGTGATTGCTATAAGTTCTGCTATAGCTATCTGCCATGAAGATAGGGGGAGTGAAGTATTTTTTTTCCTTATCTAATTACTCCTATCTACCTACCATTGAGGGGGAGGAATTTATTTTTCCTTGACCTTAGAGTCTGTTGTTGCTTTTTGAAGCTATTACTATTACCCTGGAATCCACTATGACAGTTAAGTCTCTCTGATTATTCTTTACGAGGCTATTTATCTCTTATCCGCTGTGCATGCCTCTGATACATGGTTAGCCTATGCATCCAAGTTATGTTTTATTCTTCCTAGTTAAAAATTGAAGCTGTTTTGAAGAATTAGTTTTATGCATGCTTGCCAAAAGTGTTTTAGCCAAAATTTGCCAAAGGGGGAGATTGTTGGCGTTTTTGTATGTTGGCTATAATTTTGCAAAAACCCATTTTGTCACATGCTCTAGAAAATGTTGTAGCATCTGAGTATGTTGTGACTGGAAGCTTCTAGAAGTGTGCGCGTTTTTGTTTGTTATTTCCAGAAGATATCTTTGAAGAAGATTTGTTTCAGAAATTATATTTTTGTTGGAAAGTATATTTTTGTTAGGACGAAGCTGGCACAGCACGCGCGCCTTGTGTCACAAGTAATCTCTTGTGTGAAGATTTAATTCTAAAATATATCTCATATATTTTAGGAATTATTTGTTTGGAGCTGAAGACTTATTGGATATATTTTTGAAGACTCCTATTCTTTAGGAACAAGTCAAGCCCAGTAAGAAGACTCTATATATAGTTGTGTCAAACCTAGTTTAGGTTTGTGGGAATTTTATTGTGTTCACTAAAGCGTGTGTAATCCTTATTATTCTACTTAGTGAACTTTGTGAGTCTTTTCTAGTATCACGTTGATACATGCTAAAGACATAGGCTTTTGTTTGTGTTATTTGTGTGATTGCTCTTAAGCCTTTAGGTACGGAGTTGATCCTTTGTTTGAGTGTGTCTCACCGTTATAAGTTTGTTTGTTGATTGTGAACAACGCTGTCTTTGTTGTTTAGTAAGGAGTAAGGCGGGGCGCCTTAGGCCTAGGAGTTCCTAGGTTGAGTTGCACAAGGTAGTTGCTAGGTTAGAACAGTGAACGGGTCGTTTACTGGTGTCTTGGAACTAGGGCTATAATAGTGGATTCCTCCTGGATTGGTATCCCCCAGATTAGGGCAAGTTGCACCGAACTGGGTCAACAAACTATTGTGTTATTTACATTATGTTCTTTATCGTTTTTATTATTGTCTGTGTTGCGAGTAGACGCTGTAGCAATTGCTAAAGCATCTTACTACTGAGTGCCAGGAATTTCATGAACAACTCCTAATGATAACTACTGATAAGACACCTTGGTATGCTGACATTGTAAATTATCTGGTTGGAAAGCACTTATCCCCTGATTTTAATTTTCAACAAAAGAAAAGATTTTTGTCTCAAATGAAACATTATTTTTGGGATGAACCCTTTTTATACAAAAAATGTGCTGATCAGATAATGAGAAGATGTGTGGCAGAGGAAGTGGCAAGACAAAATTTATCACATTGCCACGCTTCACCTTATGGTGGACATTATGCAACTGAAAGGACTGCTGCCAAGGTGCTTCAATGTGGCTATTATTGGCCATCTTTGTTCAAAGATTCATATAATTTTGTGAAGCACTGTGATAGATGCCAAAGAAGTGGAAATGTGTCCAAAAGACAAGAGATGCCTCTTACAAACATTTTAGAAATTGAATTATTTGATGTTTGGGGTATTGATTTCATGGGACCATTTCCTCAGTCTTTTGGTAATCTATATATATTAGTTGCTGTGGACTATGTGTCCAAGTGGGTGGAGGCAATTGCAAGCCCCACCAATGATGCAAGAGTGGTGACTAAATTTTTAAAGAAAAACATCTTCACTAGATTTGGCACTCCTAGAGCAATCATCAGTGATGAAGGCTCACATTTTTGTAACAAAATTTTTGAGGAGTTGCTGGCCAAATATGGTGTGAGACACAGAATTGCCACTACTTATCATCCACAGACAAGTGGGCAAGCAAAGTTGTCTAACAAAGAAATTAAAAGAATTTTAGAAAAGATGGTTAATCCATCAAGAAAGGATTGGTCAAAACTGTTAGATGATGCTCTGTGGGCCTACAAAACTGCTTTTAAAACACCTTTGGGAATGTCCCCATTTAGATTAGTTTTTGGAAAGGCTTGCCACTTACCAATAGAGCTTCAACGCAAAGCCTTTTGGGCTACTAAGAAACTTAATTTTGATTTTAAAGCTTCTAGTAAGGTAAGACTTTTGCAACTGTCTGAGTTGGAGGAACATAGGTTGTTTTCTTATGAAAATGCTGAAATGTACAATGAAAGAACTAAAGCCTGGCATGACAAAAAGATTTAAAAGAGAGAGTTGGTAGAGGGTCAGTATGTGTTGCTCTACAACTCTAGGCTTAAGTTGTTTCCTAGTAAACTAAAATCAAGATGGTCAGGACCATTCAAACTTTTGAAAATTTATCCTTATGGTGCTGTTGACCTTCTTGATGAAACAAGTGGTAAAGAATTTAAAGTAAATGGTCAGAGAATTAAAAGCTATTGGGGTGATGACTCAAGGAAGAGAGTCACCACCACCCTTGATGATTCTTAATCATGATTTTACAAGTCAGGCTGATGACTTTCTGAAACCAAGCGCTTGCTGGGAGGCAACCCAGCATTCTAATAAATTTTTGTTGTTTTTAGTTGTGTTAATTTCAGGTAATGTGTGAAAATAGGTTGCTGTTAGGAGGCAAGGCACTAGTTATCTCTAGTTGCCTTTGTCTAGTTGGCTGAGTGATGACAGATACGGTGACTGGCACCATTCTTAAGCTCTATGCCAACCAGATGAACCAAAGAAGAAGATTGCAGTAAATGTGGACTTAACTAAGTCCAAAGGAAGAGGCATGCCAGAGGTTATCAACAGGAAGCTGGAATGATGAGTCAGTAGTTATCAGACGTTACCACATGGCATTTGGCAAACAAAGTGATATCACGCGCTGAACTAGCCGTTGCATTGATTTTGCGTGGAAACCGGTTTTCCAACGGTTAAACCCACATCATCCGCCATCATTCATCATTATCCCAACGTCCATAAAACTTTTCCATATCTTTTCCATCAATATCTGTACCAAAAATATAACCACCTATTACCTTCTATATAAACCAACCCTTATCACTCATAAAACCCCTTTACAAACAAACTTTTTAAACCTACTACTCTCTCTACTTTCTGCAAACAAATTCTACAAACCCTTACCTTTCAAAACACCCACCGTTTTATCAATCCTTATCACGCAATCATGTCAACTGGAAAGAGGCAAGTGATAACTGCTGCCATGTCTGAAGACGAAGAAGATTATGATATTTTTGTGAATAGCGACGCTGCTGAACACTATGAAGTTTTCAACTCCAAGCAAATCCATACTGAACGTGGATTCATCTTCAACGCTGACTTTGAGCGTTTAGAGATATGTGAAGACCTTGAGATGATCATCCATTCTCTCAAGTGGCAGAAGTTTGCTGCACACCCCTCAAGTTACAACACTCAACTGGTGAAGGAGTTCTACTCCAATCTTACCATCATTCACCAGAAGAGAAGAGAAGTTATGGTGCGAGGAAAAGCAATCCTCTATTCAGAGGCAAACATAAACTGGTTCTATGGCATTGACGTATCAGAGGATGCCTAATCTGCTTTCCTTGACTCCATTGATGAAGAACGACTGGAGGAGATAATGCTGAATCTCACTATTCCTAGAACTGAATGGAATCTAGGAGTAGGTGAGAATGAGAAGACTATTCAGAGGATGAACCTGAAGCCTGTACCAAAGGTTTGGTACCAATTTATAAAGCACAACATCATCCCAACAACTCACAATGACACTGTGAGTAAATCAAGACTAATCCTGCTGCACTGCATCATTGAGAAGCAGCCTATCAACGTTGGGAGGATCATATATGATGAGATCCAGAAGTGTTCAACTAGGGAAGGTATGCTATACTTCCCCTGTCTCATTACTGCTCTGTGCAAGAAGCAAGTAGTTCCCCATAGGATGGGAGATGAAGTGAAGAAGCCTGTGGCTGGGTTTGATGCCAAGGCTATTAAAACGCTGATCAAGGAAAACACTGGAAGTAAGGCAAGTTAGGAGTTGCCTGCTGCTAAGCCTAGTTCACTTGGCGCTAGTGCTTCTGGAGAAAAAGACCTGCTATCCGAATTGAGAAGGGATATGCAGAGGTTTTGGTTGTGGAGCGCTGATACCCATGCTTGGTACATCAGCAACTTGTCCTTCCATTTTCCAAACTTTGACTATATGAGAGCACCTGCATTCCCAGTGGAGATCTTGGGTGAGTTAAATCCGCACTTGCCTAAAGAAAAGGAAACCACTGATGTGCCTGAGAGCTCCAGCAAGCAGCAGAAGAAGAAAAAGAAGAAATTGAGGAAGGCAGCTATTGAAGAGGTTATAGTGGAAGAAGAAGCTGTGGAAGAAGAGAAGGAAGAAGAGTAGAAGAAAGAAAAGAAGAAAAAGAAGAAGAGTCACAAGAAGACGAAGCTACCAGCTGAGATGGTAGTGGAAGATAAGGAAGCCCATGCTGAATCAATGGAGAAAACTCTTGCCTCACCACAAATTGGTGAGAACCAGGATGTAACTTTGGAAGATGAGGAAGATGAGTACTATGAGAGGGCTGACAGTGATTACATTGAGGGGGATGCAAATTCTGACGCCCATGAGAAAGAAATCAACTGGTCTGAAGAAAAGAAGAGTGAAGAGGAAGAGATTGGGTCAGATAGACAAGACCTAAACCCAGAGAAAAGTACTGGCACGCCTTTGAAGGGTGCAGATGCTGCAAAGCATACCCTTGAGCAGGAGGGTACTCTCGGAGTGGAGGAAGTGCATGAGCCTGATAATGCACCTCCACAAGGACATTTGGCTATGAAGGATAAGGCTGCATCTGAGGAGCTGGATGAGATCTTGACCACTCCTACTGCTAAAAGGAAGAGAACAACAAGAAAGAAAGATGCACCACAGGCAACTGCTGATAAGCCTGAGGAAGCTGTTCCTGAGCCAAATCAACCATCAGAAGAGGAAACTGATGAAGAAGAAAGAGCAAGAGAGGAAGAGAAGAGAACAAAGAAAGAAGCTGACTCTGCTCTGAGGAGAAGCAAGAGGTTCAAGGCCTGATGGTATGTCTTGACACACTTTGCCTTTAGGATCGAGTCTAGCTTAGGTTTTTATTTTCTGTTTTGTTTTTGAAAACTTTTTGATGAGTCAGTCGTTGCCTCTCCTTAGTGTCAACAGTGAGGTCACTGTTTAGTTTAAGTTTGGGGGAGAGGTAACATCAAATAAAAACTTTTGAAAATGTTTTGAAATAGATTGCTTTTAATGTGTTCTGATAAGCATTTTATTGACATGCCATAACTGAGGTTAGAGTGTAAGATGCATGACCATAGGTTTGTTTAGAAATTTTTGGAAATTCTTATGTTTGATGCTTGATTTGATGATCTCTGCACCTTAATGCACACTGTTGAATACTGTCAAACTTAAGAGTGGCTAGATAACTCTTTTAAATACACATTATCTACTCTAAGTTTTCTAAAAATGAATATAATGGAGAATATGGCTAGAACTAAGTTTGGGGGAAAGGACTAGAGTATTGAATTGGTGATCATTGCTACTATAATTCCTAATAGGAGGCTGTTGGTTAGCTAAAAAAAAATAAAATGAAATTAATGAATAAGTCTCTAAGAGACAAGCTAGTACGGCACTTTACTCTTATTAGCAGGTTAGACCTATTACAAGTAGGATCTAGTCAGTGAAAAGATGGAGTATTCCCAAAGCTAAGCTAGTAGGGTGTTTTACTCTTATTAGCAGGTTAGACCTATTACAAGTAGGATCTAGTCAGTGAAAAGATGGAGTATTCCCAAAGCTATATATAAATGAATGATAATGAAAAAGCTACCAATCAGTTCTCCTTGGCTATAATCAAAATGCTTTGGTCACTCTTGAAAAGAAATAGTCCCCCTTTTGCTGAAACTCTAAGTAAATTCAAAATTATAGGAAAAGGAGGATAGCTTAGCCTTTAGAATGAGTAGTTTAAGAGTGGGATATAGTCATTAATCTGGTTGACAGTGCTAAACAGTTCACACACACACGCATGCTCATCATTGAAGGTTGATTTTATGAGAATTGTGCCAATTTTATAAAACAGTCTTAGGGTCTGAGTCTTATTGTTTAAATGTGTTGTTTACATGTCAATATTATGAGTAACTGAACACAATCTTTGCTTTCTACGCATTACCTGAGGACAGGCAATGATTCAAGTTTGGGGGTGTGATGACACATTATTTGTGTGTTATTTAGGCCTTTATTCATGAGTTATTTCCTGCCAATATGGTGATCAATTCATGTTTTAATGCAATTTCATTAGTTTATTTAGTTTTGAGTCTAGAATTATGTATTAGGAATAATTATGTAATTTTAATGAAAAAGAGTTAGTTTAGAGGCAACTTATGTCAAGGCATGTTATTTGGTTCTGGATCGTCATCAAAAGGCATCTACTGATAATGACTGTCAAGACATTGAGTTCCGTACAAGTCAACAAGTCAAGCGCTGCTAGAAGACAAATCTGGGAATGTGCTAGAACATTGTGAAAGGCATCTTTGAAGGATAAGGATGACTGGCTGGCTTGCCAGCTGTCAGCATCACAAATGATTGTACTATGATTAAGTGGTCCTTGCAAATGGAATATTCTTTATTCCTTGGGCCTAGTAGTCACAATTAAGGTTGCACCCGATCCAAGAAGGATTGTCCTATAAATACACGTCCCTAAACCTAAAACAAGCAGCTTGAAAAGCCAGAAGGTGATTGAATAGATCTGAGAAGAAGAGGAGCCGCCGGAGAGATCCAGTGTTGCAGGAGGCGACCAGTGATAACGAGAGGCACGACAGTGTCTGTAGGAGTATCTATTGCATTGTAATAGGTATCACTACTTTACTTGTTATTATTGTTGTTGTTTCTATGCTCATTCCGAGCTAAACTCTTTGTAGTTGAGATTATGTGAAGTTTAATATAATGAATGAAGTATTTATGTGAATGAATGATTGTTCTTGTGTCATCTTTAACTTTATGTTTTTAAGAAAATACATTTATTTCTTTGACCGATCAACTTAGATTTAAATACAAGTTGCATGTGTAGAGACATCTAGCATGTTAATGGAAATAATAAAGTTAATAAGGTTAAGTGGGAGCAGACATGTAATCCCTACCTTTTCTTATGGATAGGTTAAGGGCCTTAGTGGGATCAAGCACGAGCTTTTCTGAACTCTAATGGGATTAATAGTAACCTCGACAGAGCTAGTTCATTATACCCCATTTTAATATCTAACGTTGTAGACATACACCACAAGGCAAGCTTGCTCACAGATGGCACGACAGTAGTTATCATTCACTATGCTTCGTTCATGTGTTAAATGGATCTTAATCTCAGCTACCCTTTTATTATCATTTTCAATCATCAACTTACTCAACTGCTATTTTATTTATTGTGTTAAAAACCAAATATGTTGTTTTACCATTACAATAGACTAAACACTTTATTTGAACTTGGAATGTATAACCCTTATTCTATTCCCTGTGGGTTCGACACTATTTTCACTTATTACTTGCTATGATTGACTGCGTATACTTGCGTATCACATTCACCAACCATCAGGTAGTAACTCGAATCAAGTCTTGGGACTTGATTATTTTTACTCTCTTTAGAGTTATGAATATTCTTTGACCTTTATATTCAGAATATATTTAATCTTGACCTTCATAATTAATTAACAACTGCGGAATATAAAATCCCATGATTAAAGGCGTATTAAATATATTCAGAAGAATATTCCAACTTTATTATTTATTTAGCCAAAATATTGGCTAACAAATTGCCCCCAAAAAATGCCAATTTCAAATCGAGTAATTTGAATGGAGAACTTGACGTTTTTTATTCCACATTTATGGCACGTGATGGTAATCATGAAGGTAACCGTCAGCGCGTTTTCCCACTACTGACACCACTTCGCTTTTTCAGTCATCATGGGACACGTGGCGAGTGCGGAAGTTGAAAGAAAAATGAATTTCCTTTTCATTTAATTTATTCCACTGAAAAACGAACCCTATAAATAGGATTAGACCACCATTCTAACACTTTTCTGCAACTTTCAACTAGTTTTCTCCTTGCGCTCAAATCCTTTTCTTCACTCTCATTCGAAAAATCCTTACGCGCATTATCTCGTCTGTTCTGTTCATCATTATTGTGAACTGTCACTTAATTTGAACTTTGCTAATCTCAAGCTTTTCCTTTACCACAGATTCGTACCAGATCTGTTTTTAGAAAACTAATTTTTTTTCATTTAATTGTTCATCTTCTCCAAACATGTCAATGTCTGATCAAGAACACCAAGAACCAACCTCTGTTCCATTTGTTGGTAAATGGAAGAACACCATTGTTAAACCCAATGGAATCGAAGTAGTTCCAGAACCTCATGGAACTGCAGAAGAGCAAACTCGTTGGGAAGATGAACTCGTCATTCCTTTCTCAATGGGTAATGACGTTTTTGCTTTTGGAGGTCCTTTCCCAGATGAAGTTGCGTTGAAACCTGGGGTCTCAGAATTTTTTCCAATTCATGAGAGTTATGAACCAAAGCTCTTTACCACAGACCCATTCATTTTCACCTTCATTCGAAAGCCTCAAAACATGTGGAGATCTGCTCCTAGCTGTGAAAATGACAAGTATGTACCATGGTTGATTCGAGTCGAGAAAGATTGGGGGGAATACTGAAAAAACTTAGGGATCTATAACCTAATCCAGATCTCGAGGTATGGTCCCCCTTATCAACACGAAATGCTGACTGCAGCACTGATGTTTTACGAGAGAAACACTCATACCTTCCAATTCCCTTGTGGAATGATGACTCCCACTCTGCTAGACGTAGCCACTATCACTGGTCTAAGGCCAAGTGGATCTACGCTCGATCCCTCGAAGGCCAGCAAAAATGACTACTTCAAGTTGAACGAAAAAATTTCTACAAGTCATTCAAGAGCATCAGGATAGTAGAGAGGTTTCTGTAGAGGAACATGTGGCTTTCTTCACTTTCTGGTTAGCCATCTAAATTTTTTGCTCGAAGTCTTTACAAGTGGCCCAAATGTATATACCCTTGGCCATCCAGCTTCATGAAGGTGAACCCATAGCATTAGCACGTCTTTTACTTGGCGTTCTTTATGAGTCTATGGGGGAATTTCTTGACAATCTTAAAAAATCAAAGAATGGAGCTCCATTCCCTGTTTCAGGACCCTCATGGTTATTGCAATTGTGGCTTAATGCCACTTTTACAAGAGAAATGAAACTAAAAATTCCTTTGAGGTTCAAAGCTATAGTGAATAACCGTTCGATTGAGGGCGTTAGATTAGCTGTATTAACCCCTGCCTCGAATGAAAATGACCCCCAAAAACTCTTCATGAAATATATGAAGATTTTTCTGAACTTCACTCATTTCTAACCTCGCCATGCTCCATTTTTAACAAGAGACATCGGACAAGCTTGGTTGCAAGATGAATTCCCCGCGAGCAACCCTGACAATGCTGAAGAGGTAAATGACATATGGCAACTTTACCTGCATCCTACTGTCTTGTCTTGCAGAATTGGCAGCAACTCGAACCATTTGGTTTTAGTTGGTTATCAAACAAATTTGGTTTCGAGGCAGTTTGGTTTGTCACAAACTTTTCCTAAGAGTTTGTTTGAAGGCAAGAAGAATATGGTCATGGGCGCAGAAGTTTCGAAAGAGCTGTACGCTAAATACATCAAAACTTTTGCCAAGCGTGTTTATGCTGTGAACCCTATCGAGTTCAACTTCTCCTTCTACTGTACTGAAAAGTTTTTATCTTGGTGGGATAACCATTTTAACAAGCACTTGATTGGAACCATTGCTGATAATATCTCTCGAGTCGAGAGTGGTTTCCTCCAAGAACAAGTTGAGACACTCAAAGAAAAATACAAAAATAAATGTATGCACAATTACATGACTCGAATTATTTCTTATCTTTGAATCACTCAATTTATAACTTGTTAAAATCTAAGCAAAGAAGTATTGGAAGGACCTTCTCAACCAGCAGCTCGAACTGCAAAGCCTAGAAAAACTAGAGGCGTTCGTTTGAAAGATGAAGAAGATATAAGGAAAGCTGAGGAAGAAGACAAAAGAAAGGCTGATGAGGAGGAAAGAAAGAAAGAAATTAGGAGCAAGAAAAAGACAGACCAGATAGACTTTTCCTCCTCTTTTTCCTCGAATCATGTGTATGTTTTCCTCATATTTCCTTCTTAATATGATAGATTCCCAGAGAGAAACGTGCATTGAATAAATCCTCAAGGGAACATACACTCCCACATATCTTTGTACATGAAGATGCAGAAGTTAGTTAGCTACTCGAACGCTTTCTTGTTAAACATTCTTAACTAACTCTTTCATGTAATTCTAATTTTGATTCTTCTCTTGTTTGTGTAGGAAAAAGTGCCAGAAGTCATATTGACAAGAAAGCGTCAACATGAGCCAGAGAGTGGCCATGTGAAAGATACCACAAATCCAGCAATTCCCCAACACAAAAGAATGAAGAAGAAAAATGGAAACTTCTCGAAGACTGAAACTACTAGCCATGCAGAAGAAGAAGAAGAAAAGGAAGAGCCAGGCAATACTGAGGAGAAAACGGAGGGACCCACGATGAAGAAGATCCTGAAAAAGAAGAAGAAGAAAGGCAACTCTAAACCTTTAGGATCTTCTAAATCAGATACCACTAGCACTGCTCGAGTGGATCTTGTGGGTCTTGACTCTGTTGTGGAACCTGAGGTCCATATTGAAAAAGTTATCGATGATGAAGATAACCCTCAAGGAAATCCTCCACTTTCTCCAGTAGCTGAACAAATTTCTCCCACTCCCCTCGAAGAAGGAAATCAAAACAAAGATGACAATGACAAGGTATGTCATCTTATTGGTGTAATACTCGAAGGGATATACCAACCAATTTTCTAACCTTTGTTTTTTTTTTCTTTTATAACAGGATGACATTGTTGTTAAAGACCCTGCTGTAGAAAACCAAAACATGAGTCCCTCTCCAATAAAGACATATGTTGAAGAAAATCATGGCCAGGTATTTTTCTTTACCTCGAAATCGAAGTCTATATAAACTTATTCAATTTGATACCTGTATATAAACTTATTTAATTTGATACCTGTCTCATTTTTTATATTGGCATCTTATTAGGCTGACTTGAATGATCAACCTGAATTTGGTCCACCGGTGTACATGACTCAAAGTCAAGCCAATGTCATGTTCGAGCGTACACGGGGTCCAGGAGACTGGATGGGCAATACTGAAGAGTGCCAAAAATTACCAACTCCAACTCCAAGCAAGGATGATTCGAGTGAATCTATTAAGGCTGGTGGGCCTGAGCTATTATCAGAATCTTCTACTTCAAGGTTATCTGCTAGTATTGGGGTTCAAGAGGAAGCATTTGTTAACATTCATAACACTGACCCTGCAGCTTCTTTAAATCTTCTTCTACAATCTAAGTCTCAGTCTCAGTCCTCAAGCGAAAGAACTGATGGCACATCTCAACCTTCTACTGCTGATATCAATGCAACTGTTAGGCAAGACTCATTGCTCAACAGACTTAAGACAAAGTTTGGGTTGCAGAATGTATTGGATGTACTCGAGACCAACCCCTCGAAAGCCTTTGAGTATTTGACCTTTTTGAAAAAATTACATAATTCCTCAACTTACACCTTTACCTTGTGCAAAGTTATGCAATTGGAAAGCCTGATCGATCATTATGCAAAGGTTGTGCAGAAAGAAAGGGAGAATGATGCTAGGCTACTTGCTCAAACAATTGCTTACAATGCTTTGATAGCTAAGGCTGAAGGGTTGAACCAAGAGGTCTCTGAGATTCGAGCCAAAGCTGCTCAGGCTCGAACACCCAAACTTGATGCTTGTAAAAACAACATTGCTTCTTGGGAAGCTATTGTTATGGATCTTCAACGTCAAATTGACGAGTATAAATAGAAAATAGTTGAAGAACAACAGACCCAAGCAACAATCGAAGCTGAAATGATTCAGTCTGTTCAAGCAGAAATTGATGCTAAAGGCAGAGAAGGAGTTCGAGCCATTGATGATTCTGAGGTGATTGAAACAGAAGTTAAAGCTCTCGAAGACAAGAAGCGAGTCATTAGTGCAGAAAAAATGTCTTTGGATGCTTTGTATCGCAATGTTGCTGAGGCTTTGTAATCTTTAGTACCACTTGAACAATTTATAACTTTATTATGCTATTCGAATCATTTTGGTTGTAACTTGACAATGCCCTTTTGTGGCAATTTATTATTTCTTGCCATATCATTTGTTCTAAGTTTTTATTCTGTACTTATGTTTATTTCGAGTAGAGCTGGTTTATATTTTTTCAAATACTTACCATTTATTCCTAAAACATGTTTTTCAGGACTTAACTCTTCAATTTCATAAGCACCATTCGAAAATACTTGAACAATTTTTAATGGGCCTTCCCAATGAGGGGACCATTTGCCTAGAACTCTATCTTTTTTATCCATAGGCAAAATAACTTTCCAAACTAAATCCCCTAAGTTAAAAGCTTCTGACTTTACCCTTTTATTATAGGCTTTGGCAACTCTTTCCTTTTGCCTAGTCATGCATTCCAAAGCTTGTAACCTTTTTCATCTAAATCAACCAATTCATCCAACATCATCTCCCAATATTGGTCAGTTGGTATTTCCATCTGCCTTTGTACTCGAAACGATTGCATGTGAATTTCTACAGGCAAGACAGCATCACGACCATATGTCAATCGAAATGGTGTAGTATTAGTTGATTCCTTAGGGGAATTTCTACATGCCCATAAAACTTGATCTAACGTCTTATGCCAATTTCTTGGCTTTTGAGCAATGTGCTTTTTAATCAAATTAATGATTATTTTATTGGCTGCTTCAACTTGACCATTTGCTTGAGCATAATATGGTGTTGAAGTATGCAACCTAAAACCAGTTTCACTAGCAAACTCTTGCATCTTTCTCCCAGGGAACACTGATCCTTGATCTGTGGTAATTGTTTGTGGAATGCCAAACCTATAAATAATATAATTTTGAATGAAATTAATTACTGCCTCTTGATCCACATTAGGTAGAGGCACTGCTTCTATCCATTTTGTAAAGTAATCAATACCCACCAAAATGTAGCGTTGATTTTTAGAAGAAGCAGGCTTAATTTCACCAATCAAGTCTAATGCCCAGCCCCTGAATGGCCATGGCTTTATTATAGAATGTAATTCACTTGCAGACACATGTTGTATTCCTGCATGTCTTTGACATTCTTCACACCCTTTAGCAAAATCTATGCAATTTTTTAACATAGAGGGCCAATATAGACCTTGTCTAAACAATGACCATTTCATCTTGTGGCCTGCTTGATGAGAACCACATGCTCCACTATGTATGTCAGAGATAGCTATTAAAGCTTCAGAATCACTTAGGCATTTTAATAAAACCCTTTCAATTGTCTTTTTAAACAATTCGTTTCCAACTATAACATAGCTCAACGCCCTATATTTGGTCTTTCTATCATATTGACGATTAGGATCTTGTAAATATTCCACAATTGGTTTCCTCCAATCTCCATCTATCAAGTTGTCAATGGTAAAAATGTTAGCATTTTCATCATCTAACACCTTGTTCGAGTCATTTTCATCACCATGTGGTGAATTTGCCCCCACAAGTTTTGCCATTGACAAGCTTGAAGATAAAGGCTCATTGAAAACAAATTTCTCCCTAATCTCAATTAATTTTGTTAGGTTTTCAGGAGACACTTTATAGCCAGAAGCTATTTGAGCCATGTCATTGGCTTCTTGATTTTGCAATCTGGGTATATGCTCGAATTGGTCTAACAAGGAACTTGCAATCACAAAACACTTAGCCAAATGTTCTTTGATACATTTGTACTCTTTAGTTAATTGCTTAATAACCATTTCTGAATCACCTTTGACTATGATATTTCTTGCCCCCAAATCAATTAAAAGGGCAAGGCCTGTAATTAAGGCTTCATATTCTACCTCATTGTTGGAACAAAATCCATTAATCTTATATTTAAACTTAGTAGGGATTTGGATTGGAGAAATTATCAAAATCCCAATTCCAGTTCCATGCTTGTGTTTTGATCCATCGAAATACAACGTCCATGGTTGAATATCCACATAACTTAGTGGCATTTCAACTATTGAGTGATCAACAAGAAAATCTGCCACTATCTGACCCTTTCTATCTCTCTAGAGTTTATAAGTTAGTGAATACTCAGTTAAAGGTAAAGCCCATTTTCCAATTCTACTATGCAAAATAGGTTTTGAAAGCATATGTTTAATAATATCATAATGAGAATACACATACACTTCAATAGGCTTAATATATTGCTTAAGTTGAATACAAGAAAAGTACAAACAAAGACAAAGCTTCTCTATTGGACTATATCTAGTCTCAGCATCATTGAGCACTCTACTTAAATAATAGATGACTTTTTCAACATTGTTATCATCCTCTTGAGCAAGCATGCTACCAATAGTTGAATCAGATACTGCTATGTACAACTTCATATTTTTATTTCGAATTAGAGGCATTAGCGTTGGTGGATGTGACAAGTAGTTCTTTATGTCTTCAAACGCTTGTTGTTGCTCTTGCCCCCAATGAAATTGATCAGCTTTTTGTTTTCTAAGTAGTGGAGAGAAAAGATGAGCCTTTCCACTTAGATTCGAAATGAATCTTCTCAAAAAGTTAATCTTTCCAAGCAATGATTGAAGTTGCTTTTTTGTTCTTGGAGGTTGAGTCTCCATAAGAGCTTTTGTCTTGTTTTGATTTATTTCAATACCTTTTTTATGCACTACAAAACCAAGGAAATCCCCTGCATGTACACCAAAAGCACATTTTAGTGGATTCATTTTTAATCCACATTTTCTCATTCTTTCGAATGATTTTCTAAGATGACTCAAATGATCATCATTAGAAGAGGATTTCACAACAATATCATCAATATAAACTTACATAAAGGCATCAATAAAATGGCATCACAATCCATTCATAAGTCCCTAATGCCCCAGGGCATCTAAATGCAGTTTTAGCCATGTCTTCTTCAGCAATGAATATTTGGTTATAGCCAGAATAGCCATCTAGCATGCTCAGGTACTCGAACCCTGTTGCTGAATCGATTAGCATTTCTGCCACTGGCATTGGATATTCATCCTTAGGTGTAGCATTGTTTAAATCTCTAAAGTCTATGCATACCCTAAGTCTACCATTTTTCTTAATAACAGGAACAATATTAGCTAACCACTCAACATACCTTGTAGTTCGAATGAATTTACTTATCAGCAATCTTTCAATCTCACTCTTGATCTTCGAAAGGATCTCTGGGTTGAATCTCCTTGGCAACTGCTTTATTGGCTTCTTTCTTGGCTTGAGTGGTAGTCTATGTTCTACCATTTCCCTGCTTAAACCTGGCATTTCATTATAGTCCCAAGCAAAACAATCTTTAAATTCTTTAAGCAGGTTAACCATTTTAGTTTTAAATTCGAGGTCTAGATTGGCGCTTATATAAGTTGGCCTCTTAGTCGAGCCATCGCCAATATCCACCTCTTGTAAAGGGTCTTGAGCCTACATTTTTGGGTTCGAGTTTAATGGATCTTGCTCGAATTCCAAAGGTTCATCATCATAAATGCATTCTAACCTTTGTTCATTTGGCAATATGTTGCCATTATTTTCAGTGATGGTTTCATTGACCATGTTTTGTTCTGCAGAGCCTCTAAGGCCGTTTCGAGCTTCCGTACGGCAATATACGCCGTTACTTTTGCCCAAGAAGAGGGCTTAGTCATTATCTGGGTAGTCTATATCCCACCCAGATGGTGGAATAACTCCATCTTCAAGAGGGAAATTATCAATTTCCTCCCTCTCCCAACAGAATCCATGAGTAGGATAGAGTCTCACTGAATGGTACACATTATTGGTGGCTCCTCGAAAGCCACTGTCTCTTTCTCCACATGGTGCTATGGGAGCTAAGTGTTTATGTAAAGTTGCCTTAGTAATGTGGTCAACTTCTGACATATAGAAGCTTTGATCAGCCTCTATATTTTCCACCATGTTATCTTCCCTCCATAATATAAGCCTTTGGTGGAGAGTAGAAGGTATAGCTCCTACTCCATGAATCCATTCCTTTCCTAGGAGCAGATTGAAGCTAGCCCTTGAAGGCACAACTATAAAGAGAGTTGGCCTTTTGGTGCTGCCTACAGCAACATCCATTTGTATGGCGCCTAAAGATTGACCACTTTTTCCATTCATAATTTGAGAGAACTATATTGTGAGAATGCATGTCAGTATCAAACATCCCCAATTTCCTGAGCATAAAATGGGGCATTAAATTCACTGCAGCACCCCCATCCACCAGGACTTTATTCACTCCAATACCACCAACCTTAGCCTTAATGTATAAAGGCTTGAGATGGTTTTTCATTCCTTCATGAGGCTGTTCGAACACAGCCTTCTGTTGCTCTATACACCCATTGTTCATAACATAATAGCAAACAGGGGTGTAATCCTCAAGCCCAGGTTCCACAAACTCCTCCTCAGGGTTAGAAGTGGACCTCACATCATACTCACGTGGCAAAATAGATACCACATTGACCAAGACATCAAAATCTGGTTCAGAACCAGACTCAAGCAGATCTTCATCTGGAATATCATCCTCCATATTGTCATCAGGGAATGATATTCTTTCTTTGGCAGGCCTCTTCGAAGAGGAGCCTTCATCAATCACCAAGGCCTTTTCAGCTTTCTTTGGAACAAACTCTTTCTTGTTCCCAGCATCACTGTGGTTGCCTTCAGCATAGGCAGCCTTGGCATTGCCCCCAGCATGGGTAATTTTGTTATTGCCCCCAACATGGGCCTTCGAATTGGAGTTGCCCCCAGCATGGGCATTCGAATTGGAGTTGCCCCCAACATGGGCATTCTCCCTCTCCAATTTCTTAAGGCGTTGGTACCTGCGCCATTGAGTTCGAGTCATAGGGTTCTTCCCCTTATAGTTATTGTTGTAAGAGAACTTCCTATTTTAAGCATTGTTGCTCGAAGCAACTTGACTCGAGCCACCAATGTCCACTTTCCTCTTTTGACAGGCCTGATGTTGGCCAGAGGACCATTGGTTAACAAGAATTCTATTGGAGGGCACATATGTTTGCCTCCTTCCAAGCCTGTCATGAATGGTACTGCCTTGATTTGTGACCTTACCCTTATTTGGTCTTTCAGTGGACCATTTATTTTTGTTATCCACGTATAGCATAACATTCTTAAGGCCTGCAGTAGCCTCTTTGTCACATACAGCACTGCAACGAGGACACAACATAACTTCCTTGTTGCTTAGCTTGCATCTATTCAGAAAATCAATGAGTTCCTCTTCAGCTCGAGGATACACCACTTTGATTTTCTCAGCATATTCTCCCTCGGTGACAGCTTGAACATGGGAGGCCTCCATGGCATCTATCATTAAGCACTCGAATGGCTCCACATAGGAAGTTTCAGCCACTTGGAGGGGGTCAGTATCTACCTTCATAGGTTGTTTAGCCTTCTCATCGAACTTCAATCTCCCCTCATTCAATGCTTTTTGCACCAAGTCCCTGAAAACCACACAATGAGAAGTTTTATGACCCAAAAAGTTATGAAATTTGCAATAACCTCTTTTCTTTCTTTGTTCTAAAGCAGGAACTTTCAATCCCTTTTGAACAATTATTTGGCCATTAGTAACCAATAAATCAAAAATCTCATCACATTTGGAAACATTAAATGTGTAGGTTTTAGCAACATACTTTTCATTTTTGGGTTCGATACGATTTTTTCCATTCGAGGGTTTTAATAATTTACAAGTATAAGGAGGTCCTGGCTTTAATTCAGCCAAGTCTATTTCACTTTGATAAACCTCCTCAGGCTATATGTCATAATCATTATTACTCTCATAGTTCCCAACACAAGCTACTTTTTCTTTCTTATGGAACTTATTATTCCTGGCTTTTTCATTCCTAAGTTTTTCAACTTGTCTAACCCTATCAGCCAATTGAGCCATATCTCTAAGATGTTGAGTATCCAATTTCTTTCGAATCGAGTAGCCCAGGCCACCAGCAGCCATTTCTACCAATTCATGTTCAGGACTTGGGTGAAACATCTTGCTTTAAGAAGCCTAAATCTATTGAGATAATCATCAATAGATTCTGGTGTCTTACGCCTTACACTTGCTAACTCTATAAGGCTTATTTTGGTTTGACCCATGTAGAACTGTTCATGAAAAAGTCTTTCGAGTTGGGTCCAATTAAACACAAAATGTGGGGGTAAGGTAGTAAACCAAGTGAAAGCATTCTTGGTTAAATAATTGGGAAAGTAATTCATTCTCAAATTCTCATTGTTTGCAATATCCCCAGCCTCAGTTAAGTATCTAGCAGTGTGTTCGACTGTAGACTCAGTAGTGTCACCAGCAAACTTAGTAAATTTTGGGGTCTTCCAACCCCTTGGGATCTCTTTCTGCAACACATATTCAGACAAAGGTGACACAAAATTAGGCCTATGCAGGCCTACATTTAAACCATTTTGGGCTAGAATAGTTTCAACCAAGTTGGCTAAGTTATTCAGCCCAAAGTTATTGTGTTGGGCTTCTCTTAAAACTTCATCACCATTTTGATTTCGATTGACCAACACAACTTCTGGTTCTATTTCTCTTTGTACAGGTTGTTCAACCCTTTGAGGCCTTGGAATTTGTCTCTGATTATCCTCAACTCGATTGTCTCCCAATTGTTCAGGCACTCGAGGCGCCTGGATTGGTTGAAGAAGGGGTTGCGTGGGCACTTGTGGCCCTCCAAAGAAGTCAGCAATCCTCCCCATTTGGGCGGCTAAAGCCTCATAACTACGATTGGTATCTTGGATCAAGGGGTTGATCACTGTACCCATCTGTGTGTTGAGTAAATTTACCATTTCATGATTACTATCATCCATTTGTTGTCTCATAGCCAACAAAGAATCTGTAGTCATGCTTGGTTGGCTTACTCGAGTTCGATTATTCGAAGTTTGTCCCACTTGATATGGAGATCTAACTGTTGCCCTATCAGAATATATTGATGGATGTGGATACACATTCTGCATCATGGATGTGGGCATCCCATAAGGGTAAGTTCGACTCGAATGGTACAAACCCTCTGATTGATTTCTAAAATCAAATGATGCCCCTGAAAGTGGGGAAGTTGTCCCTACCGGCATAGACGTTTGCAAGGGCATGGTTGGTGTGTTTTCAACCATAGTTGTTGCAACTTGAGAGGTTGATGAGGGCATAGTGCGAGACACAGGAATGGCTTGTGTTTCCCCCACATTTGTTGCATCTGTGGTTGATGTAGTCATAGGAATCGAGCCAACAATTCTTCCTAACAATGGGTTAATGTCATCAGGATCGTGGTTGATATTGTTGTTGGCATTGTTATTGTTGTTATCATTACTATTGTTACTCGCATTAGTGCCTCTAGGTCTCACCATCTCTGGTATTATTTTACCACTTCTCAATTGGATGCACTAAACAAACAATTTTTAGACAAAACAACAAAGTTTACAATTTCACAAACACACAACCTAAATTTTCACAAATAAAGTTTTTATTAAACTTCAGAAATTTTGGAAAAAATAAAACGCACAAAACCAGTCCCACCGGGCGTGTCTATTTGTTTACACTGATTTTTGGTAAACAAGCGCTAGTTTGCAATGCTTGAGAGACCAACTAGAGAATCTCAGGACATGTTTGTGCATTTATTGTTTATGATTGAAAATGGCAATGTTCATTAACGCAAATGAACAATTTTGTTTGTAGAAAGTAAATGAAATAACAAGAAAATGACTTGATTGACAAGAAAAGTAAAAATACTCAAAATGAGTACGTATTGACAAGAAAAAGTAAATAATTCAATGAAGTAAAATGCATAGAATGTAAAAGAAAACAAGTAAATTGCATTGAATTAATAAATGGTGACCACAGAATCATACATTGTGCCTTGCATATTCTTTTCACTCGAACGCTTGGGTACTCAGAATGTTAAGGATTTTAAGTATGAGAATTTGTGATCCTAATTACATCAAATGAACTAGTATTTATAGCTAAATCCTACAACGTTCTAGTAACGTCTATAGAATGTCCATTTGACATGTGTACAGCCACTTCATCCTTATCTTGAACGTCAAAAGCTATCAGTCTTGAATGAAGCGTTGCAATGGTTTGAAATTTGAAATTGAATCTTCAGATAAATCTCAACCATTTACTAAGTTACAAACCAGTGTTCGAGCTCGAGACAACTTGGTCTTACTTGAATGGGTAGTAACTCGAATCAAGTCTTGGGACTTGATTATTTTTAATCCCTTTAGAATTATGAATATTCTTTGACCTTTATATTCAGAATATATTTAATCTTGACCTTCATAATTAATTAACAATTGGGGAATATAAAATCCCATGATTAAAGGCGTATTAAATATATTTAGAAGAATATTCCAACTTTATTATTTATTTAGCCAAAATATTGGCTAACACAGTCAAAAAAGTAAAACAATTATGGTAAATACCTTTAATTTTAACTTGTTATATATATATATATATATATATATATATATATATATATATAATTCATTGATTATATGATGTTAATTAATATATTTTTATTTCTTTTAATTTGTGTAGGAATCCGTAGTTGACTTTATGCACAGATATGAGGAGCATCAGGAAACTCTTCCTGCGGCTCAACAAACTCCTGAAGATGAAAGGGTGACCATATATACGAACAAATATATGGAGTTAGTTAGAGGCAAGAAAAAAGGACGTATTAGAGGTGTTGGTAATTCTTCTAGCCTTATTCAGATCCTCCGACTAGATACGTTGATGTGGGCTCCTTTAGTTACAGTATTAGTGGCATGGCGAGTTTAGGCCTTGCTAGAGCTCAAGCTGAGGCATTTGAGAGGTATAAAGAAGAAGTTGAGGCTAAGCAAGCGCAACACAAGGCAGAAATGGATGCTCAGCTTGCTCTGCAGCAGTAGTAGAATCAGGCTCTGCAAGCACAATTGACTCAAGCAATAACTATGTTCCAGCAGTTCCAGCAGCAACAACCACCCCCGTACCAGCCTCGGCCTCAGCCACAACCATAGCGGTACCAGGCTCAGCCTCGGCAACAACCACTGCCATACCAGACGCAGCCTGATCAGCCGCCACCGCTATCGTACCAGACACAACCTCAGCCACAACCACTGTTGCACCAGCCGCGCCAGCGTCATCCACCGCCGCCCCTCGCAATAAGCGATGATCCTTCACACGTGAGCAGGGATTTTCAGAACCTTCTAAACAGTGATCTGAAGTAGCAAAGTTTTTCACAAGAAAAAGGGGGGGATTTGAATTGTGACCCTTTAAAAATTAACTCTATTAGTTAGTAGAATAATTTATATGATAAATCAAACTAAATGGAATGAATTTAACACAAAACAAAAAGCAGAGAATGTTAAGAGAATGTTCTTTGAACAGTCTATGTTAGATTGCAGAGAACGTTCTTGGGATATTCTTTCAGAATATTGTAGTGTGTGTAAGTGTGTCTGTTTTGCAAGAGAATAAGGATAAAGAGAAGGAGTATAACACAAAGAGTTTATACTGGTTCACCCTTAATTGGGCTAGTCCAGTTTCCCACACCACGTGAGGGTTTCCACTATTCTCTTTTGATCTTAAGCCCAAGACCAAAAATTCTGTCAAGCTATACAAGCTTATCTTCCACCTTCTACCCAAGGTGATCTCTACGTTTCCTTCTAAGGTAGTTTCTCAACCAATAGTTACGTATTCTTGAGCAAGTTCTTTCTTATTACAAAGAGTTGTTTGGATTTAAAGGTTAACAACAAACCACACCAGGTTTACAAAAAGCTTTTCTAAGTAACTGAAAAATCTCTCTAAAATCACTCAATAGAATTGTTGATCCAAGTATGCAATTATGAAGCTTTGGAGTGAAAGAGATCAAAAGAAGAGTTTGTGATTCTTGTGCGTGAAAGACAAGTATAGAATGATTGATGTTGCTTCAAAACTCTTACTTTGCTCCTGCTGTATTCCATGCTATTTATAGTTGTTGAAGAGCCTTTGGAATCTTGGAGAATGTGTGAGAAAATAAGAGAACATTAAACTAGCCGTTACTCACATATGAAAAGTGAGCTGGAGAATATTCTGAGAATGTTCTCCAAGAGAAGCGTCTTGATGAGCTGGCATTGTACTTTCATTACTTGATGAGCAAGTGTGACCGTTGCATTTGAATTTGCTGTCATATGAGAACAATGCTTCAGGGAGAATGATGAAAGAACATTCTCACAGTATCTTCATAGAATAGTGGGAGAATGGTGTGGGGCAACGTTGTCTTCAAGTAACCAGCTGTAAACTGTTCAAGGCCTATTTGAAAAGTACTTTTCAAGTACATCCTTGATAAATAATAGAGTGTAGTCCTTTGATGGTGATAGACTTCGACTTCTTGGAGAATGAACATTAATTAAGCCTTTGCAAGTACATGACAACTCATAGTGAAAGAGTTGTTGTCTTCTCCTCATTGGTCTATGTTCATTTCCATCATAATAAATTCGAATGATAATTTATTATGTCTTGAGGTCAAAGAACATTCTTTGGCACATGTGATGGCTTAAGATAGTAACTCTCATAAGATGCTTGATCAATATTCTTGCCATAAAGGAATAAGTTGCTGTAGAGATATTGTGCATAAATTCTCATGAAAAGTGCTCATTTGTCTTGTTCATTTATCACTTAAAATAAATAAGTGTTTTGGCTTTGAAGAATAAACACGCTGGCACCAGAGAATGATGAGAGAATGATGGCTGTCTTTCTTGTATCATTCTCAGAGCTGATATCAAATTGATTAATTTGCACAATGGTTCCTATCTTTTTAATATCACTCAAAAGCATTTGTTAGATAACACAATGACCAAAATTATACATTAAAATATAATTAAGAGGTTTGTCATCTTTAAAACAACAAATTGGGATTTTGCCTCAACAATCTCCCCCCTTTTGATGATGACAAACTTCTTGAATTATGTTTTAAATGATTAATTTTGGTTTAATCAAATCTCAAGTAATATGAAAATATTAGTGTTGTACCCCAATTTTGGACCTCAAATCTATTTTCTTTTTTCATTCATGTTAAAATACCAAAAATAATGTGTGATTATAGCTTTTACTTTATTCATCTTTCCATGCAATTTATTTTGCTAGTTATTTTCATGTTTTTCATATTTCTTCATTAAGCAAGTTTCTAAAAAATATATCTTTTACAAAAAATTCATCGCACTCTTTTTTCATTCTTTACCGGTATGATTACAATCGTTCTGGTGATTTATTTTTGTTTGTCACATTTATGTCGTCATCGCATTAGCGTTATTTTTATCTATTTACTACTATCATCATAATTGTTATCATCATTATTCATTCTTTATTTTCTACCACTTATCATTTAATTTAGTTTTCATTTTATCTTGTATCCTTTTATTATTTTTATCATATCATGAAAATAAAAAATGTCAAAGAAAATTTGAAAAAGATGGGATCCAAAGCATACAACAATGACATATTGGTCTTCATTCTCATTTTAATCATTTTTTCTAACAAACTTTCTAACCAACAAAGTCATATGTTTTCTTTCCCATATTAACTATACAAACCCTAAATCTTGAGGATAAGAAAGAGGGGGAAATCTGAAAAAAAAACTAGAGAGAAAAAACCCTAGCCACCATTACCAACTTTCTCTCTCTCAACAAAAAATCAAAAAAATTGAAAAGGGAAAATGAAAGTTGAAGGACGAAGACAGTAACAACACATTTCTTCAACACAAAAACCATTTCTCACCATTTATCTTTCTCCATTCATAAATCACAACATTCCAAATTTATCAATCCATTATCAATCTTCCACCAAACCCAATTTCAATCATTCATAAACATTCAAATCATTTACAACAACAAAAACAACATCATCTTCATCAATCCTTCACTCAATAAATCCTTCATAATTCCAAATCAAAACCAAACACTCACAAACACAAAAATCATCATCAAATCATCAACAAACACCCTCAAAAACACTATTCACGAAATCCATTTTAACCCACTTTTTCCAACCTCATAAACTCATCAAAAACTCATAAATTTTCACAAAATCAACTCCAAATAATTCCTATAACATCAAAACAAGTTTAGAGCAAAGTTTACACTACAAAACAACCTCAAATCTTCATAAAAACACCATCAAACATCAAACCCGTAATCACATCATGGAGGGTTTTTGAAATTTTCATTTCACTCAAACTTGGTCAAAGCTCAGATTTATTGGTTCAAATGGCTTCCATGACATCTCAGTAGAAGGGAACAACACCAAAACGCGGAGGAATCGAGCCACAAAGCAATCCTGCAATTTTCTTCTTCTAACCACACCAACCCTAAATCCCATCTATTAAACAGAAAAAAAATCAGTAGTAAGGGGGGCGATTTTGGAGAGAATCAAAAACATTACAAATACAAAAAGTACACAAAACCAGAAAACTAAAAAAAAGCCTAACAACAGCAGAATATTTTTCCACATCACAAAAACAAAAAAAATCAAAAGTCTAATCCTCAGCCATCACAAACCAAAACCGAACCTTCCTCCTCCAATAACAAACCTTGCAAGCAAAAAGGAAGAGTGGGTGGGTGAGATACATAAGCAAAAACAGAAGAAGAAGGAGAAGACAGTGGAGAAGAAGAAGAAGAAGGTGATAAAGGAAACTTACTAGAAGTATCACTGCAAGGAAGGTAACCCTTCAAATCTTTTTTTTTTCTTCTCATTCATTTGCATAAACATGTAGATCTAAGCTTCAATTTTCGTTCTAGACATGATTATGCGATGTTTTTGTTGCTGTTTGTTGTTGATTTGAACCTTAATTGCATGATTGTGTTCGATTTTGGGATAGGGTTGTGATTTGGGAATTAGGGTTCGGGTCTGGTACCCTAGATCTGTTTGGCTTATTGTTTTTTTTTTTGTTTCTGAGTATAAATTCTTGTTTAGAAGATGATTTTGAGTAGGGTTTATGTTTGTTGTTTGTGGATCTGAGCATGTTCTTGTCTTGTCTGGGTTTGAGGTTGAAGGTATGAAGGTTTTCTTTTCACGATGAGTTTTTGTTGTTTTTGCTTTCTGGTTCAATACAGAGAGAGAGAGAGACGGTGAGAAGAAATGAAATAGAAAAAAAATTAACCAAAAAGGAAAAAGAAAAATACTATATACTACCCTTTTACTTACTCACCGCGCCCCCCCATATTTTCTCGCGCACCCCCCTCTTCAGACTTACTCCGCGCGCCCCCTGTTTACTCCGCGCGCCCCCTCACTTGTGAATTTCTCGCGCGCCCCCAAGCTTCTCTACACACCCCCTCTCTCTGATTGTTGCGCGCGCCCCCTATGGGGCTGTGAGGGAGTTTGGGCTTTTAGGCCCATTTTTCGTTTTTTTTCCGTCTGTTTTTTTTTGTTTGTGTTATTTTTATTTTATTTTTAGTTTAGATGTATGGTTTAATGATTTAATTTGCCATGAAAATATATGTGTGAGTTTATTGTTCTTTTTTGTTAAATCACTAAGTTCAAGTATTAATGCTAAAAATAAAAAAAACTTTTCTCTAATAGATAAAACAAAAAAAAAAACCTTTTTATAACTATTTTAATATCAAAAAATAAAAATGTTTGTTTGTTATGACCTTCTTCTTTTTAAAATTAGTTATTTATAGTAAGAAATATAAGAAAACAAAAAAAAATGCTAGAAAATTAAATGTGCTATGATTGAAATTATTTTTGGATGTGATGATTGATAACATGATTATATCTGTTTGATTTCATTTTATAAAAACACATAACATGTTTTACCCTTTTTTTTTTTAAAAAAAAAACATATTAATTACATGCATACATGCATTTGAAATCCTACATTTTTACACTACATCACATTATGTATTTTTCATGTCACATAACATTTTACGAAATTCTCTACATCACATTACAATTAGGTTAGGACATTGCACCATTCAAAAATGCATGTTAGAGACATTATTTTACTTTATAAAATTATTGAGCTCTAACAATTGACATTAATAGTTAAGGACCTTTTTGGCCTAAATTCATTCCAAAAAAAAAAACTTTTCTTTTGCTAAATAAAAATGCATTTTGTAATGCCCTAATTTTGCACCCTTTTTAAATAATTATTTTATCTTGAAAATTGTTTCTTGTTTTTATAAGAAACGCCCAAAAATAGTTTCAAAAATAGCATTTTCGTGTCTTTCATTAATTTTGCATAAAATCACAAAAAAATATGTTCTATTTCATTTTCATTCGTTCATTTTTATTCACCACATCTTAATTTTAAGTACATAGAATAAAATCATCAAGCATATTCCACTTCACCACAAAAAAGCATCTTCTCAATAAACCAATTAGATTGTGCCACGTCATCATCTACACCTCATAATCATTTTCATTACCATTTTGTTATTAATTTTTTCCTTTAACTCAAAATTACACCATTATTACACAAATGCCATCCAACCTAATTTCTCCCTATAAATACAAACATCACATCACTCAATCATTGAGCACAAATCCCAATAAAAATTAGAAAAAGTTACTCCTCCCTACTCCACCAACACATTTCCGGCGACCACCGCCGGAATTCCTTTTTCTGGCGGATCACCACCATCAACCACCACCACGAAAACCACCAAAAAAATAAAATCAAATACTCATTTCTTATTATTTTGACCCTTCTGAACACTGTTTAGTCTTTGGTATTGGCTTCATTTTTTGTTGATAAACCATTGTGACAAGATGTTGGGCAAAGTGCTTTGACACTTGCAACGTATTGGTCTGCAGGCGCGCGTTTTCTATTTAAGGAATATCCATTTCTCTCTCATGTATCTTGCATGGCGCTTTAGTGCTTAAGATTATTGTCAAATATATTTTTATCAAGAATCTCTTTGAAGCATATTTCTGTAGAGAATCTCTCTCATTTATTATGAAGAAATTAGGGTTGGATCAAACATGTGAAGCCCAAGTTGTTTGCTGCTCAAGAACATGTACTGGCTACTTAAGGGTTGTGCTAAACCTAATTCAGTTGAGAGACTTGTTCACGCCATTTTAGTTTCTAGAGTCCAAGCATTCTAGGTTTTGCGTGTGTTTATTTCTGAGACTTTCTTGTATCTCATTGATGCAAGTTTAGGATGTGTACTCTCGTGTTGTATTGATTGTGTTCCTCTCCTAAGCTGTGAAGTACGGAGTAGGTATTGTTAGTTGTAACACTCAAAGCCTGTAGGTACGAGTGTGTAGTTTTTAGGAGTGTGTCTCCAACACAAAGTATTTGTGTATTGAACTTAATACTAGTGCGAAGATCAGTGAACCAGAGGTTGTTTGCGTGGAACTCTTCAAACTAAGAGGAAGTAAGGCGGGGCGCCTTTGATCTAGGAGTTCATAGGTTGAGTTGTCATTGGTAGTTGCTAGGTGATAAGTTGTGAACGGGGCGTTTGCTGGTAACTTTGAACTAGGACTATTTTAGTGGATTCCTTCCTAGATTGGTATCCCCCAGACTAGGGCTGCTGTGCGCCGAACTGGGTCAACAAATATTGTGTCTCTTTTATTTGTTGTGTTTGTTTATTTTGTGCTATTGCGTGTTACATCTGCCAAAGTGCTTAGCACATCGTGTTCGACACTGTGCAAGTGCTTAGCACATCGTGTTCGACACTTTGCATAGCGTGCCAAGAATTTTCAATTGGTATCAGAGCAGGCACCCTGCCTGTTTCTAGGGTAAGATTTAGGACTAAAATCTCTGGCATTATGGTTAAGGAAGGAAAATACAGAAACAAGCCACCTTTGCTAAATGGATCCAGCAACTATGACTCTTGGAAATCTAAAATGATCGCATTTTTGAAATCCATTGATAGCAAATTGAGGTTGTGTTGACTGGGTGGGATCCACCCACTCTTACCAACAAGGAGGGTACCTCAATGGGGGTACTAAAACCTGAGTTAGAATGGAGTACAGAGGAGGAAACTGCAGACCAATTTAATAACAAGGCTTTCTACGCGCTGTTTAATGGAGTGGACACAAATGATTTCAAGCTCATTATGAACTGTGTGTCAGCTAAAGATGCATGGGAAGTATTGAGAGTCTGCTATGAAGGGTATGGACACAAAAAATCTGAATGTGAGACCTATCAGAAGAAGCAAAAGAAAGATCTAACTACTTCTTGGTCAGATGCTGACTCAGAGGAAGAAAATGAATCAGCTACACATGCAGTCGCCTTCACAGGAATCTGTAGTTCGGAATGCGAGTGAAATGAAGATGGTGAAGTATCATATGAAGAACTTGCATGTACCTACAAAGAATTACTTACTAGAAACAATGAATTGTGCAAGACCTTTGAGGAACAAAAGAAGACCATCAATAAGCTCCAGACTGAAGTGAATTTACAAGTTGAAAAGGCCTCATAAGCTCAGGATGAAGTTACTCAAGTCAATATCCAAAGGAATGACTTGAGAAAACGTGTGAGTCAGCTTAACTCTGGAACCGACATGCTTGAAGAAATACTGAAGAATGTACCAAGTGGTAAGGCCAAAGCAATTGGGTACAACTATTCAAGTCTAAATCAACATCAACAGAATCATGAAACCAAGTTTACTTCTGCTGAAGATGTGTTTGATCCTTACACTGGAAAGAAGATGTTGCAACATCATACACAACACTATAAAGAAGTTGGAACTACTATGATGGAATTGAAGCCTAAAACTGAAAAGGTTGGATTAATTGCTCATACTTCTATCAGGACCTCCTCCAGTGAAGATTGGTACTTTGATAGTGGATTCTTGAGGCACATGACGGGTGTACAAAAGTATCTTACTAATTTGAAACTCCACAAATCTGGATTTGTAACTTTTGGAGATGGCTCCAAAGGAAAGATATCAGGAATTGGTGATTTGACTAATCAAGCTTTGCCTAACTTGGAGAATGTACTTTTTGTTGAAGGACTCACTGCTAATCTAATTAGTATGAGTCAACTATGTGATCAAGGGATGAAAGTAATTTTTACCAAATCTGAGTGTCTTGTCAATAATGAAGAAGGACAGCTGCTGATGAAAGGGACTCGATCTGGAGATAACTGTTACCTATGGAAGTCTCAAGAAGAGGATCATACAACCACTTGTCTCCTCACCACAGAAGATGAAGCACAAGTGCGGCACCAGAAACTAGGTCATCTCAACCTTAAAGAGATGAAGAAAGCCATGTCAGCTGATGCTATTAGGGGATTTTCCAAATTGAAGATTATTGAAGTGAATATATGTGGTGAATGCCAGATTGGCAAGCAGGTTGAAAGTATGGGAGGTAAAAGGTATGCATTTGCAGTTGTGAAGGACTTTTCTAGATACTTTTGGGTGAATTTTATTAGAGAGAAGTCAGATACCTTTGATGTCTTCAAAGAACTGTGCACTCAAATCCAAAAGGAGAAAGGAAGCAATGAGGTAAGAATTAGGAGTGATCATGGAAGAGAGTTTGAAAACTCCAAGTTTGATGAGTTCTGTGTCAGTGAAGGAATCAAGAATGAATATTCATCCTCTATCATCCCACAATAGAATGGTGTAGTTGAAAGGAAAAGTAGAACTATTCAAGAGTCAGTTAGAGCTATGATTCATGCCAAAAAGGTTCCTTATCACTTCAGGGCTGAAGCCATGAACACTACATGCCACATACACATTAGAGTAACTCTGAGGAAAGGTACTTCTTCAACTCTATACGAGCTATGGAAAGATAGAAAGCCAACCGTTAAACATTTTCATGTGTTTGGAAGCAAGTGTTACATTCTAGCTGATAGGGATCCAAGAAGAAAGCTTGACCCTAAAAGTGACGAGGGAATTTTTCTTGGGTACTCTAATAACAACCGAATCCATAGAGTCTTAAATTCAAGGACTCATGTTGTAATGGAATCTATAAATATGGTTGTGAAAGATTCACCTTTAGAGAAGAATGATGATATAGATCAAAATGTTGAACACAGTGTTGAAGCATCTGAACATTCCAATATTGAAAAAGCTAATGAAGAGATTATTGAAGTGGAAGCTGATACTAGAACTGAACTTCCATCTCAAAGCAAAGGTCTCTCTGTACGTGTTTTGTATCCTTATGTGAGCCAAAGAATGATGTGATTGTTAATTCATGTTTTGTATCCTTATGCGAGCCAAAGAATGTCAAAGAAGCCTTAACTAATGGAGCATGGATAAAGGCTATGCAGGAAGAGCTGAATCAGTTTGAGAGGAGTGAAGTATGGGATTTAGTTCCAAGACCAGAAAATATGAATGTCATTGGAACAAAATGGGTATATAAAAACAAGTCAGATGAACCTGATACTGTTACTAGAAATAAAGCAAGACTTGTAGCACAAGGATATACTCAGATTGAAGGACTTGACTTTGGAGAAACTTTTGCTCCAAATGCGAGATTAGAATCTATTAGATTGCTATTAGGAGTAACATGCACTCTCAAGTTCAAGTTATATCAAATGGATGTAAAAAGTGCCTTCCTAAATGGATACCTACAGGAAGAAGTGTATGTTGAGCAACCCAAAGGGTTTGTTGATCCTAAACGCCCCAATCATGTCTACAAATTGAAGAAAGGTTTGTATGGTTTGAAGCAAGCACCTAGGGCTTGGTATGAAAGATTGACTCAATTCTTAGAAGAGCAAGGATAAAGAAAGGGAGGATCAGACAAAACATTGTTTGTGAAACAAGACAAAGGAAAGTTCATAATAGCTCAAATCTATGTAGATGACATAGTGTTTGGTGGGATGTCGGACAAGATGGTCCAACACTTTGTCAAGCAAATGTAGTCAGAATTTGAGATGAGTCTTGTTGGGGAATTGACTTATTGTCTTGGACTTCAAATTAAACAAATGGAGAACACCATCTTCATATCTCAAAGCAAGTATACAAGAAACATAGTCAAGAAGTTTGGTATGGAAAATGCTGCACACAAAAGAACACCAGCACCTACTCATCTAAAACTCACCAAGGATGAAAATGGAGTAAGTGTTGATCAAAGTCTTTACAAAAGCCTATTGTACTTAACTGACAGTAGACCTAACATCACTTATGCTGTTGGAGTTTGTGCAAGATATCAGGCAGACCCTAAGGTAAGTCATTTGACCCAAGTGAAGAGAATTTTAAAATATGTGAATGGGACTAGTGACTATGGGATGATGTATTGTCACTGTGAAGACTCTGCCTTATATGGTTATTGTGATGTTGATTGGGCTGAGAGTGCAGATGATAGGAAGAGTACTTTAGGAGGATGTTTCTTTCTTGGCAAAAATTTAATCTCTTGGTTTAGCAAAAAGCATAATTGTGTGGCACTATCTACAGCTGAAGCAGAGTATATAGCTGTAGGGAGTAGTTGCTCTCAACTTGTTTGGATTAAGCAGATGCTGAAAGAATATGATGTTGAACAAGATGTTCTAACACTTTACTATGACAACATGAGTGTTATAAATATTTCAAAGAATCCTGTCCAGCATAGCAAGACCAAACATATTGACATTCGTCATCACTTTATTAGAGATCGTGTTGAAAACAAAGTTGTGACTATGGACCATGTGGGTACAAATGAACAGATTGCAAATATCTTCACTAAGTCTCTTGATGCAGCTTAGTTTGAGAATTTAAGAGGCAAGTTAGGAATTTGTCTCTATGAGGAGTTGTAGCAATTACTGTTAGGAGGAGTGTGGTGTGCAGCAGTTACTTTTTCCCATCAATTAATGTACACTGATCAAGGCAATCATGGGCATAACCACCATACACACACGCCACTCATCATGGTTGGTTATTCTTATTTGAAATCGTTTCAAATTATTTCTTTCCAAAATAAACGCACATATATTTTCAACTCCTCAACTCCCTCCTCACACATCTCCTTCAAACCTATTACTCTTTCTCTCTGCAACTCTGACCTATCACTCTCTCGCTCTCTCAACCTCACAACCTCAATAATGTCTCAATCCTCCAACTCAAACTCACTGCCAAACACCAACTCACCGTCACCCATCACCGCTTCTGAACCACAACCCTCCGACATCATCACCACCGTCGTACCCATCACAAGAATACATCCTTCATTCGCCTCCGCGCTTAAACCCAAAACTTCCAAACACTCTCCACCACCAAAATCCAAAAAGAAAACCACACAAAAACCACAACCCAAGCAATCTAAATCCAGACGCTCAGCCAACTTCACCGTGCAAGAGCTTTATTCTGATCATCAAGGATCTGCGGGTGCGAATGCCACTTCTGATGTCGCAACACTCCCTATTGCTACTTCAATCGACATTCCTGATGTGAATTTCACTAAAACCCCAAATGTTGGAAAAGGGAAAACTAGTGTGGGATCTGAAGAGTCATCGGCAATTGTTCCTGATTTGCCTAATAATGAGGTTGCTGATGAAGATGTGAACATCAAAACTGATGATGATGTTTTGAACTCTTTGGCCCAAAGTGATCCTAAAGAGAAGGTTGTGCCGGATGTTGCAACATCCTTGGCACCAACTCAGGCTGTGACTGATGTGAGCAATAATGAGTCCCATGAAGAGCCAGATAAACATGGCTCTGAAGATACTGTTGAAGACACTGACAATGATGTGTTAGTTGAAAAGGATGTGGTGATTGTGAAAGCCACTGATGTTACTAGGGCTGGTCCAACTGGTATAGGAAGAAGGCTCAGAGAAAGAAAGGGGAAAGAAATTGCAGTTGCAGCTGAAGCAACCAAGTCTTTCCAGAAAAATAAAGTTGCGGCTGAAGCAACTAAAGTTTTAAAGAAGCCTGTGTATGGTCCTAGCAGAGGATATAACAAAGTTGAAGTCCCTGCTAAATCATCTAAGAGGAAGAATGTGAGTCTGAGTGACTCTGACTATGAAGATGAGGAAGATACTCCAAACACCTTCATTATCTCTCACAGGAAGACAACAAAGAACTAAAAGAGAGCTACTGCTGATTCTGATGACGATGCGGAAGAAGATGTTTTAAACACTTCATCCTTCTCCAAAAGGAAGACCTTAAAGAGGAAGAAAATTGCTTCTGCTGACATTGATGAAGATGTTCAACTGGATGCTCCAAGCACCTTGTCAGTCAAGGGGAGAGTTAGTGGGAAATCCATCCCACCAAATGTGCCTGATGTCCCTATTGACAATGTGTCTTTTCACTTTGTTCATAGTGCTTCTAAATGGAAGTATATGGAAGTATGTGTTTGGCAGAAGAATTGGTCTTGAAAGGGAGCTGTCTGATGAAACTTTAGCTTGGAAAGAGGTAATTATTTTAATTGAAAAAGCTGGTCTGATGAAAACTGGTAGTGGGTTAGGTCACTGCTATGAAAAACTTGTTAAAGAATTTATTGTTAATATTGTTGAAGACTGTGACAACCTTCTTAGTAAGGAGTATCAGAAGGTTTTTGTTAGGAACCAATGTGTGTAGTTCTCTCCAATGATAATCAATAGGTTCCTGGGTAGGAAGGAGAGTGGCTATCCTGAGGTGGAAGTCACCAATAATGATGTGTGTAAAACTATCACTGCTAATCATGAAATTCCTGGCATTCAGTAGTAAGATGCTTTAGCAATTGCTACAGCGTCTACTCACAACACAGATAATAGTAAAAGCGATAAATAGCGGAAACGTAAATAACACAAGAGTTTGTTGACCCAGTTCGGCGCAACTTGCCCTAATATGGGGGATACCAATCCAGGAGGAATCCACTACTATAGTCCTAGTTCCAAGACACCAGTAAACAGCCAGCTTACTGTTCCTAACCTAGCAACCACCTTGTGCAACTCAACCTAGGAACTCCTAGGTCAAAGGCGCCCCGCCTTACTCCTTACTAACAACACAGTGTTGTTCACAATCAAACACAGACGCTTATGATGGTGAGAATACACTCAAACATAAACAACAACCTATACCTTTAGCAAGTATCAACGTGATACAAGAAAAGGCTCACAAAGTTCACTAAGTAAAATAAGGATTACACACGCTTTAGTGAACACAATAAAATTCCCACAAACCTAAACTAGGTTTGACACAACTATATACAGAGTCTTCTTACTGGGCTTGACTTGTTCCTAATGAATAGGAGTCTTCAAAAATATATCCAATAAGTCTTCAGCTACAAACAAATAATTCCTAAAATATATGAGATATATTTTAGAATTAAATCTTCACACAAGAGATTCCTTGTGACACAAGGCGCGCGTGCTGTGCTAGCTTCGCCCTAACAAAAAATATACTTTCCAACAAAAATATAATTTCTGAAACAAATCTTCTTCAAAGATATCTTCTGGAAATAACAAACAAAAACGCGCACGCTTCTAGAAGCTTCCAGTCACAACATACTCAGATGCTACAGCATTTTCTAGAGCATGTAACAAAATGGGTTTTTGCAAAATTATAGCCAACATACAAAAACGCCAACAATCTCCCCCTTTGGCAAATTTTGGCTAAAACACTTTTGGCAAGCATGCATAAAACTAATTCTTCAAATCAACTTCAATTTTTAATTAGGAAGAATAAAACATAACTTGAATGCATAGGCTAACCATGTATCAGAGACATGCATAGCGGATAAGAAACAACTAGCCTCATAAAGAATAATCAGAGAGACTTAACTCTCATAGTGGATTCCAGGGTAATAGTAATAGCTTCAAAAAGCAACAACAGACTCTAAGGTCAAGGAAAAATAAATTCCTCCCCCTCAAGTCAACAACACTTCCTCTTCAGATATACTCCCCCTCAATGGTAGGTAGATAGGAATAATTAGATAAGGAAAAAAATACTTCACTCCCCCTGTCTTCATGGCAGATAGCTATAGCAGAACTTATAGCAATCACAGACATACATGCAATCATGCAATAAACTTCAGAAATCAACTACTGCTAATTACTCATGTGTATGAGAGCATATAAGAGAACATATCAGAGCAGTAACTTCTTCAAAGCTTCAGTACTAATAGTACTAATACTCCCCCTTTTTAGCCAAATAATTTGACAAAAGGAAAAGAACATCATATTGTCAGAAACAAATAAGCACATAAAAGAGTTAGTACTTATTACAGACCAACAACACACATAGGTGCATAATATCCAGGGCTTAACCCACAAAAAGAACATAACATCAGAATTACAAAAGAAAAAAAATGAGCATTAAAACTCATCACTTCCTTCAGAATCCTCCACAACCAATGCTTCATCATGAGCAGCCATCTCTTCAGCTTCCAAGGTTTGAATCACACGATCCACCAAAAACTTCTTATCATCCAGTGCATTGCTCACAGTCTTCAAATCAGCAATCATTTGTTGTCTACTGAGCATAGCAGATTTGCCTTTGGCAGATGCTAGAGCAATATCTGCAGCATGTGATTTTTCCAGAAACCTGTGGTCTAGAGTGATATCTGTATCTCTTTTCACAGCCTCATCAGTAGAGAAACATAGCTCAGGATATTGTTGTAAGATAATATCACAAATCAGGGTTGGAAAACCAATAGGGATCTTAGTAGCATTGGTTTTTCTATGAGCTATAGTTTGGTAAAAAATAAATTCACCATAATTGAAAGCAGATTTTGTACCTATAGCATAGATGAACTTACTCAGCACCCGTGAGACATCGTTAGAATGGGTAGTAGGCACCCAATTTGCAGCTGCAATCTTGTTCAGTATAGCATACTTGGTAGAGAGCTTGGCAGCAGACTAATTATTCTTCATAGGCCACTCCTTGACCAGATCACCAGTAAGGGTCTTGCATATTTGATTCTGAGTTACTTCCAACTCAGCTATATCTTCAGCACTTCTGCCTAGGTATTGGTTGATCACAGCAAGTGAAAAATTAACACATTTACCTCGCACAAAGACCTTCCTATATTCAGCACTCATAGGATCATCACAATCAGTTCCTATGTTCACAATGAATTCTCTGACCAGCTTGATGTAGCAATTCCCCAAGCTTTTCACAGTCTTCACCAAACCAGCTGCTTCAATGACCTCCATAAGCTCTTGCAGATTCAACAGGTCATGATGTAGATTCCTTTCAACAGCGATTCTCCTTTCACAAATGAATTTCCATCTAGAGGCACCTTCCTCATGATGAAAGGATACATTATCTAAGGGCACAGATGGGATACTTTTAGCCCTTTTTCTTCCTGACTCTGCTGGCTTGTCAGATGTGCCAACATCTTCCACAGCATCTTCATCAGCTACAAAATCCCCATCATTAGATTGCAAGTGTTTTCTCTTCAGGGTCTTCTTCTTAGTCTCAGTAGTCACAGTAACCTTACTCTTCGTCCTACCAGGACCATACTTCACAGGTTTCAAGCCATCAGAATTCTTGGCTTTCTTTGTTGACTTTGGTGGTGGTGTCACATCTCTTCTAGCTCTACTCCTTAACCTCCCAGCAATGCTAGGTCCAGGAGTCTTCTCCACCATTTTGTCCAGAGTTGACAAAATCTCAACATCAGGTTCCTTGTCTTGTGAACCTGTTTGTAAATCAGAGAGGGTATGATCCTCTATTTCCTGTTCAGCAGTCTTCATGCTCTCATCATTTTGAGAGACTTCAACAGTATCACCAGACACATTCTCATCTGCATTGTTTGCAGTGTCTGGAACATCAGATGCTCTAGCATCAGCTGCAGCATCTACATTATCAGGAAGGTTAGTACCTTCATGATCTTCAGCCTTTTCAGAGGCAACAACAGTTGACTCATCTTCCTGTGTTGTCTCAAACACAACATTCTCTGTGGTCTTAGTAGTAGCACCACCATCAACATCAATATTACCAGAATCATCTAATCCTAGGGTTTGAACCTCTTGAACTACCCTACTAGAAGATTCAACATTTTCCTCACCTAGATTATCAACATACAATTCTTGCATGGTATATGCCTTTCTGGATCTAAATTTGGACTTAGACTTCTTCTTTTTCCCTTGTGATTTCACAGATTTAGGGGAAAGAACACTTACCGACTTCTTCTTTTTCTTGGATTTTTCTTTCTTTGATTTTGCGGCAGTGTCGGAAGCGACAACAGATATGGGTTCTGCAACAGCATTCAACGTTGCAGTTTCAGCCGGTGGTGGCGATTTTGGAGAAGAATCTCTGATCGGTGATGAAACTGTAGTAGACATGATCGATGTGAAGTAGTAGTGAGGATGAAATATGATAGGTCTGAGAGATAGGAGAAGTTTGAGCGATTTAGTGTGATGAAGCAGAGAGAAAGATCGATTGCACTTTAGAGAAGCAAAGTAATGATTATGGCAAAAGCAGTTTACACAAAATAAAACTGTTCCTTGATTAGCGTGCGCACTAATAGGAAAGGGGGAAAATTCAGTTGCACGCTTTTTGAAAAATAATTGCTATTGGCTTTCAAATAGGCAAATTCCCAATTTGGCCCTCAACTTCTCAAATTGTGTTGCATCTTGCGCCTTTGTAAAGATGTCAGCCAGTTGATCATTTATAGCTATATGTTTCAGTATGACAATCTTTTCTTCAACTAGATCTCTAATAAAATGGTGCCTAATATCAATATGTTTAGTCCTACTATGTTGAATAGGATTCTTGGAGATGTTAATGGCACTCATGTTGTCACAGTATAATGCCATAGCATTTTGTACCACATTGTACTCCTTCAACATTTGCTTCATCCATACTAGTTGAGCACAACTACTACCAGCTGCAATATATTCTGCTTCTGCAGTTGATAAAGACACAATTTTGTTTCTTACTAAACCATGATATGAGATTATTCCCTAGGAAGAAACATGCTCTTGAAGTGCTTTTCCTATCATCTGCACTTCTTGCCCAATCAGCATCACAATAGCCTACTAACATAGAGTTATCACTATGACCATACAAGATTCCATAGTCACATGTCCCACTTACATATTTTAAGATTCTTTTGACTTCTGTGAGGTGACTCATCTTAGGTTCAGCTTGATATCTAGCACATACTCCTACAGCAAAAGTAATATCAGGTCTGCTTGCTGTGAGATACAATAAGCTTCCAATCATACTTCTATAGAGACTTTGATCAACACTGATCCCTTTTTCATCCTTGGTAAGCTTCAGATGTGTTGCTGCTGGTGTTCTTTTGGTACTAGCACTCTCCATACCAAACTTTTTCACAATGTTTCTTGCATACTTACTTTGAGACACAAATATAGTATCCTCCATTTGTTTGACTTGGAGGCCAAGAAAGAAGGTTAGTTCACAAACTAGACTCATCTCAAATTCTGACTGCATATGCTGCACAAATTGCTGGACCATCTGATCAGACATACCCCCAAAGACTATATCATCCACATAAACTTGTGCTATCATCACTTTGTCTTTCTCTTCTCTTACAAACAGAGTCTTGTCATTTTCACCCTTTCTGTACCCATGATTAACCAGAAATTCAGTCAACCTCTTATACCAAGCTCTAGGAGCTTGCTTTAGACCATACAAGGCCATTTTCAGTTTGTAGACATGATCTGGAAGATTAGGATCAACAAAACCCTTAGGCTGTTCAACATAGACTTCTTCATTCAAGTACCCATTAAGGAAGGCACTTTTCACATCCATTTGAAATAGCTTGAACTTCAATATACATGCAACCCCTAAGATAAGCCTTATGGATTCAAGTCGGGCTACTGGAGCAAATGTCTCATCAAAGTCTATCCCTTCAATTTGAGCATAGCCTTGAGCTACCAGTCTAGCCTTGTTTCTAGTAATGTTCCAACTCTCATCAGATTTGTTCTTGAAGACCCATTTTATACCAATTACATTCAAACCTTTAGGTCTAGGCACAAGATCCCATACCTCATTCCTCTTGAATTGTTCAAGTTCTTCCTGCATGGCGTTAATCCAGAATTCATCAGTAAGAGCTTCCTTGACATTCTTAGGTTCAATCTTTGAAACAAAGCATGAATTAGATACTGCATCTCTTGCTCTTCTTGTAACAATGCCTTGGTTAAGATCTCCAATGATAAGCTCTTTTGGATGATTCTTCTGAACTCTTGTAGATGGACCTTTGTTGGGTTCAGTACTACTTGATCCAGAGTCAATATCTTCCATTTTAGTTTCAACTACTTCTTCTTGCTGATCGGATGCTATAGGTATCGCTGGAGCATCAGACCTCTTATATTCACTTGAGTCATCTACAACTACATTGAAGGATTCCATCATGACTTTAGTTCTGGAGTTGAACACTCTATATGCTCTGCTGTTGGTAGAGTATCCTAAGAATATGCCTTCATCACTCTTGGAGTCCAATTTCCTTCGTTGTTCCCTATCAGCTAGGATATAACATTTGCTTCCAAAGACATGGAAGTACTTGACAGTTGGTTTCTTATTCTTCCATAGCTCATATAGAGTAACATTTGTTCCAGTTCTCAGAGTGACTCTATTGTGTATATAGCAAGCAGTATTCAATGCTTCTGCCCAAAAATGATATGGAAGATTTTTTGCATGTAGCATTACTCTAGCTGACTCTTGCAAGGTTCTATTCTTTCTCTCAACCACTCCATTTTGTTGTGGTGTGATTGGTGAAGAGAATTCATGTGATATCCCTTCAGCTGTACAGAACTCAGAGAACTTGTAATTCTCAAACTCCTTTCCATGATCACTTCTTATCTTCAAGACCGTACTATATTTTTCTCTTTGTATTTGAACACATAACTCTTTGAAGACATCAAAAGTGTCAGATTTCTCTCTAATGAATTTGACCCAGGTGTACCTTGAGAAGTCATCAACCATTACAAAAGCATATCTTTTACCACCTAAGCTTTCCACTTGTATAGGTCCCATCAAATCCATGTGTAACAGCTCAAGTATTCTGGAAGTTGTCAGATGTTGTACCTGATGGTGAGGCTTTTTCGTTTGTTTTCCAATCTGACATTCACCACATACGTTCCCTTCTTCAATTTTGAGTTTTGGTAGACCTCTGATTGCTTCCTCAGCTATGGCATTCTTTATACTCCTTAGGTTCAGATGACCTAGCTTTTGGTGCCATAAAGTTACTTCATCTTCCTTAGTAAGCAAGCAAGTTGACAAGCCAACTTCCTCTTGTGGTTCCCATAAGTAACAATTATCCTTTGACCTTACACCTTTCATTATGACTTCTCCTTCTTGATTAGTGACCAAACATTCAGCTTTTGTAAAGTTAACCAACAATCCTTGATCACATAGCTGACTGATACTAATTAGATTGGCCGTCAACCCTTTCACAAACAGAACTTTTGTAATTTTAGGTAGACCTTTTCTTTCCAAGTTTCCTATCCCCTTGATTTCACCTTTAGAGCCATCACCAAAGGTGACAAAGCTTGTTGCATAAGACTTAACATCAACCAGAAAATTCTCAATTCCAGTCATGTGCCTGGAGCAGCCACTGTCAAAATACCAATCTTCCCTAGATGTTGCTTTTAGAGATGTGTGAGCAATGAGTGAAACAAGTTTCTTTCTAGGTTTCCAGTCTTTCTTGACAGTCTTTCTGGACTTTGATTGCTGTATCTTACTGGGGTGTCCATGAAGCACGAAACAATAAGGTTTTATATGACCTTTTCTCCCACAGTAATGACATATCCATGGTTGAGGTTTTTCTTTTACTCCCAGATGCTGTACCGGTTGCTGCAGCAACTGTCTTGGCCTTGAAAATGTTTCATTGAGAGGTGGATACATAGTATTCTGAATATACTTCTTCTTTTTATTAAACTTCTCATAGTCAAATCTAACTCCTTTAGGCTTACCTGAGATTTGTTGAGTCAGAATATCATCTAATTTCTCAGTGCCATTAGTCATCATAGAGACAAACTTCCTTTGATCTTGGATTTTTGAGTTCAGCACGGTCACTTCTTCTTGGAGCTCAGAGATAGTAGATAAATGTTTTTCATTTTCACTCAGAAGCTGGGATATGGTCTTCTTTTGTTGCTCATTAACTCTAGTCTCTTCAGCATTTTTGGTACATAATTTCTTATAAGCAACTGCTAATGCATCATAGGTTAAGAACCCATCACCTGATTCTCCATCAGACAAACATATTCTTGTTAGTGAAGTGATGTTCTTTGTAGACTCAGTCTCTGCTTCTTCCTCAGAGGTGTCTTCATCTGACCAAGTTGCAGTCATACCTTTCTTCTGCTTTTTCAGATATGTTGCACATTCAGTTCTAATGTGACCATACCCTTCACATTCGTGGCACTGAACACCTTTGACTTGAGCAAGTTTATCATCAGTTGTTGGACCTTTTTGAGAGGCAGAGTTTCTGTTGAATTCATGTGATTTTCCTTGTGCAGATGTTCTAGCATTTCCTCCAGCAAATCTCAGTCTGGGTCTTCTGTCCATAGATTTCAGCACCTTGCTAAATTGTTTTCCAAGCATTACTACAACATTTGATAAACCTTCATCAGTATCTATGGAACTCCCCACGTCATCTTCATCAATGTTTGAGGCAAGAGCTATACTTTTATTTTTCTTTTCTACCCTCTCATTGATTTTCAACTCAAACGTTTGAAGAGAACCAATTAGCTCATCAACTTTCATATCACTAATATCTTGAGCTTCTTCTATTGCACATACCTTCATATCAAATCTTTTGGGTAAAGACCTTTGAATCTTGCCTACTAGTTTCTCACCAGATATCTTTTCTCCCAAGGATTCAAATGAATTTGCATACTCTAGCACATTCATATGAAAGTCACGCACACTTTCTTCTTCTTTCATCTTAAGGTTCTCAAACTGAGTTGTTAAAATTTGGAGTTTTGACTTTTTCACCCTCTGAGTACCTTCATGAGCAGTCTTCAAGATATTCCAAGCATCCTTGGCCACAGTACACTGATTGATCAGTCTAAACATGTTTGGATCCACTCCATTAAATAGAGCATTTAGAGCTTTGGAGTTTCCAACTGCTGCAGCATCTTCAGCCGGGGTCCAATCTTCTTCAGGTTTGAGTTTCCAAGTGATTTTAAGAAAGCCGTCATGCGAGACTTCCAAATATCGTAGTTAGAATCACTCAACAGGGGTGGCCTGTTCACCATTCCTCCTTCTATATCCATTATGCCAGAAATAGTTCCCTGGAGCTCACCCAAACGAGCAGGGTGCCCGCTCCGATGCCAATTGAAATTCCTGGCATTCAGTAGTAAGATGCTTTAGCAATTTCTACAGCGTCTACTCACAACACAGATAATAGTAAAAGCGATAAATAGCGGAAACGTAAATAACACAAGAGTTTGTTGACCCAGTTCGGCGCAACTTGCCCTAATCTGGGGGATACCAATCCAGGAGGAATCCACTACTATAGTCCTAGTTCCAAGACACCAGTAAACAGCTAGCTTACTGTTCCTAACCTAGCAACCACCTTGTGCAACTCAACCTAGGAACTCCTAGGTCAAAGGCGCCCCGCCTTACTCCTTACTAACAACACAGTGTTGTTCACAATCAAACACAGACGCTTATGATGGTGAGAACACACTCAAACATAAACAACAACCTATAGTTTTAGCAAGTATCAACGTGATACAAGAAAAGGCTCACAAAGTTCACTAAGTAAAATAAGGATTACACACGCTTTAGTGAACACAATAAAATTCCCACAAACCTAAACTAGGTTTGACACAACTATATATAGAGTCTTCTTACTGGGCTTGACTTGTTCCTAAAGAATAGGAGTCTTCAAAAATATATCCAATAAGTCTTCAGCTCCAAACAAATAATTCCTAAAATATATGAGATATATTTTAGAATTGAATCTTCACACAAGAGATTCCTTGTGACACAAGGCGCGCGTGCTGTGCTAGCTTCGCCCTAACAAAAAATATACTTTCCAGCAAAAATATAATTTCTGAAACAAATCTTCTTCAAAGATATCTTCTGGAAATAACAAACAAAAACGCGCACGCTTCTAGAAGCTTCCAGTCACAACATACTCAGATGCTACAACATTTTCTAGAGCATGTGACAAAATGGGTTTTTGCAAAATTATAGCCAACATACAAAAACGCCAACAAATCAGGTTAAGGTATGGCCAATCAAGGGCAAGGTTCAATCTTGCATGTTGTCTGTGAAGTATGCTGTTTTGAATAGGATTGGGAATACCAACTGGGTTCCTACAACCCACTCTTCCCATATCACAATTTCTTTGGCTAGGTTGATTCATGCTATAGGTACAGGATTTGAAGCTGACTTTGGAGCTTATATATTTGAACAAACCATGTTTCATGGCAAGTCATGGGCTGTTCAGTTGCCTATTGCATTCCCTACTCTTATCTGTGGAATCATCTTATCCCAACATCCAAACATTTTGACTGCTGCTCATGAACCTATCAAGAGAAAGCCTCCTCTTTCTCTTCATTTTAAATTGTTTGAAGACACCCATGCTGTTGATATAACAGGGGTTTCTAAAAGAAAATCTGTGCAATAACCTTCAACCTCCATGAACAGAAAAACCATGATCAGGTCTATGGAAGCTAGTGTGAAAGCTCTGGATGAGCAAAAGGTTGAGCTGGACAAGGTTATTGCTGCGTTGAAGCAAGAGGAAGCTGGGGAAGAAAGGTTAACTGATGTTGGTGTTGCTGCTGATGGTGATGCAGTTGAGGATGATGAGACTGCTGGTGATACAGAAGAGGTGGAAGTGACTGATTCCAACGCTTCTTTTTAATGATTTCTTGATTTTATGTGTACTTGCCCTATTCTGATGTGTAATTCTTATTCATGGGCATATATTCTATTATTTCTTCTGGTCTGTACTAAGTAACTAACAATCCTGACTCTGTGATTCTCTAATTTGTCAAATTTGTGGCAAAAAGGGGGAGTAAATTTGGTAATGTTCTGAAACTATGACAGTTTGCTCTGATTATGATCCATCTATTCTGAAGACTGATTTACCTGCACTGATCTGATTATGATATGATAGTAGTGTAGTTTAGATGGAGTATGTTGTAGTGTAGCTATGTGTGCTCTCTGATATATGCACGTGTTTAGGGGGAGCTAATTTATGTTCTACAGGGGGAGATGTTGGACATGATGTTCCAACACCCTATGCATATCTGCAGGGGGAGATGTGTTGATGAAATGTTGAAGCACTCTATTCGACATCCTTACAATGTTTATGCTTCTGATGATTTAAGGCGAAGTAGTTATTCTCTATTCTGCTGTTGCATGTTTCTCTGATGTGTGTAGAAGGTAGAAGACCTATATCATCTATTTATACTGTTTTTGAAGAATGGCTACATCTGCTCTTGATAAGTATGTTTGTTTTTATCTTGAGAAAATGCCTTCTGTTGAAGAATATGTTTTTAACTGGAATATCTGTTTATGTGACCTCTGGATGGTCATAATTTGTTTTAGCCAAAAATTTGCCAAAGGGGGAGTTTGTTGAGTCTTTGGTATTGGCTTCATTTTTGGTTGATAAACCATTGTGACAGGATGTTGGACAAAGTGCTTTGACACTTGCAACATATTGGTCTGCAGGCGCTTCATTTTTCTATTTAAGGAATATCCATTTCTCTCTCATGTATCTTGCATGGCGCTTTAATGCTTCAGATTATTGTCAAATATATTTTTATCAAGAATCTCTTTGAAGCATATTTCTGTAGAGAATCTCTCTCATTTATTATGAAGAAATTAGGGTTGGATCAAACATGTGAAGCCCAAGTTGCTTACTGCTCAAGAACGTGTACTAGCTACTTAAGGGTTGTGCTAAACCTAATTCAGTTGAGAGACTTGTTCACGCCGTTTTAGTTTCTAGAGTCCAAGCATTCTAGGTTTTGCGTGTGTTTATTTGTGAGCCTTTCTTGTATCTCATTGATGCAAGTTTAGGACGTGTACTCTTGTGTTGTATTGATTGTGTTCCTCTCCTAAGCTGTGAAGTACGGAGTAGGTATTGTTAGTTGTAACACTCAAAGCCTGTAGGTACTGTAATACCCTAATTTTCCGCTTTTTGTAAATAAATTTTTTATTTTGAAAAATATTTCTTATTGTTATAAGAAATATCAAAAAGATTTTAGAAATTTAATGTGCTTACATTTTCTCCGTTACATTGACTGATCATTAAGTATTTTAAAAAGCAATTTAATCACTTTTCTTTAATGTTCGACTTATAACGTCATAATTAAATAATATCTCAGCTGTTTGTTGGATTTAACTTTTGAGTGAAATAAAGATAAATTGGGCCCTGTCTTACGACTCGCGCTTTGAATTTATTTTTTATTTCATTTGAAATGTGACTTGATGTTCTGAACGTAAGATAAGCGAGAGCCTGACGTACGACTCGTTTTGAGCTTATCTTATGCATCTTGCTAAACATTCGTTAATTTGCCTCTCTGTTTGCCAGTTTCATTTTTATGCCTGATTATCTGATTACTCATTCATTTATGTGTCCGCATATTTATTTCGAGTATTTTTTTTAATTGTCGCATTATTACACTGTCATTACCATACATCATGCATTTGCATTCCTCGCATCTTCTACCCTTTTCTTTTCTTTTCTGATCTGAAATCTGTTGTGAACTTGTCTTTGAATATGGAATGTGAATAAATCAGTCTCTGTCGTACGACTCTGGCTTCGAATTATTCGCATGCCATTTAAAACGGAAGACTCTTTAATTAAATGAAATGGGAAGGAGCCTGACTTACGACTCGCCTTCGGCTCGTTTCACTTTAATTAAGAATGTTCATTTAATAAACTGAATGAAAAGAGGGAGCCTGTCGTACGACTCGTTTCTGCTCGGATTATCCGGTCCCTGACTGACGACTCGTGATTTAGGATCATTCTCATTCTCAAAACAATTTCTAAAATCATAAAAGACACTCGACCCACTCAACTCTTTTTGCCTGCCCTTGCGCAGTTAACTCTTTTTCATCTGCTCTTGTGCAGTAAACTCTTTTTATCTGTTTTCCTAAACGGATGGCGCTTTATCCATTCCCCTGCTACAGACAAACGCTTAAGCCTCCGAAGCGAGCACACAAGCATACTGTTATATCAGTGGAATGTGACTTAAGCATCGTTCACTAAAAACAACCAACAAACAAAATCTTTCTTTTCAGGAAGAACTACGTGAGCTTTGACTTCCTCATTGTACTTGGGGGATACGTAGGAGCGAGAGCCTCTCTCGTCAAGCCAAATAATAAAAAAATCTTTTTTTCCCTTTTCTGTTCAATATGCGGTAATTTAATTCTTTTTGTACGGTTATCTCTGTTTATGCAAACCAAAATTCCTCAAATGGTTCCCGTTAAGTACAACGGATATGAGGGGGTGTTAACGTCTTCCCCTCATGTAACCAACTCCCGAACCCGATCTTTAAGGTTTTATCATTATTTTCCTTTCCCCTCATGGGATAAATAAAATATGGCGGCGGCTTCATTGTTTACATTTGTGCAGCATTTCATCCTGGATTGGTATCCCCCAGACTAGGGCTGTTGTGCGCCGAACTGGGTCAACAAATATTGTGTCTCTTTTATTTGTTGTTTTTATTTATTTTGTGCTATTGTGTGTTACATCTGTCAAAGTGCTTAGCACATCGTGTTCCACACTGTGCAATTGCTTAGCACATCGTGTTCGACACTTTGCATAGCGTGCCAGGAATTTTCAAACACGAATCCACCACTGGTTTCGTCAAAAAAGTTACGCCAGAAAAGGAAGGGTTCGATTCGGTCATTTCGTGAACAATCAAAGGTAAAGGACGATAGATTCTTGCTATTGGAACTCTTCTGAACATTCCTATTCAATTACTTTTCACCAAAACTCACCGGAAAACGTATTTGAAGGTTTGGATTTCGTTTCATTTACGTGTTCGTTTTGCATCACTAGTTTGTTGTTTGTAAAAGATAATAGTAGATTTGTAATCCTTGCAAATTTCCGATCAAAATGGTGTATTAACTTGTTAATTTTGGATCATGTGCGAGCTCTGTGGACGTCGGCAATGGCGCCGGCCGTCGCCTCCCTCCGTCGCGCTCTGTTTTTGTTCTGTTTGGTGAGGAAGAAGTGACGCGCCACGTTGCGCTCTCTCATTGGCCAGCGCGTTTCCACGCGCGCCCCCTCTGTTTCTCTCCACACCCCCCGGTTGGGTGCTGGAGCGGGTCGGTCGTCCCAGTTCTGAACCGGACCCGGCCCGGCCTGGTAAAAAAGGGATTTAGGCCTTTTTTTGGTGAGGCCCAGTTTCTGTTTTGTTCAGTTTTTTTTTAATTGCTGCATCACTATTACTAATGCACCTCTGCTATTTATTTTAATTAATTTTTTGATAGTTTAAACTTGAAAGTTTTTACAGATAAAATGAATAATGATAAAATAAGCCCTGACGGATGACTTGCGGTTTAATTTATCGTTATTCCAGAGTTTTTAAAAGGTGAAGAAAATTGTTAGTAAAATATGAATAATGATAAATAAGCCCTTGACGGATGACTTGCGGTTTAATTTATGATTATTCCGGACTTTTAAAAAGTGAATAAAACACGTTAATTAAAAAAGAATAAGAAGGAACTTGACGGATGACTCGCTTTCGTCTTATTTTTATTTTAACTAACCTAGTTCAATTAATTTGTTTGATTGATACTCTTTGAATTGATACTTGTTCGATGATTTAATTTAGCATCATTATAACTGTTCAGCATCATCACTATCTGTCATTCATGTGCATTCATTCACATCTCTATCATTTTCTACCGCTTTTTTTTTTTTTATCTGAACTGGAATCTGTGGTAATCTCTTTTTTTGGTAAAAAATAGAATAAGAATAAATCAGTCCTTGACGGATGACTTGTGGCTTTGAGTTTATTCTCGTTCTAAAAACCTAAAATACTTATTAATTAAAAATGAAATAGAAGGAGCCTGACGGATGACTCGCTTTCGGCTATTCTCACTTTTTAGTTAATTCGATAATAAACTGAATGAAATGGCGGAGCTTGACGGATGACTTGCCTCTGCTAGGATAACCTCGTCCTTGACGGATGACTTGTGGCAATGAGGTTATCCACATTCACTAAATAATATCCTAATATCTAAAAGATACTCAACCCACGCAACTGTTTTTCCTGCACTTGTGCAGTCAACTGTTTTTCAACTTTCAAACTCTTTTTTATCAGTTTTCTTAAATGGATGGCGCTTTATCCATTCCCCAGATTCTGACAAACGCTTAAACCTCAGTTGAGTATACAAGCAATACTGTTGTCTCAGTGGAATGCGAATTAAGCATCATTCACTAAAAATAACCAACAAACAAACCTTTTTGAGGAAGAACTACGTGAGCTTTGACTTCCTCATTGTTTACATTTGTGCATTGCATTTCATCATTGCATATCTGTATATTTTTTTTGCGCCGGGTACTACACATTTTTACTTGTATGTTTTTTTAGTTAGATTTGTTTGTTATTATGAGTGACTTCCAAAAGTGTTATTATCATGTTTTTACCTCCGACTCATTTTATACACGCTCCACCTTTAAGTTAGAATATAAAATGTTGCTATGATTTTGTATTTTCTTGATTGTTTAGGTGCGTATCATCCTCATGTTTATTTTCCGCACTTGCATTTTTATTTTTATATGCATCGCCCTTTTATTTATTTATTGCTTATTATTATTTATTCATTCGATTCGATATGGTTGTAAATATTAATTATTCAATTGGGTTGTAATAGCGTAGGACTTTATTTTATCGCTTTTATTGCTTTCTTAGTTTACACATCACACACAACGCCAAAAATTCATTTTCAAGGGAGAGGACTCATAGTTAATTTTAAATTAATTACGAGGTTTCTTGAAACAAAAAAACTCTTTTCAAAACAAACATGCGATCTTTTTAAAAACAAACGCAAGTTCACCTTAGTCTCAACGTCACTACAATCATTTTTAACATGATATTATCTACAATTTATTTTTTTTACAATATCCTTTTTTTTAAACACAAAAAAAAAAAGAAAAAACGAATACACTTTCGTTTTCAAACAACAACTTCTTTTCTTTACAACAACGAATACACTTTCATTTTCAAACAACAACAATTTTTTTTCTTTACAACATCTTTTCTTACAACTATTTTTGACAACAACAAATACACTTTCGTTTTCAAAAATTAAACCACATTAAAAAAAATAAACGCATCTTTTCTTATTTCCTTTTATTTTCTTCTAAACAACTTCTCCTTCCATTCTTAAAGCATGTATAAAAAAAGCACAAAAAAAAACATATAAGAGGTTACCTGGAATACCATGGGCGCTTGAGGTGCTAACACCTTCCTTAAGCGCAACTAACCCCCGTACCTTAGAATCTTTTCCTTTTAAAAGGTTTTCAATTTTTTCCCCTCCCTTAGAATGAAAAATAAAACTGTTGTGGGGTATGTCTAAAAAATCCCGCAACAATTAGTGCTTTAATCTTTTCAAGCTTCCCCTCAATTTAAGCATTCATTAATCAAATAAATTGTAAAAACTTGATATGATGCAAATTGAGACATAAAATGAATCATACATATTAATTAATCCAAAAGCTCACCAAGTGAGAAATAATCAAAGATCAGAGTACAAGGATTAATACAAAAGGATTCATGGCATAAACATAACAATACATACTATTAAAAGTTCACAACAAGTTTTGTTCAAAAGAACTTCCTATAATATCTATTTCAAAAAGATCAATTCCAGAGAATGATCAGGGAATGTTATTGCAGACTTGATAAGCTTGAAAACTTGAAATCTTGATTAAAACAGAAAACTTGATTGGTTAAAACTTCTTTCCTACTCCCCCTTGTTTTCCCAAACTATTCTCCCCCTTTGTCAGAAATCGAAAAGAGGGGGCTTGGTAAAAAGGTCCAGAACTCAGAAGAAGCAGATGATGATAATGAGGTACTAGGAGATGGAAAGTTATCAAACACTGGCATTGGATCAGCAAAGGGTGGTGCAATTCCAAATTTTGGACAGACTTCAGTTTCAGCCCAGTTTTTCATGATCATTTGCTGGTTCATCATATGTTGCATCATGTTATTCTGAATCTCTAAAGCAAGCATGATTTTAGCCTTACCTTTTCTAAGCTTAACATTTTCCTTCTCTAGCTTTTACTACTTAGTTGGCCTAGTGTATGAAGGTCCACCAATTAACTTAGGAGAATATCCTAGAAACCTATCCCATGCTTCAGCAGAAGCAGTACCACTACAAGAAATAATGCATTTAGTGGTGGTCGGTTAGCAGCGGTTCTCTCATAACCGCCGCCGTTTACACATTTTCCGGCGGTTATACGACCGCTGCAGTTATTAGTGCATTACCGGCGGTTTAAACTGCCGCTAGTTTTATCGTCGTTGTTGGTAATATATACCGGCGGCTCTGACCGCCGCTATTTGCATATTTTGGGTTTTTTCCAAGTGCAAGGTTACATTAAATATTTTATCACGCTCGCTTTCTCTTTCCCACAACTTCAAAAAACCCTAAAACCCAATTTTATTCCTCATTCTTACTTTCCTCTAATCTGAAACCCAATCTTACACCAAACTTTAATCGATTTCCTCTTTTCCCTCGAAGCTTCTTCAATCTCAATCGGTATCCTCTTTCCAGTCTCAATTGAAGCTTTGCTTTCACTGTTCCTCGAAGCTTTGTTCAATTCAATCAACTCTTCCATGATTCAATCGAAGCTTAAATTTCTGTTTTCAATGGTTCTTTTGTTCGCCTCTGTTTGTTCCCTATATACATCAGCTGGCTCTCAATAAGAAGTCAATTCTCAAACCCTAACTATGGTGAATTCGAATCTATGAATATACTTCTTCGTATACCAAAATCGAAGATTCAAACCTCCAATTGATTCAGAACCTTGTCTCCTTCGTTCACCTCTGTCCCAATTGATTCAAAACCCTAATCTCAGGTTACATCTTCTTAGTCTCTTATTTTTTGACTTGAACAAATAGGAAAATCTAAACACAAGAAAAAAACCTGACTATTTTCTCTTTTATCCTCGTTTCTTGATTTTATTTCAATAACTTATATATATTTTTTATTTCTAGAAAATTGGAAATTTATTAAGTTGTTATTTATTACATTAAGTTGTTATTTCTTGTTATTCTTTTGTTATTGTTATTGAAGAAGTTTTTGAAGCTATGGTAGTTGAAATGCATTCAAGCCTCACATCTAGAGGTGGATGGAGTCATGGATTAAATTGCTTTTAGGTAGGTATTTTTATTTTTCTGTGAGATTTACACAAGTCCATATTCCATTATTTTAGTGGTTATTTTCTCGGAGGTAGTGAACTTAAGGACAGAAGGTATAAATTTCAGAAAATTATCTATAACTAGAGAATCATATGCTGTCCTTTTTTGTATGATTGAAGAATGATTTCTTGAAGTCAAAATCATAGGTTTTTGGCTTTTGATTTTTCATTATATGTTACTTGCTGCATTCTTGTAGTTGAAAGACCAGTTAGAAATTCACATGAAGATTTTATGATGAAGATGTGTGCTTTGTTAGAAATTCAGTTTCTATTGGGACCTCGTACCAAAATGTTGTTTGAGAAGCTACATACTATATAACAAATAAAAAAATCAAATACATTTATCACCCTTTTAAATTCAATTGAATAAACTCTCAATTTTGTTTCTCTAGTGTTACTTTTTCTTTTCATTTGTTACTTAAAAGTATATGTTCCTGAAATATATCAAACTATGTCCTGATAGTCACGATGTTTTTCTCTTTACAGTCTTATCGAGGAATATGATCTCAAATACCTTCGATATAGATAAATCAAATGTTATGGATAGTTTCGCGGCAAATGTCTTGGTGAGTCAATAGTTAGTTAATTTTGAGCAAATTACACTCCCTTTTTTTTCTAATCGTGGTTATGTCTTTGAAATAACTCTACAATGTTCGTTCCTGTTCAGATATCGACCACTAGCATGCAACAAGGTATGAATGAGACTTGCTTGTATTCATATTTTCTTGTAAGGTATATAATAACAGGAAAATAAATAATACGTGCATGGATTTACTTATCTCTGTTCAATGTTTGTTTGATTTTCTTTTATTACTTCTTTGGACCATAATCTTGTTACTATGTACTTGCTTTGCAAGAAAGGATATTGTACTTTGCTACAAATGTCCTGAAGGGAGTTCTATAACATGTGGTTAATGATAGAGAGAGATTTATTGGCCTCCCCCAGATCCTCAAGTACTCAAATTGATGGAAATGGTGAGTTTTTTTTCTCATTGATTTTAGAAAGAGTGGTATGTTTCACTGTGAGGCAAACTATGCTGTATTTTAGCACTTCCATATTATTATTTTTCATCACTTTAATACCTTTAGTACTTTCAATTTTTCTCTCATATTGGTCTGCTATATGAATTTGTAGGATCATTTTCCGTTACTTTGTCTTGATGTAGATTGTTCAGTTCTGGATTTTAGATTATTAAAGATTAATGTCTCTCAGAAGTACAATGCATCTTAAAAATTTATCAGTTTGCTGGTGTTCTTATGACAATCTACCATGGGCTAAGGTTGGTTTACGCCACTTAGAACCTAAATTTGATTTTATCTACCATGGGCAATATTTTGGACTATTAAATTTTGGTTACACCGCTGTTTTCAATATTTACTTCATTATGTTTCTGTGTTACTTTAGTTTAAGGTTTACGTGTAATATGCTAAGCTTTTCGGATTGTGGTTATGTCTTTGAAATAGGTACAAGTTGAAAGAAAATAGCATTGATCAGTTTCATTTATGTAAGTCAATTTTCCTTGATTGTTTCTTTCAGATGATTATGTATAATTGTATCTTTGTAAATTTTGTTTAAAGAAAATAGCTTTGTAAAGTAAACAAGCTATTGAGTTAACAATTTCTTTAGCTTTTAGTTCCAATATAATTATAAAGAAGCTGACATAAAGAATGGATATAGTGTGGAATAAATTATCCTTGTTATGCTACTTTCATTTACTTATTCAGTGAAGTAGTTAATAATATTGTGATCACATGCGCATGAGCATTCTCTTTTTTCAGTCATTAAGTTAAAAATGATGTGCTTCTTACTTCTACTTGGTTCAAATACAATGCACTAAGTTCATGTATAGGTAACTTGATTCTTGAACTTGTTTTCAGAGCTGAACAAATGCGGCAAGAGTTTGAAGCTAAGATGGATCAACTACCTAAAACCTGACCTCAATCATTTGCTGCAAAAAGAAAAGATCATTATTTATCTTTAGAGAGCTATAGCTAGTAAATCTATTAAAAAGTGATTATTGTGTCATTTTTTAGTGATTGTAGTGTTTTCCAGCCATGTGGTTTTAATTTGTTCTGTCATTAGTTTTTAAACATCTAGCCTAATCAGTAATCACTTTTGATTTGATGCACTCATTAATGTTATATTCCCTTCTTATCATAAGTGCTATGTTATGTGTTTTTAGAGTTATTTGAAGAATTTATGATTCATAGTTTAAGTACAATTTTTCCCTTTGCTTAATTGTAATACTTATCCTCTTGTGATTATTTAAGGAATTTAATGTATCAGTTCTGGAAAAAAAAGGCATTGAAAAAAATGTGGCAAACCAAAAAAAAGTGGGAAAAGAAAAGCATTTCATTTTTTTTTTTAAAAAAACCACAAATAGCGGCGGTTTGAACCGCTGCAAAAGCACAGAAAATTGGAAAGCAATAGCGGCGGTTTGGAACCGCCGCAAAAGCCACAGCAACCGTCGCTAATTGACTTAGCGGCGGTTATACCAACGGTTACCCATAACCGCCGCTATTTGACCTAGCGACGCCTCTTTCCGGGACGCTTTTCCAACCGTTGCTGTATACATTTAGCGGCGGTTTAAACCGCCGCTGTATGCTGCCAGAACCGCCGCCGCTTGCCAGATTGCTTGTAGTGTACTTCCAGGTGAAAGGAAAGTGCTCAAAGTTCCAAAAGAGGAAGGGATGGAAGGAAATGAGTGAGATGAAGTGTTACCTCCTTGAAAGTGATTATCAGGACTCAACAAATTTTGCACAAACTCAGAATGAAACATGTTCTCTAAACTTCCTTGAGAAGAATTCATGACAGGAGAGAACAAGGTAGAATTCATTGAAGATGTTGGAAAGAAACCTTGGAGTTGTTTACCGGTTCTTGGTGGGTGATTTGTAAAAGGTGATCCAAAGTGTAATGAGGTGTCCCAATAAGAAGGGAGAGTGTCACTTGAAGCTCCAAAAAAAGTGGAGGCAGTTTCCTTAGTAGGGAGAACATTCTCTGGTTGTTCTCCTGCAGCCTCATTCTCTGGGAGAACGTTCTCCTGATGTTCTTCAGCAACATTCTCCTTTGGGAGAATATTCTCATGTTGTTCTCCAACAACATTCTCTTCAGGTGTTGCTTCTATTTTCCTTTAAACCAGATATCTTTACAACCTTTTCATCTAATTCATTCTTCATATGACTAAGATTCTTAACACCAAAAGTAGAACGTGCATTTTCACTAGTGTGACCAGTCAAATCAACCTTAAAATCTTCAAAGATTTTTGTCAAAAGCATACCATAGGGTAAAGAAACTTTCCTAGTGCCAGATAAAGCAGTATGCATCATGTGTTGCAGAATGATATGAGGAAGTGAGAGTCTCTTAGCTTTGAACAAGTGATACATCACCAACATATCATTATCTGTGACCTTATCTTTGCTTCCACTTTTTGGAAAAATGTTGTGTAGGCAGAGGTTGTGCAACATTTTATACTCATGTTGCAGCTTAGAGGAAATGGGTATAGTCATCATTGCACCTTCCTTGGTGAACATTTCAACATTCAGCTCATCTTTGTCAAGATTGAGCGCAGAGAACCAATCTCCCCCATAGAGAGTGGATCTATCACAAGGGATATTCAGCTAGCTTCCAATCTTTTCTGGAGTTAACTCAATTTCAATTCCTTTGAGATTTAAGACCAACAAATCCTTGTTAGGACTCACTTTGGCATCGAAGTAAAAAGCTTGAATCAAAAGAGGAAAGATAGTCTCCTTGATCTTGAAAAACGAAGTCCAATTCAAAGGATCAGTGAAATTTGTCAAGTCAATGTCGTTCTTCTTTAACTCATCAAAATCAAAGTACTTTCCAGCACTGATTGGATTGATTTTCCAATAATCATCAAATTTTTCCTTTTGTTCAAGATGAATCAAAGGTGTTAGACTATATGGCGATCACTTAGAGAGGGGTGAATAAGTGACTCTTTTTATACAACGAGGTTTTAAAAAATATTTTGAATACGCGGAAGGCTACCGGATCGATAGTCTACTTTGCACCCTTCGATCAAAGGAAATGTAGTATAAGCCTTAGAACAATTAACGACAAATTGAATTTAGGTTATGTTTTGTAATCAAATTTCTAACACAAACAAAATTAACAAGTTTCAGCTATCACGTTACACAATCACAAATTCAAGTTTCAATTCAATTGAATTACGACGAACACTTACGATCACCGAATTCAATTGATCCAATTAATCAACAATACGAAAAGTAAAAGTGTAGGGATAGAAAGACGCAAACAGATGATTAGGGAGTTCCCTTGGCTTTCACGTCTTCCTCGCTTCGGGCCAGGTACGTCTCCCCCCAAATCGTCAAAAGGACGATTTGAGCAATTTATTAAAAAACACTTTGATAGTGCACAATTTACAAAGACTCGAATAACCCTATTCAATCTAATGCAAATTGAGCCAAGTAATCTCAACACCTCGAGAAGCTTCAACCTCTATTTCCAACGTCCCAATCTTGCGTCGTCTTCGTACCGAAAACCTTCGCACCGAACGTCCAGCTGATTCCTTCGCTTCCTCGATGTTGAACCTTCAAGATATCGCACAATCTTGAAACCCTTGATGAAAATCAAAACCTCCAACACAACTCAACTGGATCGCAATTCTGATTCACCGCGAATTGCACCGAACGTTATCCACCGAATCAACTACGAACCTTTGATTGATCCCATACTCAATCTCAAATTTGAAGTGATTTGATAGAAGATGAAGAACTTGTGTTGAATAAGTCTTTGATCCAAAATTTCTCTTAAACCTCATATTGCTATTTATAGTGAAAATAGAATTGAGCAAATTTAGGCAAAATCGAACAGACATGTATCGATACATATGATGGTATGTATCGATACAAACACCTTGACCAACGTTCAAATTTGAAATATTTGACCTATGTATCGATACAAACACGAATATGTATCGATACATATATCAGTTTCTTGAAAACCTGACTGATATGTATCGAAGCATGCAAGCATGATTCGATACACAATGCTTTCTCTGGTGTTTTGAGAGAGTTAGGTGTGTATCGATACATGCAAGCATGATTCGATACACAAGTGATTCTCTGCCCCTGAACACCAGTTTTTGTATCGATACAAATGAAGTGTGTATCAATACAAAATGCTCAAAATCAGTCTGAAGTAGTTTCAGGACATTTGTATCGATACAACTAATTATGTATCGATACAAAACACCTCAAAATCAATTTTTCAAAGATTAAAAATAGTTTTTCGCTGTCAAGTCATTTCTAATGTTGCCAAAATATGTTCCACTCTATTTTCATGTGTTTTGACAATTATTAAAACAAGGGAATGAAATGGTGCACTTACATTCTCCCCCTTTTTGATAATTGTCAAAACTTTGCATAAGCTAAACTAAGCCTATACCTAATATGCAACAAAATAGCAATATGTATACACACGCAAACATCAAGGCTAACCATAAGCACGCTCCCCCTGAGTTGATGCCATAATGCGTTTGATATGTTGATAATCAAGAATTCTTTCCTTAGCTTGTGCAATCCAAATCTCTCCCCCTTTGACAATATCAAAAAGAAGAGAACTTGTTAGAAGTATCAAGTATTTAAAACGTTTTTAACATGGTCATATCGTGCACTTACATTTGTCGAAATGCACTTTATGATGAATATCCTAATCAATATAAATTCGTACAAAATATGCAAGTATAATCCAATGGCGAAAAACCAAATATCATGACAACTTATGGAATGTAGAACAACAAACCAAAACCAAAGCATGAATATTGTAACAACATCGTCATTATAAAGAATTAACATATCGAAATATGGGACGAAATAAACAAACCATGCAACTAATGCATAAACATAACATATAATCCATACATAAACAAATGATCCCAGGTATAAAGTCATACAAACCAAAATGTAGTGTTGTCCAAAACCATGACAACATTAAAATTATCCGTACAACCCAATTGAAATAAAGTCATAAGAAATAACAATGAGAAATATTGTTCATGCGGTAAAAGAAAATAGAATGCAACAAAAACAATAATTATGCATCATGATCATTCATCCATATTGTTCGGGGTTAGGAGGAGGGTTAGGTTGGTAGTAGGCTTGCATTTGAGCTTGCATATCATCAAAGCGAGTAGTCACATAGGTTCGGAGCTCATTGGTGTTGGTGTACAACTCTTCAATCCTAGGATTTTGGGCTTGGTAGTTTTTAGTGTACTCATTGTAGAAAGTGGTTTGTTGCATGCTCATATTCCTTAGCGTGTCCATATATTCATTCCAATTACCACCTTGCTCAGCTTGACCTTCACCATCACCTTGTTGCCTAACATTTCTCCTTGGTCTCCTAGCCCTTGGAGCAGCACCTTCTCCTTCTTCCTCATTGTCGGATGCAGGACCTTGGTAATCATAACCATTGTCATTGTTCAAGTACCAATGCATCTTTGTCATTTGAGTTTTGCTAAATTTCTGTAGCTTTTCATGTTTGGTATACTCAATGGGAAGATCTTGTCCAACCTTGAACCTTCTCAAGATGCTAGCAATCAAACTACAATAACCAAAGCTTTGATCACGGCTAGAGTTTCTCAGATCAAACATTCTGCTGACAATATAAAGTGGCCAATCCACCTTCTTATCCTCCATAAGCAGATACATGAGATCAATGTCTTTCTTATCCATTCTAGAACTTGCACTTTTAGGACGCAAGATGTGACTAACAATCCAATAAATCACTCTTGCGTTCACAGTTAGTTTTCCGGTTCCCAAAGTTTCCGGAACATTTCCATTTCTAGTAATGGAGCAAGTAAATACATCAGAATCATAATCAACCGTGCTAACCTCAGTGTAAGCCAAAAGATCTTCTCCGGTTATCCTAGTACCGGTACTCATTCCAAACAAGTCAAACCACATATTTGCACTAAATTTATAAACCCTACGCCCTCAACGAAATTCAAATTCAGCACCATTTCTCTCCTGCAACCCAGCATAAAATATCCTAACCAAGGTATCATTGTATTTGGTTTTCAAATCACAAAAACTATCAAGTTGTTCATTTTCAAGAATGTCTGCAACATCATTGAGATACAAACTTCTAAGAGTTTCAGCATTAACAGATTTCTGAGGCAACACACTCCTAGTTCTACAGTATTGCGTGTAAGTAGTAACGCAATCCTTACGAACAAATTCATCTTCCCTAAGTCCAAAATTTGCAACTACTGCAGTACCACTACTTTTTGCTTCTTTTCCTTTTCTAGACTTAGTCCTAGGTGCCATGATAGAGAATGAAAGAGTATGATTACCTTAACAATATTTGAAGAACTTTGAACAATTCAAAAACCCCAATTGAAAACCTTGTCTTGAATGAGAATAATTGGACACTTGAACCACCAAATTGTTGACGGAATGTTGATGGGTAATGAATTTGAAGTGGTTTAGAGTCAAATATTGTGTGATTTGGTTGAGTTTTGAGGGAGATTGGAGAATTGGGAATGAGGGTTTATGTGTTGGTTCGGTTGAGAGGAAGAGAAATTTGTGATGTTTGATGAATGAATAAAAACTGATACAAATAACTGTTTTTGCGCGTATGTATCGATACAAAGTCGTGTATGTATCGATACAATCAAGCGTTCTGCAGCATGTATCGAAGCATGCGTGCATGTATCGATACATCAGACCATGTCTGTCCCAAACTGAAGAGCTATGTATCGATACATATAAGTTTATTTTGGAATTCTGCAGAATAACTAACATGTACCAATACAAATTTCATTTGTATCGATCCAAAATGCATCATTTTCAAATTTTCTCAAGTCACATGAACTTATAAGTTTGAAAAATAATTTTTATGACTTTCAAATAGAATGTATGTATGAAAAACACATAATCAACAAAGGTACATACTTATACATGTGAGCTAAAACATATCAAGGCATATCATAACATGAGAGCACATGTTAAACCATAGATGCAAGATAAAACATTCACATAGATGTATCAAAGTACCAAGATTAATTATATGTAGATATATGTGTATGTATGCACACAAAGTCACATACAAGAATAGAACAAACATATACAAAACACTTATGAACTTAATATGGCATTTGTAATGATTTTTGTCAAAACCCATTTTAAACATATGAGTCTCAAAAACTTATAAATATTTTTGAGCGAAATTCTTGGAAATGGAGGATTAGACAACTATCAATGCAAACATCATATTTAAGTAAGAAAATATGTATATGAAACCAATGTACAAATGCTAAGTAAAAGTATAAAAGCATAGATAGAGAATAGAATCTTCCCTTAAGTGTTAGATGTAGGAAGTGATCAATTTCCATAATCTTGTAAATGTTGAGTTGGAGTTTTTCTCATCACTTTACTTCCTCATATGTCTTGAACGCCATTGTTGTCGGTGTCTCTTTTCAATGGTTCAAGACTTTTTCCCTACAAATTTAGACATTTGAAATAGGTCCCCAACTCATGTTGGGTCCTAGGTGGTTAGTAACAAAACTATTGCTTGATTTAGGTATCCATTGCATTTTGCCCTTTGGTACTAAAGTTTTTCTTGCTTGGCACTTGGCAATGGTATGACCCTTATTACAACAATAGTGACAAACGATGTTTGGATTACATTTCTTGTGACTCTTTTCAACAAACTTGTCCTTTTTATTTTTAGGTTTCAAAGGTTTGTTGAACTTAGTCAAATTCACTGAATATGTAATCTCCGGTTTTGGGGGATCGTTTAACTTGTCTTGAAGTTTTCGCAAATCTCTATACAAGTAGAAACACCCGTCGCAACCGGTCCTATCGTTGCCATATTCATCAAAAGTCACAATTGGCTTTTGTATCATGGATTCCTTAAGAGTTTTCAATTCAAGTTCCGTTTCCGAAACTTTCGCTTCAAGGTATTTGTTAACTTGCATAAGACCCTTTAAGCGTTGAAAAGCCTCTTGAGTTTCCTTGTGAAGTTTTTCAAAAGCAACGTGTAACTCGTGATACTCTAAAAGCGTATATGAGCTAGAGGGATTTTGGTTTACCTTTTTAGGAGCAGGTTTCTTACGGTCATGAGATGTTAAGCATACATTTGCTACTACATTGTCATCGCTTGAACTAGAGCTTGATGATGACGATGAAGAGGAGCTTTCACTATCCCATGCAACATAGGCTTTCTTTCCTTTGCCCTTTCCCTTGAATGATGGAGACTCCTTTTCTTTCCTCTTGAGCTTGGGACAATCCGGCTTGAAGTGACCAACTTGGCCGCACTCATAGCATATTCCCTTTTTGGAGTTCCTAGTACCTTCATTCTTCCGGTAACCACTATCTTTCCGATACTTCTTCAAGTTGTCATCGGAATGCCTTATCCCATTCTTTCTCACATAACGGTTATAGCGTCGAACGAAGAGCCCCATTTCCTCATCATCGGAATCCTCTTCGCTTGAGCTACTTTCCACTTGCTCTTTACCTTTGGACTTGGAACTTGAAATCTTTAGAGCAATGGACTTCTTCTCCTTCTCTTTTTCTTTATCACCATGTTTATCCTTTTTCCCGCTTTTCTCTTTCTTTTCTAGCACACTTAGCACGTGCTCATGTTCCTTAAGCTTGCCAATGAAAACGGTGAGGCTTAGTTGAGTAAGATCATTCGCTTCTTGTATCGCGGTGACCTTTGGTTGCCAAGACCTAGTTAAACACCTCAAAATTTTATTAGTAGCATCTTGATTTGTGATTGGTCTACCGAGACCTTGTAACTTGTTGATAATTTTCACAAATCGTTGTTGCATACTTTCAATGGTTTCACCATCAATCATATGAAACAATTCAAACTCTTGGTTTAATGTGTTTATCTTAGAAATCTTGACTTCATTTGTACCCTCAAAGTGGGTGACCAATGTGTCCCACATATCCTTAGCCGTTGTACAATGCGAAACATGATAGAATTTCTCGATCCCTAAGGATGAGATTAAAATGTTTTGAGCTTTCGCATCGTAATTGACTTTCTTTTTATCGTAAACCGTCCATTGTGCCATAGGCGTATTAGTGACAATACCATTGTTATCGGTGGTGGTTGGAACAAAGCGACCGTTTTCAATGGCATCCCACACATCACCATCAAAAGAATTGATGTGTATGCGCATACTACTTTTCCAATAATCAAAATGGTCTCCATTGAATATAGGAGCCCTATTGTACGCCCCTTTGGGTGCAAACACCATGTCTTCTAATAATAGGCACAAATTACTCGATTTAATTGTTTAAAATCAAACCGGGCTCTTGATGCCACTTGTTAGACTATATGGCGATCACTTAGAGGGGGGTGAATAAGTGACTCTTTTTATACAACGAGGTTTTAAAAAATATTTTGAGTACGCGGAAGGCTACCGGATCGATAGTCTACTTTGCACCCTTCGATCAAAGGAAATGTAGTATAAGACTTAGAACAATTAACGACAAATTGAATTTAGGTTATGTTTTCTAATCAAATTTCTAACACAAACAAAATCAACAAGTTTCAACTATCACGTTACACAATCACAAATTCAAGTTTCAATTCAATTGAATTACGACGAACACTTACGATCACTGAATTCAATTGATCCAATTAATCAACAATACGAAAAGTAAAAGTGTAGGGATAGAAAGACGCAAACAGATGATTATGGAGTTCCCTTGGCTTTCATGTCGTCCTCGCTTCGGGCCAGGTACGTCTCCCCCCAAATCGTTAAAAGGACGATTTGAGCAATTTATTAAAAAACGCTTTGATAGTGCACAATTTACAAAGACTCGAATAACCCTATTCAATCTAATGCAAATTGAGCCAAGTAATCTCAACACCTTGAGAAGCTTCAACCTCTGATTCCAAACCTCCAACACAACTCAACTCGATCGCAATTCTGATTCACCGCGAACTGCACCGAACGTTATCCACCGAATCAACTACGAACCTTTGATTGATCCCATACTCAATCTCAAATTTGAAGTGATTTGATAGAAGATGAAGAACTTGTGTTGAATAAGTCTTTGATCCAAAATTTCTCTTAAACCTTGATCAAATGTGTTTTTCAGATGGATTCTCACACTTACAACAAAAACTCATATTGCTATTTATAGTGAAAATAGAATTGAGCAAATTTAGGCAAAATAGAACAGACATGTATCGATACATATGATGGTATGTATCGATACAAACACCTTGACCAGCGTTCAAATTTGAAATATTAGACCTATGTATCGATACAAACACGAATATGTATCGATACATATATCAGTTTCTTGAAAACCTGACTGATATGTATCGAAGCATGCAAGCATGATTCGATACACAATGCTTTCTCTGGTGTTTTGAGAGAGTTAGGTGTGTATCGATACATGCAAGCATGATTCGATACACAAGTGATTCTCTGCCCCTGAACACCAGTTTTTGTATCGATACAAATGAAGTGTGTATCAATACAAAATGCTCAAAATCAGTCTGAAGTAGTTTCAGGACATTTGTATCGATACAACTAATTATGTATCGATACAAAACACCTCAAAATCAATTTTTCAAAGATTAAAAATAGTTTTTCGCTGTCAAGTCATTTCTAATGTTGCCAAAATATGTTCCACTCTATTTTCATGTGTTTTGACAATTATTAAAACAAGGGAATGAACTGGTGCACTTACAAAAGGTACATTCATTTTCCTTGGTTTCTTCTCAGAACCAGAAACCTTTTCCTTGTTCTTTTTTTCTTTGACTGGTTCAGATTTAGCAGAAGAAGAAGATGATTTTCATTTGGTGACTGGAGTGGTTCATTTGACTGTGATGATAGGAGGGGATTGTTCACGAGTTTCCTCAATTGTCTCTTCATCAGAACCAATTATGGAGATGACAGTGTTGTCAATAGCCACATTTTTCTTGGTTCCAAAACTAGATAAAATTCTTGCAGATCTTCTTATAGTGCATGCATCAAAGGATTTTGTTCTTCTCATTTTACGCATGTAAGGTGGTGATTTTGTGTTAGGCTCAACAGAGGGTGTTTGTTGATGTTGTTCAACAATGTTTGGAGTTGGAGAAGGTGGATCAGAGAAATGTAGGGAAGATGATGAGTTTGATGGAGATTAAGTGGGTTTAAGAACATGTTCTTCAGTTTGTTTATCAGAGTGTTTAGGAGATTTTGAAGGAGAAATGTCATGTTCACTAGCTACAGTGACATTTAGAGAGGAAGGGTTTTGCAGCGGAGACAGAGGTTTAGGGGAAAGAGACTCAGCCTCAGGAACATTCAGAGAATGTTCAAAGAAAGTTTCCTCATGAGGAGGAACAAAAAAAATTAGGGCCCTAGAGAGATCTTCATGACCCATTTCATTGTGAGATGAGTCAGTGAATTTCAGAGATAAGTGGTGGAGGAGATGGTGGAGATGGTGACCGAGAAGGTGAAAGAGAAGGTGATGGAGTTCGATTTCTTCTTAGGACAGAGACTTTGGTTCTTGCCATTGATGAAGGTTTGAGGTAGTTGGAGAGAGAAAAGAAGTAAAACTGATTTGATAATGGTGAGAAGATGAAAGAGCGGTTATGAGAGAGAGACAAGGTAGTGGGTGGTTTTAGTAAAAAGAAAAAAGATAGCTTATGATGTGAGGGAGTTAAGATATGGTAGGATACTATTTATGATGGATAATGATGGTACCTTTTACCATTAAAAAAAGATTATAGGGAGCTAGCTAAGTATAACAAAGGGACTTTAAAAACTTTCATTCTCCAAGAACATATACTTATCATTTTTGAAAGCCAAAAATCAAATAAAAGGATCAAGCCAGCGCTTGGCTCCATTCCTTACCTTCCAACTCTGTCACTACGTGGGAAGAGTTGAAGAAAGCCTTTCTTGCTAGGTACTTCCGGCCTAGCAGAACTGCTAAGCTAAGAGCCCAGATAAATGGATTCAAACAGAAAGACAATGAATTTCTTTATGAAGCGTGGGAGAGATTCAAGGACATGTTGAAGCTCTGCCCACATCACGATCTAGAGGAGTGGTTGATTATTCACACCTTCTACAATGGTCTCCTATACAATACAAGGATGACCATACTATGAAAACAAATAGGGGTTCAGAGGTGTCTGATTCTGAACTTGGTAGGGCGGGTTACGATATGATCCCCCGAAACTGCAAAGTGGGTAAAGCAAATAGGGGTTACCAAACTTATGTTATCAGCACCCGTCGTTATATGATCATAATCACTAACAGGTTTCCTACCATGGGCGTGTACAAGATAACGAGCTTAATGTGACTGCGCTAGAATGAAAAGGGTGAAAGAAACTTAAGCAAAAGGTAGAGTTAAAAGGAAGTGTTTCAGGTTTGTTTTCATACGATGGGAGGTTTTGACCAACAAAGTTGGATTTGTGTTACTTTGGTGCTTTTGGTGTTGATGCTATGGTTAGATTTTCATTTCTTTGCCGGCAGCCACGTATGATTAGAGTAGTCGTGTCACGTGTTAAACCTATGCTATGCAATTCACCATTTTGTTGCTTGAGGACAAGCAAAAGTTCAAGTGTGGGGGTATTTGATCGCTCGAATCATATCGTATTTTTAGCGTAATTTACATGAACTTTAGTTGCATTTTCTTATGTTTTTATTTCATTTGTCTCTTTTTATGCCGGTATTTGTTTCCTTTTCAGATTTGTTGAATAAACATGGTTGGAGAAGAGAGTTGAGCAACAAGTACTCAAAATGAAGCAAAAAGAGGGGTGCAAAGCACAAATTCACACAGCACACAAGTGAGGCCAGCAAAAAGGGGGCATTTGCCCCCAGCAGCATCAGTGGCGCCAGCCACACACTCTGTGGCGTCCGCCACAAAGTCCAAAACCAACAAAGAACAAATTTTTCCTATACGTGGGGAGCTGGCAACAGTCGGATCCGTTTCGTTCTCCTTATCGCATGGCTTCAACAAATCCTGATCTTTTCCTATTTTTGTGGATCGTAGAAGTTATTATTTTTCTATAAATAGGAAGTCACAGAACAAAATCTGGCTCTCTTCTTTTTACGTCCTTTTTCAGTCTTTTTCAAGTCTGTTTAGTTTTTCAGTTCAATAAACTGTAACGGTATTTCCACACCGGGAATCTGTTACCAATTTAAATTCAGAATTTGTATCAAGTATTTCGTACCAATTAATTGAAGCAGATTTAATTCCAGATTTCATATTTCTTATTTTACCAGGTTTTTATGTGCTTATTTATTTATTTAATCATTATGCCTAGTTTAATTTACTGTTTAAGTTTATTTAGTTCTTTCTCCATGTCTAGCTAAATACCATGATATTGGTATGTGACTTTAATTCACCGTAGGGGATTTAGTAATGATTCGGCATGCAACTTTATAATCTATTTTTCTGATTCGGGTTTCTAACTTAATTCTAAAGCTTTTGAACGAATCGTCGATCATAAAATATTTAATTCTAATTCTAAAGCTTTTTATACACGACGAGATTGTACACTAGCGGTCATAAAATATTTTTGATACACAAATCGTTGATCAAGAAGGTCAATTGCTCTTAAGGCCTCTACATCCAAGTCCAAACGAGTAGAGAAAGAGGAAAGTAGCACTAGCGAAGAGGATTCCGATGAAGAGAAAATGAGTCTCTTTGTTAGGCGCTACAATAGGTATGTGCGCAAAAATGGGATTAAACACTCGGACGATAACCTTAAAAAGTTTAGGAGAGATAGTGGTTACCAGGAGAATGAATGTGGTAAATACTCCAAGAAAGGGACATGCTATGAGAGCGGCCAAGTTGGTCACTTCAAGCCGGATTGTCCTAAGCTCAAGAGACAAGAGAAGTGAAGTAGCAAAGTTTTTCACAAGAAAGGGGGGGGTTTGAATTGTGAACCTTTAAAAAATTAACTATAAAATCAAACGTTAGATTTATCAAGAACAAAAACTTAAGACTGATCTTAGATTGATCTATCAAATATAAAATCACACTTATAACAAATATTAAAGAGTGTAGTGTGTGTAGTGTTTTTGTAAAAGCTTGAGAAGAGTAAGAAGAACACACAAACAATTTTTATACTGGTTCACCCTTAATCTTGGGCTAGTCCAGTTTCTCCACTATGTCTCTTGCGATACTATCGATCTCTAAATACAAATCTTCTTTTGATCTCACACAAGATCAAATTTCTTAATCTAACTTATCCCTAAGGTAACACTCAAACAATATGAACAATTGACTTGAGCAAATCTTTCTTATAAAGAGAAGTGGTTTTGTGTTCTAAGCTTTTGTGATAAAATCAACTAAGTTGAAAAAAGCTTATGAAAAAGATATCTCAAAAATTCACTCTAAGTGTTTATACTGATCCAGTATAGTATTTGTGAGCTTTGGAGTGATAGATATGTAAAGAAGAGCTTTGAGATTGCTTGTATGATAATGATATGATTGCTTTGAGGTGTGCTAAAACTCTTGCTCTTCAATGTTGATAATGAGGCCTATTTATAGAAAATATTTGAGTCTTCAAGCCTTGATCGACAAGTATAGCCGTTATTCAGCAAGTGGAGCCTCTTCCAAATAAATTGAATCAATTAAATTGAAAGTAGGAGCGTCAGGCAGACCGGTCTTGCTTGGAATGAATGTACATTGCTTGGAGGACAAGAATAGCCGTTGGAAGAATTTAGCACATGATAAAAATGTTTTTTATGAGCTGTCTTCAAAGTACAAGAATAATCATTCTTTAAGGCATCACTCTTAGACCAGTCTCAGAACTGGGCTGAAGAGAGACAATATAAAATTTGTGAAGAAATGATGATCGTACATAGGCATAGTGTAATACCCTAATTTTCCGCTTTTGTAAATAAATATTCTATTGTAAAAATTATTTCTTATTTTTATAAGAAATGTCCAAAAATAGTTTCAAAAATCGTCTTTTCGCGTCTTTCATTAATTTTGCATAAAATCACAAAAAATATGTTTCATTTCATTTTCATTCGTTCATTTTTATTTTCATCGCATTTTAATTTTAAAAGCATCAAAAATATTTTATTTTTATCAATAAAACATTTTATTCTTTTTCATCACAAATATCATTTTTTCAATGAATCAATCACATTATGCCACATCATCATCTCAACTACATAATCATTTTCATTTTCATTATCATTTTCTTTTTAATTCATTTTCTTAATCCAAAATCATACCCTTATTACACAATTGCCATCCAACCTAATTTTTCTCTATAAATACTAAAATAATCACACTCAATCATTGAGCACAAATCCCAATAAAAATCAGAAAAGAAAGCTCCTCCCTTCTCCACCAACACATTTCCGGCAAACACCGCCAGAATTCCATTTTTCGGCCACCACCACCCAAATTCCGGCGACCCTTAAATCATCCAAAATCAACGATCAAATACTCATTTCTTATAGTTCAAACCCTCCTGAACACGAATTTGCAACCCGTTTTGCCAAAAAACCACCGGAAACGCAGCTAATCTAAGCTCGAAAATAGCATAAATTTGTAAGCTCCGTCTCCATCGAATCGGACATCAAACGAGAGAGTTTATTAGTGGTTTTTGTTTCTGCAACATTCCAAAACCATTTCCCATCGCTATTTGTGTCCAAATCGCGTTAGTTTTGCGATTCCATTTTTTAGATCCGATTTTGCGTGGTCTTTTTCTTTGTTTTGAAGCACCGATTGAGAAAACTAATGATATATTCGTGATCTACGTGAGAAATACTATCAAATCGACTATTCGTTTGTGAGATTCGGTAACCGTTTGAGGTTTCACGTTTGAACCGAAACTTGCTTTTCATGGACGTGATGTTGTTGCTGTTTGAAATGGTTCAAGGTTGAAGAAGAAGCTTCCTGTGCCACGTTTCATTTCCTGACTGGCTGAAGCTGGATCCGGTTCAAGTTGGATCCGGTTCGATTTGGTTTGCTGCTGAACCGGATCCGGTTTATTTTCCTGTGATTTTTGTTTGTTTTTGGACTGGTTATTGGGCTTTGGGCCTCTTGCTTGCTGGATCTGCTTTGCTGTTTGCGCACTCTATTTTCAGGTTTGCACATCCTTTTGTATAATGATGAATTTATTTGTCAACGATAAATTTATTTATCAATGATGAATTTAATTATCTTTCGGTAAATTGTTTATCCTTCGATAAATTCATTTATCTTTCGATAAATTTATTTATCCTTCGATAAATTTATTTATCATTTATACCATGTTATTCATTACTTCTCAGTTAATTAACTGTTTGAATATTGAACTGTGATCTGTTTGGTGCTTTAACTTGAAAATTTGTTTTTTCTAAATAACTAAAAATGGTTCGTTAATTAAGGTGAAAAAGGGGGAGTCTGACGTACGTCTTTCTCGGCCCGAATAGTGCAGTCTCTGACGTACGTCTCGTGACGGTGTACTATTCTCATCCTAATCAATGAATATTTATCTTAAACTAAGGTGAAAAATGGGGAGTCTGACGTGAAAAAGGAGAAAGATGTACGTCAGACTCCCCATTTTTCTCGGCCTGGATAGTGCAGTCTCTGATGTACGTCTCGTGACGGTGCACTATTCTCATCTTAATTAAGGTTTTTTAACTAAACTTGAGTGGTAAAAGGGGGAGTCTGACGTACATTTTTCTCGGCCCGGATGAGTTCGACCCTTGATGTACATCTGGTGGTGGCGTGCAATCCCCATTCACTGAACACTTCTAAAAAACTATAAAAACAACTCAACTCACTTCAAATTCATTTTCCTGCCTTCCGTGCAGTTAACTCTTTTTCAACTGCCCTTGTGCAGTCAAAAATCTTTTTAACTGTTTTCCTAAATGGATGGTGTTTTATCCATTCCCCTGATTCTGACAAACGCTTAAACCTCAGTTGAGTATACAAGCAATACTGTTGTCTCGGTGGAATGCGAATTAATCATCGTTCACTAAAAACAATCAACAATCAAAACCTTTTTCAGGAAGAACTACGTGAGCTATGACTTCCTCATTGTACTTGGGGGATACGTAGGAGCGAGAACCTCTCTCGTCAAGCAAAATAATAAAAAAATCTTTTTTTCCCTTCTCAGTTTAATATGCGGTAATTTATTTCTTTTTATGCGGTTATCTCTGTTTATGCAAACCAAAATTCCTCAAACGGTTCCCGTTGAGTACAACGGATATGAGGGGGTGTTAACGTCTTCCCCTCATGTAACCAACTCCCGAACCCGATCTCTTAAGGTTTTATCATTATTTTCCTTTCCCCTCATGGGATAAATAAAATATGGTGGCGGCTTCATTGTTTACATTTGTGCATTGCATCTTATCATTGCATATCTGTATATTTTTTGCGCCGGGTACTACACATAGTGGTTATGAGAAGATAACAACTGGTCCTCCTTGAATAGGTGTACTTCATTTGTACTTTAATTGTCACCATCTCCTTATATTAAGGAGAACTACTATAGCCTTTATCGAATAAGTCTTCTTTGTTGGTACATGACAACCAATATTAAAAGTTTGTTGTTGAGTTGTAATTGGTCTATGTATCCATGACATAAATTATAATAAGGACAAAAATCACATAACACTTCAATTGTCTAATAATGGAGGAATAATATTTATCACAAATATATTCCTTCTCAAATATGAACTTTGCCATAACTAATGAGAATCTCCAACAAAAGTGTTATCAATAAATGTAGCAAGCTTGTTAAATGTTCTTGATCAGCCAGTTCAGAGATCAGTCTTAGACTAATCCTGAAACCTTCAAGTTGCTTAACTTTATGAACGCAGAATAGCTTAATGATTCATTTCAACCTGTCTTAATAAGTACACTCAAAAGCACTTGTTAGACAAACAAATGATAAGAATTATACTTAAAATATAATTAAATTAGTTTGTTATAATTAAAACATCAAATTAGGATTTTGCCTCAACATTCTCCCCATTTTTGATGATAACAAACTCTTTTAATTTATTTTAGCTTATGATTCTGATTTTGATTAAAAACAATTATGGACATGTATCAGAGTTTAATTTATCAAACTCCCCCTCAATTCAAGCATCCATTGATCATAACATAATTGAGATAAAAGCATAAACTTTTGAATTCACTAAATATATCATTAATCATAAAAGCTCATTACAAGAGGTTCAAACAGTTGAGTACAAGATTAATGCAAAAGGATGTGAATTCAACTAGATGCATAGTTTAGAAATATAGCAAATAATAGGAGAAGTTCTTTTACTAGCCAAAAGAGAACTTCTCAAACTATCTAGGTTCTTCTAAACCAGATTATCAAAATAAATGATTATCTAAAACAGCTTAACTCAGATTTCAGCTTCAAATCTCCCCCTTATTTACTTAATAACTTCTCCCCCTTTTGTTAACATCAAAAAGAGAGGGATAGGATCACTAAGGAGCAGGACCAGAGGTAGGAGCATTGCTAGGAGTAGGATCATTTGCATTGACTTCTGCTGAAGGGCTTGAACAAGCACTTGAAGTAGATGCACTCTGCTGAGGCATAAAAACAAGTTCAGGAACTGGATTATATTGTGGTGGAACTAAGCCAAGAGAAGGACACACAACAGTAGTGAACCATTTTCTCATAATTTGAGACTCAAACACTAGATAAGTGAGCAAGTTGTTGTTGATCTGCTGGCCAGTAAAGAGTTTTGCCAAGTCTTTCCTGGTCCTAGACTTTTCTTTGTCAGCATGTTTCTTTTTTGCTTGATTTCCATCATTCATTTTCTCATTTTCATGAGCTTCAGGGGCAGGGTTTGATGGACCAGCTTGTGCAGAGGAGCAAAAGGAACTTAAAGTTCAAAAAGTGGATGGAATTGTAGGGATGGTGCTGTCAGTATAGATTGGTTCAGAAATCTAGGAAAGTTTGGAGAGGATGTGAACATGGAGCAGAACTGAGACCTAAGTCTTTCATGAGATGAAGTCATAAGTGGTGAAAACATTGATGTGAAGTTTGGTGAGGTAGATGAATGAGAGTTAAAACATGTTTGACTGTTTTGTAGGGTTTCAATCCTAATATTATGATCCCAGTTCAAAGAGGTATCTGTGGAAAAAGGGACAGTAGCAGGGGTTTTTACCTCACTGGTTTTTTCATTTGTTCCTGATGAGGGATCAGTCTGAGACTGAACTCCCAAAAATGCAGCAAGATCTTCCAAATCCTCTTCCTCAGCTCTTTTTCTTTTAATTCCACCTTCAGGCATTGGAGACTGCTTTTCATAATCATTTTTCATATGAATGATGTTCCTTTTGTTGAAGGGTTGGATAGTGTTTTCCACCTTTTGGTTTGAGCAGTTAACTTTGAACAAACAAAACACCTTTGAAAGAATTATGGCATAAGGCAGAAAGACCCTTACAAGACCAGATTTTGCAGCAGTTATCATGTGTTGCAGTATCACATGAGGAAGGTTGATTCTTATCCCTTTTGAGATATGATACAACATCATCATGTCCAAATCAGTCCCTTTATCCTTACTTCCATTTCTTGGAAAAATAGCATGTTGTGACAGATTATGCAGGATCTTCATTTCCTTTTTCAGCAATGTTGTTCTAGCAGTGACCTCAGGATTACTTACTTCAGTGAACAAATGTCTAAACACATCCTCTTTTTTCAGTTTCATGACATCATACCAGTTATTTCCATAAATAATATTTCCATCTTGAGGTAATTCCAATAAATCAGCAATGATTTCAGAAGTGAGTTTAATCTCAGAACCTTTTAGATTTGAGATGATTAACCCTTTGTCAGCAAAAACCTCAGCACTGTGGTAGAATGCTTGAACCAGTTCTGGATAAGTGGTTTCATGGAGTTGGAAGAAATGCGTCCAACCAAGTGGTTCAGTGTACTTCTTCAGATCAATTCCTTCCTTTAGAAGCACATCATATTCAAAGTACCAACTCACAACAATAGGTTTGGTTTTCCAATACTTGTCAAAAAATGCTTTAGTATCAGGATGAACCAATGGTGTGGGAATAAGCTTTGTTCTTGGTCTTGAATCAGTCGGTGCTTTTCCTTTAGAAATAGGTTTCTTCACTTGAGTGTTTTTGACAGAAATCTTTACTGGGGAAGATTTTGGCTTAACTGGAGCAGAGGAGATGATTTCTTCTTCATCTTCAGTTTCAGAGTTGTTGATTGATGGTGTATTCTCAGAGTCTGAATCATCAATAACATGCACAATGTTGTCTTGAACAATGGGTCTTTTGGTTCCAAAGCCAAACATAATTCTTAGGGAGCGACAAAGCCTAGAAGAATCCACAGATTTATATTTGCTCATAGACTTGGATTTCTTAGATCTGACTAACACAGGAGGGGTGTCATCCATGCTTGGAACAACCATAGATGAAATGGGGGTGATTAAATCCTCAGATGTTACAGGTTTTGAAATGGGAATTTGAGTGGTTTCAGATGGGAGAGTGGTCTCAGAGGGCTCAAGCTCGAAAGTTGTAAACGATTCATAAGATTGGGTTTGAGTTTCAGAACCTGGGATTTGATTTAGAACGATTTCAAATGAATCAGGATCAGATTCATATGATTCAGAGCTATACTGTTTGTTCAGAGGGGAAGAAGGTGGTGGTGGTGATGGTGATTTACGAAAAGAAGCAAAGGATGATGAAGTTGAAGAGTAAACCCTTGGATTTTCCTTCGCAACATTCTTTGTTCTAGCCATTTTGAAGGATAAGTGTTTACAGAGAGAGAGAGAGAGAAAACGTGAGAGATGATGAGGAACAAGTGATGATGAGTGAATTTATGGAGAGATGAAACTTTGAGAAGAGGAGAAGATAGTAGAGTAGGTTGTACTTGAGAATAATGAAAAAAGAGTACTTGATCTTATCAAAAAGGTGTAGGGGGGAAATGATGATGAAGTTAACTGTTGCAAACATGGGAGAGAGAAAGAAGCTTTCTCAATTAATTTTGCTAACTGCCTTGTCACACTAAAATGAGGGTAACCGTTAACACTAAATGGGCCAAACCAGTTTTGATAAAAAAAAAACTGGGTTGTAAACGCGAGAGTGGTCTGAGACCAATCTTGAGACTAAAAAGGATTTTTCAAAATGTCTAATTTTTCCTTTATAAAATTAAAACGATCTTCCACTAAAGGTTTAGTAAAAATATCAGCTAATTGATTTTCAGTATCAACAAAAACTAATTCAACATCCTTTTTATTAACATGATCTCTAATAAAATGATGCTTGATTTCAATATGCTTTGATCTTGAATGTTGAATGGGATTTTTTGATAAATTAATGGCACTAGTATTATCACAAAAAAATTTAACATTTGTGTACCTTAATGAAAAATCTTCAAGTTGGTTTCTGATCCATATCACTTGAGAACAATAATTTGCCGCAGATACGTATTCTGCTTCAGTTGTTGAGAGTGTTATGGTAATGATCCTATCATTCCTCTGTATTCCTTTTCTGACACATCTTTTCCTTTTTCATCTTTGTCCAAGTTTGTTGATGGATGCATTGGAGTTGACATGATTTTTGCCTCATTCATCTTGTATTTTTTGAGAAGATATTTGACATATTTTTCTTGGCTAATAAAAATACCATCTTCTTGTTGCTTGATTTGCAAGCCAAGGAAAAAACCTAGTTCTCCCATCATACTTATTTCAAACTCACTTTGCATAACATTAGAAAAATTTTCACACATTTTTTCGTTAGTTGCACCAAAAATAATATCATCAACATAAACTTGTACAATTAATAAATCTACATTATCTGTTTTTCTAAAAAGGGTTGTATCAATTTTTCCTCTAGAAAAACCATTTTCAAGTAAAAAATTACTTAATCTCTCATACCATGCTCTTGGAGCTTGTTTTAGTCCATAAAGAGCTTTGGTAAGTTTATAAACATGATTTGGTTTATGTTCATCAAAAAAACCAGGACGTTGATGTACATATACTTCCACATTTAAGAAACCATTTAAAAAGGCACTTTTTACATCCATTTGAAATAATTTAAAACATTTATGAGATGCATAAGCAAGTAAAAGTCTAATAGCTTCTATACTGGCTACCGGAGCAAAGGTTTCACCATAATCTATACCTTCTTGTTGATTATACCCTTGAGCTACTAATCTTGCTTTGTTTCTTACAACTTTGCCATTTTCATCAAGTTTGTTTCTAAATACCCATCTGGTTGATCGACGATTTGTGTATAAAAAATATTTAATGACCGCAAGTGCACAGTCTCGTCGTTGAGTTTTAAAAGATAGTGAATCCAGAGGGACCAATAGTTGAACTACCGTATTCTGTTGTCACGGTGTAAATCTGAGGCTAATATTTTTGGGTATTTAGAATTGTTTAGAATTTAACTTAAACTAATTTAAAGATTTTAAATTAATTAAAAGCAGAATATCGGTATGTAACTAATTAACCTTCGGGGATTTGGTAAATTAACGACGCGCGAAAAATTATTTATTTTTCAGAAGGACTTTCTCAATTTAAAAGTCTAAACCTCACACTCTCGTTTTATTGATAAAGACCATACTTTCTAGACTAGGAGTTTTACTATCACTTTTCTACCACCGTAATTTCGAAAGTATATTTTGAAAATCAATAAGTCCTAAATAATTCTAACATGGCTCTCGCTCGTTCAAAAAATTTAGCCGCTCTATTGATTTTAAACCTTAGTCGCTTTATATTACTTTCGTTCAAAAGCTTAAGAGTTTTAAAATTAGAAACTTGAATCAGAAAAATAGTTCAATATGTGGCGCGCCGAATCATCACTGAATCCCCTACGGTGAATTTAGATTACATACCGATATCAAGGAATTTAGCCGGACATGGAAAAGCAAATAAATAAATTAAAACAGAAAATTAAACAAAGCATATTAAACAAGCAATAAATAAAGCGCATAAAAAACCTGGTAAAATACTGAATTGGAATTGACTTGAATAAATTCTTGAATCAATGGAACAAAATTCTGAAATTAAAAATTGTAATTTAAACTGCCTAAAAACTATGTACAAGACGTGGAAAAGAGAGAGAGCCTCTGAATTTCTGTCCCTATTTATAGAAAATATATGATACTAATAAGCTCACTCGTCCCCACCAAAATAGGAACAAATGAGAATTTTTCCTTACTTTAAGAGAAAAGATAAGGGCCGTATGATAAAGAAACAAAATAGAATATGTTTTTATCTCTTTTCTTCATTTCTATCTCTTTTCGATCTAATTTTCTTCGTTTTCAGCTCAATTTTATTTTTCGACCTGTTTTATTAAAATATCTGAAATAGAAACAAATATCGGCATAAAAAGAGACAAATGAAATAAAAACATATGAAATGCAACTAAAAGTTCATGTAAATCAAGCTAAAAATACGATATGAAATCGAGCGATCAAATACCCCCACACTTGAACTTTTGCTTGTCCTCAAGCAATAAAATGGTGAATTGCATAGCATAGGTTTAACACATGACACGACTACTCTAATCATACGTGGTTGCCGGCTAAAGTATGAAAATCGAATAACAATACCAACAACAATAACACCGTAATGACACAATAGACTCCCATCACATGAAAACAGACCTGAAGCATGTCCTTTTGACTCTACCTCTCACCTAAGGTGCATTTCCCCTTTTCATTCTAGGGCAATCACATTAAGCTTGTTATCTTGTACACGCCCATGGTAGGAAACCTGTTAGTGATTATGATCATCATATAGCGAGGGGTGCTGATAACATAAGTTTGGTAACCCCTATTTGCTTTACCCACTTCGCAGTTGCGAGGGATCAGATCGTAACCCGCCCTACCAAGTTCAGAATCAGACACCTCTGAACCTACTACTAATGAGTTTTTTCTATACTATGATATTTTTTCTTTCGCATGTTTCAAGATTTGTTGAATTTTTATCAATCATTCTAAGAATCAACCAATAGTATTTATAGACATTTATATTCAAAACATTCACTTATATTCTTCAGTTTCCCACTTAGTTTGTGCCTTGAGATGGTGTCGACTGCGAAATAAACTACTAAGGGTTCATTAAAACTCAAGTTCAAGACTTTATCAAAACTAGTGCTCAAATCAATTTTACACACTTCTGGGAATCAAGGATGTTAAAACGGTATTGATTTTATTGAACTGTTACCCAACTTTCACAAAATAACCTAAAAGTGCAAACAACCTATATATTTTCAAACAACCATGTCAAGTATCAAAACTCAACGCTTTTGCTTTTCACAAGAAATTTTTTGATATAGCTAAAGAATTGGGAAAATCAGACAATAAGAAAAAACAATACGCAAAATCAACTCAACTTAATCATGAACTAACCTAGGGTTTTATTATGCATGCAAACTGAATGACTGAAAAGTAAAGAAAGCGATAAAGCTTCCTACCTAGGGTTTTATTATGCATGCAAAATGAATGACTGAAAAATAAAGAAAGCGATAAAGCTTACTCCCCCACACTTAAATTGAGCATTGTCCTAAATGCAACGACTAAAGGTGGGATAGAAAGTAAGAACCTGGATAGCGAAGCTTGCACAACTTCCATTTTGTTGCGCGTGCTATCTCTTTATTTTCTGCAAAATATAAATAAACTAAAAAGGAAAACATTAGACTTAAAACCAGTGGGTTGCCTCCCACCAAGCGCTTTGTTTAAAGTCAGTTAGCTCGACTTTTGAATCCATTAATTCAATCTGGTGCCTCTTCTAGACTCACATTCTTACATTTGTGCCCAACATTCCGAGGTTTCCATTGGAACATGTCAAACAATCTCATGGGTGTTTTCATTTTTACTTTCTTTTTCTTGGAAACAGACAGGGGTGACTTATCTAGAAAGATATTGTGTCCTACATGAGCTTTTAGTTTGTCAGGAAGGACTCGTTTAAAGAGGGTTTTATCAACATTTCTTTCAACTATGTCGATTCTACAACAAGAGTTTTTCAAGGTAGGGATTTTCATGAATTGGGGCATTATAAACTCAATCTTTTCATCACCTACCTCGAAGGTACTTCCTAGAGGCTTGTAAGGAGGAGGTTCTGGTGCAACTTCTAGACATTCACCTAGACTATCATTATAATATTTAAGAGTTGGAGGGGTATGAGGTTTCAGAACTTCAGAATATGTGGTTTGTCCCATTTCTTTTCTACATTCGTCAATGACGTCTAGCAGATAACAAGTGTCATCTTTAGTTGGTGCTTTCATGAATTGTGTTAAAACAAATTCGACTTTTTCATCACCCACTTCAAAAGTGAGCTTGCCTTTCTTTACATCTATTAATGCACCAGCAGTAGCTAAGAATGGCCTTCCAAAAATGATAGGTGTATTAGAATCCTCCCTTATGTCCATGACTATAAAATCAGTTGGGATGAAGAATTGACCTACACGCACAGGAATATTTTCTAGAATACCTATAGGCATTTTGACAGAACGATCAGCGAATTGTATAGACATTCTAGTAGGTCTCAACTCACCTAGCTTAAGTTTCTCACATATGGTCATGGGCATTAGACTAATACTGGCACCTAAATCTCTTAGGGCCTTATCAATGACAAACTTTCCAATGACACACGGTATAGAGAAACTTCCTGGATCTTTGAGTTTAGGAGGCATCTTGTTTTGAAGGATGGCGCTACACTCAGCAGTGAGTGTAACAGTCTTATTGTCCTCAATCCTCTTTTTGTTAGTTAGGATTTCTTTGAGAAATTTAGCATATGCGGGCATTTGAGTGATAACTTTAGTGAATGGGATAGTTATATTCAACTGCTTTAGAAGCTCTATGAATTTCTTGAATTGCCCCATGCTTTTGGTCTTTTCAAGCCTTTGAGGATAAGGAATGGGTGGTATGTAGGGTGGCGGAGGCACATAAGGTTTCTCTTTTTCTTTAGCCTCAACGCTATTTCCTTCTTTCTCTTTTGGTTCACTCTCTTTCTCAGCTGGTTCGTCAAGCTTTTGTTGCATGGCTAGCCACTCGGTCCTAGGATCACTCGGTTCATCATACTGTGTTCTACTTCGCAGTGTCACAGCGTTCACATGTGCCTTAGGATTAGGTTGTGGTTGGCCAGGAAATATGCCTGCTGGGGCACTAGGAGACGCTAGTTGTTTGGCCATCTGGGATATCTGAGTTTCAAGCATTTTGCTATGGGTGGCCATAAGATCAACTTTGTTAGCCAACTGCTTAATCACCTCATTCGTTCGAGTGTTCAGTTGAGTCTGAGCTTGGATAAAGTGTTGAGTCTTTGGTATTGGCTACATTTTTTGTTGATAAACCATTGTGATAGGATGTTGGACAAAGTGCTTTGACACTTGCAACATACTTGTGTAGTTTTTAGGAGTGTGTCTCCAAGAAAAGTATTTGTGATTGTGCTAAATTGAAATCCTTATTGGGTGTAAGGTTGTAAGGGAGATCTGAACTAGGAGTTCCTAGGTTGAAGAGTCATTGGTCGTGCCTAGGTGATAAGTTGTAAACGGGGCGTTTGCTGGTAACTTTGAACTAGGACTACTATAGTGATATTCCTTCCTGGATTGGTATCCCCTAGACTAGGGCTGTTGTGCGCCGAACTAGGTCAACAAATACTGTGTCTCTTTTATTTGTTGCTTTTGTTTATTTTGTGCTATTTGCGTATTACTTCTGTCAAAGTGCTTAGCACATCGTGTTCGACACCTACAAGTGCTTAGCACATCGTGTTCGACACTTTGCATAGCGTGCCAGGAATTTCAATTGGCATCAGAGCAAGCACCCTGCCTTTTTCGAGGGTGAGATTCAGGACCTGAATTCTCTGGCATCATGGATAAGGAAAGATGATACATGAACAGACCACCTTTGCTCAACGGAGCTAGCAACTATGATACTTAGAAATAAAAAATGACCGAAGTTTTGAAGTCTATTGATAGCAAGGTGTGGAAGGCTGTGTTGACTGGATTGAGTCAACCTTCTCTTACCAACAAGGAAGGTACCTCAACGGGGGATTTAATACCTGAACTGGAATGGACTACTGAAGAGGAAGCTGCAACTCAATACAATAACAAGGCCATCTATGCCCTATTCAATGTAGTAGATGACATTGTTATCAAGCTTATCAAAAATTGTGTGTCAGCCATGGAAGCATGGGAAATTTTGAAAACTTGCAATGAAGTGTCTACTAAAGTGAAGCTGTCAAAGATTCAACATCTTACATCCAAATTTGAGTCCCTGAAAATGAAAGAAGAAGAAAGCATTCAAGACTTCCACCTAAGTCTTTTAGATATTGCAAACTCGTTTGAAGCTCTAGGTGAAAAGATGACTGATGAGAAACTATCAAGAAAACTTCTTAGATCTCTTCCCAAGAGGTTTGATATGACGGTTACAACTATTGAGGAAGCACAAGACATTTCTACCATGAAAATGGATGAACTAGTTGGATCACTACAAACCTTTGAAAATGTTCTAAACGAACGAGGTGACAAAAGAAATAAGGGGATTGCGTTTGTTTCAAATACTGATGATGGGAAAGATCACAGTGAGGATGAAGGTGAAGAGAGCATAGCAGACTCTATTGCCATGCTTGGAAGACAATTCAAGAGGGTAATGAGAAGGGTTGATGGTAAGAACAGGCAAAGTGGGCAGAACATCAGATTCGACACCAATAAACAATAAACCACTTTGAGAAAAACCAAACCTGAGGAAATGAGCAGTCAAAGCAAGGTTGTACAGTGTCATGAGTGTGAAGGATATGGACACATTAGGTCTGAGTGTGGTACATTTCAGAGAAAGCAAAAGAAATGATTAACAGTTTCTTGGTCAGATGAAGAGTCAGAGGAAGAGAATGAATCAGCAAGACATGCAACTGCCTTCATAGGAATTTGTAAAACAGAATGTGAATCAGATGAAGATGATGATATGTCTTATGATGAACTTGTGGACATTTACAAGGAATTACTCACCAGGTACAATGAAGCTTGTAGAGTTCTTGAGAAGCAAAAGAAGACTATCAACAAAATCCAAGCTGAAGCTAATGAACAGGCTGATAAGATCTCAAAAGCTCAGGATGAAGTTACTCATGTCAATAACCAAATGAACGAGTTGAGAAAACGTGTGGGTCAACTGAATCCAGGAACAGAAATTCTTGAAGAAATCTTAGAGAATGTACCTAGTGGAAGGGCAAAGGCAATTGGATATGACTACTCAAATTTGAATCAGTATCAACAGAATTCCAAAACCAGGTTTATCTCTGCTGAAGAAGAGTTTGATCCTTATACTGGTAAGACAGTGTTGAAGCATCTTATCCAACACTCTGAAGTCTACCCCGTTCCAAAGATTGTCTCAGATTCTGTGTCACAAACACATCAGAAGCCTAAGAATCTGAGGAAATATCGTAAGTGGGTGTGTCATCATTGCGGTATAAGGGGACACATTAAACCTTTTTGCTACATATTGCATGGATATCCTGATCAATATTCAAAGGCAAATGTGGTACATGACATTGGAACTACAAAGAAGGAATTGAGACCTAAAACAAAAGTTGTTGGAATGATTTCTCACACATCCTTTAGAGCTTCCTCTAGTGAAGATTGATACTTTGATAGTGGGTGCTCTAGACACATGACTGGTGTAGAGAAGTATCTTACAAATGTGAAACCTCATAAGACTGGGTTTGTGACTTTTGGAGATGGTGCTAAAGGTCAAATAATAGGAGTTGGTGACTTGATCAATCATGGAGTACCTAATCTGGAGAATGTGCTTTTGGTTAAAGGACTCACAACAAATTCAATCACTATAAGCCAATTATGTGATCAAGGTCTAAAAGTTAACTTCACCAAGTCTGAGTGTCTTGTTCATAATGAGGAAGGACAACAGTTAATGAAAGGAACTAGATCTAAAGACAAGTGTTATCTATGGATGTCTCAAGAAGAAGCTCATAAAGCAACTTGTCTTATCACCATAGAAGATGAAGTACAATTGTGGCACCAGAAGTTGGGTCATCTGAATCTTAAAGGGATGAAGAGAGCAATGTCAGCCGAAGCTATTAAAGGTTTGCCCAACTTGAAGATCATTGAAGGCAATGTATGTGGTGAATGCCAGATTGGCAAGCAAGTCAGAGTGTCGCATCCAGTGTTGGAGCACTTGACAACTTCCAAAGTCTGGGACCTCATGGGACCCATGCAGGTTGAAAGTATGGGAGGCAAGAGGTATGCTTTTGTGGTTGTTGATGACTATTCTAGATACACATGGGTAAACTTTATCAGAGAAAAGTCAGACACCTTTGAAGTTTTCAAGGAACTATGTATTCAAATTCAAAGGGAAAATGCAAGTAATGTTGTGAGAATCAGAAGTGACCATGGGAGAAAGTTTGAGAACTCCAAGTTTGATGACTTTTGTTCTAGTGAAGGAATCAAGCATGAATACTCATCTCCTATCACTCCACAACAGAATGGTGTGGTTGAAAGGAAGAACAGAACTATCCAAGAGTCAGCTAGAGTCATGCTTCATGCTAAAAATGTTCCTTTTTACTTCTGGGCTGAAGCTATGAACACTGCATGCTACATACATAATAGAGTAACTCTTAGAAAAGGTACCTCCTCAACTTTATATGAATTATGGAAAGATAGAAAGCCAACTGTCAAACATTTCCATGTGTTTGGAAGCAAGTGTTCATTTTAGCTGATAGAGATCCAAGAAGAAAACTTGACCCTAAAAGTGATGAAGGAATTTTTCTTGGGTACTCCACAAACAGTAGAGCTTACAGAGTCTTCAATTCAAAAACTCAAGTTGTGATGGAATCCATAAATGTAGTTGTAAAAGACTCTCCTTTGAAGAAGAATGATGAACTAGATCAAGGTACTTCTGTTAGTGAAGATGTGGTACAAGGTGTTGAAGCACCTGAACATTCCAATAATGAAAAATCTAATGAAGAGACTCTTGAAGAAGAAGCTGAATCTCAAATTCAAGACAAAGGTCCTTCACTACGTGTTCAGAAAAACCATCCTAAAGATCTTATTATTGGAAGTCTTGATCAAGGGATAACTATCAGAAGGAAGAATGATGTGATTGTTAATTCATGTTTTGTATCCTTATGTGAGCCAAAGAATGTCAAAGAAGCCTTAACTAATGGAGCATGGATAAAGGCTATGCAGGAAGAGCTGAATCAGTTTGAGAGGAGTGAAGTATGGGATTTAGTTCCAAGACCAGAAAATATGAATGTCATTGGAACAAAATGGGTATATAAAAACAAGTCAGATGAACCTGATACTGTTACTAGAAATAAAGCAAGACTTGTAGCACAAGGATATACTCAGATTGAAGGACTTGACTTTGAAGAAACTTTTGCTCCAGTTGCGAGATTAGAATCTATCAGATTGATATTAGGAGTAGCATGCTTTCTCAAGTTCAAGTTATATCAAATGGATGTAAAAAGTGCATTCCTAAATGGATACCTACAGGAAGAAGTGTATGTTGAGCAACCCAAAGGGTTTGTTGATCCTGAACGCCCCAATCATGTCTACAAATTGAAGAAAACTCTGTATGGTTTGAAGCAAGCACCTAGGGCTTGGTATGAAAGATTGACTCAATTCTTAGAAGAGCAAGGATACAGAAAGGGAGGATCAGACAAAACACTGTTTGTGAAACAAGACAAAGGAAAGTTCATAATAGCTCAAATCTATGTAGATGACATAGTGTTTGGTGGGATGTCGGACAAGATGGTCCAACACTTTGTCAAGCAAATGCAGTCAGAATTTGAGATGAGTCTTGTTGGGGAATTGACTTATTTTCTTGGACTTCAAATTAAACAGATGGAGAACACCATCTTCATATCTCAAAGCAAGTATACAAGAATCTTCAACTCAAAAACTCAAGTTGGGATGAAGTCTATAAATATAGTTGTAAAAGATTCACCTTTGAAAAAGAATGATGTTCCAGACCAAGGTACTTCTGTTGATGAAGATGTGTTGAACACCCAGGTTGCTGAAAGTGTTTTAAATTCCTTGGCGAATATTGCTCCTAAAGAGAATGTTGTGCTGGATGTTGCGACATCCTTGGCACCAAATCAGCCTGTAACTGACTTGGAAGAAAATGCTGAAACACATGTTGATCAAGTGATTGCTGATGAAGAGAAAGATAAAGATGCTTCTGAAAATATTGTTGATGATGTGTCTTCAGAAGATGATGTGATGATTCAAAAAACTGTTGGTGGCTCTAAGGCTGGCAAAACTTGTATTAGTATGAAAAATGCTACACACAAGAGAACACCAGCTTCTACTCATCTAAAGCTCACCAAGGATGAAAAGGGAGTAAGTGTTGATCAAAGTCTTTATAGAAGTATGATTGGAAGCCTCTTGTACTTAACTGCTAATAGACTTGACATTACTTATGCTGTTGGAGTTTGTGCAAGATATCAGGCAGACCCTAAGGTAAGTCATTTGACCCAAGTGAAAAGAATTCTAAAATATGTGAATGGGACTAGTGACTATGGGATGATGTATTCTCACTGTGAAGACTCTGCCTTATATGGTTATTGTGATGCTGATTGGGCTGGGAGTGCAGATGATAGGAAGAGTACTTCAGGAGGATGTTTCTTTTTTGGCAAAAATTTAATCTCTTGGTTTAGCAAAAAGTAGAATTGTGTGGCACTATCTACAGCTGAAGTAGAGTATATAGCTGCAGGGAGTAGTTGTTCTCAACTTGTTTGGACGAAGCAGATCCTGAAAGAATATGATGTTGAACAAGATGTTCTAACATTTTACTGTGATAATATGAGTGCTATAAATATTTCAAAGAATCCTGTTCAGCATAGCAAGACCAAACATATTGACATTCGTCATCACTTTATCAGAGATCTTGTTGAAAGCAAAATTGTGACTCTTGAGCATGTGGGTACAAAGGAGCAAATTGCAGATATTTTTACTAAGGCTCTTGATCTAGTTCAGTTTGAGAATTTAAGAGGCAAGTTGGGAATTTGTCTCTATGAGGAATTGTAGCAATTACAGTTAAGAGGCGTGTGGGTAACAACCCGATTTTCGTCGTTTTATAAATTTTTAACTTATTTGAAAAAGAATAATTATTTATATATTTGAACTATTTTAAGGAATCAATATTTTAAATAAATTATTCGTCGATTTATCGTTTGGTGCATAAATTTAATAGTTATCATATTTATAGCAAGTAAATTGAAAATTAATTTTTAAAATAATATAGAATCGCTAGTTATATATGGTTTTGTTAGTCATCATATATACATAGTCACATATTACATTATAAATTTTTAGTCTAGTAGTCTAGTGGCTTGCAGGTAGTCTAGTCTCTAGAATTTCACCTTTTAAAGGTGAATAAGTGGGTGTACTAGAGTTCGAAACTCGGTCCCAACATATTACGTATAAATATCCGACCAACTGAGCTAAGCTCACGGGATACATTTAAAATCATATATATATATATATATATACAATGCCGTACATATATAATGTTAGAATTGTAGAATAACCTCATTATGTATATATTTTACGATACACTATACATATTACTATATGTATATCACAAACACATATATCAAATATATATGGAAATATTAGAGTATGAATAATAGGTCTAGTAACCTATATTATTTTGTGTTGGTCCAATTAAATGTAGCCACCTTTAAAATTTCATTGAGTCATACATCTAAAAACTATATTTTCCATTATAGTATGCAAAACCGTATGTATAATAAGCTTCATATATTCAGAATTATTTTCATCTTGTACTAATAATATATAAGCCAATGCCACCTATGGTAATTCTATAAGTTTCCAACTTTCCAACTCATAAGCCTATGTTAAAAAAATAGTGTGTTGTTACATCTATACTAGGTTTGTCATCATATCATAAACTTGGTTAGCAAGCAAATTTCTAGTATAAATAGAGTGCATTCTTCATTTCATTCATCACAAAAACAAAGTTTTCTTGAGTTCATCGTGAGTGCAATTGGTAGAGGAAGTTTGGTGAAGTCTTTGCAACTTTGGTTCCATTTTGACTAAGGTATCTCCACTTTATTTCTAACTGTTATTTTTATATGTTAGGATTGCATTAAATGAACATATTTTCTTTAAGTTATATTAGTAATAATAGTGGTTTTGATATTGAAAAAGTATTACACTTTATCAAGAGTACGTACGTGCATAATGAATAGTAATATTGGAAAAATCAAGCTTTTAATATATATAGTCAATGTTGTTTCATTTTTATGAGGCTATTCTAAATTTTTATTAATTTTAACTACTAGCAAATTATTATTGGCAATTATACTTTTATCAGGAATATCGTCGGAGGTACCGTTATTCAAGATTTTTAACAAAAGCTAAGGTGGGGCAAGATTTTGTACACGTTGGGACGGTTAGCGTAAAATAGTTTAATATATATGTGTAGTGGTGTCCACAGCCACTACAAATAATAAATAAATAAGGAGAGCTTATTCTCTTTTAGTGATTTTAACGAATCGCTAGACGAGGTTACGCCGGCCTTAATTATTTATCATTAAAATAATTTATAGTAATGTTAGGTTGTATTGTGCTTGCCTTATTTGATTATTTGTCTAAATGTTTATTTGTTGATATGTGATTGATTGTGATTGTTAGAATAAGAAGAGAATACACTACTCTTTTAGATGAGAAATAAGAATATCGTTAGATATGAAGTGTAAGATCCCCAATAACAGGAGGGAAGTGAATATTTTGAATAGTTGTATTCGGTTGGGTTCTGGCTAGGAAAGACTTGGTGGACTATGTCTCTTACGGTCACCTCTCTTTCCTGGGAAGTCAACCATACACTATTTACTATATGAACTAAACTTACTGTTTAGAACCAAGGAAAGTGTGAAGAAAGAATTATAATAAAAAAATACTTTCAGGATAGTAATAGTATATGGGACTTAACTAAGATAATCATTATATGAGGAGTAATTGATATGATAAACTATAGAGGATGGAAATGAATAAGAGTGCATATAGATTTGCATTCAGGAAAGTGTAAGTCCACTGCCGTGCGGTATGGGACGCACGAGGTTGATTAGCTGCCTGAAATCCTGACGAGGATTATTTCTGCGCGCTTGGCAAGATATGAGATCTTGGCCTGTTTTCTTAGGCGCGATCGACTTATAACACTTAGACTCCATGTGAAGTCAAGTGGCGTTGCTCTTGGTAATTGGGAGGACGTTGGTGGCATGTGGTCTTGTGGCATCTGTCTTGGTAAATGGGAGGATGTCCTTGACAGCGTTTAGTGGCCTGTGTCGACATATAGTTCAGGAATGCACTATTTTAGATAGAACATAATTAGAAATAAATAATAGAGGATACTACGCTTGATTGACTACTTGTGTTTGACATATATATTTCTGTTTTACACCCCATCCCCACTTTCTATACTTGTACATATATCTTAGCCCTATATTCTCTATGTTTGGTACTTGTGGTACATTCTTACAGATGGCAGCTCATATCCCGACTCATCTCAGGGTGCCTCAAGGGCACGGTCTTTGGAGCACTCTTGAGATTCAGTATCATGACGACGATGAGGATGATTGGAGTATTGACGGCACTGCTAATACTCTGATATTTACCGGCTCAGTGACTTATATATATAGAAGTCCTGGGATGTATGACGCCTTTTTCACGGCCCCAGTGCAGATCACACAGCGGGTGCCCTTCCACCGTATTTGGGATAGCCATCGCCGCTTCCATGAGCCTCCTCCGGAAAACTTGGGCAGAAGACGTGTAGTTGGAAATGCCCGCAACTACCGTCGTCTGTTTGGCCAGGTTCACCGTGGTCGAGGTCATGGACGTGGAGTGAGACAGGTGTATAGGGATCAGCATGCCTCGACTGAGGGTTCTGTTACTTCATCTTATAATCCATCTGATCCTTAGATACTTGTTTTGATGGAGGTGGAATGGCGACTATTACGGACATGGAGCATTTTGTTTGTACAGCCAGTATAGTGTCCGTCTTTTAGGGTTAGTCTATCGTCGTCAGCTTTTTGGTGTGTTAGCCTATGTATTTTTATTTTGTTTTAATCAGCGTGGCTGTGCCACAGTTAACCTTGAAATGACTATGTAACAAAGTTCGAAAAATATCTATATATATATGAAGCATATTTTATGTTATATCATTGATTTAAATTTTTAGCATTTTCTTACTATAAAACTTGAGATAATTAATTAGAATATCGTTGTAGAAATTTAGAGCGTTACATTATGGTATCAGAGCAGGTCGGTTCAGATCGATCTGTGAGTGTTTAGGGTTATACTGGCTGAGTCAGTTGGATTCCACCTCGGATGATAACTACACATAGAACTAGAAAGAGTCTCGATTTAGTTTCATAAGTCTTTATATGCACTAATATAGAGAAGCCTTCTTTCCCAAAGGCTGAACTCTTTATCGATTAAATCATTCATAAGATATGTATATACATAAGGGTGTATTTCTATGTCTTATGAACGATTGAACCCAATAGCTTTTCTTTTCAGGGAGTTATGGTTCGTAATACTCGCAGTGCTGCTATGAGAGGCAACAATGAGAAAATACATAGAGAAAATCCCTTAGAGCATGGGGATAACTCCCAAACCGGAGGAAACCCAATAGCAGACCATAGAGATCTTCGTGAATTAGCTGCAGCTGTGCTACTTCAAACACAGCAAAATGCTCAAGTACTACAGATAACGAGAGAACAACAAGTTCTCCAACAACAACAGAGGGAAGCAACACATGAGGATGCCGGACTCAACTCATTTTTAAAAGGAAAGCCTCCTCAGTTCAAGGGTGAATATAATCCTGAAGGTGCCGAGAAATGGCTTCAGGAGATTGAAAAGATATTTGAATTTACCCACTGCAGAGAAAATCGAAGAGTTGGGTATGCATCTTTTATGCTAACTGGAGATGCTGAAGCTTGGTGGAGAGGAAAACACCGACTATTGGAGGAAGAAGGGAGAGAAATCACTTGGAATCTCTTTAAGGAAGTTTTTCTTGGAAAGTATTTTCCAAAACTGTCAAGGAAGGATAAGGAAAGAGAGTTTAACAATCTGCGTCAAGGGCTAATGTCTGTTGGAGAGTATACACGGAAGTTTGAATCACTGTTGAAATATTCGGAGTTTTATAGGCTTCACCCAAATGAGGAATGGATGTGTGAGAAATACCAGGATGGATTAAAGTATGATATACAGAGGACCATCCTACCTCTACATATTCGAAGTTTCAATGAGTTGACCGAGCGTTGCTTAGAAATTGAAGGGATTGACAATCGCAAGAACCAGTACGGATCAGGAGGACCAATAAGAAACCACAATAATAAAGGGAACTTTAATCAGAGTCATGGAGGGAAACCTCGACAAGGAGGAAGGGCATATCAAAGACCAACACCATATCAGAATAATTCATCAGGAAGGTTGGTGTTGAAATGTTTCACTTGTGGCGGAGAACATCTTAACAGGGATTGTCCTCAAAGAGAACCAGGAACTTGTTTCCGTTGTGGTCAAAAAGGCCATTTTCTCAAGGGATGTCCTCAATGGAAGCAACAACAAGAAGGTCATGGGAACAATCAAAGGAATAAGGAGGTTAGAGGAGGAACAAGCGGTGGTTCGGGAGTTGGACAGAGAGCCCAAATTCAAGCTAATAAACAAACTACTGGCAAGGTGTTCACAGTTAGGGGTGCTGAAGCCGCCCAATCTGAGGAGTTAATTCAAGGTATGTGTTTAATTAGAGATGAATTGGTGGCAGTATTATTTGATACCGGAGCTACACATTATTTTATATCTAAGTCTTGCGCTGATTTCTTAAAGTTAGAATCAACTGACTTAGGGAATAAGTTGACCATTGCAACTCCATCTGGAGAAAAGATGGTGACTTATTCGATTTGTCGCAATTGCTCCATAACACTAGAAAATAGGAAATTTTTAGTGGATCTTGTAATCCTACCGTTACAAGATCTAGATATCATTTTAGGGATGGATTGGTTGTCAAAAAACGATGTTGATTTAAGTTGCAAAAGGAAAACCCTGACCTTTAGAGGAGAAAATGAAGAAATCAGAGAGGTAGAGAAGCTTACACAAAAGTTCATGATGCTATTTTCCATGAACGGAGAGGAAACCCCAACAATTGGGACTATTCCGGTAGTGTTGGAATATCCATAAATTTTCCCGGAAGATGTTCCAGGTTTGCCACCAGTAAGAGAAGTGGAGTTTTCCATAGACTTGGTGCCAAGTACGGAACCAATATCTATATCTCCTTATAGGATGTCTCCATCAGAAATGACAGAGTTAAAGAAACAACTCGATGAATTGTTAAAGAAAGAATTTATCAGACCTAGTGTATCACCATGGGGAGCTCCAATTTTGTTTGTGAAAAAGAAAGATGGCACTTCTAGGCTCTGTGTGGACTATAGACAGCTTAACAAAGCAACTATAAAGAATAAATACCCATTGCCTAGAATTGATGATTTGATGGATCAATTAAAGGGAGCGTCTGTATTCTCCAAAATAGACTTAAGGTCTGGATATCATCAGATAAGAGTCAAGGAAGATGATATTCCAAAAACGGCTTTTAGATCTCGTTATGGACATTATGAGTATTTGGTTATGCCATTTGGTTTGACTAATGCTCCAACAGTGTTTATGGATTACATGAATAGGATCTTTAGGTCGTACTTGGATCAATTTGTAGTAGTTTTTATTGATGATATTCTAATCTATTCCAAGAATGAAGAAGAGCATGCAGAACATTTGAGGCTTGTGCTACAGATTCTAAAAGAAAGACAATTATATGCAAAGCTCTCTAAATGTGAGTTCTGGATGAAGGAGGTACAATTTCTTGGTCATATAATAAGCAAGGAAGGCATTGCAGTAGACCCTAGCAAAGTAGAAGCAGTAACAAAGTGGGAAAGCCCAAAGAATGTTCAAGAGATCAGAAGTTTTCTCGGACTGGCAGGGTATTACCGGAGGTTCATTAAAGGATTTTCAAGGATCGCATTACCTATGACCCAGTTAACCAGAAAAGGTAAGAAATTTGAATGGACAAATGAGTGTGAAGAAAGTTTTAAGAAGTTGAAGGAAAGGTTGACTTCCTCTCCAATACTTGTTTTACCAGATCCACTAGGAAAGTTTGAGGTTTACTGTGATGCGTCACACCAAGGACTTGGTTGTGTGTTGATGCAAGAAGGGAAAGTAATAGCTTACGCTTCGAGGCAATTGAAGGTACATGAGAGGAATTACCCTACTCATGACTTAGAATTGGCAGCAATTGTATTTGCCTTGAAGATTTGGAGGCATTACTTGTATGGGTCAAAATTTACTGTGTTGAGTGACCACAAGAGTCTAAAATATTTGTTTGATCAAAAGGATCTAAACATGAGACAGAGGCGTTGGATGGAATTCTTAAAAGATTATGACTTTGAATTACAATATCATCCGGGCAAAGCAAATGTTGTAGCGGACGCCTTAAGTAGAAAGAAGATCCATCTCTCTACCATGATGATAAAAGAACAAGAGTTGATCGAACAATTTGATGATTTGAAATTGGGTATACAGTTCACTGATGGTAAAGTATTCTTAGGCACTATTGTAGTGTCTAATGAATTTTTGAAGTTGGTTAAAGAGGAGCAAGAGTTGGATTACCACTTGACGAATATAAAGGAGAAGGTGAAAAATGGTCAAGGGGGAGACTTTAGTCTTGGACATGATGGAATCTTAAGGTTTCGAGAAAGACTATGTGTTCCCGAAAACAAAGAGCTTCAGATGTTAATACTGGTAGAAGGTCACAACAGTAAATTAAGTTTTCACCCAGGAGCTACAAAGATGTACCAGGATCTTAAGAAGATGTTTTGGTGGTTTGGAATGAAGAAACAAATAGCAGAATATGTGCAGAGTTGTTTGGTGTGTCAAAAGGCTAAAATTGAACACCAAAAGTCAGCAGGACTATTGCAATCTTTAGATATTCCAGATTGGAAGTGGGATGGAATAGCTATGGATTTTGTAACCGCATTGCCAAAAACTCAGAGGAAATTTGATGCAATTTGGGTGATCATTGATAGGTTGACAAAGAGTGCACATTTCATTCCTTTCAATCTTACTTACAACTTAGAGAAGCTAGTTGAGATCTATGTCAAAGAAATCGTTAGATTACATGGAATACCTTTAAGTATTGTTAGCGATAGAGATCCCAGATTTACATCAAAGTTTTGGTCTCAGCTACATGCGGAGCTAGGAACAAAGTTAAAGTTAAGTTCAGCTTATCATCCCCAGACGGATGGTCAGTCAGAAAGAACAATTCAATCATTGGAAGATCTATTAAGAGCTTGTGTTTTGGAAAACAAAGGAAGCTGGGATGAATTCTTACCTTTGATTGAATTTACCTACAACAACAGTTTCCACTCAAGTATTGGCATGGCTCCATATGAAGCATTATATGGACGAAAATGTCGTACACCTTTATGTTGGTATGATGTTGGAGAGAATAAGATTTTTGGATCTGATTTCGTGCAGCAAACAACTGAGCAAGTTAAACTTATTAGGAGCAAAATGAAAGCTGCACAGGATAGACAAAAGAGCTACAGTGATAAAAGAAGAAGACCACTAGAGTTTAATGAAGGAGATCATGTGTTTATTAGGGTCACACCTAGAACGGGAATTGGACGAGCAATCAAAATAAAGAAGTTAACACCCCGTTTCATAGGGCCATTCCAAATTCTCAAGCGTGTTGGACCAGTGGCATATCGTATAGCCTTGCCACCTCATCTGTCTAACCTACACGACGTTTTTCATGTGTCGCAATTAAGGAAATATTATCCGGATCCTTCACATGTCATTGAACCTGAAACCATTGAGTTGAGAGACAATCTAGAATTTGAAGTTTTACCTGTTAAGATTATAGATCACAAAATAAAAGAACTTCGAGGAAAAAATATACCACTGGTTAGGATCGTTTGGGATGAAGTTACTGGTGATTCCACATGGGAACGGGAAGAAGATATGCGACAACAATACCCTCACCTCTTTTAGGTATGTAAAATTTCGAGGACGAAATTTCTTTTAAGGGGGGTAGTAATGTAACAACCCGATTTTCGTCGTTTTATAAATTTTTAACTTATTTGAAAAAGAATAATTATTTATATATTTGAACTATTTTAAGGAATCAATATTTTAAATAAATTATTCGTCGATTTATCATTTGGTGCATAAATTTAATAGTTATCATATTTATAGCAAGTAAATTGAAAATTAATTTTTAAAATAATATAGAATCGCTAGTTATATATGGTTTTGTTAGTCATCATATATACATAGTCACATATTAAATTATAAATTTTTAGTCTAGTAGTCTAGTGGCTTGCAGGTAGTCTAGTCTCTAGAATTTCACCTTTTAAAGGTGAATAAGTGGGTGTACTAGAGTTCGAAACTCGGTCCCAACATATTACGTATAAATATCCGACCAACTGAGCTAAGCTCACGGGATACATTTAAAATCATATATATATATATATATATACAATGCCGTACATATATAATGTTAGAATTGTAGAATAACCTCATTATGTATATATTTTACGATACACTATACATATTACTATATGTATATCACAAACACATATATCAAATATATATGGAAATATTAGAGTATGAATAATAGGTCTAGTAACCTATATTATTTTGTGTTGGTCCAATTAAATGTAGCCACCTTTAAAATTTCATTGAGTCATACATCTAAAAACTATATTTTCCATTATAGTATGCAAAACCGTATGTATAATAAGCTTCATATATTCAGAATTATTTTCATCTTGTACTAATAATATATAAGCCAATGCCACCTATGGTAATTCTATAAGTTTCCAACTTTCCAACTCATAAGCCTATGTTAAAAAAATAGTGTGTTGTTACATCTATACTAGGTTTGTCATCATATCATAAACTTGGTTAGCAAGCAAATTTCTAGTATAAATAGAGTGCATTCTTCATTTCATTCATCACAAAAACAAAGTTTTCTTGAGTTCATCGTGAGTGCAATTGGTACAGGAAGTTTGGTGAAGTCTTTGCAACTTTGGTTCCATTTTGACTAAGGTATCTCCACTTTATTTCTAACTGTTATTTTTATATGTTAGGATTGCATTAAATGAACATATTTTCTTTAAGTTATATTAGTAATAATAGTGGTTTTGATATTGAAAAAGTATTACACTTTATCAAGAGTACGTACGTGCATAATGAATAGTAATATTGGAAAAATCAAGCTTTTAATATATATAGTCAATGTTGTTTCATTTTTATGAGGCTATTCTAAATTTTTATTAATTTTAACTACTAGCAAATTATTATTGGCAATTATACTTTTATCAGGAATATCGTCGGAGGTACCGTTATTCAAGATTTTTAACAAAAGCTAAGGTGGGGCAAGATTTTGTACACGTTGGGACGGTTAGCGTAAAATAGTTTAATATATATGTGTAGTGGTGTCCACAGCCACTACAAATAATAAATAAATAAGGAGAGCTTATTCTCTTTTAGTGATTTTAACGAATCGCTAGACGAGGTTACGCCGGCCTTAATTATTTATCATTAAAATAATTTATAGTAATGTTAGGTTGTATTGTGCTTGCCTTATTTGATTATTTGTCGAAATGTTTATTTGTTGATATGTGATTGATTATGATTGTTAAAATAAGAAGAGAATACACTACTCTTTTAGATGAGAAATAAGAATATCGTTAGATATGAAGTGTAAGATCCCCAATAACAGGAGGGAAGTGAATATTTTGAATAGTTGTATTCGGTTGGGTTCTGGCTAGGAAAGACTTGGTGGACTATGTCTCTTACGGTCACCTCTCTTTTCTGGGAAGTCAACCATACACTATTTACTATATGAACTAAACTTACTGTTTAGAACCAAGGAAAGTGTGAAGAAAGAATTATAATAAAAAAATACTTTCAGGATAGTAATAGTATATGGGACTTAACTAAGATAATCATTATATGAGGAGTAATTGATATGATAAACTATAAAGGATGGAAATCAATAAGAGTGCATATAGATTTGCATTCAGGAAAGTGTAAGTCCACTGCCGTGCGGTATGGGACGCACGAGGTTGATCAGCTGCCTGAAATCCTGACGAGGATTATTTCTGCGCGCTTGGCAAGATATGAGATCTTGGCCTGTTTTCTTAGGGGCGATCGACTTATAACACTTAGACTCCATGTGAAGTCAAGTGGCGTTGCTCTTGGTAATTGGGAGGACGTTGGTGGCATCTGTCTTGGTAAATGGGAGGATGTCCTTGACAGCGTTTAGTGGCCTGTGTCGACATATAGTTCAGGAATGCACTATTTTAGATAGAACATAATTAGAAATAAACAATAGAGGATACTACGCTTGATTGACTACTTGTGTTTGACATATATATTTCTGTTTTACACCCCATCCCCACTTTCTATACTTGTACATATATCTTAGCCCTATATTCTCTATGTTTGGTACTTGTGGTACATTCTTACAGATGGCAGCTCATATCCCGACTCATCTCAGGGTGCCTCAAGGGCACGGTCTTTGGAGCACTCTTAAGATTCAGTATCATGACGACGATGAGGATGATTGGAGTATTGACGGCACTACTAATACTCTGATATTTACCGGCTCAGTGACTTATATATATAGAAGTCCTGGGATGTATGACGCCTTTTTCACGGCCCCAGTCCAGATCACACAGCGGGTGCCCTTCCACCGTATTTGGGATAGCCATCGCCGCTTCCATGAGCCTCCTCCGGAAAACTTGGGCAGAAGACGTGTAGTTGGAAATGCCCGCAACTACCGTCGTCTGTTTGGCCAGGTTCACCGTGGTCGAGGTCATGGGCCAGTATAGTGTCCGTCTTTTTGGGTTAGTCTATCGTCGTCAGCTTTTTGGTGTGTTAGCCTATGTATTTTTATTTTGTTTTAATCAGTGTGGCTGTGCCACAGTTAACCTTGAAATGACTATGTAACAAAGTTCGAAAAATATCTATATATATATGAAGCATATTTTATGTTATATCATTGATTTAAATTTTTAGCATTTTCTTACTATAAAACTTGAGATAATTAATTAGAATATCGTTGTAGAAATTTAGAGCGTTACAGTGCAGCAGTTACTTTAATTTCTTATCATCAATTGCTATGCGTTGATCAAGGCAATCATGACAATCACAACCACACAAACACGCCACTATCTTTGGGTGGTTATTTTTATTCCAAATCTTTTCAGATTATTACATTCCAAAATAAAACCACCTATATTTATAACTCCTCCACTTCCTCAACACATTACACATTCAAACCTAAATCTCCCTCGCTCTGTCAAACGAAACCTTACAAACCCTTCTCTGCAACAATGGCTCAATCATCCAACTCCAACTCACCATCAAACTCGCCGTCACATACCACTACTCCGATCCCACAACCATAAGACATCATTACTACTGTTGTTCCAATCTCCAGGATTCACCCATGCTTTGCTTATGCGCTAAAACCCAAAACATCTAAATCTTCTCCTAAACCTAAATCGAAGAAGAAAACCAAGTCGACCACTACTCAGAAGCCAAAATCTAAAAGATCAAGGTCCAGATACTCTACAGACTTCACCATGCAAGAGTTGTACTCTGAGAATTTGGGATCTGCGAGCGCTAGTGCTCCGACCAATGTTGCAACATCGCCAGTTGCTGAATCAATTGAACCATCTGATGTGAATCCTACCAAAACCCCAACTGCTAAACAAGGGGAAACTGGTTTGGAATCTAAAGAGTTACCGGCGACTGTGGCTGATTCTCCAGTTGAAGAAGAGATTAATGAAGAAGTGAATGAAGAAGAGGCAAACACCAAGGCTGCTGAAGATGCTCTAAACTCTTTGGCGAATATGGGTCAGAACGAAGATGATGTGCTGGATGTTGAAACACCCTTGGCACAGACTCAACCTGATGAGGTTGTTAAAGAAGATGCTCAACCAAATGTTGACCAGACACTTTCTGACTCACATGAAGAGCAAGCAAAGACTGGTTATGAAGAAGATGATATACACATTGCTGATGATGTGTCTGATGAAGATGACGTGACAATTATCAAGACTGTTGGTGCTCCCAAACCAAGCAAGACTGGTATTGGTAGGAGGCTCAGAGAAAGAAAAGACAAGCAGACTGAGATGACTACTGTTGCACCAAAGTCTACTCATAAAAGAAAGGTTGCAGCTGAAGCAACCAAGTCCTCAAAGAAGCAAGCTCTTGGTCCTAGCAGGAGCTATAGCAAGGTAGAAATTCCTGCTGTGAAACAATCATCCAAGAGGAAGAAAGTCACCACAGGTGATTTTGATTATGAAGTTGAAGAAGATGTTCTAAACACTTCATCCCTCTCCAAAAAGAAGACTTTGAAAAAAAAGAAAATTGTTGTTGCTGACTCTGATGAAGATGTTAAACAGGATGCTCCAAGCACCTTGTCTGTCAAGAAGAGAGTTAGTGGGAAATCCATCCCACTCAATGTGCCTGATGTTCCTATTGACAATGTGTCATTCCAGTTTGTTGACAGTGCTTCTAAATGGAAGTATGTGTTTGGTAGAAGGATTGGTCTGGAAAGGGAGCTGTCTGATGATACTTTAGCTTGGAAAGAGGTAATCAATTTAATTGAAAAAGCTGGTCTGATGAAAACTGTTAGTGGGTTAGGTCATTGTTATGAAAAGCTTGTGAAAGAATTTATTGTTAATATTGCTGAAGACTGTGATAAACCCCTGAGTAAGGAGTATCAAAAGGTTTTTGTTAGGAACCAATGTGTGGAGTTCTCTCCAATGATAATCAATAGGTTCCTTGGTAGGAAGGAGAGTGGCTATCTTGAGGTGGAAGTCACCAATAATGAGGTATGTAGAACTATTACTGCTAATCAGGTTAAGGTATGGCCAACCAAGGGTAAGGTTCAATCTTGCATGTTGTCTGTGAAGTATGCTGTTTTGAATAGGATTGGGAATACCAACTGGGTCCCCACAACCCACTCTTCCCATATCACTATTGCCTTGGCTAGAATGATTCATGCTATAGGGACAGGTACTGAAGCTGATTTTGGAGCCTACATTTTTGAGCAAACAATGTTTCATGGAAAGTCATGGGCTGTTCAGTTACTCATTGCTTTTGCCACACTTATCTGTGGCATCATACTATCCTAACATCCAAACATTTTGACTGCTGCTGATGAACCTATCAAGAGAAAGTCTCCTCTTTCTCTTCATTTTAAATTGTTTGAAGGAACCCATGCTGCTGATATAGCAGGGCCTTCTAAGAGAAAATCTGTGCAAGAACCTTCAACCTCCATGAACAGAAAAGAAATGATCAGGTCTATGGAAGCTAGTGGGAAAGCTTTTGATGAGCAAAAGGTTGAGCTGGAAAAGGTTATTGTTGCTTTGAAGCAAGAGGAAGCTGAGGAAGCAAGGCTAGCTGATGTTGGTGTTGCTGTTGATGGTGATGCAGCTGAGGATGATGAGATTGTTGGTGATACAGAAGAGGTGGAAGTGACTGATTCCAACACTTCTTTTTAATGATTTATTGATTTTATGTGTACTTGCCCTATTCTGATGTGTAATTCTTATTCATGGGCATAGATTCTATTATTTCTTCTGGTCTGTACTAAGTTCCTGACAATCCTGACTCTGTGATTCCCTAATTTGTCAAATTTGTGGCAAAAAGGGGGAGTAAATTTGGTAATGCTCTAACACTATGCTAGTATGTTCTGATTATGATCCATCTATTCTGAAGACTAATTTAACTGCACTGATCTGATTATGACATGATAGTAGTGTAGTTTAGATGGAGTATGTTGTAGTGTAGCTATGTGTGCTCTCTGATATATGCATGCGTTTAGGGGGAGCTGATTTATGTTCTGCAGGGGGAGATGTTGGATATGATGTTCCAACACCCTATGCATATGTGCAGGGGGAGATGTGTTGATAAAATGAATGAAGCACTCTATTCGACATCCTTACAATGTTTATGCTTCTGATGATTTAAGGCGAAGTAGTTATTCTATATTCCGTTGTTGCATGTTTCTCTGATGTGCGTAGAAGGTAGAAGATATATCTCATCTATTTCTACTGATTTTTGAAGAATGACTACTACTGCTCTTGGTGCGTATGTATTTTATCTTGAGAAAATGCCTTCTGTTGAAGAATATGTTTTAACTAGAATATCTGTTTATGTGATCCCTGGATGGTCATAAGCTGTTTTAGCCAAAAATTTGCCAAAGGGGGAGTTTGTTGAGTCTTTGGTATTGGCTGCATTTTTGGTTGATAAACCATTGTGACAGGATGTTGGACAAAGTGCTTTGACACTTGCAACATACTAATCTGCAGGCGCGCGTGTTTTCTATTTAAGGAATATCCATTTCTCTCTCATGTATCTTGCATGGCGCTTTAATGCTTCAGATTATTGTCAAATATATTTTTATCAAGAATCTCTTTGAAGCATATTTCTGTAGAGAATCTCTCCAATTTATTATGAAGAAATTAGGGTTGGACAAATATGTGAAGCCCAAGTTACTTGGTACTCAAGAACGTGTACTGGCTATTTAAAGGACGTGCTAAACCTAATCCTACTGAGAGACTTGTTCACGCCGTTTTAGTTTCTAGAGTCTAGTATTCTAGGTTTTGCGTGTGTTTATTTGTGAGACTTTCTTGTGTCTCATTGATGCAAGTTTAGGACGTGTACTCTCGTGTTGTATTGATTGTGTTCCTCTCCTAAGCTTTGAAGTACGGAGTTAGGACTGGTTGTTGGTTGTAACACTCAAAGCCTGTAGGTACGAGTGTGTAGTTTTTAGGAGTGTGTCTCCAAGAAAAGTATTTGTGATTGTGCTAAACTGAAATCCTTACTGGGTGTAAGGTTGTAAGGGAGAGAGATGGGATCTCTGATCTAGGAGTTCCTAGGTTGAAGAGTCATTGGTCGTGCCTAGGTGATAAGTTGTAAACGGGGCGTTTGCTGGTAACTTTGAACTAGGACTACTATAGTGATATTCCTTATTGGATTGGTATCCCTTAGACTAGGGTTGTTGTGCGCCGAACTGGGTCAACGAATAATGTGTCTCTTTTATTTGTTGCTTTTGTTTATTTTGTGCTATTTGCGTATTACTTCTGTCAAAGTGCTTAGCACATCGTGTTCGACACCTACAAGTGCTTAGCACATCGTGTTCGACACTTTGCATAGCGTGCCAGGAATTTCATAAACTTTTCCATCATTAGCTCTAGGTTTGATTTGGTAGGGACATTCGGAGTAGCAGGGGCTCCTTGTTGAAATCCCGGTGGAATGTAGGGATGGTTCTACCGACCTAAGTCATGGGTGTAAGGGTTTCCTTGAGAATAGTTTACTTGGTTTTGGGAAACTCCCACTAAAAGTTGACATTCAGAGGTAGCATGTCCAGGAATTTCGCATAATTCACAGTTTGAAACCACAGCAGCCACAGTAGCTGCAGGTATTTTGGTTAAACTCTCTAACTTTTGAGTTAGAGCATCCACTTGTGCTTTGACATGGTTAAGTTCGCTAAACTCATGCATACCTCCTTTCGCAAGAGGTTGCTCTAAAGGTGTTCTTGAGCTTCCCCACATATAATGGTTTTGAGCCATGTTTTCAATAAGTTGATAGGCTTCATTGTAAGATTTATCCATTAGTGCGTCACCGGCGGCAGCGTCTATTGTCATTCTTGTATTATACATGAGACCATTGTAAAATGTGTGGATCACTAACCAGTCTTCTAGGCCATGGTGTGGGCAGAGTCTTATCATGTCCTTGTATCTTTCTCGTGCTTCGAACAAAGACTCGTTATCTTTTTGTCTAAACCCTGTAATTTGAGCTCTTAGCATAAAAGTTTTGCTAGGTGGGAAATATCTTGCTAAGAAAACTTTCATCAACTCATTCCACGTAGTGATAGAGTTGGAAGGTAAAGAGTGGAGGCAAGCTCTAGCTCTATCTCTTAAGGAGAAAAGAAAAAGACGAAGCCTAATTGCTTCGGGACTGACACCATTTGCTTTCACAGTGTCTGCGTATTGCAAGAATATTGACAAATGTAGATTAGGGTCGTCATTAGGACTACCAAAAAATTGATTCTCTTGTACGGCAGACAACAATGAAGGATTAAGCTCAAAACTATTTGCCTTAATAGTAGGGGTAGCAATGCTATTATGAGGTTCTTGTGAATGAATAACATAAAACTTAATTGGACAGTTTTGCAGATGGTCACCCTTTTCTGGTTTTACGGCTGGTTCTTCCACAAGTTCGGGAGAAAGAGTTTTCGATCGGGGAGATTGTTTTGTTTTATTCCTATTTTTTTTTAAAAAAAAAATTTAAATTATTTTTTTTTTCGAGTTTTAAATTAAATTTGTAATTAAATATAATAATTAAATTTTTTTTCGGTTTTTTTATTTTTTTATATTTTTTTAGATTTTTTTTTGTTATAAATCTTTTATTAAAAATTAAAAACGCCTTAGTCTCTATGGTGTAACAACGAAGTTACGATATCGACTAAATTGGTCCCCGGCAATGGCGCCAAAAACTTGATCGACGATTTGTGTATAAAAAATATTTAATGACCGCAAGTGCACAATCTCGTCGTTGAGTTTTAAAAGATATCGAATCCACAGGGACCAATAGTTGAACTACCGTATTCTGTTGTCACGATGTAAATCTGAGGTTAATATTTTGGGGTTTTAAGAATTGTTTATAATTTAAATTAAACTAAATTAAAGATTTTAAATTAATTAAAAGCGAAATACCGGTATGTAACTAATTAACCTTCGGGGATTTGGTAAATTAACGACGTGCGAAAAAGTATTTATTTTTCAGAAGGACTTTCTCAATTTAAAAGTCTAAACCTCACACTCTCGTTTTATTGATAAAGACCATACTTTCTAGACTAGGAGTTTTACTATCACTTTTCTACCACCGTAATTTCGAAAGTATATTTTGAAAATCAATAAGTCCTAATTAATTCTAACGTGGCTCTCGCTCGTTCAAAAATTAATATCAAGTTCCTACTATCTAGTTAAAATCTCAAACTGTCGCTCTATTGATTTTAACCTAAGTCGCTTTATTTTACTTTCGTTCAAAAGCTTAGGAGTTTTAAAATTAGAAACTTGAATCAGAAAAATAGTTCAATATGTGGCGCCGAATCATCACTAAATCCCCTACGGTGAATTTAGATTACATACCGATATCAAGGAATTTAGCCGGACATGGAAAAGCAAATAAATAAATTAAAACAGAAAATTAAACAATTAGTATGTCGCTCGAATTGTTTTAATATTTTATGACCAAATTGATTACATCCGTAGCATTGCAATTTACTTAAATCTGTTTCCGGTTTAGGTTCATTTCTTCTTGCCGGAAATGTTTTCTTGAGTTGATTTCTTCTTACTAGTAGTTTTTGAATTCTTCTTGAGAGAAGTGCAACTTCTTCTTCAGTGTCTTCTTGTATTGTATCATCATCATCAAAGGTATCATCATTCTTAGAGCGCTCTTCTTTAGCTTGTAGTACGATCATTTTCTTTTTCATGGGTTTATCCTCTTGAAAAATAGATTCATGAGCTCTTAAAGATCCCATAAGATTTTCTAATTTCATTTGAGTAAGATCTTTTGCTTCCGTAATGGCCGTGACAACATGTCTCCAATTTTTTGGTAAGCATCTCAAGATTTTTCTTACTCTTTCATGTATGGCGTATTTCTTTCCAAGAGAGTTGAGTTCATTTATTATGACTGTGAATCTTGCATACATTTGATCAATTGTCTCATCTTCCTTCATTTCAAATAGTTCGAACTTTCTTACACCTATGTCAATCCTTGTTTCTTTTACATGACTTAGTTCCTTCGTGATGAACTTGGTGAGTTTCCCACATTTCTTTTGCGGTTTTGCATTCCATAATTCTGTCATACTCTTCCCTACACAAAGAACTCTTTAGAAATAATTTAGCTTTAATATTCAAAAGTACCTTATCAGCTTCTTGAGTAGTCCATTGATCTTGAGTTTTGGGTATTGTGACATTGTCTTTGTCCGTAGTCATTGGTACATGTTCTCCAACTTCAATGACCGCCCACATATGATTATCTTGTGATCTTAGGAACAATTTCATTTTGTCCTTCCAATAGTAGTAGTCTTCTCCTTCAAATAGAGGTGGCCTATTTGAGGATCCTCCTTCGGATATGAACTTTGCACCTTTCGTCGTCATTACTTCCTTCCTGAATCTTTTCTCTAGAACTTGTTAGATGCTTTATCTTTTGAGCCGGGGCTCTGATACCAATTGAAGTAGAAAAAAATTTCACAAGAAAGGGGGGGTTTGAATTGTGAACCTTTAAAAAATTAACTATAAAATCAAACGTTAGATTTATCAAGAACAAAAACGTAAGACTGATCTTAGATTGATCTATCAAATATAAAATCACACTTATAACAAATATTAAAGAGTGTAGTGTGTGTAGTGCTTTTGTAAAAGCTTGAGAAGAGTAAGAAGAACGCACAAACAATTTTTATACTGGTTCACCCTTAATCTTGGGCTAGTCCAGTTTCTCCACTAAGTCTCTTGAGATACTATCGATTGCTAAAGACAAATCTTCTTTTGATCTCACACAAGATCAAATTTTTATTCTACCTTATCCCTAGGGTAACACTCAAACAATATGAACAATTGACCTGAGCAAATCTTTCTTATAAAGAGAAGTGGTTTTGTGTTCTAAGCTTTTGTGATAAAATCAACTAAGTTGAAAAAAGCTTATGAAAAAAATATCTCAAAAATTCACTCTAAGTGTTTATACAGATCCAGTATAGTATTTGTGAGCTTTGGAGTGATAGAGATGTAAAGAAGAGCTTTGAGATTGCTTATATGATAATGATATGATTGCTTTGATGTGTGCTAAAACTCCTGCTCTTCAATATTGACAAAGAGGCCTATTTATAGGAAATATTTGAGTCTTCAAGCCTTGATCAACAAGTATAGCCGTTACTCAGCAAGTGGAGCCTCTTCCAAATAAATTTAATCAATTAAATTGAAAGTAGGAGTGTCAGGCAGACCGGTCTTAGACTGATCTGTAGGCAGATATAACTTGAGGAGCGTGTGGAGCCTTTGTTTGCTGTGTTGGAATGAAAGTACATTGCTTGGAGGACAAGAATAACCGTTGGAAGAATTTAGCACATGATAAAAATGTTGTTTATGAGTTGTCTTCAAAGTACAAGAATAATCATTCTTTAAGGCATCACTCTTAGACCAGTCTCAGAACTGGGCTGAAGAGAGACAATATAAAATTTGTGAAGAAATGATGATCGTACATAGGCATAGTGGTTATGAGAAGATAACAACTATTAGGCATGGAAATTTGTATATGCTAGATTTAGAGGATAATAGCCTAGGTGTCTCATAACCAAGAATGATGAATCATGGTTATGGCATAGAAGATTAGCGCATCTTAACTTCGATTTGCTAAATAATATAGTTTCCAAAGATCTTGTAGTCGGCATACCTAAAATGAAATTTTCAAAAGGTCACTTGTATGATGCATGCCAAATGGGTAAACAAACAAAGGCTTCTTTCAAATCTAAAAAATTTATTTCTACTTCAAAACCATTGGAGCTTATCCATATGGATCTTTTTGGTCCATCAAGGACTAAAAGCCTTGGTGGAAACTACTATGGACTTGTGATTATTGATGACTATTCAAGATTTTGTTGGACATTATTTTTATCTAGGAAAAATTGGATCCTTGAGGAGCTTGCAAGGACTATGTTAAGTGAGTCCTCACTACCTAAGTATTTTTGGGTGGATGCGATAAGCACCACGAGTTATGTCCTAAATAGGGCGATTATTCGACCTATTTTGGATAAAACTCCCTATGAAATACTTAAGGGGAGGAAGCCTAATCTTAGTCATTTGCGCTCTTTTGGATGTAAATGCTTTATCTTGAACAATGGAAAAGAGAATCTTGGCAAATTCGATCCAAAATCGGATGAGGGTATTTTCTTAGGCTATTCATTATCTAGCAAAGCATATAGGGTGTATAATAAGAGGTTACAAGTTGTAGAGGAGTCGGTTCATGTGAATTTTGATCAGACTTTTCCAGAGGAAAACGGGAAAGGTACTTTCATTGGTGCAGGTTGTAGTACCCCAATTTTAGACCTACAAATCCAATTCGCATTTTTTATGCATAATATAAAAATAATAAACAAATATATATATATATATATATATATATATATATATATATAGGGCATATCAAATGAGAGGAACTCTTATTGTGAGAGATGAGAGGATTCAATCATAGCCCTTGGATTAATCTTTACGGTGGCATCTAATTTTGTAAGGTCTAGGTAATTTTTTTCATCCCCCAATGAGTCTTCTCTCTCCACCTCGCATTCTCTCTTCTTTTTCTTTTTCTTCTTTTTTTTTTTTTTTCTTCTAAATTGTAGATTTCCAGATCTTGGTGCAAAGTTGTTTGCATCAAATCTTTGGTCTTCTATCTATACGACTCCTATAAGATCTACTTCAAATCCATGGAGACACCCATTATTAGAACTATGTGAATTGTTGGTGTTTGTCCGCCAGTACATAACGAGTAGAAACACAACACTGGAACACACAACAAGATTGAAGGGATGTTGTTTTGATTCATGACTTAGTGTTTCGTATGTAGTTAGGGGTCAAATTTTTTGCAGAACACATGAATGAAGAAGACGAAGTGAGAGTAGTTACAACATCTCTTCAATCTTGAAGTGTCCATGATTGATGTTGATTTTGATGGTCCAGTTTGCATATCCATGGCAATCCAACAAGATTCGCTTGTTTGCTTGTTCTTCTACAATGGTCACAAATTATACAATTAATTTTTTTAAAATCCTATAATTGGCCTTTAATTATAATTAAAAACTTTCAATTGATTTAAATAGATATAACCAGACCGAACAACAACATACAACATCACATGGCAGTATGAATAGGAGAAGAAGTAATGGCTTAGCAAAGGTACAGAAAGGGGCGAAGAAGATAAGGGAAAGAAGGGGGTGAAAGAATTGAATGTGAAAAGAGTAAAGTTTGGTTTAAATGTAGAAATTTAATCAGGACCATTAATTTTGATCGGATGGCTATGATTGAACCCTCTCATCTCTCACAATAAGAGTTCCTCTCATTTGATATGCCCTATATATATATATATATATATATATATATATATATATATATATATGGGGTTTGCTAACTTCCTCCCATGTGAAAGGAAGTTAGCAAATCTCCTCCCACTTTTTTACTCACACACCCCCACTCTTTTTCTCGCGCGCCCCCACCCATCCCCTATTTCTCACGCGCTCCCCACCCCCCAATGCTCGCGCGCCCCCCACCCCGACCCCGCCCTCACCCCCGCCCCCGGTTGCCCCCGCTCGGCCACGACCATCCCCGCTCAGCCTCCCCTGCCCTCCAATGCCCCCGCACCGCCCTCTGCCGCCCCCTCCCCCATTTTTGTTTAATATATATATATATATATATATATATATATATATATATATATATATATATGTGTGTTTTTATTCATCATGCATTTTTATTATATATTTTCTCATATTTTTATTTTTATGGCCACTTTTGACAAAGAAATATAGTTTCAATTTCCTTTTGAAAAAAAATAAATAATTTTCATGCATATTTTATCTTTTTAGTTGTCACGAATATTTTAAATTTTAATCATTTTTATCTCTTTTATTTTAGTTTTAATTTTAATTTCTCATTTAATTAGCGTAAATGGCAAAAAATGTCAAAAAATAGTTTTATCGTTTTTAGTTCAATTTCGCATTTTTATTATCATATATTTCAAAAAAGTATCAAAAATTGCATTTTATTCCATTTTATTTCAATTTATTTTATCTTCATGATCGACGATTTGTGTATCAATAAATTTAATTGACCGCAAGTGCACAGTCTCGTCGTGTAGTTTTAAAGATTATCGAACCACAGGGACCAACAGTTGAACTACCGTAATCCGTTGTCACGGTGTAAATCTAAGGCTAGCGATTTTTAGAGGTTTGTTTAGAATGATTAGAAACTAAATTAAAATTAAAGAATTAAATTAATTAATAAAAGCGGGATATCGGTATGTAACTTAATTAACCTTCGGGAATTTAATAAATTAATAGCGCGCGAAAAAAAGGGTTTATTTTTCAGAAGAACTTTCTCAATTTAAAGGTCTAAATGTCACACTCTCGTTTTGTTGATAAAAACCATACTTTCTAAGCTAGGAGTTTTACTGTCACTTTGCTACCACCTTAGCTTCGAAAGTATATTTTGAAAATCAATTAGTTCTAATTAATCCTAACGTGGCTCTCGCTCGTTCAAAGATTAATATCAAATTCCTACTATCTAGTTAAAACCTCAAACTCTCGCTCAATTGATTTTAACCTTAGTTGCTTTCTTTTACTCTCGTTCAAAAGCTTTGAATTAAATTAGGAATTTGAATTAGAAAAATAGTTTAATAAGTGCGCGCGCTAAATCATTATTAAATCCCCTTAGGAGAATTAGTTTACATACTGATATCTAGGAAATTTAGCTAGACATAGTAAAGAAATTAAACAAACAAAAACAGAAAATTAAATTAAACATAAATAAATAATTAAATAAAAACATTAAATTAAAACCTGGAATAAAATGCTGAATAAACTTGATATAAATAACCGGTACAGAATTCTTGACAGGGAACTGAAAACGGATTCCCGGTGTAGAAATACCGTTACAGTTACTGTAACAAGAAATAAAAACTGACTGAAAACTAAAGAAAATAAAGCGTGCGGAGAACAAAATTTTGTCCTCTATTTATAGAGGGAATTTTCTGGTTACGATCCACAAAAATAGGAGATAATAAGCTCTCTTTTGATTCTATCCAATAGCCACACGATCAGGAACAGAAAACCATCCAACGCGTGCGTGCGCCCCACGTTGCTGAAAAATCAGTTTCATTGGGCTTGTGAGTGGTGGCGCTCGCCACCAATTCTGTGCCACTCTCCACTGTGCCAAGATTGTGGGCTGCGCAAATTTGGGCTTTGCACCCCCTTTTTGCTCCGTTTTTTATACTTTTTGCTCAATTCTTTTCTCCGACGTATTTTATTCGACAAAACTAAAAACAAATCAAATACTAACATAAAAAGACATAAATGAAATAAGTACATATGCAAATGCAACTAAAATTCACGTAAATTAAGCTAAAAATACGATATGATTTCGTGTCATCAAATTCCCCCACACTTGAACCATTGCTTGTCCTCAAGCATAAAAGAATAGTGAATCGCATAGCATAAGTAAAAACACATGACACGATCATCCTACTCGTACGTGGTTGTCGGCTAAGCCATGAAAATCAGGTAACAGTGCAAATAACAAGAATACCGTAATGACACGAGAAACTCCCGTTATGTGAAAACAGACCTGAAGCATTTCCTCTTGACTCTACCTCTCACCTAAGTTTCATTCCCCCTTTTCATTCTAGCGCAATCACATTAAGCCCGTTATCTTGTACACGCCCATGGTAGGAAACCTGTTAGTGATTATGATCATCATATAGCGATGGGTGCTGATAACATAAGTTTGGTAACCCCTATTTGCTTTACCCACTTCGCAGTTGCGGGGGATCGGATCGTAACCTGCCCTACCAAGTTCAGAATCAGACACCTCTGAACCAACTACTAATGAGTTTCTATACTATGGTATTTTTTTCCTTCTCGTGTTTCAACATTTGCTGAATTTTCATCAATTATTTCAAGGAATCAACCAATAGCATTCATAACATTTATAATCAAAATCATTCACTTATATTCTTCGGTTTCCCACTTAGTTTGTGCCTTGAGATGGTGCCGACTGCTAGATAAACTACTAAGGGTTTATTAAAACTCAAGTTCAAAGCTTTGTCAAAATTAGTACTCAAATCAGTTTTACACACTTCCGGGAATCTAAGGTGTTGAAACGGTATAGATTTTATCTAACCGTTACCCAAATTTCACAAAATAGCCTAGATAGCGCAAACAACCTATATACTTCCGAACAATCAACGTCAAGCATCAGAACTCAATACTTTTGCTTTTCACAAGAAAAATTTTGGTATGGCTCAAGAAATGGGAAAATCAGACAATATCAAGACCAACACGCAAAATCAACTCAATCTAAGTGAACTAACCTAAGGTTTTATTATGCATGCAGAACTAAATGACTGAAAAATAAAGGAAAGCGATAAAGCTTCCTCCCCAACACTTAAATCGAGCATTGTCCCCAATGCAACGACTAAGGGTGAGTTTGGAAGGGTACAACCTGAGTAGCTAAGCTTTCACAACTGTAAAGTCGTCGAGCGTGCTATCTCTTTTATTACCTGCAAAGTAAAATGAACTAAAAAGAAAAACATTAAATTCAAAATCAGCGGGTTGCCTCCCACCAAGCGCTTTGTTTAAAGTCGGGGAGCTCGACTTCAAAGAGGGTGACTTAATTCACGTGTTAGCGGACAGGGCGGATAGGTTAAAATTCGCAAGATTAGTGTCACTATCCTTAAGGTTGTAATGTTTCAACCGCTGTCCATTAACTGTGAATGTATCACCGGAGTCACTCTTTATTTCAATCTCCCCATGAGGATATGTCTTAGAAATTGTAAAGGGGCCTGACCACTTGGAGCGAAGTTTTCCGGGAAAAAGTTTAAGTCTTGAATTAAAAAGAAGTACTAATTGTCCTACCTTAAACTCTCTCCTAGATAGACGCTTGTCATGCCATTTCTTTGTCCTTTCCTTATAGATTCTGGCATTCTCATAAGCGTCCAACCTAAGCTCTTCTAACTCATGGATATCCAAGGTCCTCTTCCTACTGGCACTGGTGTAATCAAAATTGAGGGCTTTGATAGCCCAATAAGCTTTGTGTTCTAGTTCTACCGGCAGATGGCATGATTTGCCATAAACAAGCTTGAAGGGTGTGGTCCCTATTAGGGTCTTATAGGCTGTCCTATATGCCCACAGTGCCTCATTCAGTTTTAAAGACCAATCCTTCCTAGAGGTTGCAACTGTTTTTTCAAGAATTTGCTTGATCTCCCTATTGGAGACCTCCACTTGCCCACTTGTTTGTGGGTGATAGGGAGTTGCTACACGGTGTCGGACCCCATATTTTGATAACAATCTTTCAAAGATCCTAGAAATGAAATGGGAGCCACCATCGCTGATGACAAGTCTCGGTACACCGAACCTAGGAAAGATCTGGTTCTTAAACAGTCTAATCACTACTTGGGTGTCATTAGTTGGAGAGGCAACAGCCTCGATCCATTTGGACACGTAATCAACACACACAAGTATGTATTTATTCCCAAAAGAAGTTGGGAATGGTCCCATGAAATCTATCCCCCATACATCAAATACTTCCACTTCAAGGATGCCATGTTGAGGCCTTTCATCGCGCCTAGAGATGCCACCAACGCGTTGGCACTGATCACAACTCTTTATGGCAGCATGGACATCTTTCCAAAGAGTGGGCCAAAAGAGGCCGACTTGTAAGATCTTAGCACAGGTTTTGAAAGTACTTGCATGTCCTCCATAGGGTGCAGAATGACAATGAGTGATAATGCTTTGCGCCTCATCTTCGGGGACACATCGACGGAAGATTCCATCGGCACCTCTCTTGAAAAGAAGAGGGTCATCCCAATAGTAATGTTTTAGATCACTAAAGAACTTCTTCTTTTGCTGGTAAGTTAAATCTGGCGGAAGGACCCTTGTCGCTAAATAATTAACAAAATCAGCATACCATGGCAAAGAGTCTCTTGTGAATACAAAGTTGACGACTTTGATGTCGTCTTGAATCAAAGGGTACTCGGAGGCGACACTCTCCATAAGGGCTACCAGCCTCTCATACGGGAAGTCATCATTTATAGGTACCGTTTCAGGCACCATTCCCTCCATTCTTGACAAATGGTCCGCGACTGTGTTGTCAATCCCTTTCTTATCTTGGATCTCTAAAGCAAATTCTTTAATAAATCGCCGACAGAAACCGGCGTGTCCTAGAAAGCTTCGGACTTCTCTCACAGATTTGGGAGGTGGTAGATTCTCTATGACTTGGATTTTAGCTCTATCTACCTCAATCCCTTTGTTGGACACTATATGTCCAAGAACAATGCCTTGACGGACCATGAAATGGCACTTTTCCCAATTAAGCACAAGATTGACTTTTTCACATCTTTCAAGTACCTTTTCTAGGTTTGTCAAGCATCCTTCAAAACTTTGCCCGCATACGGAGAAATCATCCATGAAGACCTCCAAAATGTCATTGATGTAATCGGCAAAGATTGTTGTCATCATACATCTTTGGAAAGTCGCGGGGGCATTACACAATCCAAATGGCATTCGCCTATATGCAAATGTGCCAAAAGGACAGGTGAAGGTTGTTTTCTCTTGGTCATCGGGATGAATAGGAATTTGAAAGAATCCCGAATAACCATCTAGATAGCATAAATAGGAATGATTCGCCAAACGCTCAAGCATTTGATCAATGAAGGGTAAAGGGAAATGATCCTTGCGCGTGGCTTTTGTTGTACCCCAATTTTGGACCTAAAATCCATTGTCCTCTTTTTTCGTTATAAAATATCAAAAACATTCATCGCATAATAAAAGTGTCATCACGTCCATTCTTTTTTCGTCGTTTTGTTTATGTTCGTTTTTATCACTTTTTTGTCGTCGTACTTTCATGTCCGCTCACTTATCATCATTTATTCTTAACCATTATTATTACTACTATCATTGTTATTCTTATTATCACTATTACCTTTTTCAAAATCCTTTTTTTTCTTACTTCTTTATTCATTATTATTATTATTATTAATCTAAATTACAATTTCTAGTCTTTTTATCATCATCACTATTATCCTCACTCTTATTATTACTATTATTATTATCATCATTATTATTATCAAAAATCTCAAAAAATAATAGAGCTTTCTTTTCTTTTATTCTTTTATTTATCTTTTTATTATTTAAAAGTTCATTTTTGCTTATTTATTCATAAAAATATATATAATCATAAAAAATCGAAGAAAAAAAAGATAATTTTGTTTTTCTTCTCCTTCTTTTTTACTTTTTTCGGTCATATCTTTTTATCTCTTATCATTATTACTATTTTCATTATTATAATTCTAATTATTATTATTATTATTATTATTATTATTATTATTATTATTATTATTATTATTATTATTATTACTACTATTGTTACTATGTTATTCAAAAAAACAGTAGTCCCTTTATTATTTATTTTCTTTTTCCTATTCTTTCTTTCTTTTTGCTTTGTTTGTTATTGTTTTTTTGGTCTCAGAACAAAGAAACAGGAAGAGGTTGGAAATCCAGAGAAACACAATCACCAAAACTTGCAAAAAAACAAATATTACAGCACCACAACAGTGACCTTTCTTTGTCCTTTTTCTCATTTCATTACCAATTTTCAAACCAACAATCTAATTCAACAAAAGGAATTTCTGCATAATTCCCTTTCAATTTCTAAAACCCTAATGTCACTCTATTTAACAGTACAACATCAGAACAGCAAGAGGAGGAGCAAAAAAACAATCAACAAAACAGAACCGAAAAACATATATAGAAAGAAAAAAAAATTGGGAACGGCAGCAAACACAAATCACACAAAATAAAAAAACCAAAAAAACAGAAACCCTAACCTCTTTCATTTTCAATCCTCCAAATACATCATCAAATCATCCAACTACCACTAACAAACACAACATGGTAGAAACCAAAAATTACAACATCACAGAAACAGAAACATCTAAGAACACCCAACCCTAACTTAACTCTTCATACACTATGAAGGGTTAAGAATCGTTTTTTCATCTTTGTCCATCACCGTCACCAGTACCTTGCCAAACAAAGAAGAAAAAGAAGTCAAAGGGGAGGAGAACGAAAAGAGCAGAAGAAGCAGAGAAGAAGCAAAGACGGGAAAGAAAGAGAAGGAGATCAAGAACGCTTACCTTGAAGAATCTCTGCAGGCCTGCTACGTTTTTTTTTTTCGTTTTCATCATCATCATCGCATCAAATGTATGATATGTGTTCCTTTTCGAAAAATTTCTATTGTAGAAATGTTTGTTTGAACGAACGAATCCGTGTTTAAGCTTCGGTTTCACATGATTGTATAGAAAAGTGTTCGACTTCACAATTTTGGAGGGTTAGGGTTTGATTTCGGTTTCGTTTTTTGAGGGGTCTGATCTGTTTGATCCGTTGATTGTTTGTTGTTTCTGAGCGAAGATTCATGTTTAGGGGTCGATTTTAGGAGGGTTTGTGTTTTGTGTTTTTGTTTTAGACAAGTTTTGGGGGGATTTGTGAATTAGGGTTCTTGAGAAAAATGGTGAAACTAGAGAAAAAGAAGAAGAAACAGAGAGAAGAGAGAGCAGAAGAGGAAAGAAAGAGGCTGAGAGAGTAGAAAAATGAAAAAAATTAACTCAAAATAGTAATAATAACCCTAATCTGTAACCTCTAATTCTGAAACTTTTATCGGATAGCGTTGACAAGAAAGAATAACACTATCTAAGAAATAAATTTGGAAAAATATAGTTAAATGTCTGAAAAGTGACCTTATAAAATCCAAAGGTAAATTGTACCCTGTAATACCCTAATTTTAAGCTTTTTAAAAATAAATATTTTATTTAAAAATTACTGCTTGTTCTTCTTTAAGAAATAAAAAAAATAGGCTTTCTGATATTTTTGTTTTACAATTTATCATTTTTATTTTTATTGCTTTAAAATATAGCAATTTACCTTTTATATGAAAAATAGCAAAAATATTTGAAAATTGTTTTTATTTCTTTATTTAAGTATATATTTTATTTTCATTTTTTTTTCTATATTTTTATTTACTTTTTATTCATTTTTTACTTAATGTTTTTGCGTTTTATCCCTTTAAAGTTTTTCTTGACCAACCAAATGGTGCCACCTCATTTCCTTCACATTTTACTACTATTTCCTTCATTTAAAATAAATTAGAATTGTTTTTCTTTCACTCAATTCACACATTTTACCCCCAAGAATACAAATATCACAAAAATACCCCAAGGTAATGGCCCTATAAATAGGACCATTTATTACAAACCCTAAAAAAATCACTGTTCACACAAACACTTTTTCTCCTCTCTTCTTTCTCTCCCGCGGCGCCCCCTTTCTTCATCACAAACCCTAAATTTCTAAACCTCAAAATCACCCTAAAATTGTCATCAAAATCACGAAACATCATGAAGTAAGTTGCTCAGTACACGATTCCGCTTTTATTTCTCCCTCAATCGCCACCGAATCGCTCGAAAACGGCACCAAGATCTTCAAATCCGAGACCGAAAATTTCCAAAACTAAAAAGGTTTAGATCGATTGATTTCGGACCATTTCTTCTTCTTTTGTTCTCGATTAATACTTGTATATTGAATATAAACTGTTCTGTGATGTTGGTTTGGTTGATTTAACTTAAAAAAACAAGTAGATCTATGTTTTTGTTTCCGTCGGATTTGTTTGGTTTACGCGTTTACGTTGCTTAATCTGTGAAAAACGATTTGAAAACCGTAGTTAACGTTCGAAAACGATGCGAATCGATAGTTTACACGAGTGATTTGGTTCTGTTTTGCGAATGTTTGAGCTTCGACCGAGTTCGGCGTGTGACTCGTTCATGGCTGCTAACTGAGTCGCTGAGTCCGTGACTCGCTCGCGACTCGGTAGCATGAGAAGGAGAAGAAGTGGACGCGTGTCAGCCTCTCATTGGCTGACGCGTTTTTGTTTTTTATTTGTTTGGTTAGCGGGTTGTATGACCGGATCCGGGTCGGGCACCATCATCTGACCCGATCCGGTCCGTTAAAAATTGGATCTGGGCCTGGATTTGTTTGTTGAGAGATATGATTTTCACACCCTCCATTTCTGCTATTCATACCGTTTTTTTTTTTTTGCTTTTTTTAGAAACTGGGCTTTAAGCCCAGATTGCATTCTACACCCCTCTGAGGTGATATTCGCACCTCCCCCTATGATGAATGTAAATTGGGCCTGAAGCCCATATTCTGTTTTTTCTGTTTAGATATGTTTTTGTTATGTGCACCCCTCTCTTTCTCTTATCTCTTTCTTTAATTTAGATTAGAAAAATGGATTAAAAAAGTAATTGATCTCTGACGCATGACTTTGATCGATTAATTTTTTTAATTCGAAGTTTTATAACTTAGATTAAAAAAGATGGATTAAAAAAGTAATTGATCTCTGACGCATGACTTTGATCGATTAATTTTTTAATTCGAAGTTTTTTACAATTTAGATTAGAAAAAGCGAATTAAAAAAGTAATTGATCTCTGACGCATGACTTTGATCGATTAATTTTTTAATTCGAAGTTTTTTACAATTTAGATTAGAAAAAGCGAATTAAAAAAGTAATCGGTCTCTGACGCATGACTTTGATCGATTAATTTTTTAATTCGAAGTTTTTATAGTTTAGATTAGAAAAAGTAGATTAAAAAATTAATTGGTCTCTGACGCATGACTTTGATTGATTAATTTTTTAATTCGAAGTTTTTTACAATTTTGATACGAAAAACGAATTAAAAAAGTAATCGGTCTCTGACGCATGACTTTGATCGATTAAATTTTTTAATTCGAGGTTTTTACAATTTAGATTAGAAAAAGCGAATTAAAAAAGTAATCGGTCTCTGACGCATGACTTTGATCGATAAAATTTTTTAATTCGAGGTTTTTACAATTTAGATTAGAAAAAGTAGATTAAAAAAGTAATTGGTCTCTGACGCATGACTTTGATCAATTAATCTTTTAATTCGGAGTTTTTGGAACCTAGATTAAAAATGGATTAAAAATAAATAGTCACTGACGCATGACTTTGACTAAGTTATTTTTAATTCAAATGTTTAAAACTTTAAATTATAATTTCTTCGAGAAACCACGAGACAGAGCCTGACGCATGACTTGTCTCTGTCTCAACTTTTGACTTTGACTTCTTGGTTTGACTTTCAGTGGACTTTTTCGCGTTGACCTTTTTATGTTGACTTTTTACAGTTGACTTTTTCTTGTTCGACTGAATTATGCTGTTTGCTTATATTTATTAGATGATTTATTTCTGTTTGTCTGATACATGATTATTTGCTTATATATTCATATTTGATGCATTTTAATTGTTCAGTACATTGATATATGTCATCTGCATTTATGCATTTGCATTCCTCTCTTCTTCTTCCTTTCTTTTTTCCTTTTCTTTTCTGAACTTGGAAAACTCTGAAAATGCCTTAAATAAATTATTGAATGAAAAGAGGGATGTCTGACGCATGACTTTCATCTCTTGAACAGTCCAAAGTACCTGCCGCATGGCTCGCGACTGAGGACTATTCTCATTCACTGAATAATTCCTCAGAAAATCTAAAAGACACTCAAACCACTCAACTGTTTTCCTGCCCTTGCGCAGTCAACTCTTTTTCAACTGCCCTTGTGCAGTCAAATCTTTTTCAACTTCTTTTTCCTAAATGGATGGCGCTTCATCCATTCCCCTGCTACAGACAAACGCTTAAGCCTCCGAAGCGAGCATACAAGCATACTGTTGTATCAGTGGAATGCGACCTAAGCATCGTTCACTAAAAACAACCAACACACAAATCTTTCTTTTCAGGAAGAACTACGTGAGCTTTGAGTTCCTCATTGTACTTGGGGGATACGTAGGAGCGAGAGCCTCTCTCGTCAAGCCAAATAATAAAAAAACTCTTTTTCCTCTTTTCTGTTTAATATGCGGTAATTTATTTCTTTTCATGCGGTTATCTCTTTTTATACAAACCAAAATTCCTCAAATGGTTCCCGTTGAGTACAACGGATATGAGGGGGTGTTAACGTCTTCCCCTCATGTAACCAACTCCCGAACCCGATTTTTAAGGTTTTATCATTATTTTCCTTTCCCCTCACGGGATAAATAAAATATGGTGGCGGCTTCATTGTTTACATTTGTGCATTGCATTCCATCATTGCATATCTGTATATTTTTTTGCGCTGGGTACTACATACCCCTAAATATAAATCCACGAAATATCAAAATACTAATAACTAATTTCCATAATAAAAGTACTATGTATATTTTCTATCTACTAATACTCAAATATTCAACCTAGTCATAATGAACTAAATCTTCTAAGGTGTTGAACCCTTCAGTCCTCGACGTTGTCAACGATCTCTGTCTCAATTAGTGTCTCTGAAAACAACACTTTAATGATATACATAATCCCAGTGAATAATAGACACAATTAAAGAAAATAAGTGTTGTTCTCAGCCGGTGCGGTAGCCGGAAAAATCAACCATGGTATCCGCTTTCTTTCAAAAATAGTCTTTAAAATAATAAATAACATAAATAGTTTCTCTATCTCAAAATAGTCATTTTCTCATAATCAATCCAAACTCTTACCTTTACAAATTAGTAATATTTCATAGTTATAATAAATAAAAGAATTCAACTCAAGTCTCTTTATTATATGGAAATGTATCCTCTTCTATGAAGTGAATATCATCTCATCATGTGGAACTCCAGCTCATCTGATATGGAGTATAAAACTCATCTGATATGGGGTACAAGACCCATCTATATGGAGTATAAAACTCATCTGATATGGAGTACAAGACTCATCTATATGGAGTATAAAACTCATCTGATATGGAGTACAAGACTCATCTATATGGAGTATAAAACTTATCTGATATGGAGTACAAGACTCATCTATATGGAGTATAAAACTCATCTGATATGGAGTACAAGACTCATCTGTATGGAGTATAAAACTCATCTGATATGGGGTACAAGACCCATCTGTATGGAGTATAAAAAAACTCATCTGATATGGGGTACAAGACCCATCTATATGGAGTATAAAACTCATCTAATATGGAGTATAAAACTCATCTGATATGGGGTACAAGACCCATCTATATGGAGTATAAAACTCATCTGATATGGAGTACAAGACTCATCTATATGGAGTATAAAACTCATCTGATATGGAGTACAAGACTCATCTGTATGGAGTATAAAACTCATATAATATGGGGTACAAGACCCATCTGTATGGAGTATAAAAAAACTCATCTGATATGGGGTACAAGACCCATCTATATGGAGTATAAAACTCATCTAATATGGAGTATAAAACTCATCTGATATGGGGTACAAGACCCATCTATATGGAGTATAAAACTCATCTGATATGGGGTACAAGACCCATCCATATGGAGCATAAGCTCATCTCAACAATTATAATAACGATTCTATAAATCTCCATCAATCTCTCATCGTGGCAATTCAATAAATTAATTATAGTATCGTCTACATTATATAACAATTAAAGCATAGCATATAATTTGAAGTCTAACTCACCAATTGTGCCAAAACTTTGTACGTACATAATACATAAGGTTTCCCTCAAAATTCAACCAATTATTTATAGCACCACTTATATGATATAACCTTTAAAGCATATATACAGCATATTAATTCAATCTCATAGACCAATAATTCAAAGAGTATGTGCATAGACATAATTCATCGAACCATCACATCTAACTAGTCAAAATAGTATACAAGTTATAGTATATTGTTTCAATAGTCTACGGTAGTATCTTTTATGAAAGGAGATGTATATATATAGGCAATTAACTCTAGATCCTCAAGTGTTATCTCCTCCGTTTTTAACAAAACCACTCTAACTAATTATCCCCATAAAACATAAAAAACACAAGTATAAATAGTATGAATACCGTAACATGTAATTGTTTCACTGTTTCTTGAATCACATTTCAACTAGTAAATACGTTCCTAACTTAAAGTTTGTAATCAATCACAAATTCAATAAGATGATATTTCCACTAAATTCAATTATAGGTGAATTATTAATCAAAGTTTCTATTTCTCCTCAATAACAAATTCTAAGAATAACATATCATGGAAGGTTTTAAAGTGTGTGATTACTCACCTCTTGAACAGTTAATAATGATGTTTCTTTTCCCATCTTTCCACTGGTGTTCACTATTGATGCAATAGATCTTTGTTCTTCTAGGTTTTTCTCTTCTTTTCCTTTCTTTACTTACGTGCTTTGTATTTTTCCTTCTTTTTCTTTTCTTACGGTTTCTTTCTTTCTTTCTTTTCAATCTACTACTCCCCACTAACCCTATAATTTAGCATAGTTTGTTTAACTAATGGCACACACACATATCCACACTTATTTATTTATTTGTTTATTTATTCCAAATACTATATACTTATATGACTATTAATTAGCTAACCCACTCACATTCTAATTCTACTAAATAATTACTAGGATTAGTACTAAAAATAGTATGACTAACTAAGAATAAGATATCACTTAATATATAATTTCTCTTATGCTAACTTCAAATCAAAATTAATATGTATATGTTTACATATAAAATTTTGGGATGTTACATAATCCCCCATTTGTGAATTACTCAGTGCGCCCCCAATTTACTCAGAGCACCCCCCACTCTGATCTAGCGCGCGCGCGCTCACCAGGGCTGTTGTGCACCCCTTTTCTTTGTTGATCTATGATTTCAATTAGATGGCCCTGATTCTCCCCTCAGTTCTGAAATGGTTTGGGCCTCTAGGAGTGGGTTTGAGATTGATCATTTCCCTATTCACACCCCTACTTTGTTGTTTGCACTATTTATTTTATTTTGTTTTTTTGTGTGTGTTTTCTTGTTTCTATTTATGAAAATTGAGAAAAAATGATATTAATTTCTTATGATAGAAAATTTCTTTTAAATATACAAAAGTAAAAAAAAGGCTTTTAAGAAAAAAACTTTTCTCTACTAGGAAAAACAAAAAAATATTTCTTTTTAACTATTTTAATTTCAAAAAAAATAAAAATGTTAGTTTATTTGTTATGACTTTTTATTTATTTATTTAGAAATGCAAAAAAAATACAAAAAAAAATAATAACAAAGATATTAGAGAAATTTAAATATGCTATCTTTTTTTGTGATGATTGATGACTTGACTATATTTTTGTTAAATTTTATTTTATAAAAATATATAACATGCTTTTATTAAAAAATTTCATGCATACATGCATCTTAAAATCTTACATTTTTGCACTACATCACATTATGCATTTTAGTCACATAACCTTTTTTTTACAAAATCTCTACATCATGTTACCTTTTTTATATCACATATTCACTACACATGTCTACATTCATACATGCATTTGCAATATTACATTTTTTACCACATCACAATCTACATTTCTTGCATTTTTACATGACATTTGACACTAATTTTTGCATCACACTACAATCTCACATTACAATTTTACTCCACATTTTTTCATGCATACATGCATTGCATTTAGATTAGGACAATGCATCACTTTAAAAATGTATGTTAGAGACAATATTTTAATTAATAAAATCATTGAGCTCTAACATTAGCATTAATAGTTAAGGGCCTTTTGGCCTAAATTCATTCTCTTCATAAAAATAAAAACTTTTTTTGATAAATAAAATTGCATGTTGCTTGTGTGCCTAGGTTAGAATTATTTATTGTTGTGAGTGGCCTCCAAAAATGCATTATCATGTCTTTGCATCCGACACATTTCTTTCACACACTCCACTTTCAATTAGGATGTTATTTTGCGATGTTCCCTTTTCCTCTTGTATGTGCATTTCATTATCATGTTTATTTTCCCGTACTTGCATTTTACTTTTATGCATTATCATTTATTTATTTATTTATTTGCTTATTATTATTTATTCATTCAATTCGATATGGTTGTAAATATTAATTATTCAATTGGGTTGTAATAACGTAGGACTTTATTTTTCGCTTTTATTGCTTTCCTAGCTTACACATCGCACACAAAGCCAAAAATTCATTTCCAAGGGAGAGGACTCGTAATTGATTTTAAATTGATTACGAGACTTTTTTCGAAACAAAAAACCTTTTTTCAAAACAAACATGCTGTCGCGCCGCGAAAATCGCCCGAGCGTTTAGGACACTCGGTATGGCACAGAGTCGCCACCAAATTTTATTTAATTAGGAAAATATTGATAAAACCTAAAAACTAAGGAAGGATGGTCATCGCAACCATTTCCAAGTTCGGGAGTTGGTTATGCAAGGGGAAGGTATTAGCACCCCTCACATCCGTTGTACTCAACGGGAACCTCCTAATTAGTTCTAGGGTATTAAGTATTTTTAGAATCTTATTTACATGTTTTTTATTATTATTTTTATTTAAGAAATATTTACAAAAAGGGAAAAAATCAAGTTTTTTATTATTATGCTTGACAAGATGACTATTGCTCCTACGTATCCTCCGGTGCGATGAGGAAATCAAAGCTACGTAGTTCTGGGTATGGTGTTGGTTTGTGTTTTTTATGAAAAAAACATTTCTTTTTACCTCTTAAGGTGTTTTTTAAGAATTGGCCCGAAGGCGAAAAATTAGATTTTTTGATTGGTTGATGTTTTTTAATGTTCTTTTTGGTTTAGGTGGAAGACGAATAATCGATAGAAAAAAGCGTGCGCTAGATATTCGATTATTCAAGGGGAGGATGAATGTGCATTCGGGCGCCCCTTTTTTAATCCACAATATTATTGATATATTTTTTAGTCACATGACATGAAATTATCAGAATATAATATGTTACATTTAAATTAAATAACTAAATTAGAATTAGATGAAGTAAATTGAATGAATTAGGTAAATTATGCACATTAAAAATAATTACAGAAGGTGTAGGCAGCAGGAACTGGGTTCAAACAGCAAAACAAATATGGGAAAATTGGGCCCAATTCACACAATCAGGCCCAGGGCGCGCGGAGCTTCAGTGGCCGTGTGATGCATGATCAAGAGAGGGAACACAACAATTACAGTGAGCGTGCGCGCGTAGGATCAAGACTGCTTGATGCTTGATCAACAGAGGAGTACACGGGAGCCATTGTGGACGCGCGCGCACCAGATTAAAGGGGGGGAGTATATATTTGCTTTTTTTCAGAAAATTTCTCATTTTCCACCAAACTTTCTCTCTCTTCATTTTTTCCTGAATTTTTCTCTCTTCTCTCTCTTCATGTCTCAAGAACATATTCATATGTTCTTCATGTGTTCTTGAGCAAACCATGAACTCCGGTTGAAGCTCAACCGGACCACCGCGAGCGCCGCTGCACCGCCGCCGTATGCCGCCGCAAAAACCAGATTCCGATGAGTTTTCCGGTTGAGCTTCAACCGGAAAACTCATACCTTCATCCCCAATTTTCCAGATTTTTCCAGAAATCATTACCGACCCCAAATCAACCCAAAATTCGTTTTTTAGTGATTTTTAACACGATTAATCCACTTCTAAACACGAATCAAACTTCAAAAAACCCAAAATCTAACCCAAAACTTTCTATCCACAAATTTTAGATCCAAAAAAACATTTATTTTTCTTTACGGTTTTTTTGGTTCTATTTCTATACACCTTTTTTTAACTCACAAATTCAACACAACTTGTACCCAAGGCCAAAAAAAGTCCGAACCTAAAAATTTTAGTCCAAATTTCAACAAACTTATTTCTCGTTTTTTTTATTTAACCGGATCTGTTCTTAACCTTTCTTGAATTCTGTTTTTTGTTTTCTTAATGGTCATGTGTCTTTGCATAAGAAATTAATTCAAACACTCATACACAAACATCAAATTTAAGTTCCAGAATCAAGCAACATATATAAACAAATATTCATGAATTAAAGGGGTTTCAGAACCAACCTGACGTGCCGTGAATTCCCCGAGAGTAAGTAAATTCCCTCTGTTTTTGTTTCTGTTTCGATTCTGATTCCGCCGCCGTTCCAATTCTGACCGTTCCCTTTTTTTATGTTTCCGTGCGAGGTAATATGCTACAGGTTGAAGGTTTATGCGAGTGTTAATTTTTCTACAGTGTGTAGAAAAATTAATTTAGGGGTTTAGGGGTGCTGCGTGAGTTTTTAGCTCTCAGGCAGTATATTTTCTCTGGTTTTTTGTTCTGTATTTCTGTGTAGGAATTAGTGAAAAATAGAGCTCCTATTTATAGCTCTAGAATTAAGGTTGAAAAATTGTAACAAATCTCAGTCAGATTTATTTTGCAATTAGTCTGAGAAGATTTCTTATGTTTTTAATGTTGATTTGCTATGGAAATAGAATTTTAGTTCAATTTGCTTTGCTTGCTGGCCAAGGTCAAATATTTGGTTCAAAATTAAGTTCTGATGGGCTTTTTGCTCTCTGCACGCGCCTGATCCTGTTCTAAAATATGTTTATACTCCTCTTTTATATATTTTGGTCACAAAATAAAATACAAAATAATTTATATTTATTTTTTGGACAAAAATATAAAACAGAAATAAAAAACGTGTGAGAACCAAAAAATAAAGGGCTGTTCAGCAAAAATGCCAAAAAACATAAAATTTGTCAAGGCTGGGATTCAAGCCCTTGACCTTGTTCACATCAAGCCCTTATACGCCCACATCCTTTACCAGCTCAGCTACACACTTTTTCTGATAATTGAATGGAATAACAAATATATGTACTATAATGGGTAGGTAAAATTTGGGGTATGACAGCTGCCCCTATTTAAGTATCTTTAAATGTCTTTGAAAGATAATTAAATATAAAATACCCATAATTTTGCCCGTGAAGGATCGATTGTCGCCTTGGCGATGTTTAGACCTTAAGGATATTTCCCGCCCCGAAGGGTGCTTAAACCGAAGATAGGCATTGTCCCGTAGGGTGCCTGGTTTAACTTGAAAAATGGCCATTTCCCCGTAGGTGATTGAACCAAGAAGAGATCATCATCCCGTAGGATACTTCAACTAAAGGGAGGCATAATCCCGAATGATGCCTAACCTTAAAAGATAACCATTTGTCACCTTGAAAGGTGCATCTATCCATTTGTCACCTTGAAAGGTGCATCTATCCAAAAGTTTTTCCATTTGTCACCTTGAAAGGTGCATCTATCCACTTTCCATTTGTCACCTTTGAAAAGGTGCATCTATCCAATTTGTCACCTTGAAAAGGTGCATCTATCCATTTGTCACCTTGAAAGGTGCATCTATCCAAAAGTTTTTCCATTTAAGGTGCATCTATCCAAAAGTTTTTCCATTTGTCACCTTGAAAAGGTGCATCTATCCAATTTCCCATTTGTCACCTTGAAAGGTGCATCTATCCATTTGTCACCTTGAAAAGGTGCATCTATCCAATTTCCCATTTGTCACCTTGAAAAGGTGCATCTATCCAATTTTCCATTTGTCACCTTGAAAAGGTGCATCTATCCAAAAGTTTTTCCATTTGTCACCTTGAAAGGTGCATCTATCCAAAAGGCGTTGCCCCATAGGGTGCCTGTATACCAATAATATGAAATCATTACCCCTTGGGGTGTTTAGGTGAGTTAGGTGATTTCCCTTTAGGGATCTAGATCCTAGGCGTGAGTGAGAATTATTGACATCGGCTCGTGGCCGGGCAATCTTGATTTGCTGGGGATATGGGGTACCCAACTACAGTTTTGTGCTGAGAGCTACTCCTTGAGGATACTCTAGATTTTACTATCTGGTAGTATTGCCCATGCATGTAGATGTATGCAGTGTTTTGTGTATGTTGATGTTAATCATGAATGCATGATGCAAAACTAGGAAAGCCTGGGCTTGATTTGGTTTTGTCAATTTTGTCCCTATTCTAGATGCATGCGTAATGTTTATGGATGCATGAGACGAACTGCTGGGGAGATAAAATTTTGTTCGTGGCAATGTCTGATAGCCCCCTCGAACTCCACCCTTTTATCAAAGAAATGGATGCCTATTCTTGAGAGACCATTTAGACACGGCCGGAGTCCTGTATACTTGAGGCGCCTCTGGGAGGTCAATCTTATTTGCACAGCTTGAATTGTGATGCTAATGGGAAATGTCTGGTTTCGAGTATTTTATATAACCTTTGAGCCGTAGCTATTCTTTCAACATTTTATAGTTCGAAGAAAAATATGCTTTGAAAAACTTCTTTTTTGTCTTTTTTAGTGTTTGCAATGCATTATTTATCAAAAACAAATCAGCATTCTGTGATCAAATGAGAGAGAATGAATAAAAGAAAGCAACAAGGAAATTTTATTGATGAATTCAGACCCGTAAATGGGTGGACAGTACATTGAGGATGCAACTCCTATAAGAGGAAGTCACTAGAAAAGATAAAATGGCAACAAAATTTATTTGGAGATTCACTGAAATACAACACATGTTACTTTCCCCTTTGACTTTGGACTCGCGATCCCTTGCTATGAAGATGACAATTGGATCACTCTGTTCTGTTTGGATTTCTCTTGTGGGTCTATGCGCTGCAGTTTTTGCCTTTATTTATATATCCCTAACTTTTGCCTGGACCGCTCTTTCGAGTTTTCAGCCCACTGGGATTATTTCCTTTTTTGATGCCCCTAATTTTTGCCTGGACCGCCTTTTCAGGTTTTCAGCCCACCGGGACGCTCTCTATTGCCTAGACCGCCTTTTCAGGTTTTCGATCTAGCGAGCTTTTTTATTTTAGGCATAATATTTTTTAACTGCATCGGAGTTCACTGAGAGTGGAAGCTCCTCTCCATCCATAGTAGTGATAATCAAGGCTCCCCCGGAAAAAGCTTTCTTTACGACGTATGGTCCTTCATAGTTTGGTGTCCATTTTCCGCGTGGATCCTTGTGGATGGGTAATATCTTTTTCAGCACTAGATCCCCCTCCTTGAACACTCGAGGACGAACCTTTTTATCGAATGCTTTCTTCAGTCTTCTTTGATAGAGCTGCCCGTGGCATAAAGCTGTCAGTCGTTTTTCTTCTATGAGATTCAGTTGATCATATCTTGCCCGGACCCATTCAGCCTCTTCCAGCTTGGTCTCCATTAGGACTCTTAGCGAAGGGATTTCAACTTCAATAGGAAGCACTGCGTCCATGCCATATACCAAGGAGAAGGGAGTTGCCCCTGTAGAGGTACGGATTGTCGTTCTGTAGCCATGTAGTGCAAAGGGTAACATCTCATGCCAATCTTTGTAAGTCTTTACCATTTTCTGAACGATCTTCTTGATATTCTTGTTAGCCGCCTCTACAGCACCGTTCATTTTGGGTCGATACGGTGAGGAATTGTGATGTTCAATTTTGAATTCCCCGCATAACTCCTTCATCATTTTGTTGTTTAAATTTAACCCATTATCAGTGATAATTTTGTTGGGTATACCATATCGGCAGATGATTTCTTTCTTGATGAAGCGGGTAACCACTTGCTTTGTCACATTAGCATAAGATGCAGCTTCAACCCATTAAGTGAAATAGTCGATGGCAACCAAGATGAAACGGTGTCCATTGGACGCTTTTGGCTCGATCATTCCGATTACATCAATTCCCCACATGGAGAATGGCCATGGGGCTGTCAGAACATTCAAGGGAGTCGGCGGTACGTGCACCTTGTCGGCGTATATTTGGCATTTGTGGCAAGTTTTAACATGGTGGAAACAATCGGCTTCCATATTCAACCAGTAGTAGCCTGCCCTTAAGATCTTTCTTGCCATTGTATGCCCATTGGCATGGGTCCCAAAGGATCCCTCATGAATTTCATTGATGATCATCCCGGCTTCCTGTTTGTCCACACACCTGAGCAGGACCATATCATGATTCCTTTTGTACAGAACATCTCCATCTAGAAAGAACTGCGATGATAACCTTCTCAGGGTTTTCTTGTCTGTAGCTGATGCATTTTTTGGATAAACTTGCTTCTCAAGATATTGTTTGATGTCATGGAACCAAGGTTTATCATCCGTTTCTCCGTCGAGTGTGCTCACTGTAGGCTCATCTTTACGATGTACCCTTATTGCTGGTGCTTCATTGTAATAGTTCACTTTGTACATGGATGACAGAGTAGCCAAAGCATCAGCTACCTGATTCTCTTCTCTATGAATGTGGTGAAAGGTGATGTCATCGAAATATTTTGCCAGTTTTCGGACATGATCCCGATATGGGATTAGGTTGGGATGTCGGGTCTCCCACTCTCCTTTCACTTGGTAGATGACTAGTGCAGAGTCTCCATACACCTCAAGGATCTTGATCCTTAAATCAATTGCAGCTTCCAGACCTAATATGCATGCTTCATATTCCGCCATGTTGTTTGTGCAGTCAAAGCATAACCTGGCTGTGAAAGGCTTGTACCCATCTCTTGGTGATATTAAGACAGCTCCAATCCCATGCCCCATGGCATTTGATGCGCCATCGAAGGCTAGTTTCCATCGAGCTCCGGGTTCTGGCCCTTCATCATCACCTATGAATTTCTCACTGTCTATGACCACAATGTCTTCATCCGGGAAGTCAAACTGTATAGGTTGGTATTCCTCCAAAGGTTGGTGAGCAAGATGCTCGGAGAGAACACTCCCTTTTATCGCCTTTTGTGTGACATATTGGATGTCGTATTCAGATAACAACATCTGCCAGCGTGTGTAGTACCCGGCGCAAAAAAATATACAGATATGCAATGATGAAATGCAATGCACAAATGTAAACAATGAAACCGCCACCATATTTTATTTATCCCATGGCGGGAAAGGAAAATAATGATAAAACCTTAAAGATCGGGTTCGGGAGTTGGTTACATGAGGGGAAGACGTTAACACCCCCTCATATCCGTTGTACTCAACGGGAACCATTTGAGGAATTTTGGTTTGCATAAACAGAGATAACCGTATAAAAAGAAATAAATTACCGCATATTGAACAGAAAAGGGAAAAAAAAGAGTTTTTTATTATTTGGCTTGACAAGAGAGGCTCTCGCTCCTACGTATCCCCCAAGTACAATGAGGAAGTCAAAGCTCACGTAGTTCTTCCTGAAAAGAAAGACTTTGTTTGTTGGTTGTTTTTAGTGAACGATGCTTAGGTCGCATTCCACTGATACAACAGTATGCTTGTATGCTCGCTTCGGAGGCTTAAGCGTTTGTCTGTAGCAGGGGAATGGATAAAGCGCCATCCATTTAGAAAAAAGAAGTTGAAAAAAGATTTGACTGCACAAGAGCAGTTGAAAAAAGAGCTGACTGCGCAAGGGCAGGAAAACAGTTGAATGGGTTGAGTGTCTTTTAGATTTTAGGAAATTGTTTTGTGAATGAGAATGATCCTCAATCACAAGTCGTTCGACAGGGACCGAATCATTCGAGCAGAAACGAGTCGTACGACAGGCTCCCTCTTTTTCATTCAATTTATTAAATGAACATTTTTAATTAAAGTGAAACGAGCCGAAGGCGAGTCGTAAGTCAGGCTCCTTCCCATTTCATTTAATTAAAGAGTGTTCCGTTTTAAATGGCTTGCGAATAATTCGAAGCCAGAGTCGTACGACAGAGACTGATTTATTCACATTCCATATTCAAAGATAAGTTCACAACAGATTTTAGATCAGAAAAGAAAAGAAAAAAAGGTAGAAGATGCGAAGAATGCGAATGCATGATATATGATAATGACAGTGTAATAATGCAACAATTAAATAATACTCGAAATAAATATGCGGACACATAAATAAATGAGTAATTAAATAATCAGGCATGAAATGAAACTGGTAAATAGAGAAGTAAATTAACGGACATTTTAGCAAGCAAAAGTAAGATAAGCTCAAGACGAGTCGTACGTCAGGCTCTCGCTTATCTTACATTTCAGAACATCAAATCACATTTTGAATGAAATAAGAAATAAATTCAAAGCGCGAGTCGTCAGACAGGGCCCAATTTATCTTTATTTCACTCAAAATCAAATCTAACAGACAACTGAGATATTAAATAATTATGACATTATAAATGATCAGGCGAAGTAACGAAAAAAGTCGTTTAAACGAAATTAATTAAAATAGGATAAACAGAGACAAGTCGTAAGTCAAACCCTTTTATCTCTACATTAATTAAATCGTTTAAAATATTCGAAATAAAATAAATCGAGGACACGAGACGTACGTCAGAGTCCGATTTATTTTTATTCCGAATATGAGTTTTCGAACATAAAATGGAATAGCATTTTTCATAAATTATATCATAAATAAATTCAATCAGCAAAGAGGTGCAGCAGTAATTTATGGAATATGCAGAATTAAAATATAAAAAAACTGGACAGAAAATAAAACAAAGCCCAAAACTAACTTGAACCGGACCGGTTCGGTTTAAACCAAGTGTGAACCGGATCCGGTTCAGCCAACAAACAAACAAAATACTCACCGTCCTATCACAGAGGGACACGTGGCAAGAGAATTGTTGTTTGCTTCTTCTTCCTTCTTCCTCGCGAGCTAACCGGAAACAAATGGATGAAAAGCTCTCTTTGATCAAACACCACGATCTCAATCGGTCACCGAATCTCACAAACGAATAGTCGATTTGATAGTACTCTCCGCGTAGATCACGAATATATCATTAGTTTTTACAATCGGTGTTCGTAAAAGGAGAAAAAGACCACGCAAGTTTGAACTCAAAATTTCAAAAATGATTTTCACATGGAAAAAATTAAAAACAATAATCGAAACTAGTTTATAGATGTTCCAGAAGCATGAAATGATCGTTTTATACCTTCGATTGTGAGCGAAATGACCGATTCGGAGTTTATGGTTTTTCCGTGACTTTGGAGCTCCGATGCGCTGCTTTCCGTTCGTTTTTTGATCAATCAGAGCTTGGATTTGAGTTCAGGAGGGTCCAAACTATAAGAAATGAGTATTTGATTGTTGATTTTGGGTGGTTTTAGAGTAGTTGAATTTTCCGGCGAGGGGTGGCTCGGATCCGGCGGTTTCCGGCGTGTTTGGCGGCGTTTTTGGTGAAATTAATGATGGATTATTGATGAGAAGATGATTAGGAAGCTAATGGTGTTTTCGGATTTTGATTTGGATAAGTTTTGAAAAATGGGTGGTGATTTTCCGGCGACCGGAGGTGGTTTTCCGGCGGTGGTCGCCGGAAAAGTGTTGGTGGAGGAAGGAGGAAGGATTTTCTGATTTTTTTTGGGAATTGTGTAGAGAATGATTGTTAATGATTGAGTGATGTGAGGTGTGTATTTATAGTGATAGGATTAGGTGAGTGGTATTTGTGTAATAAAATGATTATGAGGTGGAGATGATGAGGTGTCGCAATGTGATTGGTCAAAAGCAAAGAATTTTTATAAAATGGTAAAAAAAAAGGTAAAAATCAATAAGAAAAATGAATAAAAATGTAGAAAAATATAAAAATGAAATATAAACTTAAACAAAGAGATAAAAACTATTTTTTTGATTATTTTTGCAATTCTTCGTACAAAAAGATAAATTGCGACAAATTAAAAGAAATAAAGGAAAATGAATAAATTGTAAAACAAAATTATCGAAAAAACTATTTTTTTGGTATTTCTCATAAAAATAAGAAATAATTTTTAAATAAAATATTTATTTTAAAAAGCTCAAAATTAGGGTATTACAGCTGCCCCTATTTAATTGTCTTATACTCGAATGCGTAAATGACTTGCGCCTTTATGCCTTCGAAGTAAAAGATAATTAAATACAAATGCCCTAATTTTGTGGTGTGAATGTGATGTAATGATAATGAATGCATATGGAAGATGAAGGTGAAAACATACCTGGAATAACTAGTAACTGAATACCTGAGAATAAAATGATCATTACCTCTCCTCCGGTTGTGTTGACCATAAAAAAAAACGAAGTCTTCTCCACTCAGGGTACCTGAACTCCTAAACTGATCGTTACCACTTCACTAGTGTGTCGACCACAAAAGAAAAATGAAGTCTTCTCCCCTCAGGGTACCTGAACTCCTAAACTGATCGTTACCACTTCACTAGTGTGTCGACCACAAAAGAAAAATGAAGTCTTCTCTCCTCAGGGTACCTGAACTCCAAAACTGATCGTTACCACTTCACTGGTGTGTCGACCATAAAAAGCTGAGTCGCCTCCCCTCAGGGTGCGTTATCTCCAAAACTGATCATTACCTCTCCTCCGGGTAAGTTGACCATAAAAGAAAAAATGAAGTCTTCTCCCCTCAGGGTACCTGAACTCCAAACTGATCGTTACCACTTCACTGGTGTGTCGACCGTAGAAACCATGAGATAATATAGCTTACTAGCAAACAATGATTTGAAATATTTTCTTTACCAATCTGAAGAATCATGAAGAGGACAACCTTCCGACCAATCCGGAAGATCAAGAGATAGCACAGCTTACCAACCAATCTGGAAAACCATGATGTAAAATGGTTTATCGACCAATCCGAAAAACCTTGAAAAAGACAACCTTCCGACCAATCCGGAACATCAAGAGATAACACAGCTTACCAACCAATCTGGAAAACCATGATATGAAATGGTTTATCGACCAATCCGAAAAACCTTGAAAAAGCTTACCTTCCGACCAATCCGGAAAATCAAGAGATAACATAGCTTACCAACCAATCTGGAAAACCATGATATGAAATGGTTTATCGACCAATCCGAAAAAATCACCTTGAGATAAAAGAATTTCTCGACCTATCCGGAAAAATGTGAGATAACTTTTCGACCAATCCGAAAAATCACCTTGAGATTAGAGAATTTCCCGCCCTATCCGGAAAAATGTGAGATAACTTTTCGACCAATCCGAAAAAATCACCTTGAGATTAGAGAATTTCCCGCCCTATCCGGAAAATTGTGAGATGAGATATTGACTTGAATCATTCACCATCCAATCTTGAGAACTGACAATCTAAACCGTAGTTCACTGAAAATTTGCTGGAGTAATTTGCTGAGGTTTGAGGTATCTTGAAAAAGAGTACTCGCTGGGGAAAGAAAATTGAACATTCTGCCATTATTCTTGGCAATTGTCAGACACCTGTCTTGTTGAGAAACATGGTTCATCAATCACCTTGTTGTAGATGCGGAAACTCCATTGAGGATATGGTTTGGGAAACCAACTTGCTGAGGTACAGAGTACCAACTTTACTCAGGATGTTGTATGCTGATCAACTTACTGGGGATAATGAGTTATTGATCCATTCGCTGGGGATGTTGTGCATAAGTCAACTTTACTGGGGAAAATGGTTTAACAACCGACTTGCTGAAAATGCGGTGTTCCAACCGACTTATTAGAGATGAACATTTATCAACTGCCTCATTGGGGAAAGAAACGATTCCTCAATCTTTCTCATGGAGAATATGCTGCACAGACTGATCTGCTTGGGGATGACACTTTGTTGACCAGTTCACTGGGGAAAAGATTCACCAACCCTTCTTGTTGAAAAATTGCGATTCAATGACCGTTTTATTGGAGAATTAGGTACATCAACCTTTTTCACTGAATGAGAGATCCAAGTTTGCAACCTGTTAAAACAAAATTTTGAACATGGGCTTTATTAATGCATGATTATGTATTTCTGATGCCTAAATGCAAAACTAATGCGCATGAATTATCTGATAATATGCAGGAGTTTGTGTGCATGTATGCGTGAATGCATGTATGCATGAATGCATGAATTTATGAGTTTCTGTTGAAGAGAATTTGAATTTCCCGGCACCGAGAATCTGAGTAACTCTGGCATTATTGAGATGAGGACCCTTGCAAGCTTCTGTTGCAGGGCGGGTGTTCAAACAGGCTTCCAAAGAGGAACAACAGCTTTCTCTGACTACAACAGCATGCACTGAGAGTGGAAACTCTTTACCATTCATTGTATTGACAATCACAGTTCTGCCGTATTTCACCACATGTGACTTTCAGGAAGATGTAATCTTGACATAGTTTGCCCCAAGCAATTGAATCCATGAAGGATATGCCCCTGATCAACTGATATTTGCAGTGTATCCAATTGTTGAACCAATTCACCTTGATAAGCAGGGTATTCAACTTGTTTGTCCCTGATTGGCAGAATCCATAGATGACTTGCCGTTAGCTAGGAGAGTCTTCAAATCATCTTTGTCCATGATCAGACCAATGTTCCAATTTCTTTAATGTCAAGCACTAATTTGCAAGTAAAATCATTCCTTTTGAACATGCAATTTTTTTTTTTGAAACACATATGATGTGTAGAGAGATAATTATTAATTACTCAACAAACTGGAGGAGTCAGCTTAACAATACATTTGCCGAATGCTTTCAAAGGGAACCTAGCTTCAATTAGGTCTTTTGAGTATTATAACATGCAATTAGGATTCATGTAAATCAAGCCAGAAAATGATATAAATTTGTGTCATCTGATTTCCCATACTTGAACATTTGTTTGTCCTTGAGCACATAAATAATAACTCTTTTTTTTTGCAACACAGGTTTGAAACAGACCACGACAACTTTAATCATACGTGGTTGCCGGCTAAAGAAGAAAATCAAGTAATAGAAATCAATACCAAGGGTACTGTAATAACACAAAACAGCATAATGCAGTCAGAGACTCTCATCATATGAAGACAAATCTGAAGCATTTTATTGTGACTCTAACTTTTGCTTAAATTTTATTCACCCTTTTCATTCAAGCGCAATCACATTAAGCCCGTTATCTTGTACACGCTCATGGTAGACAAATCTGTTAGTGATTATGATCATATATCAAGGGGAGCTGGTAAAATCAGTTTGGTAAACCCCTTTTTCTCTTCCAAATGCAGTTGTGGGGGATCGGATAGCAACCCGCCCTACCAAGTTCAGAACCAGACTCCTCTGAACCAACTACTAAATGGGTATATTTACTATGGTTTTTCAACAACTGCTGAGTTAAACAACCGAGTGAGGGTCATCTAACTCAATAAGTGCATTAACCAAAGTATGCAAAATTTCATTTCTGGATCATTCACTTATGTTCCTCGATTTCCTACTTAGTTTGTGTCCAAGATGGTGCCGACTGCTAAGATAAACTACTGAGGGTTACCTAAAAACTTATGTTCAGGTCTTCGTCAAAATCAGTACTCAAATTGATCTTACATACTTCTAAGAGTCTAAGATGTTAAGACAGTACCGATTTTATTGAATCATTTCTGAACCTTCATAACGTAGCCTAAAGTGCAAAACAACTTATATACTCTTAAAGTGTCATGTCAAGTATCAAACCAAAATTACTTGTTTATTCTTTCTTTTCTAAAAAGATATATCTCAAGAAACTAGGAGAATCAGATAACAACAAAACATATGCAAGAACGGCTCAATTCAATTTTTTTTTTTTTTATGAAATAATGGAAGAAAGTAAAACAATGCCTTACATCCTCAACTAGGTTTTTTTTTTCACCATTGAAAGCATATATCAGTTATTTGTTTTCATCATCCTCGCTCCAAATTTGCAGGTAATAAGAAAAAGAGGTGAACACAAATGGATTGATTTCAAAAACATGCATGTTTATTATATTAAGAGTACTTGACAAAATACATAATCTTAAAAGCAAACAAATGCTTGACAAGAAGGAAATAAAAAAGCTAGTTTGCAAAGACTATGTTTGAAAAACACAGGTGCAGCCTATCTTGACTATTTCCATTATTCTCTTCATCTTTTGGCATGGCAAATTGTTCAAAAAAAAACAAGATTGGAGAAACTTGTTGAATGCCCCATTCACTGCTTATCTCGGATAACCGGTTCACCATCCTCGAAGGACAACAATTGTTTATCACGAAGCTCTTGTATCTTATACTTGAAAGATCTACAGTTATCAGTGGTATGCCCCTCAGTTCCGGCATGATAATCGCACTTAGCCTCTGCGTCATACCAATCAGGGAATGGTCCAGTCAATGGCTTTTGGACCTTAGGAACCACCCATCCACTGTGTACAAGATAAGGAAGGAGTCGACTGAACGACATAGGGACCGGATCAAAGATTTTTCTAGGCCGCTGTTGGGCCTGTTGTGGCTGTTGAGCTTGTTGTGGTACATGATTCACAGGCACTTGAAAAGGATATCCTTGGAACTGCTGATGTTGCATTGTTGCCACATATGGATATGGAAAATATGGGAACTGAACAGGAGCCTGGTCATTTTCAGAAGTATCAGCATCAATTTCCTCCTCTTCTTCATCTGTTAAGTTATTACTAGCCTTCCATTGTCCATTCTGAGAACTAGCAGTAAGCTGAATCTTGCCACTTTTGATCGCCATTTCAATTTTTTCCCCAATTCGAACAAAGTCAGAGAAGTCTGTGGAAGTACTACAAATCATATTTTCAAAGTATGCCCCTTGCAGAGTGTTGATGAACATGTCCACAAGTTCTGTCTCTAGGAGTGGTGGACGTACTTGAGAAGCCAATGTTCTCCACCTTTGTGCATAGACCTTAAATGATTCATTATCATTTTGAGTCATATTCTGAAGTTGAGTACGACTGGGACCCATATCCATGTTGTATTGGTACTGCTTAAGGAAGGCATTAGCCAAATCTCTCCATGAAAGGATACTACCACCCTTGAGTTGCATGTACCAATTGAGAGGCACCTCAGCAAGACTGTCTTGGAAACAGTAGATCATCAACTTATCATCATGAGAATAAGAAGCCATTTTCCTGATATACATGATCAGATGGTTCTTTGGGCAACTCAGACCCTTGTACTTTATGAAGTCAGGCATCTTGAACTTTGGTGGGAGCACCACATCAGAAACCAAGTACATCTTTGTGAAATCTAACGGATCACTACCCGTTTCTACCAGATTCAATCTCTCCTCTAGAGCCTGGAATTTCAGCATAGTCTCCTCTATCTGAGGGATAGTAGAGTCCACTTTTGACATATCAGTATGTATCACATTACCCTGGTGAGCATTCATAGGGTCAACCAAATTCCATTGTGACAGATTGAGTCCTTGACGAACTGGAGGTACTCTATTCTGATTCTCGACAGCTTGGGAACCGGATGGAACATCAAACACAAACGGCACATATTCAGGTAGAGCATATCTAATTGGTACACCATGAGGTGGCCAATTCACATTAGTCACTGAAGCATTCTCTCGTGGGATCTCAACAATAGGTACCGGAACCTCATCCACAGCCGGTCTTGGTGGCAGGTTCAAACTGGACAACATCTCTATAACTCTGTCCAACTTTCCACCCATCTGATTCACTTTACCCTGTAAGGCATCGTGTTTTTCTTTCCAGTTGTCCATGGTGCAGTGTAAAACTTTCTAGACCAAATACCGGTTCCGGGAAGGTAACTGTTGGAATGAATAAATGAAAGTGAGATTTTTTTTTTGGTTGAAATATGCATGATTTTTTTTATGAATGAAAATGCATGGTTTTTTTCAAAGACTTATTCCGCAATTTTTTGTAAATGTATGAGAGATAAATATGCATGATTATTTTCATGTATGCATGAATGTCATGAATGCAAAATGTATGAATGGAATGCCTGTATAAATTCACTGTAGCGTTTTATCATCTGGCGAACTTGATCTCAAAGTCATAAATCTTCCATATTCATAACAACAGGGTTCTTTTCAAAATGGAATCTCTGAGGCCAAAAGTTCAAGGTTACCTGTAACCCACCCTCTCACATGTTGTTCTAGGTTGATAAGGTTACCCAAAATCTTGATTACTTTTCCCAAAAGCAACCTCATCTGGACGAGATCATAACACCAACTGGATGAGTCGACATTATAACCTCGACACATGTTCTAAACGGTGGTCCCTAGACAAACGTTTCGGACATCTAATAAAGGCCACCAGAGTTTCGGACCCAACAAGGAAACATGAAGCCCGCAAGGCGTAAGCCAAGGAGTCCAATTATTCCAAGTGAATCTATTCTGGTCGAGACCATCACATCCAAGCCCAGAGACGTTCGTCAGGGAGCCCAACATGACAATCCCTCAACTAATCCTGAGTATCACTCTAGCTCGGGTACGGAGCATAATCACACTGTAACCAAGAACCAAGCCATAAAGGCAAAAAGAAAAAAAAAAGGAGTAGAAGAGAAGACAAAGCCAGCAAATCCAGACAGTTCAATATTTTGCGGTAAAATAAAAGATAGGACAGATACGGCTAACCTGGAATAAGCAAACCAAAAGCCCCAAATTAGGCTTAACTCACTAATCAAGTGTCCCCAGTGAAGTCGCCAGCTGTAGTACCCGGCGCAAAAAAATATACAGATATGCAATGATGAAATGCAATGCACAAATGTAAACAATGAAACCGCCACCATATTTTATTTATCCCATGAGGGGAAAGGAAAATAATGATAAAACCTTAAAGATCGGGTTCGGGAGTTGGTTACATGAGGGGAAGACGTTAACACCCCCTCATATCCGTTGTACTCAACGGGAACCATTTGAGGAATTTTGGTTTGCATAAACAGAGATAACCGTATAAAAAGAAATAAATTACCGCATATTGAACAGAAAAGGGAAAAAAAAGAGTTTTTTATTATTTGGCTTGACAAGAGAGGCTCTCGCTCCTACGTATCCCCCAAGTACAATGAGGAAGTCAAAGCTCACGTAGTTCTTCCTGAAAAGAAAGACTTTGTTTGTTGGTTGTTTTTAGTGAACGATGCTTAGGTCGCATTCCACTGATACAACAGTATGCTTGTATGCTCGCTTCGGAGGCTTAAGCGTTTGTCTGTAGCAGGGGAATGGATAAAGCGCCATCCATTTAGAAAAAAGAAGTTGAAAAAAGATTTGACTGCACAAGAGCAGTTGAAAAAAGAGCTGACTGCGCAAGAGCAGGAAAACAGTTGAATGGGTTGAGTGTCTTTTAGATTTTAGGAAATTGTTTTGTGAATGAGAATGATCCTCAATCACAAGTCGTTCGACAGGGACCGAATCATTCGAGCAGAAACGAGTCGTACGACAGGCTCCCTCTTTTTCATTCAATTTATTAAATGAACATTTTTAATTAAAGTGAAACGAGCCGAAGGCGAGTCGTAAGTCAGGCTCCTTCCCATTTCATTTAATTAAAGAGTGTTCCGTTTTAAATGGCTTGCGAATAATTCGAAGCCAGAGTCGTACGACAGAGACTGATTTATTCACATTCCATATTCAAAGATAAGTTCACAACAGATTTTAGATCAGAAAAGAAAAGAAAAAAAGGTAGAAGATGCGAAGAATGCGAATGCATGATATATGATAATGACAGTGTAATAATGCAACAATTAAATAATACTCGAAATAAATATGCGGACACATAAATAAATGAGTAATTAAATAATCAGGCATGAAATGAAACTGGTAAATAGAGAAGTAAATTAACGGACATTTTAGCAAGCAAAAGTAAGATAAGCTCAAGACGAGTCGTACGTCAGGCTCTCGCTTATCTTACATTTCAGAACATCAAATCACATTTTGAATGAAATAAGAAATAAATTCAAAGCGCGAGTCGTCAGACAGGGCCCAATTTATCTTTATTTCACTCAAAATCAAATCTAACAGACAACTGAGATATTAAATAATTATGACATTATAAATGATCAGGCGAAGTAACGAAAAAAGTCGTTTAAACGAAATTAATTAAAATAGGATAAACAGAGACAAGTCGTAAGTCAAACCCTTTTATCTCTACATTAATTAAATCGTTTAAAATATTCGAAATAAAATAAATCGAGGACACGAGACGTACGTCAGAGTCCGATTTATTTTTATTCCGAATATGAGTTTTCGAACATAAAATGGAATAGCATTTTTCATAAATTATATCATAAATAATTCAATCAGCAAAGAGGTGCAGCAGTAACTTATGGAGTATGCAGAATTAAAATATAAAAAAACTGGACAGAAAATAAAACAAAGCCCAAAACTAACTTGAACCGGACCGGTTCGGTTTAAACCAAGTGTGAACCGGATCCGGTTCAGCCAACAAACAAACAAAATACTCACCGTCCTATCACAGAGGGACACGTGGCAAGAGAATTGTTGTTTGCTTCTTCTTCCTTCTTCCTCGCGAGCTAACCGGAAACAAATGGATGAAAAGCTCTCTTTGATCAAACACCACGATCTCAATCGGTCACCGAATCTCACAAACGAATAGTCGATTTGATAGTACTCTCCGCGTAGATCACGAATGTATCATTAGTTTTTACAATCGGTGTTCGTACAAGGAGAAAAAGACCACGCAAGTTTGAACTCAAAATTTCAAAAATGATTTTCACATGGAAAAAATTAAAAACAATAATCGAAACTAGTTTATAGATGTTCCAGAAGCATGAAATGATCGTTTTATACCTTCGATTGTGAGCGAAATGACCGATTCGGAGTTTATGGTTTTTCCGTGACTTTGGAGCTCCGATGCGCTGCTTTCCGTTCGTTTTTTGATCAATCAGAGCTTGGATTTGAGTTCAGGAGGGTCCAAACTATAAGAAATGAGTATTTGATTGTTGATTTTGGGTGGTTTTAGAGTAGTTGAATTTTCCGGCGAGGGGTGGCTCGGATCCGGCGGTTTCCGGCGTGTTTGGCGGCGTTTTTGGTGAAATTAATGATGGATTATTGATGAGAAGATGATTAGGAAGCTAATGGTGTTTTCGGATTTTGATTTGGATAAGTTTTGAAAAATGGGTGGTGATTTTCCGGCGACCGGAGGTGGTTTTCCGGCGGTGGTCGCCGGAAAAGTGTTGGTGGAGGAAGGAGGAAGGATTTTCTGATTTTTTTTGGGAATTGTGTAGAGAATGATTGTTAATGATTGAGTGATGTGAGGTGTGTATTTATAGTGATAGGATTAGGTGAGTGGTATTTGTGTAATAAAATGATTATGAGGTGTCGCAATGTGATTGGTCAAAAGCAAAGAATTTTTATAAAATGGTAAAAAAAAAGGTAAAAATCAATAAGAAAAATGAATAAAAATGTAGAAAAATATAAAAATGAAATATAAACTTAAACAAAGAGATAAAAACTATTTTTTTGATTATTTTTGCAATTCTTCGTACAAAAAGATAAATTGCGACAAATTAAAAGAAATAAAGGAAAATGAATAAATTGTAAAACAAAATTATCGAAAAAACTATTTTTTTGGTATTTCTCATAAAAATAAGAAATAATTTTTAAATAAAATATTTATTTTAAAAAGCTCAAAATTAGGGTATTACAGCGTGCAATCTTCCCAGTTAGAGCGGGCTTTTCAAAAATGTACTTGATGGGATCCATTTTTGATATCAACCAAGTAGTGTGAGTCAACATATACTGCCTTAGGCGCCGGGCTGCCCATGCTAGGGCGCAACAAGTCTTCTCAAGCGGTGTGTACCTCGATTCACAATCAGTAAACTTCTTGCTCAAGAAATAGATAGCGTGCTCTTTTCTTCCTGTTTCATCCTGCTGCCCTAGTACACAACCCATTGATCCTTCAAGTACTGTCAAATACATAATGAGAGGTCTCCCAGGAACTGGAGGTACCAAGATTAGTGGCTCTTGTAGATATTTTTTGATTTGATCAAAAGCCTCTTGGCATTCCTCATTCCACTGAATGATTTGATTTTTTCTCAGTAACTTGAATATAGGTTCACATGTTGCTGTGAGATGTGATATGAACCGGGCAATGTAATTCAACCTTCCCAGAAATCCACGAACTTCCTTCTCGGTTTTTTGTGCAGGCATATTTTGTATAGCCTTTACCTTGTCTGGATCGACTTCAATTCCCTTTTGGCTGACTATAAACCCTAGCAGTTTGCCTGACCTGACACCAAAGGTGCATTTGTTAGGATTCAACCGTAGTCTAAATTTCCTCAATCGGTCGAACAACTTTTGTAAATGAACCAAGTGCTCTTCTTCTGTTTGGGATTTAGCAATCATGTCATCGACATAGACTTCTATCTCCTTGTGTACCATGTCGTGAAAGAGAGTCACCATGGCCCTTTGATATGTTGCCCCGGCGTTCTTTAATCCGAAAGGCATGACTTTGTAGCAGAAAGTTCCCCATGGAGTGATGAATGTTGTTTTCTCCATGTCTTCTGGAGCCATCTTGATTTGATTATAACCGGAGAATCCGTCCATAAAGGAGAAGACTGAGAACTGGGCTGTGTTATCCACCAGTATGTCGATGTGAGGTAGTGGGAAATCATCTTTTGGACTTGCTCTATTCAGATCCCGGTAATCTACACACATTCGGACCTTACCATCTTTCTTTGGAACAGGCACGATGTTAGCGACCCATTCAGGATACTTAGCAACTGCTAGGAAACCGGCGTCGAATTGTTTTTTGACTTCATCTCTGATTTTGAGAGCCATCTCGGGTTTGGTCCTCCTCAATTTTGCTTCACAGGCGGACATTCTGGCTTAAGCGGCAATTTGTGGACAACGATGTCAGTATCTAATTCGGGCATGTCTTGATATGACCAAGCGAACACGTCTGCATATTCACGTAACAGCTCGATCAACTTTGTTTTCACATCTTCTTTCAAGGAGGCGCCCACTTTGATTTCTTTTTTGTCTTCATCCATCCCCAAGTTGATAATTTCTATTAATTCTTCGTGGGGTTGGATTACTTTCTCCTCTTGTTCTAGGAGGCGTGTTAATCCTTCAGGAAGTTCACAATCGTCTTCATCACCTTCTTCGGCTTGGTCAATTGAGAACTCAAGGTCGCAAGGGATTGTAACAGCATTATTTTCAGTGAATTTATTTATTGATCTGCATGAAGATGATTTTTTTTATTTAGAATGATGGACATGATTGAAGACTTTATGAATGAAGACAGTGTTGCCATTTTTTTAAAAGACACGAAAGAAAAGGAGCTTTTTAATGAACACAAAATGCATCTTTATTATTGATAGATAAATAATTGAAACATAAGGGGGCCCATAAATATTATCCTTATGCCTTGGGCAGAGCATAGGATTTTATTTCAAAACAGAAAATTACTTAGAAATAGAAAATATCTCCGGAATCTCTATGGCCTTCCAGTTGTTGAGAGTCTCGTCTGGGCTGCAGTGATAGACCAGATCTTGTATTCCTTCATCAGCATCTTCAATAGCGACCACTTCTTTATCTCGATTGAATCCGGCACTGCTGAATGTCTCATTGATGGTCGGAATTCTCCCTTTGCCCTTCTTCTGAACCATGGTCTCTGATGGATGATACCCAAGCCCGAAGCGGTCTTTCTTTTCCGGAATGTCCGGCAGCTTGCCCCATCCCTTAGGATTACATTCTTCCAGGGCTTCCTTCATAGCCTTCCAAGAAGTCAAGGGCAGGCTTGTCTTTTTAACACAAGCATTTTCTGAGCCCATGATTGTGACAGTAGCAATCTCTAGCGCTTGGAAAGAAGTTTCCTCGCCTCCTTCGTCTCCATCTATGTATTGGAATGATGAGAGGTGGCTCACCATTAGGTCTTCTTGGCCACAAACAATGACCAGTGTATCGCCGGCTATGAACTCGAGTTTCTGATGCAGTGTGGAAGTGACAGCACCAGCAGCATGGATCCAAGGTCGTCCGAGAAGACAACTGTAAGTTGGGTTGATGTCCATGACTTGAAAAGTGATAGTGAAGAGCTTAGGACCAATTAACATAGGTAAGTCAACCTCTCCCAATACTGCCCTTCTGGACCCATCGAAGGCTTTTACCACTAAGGTGCCTGGCCTCATTGATGCATCATCTTTTGTCAATTGCAGTAAGGTTCTTTTGGGCATCACATTCAGAGATGAACCTGTATCTATCAGTACTTTGGACAGCGTAGTATCCAAACATTTCACCGAGATGTGCAAGGCTTTGTTGTGATATTTTGCGCCTGGGGTTAACTCATCATCTGTGAACCCGAGACACCTGCTTGCAGTGATATTACCAACCACCCCATCAAATTGATCAACAGGGATGTCTGTTGCCACATGAGAGTCGTTTAAGACCTTCAACAATGCTTCTCGGTGAGCTTCAGAGCTAAGAAGCAAAGACAACATAGAAATCTTAGATGGTGTTTGACCCAGCTGGTCAACTATCTTGTAGTCACTTTTTCTGACGATTCTCATGAATTCTTCAGCTTCTTCTTGAGGTACCGCACTTTTCTCTTTAAGAGGGGTGGAGGTGCTTGCATTCCCCTTAGCCAACTCCGGGGCGTAGATTCTGCCACTTCTTGTTATGCCTCCTATACCTGTTATATTGGTGACATCAGGTTCTATCTTGGGTAGCAGTTTTCCTCCCATATAAGCAGTATGCTCATAATTCCATGGTACCTCCTTTGTGTTTTCAAAAGGAAATGGTGTAGGCATATGGAATACTATGGGTTCTACCGATTTTACAGGTATATGTGTCTCCTTCCTCTGGTAAGAGATTTCAATGGGTGCTGGACCTTGAGATTCCAAGGTGGCAACACGTGTCTCCTTCCTTATGTAAGAGATCTCTATAGGTGCTGGACTTTGAGATTCCAAAGTGGCAACACACGTATCGGCCTTTGAGTACCCGATTTGAACCAAGCCTTGATCCATCATCTGTTGCAAGCATGCTTTCATCTTCTGACAATGGCTCGGGTTTGTTGTGCAGACGTCACAACGGGAATGCATTTCTTCAAACACATCGTAACCAATCAACTTTTCTCTGATCAGCGATATGAGAGTCTTTATTTGGGACACCTCCTTGATTAGATCGTACCCCTGATATTCCTCTACAGCATTTATTGAAGCACCAGTATGACCAGGAAGTGGCTTGGTTGTCACATTGGGCTTCTCTTCTTTAAAGAGCAATTGTTTTTTATTCATGAGCTCTTGAACTTTGTATTTGAAAGCCTTACAGTTTTCAATGTTGTGGCCAGGTGCCCCTTGATGAAAATCGCATTTAGCGTTCGCATCATAATTTGGAGGATATGGCGGCATTGCTGGTTTGAGGGGCCTGGTCTCTACCCATCCCTGTTGTAGTACATATGGTAAGATTTGCCCATATGGTACCGGGACCGGATCAAATTGCACCGGCGCTTGTCTGTAATTACTCCATGCCCCAGACTGATTTTCTTGTGCGTACCCCCTCCTTTGTTGCTGATGATTTTGCTGAGGGGCAGCTGGCGGTGGTTGAGAATAAGGGTAATATGACAGCGGAGCAGAGGGTGCTTGTGATGACCCTATGGCATTAGCTTCTCCTTCCTTCTTCCTTGGATTATTGCCAAAGAATTTTTTTGCCCCAATTTGAAAGTTAAGGGCACCTTGGATCTTACCATTCTTTATCCCTTCTTCTATTCGCTCACCAATAGTCACCACATCAGCGAAGCCAGATGATACGCTTCCGACCATCTTCTCGTAATACGGCCCTTGTAAGGTGCTCATGAAAGTATCTACCAACTCCTTTTCTAAGAGTGGTGGTTGCACACGAGCAGCTAGTTCCCTCCATCTCTGGGCGTACTCTTTAAAAGATTCATCCTTCTTCTGCGAAGCGGCTTGTAGCTGCATTCGGTTGGGAGTCATATCCAGATTGTATTTGTATTGTTTCATGAAAGCATCAGTGAGATCTTTCCATGACTGAATTTGGCCTTTTTCCAGTTGTATATACCAGTCCAAAGATGCTCCACTCAGACTGTCTTGGAACACATGAATTTTGCCTTTTTCCAGTTGTGCCCCCATCTTTCTACAGAACATCCTTAAATGATTTCTGGGGCAGTGAATTTTGGGGGAAGCACTACATCTGGGACCAAACACATGTCCAAGGCATTGAAACCATAGGCATTGAACCCTTCCACAGCTTTTAGCCTTTCTTCCAGAGCTTGGATCTGTGTGGATTCAGCACTTGGATGATTCTCAGCTATCACTTGCTGGTTAGGCATAGCACCTTGAGTGGTATTGGTAGGGCGAGGTTGGACATACTCTTGCTTGCCGTCAGAGAAATCTTCGACATGCCTTAGTATTTCAACGAACCCTCCAGGTGGGGCTTGTCCCAGATTTTTGGGAGGTTGGAAGCTCGGAGGATCCTTAGGATGCCATGGGCTTTTGCTACGGTCCTCTTCTTCCTTGCGCTTAATCTTCAATTCTTTAGCCTTCCTCTTCTCCTCAGCCCTTGCCGTTTTATCATTGGCCTGCTTCAGGAGTGTTTCGAAGAGCTTCTCCATGCCTTTTTTGAGAGAATCCACATCCTTGCTTAAAGCTATTTGATTTTCCTCGAGTCGTTCCATAATCTTTTTCAAATTAGCACGTGTCCCGTGAGAGTGTGGGAGAGTAGGTGCTGTTGGCAACCGTTTCCTTGGTTTCCGGATTATTTTTGAAATTCCTGGTGTTTTTGAGAGGGAGGAATGAGTTTTTTTTTCATGAATGAATGCATGTGGATGCATGTATATGAATGAAGAGTTGTTGAAACTTTTTTATTTTAGGGGGAATTTCAAAGTAAAGTGTTTATCGTAAGCATTTAAAAACATGAGACAAACAAGATATATTTGAATAAACCTTCATTAATGTAGTAGGTTCACTTAATCATAAAAACGAAACTTGCCTTATAGGCTACTCTTGACTGACTCCAGACTTAACAAAACTTACCTTGTAGGCTACTTTGACTCAAGACTTGGTCCACATGACCTTATTTTAATAGATAAAAGCAGGAAATAAAGACTTTGGTCCACATGACCTTATTTTTGGAAATAAATATTAAAGACTAAGGGGTTTGCATTTGCATGCCGAGCCAATCTTAGGCTGATTGCAAACCCTTCCAACATGACTCCACATCTTCTAACAAACTGGGAGACAGCAGGGGGCGTGTAAAGATCGTTCATCTCTATTTCAGCCTGTTCATACAGTCCTGGAATGTCTTGTACCAAGTGATTCGCAAACTCAGCCAATCTTGAGAACTTATCCATCCATTGCCCAACCTCTCTTTCTAGCATTCATATGGTCCCTTCATCTTCCTGATTGATAATCTCCAGGCGGTTAATCTGGTAGAGATGGGCTTTGTTCCTATCCATCAAGCTTTCTATTTGATCCTTCAGACAAGTAATTTCATGCTCACAAGCTTTGTTTTTATTTTCCGAGCCTTCTGCTTCATGCTTCAATGTGTCATACTTGTCTTGCAGAGTCCAATAGCTATCATTCTCCATCCTCATTTCTTCCATCTCACGTTCATGGGATAGACATATTCTTTCCAGTTTTCCATAATCATGTCTGTATTTCATTTCGCTTTCTTTGCAGTTCCTCAATTCTTCTAACAGTGCATCTTACTCAGTAGGGGTTCTTTGATATGCACCTTTAGTGGCGCTGCGAAGGCGACTCTCATGAAGGATCGTATTTTGAGCTTCTTCCAAACTTCGTTTGAGTTCCGCGACATATGACTTGTAATTTCTTTCCATTTCTTCTTTTTCTTCTTCGAGTTCTTCCCATTCTACCTGGGCCTTGAAACAATTATGCTCAGCCTTCTTCACTTGGCAGTCGCGTTCCTCGAGGGCATTCTTTAGTCTTGCATTTTCTCTAAGTAGTGCTTCCCATGCTCCCTGCCATTCGCCACCCCTTTCTTGAGTTTTCCTCAATCTGAATTCTCGAGCTTTAGCTTCTTCCGTGGATGCTCTGAGTGCCTCGCTCACCTTATCATGCTTTTCTTGTTCAGCCACGTATCGCCCTCGAGTTTCTGCTAGCACCAGTTCTTGTGTGCGGTTGAGAGCTTCAAGTCTTCGCCGATCCCGGGAGGCTTGGTGGAGATTCTGCTCCATCTCTTCTTTTTCCTTTTCAAGGCGAACGATAGTTGCCTTCATCTCATCAATTTCTGCAATAGAGATAGGAGCTGGATTTGGCGAGCGGGGATGAGCCGACGGGTTGGTGGTAAAAGGAAGCTTGACCTCCATGGCATGTTTTTTGACCCATGGAGCATAGGGCTTATCTGTCGTCTTCCTTTTATTTCCTGCCTCATCATTGTTCTTGCGCACCCTTTCCCATGATTGGATGATTCTCGTGAGCATGCCAGGGTCGCTGGCACCCATGTTGTGCAGTACGACCTCTTTCAGGTCTTCATTACTAGGTTCTCTTCTTATCGGGTAACCAAGTTGCCTCAAAGCCAATACAGGGTTGTAGTTGATGCACCCCCTTGTGCCTATTAAGGGCACATTAGGGAATTCTCCACAGCTAAGGATCACCCCATCTCTATCAATTTTCTTCACGTGCCAAAGAATAGATTTATCTGTAAGAGAAACAAGCTCTTGGGACCATTCGTCGCCACTCATGGTTCTTATCATGGAAGGATTTTTGGATATATGGGAGGTGAACCATGTGTACAATAAGGGAATGCAACACATCAATAGTCCCCCTTTCTTCTCATGTCGAAGATGAAGAGTATAGTAAACATCAGCAAGGAGTGCGGGCACTATATCTTCTTTTTTGACTTTGGCGGCCCAGAATGCACTGAGGGCAACATCATCAATGAAATTTGTAAGATTTGGGAAGAGAACCAACCCAAAGACGAGCAAGGCCAACATGTCTTCAAAAGACCCCCTTTCTCGAGCGTCCCAAAATTCTTTTGCTTTTGCTTCCAAGAACTCTCTCTTGAACCCGCGGATGCTACCAGACGTCTTTTTTACTTCCTTGTAGTGATAAGTTAAATCTGATAAAGGAACCATCAATTCGAAGGCCAAGTCTTCAAGTCTTTGAACTTTTCCGATCCCCTTGTAAGGACCTCTTTCTTTTTCAGGACACCCCAAGATTTGCGCATACTCCTCTATTGTAGGTGCTAGTTGAAAATTTCGGAATGTAAAACACCTTAAAGGAGGGTCATAGAACTGGGCAAGAGCGGTCACAGCTTCTACTTGGACAGGGGTATTGAGAAGACCAAGGATCCCCCCATACTTGAGATTGAAGCTTCCTCTTCTGATACTAGTCAATTTATTACTGAAGGACTGTAGACTCTTCATATCAGGTAGCTGTGCTTTTATCTGGAACGTTCCTCTCTTATTTGAACTCATTTTTCAAAGTGCTTTTACGATAAACCTGTTATTTTTTTAAAATTCCCCGAAAATATAAGTGCATGCCTTTATTTGAATGCAGATGCATGACATGTATGCTCAAGTTTGGGCTAAAACAACCTAAGGGTAGGATTCCCTATATAGGATGGTTCTATGTTTTGCATACCCAACCCCTCACCAGGATGGTTCTAAGGTTATTTGTTCTTTTTTTTGCTTTTTTTTTTTTTTTGAGCAACACTTGAGGTTGGGAATAACATTCAAGGCCTTCCCCATGATGCATGGCGGAATCTTGAAGGGTTCCCCTCAAATGAAGTCATTGGGTTCTAAAGGTCCCCAAGGTCGCTGACCATGTTCGAAATTCCAACAGGAGGATGGGCTAGCCAATGCCTGAGGGTCGTTTCGAATAGGTCTACCCTGAGCGGAGTCTTCGTAAATCACCCGAGGGATGTGCATCCCGGGGGTCCATACTAGCAACTCCTAACTTATCTTAAGGTTTTTCTCAAGCTTGTGTTTAAAGCTTCCTTTAACAATAAATAAACCCGACCCCACAATATATAATAAAATAAATGCAGGAAAATAAAAATAAGAATAAAATAAAAACAAATAAATAAACAAAAAAACACTTAACCCTAAAACTAACATGGATAGGCCTAACTCTCTAAATCCCCAGCAGAGTCGCCAGCTGTCGCGCCGCGAAAATCGCCCGAGCGTTTAGGACACTCGGTATGGCACAGAGTCGCCACCAAATTTTATTTAATTAGGAAAATATTGATAAAACCTAAAAACTAAGGAAGGATGGTCATCGCAACCATTTCCAAGTTCGGGAGTTGGTTATGCAAGGGGAAGGTATTAGCACCCCTCACATCCGTTGTACTCAACAGGAACCTCCTAATTAGTTCTAGGGTATTAAGTATTTTTAGAATCTTATTTACATGTTTTTTATTATTATTTTTATTTAAGAAATATTTACAAAAAGGGAAAAAATCAAGTTTTTTATTATTATGCTTGACAAGATGACTATTGCTCCTACGTATCCTCCGGTGCGATGAGGAAATCAAAGCTACGTAGTTCTGGGTATGGTGTTGGTTTGTGTTTTTTATGAAAAAAACATTTCTTTTTACCTCTTAAGGTGTTTTTTAAGAATTGGCCCGAAGGCGAAAAATTAGATTTTTTGATTGGTTGATGTTTTGTAATGTTCTTTTTGGTTTAGGTGGAAGACGAGTAATCGATAGAAAAAAGCGTGCGCTAGATATTCGATTATTCAAGGGGAGGATGAATGTGCATTCGGGCGCCCCTTTTTTAATCCACAATATTATTGATATATTTTTTAGTCACATGACATGAAATTATCAGAATATAATATGTTACATTTAAATTAAATAACTAAATTAGAATTAGATGAAGTAAATTGAATGAATTAGGTAAATTATGCACATTAAAAATAATTACAGAAGGTGTAGGCAGCAGGAACTGGGTTCAAACAGCAAAACAAATATGGGAAAATTAAGCCCAATTCACACAATCAGGCCCAGGGCGCGCGGAGCTTCAGTGGCCGTGTGATGCATGATCAAGAGAGGGAACACAGCAATTACAGTGAGCGTGCGCGCGTAGGATCAAGACTGCTTGTTGCTTGATCAACAGAGGAGTACACGGGAGCCATTGTGGGGAGTATATATTTGCTTTTTTTCAGAAAATTTCTCATTTTCCACCAAACTTTCTCTCTCTTCATTTTTTCCTGAATTTTTCTCTCTTCTCTCTCTTCATGTCTCAAGAACATATTCATATGTTCTTCATGTGTTCTTGAGCAAACCATGAACTCCGGTTGAAGCTCAACCGGACCACCGCGAGCGCCGCCGCACCGCCGTCGTATGCCGCCGCAAAAACCAGATTCCGATGAGTTTTCCGGTTGAGCTTCAACCGGAAAACTCATACCTTCATCCCCAATTTTCCAGATTTTTCCAGAAATCATTACCGACCCCAAATCAACCCAAAATTCGTTTTTTAGTGATTTTTAACACGATTAATCCACTTCTAAACACGAATCAAACTTCAAAAAACCCAAAATCTAACCCAAAAGTTTCTATCCACAAATTTTAGATCCAAAAAAACATTTATTTTTCTTTACGGTTTTTTTGGTTCTATTTCTATACACCTTTTTTAACTCACAAATTCAACACAACTTGTACCCAAGGTCAAAAAAAGTCCGAACCTAAAAATTTTAGTCCAAATTTCAACAAACTTATTTCTCGTTTTTTTTATTTAACCAGATCTGTTCTTAACCTTTCTTGAATTCTGTTTTTTGTTTTCTTAATGGTCATGTGTCTTTGCATAAGAAATTAATTCAAACACTCATACACAAACATCAAATTTAAGTTCCAGAATCAAGCAACATATATAAACAAATATTCATGAATTAAAGGGGTTTCAGAACCAACCTGGCGTGCCGTGAATTCCCCGAGAGTAAGTAAATTCCCTCTGTTTTTGTTTCTGTTTCGATTCCGATTCCGCCGCCGTTCCAATTCTGACCGTTCCCTTTTTTATGTTTCCGTGCGAGGTAATATGCTACTGGTTGAAGGTTTATGCGAGTGTTAATTTTTCTACAGTGTGTAGAAAAATTAATTTAGGGGTTTAGGGGTGCTGCGTGAGTTTTTAGCTCTCAGGCAGTATATTTTCTCTGGTTTTTTGTTCTGTATTTCTGTGTAGGAATTAGTGAAAAATAGAGCTCCTATTTATAGCTCTAGAATTAAGGTTGAAAAATTGTAACAAATCTCAGTCAGATTTGTTTTGCAATTAGTCTGAGAAGATTTCTTATGTTTTTAATGTTGATTTGCTATGGAAATAGAATTTTAGTTCAATTTGCTTTGCTTGCTGGCCAAGGTCAAATATTTGGTTCAAAATTAAGTTCTGATGGGCTTTTTGCTCTCTGCACGCGCCTGATCCTGTTCTAAAATATGTTTATACTCCTCTTTTATATATTTTGGTCACAAAATAAAATACAAAATAATTTATATTTATTTTTTGGACAAAAATATAAAACAGAAATAAAAAACGTGTGAGAACAAAAAAATAAAGGGCTGTTCAGCAAAAATGCCAAAAAACATAAAATTTGTCAAGGCTAGGATTCAAGCCCTTGACCTTGTGCACATCAAGCCCTTATACGCCCCCATCCTTTACCAGCTCAACTACACACTTTTTCTGATAATTGAATGGAATAACAAATATATGTACTATAATGGGTGGGTAAAATTTGGGGTATGACACATGCGATTCTTTTACAAAACAAACGCAAGCTCACCTTACAATCATCTTTAATATGATATTACTTACAATTTGTTTTTTTTTACAATACCTTTTTTTTAAACACACAAAAGAAGCAAATACACTTTCGTTTTCAAACATTTAAATTCTTTTCTTTTTACACAACAATATTTATACTTTTCTTACAATCTCTCTCTCAACAATTACACTTCTCTCAAAAATATTTTTTTTCAAACAAAAAAAATATTTACACTTCTTTTCTTTTATTTACTTTATGAAATAAAATTTTCTTAACTTTTACCACTTTCTTTTCTTTCTTCTATACAACTTCTCCCTCCATTCTTAAAAGTATGTAACAAAAAAGCACTAAAAACATATAAGAGGTTACCATGGAGTACCATGGGCGCTTGAGGTGCTAATACCTTCCTCAAGTGCAACTAATCCCCATACTTAGAATCTCTTTCTTTAAAGGTTTTCAATTTTTCCCCTCCTTTGGAAATGAAAAATAAAACTGTAGTGGGGTATGTCTCAAAAATTCCGCGACAGCTTTGTTGAGTTTCCTATAATCAATGCATATTCTACTACCCGTTACGACTCTTTGTGCTACAGACTCTCCTTTCTCATTGGTAACTGTTGCGGGATTTTTGAGACATACCCCACTACAGTTTTATTTTTCATTTCCAAAGGAGGGGAAAAATTGAAAACCTTTAAAAGAAAGAGATTCTAGGTAAGGGGGTTAGTTGCACTTGAGGAAGGTATTAGCACCCCAAGTGCCCATGGTATTCCATGGTAACCTCTTATATGTTTTTGTGCTTTTTTTGATACATGCTTTAAGAATGGAGGGAAAAATTGTATAGAAGAAAAAAAGAAAGAGATTAATGTCATTTTAAGCCTCACCTTTTAAAGACCAATATAAACACACTAAACCATTCCCCCTTTGATAGGAGAACGATTGAATTCTTGCAATGTTTATAAGGATCGTCAAAATTTGAGACAAAGAATGATAGAAGTCTCTTAAAAGTGAAAAGATAGTAAAACAAAAGTTAAAAGAATTTTTTCTTAAAAAAGTAAATAAAAGAAAAGAAATGTAAATATAATTTTTTCTTTTGTAAAAGGATTTTTTGAGAGTAAAGTAATTATTGTATTGTAGAGGAAGTGTTTAAAAGAAAGGAAATAGTAAGAAAGTGTAAGTTTTGTTATAGAAAAGTTAAGTGTAAGTAAAAGGTAAAAAAAAGGTTAAAAGGATTTTCCTTAAGGTGAATAAAAGGAAAGAAAGGTAAATATATTTTTTGCTTGTAAAAAAAGGTTTTCTTGAAAGAAATATAATTATTGTATTGTAAAGAAAATGTTGTTAAGAGAAAGAAAAAGTTGTAAGAAAGTATAAATTTTGTTATATATAAAGAGAAGTTAAGTGTAATACATATAGTTAAATGATATAATGACGTTGCGACTAAAATGGACCTGCGATTGTTTTTGTTATCTTTTCAAATATCGCGTTTTTTGGATAGGCAAGAGATTTTGTCGCAAGAGACCTCATAACCAATTGAAATTTGATTATAAGCTCTCTCGCTTGGAAATGAATTTATGGCATTGTGTGTGTAGTGTAAGCTAGGAAAGCAGTAAAAACAATAAATAAAGTCCTACGCTATTACAACCTAATTGAATAATTAATATTTACAACCATATCGAATTGAGCAAATAAATAATAAATGACATAAATAAATAAATGCGATGCATAAAGCTATAAATAAAATAAAATGCAAGTGCGAAAAATAAATATGAGAATGAAATGCACCTAAAAGACATGGTAAGAAGAAAGTAGCATTTTTTTAAAAAGAGTGAGATGTGTGTGAAAATGAGACGGAGGTAAAAAGAAAGGACTATTTTGCACTTAGTCACAACAAAAGCAAGCACAAGCACACAAACCACTCATGAAAGGTCAAGCAATAACATTATCAAGAAGCAAAAAATGAAGAAAATCATATAACATGTAAGATTAGCATGAATGTGTACTTATCATTTTTAGTGTCATAGTCAAGCATAAGGGCATAAATATTTTAAGTCAAGAACATATATATATAAAACAAAAACAATCATTCAAGAGCTCTTATAGTCATACTAATCATGTTAAGTCAAGAAGCAACACAAGCTCAATCAAGAAGAAACAAAAAAAGAAAAGAAACAAATACCAAAGTATGAATGCATGAATTTAGGCCAAAATGGTCCTTAACTTTTATTGCAAGTGTTAGAGCTCAATGATCTAAAATGTAAGATATTGTCTCTAACGTGCATTTTTAAAAGGATGCAATGTCCTAACCTATATGCAATGCATGTATGCATGAAAAAAATGTAAAGTGAAGTTGTAATGTGAAATTGTAGAGTGAAATTGTAATGTGATGCAAAAATTAGTGTCAAATGTCATGTGAAATGCAAAATGTAGATTATAATGCAATGTAATGTAGAAGTGTAAAAAAAGAAATGTGTAGTGTAAATATAATGAAAAATGTGATATGATGTAGGATTTTTTTGTAAAAAAAAAAAGGTTATGTGACTAAAAAACGCATAATGTGAGATTTTAAATGCATGTATGCATGAATTTTTCTAATAAAAGCATATTATATATTTCATAAAAAAGAAATTAAATAAAGACATAATCATGTTATCAACCATAAAAAGAAAAAAGAACAAACATAGCATATTTCAATTTTTTTTGTATTTTTGTTATTTTCATATTTTTGCATACTAAATAACTAATAAAAGATCATGGCTAATAAAATAACATTTTTTTGTTTTTTTGATATCAAAATAGTTAGAAAAAAGAAGTTTTTATTTAAAGAAGAGTTTGGTTGAACTTAGAATTTTTTTTTAGTATAGACACTTAGTTTAATACTTTTATAAAAAAACAATAAACTCACACATACATATTTTCATGGCAAAAAACATTTAAAACATACAATGTATGCATATGTGCAAATAGATATTTTAGTAAATAAAAAAGAGAAAATGATAATAAATAAAAAGGATAAAAGTAAAATAAATAAACAAATAGAGAACAAATAAAAAAACACAAAAATAACAAAAAATACAGGGATGGGACGGATTGGGCTTATAGGTGAAGCCCAAAATCACATTTTTATGAGCCGGGTCAAACCAGACCCAGACCCAGTTCACAGAACCGGCTGGGGGGCGCGCCTGAGAAGGGTAGGGGGGCGCGCGGAGTAAACTGATAAGTGGGGGGTTATATCACATTTTTTTCTATTTTTGGTTAAACATTTTATTTCACTCTTCTTCTTCTCACGCTCTCTTTCTTCTTTTTTTCTCTGGTTTCTTTATTTCCTCCATTTTTCCAAGAACCCTAACAACCCTAACCCAAAAAAAAGTTCAAATCCAAAAACTCAAAACACAAACCCTACACTAAATCATGTTCTAAACCCGATTCTACAAACAGAAATAAAAAACAAGTCTCAAATCGAGCGGATCGGATGAGAACCGAAAACCCCCAATCTCAAACCCTAATCCCCAAATCGAAACCCTATCTCTATAAATCTAACATATTCATGCAATTAGAGTTCAAATCAGCAACAAACAGCAACAAAACAACACATAATCATGTTTAAAACGAAAAGCAAAGCTTGGATCTACATGTTTATGCAAATGAATGAGAAGAGAAAAAAGGGTTTGAAGAATCACCTTCCTTGCAGTGAATCTTCTAGTAAGTCTCCTCCGTTTCCCTTTGATTTCGTCCGCTCCTTCTTCCTCTGTTTCTGACCTTGGTTCGTTTCTGCTTCTGTATCTGACCCACTCTTCCTCCTTTTTTCTTGCTAGGTAATGGTAGAAGAAACGGCTAAGGTAGTACGAACAAGTCTCTCCACAATATGTGAAGAGATTTTGTTTTGATTTTTTTGTTTTTTTTGATGTGTTTGTATTCGATTTTGAAGGATTAGGATGCTAGGGTTTTGTTTTGTTTCTGTTTTTTGATTTGTTGGGATTTTTGTTTGGTGATTGAAGGTGAAAAATGTATAGTTATGGAGGGTTTTTCAGTTCTGTATGATTTGTGTTTTTTGCTTTGTTTCTTAGATCGGCCGTTTCTTTCCTCCTTTTCCTTCTGTGAGATGTGTTGTTGTTATAGATAAAATTTTAGGGTTTAGAGGATTAATGAGGGAAAAGGCAGAAGTGCTTTGTGAACCCAGTTTTGAATTTGAAAAAAAATGATGAAAAATGGGAAAAGAGGACCAAGCCAGTCGTTGTCTTGGTGCTGGATATTTGTCTTTTTGCAAGTCCTGTAATGTTGTGTTTCTGCATTCACTTCTGTTTTCTGTGCTCTTTTCCAATTCTGTTTCCTTTTTTCATTTTTGGTGACCGAGTAAAAAAAACAAGAAAGGAAGAAAAGAAAGAAAAAAATAATAAAGAAGAGAGACTGTTTTTTTTTTATAATAATAATAATAATAGTAATTAAATTGACAATAATAATAATAGTAATAATAATATAATAATAGTGATAGTAATAATAATATATATAAATATATGACCGAAAAAGATATTAAAGAGAAAGGAAGGGTTTTACTAAAAACTGTTTTTTTTTCTTTTCATAATTATATATATATTTTTTAATAAATAAACAAGAACTGAAAAAAAAGAAGATTAATAATAATAATAATAATAATAATAAAAGTAGAAAAGAAAATAAATGAATAAAGAGATAAGGAAAAGATTCTTGATGATAATAGTAATAATAATAATAATGAATAAGAATAATTGATAGTAAACTTCGTACGATAAAAAAAACATAATCGGTGTGATGAAAAAGATCGAATGTGATGACGTATCATTATGTGATGAATATTTTTTGATATTTTATAACGAAAAAAGAAGACAATGGGTTTTAGGTCCAAAATTGGGGTACAACAGTAACTACAGTCACTCCACCTTTCTTAGGCACGACATGAACGGGACTGACCCATTTACTGTCGGAGATCGGGTATATGATTCCTGCATCCAGAAGTTTTTCAACTTCTTTCTTAACTACTTCAGTAAGAATGGGATTTATCCTTCTTTGCGGTTCTCGAGAGGTCTTGCAATCTTCCTCGAGATAGATGCGATGCATGCAAAGAGAGGGACGTATCCCTTTAAGATCAGATATGCTATGTCCTAAAGCGGCTAGGAATTTTCTTAGGACATTCAGCAACTTGTCGGTCTCTGACTGTCCTAGATCAGCGCACACAATCACAGGGCACTTAAGCTCTTGATCAAGGAATTCATACCTTAGACTCTCAGGTAGAGGTTTTAGTTCAGCAGAAAATTGATCAGGAGACGGCGTCGGGTTTGGTGTAATCTCAAAGCATTCACCGAGCTCGTCATCCTGAACTTCGAGAGTAGGAGTTGGAGAAGATGTTAGAATTTCAGTGTAAACAGTTTGATCATTCTCCATTTCTTTTCGGCATTCATCAATGACGTCAAGCAGATAGCAAGTATCATTTATAGCTGGCGCGCTTAGGAATTGAGTCAAAATGAATTCAACTTTTTCATCTCCCACTTCAAAGGAGAGATTTAAGCACAATGCTTACCTCAAACAGAAGAAGCTGTCAAGAGATGAGACTCACAACAATTCATATGGCAGTCACAATATTCATACACCAAATTTTACAAGAGTTATTCAAAAAAAAACAAAAAAAAGGAGAGTACAAAAAAAAGAGTGAATGCAAAAAAAGAGCCCACACAAATAAAGAATGATTCAAAAAGAGGAACAACTTCCTAAACAAAAAAGTGACTGTCGCTTCAAGAAATCTCATCAATGTCCATTCAACAAAAAGAATATCAATGAAGCTACTACCAAAGTGTCAACCTCAAACATCATTGTCAACAATTCTCTTGTCGACTGAGTGCATCAGTTGAATTAATTGAATTTAGGAATGAAGGACATCAAGAAATTTGGGTGGGACCAAATAAAATTTTGAGCCTAACAATCCTTTTTTTGAAAACCGTGAGCCCAGCCACGTTATAACATACAAAAGACCTTATTGAAACTAGGTTCACTGTGAGAGCATATTCGGCAAATTTATTGTTAAGCTGACTCATCCTGTTTGTTGAGTAATCACAAATTATCTTTGTACATGCCATACGTGTTTTCACCACGAAAATATTCAATTTCAAAAACTTACATATGCATTTTATCAAAAATACTTTTCAAAAGAAATAATTTCACTTGCAAATTCATACTTGACATCAAAGAAATTTGAGCTATGGTCTGATCAAGGGCAAAGCTGACCCAAGACGCTCCTAGCCAAGGGCAAGTTATCTGTGGATTCTGCCAATCAGGGGCAAACAAGTTGAATATTCTTCTTATCAAGGTTGAAATGGTTCAAGATTTGGTTATTACAAACATCAGTTGATCAGGGGCATACCCTTCAAGGATTCAAGGACTTGGGGCATACTTTGTCAAGATCATATATTCCTGAAAAGGTACGCTAGATGTAAAAGGTCAGCCAGTCACGCTCTTCGAGCGATTCTCTCAAGGACGCTTAGACTTAAGCAAGGATCCAGAGCAAGGGGCAAGTCGTCTCCATTCTCTCAGACGTTCATCAACAACAAACATGTTTTCTCTAAGAGAATGTAAACAATCTTCTTCCTAAAAAAGGGTACATCCCCAATGAAAGTTGGCAAAGTTGTTTTGAGTGCAGTCAAGTTTCAATATACAGATCGTTTCGGCTAAAATGGTCAATTCCCCAGAGAAGTTGTTCCTTCCCCTAAGAGAAATTCTCTTACTTTATCTACAGTGACACATACACTTGGTTGAGATATCCTGAGCAGTGATGCGGTGTTGGCTTGTGTTTCCGGTTTGGTCACTTTGTATGTCCATCAAAAGATGTTCCACATACATACATATACACATACATTCATAACATACATACATTCATACATACTTTCATACATACATTCATACATATCATTTACATGTGTTACAAACATTTACATCATTCATACATTACTACATCATTTTACAAACTTCTGTCTTATTTTGTCTTGTCTGTGTCTACAAAATCGAGTCGGGATGGGCATGTTGTTCTTTCCAATTAGAGTGTCAGCTTAGGCAGATAAGTGTACATCTCTCCTGTTTCAAAATTCCCCACTAGACTCCTCTCTTGTGGATGATGGTTGTTTCAGTTTTTCCTACAACAAAAGGAAAATTCCCAGTTGAATTATTCTTCAATTAGACACAAAGTCTTGTTTCACAGTTTCCCTCCGGTTTGTTCCCGGATCCGACATCAACTCAAAGCAACAAGTGACAAGTTTTCCATACAAAAAACTTGTGTTTTACAAATACATTTCACAGTTCCTCAGGTGGTTTTATCCCCAGTGAATCTTATTAGTACATTACACAAAATGTCATACAAATCTTTTCTCTCTACAAATGCATACACTTTTACAGTTTAACCTACTTGCGTCTCCTTTGAAGCCCTAGTAGAGTTATTCCTTTAATAGGAAAATATTACTTTCCATTAAGCTATCATTTATATGGTAGTCGGTAATATTCGCACATTATCCTTTAAGCTATCATTGTTCGATAGTAGATAATATCACATCTTTCCATATTACCTTCCTTTAAGCTATCATTTGTGTGGTAGTCGGTAGTATCTGATCATTGTCCTTTAAGCTGCCTGTTGTATGGTAGTAGATAATGTATCTTCTTTCACGTTGTCCTTTAAGCTATCATTGTTCGATAGTAGACGACGTCATACATATTATATATTGCCCTTTAAGCTGTCGGTCAGCCGATAGTCGGTAATACTCTGATCATTATCCTTTAAGTTACCATTCGTGTGTGGTAGTAGATAATGTATCATCTTTTCATCATTGTCCTTTAAGCTGTCGGTGTTCGATAGTAGATAATGTCATACATTTTCATATTGTCCTTTAAGCTATCATTGATTGGTAGTAGATAATATGACGTTTTTTATATATTGCCCTTTAAGCTGTCGGTCAGACGATAGTCGGTAATACTCTGATCATTATCCTTTAAGTTACCATTTTTGTGTGTGGTAGTACATAATGTATCATCTTTTCACATTATCCTATAAGCTGTCGGTGTTCGATAGTAGATAATGTCATACATTTTCATATTGTCCTTTAAGCTATCATTGATTGGTAGTAGATAATATGACGTTTTTTATATATTGCCCTTTAAGCTGTCGTTCAGGCGATAGTCGGTAATATCTGATCATTATCCTTTAAGTTACCATTTTTGTGTGTGGTAGTAGATAATGTATCATCTTTTCACATTATCCTATAAGCTGTCGGTGTTCGATAGTAGATAATGTCATACATTTTCATATTGCCCTTTAAGCTGTCGGTCAGGCGATAGTCGGTAATATCTGATCATTATCCTTTAAGTTACCATTTTTGTGTGTGGTAGTAGATAATGTATCATCTTTTCACATTATCCTTTAAGCTGTTGGTGTTCGATAGTAGATAATGTCATACATTTTCATATTGCCCTTTAAGCTGTCGGTCAGGCGATAGTCGGTAATATCTGATCATTATCCTTTAAGTTACCATTTTGGTGTGTGGTAGTAGATAATGTATCATCTTTTCACATTATCCTTTAAGCTGTCGGTGTTCGATAGTAGATAATGTCATACATTTTCATATTGCCCTTTAAGCTGTCGGTCAGGCGATAGTCGGTAATATTTGATCATTATCCTTTAAGCTGCCTGTCATGTGGTAGTAGATAATGTATCATCTTTTCATTGTCCTTTAAGCTATCATTGTTCGATAGTAGATAATGTCATTTATTCTCGTCTTGCCCTTTAAGCTATCATTTGTATGGTAGTTAGTAATATCTAATCATTGTCTTTTTTCTGCAATCCGTCTCTTTGTAAGTCGGTGGACAATGCTCTTGTTTCCCTGTGGAAGTTGTCTTCTTTATGCAATCCGTCTCGTTGTAAGGCGGTGGACAATGTTCCTGTTCTCTGTAGACATTGTCTTTTATCTGCAATCCGTCTCTTTGTAAGGCGTTGGACAATGTTCTTTTCACAATACTTTCATCCATATGATAATTGGTAATATTCTCCCCTGTGTTTTACTCTGTTCCCCAGTGGAGTTCTTTCTTCCAATGGACTTGGGGCACATCTTGTTATTTTCCCAGTCGAGCCATGTTATGTTCTTCCCCTGTGGAGTCCTAACTATGTCTTCTCCCTTTGTCTGTCTTTTACAACATTCATACAAAATTCAAAAAATTTATCATCTACATTTCATGCATTCATATTTGCATCATAAGCATTGTTGAAGGATTTTAGGTCCAAAAATGGTGCACGTTTTATATTTAAGTCTCTTCAATCCCGTCTAGACAAAGATTTCAATCTTCATCTCTCCGGGTGAAGAAACTTAAATAGGGGCAGCTGTTGTACCCCAATTTTGGACCTAAAATCCATTGTCCTCTTTTTTCGTTATAAAATATCAAAAACATTCATCGCATAATAAAAGTGTCATCATGTCCATTCTTTTTTCGTCGTTTTGTTTATGTTCGTTTTTATCACTTTTTTGTCGTCGTACTTTCATGTCCGCTCACTTATCATCATTTATTCTTAACCATTATTATTACTACTATCATTGTTATTCTTATTATCACTATTACCTTTTTCAAAATCCTTTTTTTTCTTACTTCTTTATTCATTATTATTATTAATCTAAATTACAATTTCTACTCTTTTTATCATCATCACTATTATTCTCACTCTTATTATTACTATTATTATTATCATCATTATTATTATCAAAAATCTCAAAAAATAATAGAGCTTTCTTTTCTTTTATTCTTTTATTTATCTTTTTTTATTTAAAAGTTCATTTTTGCTTATTTATTCATAAAAATATATATAATCATAAAAAATCCAAAAAAAAAAGATAATTTTGTTTTTCTTCTCCTTCTTTTATACTTTTTTCGGTCATATCTTTTTATCTCTTATCATTATTACTATTTTCATTATTATAATTCTAATTATTATTATTATTATTATTATTATTATTATTATTATTATTATTATTATTATTATTATTATTATTATTATTATTACTACTATTGTTACTATGTTATTCAAAAAAATAGTAGTCCCTTTATTATTTATTTTCTTTTTCCTATTCTTTCTTTCTTTTTGCTTGGTTTGTTATTGTTTTTTTGGTCTCAGAACAGAGAAACAGGAAGAGGTTGGAAATCCAGAGAAACACAATCACCAAAACTTGCAAAAAAACAAATATTACAGCACCACAACAGTGACCTTTCTTTGTCCTTTTTCTCATTTCATTACCAATTTTCAAACCAGCAATCTGATTCAATAAAAGGAATTTCTGCATAATTCCCTTTCAATTTCTAAAACCCTAATGTCACTCTATTTAACAATACAACATCAGAACAGCAAGAGGAGGAGCAAAAAAGCAATCAACAAAATAGAACCGAAAAACATATACAGAAAGAAAAAAAATTTGGGAACGGCAGCAAACACAAATCACACAAAATCAAAAAACCAAAAAAATAGAAACCCTAGCCTCTTTCATTTTCAATCCTCCTAATACATCATCAAATCATCCAACTACCACTAACAAACACAACAAGGTAGAAACCAAAAATTACAACATCACAGAAACAGAAACATCTAAGAACACCCAACCCTAACTTAACTCTTCATACACTATGAAGGGTTAAGAATCGTTTTTTCATCTTTGTCCATCACCGTCACCAGTACCTTGCCAAACAGAGAAGAAAAATAAGTCAAAGGGGAGGAGAACGAAAAGAGCAGAAGAAGCAGAGAAGAAGCAAAGACGGGAAAGAAAGAGAAGGAGATCAAGAACGCTTACCTTGAAGAATCACTGCAGGCCTGGTACGTTTTTTTTTTCCGTTTTCATCATCATCATCGCATCAAATGTATGATATGTGTTCCTTTTCGAAAAATTTCTATTGTAGAAATGTTTGTTTGAACGAACGAATCCATGTTTAAGCTTCGGTTTCACATGATTGTATAGAAAAGTGTTCGACTTCACGATTTTGGAGGGTTAGGGTTTGATTTTGGTTTCGTTTTTTGAGGGGTCTGATCTGTTTGATCTGTTGATTGTTTGTTGTTTCTGAGCGAAGATTCAGGTTTAGGGGTCGATTTTAGGAGGGGTTTGTGTTTTGTGTTTTTGTTTTAGACAAGTTTTGGGGGGATTTGTGAATTAGGGTTCTTGAGAAAAATGTTGAAACTAGAGAAAAAGAAGAAGAAACAGAGAGAAGAGAGAGCAGAAGAGGAAAGAAAGAGGCTGAGAGAGTAGAAAAATGAAAAAAATTAACTCAAAATAGTAATAATAACCCTAATCCCCCATTTGTGAATTACTCAGTGCGCCCCCCAGTTACTCAGAGCACCCCCCACTCTGATCTAGCGCAATCACAATCTACATTTCTTGCATTTTTACATGACATTTGACACTAATTTTTGCATCTCACTACAATCTCACATTACAATTTTACTCCACATTTTTTCATGCATACATGCATTGCATTTAGATTAGGACAATGCATCACTTTAAAAATGCATGTTAGAGACAATATTTTAATTAATAAAATCATTGAGCTCTAACATTAGCATTAATAGTTAAGGGCCTTTTGGCCTAAATTCATTCTCTTCATAAAAATAAAAACTTTTTTTGATAAATAAAATTGCATGTTGCTTGTGTGCCTAGGTTAGAATTATTTATTGTTGTGAGTGGCCTCAAAAAATGCATTATCATGTCTTTGCATCCGACACATTTCTTTCACACACTCCACTTTCAATTAGGATGTTATTTTGCGATGTTCCCTTTTCCTCTTGTATGTGCATTTCATTATCATGTTTATTTTCCCGTACTTGCATTTTACTTTTATGCATTATCATTTATTTATTTATTTATTTGCTTATTATTATTTATTCATTCAATTCGATATGGTTGTAAATATTAATTATTCAATTGGGTTGTAATAACGTAGGACTTTATTTTTCGCTTTTATTGCTTTCCTAGCTTACACATCGCACACAAAGCCAAAAATTCATTTCCAAGGGAGAGGACTCGTAATTGATTTTAAATTGATTACGAGACTTTTTTCGAAACAAAAAACCTTATTCAAAACAAACATGCGATTCTTTTACAAAACAAACTCAAGCTCACCTTACAATCATCTTTAATATGATATTACTTAGAATTTGTTTTTCTTTACAATACCTTTTTTTTAAACACACAAAAGAAACAAATACACTTTCGTTTTCAAACATTTAACTTCTTTTCTTTTTACACAACAATATTTATACTTTTCTTACAATCTCTCTCTCTCAACAATTACACTTCTCTCAAAAATCTTTTTTTTCAAACAAAAAAAATATTTACACTTCTTTTCTTTTATTTACTTTATGAAATAAAATTTTCTTAACTTTTACCACTTTCTTTTCTTTCTTCTATACAACTTCTCCCTCCATTCTTAAAAGTATGTATCAAAAAAGCACTAAAAACATATAAGAGGTTACCATGGAGTACCATGGGCGCTTGAGGTGCTAATACCTTCCTCAAGTGCAACTAACCCCCGTACTTAGAATCTCTTTCTTTAAAGGTTTTCAATTTTTCCCCTCCTTTGTAAATGAAAAATAAAACTGTAGTGGGGTATGTCTCAAAAATCCCGCGACAGCTTTGTTGAGTTTCCTATAGTCAATGCACATTCTACTACCCGTTACAATTCTTTGTGCTACAGACTCTCCTTTCTCATTGGTAACTACAGGCACTCCACCTTTCTTAGGCACGACATGAACGGGACTGACCCATTTACTGTCGGAGATCGGGTATATGATTCCTGCATCCAGAAGTTTTTCAACTTCTTTCTTAACTACTTCAGTAAGAATGGGATTTATCCTTCTTTGCGGTTCTCGAGAGGTCTTGCAATCTTCCTCGAGATAGATGCGATGCATGCAAAGAGAGGGACGTATCCCTTTAAGATCAGATATGCTATATCCTAAAGCGGCTGGGAATTTTCTTAGGACATTCAGCAACTTGTCGGTCTCTGACTGTCCTAGATCAGCGCACACAATCACAGGGTGCTTAAGCTCTTGATCAAGGAATTCATACCTTAGACTCTCAGATAGAGGTTTTAGTTCGAGAGAAGATTGATCAGGAGACGGCGTCGGGTTTGGTGTAATCTCAAAGCATTCACCGAGCTCGTCATCCTGAATTTCGAGAGTAGTAGTTGGAGAAGTTGTTAGAATTTCAGTGTAAACAGTTTGATCATTCTCCATTTCTTTTCTGCATTTGTCAATGACGTCAAGCAGATAGCAAGTATCATTTATAGCTGGCGCGCTTCGGAATTGAGTCAAAATGAATTCAACTTTTTCATCTCCCACTTCAAAGGTGAGCTTTCCTTTTTTGACATCAATTATCGCATCGGCTGTAGCAAGGAATGGCCTTCTTAAAATGATAGGCGTGTTAGAGTCTTCCTTAATATCCATGACTATGAAGTTGGTTGGAATGAAGAACTGACCTACACGCACCGGAACGTTTTCTAAGACTCCTATAGGCATCTTGACCGAACGGTCGGCAAACTGGATGGACATTCAGGTGGGTCTTAGCTCGCCTAGCTTAGGTCTCTCGCATATGGTCATGGGCATCAAACTAATGCTGGCACCTAAATCACATAGGGCTTTATCAATAACAAACTTCCCAATGACACAGGGTATAGAGAAACTTCCTGGATCTTTGAGTTTAGGAGGCATTTTGTTTTGAAGGATAGCACTACACTCGGCAGTGAGTGTAACAGTTTCGTTATCCTCAATCCTCTTTTTGTTGGTTAGGATCTCCTTGAGAAACTTAGCATATGCGGGCATTTGTGTGATAGCTTCAGTGAATGGGATGGTGATATTTAACTACTTGAGAAGCTCCACAAATTTCTTGAATTGCCCCATGCTTTTGGTCTTTTCCAACCTTTGAGGATAAGGAATGGGTGGTTTGTAAGGTGGCGGAGGCACATAGGGTGTTTCTTTTTCTTTTGCCTCGACGCCAATTCCTTCTTTCTCTTTGGGTTCACTCTCTTTCTCAGTTGGTTCATCTGGCTTTTGCTGCATGGCAGGCCTCTCAATCCTAGGGTCAACTGGTTCATCATACTGTGTTCCACTTTGCAGTGTCACAGCGTTTACATGAGCTTTAGGAAATGTTCCTGCAGGAGCGGACATAGATGATTGTTGTTGAGCCACTTGTGCGACTTGAGTTTCTAGTATCTTATGATGGGTGGGCAAAACATCAACTTTACTGTTCAATTGCTCGAACATCTTAGCGAAATGCATGTTTTGATTTTCAATCCCCTTGTTAGTTTGCATTTGGGACGCCATGAAGGTTTCAAACATGATGTCAAGGCTAGACTTCCCAGAGTTTTATTGATTTAGCAGAGGAGCCTTTTGAAAACCTGGTGGACCAGAGGGTGGTCCTTGTCTAGGTGGATACAATGCATTGTTGTTCTTGTATGAAAGATATGGACTGTTCTTCCAAGCTGAGTTGTAGTTGTTGGAATATGGGCCTCCTTGGGCTAATTTCACTTGATCGGAGGGAGTTCCGGCCAAGAGTTGACATTCAGCTGTAGCATGCCCTGGAGCGCCACATATTTCACAACTAGAGACGGTTGCTGCTACGGTAGCAGCAAGAGCATTGAGTAAGCTGTCTAATTTCTGAGTGAGTGCATCAACCTTGGCACTGACGTGGTCAAGGCCGCTTATCTCATGCATTCATCCTCTCGGTAGAGGTTTTTCTACGGAGGTTCTTTCGCCTCCCCACTGGTAGTGATTCTGAGCCATGCTCTCGATGAGCTGATAGGCATCATTGTAGGGCTTGTCCATGAGGGCGCCGCCCGCGGCAGCGTCTATGGTCATCTTTGTATTGTACAGGAGACCGTTGTAGAAGTTGTGGATAATTAGCCACTCTTCTAAACCATGATGTGGACAGAGCCTCAACATGTCCTTAAATATCTCCCACGCTTCATAAAGAGATTCGTTGTCTTTCTGCTTAAATCCATTGATTTGGGCTCTTAGCATAGCAGTCTTGCTAGGTGGGAAATACCTAACTAGAAAGACTTTCTTCAACTCTTCCCATGTAGTGACAGAGTTGGAAGGTAGGGACTAGAGCCAAGCACGAGCTCGATCTCTTAGAGAGAAGGGGACAAGACGAAGCCTAATCGCTTCGGGACTTACGCCATTAGCTTTCACTGTATCGGCGTATTGTAAGAATACAGAGAGGTGGAGATTAGAGTCTTCTAAAGGACTACCCGAGAACTGACTTTGTTGAACAGCTGAGAGCAGGGAAGGTTTAAGCTCAAAATTGTTAGCCTCTATCGCAGGGGCAACAATGCTGTTATGCGGTTCAACATCTGTAGGGGTAGCATAGTACTTTAGAGGGCGGTTTTGAGGACCTAGTTCCATTTCTGATTCCTCTTCGGATTGTTCAGAGTCTTCGTCTGTTTCAGGAAAGATAATCTGATTTTGGGGAACTATGTATCTTTCCCTAAACTCTTCAATTCGGCGTGTTACACTTAGTAGACGCTCTGGGTTGTCGACTGGAGTTTCTAATTCTTCGCTATGAGAGCGGGTACTTGGCATACAATCGACAAACCAAAAAAAGGGTAATTTTTTAGATTTTTTCTTAAATTTTTTTTTTAACAGAAAATTAAAGGTTGCCTTAGTCTCTACGTTGTATTGACGGAGTTACAATATCGACTAAATTGGTCCCCGGCAACGGCGCCAAAAACTTGATCGACGATTTGTGTATCAATAAATTTAATTGACCGCAAGTGCACAGTCTCCTCGTGTAGTTTTAAAAGATTATCGAACCACAGGGACCAACAGTTGAACTACCGTAATCCGTTGTCACAGTGTAAATCTAAGGCTAGCGATTTTTAGGGGTTTGTTTAGAATGATTAGAAATTAAATTAAAATTAAAGAATTAAATTAATTAATAAAAGCGGGATATCGGTATGTAACTTAATTAACCTTCGGGAATTTAATAAGTTAATAGCGCGCGAAAAAAAGGGTTTATTTTTCAGAAGAACTTTCTCAATTTAAAGGTCTAAACCTCACACTCTTGTTTTGTTGATAAAAACCATACTTTCTAAGCTAGGAGTTTTACTGTCACTTTTCTACCACCTTAGCTTCGAAAGTATATTTTGAAAATCAATTAGTTCTAATTAATCCTAACGTGGCTCTCGCTCGATCAAAGATTAATATCAAATTCCTACTATCTAGTTAAAACCTCAAACTCTCGCTCTATTGATTTTAACCTTAGTTGCTTTCTTTTACTCTCGTTCAAAAGCTTTGAATTAAATTAGGAATTTGAATCAGAAAAATAGTTTAATCAGTGCGCGCGCTAAATCATTATTAAATCCCCTTAGGAGAATTAGTTTACATACCGATATCTAGGAAATTTAGCTAAACATAGTAAAGAAATTAAACAAACAAAAACAGAAAATTAAATTAAACATAAATAAATAATTAAATAAAAACATTAAATAAAAACCTGGAATAAAATGCTGAATAAACTTGATATAAATAACCGGTACAGAATTCTTGACAGGAAACTGAAAACAGAACTGAAAACGGATTCCCAGTGTGGAAATACTGTTACAGTTACTGTAACAAGAAATAAAAACTGACTGAAAACTAAAGGTAATAAAGCGTGCGGAGAACAAAATTTCGTCCTCTATTTATAGAGGGAATTTTCTGGTTACGATCCACAAAAATAGGAGATGATAAGCTCTCTTTTGATTCTATCCAATAGCCACACGATCAGGAACAGAAAACCATCCAACGCGTGTGTGCGCCCCACGTTGCTGAAAAATCAGTTTCATTGGGCTTGTGAGTGGTGGCGCTCGCCACCACTTCTGAGGCGCTCGCCACTGTGTCAGGATGGGGCAAAATGCCCTTTTTGCTGGGCTCCTTTGTGGGCTACGCGAATTTGGGCTTTGCACCCCCCTTTTTGCTCCGTTTTTGCTACTTTTTGCTCAATTCTTTTCTCCGACCTATTTTATTCGACAAAATTAAAAACAAATCAAATACTAACATAAAAAGACATAAATGAAATAAATACATATGCAAATGCAACTAAAATTCACCTAAATTAAGCTAAAAATACGATTTGATTTCGTGTCATCACTTCACAATTTTCATCACAAAATATTCCTCATAGACCAATCATGGTTGCCACCTCACCTCATCCTTATCACAGTCCTTTTTCATTTAAAAAAATAATTCAATAATCTTACATTTTTTCATCTTTTACCAATTTAACTCCATTTTCTATCAAACAACCAAATATACCCCTAACTCATATTTGTGCCCTATAAATAGATGCATTTATTGATGAGAGAGGGAACTCATTCACACCAATCACCAAACCCTAAAAACAGCCTCCCGATTCCAAAAAATCATATAAAAAAAATCAAAAAAGAAAAATAGAAAATAAAAAAATTGAAGAACGTGTGATTGTTCTTCATTTTCTGGAAAACCCAGAAACCTTAGTTTCTCCATTCCAACACCGAACCATCATATTCCTCTCTCCATCTCACCAATCTTCCAAAAATCAAAACTATTTTCATCAATCTTCATTAAACACACTCGTTTTTTTTACTTACAATCAAACCTAGAACTCAGATTCAAACAAATAACTTTTTCAAATTCATCAAAAGCGGTTCATAACCCCTTTTTTCTCTGAACTGGATTGCAAAGGTAGTGATTCGACTGATTCAGAACATATGGCTCAACATCATGTTTTACCAAAATAAAGTCAATTCCTAAAACCCAACAAAAAGTCTATTCAAAAACTTTTTTTTCTTCTCCAAGTCTAAATTTTTTGTTGAAATTTCAGTAGTGGGCTAACTATTTGATATTTACCAATGAGATATCAATAAAAATTTACTCATTATATATCCAAAAAGAAATATTGACTCATTAAATGCGACAAAGTGGAGGGAAAAATTTAGGGTTAAGTAATTGTAAATCTTACAACTTTTAAAAATTAAAGATAAGAGGTTTTGTAGTATTTTGATTCTAATGAATTGTTTTAATACAATTATAAACATTATAGATAATGATAATAAAAAAAAAATTAACTATCAAATTAAAATGCTAAAAGTGGTCATCTCTATGACTATTAAAAAAATAATAAAATTGAAGGAAGATATCAAAATTGAACATAGTGAATAATTCTTAAAAATACTTTATCCATCTAATTAAATAATTTAAAATTGGTTATTTATGGGTGTGTAATAGTACTTAAAAACAATTCAGCGATGAATAAGTCATTTTTCCCACGAATTAATTTTTCTATGTGCAACAACTTATTCAATGTATAATAGTTATTTTTAATATGGTTAATTACATTTTACCCCTCTGTAATATAAGGTTATGCGCTTTAACCCTTGGTCTAAGTCAACAAAATTTGTGACGTGCCATACTACGTGGCATTTTTCTTTTATTATTATTTTTTTAAAATTTCTGCATAATCATTTTTTTAATTTTCTTTAAATGGATTTGTTATTTAGCGGCGGTTTTTAATATAATTTACGGTGATTATATTATAGTTAGCGGCATTTTTATTATATTTAAGGGAGATTCTGTTTTGCAGCGATTTTTTACTATAATTTGTACATAGTACTTTGTGACGGTTTTAAAATACGACAAAACAAAACCTTCGTAAATATAATAAAATCGCCGCTAACTATAATTTAACCGCCGCAAATAAATAAAAAATCTATAAAAAAAATTTAATATAATAAAAAAAATATGAGTTGGCAGATTATGCCTAGTTAGATTTTGTTGACTTTGACCAGGGGGTAAAGTGCTGAATCTTATATTAAAGGTCGGTAAAGCAATAATTTTTTTTACAATGGGGTAAAACAAATGTTGCCTATTTTACAGGGGATAAAAGGTATATAACCATTTTTCATATTGTTAATTCACAAGTTTAAAATTCATAATAATTAAATTTATTATTTAAAAATATTTAATAGTTTTTTTTTTGGGTCATGTAGTAAGTTTGTGTTTTTAAATTAATGTTCTTTTTTATTGTTGAATTAGACCTGCTTTATTTATATTCTCATTTGATGGGCCAAAATTGTTTTTTTTGTACAAAGGGTCAAACTATTTTTTTTTTTTTTTGAAAAAGCTAAAGGGTCAAACTATTTTATCTGGGTTTTTAAACCTATACCCCTCATTCTCATTCAACACCACATATTTTAATCCAACGGTTAAAAATTATTCCTTTTATTTTATTTTAATCTCAACCTTCCATTCTTATTTAACCCTAATTGTCACTAAAGTTTTCTCCCACATCTCTCCTAAGCAGCCTCCTTTTACCATTACCTCTTCATTTGAACATCTCTCTCTATCTCTCTCACTCTCTCTCTCTCTCTCTCTCTCTCTCTCTCTCTGTGTCTCTCTTCAAGTTAAAACTAGATAAATATCTCTCTTTCTCACCAAACCCTAGCCGTCGTAACTGTGTGGGGTTTGGCATGCTCCTCTCGTGCTCCGGCCACCGTGGTCACAACAACTACACCATTGAAATCCTCATGATCTTGTCTTCAAAGCTCATCTAAAGGTGAAAATATCATCTTTTTCTCATTATTTTTCATCTTCTATTCATATTTTGTGTTTGAGATTCTCTTAGAAGGAGAAAAATATCAAAAAAATTTGTAAAAGAAAAGTACAATATTAAGAAAGAAAGAATGGGAAGAACGAAGCATCAAAACTCTATTTATTTTGTTTTTTCTCATCCTTTTCTTCTCATATATTTTCTCTCTCTCTCTCTCTCTCCCTCTCTCTCTCTCTCTCTCTCTTTGTTTTATTTTTTAAGATCTGCTATTTTTTTTCCTTTTCTATTTTTCAATAATCTTGAACGTCTATTTACTTTATGAAATGTATATGAAATATGACAAGTTTTGTATTTTTTTTATTTTATTTGTTTATTTTCAAGACGTTCTATTATGTGTCTCATATATATATTATGGATCTGTTTAAATAATATTTTATCTATCAAAAAGACATTATGTTGGTAGAGTTTTATATATCTGCTATTATTTTTTTTAGCTATTTATTTTTAAAAAAATTTCTTATAAATAAATCTATAATTTTTAATATTCTATCTTTAGAATCTTCTATATTTTAATTTATGGTAGAAAAATAATCACTTTATTTATGGATTAGTTTTTAATTAGCAAATCTATAGTTTTTAACCATTTTAAATTAGTATTTTCAATGTACTGAACCGATTTGGATGAATGAATGTCGAATTTTTAGTCAAAAAAAACCTAACACATTAATTGCTTGATTTTGACCTATTAAATTTGTGCCTTTTGTATTTGCTAGTCTTCGTTGACTTTTTGACCTATTAAATAAGATTTAACCTAATTTGAAAATTAATTTGAAATATATTTATTCCTCTCTTGCTTTACTTCTCTTTTCATTAGCTTACTTAGTTATATATATAAACTTTTTTGCTATCAAAAACTCTATCTCATTTCTCTCACAATTTGTCTTCCAACTTCTCTTCTTCCTTTCTCATTCTAACTAGACTATTCTCTTTAGGTAATATGTTAACCTCTTTCACATTGATGATTGTTTCTTACATATTAAATTCTCATATTTTTTGATGAAATGAGTATATTTATTTTTCCATGTTTCAGAGTGCTCATTTGAAATTGGGAAGTAACAAAGGTGTCATCATTGTATAGATATACAAGAAGACCATTGAAACAAATCAATAAAAGGTATGTGAAATAATATTGAAATATCGTCAATATTGGTTGTGTTTAATTTCTTTATATGTTTGAGAAATATATTAACATGTTGAAAATTTATAAATTTTTTAGATGTTAATTCTTCTTAAACTGGACACCTTTTTTTTTAAACTGGACACCTTGACATTGCTTTTGGCCACAAATTTCAATTATCTTAAATATTTTTTATGTCAAAAGACAAATAAACAATTAATAATAGTTTTAAATATTTGTTATATTTATTTTGACCAAAACTATTGTTAGGTATATTATATTTTAGTAAATATTAATATTTTCATTTATTTATGTTCCTTGATTATTTATCAATTTTTATATTAAATTAATATAAAATGTGGTCATAAAATAATATATATTTCATATGATTTACTTTTCTAATACTTTGTATTATAATATAATAATTTTATATTTGAAAAATAATTATACTTGTTATAATTATTATAAAAAATAAAATACAAGGGGTTATCCAATACCATAACAACAATCTCTTGGGGATTATGGAATGTTAATTAGTCCATACTGTTATTCTCGATATTCTTTTGGACTCCCCGAAAAGTGGATTAAGGCACATACTAGTTCAACTTGATGTGGTGGAGAAGTGGAACTTTTGTGTTTCGATCAAGTATAATGATGTAAGATATTCACACATTAAGGGAAAAACAATTTAAATTTAATTTTCAAACGATAGTCTCGTATCTATTATATAAAATATAAGATCAATATTGAATATACTTATTATGAACATAGAAAATGAGAGAAAATATATTAATTCATCGATTGAAATTATGATTAATTAAAAAACCTTGTAATCTATATAAGTCATCAACATTATTACCCAAACCAATTATCTTTTGGAATTTTAAATCATGTAAAATACATTCATGATCATTAAAAATGAAGGAGCAATTTATTGAATTGCAAAATTTGGATAAATATATCAAGTTAAGATTGAAATCATGAGAGAATTTGATATTAGTAAGATATAATCTTGATACATAAATTTGATTGGTTCTACGGGAAGGTATAGGTTTGTCAATATATGTTTTTTATAGTTTTCCTTTTATTTGTTTATATATAGATGAAGTACCTTGTGGTTGAAGTTGACGATGGTCGTTCTATTGAATAAAAGAAACAAAGGCTTCTAATGAAAGAAACTGCTCGGTCCATGTTTGAAGGAAAAACTCATGAGGAGATGTTTAATTTTTATGATCATTTAGCAAAGGTATGTGACAATATTTTTCAAAAAAAGACTTTAAAGTTTGCAATAGTAGTTTCTTCTTTTGATTTATATTTACTTCAATTTTTAGAGGAGAAACAAAAATGTAGCATAAAAAAAAAACAATGACTTATGTTTGAGACTCCTAGGAAAATTACATACTAAAGAGAAACGAAGGCATAATATACTTTATCTTTTATTTTCATCAATATTTATGTTTAATACTTGTATATAACATTTGATTAGCTATATTTGTTAGAAAAAAAAAAAACTTATAGCATATCTTTAGTAACAACTTTTTCAGTACCATAAAGAATAACGTCAAAATCATGAGCATTTTAGAATATAGACCTTATTATATTTTTATTATAATAAAATAATTTTTTATGAAAATATTGTAGTAAAATATTGAATATGTTGTCCATCTTTTATATTATAAAATTTATTTATTTTTCTCTCAAAAATGGTTAGAATCCTAAACTTAGAGATAACAAAATAATAAAATTTGTCAGTTAAATAATGTCCTTCTTAGAAAATAAATTAATATCACTTTAAATTCAAAAAGTTGACCTAAAAATCTTTGTGTGTCTCAGAAAGTTAAAGAGCTAATGAAAGCAAATGATGACTGTAATACCCTAATTTTAAGCTTTTCAAAATAAATATTTTATTTTAAAAATTACTTCTTGTTCTTCTGTAAGAAATAAAAAAATAGACTTTTTGATATTTTTGTTTTACAATTTATCATTTTTATTTTTATTGCTTTGAAATATAGCAATTTACCTTTTATATGAAAAATAGCAAAATATGTGAAAATTATTTTTATTTCTTTATTTAAGTATATATTTTATTTTCATATTTTTTCTATATTTTTATTTACTTTTTATTCGTTTTTACTTAATATTTTTGCATTTTTTATCCCTTTAAAGTTTTTCTTGACCAACCAAATGGTGCCACCTCATTTTCTCCACATTTTACTACCATTTCCTTCATTTAAAATAAATTAGAATTGTTTTTCTTTCACTCAATTCACACATTTTACCCCCCAAGAGTACAAATATCACAAAAGGACCCCAAGGTTAATGGCCCTATAAATAGAACCATTTATTACAAACCCTAGAGGGTACTGTTCACACAAACACATTTTTCTCCTCTCTTCTTTCTCTCCCGCGGCGCTCTCCTTCATTCCACCCAAACCCTAAATTTCTAAACTCACAATCCATCAAAAATCACTAAACAAACACTAAATCATAATGAAATAGATTGATCTAAACACGATTCCGCTTCCATTCCTCTCTTAATCGCTCAGAAATTTGGCAGAAACGGCCTCCAAACGCAACAGATCCGAATCAAAATTTTCCAAAACTAAAAAGGTTGATTTCCGTTTGATTCGAGTGCGTTTTCGAGTAATTATGTGTTGTTTTCTTTACCTGTGAATGCATAGAACGTTTTTCCATCACTGATTTTCGTTAAAATTGATTAAATCGTGATTTTCTTTTTTAGATCCAAAACTTTAATCCGCTCGTTTTTATTCAATCGCGTGTTGTTTGTTAATTTTGATACTGGATTTGGATTGTACATGGAAAAACGATGAGATTTGACTGTTATTTTGCGTGATTTGGTTTCGTTTTGGGTTCGGTTGAGTTTCGTCCGAGTTCGAGGCTGACTCGTTCATGGCAGCCATAGACTCACCGAGTTGCAACTCGGTCGTGTGAGGAAGGAGGAGTGTGGACACGCGTCGGTTTGCTATTGGTCGGCGCGTTTTGTTTGGTTTTTCTGGGTTGTGACTGTATCCGGGTCGGGTTGACCCGTTTGACCCGATCCGGTTTCATAGAAATGGGCCTGGATTAAATATTTGTTGGATTTGCTGTTAACACACCCTTTACATGCTGTTTACACCCCTAGGCTGTGAGTAAAAACTGGGCTCAGGCCCAGATCTGTTTTGCTGCGCATACCCCCGATGTGCTATGCGTACCACCTTTTTTTTGTGATTCTGTCTTGGGCTCAGGCCCAATACACGTTTTACAGCGTGCCCCCCTTTTCTGCTATTCGCACCCCTATCTGAATTTTGTAAAATGGGCCTTAAGCCCAATTAATTTTTCTGAATGCTTTGTGATTTTTGCTGCTGCATTCCTTAATATGTGTTTGCACCCCCTCTCTTTCTCTTTTCTTTTTTTCTTTAACTTAGATTAAAAAAAAGTAGATTAAAAAAGTAATCGATCTCTGACGCATGACTTTGATCGATTAATTTTTTAATTCGAAGTTTTTTCTTACAATTTTGATACGAAAAACGAATTAAAAAGGTAATCGGTCTCTGACGCATGACTTTGATCGATTAATTTTTTAATTCGAAGCTTTTTACAATTTAGATTAGAAAAAGTAGATTAAAAAAGTAATCGATCTCTGGCGCATGACTTTGATCGATTAATTTTTTAATTCGAAGTTTTTTACAACTTAGATTAGAAAAATGGATTAAAAAAGTAATCGATCTCTGACGCATGACTTTGATCGATTAAATTTTTTAATTCGAAGTTTTACAATTTAGATTAGAAAAAGTAGATTAAAAAAGTAATCGATCTCTGACGCATGACTTTGATCGATTAATTTTTTAATTCGAAGTTTTTTACAACTTAGATTAGAAAAGTAGATTAAAAAAGTAATCGATCTCTGACGCATGACTTTGATCGATTAATTTTTTAATTCGAAGTTTTTTACAATTTAGATCAGAAAAAGTGGATTAAAAAAGTAATTGGTCTCTGACGCATGACTTTGATCAATTAATCTTTTAATTCGGAGTTTTTGGAACCTAGATTGAAAATGGATTAAAAATAAATAGTCACTGACGCATGACTTTGACTAAGTTATTTTTAATTCAAATGTTTGAAACTCTAAATTATAATTTCTTCGAGAAACCACGAGACAGAGCCTGACGCATGACTTGCCTCTGTCTCAATTTTTGACTTTGACTTCTTAGTTTGACCTTCATTTGACTTTTCGCGTTGACTTTTTATGTTGACTTTTTTTATAGTTGACTTTTTCCTACTTGACTGAATTATGCTATTTGCTTATAATTGTTAGATGATTCATTTCTCTTTGTCTGATACATGGTTACTTATTTATATGCTCATATCTGATGCATTTTTAATTGTTCAGTATCATGGATTATATGTCATTTGCATTCATACATTTGCATTTCTCTATCCTTCTACCTTTCTTTTTTTCTTTTTCTTTTCTGAAACTGGAAAACTCTGAAAATACTCTAAATAAACTATTGAATGAAAAGAGAGATGTCTGACGCATGACTTTCATCTCTTGAATAGTCTAGGTACCTGCCGCATGGCTCGCGACCGAGGACTGTTCTCATTCACTGAATAATTCCTCAGAAAATCTAAAAGACACTCAAATCACTCAACTGTTTTCCTGCCCTTGTGCAGTCAAATCTTTTTCAACTTCTTTTTCCTAAATGGATGGCGCTTTATCCATTCCCCTGCTACAGACAAACGCTTAAGCCTCCGAAGCGAGCATACAAGCATACTGTTGTATCAGTGGAATGCGACCTAAGCATCGTTCACTAAAAACAACAAACACACATTCTTTCTTTTCAGGAAGAACTACGTGAGCTTTGACTTCCTCATTGTACTTGGGGGATACGTAGGAGCGAGAGCCTCTCTCGTCAAGCCAAATAATAAAAAAACTCTTTTTTCTCTTTTCAGTTTAATATGCGGTAATTTATTTCTTTTCATGCGGTTATCTCTGTTTATGCAAACCAAACTTCCTCAAATGGTTCCCGTTGAGTACAACGGATATGAGGGGGTGTTAACGTCTTCCCCTCATGTAACCAACTCCCGAACCCGATTTTTAAGGTTTTATCATTATTTTCCTTTCCCCTCATGGGATAAATAAAATATGGTGGCGGCTTCATTGTTTACTTTTGTGCATTTCATCTTATCATTGCATATCTGTGTATTTTTTTGCGCCGGGTACATACAATGACCGCATAGTTGATGAGCTTGTTTCATTTATTAATGGAAAAGATGGCGGTGGCGGCGGTATGCTTTACACCCTAATTATTATTGCAAATTTAGTTAATGGTTGAAATTATTGTCTTATCTTTTATTGATTAAGGAAGTACAAGGTTGTGGAATTTTTTTTTTAATGTAGTGAATAAGATTCTACTATGGATTACAATTTTTAATTTGAGCATTTTATGTTAATTGACTAATCTAGTATTTGTTTGATTTGAAGTTTCGAGTAAGTGATAACGATGTTTGTTAATGAAAACAATGTTGTCAAGAATAAAATCAATATATAACCTAGGATAGGGGTTGCAACATTTTTTAATATGGGAATAGGAATGTAACTAGGATCAAAAGATCCTTCCAAAATGAAAAACTATATTAATACACACATAGTGTGTGAGAGAGAGAAAGAGAGAGAGAGAGAGAGAGAGAGAGAGAGATAGATAGATAGATAGAGATAGAGAGAGAGTGAGTGAATTTGGGTCATATCTAGTGAATCCAAGGAGAATCTTCGCTCGACTGTTTGCATCATTGAATTTATGGATTGTCTGTCCTTAACCTTAGGGTTTAGATCTCATCTACTCACTATTAAACACAACTAGTTTAATCTGTCAGTGCTTATTTTTATCAAGCAATGTTAATCGTAGCGGTAGGAAGGTGTATTATACATGGTGGTTAGAGGAGATGTGCCTGTTACCATTGAAAAATTAGTTTGAAAATTTTCAATGCAAACATATTAAAGAGGTAAAGTAGCATAATTGTTTAGCTAAAGCTTTTAGTTTTAGCCATTGATTTTTAAGACATAAAATTCCTCATTAGATATGACCCATTTTTGCTCTCTCACTCTCTCACTAGATACGACCAGTTTTCAGAGGATGCAAGGAGAATCTTCGCATGGTTGTTTGCATCATTGAATTTATGGATTATTGATTGCATGTCCTTGACCTTTCCAAGAAAGTAAATAATTTCTTCATCCTCGGTCCATTTGAAAGCCGACATTAATTGGTCAATAATTAAGCGTAGAGGACGAAGGAATTGGCTAAACATAAGCACTGGTCCTTGTCGGCCGCAAACTCTTCTTCTTCCAAAAGTTTGCATTCAAGTAAAACAGACAGGTGAATTGACGTCATTGTCTGATTATTCTCAAAGATCGTCGTATTCTACGAACTTTTAAAAGTCTCAAGAATTTGCTTATGAAAATTGTCTGGCTTCAAAAGCAGTACACATTCTCTTAACCCGAAAAGCTTCTTCCACAAGATCTCACCAATGTGAACATCAACGAGCGGATCCATAAACAACTTCAACCATCGAATATTATCAGAAGAAACATTTCCTGTTTTACTATTGCCAAAATCTGGTTCCCAAGTCAATTATTTCGAAAACTTTTTATATTCCTTTTCTTGGTAAAACTTTTTCAGATCATGCAGTAACATGTTAGGAAAAAAAGGCTTCACAAGGCTCAAAGTGTTATAAAGTTCCAAGAAATTGTTCTAGAAAGGAGTTCCCGAAAGTATAATTCGCTTCTTTGTTGAAATTTGCGAAAACACCTTCCAAATACCACTTCTTTGGTTTCTCGGCGTGTGTCCTTCATCTAACACCAATAAACCAGGTTTTTCGCGCAAAAACTTTCTCATTTCTTTTCTTTTCTCCATACTTGCTTGGTTTTTCCTTTTCGCATTTTCAGATTTGCCTCTCACGTCTTCATATTCTACTCGGTCGGTAAGGTTTTGGTACAAAGTATAACTGATACCAAGAATGTTTTTATCTTTGAACCAAGAAAACAATTTCACTATTCGTATATTATTGATACTATGTTGTGCTTTAGACTAATCAAGCAAATTAACAGCAACATCGTGTTCATTACTAGATGACCCAGGGTTGTTTAAATTGTGAAATGGAACTCCAATGTCCCATTTTTTGAACTCATCTTCTCAAGTACGTAACAAATTCGTAGGACCAATGATAACCAGACAACATTGCGGGAACACTTTCAAATAAGACATGAGAAACACTATTGTCAACCTTTTTATTCCAGATCCAGGAGCATGTAAAATAACGCAGCAGTCCTCTTTGTCATGATCGCAGTTTTTAAACTTTTAAAGTTCAATGCTGCTTGCCATGTTTTTCCAAATGACTTCAAAGCCTTCTTGTTGATGCGGATACAAGATTTCTTTCACATCAGGAATTAGGTCCCAAACCATGCCTTTTTTGTGATTGATATTAGCGTTTAATTCACCATCGGAAACATTGAACTGAGACATGGAGCGTCTCAGTTCAATGTTTTCGATGGTTATTTAGACGCCAATGTCCATAATAAAAAAGGCACAGTTTCGTACATAATTCCTAATGTGAAAGACAACTTGTATCTGCATCAACAAGAAGGCTTTGAAGTCATTTGGAAATACATGGTAAGATGCATCAAACTTAAAAAGTTTAAAAATGTCGATCCTGACAAAGAGGACGGCTGCATTATTTCACATGCTCCTGGAATTGGAAAAACAAGGTTGACAATAGTGTTTCTCATGTCTTATTTGAAAGTGTTCCCGCAATGCTGCCTGTTTATCATTGCTCCTGCGAATTTGTTACGCACTTGGGAAGATGAGTTCAAAAATGGGCATATGAGTTCCATTTTACAATTTGAACAATCCTGAGTTATCTGGTAATGACCACGATGCCGATGTTAATTTTCTTGATTGATCTAAAGCACAACATAGTACGGAAGATACACGAATAGTGAAACTGTTTTCTTAGTTTAAAGAAAAAAGCATTCTTGGTATAAGTTACACTTTGTACCAAAACCTTGTCTGCCGAGTTGAATCTGAAGACGTGAGAGGCAATTTTGAAAATGAGAAAAAGAAAAACCGAGCAAGTCTGAAGAAAAGAAAAGAAATGAGAAACTTTTCGCGAAAAACCTGGTTTATTGGTGTTAGATGAAGGAGAAACGCCGAGAAACCAAAGATGTGGTATTTGGAACGTGTTTTCGGAACTTTCAACGAAGAATCAAACTATACTTTCGGGAACTCCTTTCCAGAACAATTTCTTGGAACTTGGTAACACTTTGAGCCTTGTGAAGCCGTCTTTTCCTAACATGTTACCGCATGATCTGAAAAAGTTTTGTGAGAAGCAGAAATACAAAAAGGCCTCGAAAGAGTTGAGTTGGGAACTTGATTTTTGCAATAGTAAAACAAGAAATGTTTCTTCTAATGATAATATTTGATAGTTGGAGTTGTTTATGGATCCGTTCATTCATGTTCACAAAGATCCTGCAAAAGAAGCTTATCTGGTTAAGAGAATGTGTTTTGCTTTTTAAGGCAGATTGTTTTCATCAGCAAATTCTTGAGAGTTTTAAAAGATCACATAACACAATGATCTTGAGAATAATCAGACTATGACGTCAATCCATCCGTCTCTTTTCCTTGAATGCAAACTTTTGGATGAAGAATATGCGGTCGACAAGGACCAGTTAGAAAAACTTAGATTAGATTACAACGCAGGCGGAAAAACAAAGTTTTTGGTGGAGTTGGTTAGTCTTTATGGTGGTGCTAATGAGAAAGTTTTGTTGGTGACATCCCTAGAGGCCAATAAGTTTTAGTTTCAACTTAATCTTTTGTATCATGAATTTTAATCTCACTGGTCATAGATATGTAGATATCAAGTCTATACATAGTATTTATGAAAAGTGTCATAAGTTATTCTCATAGTGATAATGATGTATACCACCCTTAGACCTGAATCAACTATGATCCCTATATGTGTAGTCAAGTACTTTATTGCTATACAAACGTTATCTGTAAAAGGATAATTATAAAGTTGGTTAATAGGTACTTCACTAATCATGCTGAGAGACATGAGTGACCTAGATGGTATATGCCCCTCCTACATAACGGGAGTAATATCTATAGGCCTCTTGATGAAATATGACTGATAAAATGCGTGGGCACGCCGAACTAAGTCAATATGAGATATTGAGCTTATTCGTTGCTCAGTATATGCCTTGTGTTCAAGATAGATATAAAGGGCAAACGGGTAATTATACACAAGTTTGTTATCACAGAAAGGTTTCGTCAGATCACATGACATTCTAGTCACTTGGGTGACAACGACGTATTGCCAGATGCTAACCGTTGTTTAAAATATTAAATACATGATTTAATATTATTATCAATGTTACGAGAACCTACAAGGGTCACACACATAGGACATATATATGAGAGAGAAATAAATAAGTTAGACTTCTTTATGAGATAAATAAAATAAGATTTACTTATTAGATAAATAAATAAGATTTATTTGTAAAACAAATAAATAAGATTTGTTTATAAAATAATAAGTGAGACTTATTTTAATTAGATAATTACAAGTAAATAAATATGATTCATTTACAAGATAATAAGTAAGACTTATTTGTAATTAGATAATTATGAAATGATTATAAAAGATAATTATGCGTGTTTTAGTAAGATGAAAATTAGGATAAGGATGAGCAAGTGTTACTTGTTGATCACATAAGGGACTCTATAAATAGAACTCTTGTGGAGAGATATTCTTAATCTAATTGAGAATCCTAATTTTCTAAACTAAAATTGTTCTCTCTGCAAAGCCTTCAATCTAGTTTCGGCTAGCACCGCAATTGAAGGAGTTGTTCATGTGCACTAAGTAAAGGCATTGCTAGTTTGCTTTACTCGTGATTAGAAACCGTTTCTACTTCAAAGGATCTGCACTTCAAGAGGTAAACACATAAACCTTGTAGTTTATGATTTTTGATTAATGATTTAATCAAGATCCGTTCATAAGGATTATTCCGTTAAGAGGATTAAAATTTTGAAAATCCCCTCTTAAATCCTAACAAGTTCTTGCATTCAGCCAATTCCTCCGTCCTCTACGCTTAATTAAAGACCAATTAATTTCGGCTTTCAAATGGACCGAGGATGAAGAAATTCTTTACACGCATGGAATGGTTAATGACAAGCAATCCATAATCCATAAATTCAATGATGTAAACAGCTGAGCGAAGATGGGTCATATCTATTGAGGGATGACTAAAACTGAAACTTCAATTAAACAGTAATGCTACTTTACCTCTCTAATCTATTTCCACGGAAAATTTTCAAACTAATATTTCATTGGTAACAAGCACATCCCCTCTAACCACCATGTAGAATACACCTTCGTAGCGCCACGATTGACATTGTTGGATAAAAATAAGCATTGACAGATTAAACTAGTTTTTCTACCCATGGTAGGTACACTGACTAAAGGAACCCACCTCATTTTTGTCAATGTTCAAACAACCTCAAAACAACTAAGGTATGTGCAGACTTTTTTTATTCTGCATCAACTCCTCTTCAGACCCTCAACTTTGGAGCAACCTACACACCTTATTTCTTTTTAATAAGGTCTGTACCAACATATTTTCTGCGAAAATCCTGTGTTGAACCTTCTACTTCAAAAATTCGTACATAATTTGTAAGTGCACCAGTTCATCCCTATGTTTTAATAATTGTCAAAACACATGAAAAGGGTAGAACACATTTTGGTAACATTATAATTGACTTGACAGCGAAAAACTATTTTAAACTTTGTAAAACTAATTTATAGGTATTTTGTATCGATACATACTTTGCTTGTATCGATACAAATGTCCTGAAAATCCTTCAGGCTGATTTTTTGCATTTTGTATCGATACAAGACTCATTTGTATCGATACAAAACTGGTCTCACAAGGACAAAGAAGCTCCTGTGTATCGAATCGTGCTTGCATGTATCGATACACATCAGACTCTCTTTAGACCAGAGAGAACTTCATGTATCGATACATGCTTGCATGTTTCGATATCAGTCATTGTTTTCAAGATATTGGTATATGTATCGATACAAACTCGTTTTTGTATCGATACATAGCTGAAAATTTTCAAGTTTTGTACACTGTCAGGGAATTGTATCAATCCACACCATCATTTGTATCTATACAAATCTGTTAAAATGTGCCTAAATTTCCTCCATTCTATTTTCTCTATAAATAGCATCATGGGGTTTTGTTGTATGAATGAGAAACTATTCAATTTGTGATAGAGCAATTGGAAAACACTATTTGATCAAGGTTTGGTAGAAACATTGGATCAAAGTAGCATTCAAGGCAAGAACATCATCTTCTTTCAATTCACAATCAATTCAAGGTTGAGTATGGGATCAATCAAGGGTTCATAGTGCAATTGGGAAATAACGTTCGGTGCAATTCGCGGTGAATCAGAATTGCGATCAGGTTGATTTGTCTTGGAGGATCGGTTTCTCATCCAGTATTCAACAATGGGAAGGTTTCTTGAAGGATCAACACAATCAAGCGAGGTAATCAGCTGGACGATTGTCACAAGATTTCTTGGATAAGGACGGTGTGAGGATCAATCGTTGGAATCAGAGGTAGAAGCTTGTACGATGTGTTGAGGTTTCGCACAAATTTCATTGAAGCGGCATAGGTGAAGAAAGTGTAGCTTTCGTATAGGCTTATAAGTTGTAGTCTTTGAAGATTTGTGCACATTGTAACAATTCAATAAGATTTTAATAAAAATCTCAAATTGTCCGTTTGACAATTTGAGGGGAGACGTACAGGCCGAACTCAAGGACGACACGAACGCCATGGAACTCCCATATCATCTGTTTGCGTCTTTTTAACTCTTAAACTCTTTCAATTCCAATTTTAGTTTACTTTGATCACAATTGAATTTAGCGCACTCTAGGTGTTTGTTAAATTCAATTTTCATCGCCTTGCTTGCGATTAGTTGTTGTTAAATTAGTTGATTATTTTGTTGTGGTTTTTCAATGATTCGTCTTAAACATGATTTAAAAAATCATCACCTAAACTCTATTTTATCGACATTCGTATCAAAGGTGTAATACAAAATATCCTTTAATCAAGGGGTGCAAAGTAGACTACCGATCCGGTGGACTTCCGCGCAACAATTTTTAAAAACCGTGTAACGGATCACTTATTCAACCCCCCCTATTAGTGATAGCCAAGTAGTCTAACAAGTGGTATCACGATCCCAGTTCAATTTTTATACAAAATTGTGTGGATTTGTGCCAATTATTAGATCACAATGGCTTTCGCACCCAAGGGGGCGTACAATTGAGCTCCTGTATTCAATGGCGAGCACTTTAATTATTGGAAAAGTAGTATGAGAATTCACATCAATTCTTTTGATGGCGAAGTGTGGAACACCATATTGAACGGTCCTTTTATTCCAACCACGACCGATCAAAATGGTGTCGTCACACTAACACATAGTGCACAATGGACGGATGACGATAAAAAGAAGGTTAACTATGATGTGAAAGCGCAAAATATATTAATCTCTTCATTAGGGATTGATCAATTCTACCGCGTTTCACATTGTGAGTCGGCCAAGGAGATGTGGGACACTCTGGTCACCTATTTTGAGGGAACCAATGAGGTTAAACAATCTAAGGTGAATACTCTAATGCATGAGTTCGAATTGTTTCATATGCGTGATGGAGAATCCACTGGGGATATGCAACAACGTTTTATCAAAATAACCAACAAGCTTCACGGTTTAGGCAAACCGATCGCAAATGAGGTAGCAACTAATAAAATTTTAAGATGCTTGTATAGGTCTGGGCAACCAAAGGTCACCTCTATAAAAGAAGCGAATGATCTCACTCAATTAAGCCTCACAACTCTCTTTGGAAAACTTGAGGAACATGAGCAAGTGTTCATGTCATTGGAAAAACATAAAAAAGGGTCTAAGAAGGAAAAGCATACGGGAAAGGAAAAGGATAGAAGTGATCGCTCGAAATCAGATCGTATTTTTAGCTTAATTAACTTTAGTTGCATTTTCTTAAGTTTTTATTTCATTTGTCTCTTTTGGGGAAGACGTTAACACCCCCTCATATCCGTTGTACTCAACGGGAACCATTTGAGGAATTTTGGTTTGCATAAACAGAACTTGTCGCATAAAAGAAAGATTACCGCATATTAAACAAAGAAAAGGAAAAAAAGAGTTTTTTATTATTTGGCTTGACGAGAGAGGCTCTCGCTCCTACGTATCCCCCAAGTACAATGAGGAAGTCAAATCTCACGTAGTTCTTCCTGAAAAAGGTTTTGTGTGTTGGTTGTTTTTAGTGAACGATGCTTAGGTCGCATTCCACTAATACAACAGTATGCTTGTATGCTCGCTTCGGAGGCTTAAGCGTTTTTCTGTAGCAGGGGAATGGATAAAGCGTCATCCGTTTAAGAAAACAAGTTAAAAGAGATTTGAAAGTTGAAAAAGAGAGTTGATTAATCACTTATCTCAAAAGTGTTTATGAGAATAAGCTCTTTTGAGATAAGTGTTTATTTTTTATAAGCACTTTTCGAATTATAAGTCATAAAAAAAAATTAATTAAGTTACAACAGGGTGTATCAGCAAACAAGGGTGTAGCAATCAGCAATTTAAAAAAAAATGAACAAAAAACAGAAACTGGGCCCAAAAAGTTAGGCCCAAGTCTCTTTCCAAGTAAAACGGACCGGGTCGGGTGACCCATGGGTCAAACCCGCCCGGTCACTAAACACAGCGTCCAAATTAAAAACAGAGGGGGGGGGCGATGAGAAACTGGGGGGCGCGCGTAAGAAGCTTCGCAGCCTCTCACGCCGCGACACGTGTCCCCCTTCTTCTTCCTCACTCAAACAAACCAGAAAAAGAGAATGCGAATGGAGGGAACGGAGGCGCCGGCGACGCTACCGGAAGGAGTTCCGGTCACCAAAAATCATGAAACTATATACCGTTTTGATCGGATTTTCACAAGGATTCTAAATCTTCACTTAGATTCAACAAACAACGCATAAATAAAAGGAAACAAACGGAAAAGTAAACGAACCAAAAACGTCCAACACGACTTTCCGGCGAGATTTAGCGCAAAGTAAGATAAGGAAAAGCTTCAGAAGGGTCTCAAACGTATAAACCATGTTCCCTTACCTTCGATTGTTCACGAAATGACCAGATCAAACCCCTCTTTGTTCGGCCGTTACTTCGAGTTGGTTTTGGAGCTTTTCTAGTGGTTTTTTTGAAGAAACGGACGGCAGATTCAGACTCAGGAGGGTCCAAACTATAAGGATTTAGTGTTTGATTGTTGATTTGGGAAGTTTTTGGGTCGCAGGAAGTTGGCCAGAAAATGGAATTCCGGTGGTGGTTTAGGGATTCCGGTGGTGGCGCCGGAAAAGTGTTGGTGGAAGAGGGAGGAGTAGCTTTTCTGATTTTTTTGGGATTTGTGTAGAGAATGATTGTTAATGATTGAGTGATGTGAGGTTTGTATTTATAGGGAGGAATTAGGTTGGATGACATTTGTGTAGATGATATGAGGTGTAGATGATGATGTGGCACAATCTAATTGGTTTATTGAGAATATGCTTTTTTGTGGTGAAGTGGAATATGCTAGATGATTTTTTTATCTATTTTGTCCATGTAAATAAAAATGAACAAATGCAAATGAAATAGAATATATTTTATGAATTTATACGAAATTGGCGAAAGGCGCGAAAACATTATTTTTGAAACTATCTTTGAGCGTTTCTTATAAAATAAGAAACAATTTTTAAAAAAAAAATATTTATTTGAAAAAAAGTGCAAAATTAGGGTATTACAGCTGCCCCTATTTAATTATCTTATACTCGATTGCATAAATGACTTGCGCTTTTGTGCACTCGTAGTAAAAGGTAATTAAATACAAATGCCCTAATTTTGTGATGTGAAAGTAATGCAGTGAGATGGATGCAGATGGAGGATGAGGGAGGAAACATACCTGGAATTATTAGTAACCGAATACCTGAGAATGAAATGATCGTCTCCCGTCCGGGTGCTTTGATCTAAACATGAGTCGTCTCCCGCCCGAGTGCTTTAACTCAAAAGAAAAACTGAATTGTCTCCCGTCCGGGTGCTTGAATTCAAAAACCGGTATTCTCCCGTCCGGGTGCTTGAACCAAAACAAACAGAATTGTCTCCCATCCGGGTGCGTGAACCCATCCAAGTTAAATAGACTTTCCGGCCAATCCCGAAAATTAAGAGATAACACAACTTACCAACCAAACTGGAAAAACATGATATGAAATGGTTTATCGACCAATCCGAAAAACCTTGAAAGAGACAACCTTTTGATCCATCCGGAAAATCAATAGATAACACAGCTTACCAACCAATCTGGAAAATCATGATATGAAATGGTTTATCGACCAATCCGAAAAACTTTGAAAAAGACAACCTTCCTACCAATCCGGAAAATCAAGAGATAACATAGCTTACCAACCAATCTGGAAAACCATGATATGAAATGGTTTATCGACCAATCCGAAAAACCTTGAAAAAGACAACCTTCCGACTAATCTGGAAAATCAATTGATAACACAGCTTACCAACCAATCTAGAAAATCATGATATAAATTGGTTTATCGACGAATCCGAAAAACCTTGCAAAAGCTTACCGACCTATCCGGAAAACTGTGAGATAACTTTCCGACCAATCCGAAAAAATCACCTTGAGATAAAGGAATTTCCCGACCTATCCGGTAAAATGTGAGATAAATTTTCGACCAATCCGAAAAATCACTTTGAGATTAGAGAATTTCCCGCCCTATCCGGAAAATTGTGAGATGAGATACTGACTTAAATCATTCACCATCCAATCTGAAGAACTGACAATCCGAATCGTAGCTTACTGAAAACTTGCTGGGGTAATTTGTGATGTTGGTGGTATCTTGAAAAAGAGTACTCGCTCGGAAATATAGTTGAACATTCTGCCATTATTCTTGGCAACTGTCAGGCAACTATCTTGCTGAGAAACATGGTTCATCAATCAACTTGTTGTAGATGCGGAAACTCCATTGAGGATATGGTTTGGGAAACCAACTTGCTGAGGTACGGAGTACCAACTTTACTGAGGATGCAGTATGCTGACCAGCTTACTGGGGATAATGACTTATTGATCCATTCACTAGGATGTTGTGCATAAGCCAACTTTACTGAGGAAACGACTTAACAACCGACTTTCTGAAAATGCGGTGTTCCAATCGACTTACTTGGGATGAACAATTATCAACTGCCTCACTGGGGAAAGAAAAGATTCATCAACCTTGAGAATATGATGCACTGACCGATCTTCTTGGGGATGACACTTTGTTGACCAATTCACTAGGGAAAAGATTCATCAACCCTTCTTGTAGAGAATTTGCAGTTTAATAACCATCTTGTTAGAGAATTAGTTACATCAACCTTTTTCATTGAATGAGAGATCCAAGTTCGCAACCTGTTAAAACAAAATTTTGAACCTGTGCTTTATGAATGCATGATTATGTATTTCTGATGCCTAAATGCAAAACTAATGCGAATGAGTTATCTGACAATATGCTGGAGTTTTTATGCATGTATGCGTGAATGCATGTAAGCATGAATGCATGAATTTCTGAGTTTCCGTCGAAGAGAGTTTGAATTTCCCGGCACCGAGAATATGAGTAACTCTAACATTGTTGAGATGAGGACCCTTGCAAGCTTCTATTGCAGGACAGGTGTTCAAACAGGCTTCCAAAGAGGAACAACAACTTTCTTTGACTACAACAGCGTGCACTGAGAGTGGAAATTCTTCACCATCCATGTTATTGACAACCACGATTCTGCCAAATTTCGCCACATGTAACTTTCAGGAAGATATAATCTTGACATAGTATGCCCCAAGCACTTGAATTCATGAAGGATATGCCCCTGACCAACTGATATTTGCAGAGTACCCAATTCTTGAACCAATTCACCTTGATAAGCAGGGTATTCAACTTGTTTGGCCCCTGATTGGCAGAATTCATAGATAACTTGCCCCTAGCTAGGAGCGTCTCAAATCAACTTTGCCCGTGATCAGACCAAAGGTCAAATTTCTTTGATGTCAAGTATTAATTTGCCAGCAAAATCATTTCTTTTGAAAAAAGTTTTGGATATAATGCACATGCAAGTTTTTGGAATTGAATATTTTGAAGGGTAACACATGGTGCGTAGAAAAGAGAGATAATTATTAGTTACTCAACAAACTGGAGGAGTCAGCTTAACAATACATTTGCCAAATGCTTTCAAAGTGAACCTAGCTTCAATTAGGGTTATAACATGCAATTAGGATTCATGTAAATCAAGCCAAAAAAGATATAAATTGTGTTATCAAATTCCCCATACTTGATTATTTGCTTGTTCTTAAGCACAAAAATAATGACTCTTTTTAGCACAGGTTTGAAACAGGACACGACAACTCTAATCATACGTGGTTGCCGGCTGGAGAAGAAAATCAAGTAATAAATATCAATACTGTAGTACCCGGCGTAAAAAATATACAGATATGCAATGATCAAATGCAATGCACAAATGTAAACAATGAAGCCGCCACCATCTTTTATTAATCCCGTGAGGGGAAAGGAAAATAATGATAAAACCTTGAAAAGATCGGGTTCGGGAGTTGGTTACATGAGGGGAAGACGTTAACACCCCCTCATATCCGTTGTACTCAACGGGAACCATTTGAGGAATTTTGGTTTGCATAAACAGAGATAACCGCATAAAAAGAAATAAATTACCGCATATTAAACTGAAAAGGGAAAAAAGAGTTTTTTATTATTTGGCTTGACGAGAGAGGCTCTCGCTCCTACGTATCCCCCAAGTACAATGAGGAAGTCAAAGCTCACGTAGTTCTTCCTGAAAAGAAAGATTGTGTGTTGGTTGTTTTTTAGTGAACGATGCTTAGGTCGCATTCCACTGATACAACAGTATGCTTGTATGCTCGCTTCGTAGGCTTAAGCGTTTGTCTGTAGCAGGGGAATGGATAAAACACCATCCATTTAGGAAAAAAGAAGTTAAAAAGATTTTACTGCGCAAGGGCAGAAAAAAGCTGTTGAGTGGGTTGATTGTCTTTTAGATTTTCTGAGGAATTATTCAGTGAATGAGAATAGTCCTCAGTCGCGAGCCATGCGGCAGGTACTTTGGACTATTCAAGAGATGAAAGTCATGCGTCAGACATCTCTCTTTTCATTCAATAGTTTATTTAATGTAATTTCAGAGTTTTCCAGTTTCAGAAAAGAAAAAGAAAAAGAAAGGTAGAAGAGTAGAGAAATGCAAATGCATGAATGCAAATGACATATAATCAATGATACTGAACAATAAAAAATGCATCAGATATGAGCATATAAACAAGTAAGCATGTATCAGATAAAGAGAAACAAGTCATCAGGCAATTACAAGCAATCGGCATAACTCAATTAAACGAGACAAAGCCAACTATAAGAAGTCAACTGGAAAGTCAACCTAAAAGTCAACACGAAAAGTCAACTAAAAAGTCACACTAAGGAATCAAAGTCAAGAGTCAACTTAAAAGTCAAGGTCAAAAGTTGAGACAGAGACAAGTCATGCGTCAGGCTCTGTCTCGTGGTTTCTCGAAGAAATTCTAATTTAAAAAGTTTCAAAGATTTGAATTAAAAATAACTTAGTCAAAGTCATGCGTCAGTGACTATTTATTTTTAATCCATTTTCCTATTCTAAGTTCCAAAAACTCCGAATTAAAAAATTAAGGGTTAATTAGCTTTTACCCCCCTGTAATATACACAAAAATTGCTTTACCCCCCTGTAAAAATTTTTTGTTGCTTTACCCCCTGTAATATCAGATTTTGTGTTTTACCCCCCTGGACTCAAGTCAACCATACTATAACCGCCGCTAAAAAAACCGCCGCAAATAAAACCGCTGCAAAATATAATTTAGCGAGGGTTTTTAACCGCCGCAAAAAAACCGCCACAAAAAAACCGCCGCAAAATATGAATTAGCGACGCAAAAAACTGCCGCAAAAAAAACCGCTGCAAAATAAAAATTTTACCGGCGGTTTTGAACCGCCGCTAAACAAAACTGCCGCAAATTATATTATAGTTGACTGAGTCCAGGGGGGTAAAGCACAAAATCTGATATTACAGGGGGGTAAAGCAACAAAAAAAATTTATAAGGGGGTAAAGCAATTTTGGTGTATATTACAGGGGGGTAAAAGCTAATTAACCCAAAAATTAATCAGTCAAAGCCATGCGTTAGAGACTGGTTACTTTTTTAATACGCTTTTCCTAATCTCAGTTATAAAAACTCCGAATTAAAAAATTAATCGATCAAAGTCATGCGTCAGAGACCAATTAATTTTTTAATACGCTTTTTCTAATCTAAGTTCCAAAAACTCCGAATTAAAAAATTAATCAGTCAAAGTCATGCGTCAGAGACTGATTACTTTTTTAATACGCTTTTCCTAATCTAAGTTATAAAAACTCCGAATTAAAAAATTAATCGATCAAAGTCATGCGTCAGAGACCAATTACTTTTTTAATACGCTTTTTCTAATCTAAGTTGTAAAAACTCCGAATTAAAAAATTAATCGATCAAAGTCATGCGTCAGAGACCAATTACTTTTTTAATCCACTTTTCTAATCTAAATTGTAAAAACTCCGAATTAAAAAATTAATTGATCAAAGTCATGCGTCAGAGACCAATTACTTTTTTAATCCACTTTTCTAATCTAAATCTCAAATAGTTCTCAAAAAAAGAAAAGAGAAGGAGGGGGTGCACATAACAAACAGCATGTGTATATAACAGAATAAAATTATGTCTTCAGGCCCAATTCACAATTCACAGAGGGGGGTGCAAAAAGGAAAGACAGGGGGTGTGAATCTAAATTCACAGAAAGTGGGCCTAAGCCCGGATCTGCTATGGAAGGGGGGAGGTGTAGAAAGCAACAGCAGGAGTATGAGAAGTAATTCACAAACAAAAAATACAACAAAAAAAACTATCAGGCCTGAAATAAGATCCAGCCCAAAAACTAACGAACCGGGCCGGGTCGAACGGTTCAACCCGATCCAGACACAATCACAGACCCACCCCCGGTTTAAAACAGTCACAACGTGTCAGCCAATCGCCGGCTGACACGTGTCTCTCCTTCTTCTTCCTCAGCTGACCGAGTTGCACGACTCAGCGACTCAGTAGCTTCCATGGAAGCTGGCGAGTCAGACTCGGTCATCTCCAACAAACTCAAAACTCAACCAAATCGGACAAATAAATATACCATTTCGCACGGTTTTTGGCATAGATTACAGATCGAGAGTCAAAAAAAGCAAACGAAGTTTAACTCAACGTGTACGAACGAAAATCCGAAACGGAGTGAAAATCTAAAACGTTTTTCAATCACGATTTCAACGAAATAATTAATGGAAAAGCTTTTAAACACGATTCCGGTCACAAATCAACATAAATCGCACGCCAAGAGGTCCGGAAACACGTAATTAACTACCTTCTAAGTTTTGATGAAAATCGGTTTCGGATTCATTGATTTTGGTGCCGTTTTGAAGCTTCCGGACGCGATTCAAATATCAATGGGTAGAGGAGAGTGAGATTAATCTTTTATCTATTCATGATTTCTTGTTTTGGTTGAGTTTTGTTGATGAATTTTGATGTTAGAAAATTAGGGTTTGAGTGTGTGTGGAGGCGCGCGGCAGAGAAAAGAGAGAAAGAAGAATCAGAATTTTGCTGCTACAGTGATCTCTAACCTAGGGTTGTCATAAATGAGGTCCTATTTATAGGGCCTCATAACTTTGGGGTTATTTTGTAATTTCTGAACTCTTGTGGGTAAAAAGGGTGAAATAAATAAAAGATATTTTCCTATTTATCTTAAAATGTGAAATGAGATAAAAAAAAGAAAAAAAAAAGAAAAAATAAAAGAAAAAAAGGAGATGAGATGGCAAATGGGTATTGGTTTAAAAAACAAAGAAATATTTTATAAAAGGATAAAAGAAAATAAAAATGAGATAAAAAGAATAAAAGTGTGTAAAATCATAAAAATAAAATATATGCTTAAATAAAGAGATAAAAACTATTTTTAATTATTTTAGCTATTTTTCGCATAAAAGGTAAATTGTCAAAAATAAAAGAAAAAGGATAAAAATATAAAACAAAATATTTTAAAGGCTATTTTTTAGTATTTCATAAAAAAAGAAATAACTTTTGAATAAAATATTTATTTTCAAAAGCGCAAAATTAGGGTATTACAAATACCAAGAGTACTGTAATAACACAAAACAACATAATGCAGTCAAAAACTCTCATCATATGAAGACAAATCTGAAGTATTTCATTGTGACTCTAACTTTTGCTTAAATTTTATTCACCCTTTTCATTCAAGTGCAATCACATTAAGCCCGTTATCTTGTACACGCTCATGGTAGAAAAATCTGTTAGTGATTATGATCATATATCGAGGGGAGCTGGTAAAATAAGTTTGGTAAACCCCTCTTTCTCTTCCAAATGTAGTTGTGGGGGATCGGATAGCAACCCGCCCTACCTAGTTCAGAATCAGACTCCTCTGAACCAACTACTAAATGGGTATATTTACTATGGTTTTTCAACAACTGCTGGGTTAAACAACCGAGTGAGGGTCATCGAACTCAATAAGTGCATTCCCACTTTTGAAATTAACCAAAGTATGCAAATTTTCATTTCTGGATCATTCACTTATGTTCCTCGATTTCCTACTTAGTTTGTGCCTAAGATGGTGCCGACTGCTAAGATAAACTACTGAAGGTTACTTAAAAACTTATGTTCAGGTCTTCGTCAAAATCAGTACTCAAATTGATCTTACATACTTCTAAGAGTCTAAGACGTTAAGACAGTACTGATTTTATTGAATCATTTCTGAACCTTCATAATGTAGCCTAAAGTGCAAAATTTGTTTTTTTCTTCTTCTAAAAAGTTATGTCTCAAGAAACTAGGAGAATCTGATAACAACAAAACATATGCAAGAACGGCTCAATTCAAATTTTTTTTGTTTTATGAAATAATGAAAGAAAGTGAAACAATGTCTTACATCATCAACTAGGTTTTCACCATTGAAAGCATATATCAGCAAAGATCAGTTATTTGTTTTCATCATCCTCGCTCCAAATTTGTAAGTAATAATAAAAAGCGAATACAAATGGATTGATTCCAAAAACATGCATGTTTATTATATAAAATGTACTTGACAAAATACATAATCTTAAAAGCAAACAAATGCTTGACAAGAAAGAAATAAAAAGCTAGTTTGCAAAGACTATGTTTGAAGAACACAGGTGCAACCTATCTTGACTATTTTCATTATTCTCTTCATCTTTTGGCATGGCAATTTGTTCATCACTGTAAAAAACGAAGATTTGAGAAACTTGTTGAATGACCCACTTACTGCTTACCTTTGATAACTGGTTCACCGTCCTCGAAAGACAACAATTGTTTATCACAAAGCTCTTGTATCTTATACTTAAAAGATCTGCAGTTATCAGTAGTATGCCCCTCAGTTCCGGCATGATAATCGCACTTATCCTCTGCGTCATACCAATCAGGGAATGGTTCAGTCAATGGCTTTTGGACCTTAGGAACCACCAATCCATTGTGTACAAGATAAGGAATGAGTCGACTGAACGACATAGGAACTGGATCAAAGACTTTTCTAGGCCGCTGTTGGGCCTGTTGTGGCACATGATTCACAGGCATTTGAAAAGGATATCCTTGGAACTGCTGATGTTGCATTGTTGCCACATATGGATATGGAAAATATGGGAAGTTATTACTAGCCTTCCATTTGTGAAGTATCACAGATCATTTTTAGAAGTATCAGCATCAATTTCCTCCTCTTCTTCATTTGTGAAGTTATTACTAGCCTTCCATTTTCCATTCTGAGAACTAGCAGTAAGCTGAATTTTGCCACTTTTATCCCCATTTCAATTTTTTCCCCAATTCGAACCAAGTCAGAGAAGTCTGAGGAAGTACTAACAATCATATATTTAAAGTATGCCCCTTGCAGAGTGTTGATGAACATGTCCACAAGTTATGTCTCTAGGAGTGGTGGACGTACTTGAGAAGCCAATGCTCTCCACCTTTGTGGATAGACCTTGAAGGATTCATTATCATTTTGAGTCATATTCTAAAGTTGAATACGACTGGGACCCATATCCATGTTGTATTGGTACTGCTTAAGGAAGGCATTAGCCAAATCTCTCCATGAATGGATACTACCACCCTCGAGTTGCATGTAGCAGTTGAGAGGCACATCAGCCAGACTGTCTTGGAAACAGTGTATCATAAGTTCATCATGAGAATAAGAAGCCATTTTCCTGATATACATGATCAGATGGTTCTTTGGGCAACTCAGACCCTTGTACTTTTCGAAGTCAGGCATCTTGAACTTTGGTGGGAGCACCACATCAGAAACCAAGGACATCTTTGTGAAATCTAATGGATCACTGCCTGTTTCTACCAGATTCAATCTTTCCTCTAGAGCCTGGAATTTCTGCATAGTCTCCTCTAGCTGAGGGATAATAGAGTCCACTTTTGACACATCAGCATGTATCACATTACCCTTGTGAGCATTCATAGGGTCAACCAAATTACCTTGTGACAGATTGAGTCCTTGACGAACTGGAGGTACTCTATTCTGATTCTCGACAGCTTAGGAACTGGGTGGAACATCAAACACAAACGGCACATATTCACAACCGATCTTGGTCGCAGATTCAAACCAGACAACATCTCTAGAACTCTGTCCATCTTTCCACCAATATGATTCACTTCGCCTTGCAAGACATCATGTTTTTCCTTCCAGTTGTCCATGGTGCAGTGTAAAACTTTCTAGACCAAATACCGGTTCCAGGAAGGTAACTGTTGGAATGAATAAATGAAAATGAGATATTTTTTTTTGGTTGAAAAATGCATGATGATGATTTTTTTTTATGAATGAAAATGCATGATTTTCAGGAAGAACTCAGTTTTTTATGAATATGGAAGTCAAAGCTCACGTAGTTCTTCCTGAAAAAGGTTTTGTGTGTTGGTTGTTTTTAGTGAACGATGCTTAGGTCGCATTCCACTGATACAACAGTATGCTTGTATGCTCACTTCGGAGGCTTAAGCGTTTGTCTGTAGCAGGGGAATGGATAAAGCGTCATCCGTTTAAGAAAACAAGTTAAAAGAGATTTGAAAGTTGAAAAAGTTAGTTGACTGCACAAGGGCAGGAAAAACAGTTGTGTGAGTTGATGTCTTTTAGATTTTAGGATATTGTTTAGTGAATGTGGATAACCTCATTGCCACAAGTCATCCGTCAAGGACGAGGTTATCCTAGCAGAGGCAAGTCATCCGTCAAGCTCCTCCATTTCATTCAGTTTATTATCGAATTAACTAAAAAGTGAGAATAGCCGAAAGCGAGTCATCCGTCAGGCTCCTTCTATCTCATTTTTAATTAATAAGTATTTTAAGTTTTTAGAACGAGAATAAACTCAAAGCCGCAAGTCATCTGTCAAGGACTGGTTTATTCTTATTCTATTTTAAGCAAAAGAAAGATTTCCACAAATCAGTTCAGAAAAGAAAAACAAAAAGAAGTGGTAGGAGATGATAGAGATGCAGATGAATGCACATGAATGACAGATAGTGATGATGCTGAACAGTTATAATGACACTAAATTAAATCATCGCAGCAAATATTAATTCAACAAGTATCAGTCGAACATTTAATTTGAACTTGGTTAGTTAAAATAAAATAAGACGGAAGAGAGTCATCCGTCAGGCTCCTCCTTATTCTTTTTTAACTAACAAGTCTTTTTTCACTTTTTAACAATCCGGAATAATGATAAATTAAACCGCAAGTCATCCGTCAAGGGCTATTTATCATTATTCTATTTTTTTTATAAAAGTTTTCAAGTTATTGAGAAATAAACTCGAAATGGTTGATTAAGCACTTATCCCAAGTCTCTTTCCAAGAAAAACGGACCGGGTCGGGTGACCCATGGGTCAAACCCTCCCGGTCACCAAACCCAGCGTCCAAACAAAAAACAAAGGGGGGGGGCAATGAGAAACTGGGGGGCGCGCGTGAGAGGCTTCGCAGCCCAATTTTGGACCTACAAATCCGATTTGCATTTTCATACATAAAAATATACAAACAAATATTTTTATTTCTTTTTCATGCATTTTTCTTTCTTTTTTCATATTTTTATCATTTTTCTTAAATTTTCTTTTATTTCTAAATATTTCGTTTTATTTCACATTATTTTAAATAATTCGCATTTTAGCGTAAAAGTCCAAAAATATCAAAAATAGTCTTTTTCTTATTTTACGCGCATTTTAGATTTTATTATCACATATTTCAAAATATCAAAAAGATTTATATTTTAGTACATTTTATTTCAAGTTATTTCATCTTCACCTTTTTATCTCAAAGTTTACCAAAAATAGGAAAAATCATATCATTCCACCTCACCATCTCTATTTCATTTTCATTTATCATTTATTTTATTTACCCTTTTTCCACAATATTACAAAGATACCATTTACCCTAATTTTCTTCTATAAATACAAACCTCACATCACTCAATCGTCAACAATCATTTTTCACCATTCCCCATAAAAAATCAGAGAACAATCAACACAATTCCCAAGAGAAAAACAGATTCCGGCGCCGGAATCTACTTCCGGTCGCCGGAAAATTCAACCACCACAACCCATTTTTCAAAACTCCTCCAAATCAAAATCCGATTACACCATTAGCTTCCTCATCACTTCCTCGTTACAGATCCATCATCGGTTTCGTCAAAAACGCCGCCAAAAGCCACCAGAACCACCAAATCCGTCACTACCTCGCTGGAATTTCGCCGGAAAACTCAAAACCTCAAACCTCAACCAAATCTGAAAAATCATACATCAATAAACTTCTAAACAACCTCCTGAACACTAATCCACCGTCAGTTTGATCAAAAACCCACCGGAAACAAGCAGATCGGAGTTTCTTTTTTGGTCCGAAATTGAAGTTTCATTTTAGCCTAATTCGAGCACCAAATCGCGTTGTTTCTTTATGTTTTTCGTTCCTGGAACATCAATAATCCCTTTCCAGTCGTTGTTTTCGTTCGATTTCATCTTAAATTGCGTTTTCGCGTTTCCCCTTGGTTCGATCGCGCGCTCATTTCTGTCCAGGAAAGCTTCTATTGCGAAATTGGAGCTTGGATTCAGATTCAGTGGACGATTTCGTGTGGAATGGACTTTTGAATCGCAAGCTTTGGGGTTGAATCGAAGCTTTTCGCAGTTGTCCATGGCCGCCGGTGAGAAGCTCCAATTTCCGGTCACTGGTTATTCCGCACGAAGAAGAAGAAGGTGATCCCTGCCACGTGTCACGTCCCGATTGGATCTGGATCTTTGCTCGCGCGCCCCCTGATTTCTACACACGCCCCCCAAACCGGTTTATGTGAACCGGGTCATGGACCCGGGTTTGGTTCGCTCCAGATCCGATTCTAATTTGTTGGATTGGGCTTTGGTTTTTGTTGGTCTGTTCTGTTCGCACCCTCCTATTCTGCTGCTGCACCATCTAGGCTGATTCAAAACTGGGCTTGGATATTTATTCCCTGCACCCGCGCGAGTTGCTGCTGCACCCCCCTCCACTGGATTTGCTGATTGGGCCTTGGGCTAGCTTCTTTGCTGATTCTGTTTACTGCTATCACCTCCTATTTCAGGTTTGCACCCCCTTCACTCATTTAATTCATTTGCATGCATTTTTATTATCATGTTTTTTTAGCTTATTTTAATAATTGATTATTTGGGACAATAGCTTATATAAGCTTATTGAGTCCAAATTTTGCGCTAATATTTTAGGGACTTATTTTGAGATTATATTTTAATTTATTTTTGTTAGTTGCTTATTTTTTTATCATGTGTTAGTACTAGCTTATTTTAATAAGTGTTTGTTTGGGACAATAGCTTATTTTAAGCTTATTGAGCTTAAAATCTTACACTAATATTTTAGCTTATTTCTAAATTCTCATTGATGTACTTGCATATGTTTGATTATCATTTATTTGTTCTTCCCATGATATGTGTTTCATGTCCGCATTTTATATCATATTACATCACATTCATATGCTATATTTTTCTAAATTGCATTGCATCACATTTTGCATATTACATGACATTCAACATTTTTTTTACATCATGCTACAATTTCACAATACATGTCTTACTACACTTTTTGACATGAATACATGCATTTGCATTTAGATTAGGACAATGCATCATTTTAAAAATGCATGTTAGAGACAATATTTTACTTTATAAAATCATTGAGCTCTAACATTAGCATTAACATTTAAGGACCATTTTTTGGCCTAAATTCATTTTTGTCATGCTTGTTAATTGTTTCTTTTTTTCCTCGTAGTTAATAAATGTGCGATGATATTTTATGTGACTTTGTTCTCTTTGCATTTTTTCATCCTTTGTCACATTCCCATTATATTTCACATTGCATGTTCACACACACACTTCATCAATATTTGACATTTTGTTTTCTTTTCTTCGTAAGTGCATTTCATACTCATGTTTATTTCTCCGCTTGCATTTTATTGCCTTTTATTATTTTTCATTTGATTCGATATGGCTGTAATAATTATTCGATGTGGTTGTAATAGCGTAGGAATTTATTGCTTTTGACACTTCACACACAACGCTAAAAAACCAAGAAAAAACGAACTTTCATTTCCGAAGAGGCGCGTTAGTAATTTTCTTTAGAAAAAAATAGAAAACAAAAAAACTTCTTCTCTCTCTAAATAAAAATTCTTTAGTCCAAACCCAAATTAGTCGCACGATTAGTTTTGGTTTAAATTAAACTTTCTTTTTATGTCGTAACTTTCTTTTCTCAACCCAATCTCCACTTACACACACAATTCTTTCTATACAACTTCTCCCTCCATTTCTTACAACTTCTCTCTCATTTTCTTAAGCACATAAAAGCAATAAGAAAGTAATAAATTAGAGGTTACCATAGATTACTATGGACGTTTAGGATGCTAATACCTTCCCTAGGCGTAACTAACCCCGAGCTTAGAATCTCTCTTTTTAAACGGTTTTCGACACTTTCCCCTCTTTGGAAATGAAAGGTCAAATGTAGTGGTGGAAATCCCAAAATCCCCGCAACACTCACACTGCGACACGTGTCCCCCTTCTTCTTCCTCACTCAAACAAACCAGAAACAGAACGCGAATGGAGGGAACGGAGGCGCCGGCGACGCTACCGGAAGGAGTTCCGGTCACCAAAAATCATGAAACTATATACCGTTTTGATCGGATTTTCACAAGGATTCTAAATCTTCACTTAGATTCAACAAACAACGCATAAATAAAAGGAAACAAACGGAAAAGTAAACGAACCAAAAACGTCCAACACGACTTTCCGGCGAGATTTAGCGCAAAGTAAGATAAGGAAAAGCTTTAGAAGGGTCTCAAACGTATGAATCCATGTTCATTTACCTTCGATTGTTCACGAAATGACCGGATCAAACCCCTCTTTGTTCGGCCGTGACTTTGAGTTGGTTTTGGAGCTTTTCCGGTGGGTTTTTGAAGAAACGGACGGCAGATTCGGACTCAGGAGGGTCCAAACTATAAGGATTTAGTGTTTGATTGTTGATTTGGGAAGTTTTTGGGTCGCCGGAAGTTGGCCGGAAAATGGAATTCCGGTGGTGGTTTAGGGATTCCGGCGGTGGCACCGGAAAAGTGTTGATGGAAGAGGGAGGAGTAGCTTTTCTGATTTTTTTGGGATTTGTGTAGAGAATGCTTGTTAATGATTGAGTGATGTGAGGTTTGTATTTATAGGGAGAAATTATGTTGGATGATATTTGTGTAATAATGGTGTAATTTTGAGTTAAAGGAAAAAATTAATAAGAAAATGGTAATGAAAATGATTATGAGGTGTAGATGATGATGTTGCACAATCTAATTGGTTTATTGAGAATATGCTTTTTTGTGGTGAAGTGGAATATGCTAGATGATTTTTTTATCTATTTTGTATATGTAAATAAAAATGCGATGAATAAAAATGAACAAATGCAAATGAAATAGAATATATTTTATGAATTTATGCGAAATTCGCGAAAGGCGCGAAAACATTATTTTTGAAACTATCTTTGAGCATTTCTTATAAAATAAGAAACAATTTAAAAAAAAAATATTTATTTGAAAAAAAGTGCAAAATTAGGGTATTACACCCGCCACAGAGGTCAAAACCAACAAATAACAGATTTTTCCTATATCGCACAGCTTCAACAAATCCTGATCTTTGCCTATTTTTTTGGATCGTAGAAGTTATTATTTTTCTATAAATAGGAAGTCACTTAACATAGTCTGGCTCTCTTCTTTTTACGTCCTTTTTCAGTCTTTTTCTAGTATGTTTAGTTTTTCAGCTCAATAAACTGTAACGGTATTTCCACACCGGGAATCCGTTACCAATTTAAATTCAGAATTTGTATCAAGTATTTTGTACCGGTTAATTGAAGCAGATTTAATTCCAGTTTTCATATTTCTTATTTTACCAGGTTTTTATGTGCTTAATTATTTATTTAATCATTATGCCTAGTTTAATTTACTGTTTTGGTTTATTTAGTTCTTTCTCCATGTCTAGGTAACTACCCAGAGCGTCTACTAAGTGTAAGACACCGAATTGAAGAGTTTAGGGAAAAATATATAGTCTCCCAAAAGCAAATCATCTTTCCCGAAACAGACGAAGACTCGGAACAATCCGAAGAAGAATTACAGCAGAATCTGATGCTGAACCACATAACAACATTGTTTCCCCTGCGATAGAGGCAAACAATTTTGAACTTAAACCTTTCTTGCTCTCAGCTGTTCAGCAAAATCAATTTTTGGTAGTCCTACGGATGACCCTAATCTCCACCTCTCTGTCTTCCTGCAATATGCCGATACAGTGAAAGTTAATGGCGTCAGTCCCGAAGCGATTAGGCTTCGACTCTTCCCAATTTCTCTAAGAGATCGAGCCCGCGCTTGGTTCCAGTCCTTACCTTCCAACTCTGTCACTACGTTGGAAGAGTTGAAGAAAGACTTTCTTGCTAGGTACTTCCAGCCTAGCAGAACTGCTATGCTAAGAGCCCAGATAAATGGATTCAAACAGAAAAACAATGAATCTCTTTACGAAGTGTGGGAGAGATTCAAGGACATGTTGAGGCTCTGTCCACATCACAATCTAGAGGAGTGGTTGATTATCCACACCTTCTACAATGTTCTCCTCTATAATACAAGGATGACCATACTATGAAAACAAATAGGGGTTCAGCGGTGTCTGATTCTGAACTTAGTAGGGCGGGTAACGATCTGATTCCCCGAAACTGCAAAGTGGGTAAAGCAAATAGGGGTTACCAAACTTATGTTATCAGCACCCGTCGCTATATGATCATAATCACTAACAGGTATCACTAACAGGTTTCCTACCTTGGGCGTGTACAAGATAACGGGCTTAATGTGACTGCGCTAGAATGAAAAGGGTGAAAGAAACTTAAGCAAAAGGTAGAGTTAAAAGGAAGTGTTTCAGGTTTGTTTTTATACGATGGGAGGTTTTGACCAACAAAGTTGGATTTGTGTTACTACGGTGCTTTTGGTGTTGATGCTATTGTTTGATTTTCATTTCTTTGCCGGCAGCCACGTAAGATTAGAGTAGTCGTGTCACGTGTTAAACCAATGTTATGCAATTCACCATTTTGTTGCTTGAGGACAAGCAAAAGTTCAAGTGTGGGGGTATTTGATCACTCGAATCATATCGTATTTTTAGCTTAATTTACATGAACTTTAGTTGCATTTTCTTATGTTTTTATTTCATTTGTCTCTTTTTATGCCGGTATTTGTTTCCTTTTCAGATTTGTTGAATAAAATAGGTTGGAGAAGAGAATTGAGCAACAAGTACTCAAAATGAAGCAAAAAGGGGGGTGCAAATCACATATTCACGCAGCCCACAAGTGAGCCCAGCAAAAAGGGGGCATTTGCCCCCAGCAGCATCAGTGGCGCCAGCCACACACTCTGTGGCGCCCGCCACAGAATCCAAAACCAACAAAGAACAGATTTTTCCTATACGTGGGGAGCTGGCAACAGTTGGATCCGTTTCGTTCTCCTTATCGCACGGCTTCAACAAATCCTCATCTTTTCCTATTTTTTTGGATCGTAGAAGTTAATATTTTTCTATAAATAGGAAGTCACATAACATAATCTTGCTCTCTTCTTTTTACGTCCTTTTTCAGTCTTTTTCTAGTATGTTTAGTTTTTCAGCTCAATAAACTGTAACGGTATTTCCACACCGGGAATCCGTTACCAATTTAAATTCAGAATTTGTATCAAGTATTTTGTACCGGTTAATTGAAGCAGATTTAATTCCAGTTTTCATATTTCTTATTTTACCAGGTTTTTATGTGCTTAATTATTTATTTAATCATTATGCCTAGTTTAATTTACTGTTTTGGTTTATTTAGTTCTTTCTCCATGTCTAGGTAACTACCCAGAGCGTCTACTAAGTGTAAGACACCGAATTGAAGAGTTTAGGGAAAAATATATAGTCTCCCAAAAGCAAATCATCTTTCCCGAAACAGACGAAGACTCGGAACAATCCGAAGAAGAATTACAGCAGAATCTGATGCTGAACCACATAACAACATTGTTTCCCCTGCGATAGAGGCAAACAATTTTGAGCTTAAACCTTTCTTGCTCTCAGCTGTTCAGCAAAATCAATTTTTGGTAGTCCTACGGATGACCCTAATCTCCACCTCTCTGTCTTCCTGCAATATGCCGATACAGTGAAAGTTAATGGCGTCAGTCCCGAAGCGATTAGGCTTCGACTCTTCCCAATTTCTCTAAGAGATCGAGCCCGCGCTTGGTTCCAGTCCTTACCTTCCAACTCTGTCACTACGTTGGAAGAGTTGAAGAAAGACTTTCTTGCTAGGTACTTCCCGCCTAGCAGAACTGCTATGCTAAGAGCCCAGATAAATGGATTCAAACAGAAAAACAATGAATCTCTTTACGAAGTGTGGGAGAGATTCAAGGACATGTTGAGGCTCTGTCCACATCACAATCTAGAGGAGTGGTTGATTATCCACACCTTCTACAATGTTCTCCTCTATAATACAAGGATGACCATACTATGAAAACAAATAGGGGTTCAGCGGTGTCTGATTCTGAACTTAGTAGGGCGGGTAACGATCTGATTCCCCGAAACTGCAAAGTGGGTAAAGCAAATAGGGGTTACCAAACTTATGTTATCAGCACCCGTCGCTATATGATCATAATCACTAACAGGTATCACTAACAGGTTTCCTACCATGGGCGTGTACAAGATAACGGGCTTAATGTGACTGCGCTAGAATGAAAAGGGTGAAAGAAACTTAAGCAAAAGGTAGAGTTAAAAGGAAGTGTTTCAGGTTTGTTTTTATACGATGGGAGGTTTTGACCAACAAAGTTGGATTTGTGTTACTACGGTGCTTTTGGTGTTGATGCTATTGTTTGATTTTCATTTCTTTGCCGGCAGCCACGTAAGATTAGAGTAGTCGTGTCACGTGTTAAACCAATGTTATGCAATTCACCATTTTGTTGCTTGAGGACAAGCAAAAGTTCAAGTGTGGGGGTATTTGATCACTCGAATCATATCGTATTTTTAGCTTAATTTACATGAACTTTAGTTGCATTTTCTTATGTTTTTATTTCATTTGTCTCTTTTTATGCCGGTATTTGTTTCCTTTTCAGATTTGTTGAATAAAATAGGTTGGAGAAGAGAATTGAGCAACAAGTACTCAAAATGAAGCAAAAAGGGGGGTGCAAATCACATATTCACGCAGCCCACAAGTGAGCCCAGCAAAAAGGGGGCATTTGCCCCCAGCAGCATCAGTGGCGCCAGCCACACACTCTGTGGCGCCCGCCACAGAATCCAAAACCAACAAAGAACAGATTTTTCCTATACGTGGGGAGCTGGCAACAGTTGGATCCGTTTCGTTCTCCTTATCGCACGGCTTCAACAAATCCTCATCTTTTCCTATTTTTTTGGATCGTAGAAGTTAATATTTTTCTATAAATAGGAAGTCACAGAACATAATCTTGCTCTCTTCTTTTTACGTCCTTTTTCAGTCTTTTTCAAGTCTGTTTAGTTTTTCAGTTCAATAAACTGTAACGGTATTTCCACACCGGGAATCCGTTACCAATTTAAATTCAGAATTTGTATCAAGTAATTCGTACCAATTAATTGAAGCAGATTTAATTCCAGTTTTCATATTTCTTATTTTACTAGGTTTTTACGTGCTTATTTATTTATTTAATCATTATGCCTAGTTTAATTTACTGTTTTAGTTTCTTTAGTTCTTTCTCCATGTCTAGCTAAATACCATGATATTGGTATGTGTCTTCAATTCACCGTAGGGGATTTAGTAATGATTCGGCACGCATCTTTATAATCTATTTTTCTGATTCGGGTTTCTAACTTAATTCTAAAGCTTTTGAACGAATCGTCGATCATAAAATATTTAATTCTAATTCTAAAGCTTTTTATACACGACGAGATTGTACACTTGCGGTCATAAAATATTTTTGATACACAAATCGTTGATCAAGAGGGTCAATTGCTCTTAAGGCCTCTACATCCAAGTCCAAACGAGTAGAGAAAGAGGAAAGTATCACTAGCGAAGAGGATTCCGATGATGACGAAATGAGTCTCTTTGTTAGGCGCTACAATAGGTATGTGCGCAAAAATGGGATTAAACACTCCGACGATAACCTTAAAAAGTTTAGGAGAGATAGTGGTTACCAGAAGAATGAATGTGGTAAGTACTCCAAGAAAGGGACATGCAATGAGTGCGGCCAAGTTGGTCACTTCAAGAAAGGCACATGACAGTTGATGCCTCGCTTTTCATCGAGTTCAAAGCAAAAGAGAAAGGCTATGTCACCTATGGAGACAACAACAAGGGCACTATTCTTGGTGTAGGTACAATCGGTAATCCCTTTACTATAACCATATCTAATGTTGTACTTGTAGATAACCTTAAACACAACTTGTTGAGTGTCGTTAAACTTTGTGACAAAGGGTTCAAAATCAATTGCAAACAAACCTTTTGCACAACCGAAAGTGATAAAGACAAGAATGTGGTACTTAAGGCTATTAGGCATGGAAATGTGTATATGCTAGATTTAAAGGATAATAGCCTAGGTGTCTCATAGCCAAGAATGATGAATCATGGTTATGGCATAGAAGATTAGCGCATCAACTTCGATTTGCTAAATAAAATAGTTTCCAAAGATCTTGTAGTCGGCATACCTAAAATGAAATTTTCAAAAGATCACTTGTATGATGCATGCCAAATGGGTAAACAAACAAAGACATCTTTCAAATCTAAAAAATTTATTTCTACTTCAAAGCCTTTGGAGCTTATCCTTATGGATCTTTTTGGTCCATCAAGGACTAAAACCCTTGGTGGAAACTACTATGGACTTGTGATTGTTGATGACTATTCAAGATTTTGTTGGACGTTATTTTTATCTAGCAAAAGTGATACCCTATCCGCTTTTAAAAGGTTTGCCAAGATGATTCAAAACAAACTTAGCCTTAAGATCATTTCTATTAGGAGTGACCATGGAGGTGAATTTGAAAACAATAAATTTGAAAAAATTTGTTCAAAGTATGGCATTGAGCATAACTTTTCCGCTCCATGTACACCGCAACAAAATGGGGTAGTGGAGAGGAAAAATTGGATCCTTGAGGAGCTTGCAAGGACTATGTTAAGTGAGTTCTCACTACCTAAGTATTTTTGGGTGGATGCGATAAGCACCGCGAGTTATGTCCTAAATAGGGCGATTATTCGACCTATTTTGGATAAAACTCCCTATGAAATACTTAAGGGGAGGAAGCCTAATCTTAGTCATTTGCGCTCTTTTGGATGTAAATGCTTTATCTTGAACAATGGAAAAGAGAATCTTGGCAAATTCGATCCAAAATCGGATGAGGGTAATTTCTTAGGTTATTCATTATCTAGCAAAGCATATAGGGTGTATAATAAGAGGTTACAAGTTGTAGAGGAGTCGGTTCATGTGAATTTTGATGAGACTTTTCCGGAGGAAAACGGGAAAGGTACTTTCATTGGTGCAGGTTGTAGTACCCCAATTTTGGACCTACAAATCCAATTCGCATTTTTTATGCATAATATAAAAATAATAAACATATATATATATATATATATATATATATATATATATATATATATATATATATATATATATATTATTTTATATGTTTTTATTCATCATGCATTTTTATTATATATTTTCTCATATTTTTATTTTTATGGCCACTTTTCACAAAGAAATATAGTTTCAATTTCCTTTTATAAAAAAATAAATCATTTCCATGCATATTTTATTTCTTTTTAGTTGTCAACGAATATTTTAAATTTTAATCATTTTTACCTCATTTAATTAGCGTTAAAGACAAAAAACGTCAAAAAACAGTTTTATCGTTTTTAGTTCAATTTCGCATTTTTTTATCATATATTTCAAAAAAGTATCAAAAATTGCATTTTATTCCATTTTATTTCAATTTATTTTATCTTCACAATTTTCATCACAAAATATTCCTTATAAACCAATCATGGTTGCCACCTTACCTCATCCTTATCACAATCATTTTTCATTTTCAAAAATCATTCAATAATCTTACATTTTTTCATCTTTTACCAATTTAACCCCATTTTCTATCAAACAACCAAATATACCCCTAACCCTAATTTGTGCCCTATAAATAGATGCATTTATTGATGAGAGAGGGAACTCATTCACACCAATCACCAAACCCTAAAAACAGCCTCCCAATTCCAAAAAATCATATAAAAAAATCAAAAATGAAAAATATAAAATAAAAAAATTGAAGAACGTGTGTTCTTCATTTTCTGGAAAACCCAGAAACCTACCTTTCTCCATTCCAACACACTCGTTTTTTTACATACAATCAAACCTAAAACTCGGATTCAAACAAATAACCTTTTCAAATTCATCAAAAGCGGTTCATAACCCCTTTTTTCTATGAACTTGATTGCAAAGGTAGTGATTCGACTGATTCAGAACATATGGCTCAACATCATGTTTTACCAAAATAAAGCCAATTCCTAAAACCCACAAAAAGTCTATTCAAAAACTAATTTTTTTTTAACCAAGTCTAAATTTTTTGTTGAAATTTGAGTAGTGGGCTAACTATTTGATATTTACCAATGAGATATCAATAAAAATTTACTCCTTATATATCCAAAAAGAAATATTGACTCATTAAATGCGTCAAAGTGGAGGGAAAAATTTAGGGTTAAGTATTTTTATTTTATTATTATTTTTTTAAAATTTTTGCCAACTCATTTTTTTTTTTGACAAATGCCAACTCATTTTTTTAGTTTTCTTTAAATGGATTTCTTATTTAGAGGCAGTTTTTAATATAATTTGCGGCGATTATATTATAGTTAGCGGCAATTTTATTATATTTAAGGGAGATTTTGTTTTGCAGCGATTTTTTACTATAATTTGTACATAATGCTTAAAAACCATCGTAAATATAATAAAATCGCCGCTAACTATAATTTAACCGCCGCAAATTATGTTAAAAACCACCACTAAATAACAAATCTATAAAAAAGTTAATATATTAAAAATAATATATAATTTAAAAAAAAAAATATGAGTTGGCAGATTATGCCTAGTTAGATTTTGTTGACTTTGACCAGGGGGTAAAGTGTTGAATCTTATATTACAGGTGGGTAAAGCAATAAATTTTTTTTTACAATGGAGTAAAACAAATTTTGCCTATTTTACAGGGGATAAAAGGTATATAACCATTTTTAATATTGTTAATTCACAAGTTATAAATTCATAATAATTAAATTTATTATTTAAAAATATTTAATAGTTTTTTTTTTTGGTCATGTAGTAAGTTTGTGTTTTTAAATTAATGTTCTTTTTTATTGTTGGATTAGACCTACTTTATTTATATTCTCATTTGTTGGGCCAAACCCTTTTATTTTATTTTATCTGGATTTTTAGAGCCTATACCCTCATTCTCATGCAACACCACATATTTTAATCCAACGGTTAAAAATTATTCCTTTTATTTTATTTTAATCTCAACCTTCCATTCTTATTTAACCCTAATTGTCACTAAAGTTTTCTCTCACATCTCTCCTAAAGAGCCTCCTTTTACCATTATCTCTTCATTTAAACATCTCTCTCTCTCTCTTCAAGTTAAAACTAGAGAAATATCTTTCTTTCTCACCAAACCCTAGCCGTCGTAACTGTGTGGGCTTTGGCATACTCCGCTCATGCTCCGGCCACCTTGGTCACAACAACTACACCATTGAAATTCTCATGATCTTGTCTTCAAAACTCATCTAAAGGTGAAAATATCATCTTTTTCTCATTATTTTTCATCTTCTATTCATATTTTGTGTTTTAGATTCTCTTAGAAGGAGAAAAATATCAAAAAAAATTGTAAAAGAAAAGTACAATCTTAAGAAAGAAAGAATGGGAAGAACGAAGCATCAAAACTCTATTTATTTTGTTTTTTCTCATCCTCTTCTTCTCATATATTTTCTCTCTCTCTCTCTCTCTCTGTCTCTCTCTCTCTCTCTCTCTTTCTCTTTGTTTTAATTTTTTAGATCTGCTATTTTTTTTTTCCTTTTCCATTTTTCAATAATCTTGAACGTCTATTTACTTTATGAAATGTGTATGAAATATGACAAGTTTTGTATTTTTTTTATTTTATTTGTTTATTTTCAAAGCGTTCTATTGTGTGTCTCATATATATTTTATGGATCTGTTTAAATAATATTTTATCTATCAAAAAGACATTATGTTGGTAGAGTTTTATATATCTACTATTATTTTTTTAGCTATTTATTTTTAAAAAAATTTCTTATAAATAAATCTATAATTTTTAATATTCTATCTTTAGAATCTTCTATATTTTAATTTATGGTAGAAAAATAATCTCTTTATTTATGGATTAGTTTTTAATTAGCAAATCTATAGTTTTAACCATTTTAAATTAGTATTTTCAATGTACTGAACCGATTTGGATGAATGAATGTCAAATTTTTAGTCAAAAAAAACATAACACATTAATTGCTTGATTTTGACCTATTAAATTTGTGCCTTTTGTATTTGCTAGTCTTCGTTGAGTTTTTGACCAATTAAATAAGATTTAACCTAATTTGAAAATTAATTTGAAATATATTTATTCCTCTCTTGCTTTACTTCTCTTTTCATTAGCTTACTTTGTTATATATATATATAAACTTTTTTGCTATCACAATTTGTCTACCAACTTCTCTTCTTCCTTTCTCATTCTAACTAGACTATTCTCTTTAGGTAATATGTTAACCTCTTTCACATCGATGATTGTTTCTTATATATTAAATTCTCATATTTTTTGATGAAATGAGTATATTTATTTTTCCATGTTTCAGAGTGCTCATTTGAAACAGAGAAGTAACAAAGGTGTCATCATTGTATAGATATACAAGAAGACCATTGAAACAAATCAATAAAAGGTATGTGAAATAATATTGAAATATCGTCAATCTTGTTTGTGTTTAATTTCTTCATATGTTTGAGAAATATATTAACATGTTGAAAATTTTTAAATTTTATAGATGTTAATGCTTCTTAAACTAGACACCTTGACATTACTTTTGGCCACAAATTTCAATTATCTTAAATATTTTTTATGTCAAAATACAAATAAACAATTAATAATAGTTTTAAATATTGGTTATATTTATTTTGACCAAAACTATTGTTAGGTATATTATATTTTAGTAAATATTAATATTTTCATTTATTTATGTTCCTTGATTATTTATCAATCTTTATATTAAATTAATATATAATGTGGTCATAAAATAATATATATTTCATATGATTTACTTTTCTAATACTTTGTATTATAATATAATAATTTTATATTTGAAAAATAATTATACTTGTTATACTTATTATAAAAAATAAAATACAAGGTGTTATCCAATACCATAACAACAATCTCTTGGGGATTATGGAATGTTAATTAGTCCATACTGTTATTCTCGATATTCTTTTGGACTCCCCGAAAAGTTGATTAAGGCACATACTAGTTCAACTTGATGTGGTGGAGAAGTGGAACTTTTGTGTTTCGATCAAGTATAATGATGTAAGATATTCACACATTAAGGGAAAAACAATTTAAATTTATTTTTTAAACGATAGTCTCGTATCTATTATATAAATTATAAGATCAATATTGAATATACTTATTATGAACATTGAAAATGAGAGAAAATATATTAATTCATCGATTGAAATTATGATTAATTAAAAAACCTTGTAATCTATATAAGTCATCAACTTTATTACCCAAACCAATTATCTTTTGGAATTTTAAATCATGTAAAATACATTCATGATTATTAAAAATGATGGAGCAATTTATTGAATTGCAAAATTTGGATAAATATATCAAGTTAAGATTGAAATCATGAGAGAATTTGACATTAGTAAGATATAATCTTGATACATAAATTTGATTGGTTCTAGGGGAAGGTATAGGTTTGTCAAATGAAGAAATATAATCATCAAACAATATATGTTTTTTTTATAGTTTTCCTTTTATTTGTTTATATATAGATGAAGTACCTTATGGTTGAAGTTGACGATGGTCGTTCTATTGAATAAAATAAACAAAGGCTTCTAATGAAAGAAATTGCTCGGTCCATGTTTGAAGGAAAAACTCATGAGGAGATGTTTAATTTTTATGATCATTTAGCAAAGGTATGTGACAATATTTTTCAAAAATAGACTTTAAAGTTTGCAATAGTAGTTTCTTCTATTGATTTATATTTAGTTCAATTTTTAGAGGAGAAACAAAAATGTAGCATAAAGAAAAACGATGACTTGTGTATGAGACTCCTTGGAAAATTACATACTAAAGAGAATTGAAGGCATGATATACTTTATCTTTTATTTTCATCAATATTTATGTTTAATACTTGTATATAACATTTGATTAGCTATATTTGTTAGAAAAAAAAAACTTATAGCATATCTTTAGTAACAACTTTTTCAGTACAATAAAGAATAACGTCAAAATCATGAGCATTTTAGAATATAGACCTTATTATATTTTTATTACAATAAAACAATATTTTTATGAAAATATTGTAGTAAAATATTGAATATGTTGTCCATCTTTTATATTATAAAATTTATTTAGTTTTCTCTTAAAAATGGTTAGAATCCTAAACTTAGAGATAACAAAATAATAAAATTTGTCAGTTAAATAATTTCATTCTTAGAAAATAAATTAATATCACTTTAAATTCAAAAAGTTGACCTAAAAATCTTTGTGTGTCTCAGAAAGTTAAAGAGCTAATGGAAGCAAATGATGACCGCAAAGTTGATGAGCTTGTTTCATTTATTAATGGAAAAGATGGTGGCGGCGGAGGTATGCTTTACACCCTAATTATTATTTCAAAATTAATTAATGGTTGAAATTATTGTCTTATCTTTTATTGATTAAGGAAGTACAAGGTTGTGGAATTTTTTTTTTTAATGTAGTGAATAAGATTCTAATATGGATTACAGTTTTTAATTTGAGCATTTTATGTTAATTGACTAATCTAGTATTTGTTTCATTTGAAGTTTCGAGTAAGTGATAACGATGTTTGTTAATGAAAACAATGTTGTCAAGAATAAAATCAATATATAACCTAGGATAGGGGTTGCAACATTTTTTAATATGGGAATAGGAATGTAACTAGGATCAAAAGATCCTTTCAAAATGAAAAACTATATTAATACACACATAGAGTAAGAGAGAGAGAGAGAGAGAGAGATAGATAGATAGATAGATAGATAGATAGATAGATAGATAGATAGATAGAGAGAGAGAGTAAGTGAAGATGGGTCATATCTAGTGAATCCAAGGAGAATCTTCGCTCGACTGTTTGCATCATTGAATTTATGGATTGCCTTTCCTTAATCTACTCATTATTAAACACAACTAGTTTAATCTGTCAGTGCTTATTTTTATCAAGCAATGTTAATCGTAGCGGTAGGAAGGTGTATTATACATGGTGGTTAGAGGGGATGTGCCTGTTACCATTGAAAAATTAGTTTGAAAATTTTCAATGCAAACAGATTAAAGAGGTAAAGTAGCATAACTGTTTAGCTAAAGCTTTCAGTTTTAGCCATGGATTTTTAAGACATAAAATTCCTCATTAGATATGACCCATTTTTGCTCTCTCACTCTCTCACTAGATACGACCAGTTTTCAGAGGATGCAAGGAGAATCTTCGCTAGGCTGTTTGCATCATTGAATTTATGGATTATGGATTGCATGTCCTTGACCTTTCCAAGCAAGTAAGAATTTCTTCATCCTCGGTCCATTTGAAAGCCGAAATTAAATGGTCAATAATTAAGCGTAGAGGACGAAAGAATTGGCTAAACATAAGCACTTTCTCATTAGCAACAACACAAAGACTAACCAACTCCACCAAAAACCTTGTTTTGCCGCCTGCGTTGTAATCCAATCTAAGTTTTTCTAACTGGTCCTTGTCAGCCGCAAACTCTTCTTCTTCCAAAAGTTTGCATTCAAGTAAAAGAGACAGATGAATTGACGTCATTGTCTGATTATTCTCAAAGATCGTCGCATTCTACGAACTTTTAAAACTCTCAAGAATTTGCTTATGAAAATTGTCTGGCTTCAAAAGCAGTACACATTCTCTTAACCCGAAAAGCTTCTTCCACAAGATCTCACCATTGTGAACATCAACGAACGGATCCATAAACAGCTTCAACCGTCGAATATTATCAGAAGAAACATTTCCTGTTTTACTATTGCCAAAATCTGGTTCCCAAGTCAACTCTTTCGAAACCTTTTTATATTCCTACTTTTGGTAAAACTTTTTCAGATCATGCAATAACATGTTAGGAAAAGAGGGCTTCACAAGGCTCAAAGTGTTATAAAGTTCCAAGAAATTGTTCTAGAAAGGAGTTCCCGAAAGTATAATTCGCTTCTTCGTTGAAATTTGCGAAAACACCTTCCAAATACCACTTCTTTGGTTTCTCAGCGTGTGTCTTTCATCTAACACCAATGAACCAGGTTTTTCGCGCAAAAACTTTCTCATTTCTTTTCTTTTCTCCACACTTGCTTGGTTTTTCCTTTTCGCATTTTCAGATTTGCCTCTCACGGTTTCATATTCTACTCGGTCGATAAGGTTTTGGTACAAAGTGTAACTGATACCAAGAATGCTTTTATCTTTGAAACAAGAAAATAATTTCACTATTCGTATATGATTGATACTATGTTGTGCTTTAGACCAGATGACCCAGGGTTGTTCAAATTGTGAAATGGAACTCCAATGTCCCATTTTTTGAACTCATCTTATCATGTACGTAACAAATTCGTATGACCAATGATAAACTGACAACATTGCGGGAACACTTTCAAATAAGACATGAGAAACACTATTGTCAACCTTTTTATTCCAGATCCAGGAGCATGTGAAGTAATGCAACAATCCTCTTTTGTCATGATCGCAGTTTTTAAACTTTTAAAGTTTGATGCTCCATGCCATGTTTTTCCAAATGACTTCAAAGCCTTCTTGTTGATGCGGATACAAAATTTCTTTCACATCAGGAATTAGGTCCCAAACCGTGCCTTTTTTGTGATTGATATTAGCGTTTAAATCACCATCGGAAACATTGAACTGAGACATGGAGCGTCTCAGTTCAATGTTTTCGATGGTGATTTAAACGCCAATGTCCATAATAAAAAAGGCATAGTTTTGTACATAATTCCTAATGTGAAAGACAACTTGTGTCTGCATCAAAAAGAAGGCTTTGAAGTTATTTGGAAATACATGGTAAGATAAATCAAACTTAAAAAGTTTAAAAATGTCGATCCTGACAAAGAGGACGGCTGCAAAATTTCACATGCTCCTGGAATTGGAAAAACAAGGTTGACAATAGTGTTTCTCATGTCTTATTTGAAAGTGTTCCCACAATGTTGCCTGTTTATCATTGCTTCTGCGAACTTGTTACGCACCTGGGAAGATGAGTTCAAAAATGGGCATATGAGTTCCATTTTACAATTTGAACAATCCTGAGTTATCTGGTAATGACCACGATGCCGATGTTAATTTTCCTGATTGATCTAAAGCACAACATAGTACGGACGATAAACGAATAGTGAAACTGTTTTCTTAGTTTAAAGAAAAAAGCATTCTTGGTATAAGTTACACTTTGTACCAAAACCTTGTCTGCCGAGTTGAATCTGAAGACGTGAGAGGCAATTTTGAAAAGGAGAAAAAGAAAAACCGAGCAAGTCTGGAGAAAAGAAAAGAAATGAGAAAGTTTTTGCACGAAAAACCTGGTTTATTGGTGTTAGATGAAGGAGAAACGCCGAGAAACCAAAGATGTGGTAATTGGAACGTGTTTTTGGAACTTTCAACGAAGAAGCAAATTATACTTTCGGGAACTCCTTTCCATAACAATTTCTTGGAACTTGATAACACTTTGAGCCTTGTGAAGCCGTCTTTTCCTAACATGTTACCGCATGATCTGAAAAAGTTTTGTGAGAAGCAGAAATATAAAAAGGCCTCGAAAGAGTTGAGTTGGGAACTAGATTTTTGCAATAGTAAAACAAGAAATGTTTCTTCTGATGATAATATTTGATAGTTGGATTTGTTTATGGATCCGTTCATTCATGTTCACAAAGATCCTGCAAAAGAAGCTTCTTGGAGAGAATGTGTTTTGCTTTTGAAGGCAGATTGTTTTCATCACCAAATTCTTGAGAGTTTTAAAAGTTCGCATAACACAATGATCTTGAGAATAATCAGACTATGACGTCAATCCATCCGTCTCTTTTCCTTGAATGCAAAATTTTGGATGAAGAATATGCGGTTGACAAGGACCAGTTAGAAAAACTTAGATTAGATTACAACGCAGGCGGAAAAACAAAGTTTTTGGTGGAGTTGGTTAGTCTTTGTGGTGGTGCTAATGAGAAAGTTCTGTTGGTGAAAGCCCTAGAGGCCAATAAGTTTTAGTTTCAACTTAATATTTTGTATCATGAATTTTATTATTATTAATAATAGTAGGCATTATTTATTATATTATAAAGTTAATAAAGTCTCTAGAATAGTAAACTACACTAATGATATATTAAGTAAGAGTTAATTCTGAAATTGCTATTCTTAAAATATCCGTAGACAAGTTTTAATATGAATTGGGATAATATTTAAAGCATTGAGACTATTATGTATGTAGACTGATGACCACATCTTAGGTTGGAACAAAAGTGGTTCTGATGATTATTTGCTGATGTTTTGATGATAACAAAGTATTAATGAACAATAGGGTATTTTAATATTTAATCTAAGTGTGCAGGAACATTAGTGAAAAATCAACAATGCACTAAAGCTTAGAAGTTCTGATGATGATCAGAAGCATTAACACAAGTTCTGATCAGAAGCACCAACGCGAGTTCTGATGAGCTATTGATGACACGAAATCATATCGTATTTTTAGCTTAATTTAGGTGAATTTTAGTTGCATTTGCATATGTATTTATTTCATTTATGTCTTTTTATATTAGAATTTGATTTGTTTTTACTTTTGTTGAATAAAATAGGTCGGAGAAGAGAATTGAGCAAAAGTTATCAAAAACGGAGCAAAAAGGGGGGTGCAAAGCCCAAATTCGCGCAGCCCACAAAGGAGCATGGCAAAAATGGGCATTAGCCCAAATCTGCCCAGTGGCGAGCGCCACCAATTGAAGACCTAAGTGGCGAGCGCCACAGAATAGGTGGCGAGCGCCACCAAATGTGCAAGCCCAGTAAAACAGAATTGGCGTGACGTGGGGAAGCTTATCTTCCCTATTGTTGTGGATCGTACTAGCAAATCCCTTCCTATAAATAGCAAGCTCATTTTCAGATTTCTTCACGCCTTACTTTCTTTATTTTCAGTCAGTTTATATTTCCAGTTACAGTAACTGTAACGGTATTTCCACACCGGGAGTCCGTTTTCAGTTCTGTTTTCGGTTTCTTGTCAAGAATTCTATTCCGGTTATTTAATTCAAGTTTATTCAGCATTTAATTCCAGGTTTTTATTTAATGTTTTTATTTAATTATTTATTTATGTTTAATTTAATTTTCTGTTTTTCTTTGTTTAATTTCTTAATTATGTCTAGCTAAATTTCCTAGATATCGGTATGTAAACTAATTCTCCGAAGGGGATTTAGTAATGATTTAGCGCGCGCATTTATTAAACTATTTTTCTGATTCAAATTCCTAATTTAATACAAAGCTTTTGAACGAGAGTAAAAGAAAGCAACTAAGGTTAAAATCAATAGAGCGAGAGTTTGAGGTTTTAACTAGATAGTAGGAATTTGATATTAATCTTTGAACGAGCGAGACCCACGTTAGGATTAATTAGAACTAATTGATTTTCAAAATATACTTTCGAAGCTAAGGTGGTAGAAAAGTGACAGTAAAACTCCTAGCTTAGAAAGTATGGTTTTTATCAACAAAACGAGAATGTGAGGTTTAAACCTTTAAATTGAGAAAGTTCTTCTGAAAAATAAACCCTTTTTCGCGCGCTCTTAATTTATTAAATTCCCGAAGGTTAATTAAGTTACATACCTATATCCCGCTTTATTAATTAATTTTAATTCTTAATTTTAATTTAAAATTTCTAAACATTCCAAAACCCCTAAAAATTACTAGCCTTAGATTTACACCGTGACAACAGATTACGGTAGTTCAACTATTGGTCCCTGTGGATTCGATATCTTTAAAAACTACACGACGAGACTGTGCACTTGCGGTCAATCAAATTTATTGATACACAAATCGTCGATCAGCTATCAGAAGGATGATGATCAGAAGCACAAGTCATCAGAAGTATACAACACCAAAAGCTGTACTGGGAGTACAGGCTTCTGAGATCAGTCTTGCGCTGGAAGATTCATGAAAGGAAATCACATGTTTGGCTTAGGGATTAACAACGGTCAAGTTCAAATTTGTGTGAAGGAAAATCAAAGCACGTTATAATATTATCTTGGGAAGATAATATATGCATTAGTCATTTTCCCATTACCGCATTTGGACACACACAAAGCCTTAACCTGCAAAGAGAAGTCAACAAGTTTCCTTGTTGAGCTTAATCACATGTGACCGCCTAGAAACTGCTCCAGCGGACAAAATAGCTTGACAACTGTCAAATCTGCAACGTCTCTATCTTGTCATATATATAGAGACCTCATACTTGAAGTCAAGTGTGGATTACAACTAGCAAAACTGATCAGACTCACAAGAAAGCAAACAGCGCTTCTGATAACAAAACTGATCATACTCACAAGAAGTCAAATCATCTTTCCCGAAACAGACGAAGACTCGGAACAATCCGAAGAGGAATTAGAAATGGAAATAGGTCCTCAAAACCGCCCTCTGAAGTACTATGCTACCCCTACAGATGCTGAACCACATAACAACATTGTTGCCCCTGCGATAGAGGCTAACAATTTTGAGCTTAAACCTTCCCTACTCTCAGCAGTTCAGCAAAGTCAGTTCTCGGGTGGTCCTTCAGAAGATCCTAATCTCCACCTCTCTGTCTTCCTACAATACGCCGATACAGTGAAAGCTAATGGCGTAAGTCCCGAAGCGATAAGGCTTCGTCTCTTCCATTTCTCTCTAAGAGATCGAGCCCGTGCTTGGCTCCAGTCCCTACCTTCCAGCTCTGTCACTACATGGGAGGGGTTGAAGAAAGTCTTTCTGGCTAGGTATTTCCCACCTAGCAAGACTGCTATGCTAAGAGCCCAAATCAATGGATTCAAGCAGAAAGACAACGAATCTCTTTATGAAGCGTGGGAGAGATTTAAGGACATGTTGAGACTTTGTTCACATCATGGTTTAGAGGAGTGGCTAATTATCCACACCTTCTACAACGGTCTCCTGTACAATACAAGGATGACCATAGACGCTGCCGCGGGCGGCGCCCTCATGGTCAAGCCCTACACTGATGCCTATCAGCTCATCGAGAGCATGGCTCAGAATCACTACCAGTGGGGAGGCGAAAGAACCTCCGCAGAAAAACCTCTATCGAGAGGAGGAATGCATGAGATAAGCAGCCTTGACCACGTCAGTGCCAAGGTTGATGCACTCACTCTAAAATTAGACAGCTTACTCAATGCTCCTGCTGCTACTGTAGCAGCAACTGTCTCTAGTTGTGAGATATGTGGCGCTCCAGGGCATGCTACAGCTGAATGCCAACTCTTGGCTGGAACTCCCTCCGATCAAGTGAACTACGCCCAAGGAGGCCCATATTCCAACAACTACAACTCAGCTTGGAAGAACAACCCCTATCTTTCATACAAGAACAACAATGCATTGTATCCACCTAGACAAGGACAATCCTCTGGTCCACCAGGTTTTCAAAAGGCCCCCGTGCTAAATCAAGAAAACTCTAGGAAGTCTAGCCTTGACGCCATGTTTGAAACCTTCATGGCGTCCCAAATGCAAACTAACGAGGGGATCAAGAATCAAAACCTGCATTTCGCTAAGATGTTCGAGCAATTGAACAGTAAAATTGATGTTTTGATCACCCATCATAAGATACTAGAAACTCAAGTTGCACAGGTGGCTCAACAGCAATCATCCATGTCTGCTCCTGCAGGAACATTTCCTGGCCAACCTCAGCCCAATCCTAAAGCCCATGTAAACGCTGTGACACTACGAAGTGGAACACAGTATGATGAACCAGTTGACCTTAGGATTGAGAGGCCTGCCATGCAGCAAAAGCCAGATGAACCAGCTGAGAAAGGGAGTGAACCCAAAGAGAAAGAAGGAAATGGCGTCGAGGCAAAAGAAAAAGAAACACCCTATGTGCCTCCGCCACCTTACAAACCACCCATTCCTTATCCTCAAAGGTTGGAAAAGACCAAAAGCATGGGGCAATTCAAGAAATTTGTGGAGCTTCTCAAGCAGTTGAATATCACCATCCCATTCACTGAAGCTATCACACAAATGCCCGCATATGCTAAGTTTCTCAAGGAGATTCTAATCAACAAAAAGAGGATTGAGGATAACGAAACTGTTACACTCACTGCCGAGTGTAGTGCTATCCTTCAAAACAAAATGCCTCCTAAACTCAACGACCAGGGAAGTTTGTTATTGACAAAGCCCTATGTGATTTAGGTGCCAGCATTAGTTTGATGCCCATGACCATATGCGAGAGACTCAAGCTAGGCGAGCTAAGACCCACTAGAATGTCCATCCAGTTTGCCGACCGTTCGGTCAAGATGCCTATAGGAGTCTTAGAAAATGTTCTGGTGCGTGTTGGTCAGTTCTTTATTCCAACCGACTTCATAGTCATGGATATTAAGGAAGACTCTAACACGCCTATCATTTTAGGAAGGCCATTCCTTGCTACAGCTGGTGCGATAATTGATGTCAAAAAGGGAAAGCTCACTTTTGATGTGGGAGATGAAAAAGTTGAATTCATTTTGACTCAATTCCTAAGCGCGCCTGCTATAGATGATACTTGCTATCTGCTTGACGTCATTGACGAATGCAGAAAGGAAATGGAGAATGATCAAACCGTTTACACTGAAATTCTCACATCTTCTCCAACTCCTACTCTCGAAGTTCAGGATGACGAGCTCGGTGAATGCTTTGAGATTACACCAAACCCGACGTCGTCTCCTGATCAATCTTCTCTCGAACTAAAACTTCTACCTGAGAGTCTATGGTATGAATTCCTTGATCAAGAGCTTAAGCGCCCTGTGATTGTGTGCGCCGATTTAGGACAATCAGAAACCGGAGAGTTGTTAAAAGTCCTAAGAAAATTCCCAGCTGCTCTAGGATATAACATATCTGATCTTAAAGGGATAAGTCCTTCTCTTTGCATGCACCGCATCTACCTCGAGGAAGATTGCAAAACCTCTCGAGAACCGCAAATAAGGATAAATCCCATTCTCACTGAAGTAGTTAAGAAAGAAGTTGAAAAACTTCTGGATGCAGGAATAATATACCCGATCTCCGACAGTAAATGGGTTAGTCCCGTTCATGTCGTGCCTAAGAAAGGTGGAGTCACTGTAGTTACCAATGAGAAAGGAGAGTCTGTAGCACAAAGAGTCGTAACGGGTAGTAGAATGTGCATTGACTATAGGAAACTCAACAAAGCCACACGCAAGGATCATTTCCCTTTGCCCTTCATTGATCAAATGCTTGAGCGTCTGGCTAATCATTCCTACTTCTGCTATCTAGATGGTTATTCGGGATTCTTCCAAATTCCTATTCATCCCGATGACCAAGAGAAAACGACTTTCACTTGTCCTTTTGGCACATTTGCATATAGGCGAATGCCATTTGGATTGTGTAATGCCCCCGCTACTTTCCAAAGATGTATGCAAGCAATCTTTGCCGATTACATCAATGACATTATGGAGGTCTTCAGGGATGATTTCTCCGTATGTGGCCAAAGTTTTGAAGGATGCTTGACAAACCTTGAGAAGGTGCTTGAAAGATGTGAAAAAGTCAATCTTGTACTTAATTGGGAAAAGTGCCATTTCATGGTTCGTCAAGGTATTGTGCTTGGACATATAGTGTCCAACAAAGGGATTGAGGTAGATTGAGCTAAAATCCAAGTCATAGAGAATCTACCACCTCCCAAATCTGTGAGAGAAGTCCGAAGCTTTTTAGGACACGCCGGTTTCTATCGGCGATTCATTAAAGACTTCTCCAAAATCACAAAGCCGTTAACCGGGCTGCTAATGAAAGATGCCGAGTTCATTTTTGATGAGGAGTGCCTAACGGCATTCGAGCAATTAAAGGCAGCTCTCATTTCTGCCCCCATCATGCAGCCACCCGATTGGAGTCTACCATTTGAGATCATGTGTGACGCTAGTGACTATGCTATAGGCGCGGTTCTAGGTCAAAGGAAAGATAAGAAGCTTCACGCTATCTATTATGCTAGTAGGACCTTAGACCCTGCGCAAATGAACTACGCTACCACAGAAAAAGAACTCCTGGCTGTTGTGTTTGCGGTTGATAAATTTCGTTCCTACCTAATAGGGGCCAAAATCATTGTCTATACAGATCATGCCGCAATTAGGTACCTAGTGAACAAAAAGGACGCCAAACCGAGGCTCCTAAGATGGATCTTGCTCCTTCAAGAATTTGATTTAGAGATCCAAGATAAGAAAGGAATCGACAACACAGTCGCGGACCATTTGTCAAGAATGGAGGGAATGGTGCCTGAAACGGTACCTATAAATGATGACTTCCCGTATGAGAGGCTCGTAGCCCTAATGGAAAGTGTCGCCTCCGAGTGCCCTTTGCTTCAAGACGACATCGAAGTCGTCAACTCTGTCTTCACAAGAGACTCTTTGCCATGCTATGCTGATATTGTTAATTACTTAGCAGCAAGAGTCCTTCCTCCTGACTTAACTTACCAGCAAAAGAAGAAGTTCTTTAGTGACCTAAAACATTACTATTGGGATGACCCTCTTCTTTTTAAGAGAGGTGCCGATGGACTCTTCCGTCGATGTGTCCCCGAAGATGAGGCGCAAAGCATTATCACTCATTGTCATTCTGCGCCCTATGGAGGACATGCAAGTACTTCCAAAACCTGTGCTAAGATCTTACAGGCCGGCCTCTTTTGGCCCACTCTTTGGAAAGATGTCCACGCTTCCATAAGGAGTTGTGATCAGTGCCAACACGCTGGTGGCATCTCTAGGCGCGATGAAATGCCTCAACATGGCATCTTAGAAGTGGAAGTATTTGATGTTTGGGGGATAGATTTCATGGGACCATTCCCAACTTCTTTTGGAAACAAATACATACTTGTGGCTGTTGATTACGTGTCCAAATGGATCGAGGTTGTTGCCTCTCCAATTAATGACGCCAAAAGAGTGGTTAGATTGTTCAAGAACCAGATCTTCCCTAGGTTCGGTGTGCCGAGACTTGTCATCACCGATGGTGGCTCCCATTTTATCTCTAGGATCTTTGAAAGATTGTTATCTAAATATGGGGTCCGACACCGTGTAGCAACTCCCTACCACCCGCAAACGAGTGGGCAAGTGGAGGTCTCCAATAGGGAGATCAAGCAAATTCTTGAAAAAACAGTTGCAACCTCTAGGAAGGATTGGTCTTTAAAACTGAATGAGGCATTGTGGGCATATAGGACAGCCTATAAGACCCCAATTGGGACCACTCCCTTCAAGCTTGTTTATGGCAAATCATGCCATCTACCAGTGGAACTGGAACACAAAGCTTATTGGGCTATCAAAGCCCTCAATTTTGATTACACCACCGCCGGTAGGAAGAGGACCTTGGATATCCACGAGTTGGAAGAGCTTAGGTTGGACGCCTATGAGAATGCCAGGATTTATAAAGAAAGAACAAAAAAATGGCATGACAAGCGTCTATCTAGGAGAGAGTTTAAGGTAGGCCAGTTAGTACTTCTTTTCAATTCAAGACTTAAACTCTTTCCCGGAAAACTTCGCTCCAAGTGGTCAGGCCCCTTTACAATTTCTAAGACATATCCTCATGGGGCGATTGAGATAAAGAGTGACTCTGGTGATACATTCACAGTTAATGGGCAGCGGTTGAAACATTACAACCTTAGGGATAGTGACACTAATCTTGCAAATTTTAAGCTATCCGCCCTGTCCGCTGTCACGTGAACTAAGTCACCGTCTTTGAAGTCGAGCTAACCGACTTTAAACAAAGCGCTTGGTGGGAGGCAACCCGCTGATTTTGAACTTAATGTTTCTCCTTTTAGTTCATTTTATTTTGCAGGTAATAAAGAGATAGCACGCTCGACGACTTTACAAGTTATGAAAGCTTAGCTACTCAGGTTGTACCCTTCCAAGCTTACCTTGAGTCGTTGCATTGGGGACAATGCTCGATTTAAGTGTGGGGGAGAAAGCTTTATCGCTTTCCTTTACTTACAGTCATTTAGTTTTGCATGCATAATAAAACCTTAGGTTAGTTCACTTAGATTGAGTTGATTTTGCGTGTTGGTCTTGATATTGTCTGATTTTCCCATTTCTTGAGCCATATCAAAAAATTTCTTGTGAAAAGCAAAAGTATTGAGTTTTGATGCTTGGTATTGATTGTTTGAAAGTATATAGGTTGTTTGCACTATCTAGGCTAATTTGTGGAATTTGGGTAACGGTTAGATAAAATCAATACCGTTTTAACACCTTAGATTCCCTGAAGTGTGTAAAACTGATTTGAGTACTAATTTTGATAAAACTTTGAACTTGAGTTTTAATGAACCCTTAGTAGTTTATCTAGCAGTCGGCACCATCTCAAGGCACAAACTAAGTGGGAAACCTGTTGCGGGATTTTTGAGACATACCCCACTACAGTTTTATCTTTCATTACCAAAGGAGGGGAAAAATTGAAAACCTTTTAAATTGAGATTCTAAGGTACGGGGGTTAGTTGCACTTGAGGAAGGTGTTAGCACCTCAAGCGCCCATGGTATTCCATGGTAACCTTTTATATGTTTTTGTGCTTTTTTATATACATGCTTTAAGAATGGAGGGAGAAATTGTATAGAAGGAAAAAATGGGTAAAAATTGAGGAAATTTAATTTCATAAAGTGAATAAAAGAAAAAGAAGTATAACTATTTTTTTGTGTTTGTAAAAGGTTTTATTTTTTTGAGAGAAATGCAATTGTTGTATTGTGAAGAAAATGTTGTTGAGAGGAAGAAATTGTAAGAAAGTATAAGTATTGTTATGTAAAAATAGAAGTTAAATGTTTGAAAATGAAAGTGTATTTGTTTTTTTGGAAAAATGTGTTGTAAAGGAAAGAAGTTCTTGTTGCTAAAAAAATGTAAGAAAAGAGGAAAAAAATGTTGTGATAAAAGCATGTTAAAATGATTGTAGTGACGTTGAGATTAAGGTGAACTTGCGCTGTTTTGTAAAAGGATCGCATGTTTGTTTTTAAAGAAAGGGTTTTTCGTTTCAAAAAAGTCTCGTAATTAATTTGAAATTTAACTACGAGTCCTCTCCTTTGGAAATGAATTTTTTTGGCGTTGTGTGTGATGTGTGAGCTAGGAAAGCAATAAAAGCGATAAATAAAGTTCTACGCTATTACAACCCAATTGAATAATTAATTTACAACCATATCGAATTAGAATGAATAAATAAATAAATAAAATGCAAATGCGAAAAATAAATATGGCAATGAATATGTACACAAACAATTAAGAAGAGAAATCATAGCAAGATATTATATTCTACTCAAAGGTGAAGTGTGTTAAAAAAGGTATGCGAGGCAAAGACATGATAATGGAAATTTTTAGAGTCATTCATAGTAACAAACAAATCAAACTAAAACACAATCGAAAAAAGAGAAATTTTATTTAGCAAAAGAGATGTTTTTATTTTATTTTTTATGAAGAGAATGAATTTAGGCCAAGAGGCCCTTAACTATTAATGCCAATTATTAGAGCTCAATGATTTTATAAAATAAAATATTGTCTCTAACATGCATTTTTAAAATGATGCATTGTCCTAATCTAAATGCAATGCATGTATGCATGAAGAAATGTGAAGTAAAATTGTAATGTGAAATTGTAGTGTGATGTAAAAATTAGTGTCAAATGTCATGCGAAATGCAAAATGTAGATTATGATGCAATGTAATGTAGAAGTGTAAAAAAAGAAATGTGTAGTGTAAATGTAATGAAAAATGTGATATGATGTAGAATTTTTGTAAAAAAGTTATGTGACATGAAAAATGCATAAATGTTATGTAGTGTAAAAATGTAAGATTTTAAATGCATGTATGCATGAAATTTTCTTTAAGCAAGCATGTTATATGTTTTTTTTTTTTTTATAAAGTGAAATTAAACAAAGACACAATCATGTTATCAATCATCACAAAAAAAAACAAGAATAAATCATAGCATATTTAAATTACTCTAATATCTTTGTTATTTATTTTTTTTGTATTTTTTTGCATTCTAAATAAATAAATAAAAAGTTATAACAAATAAACTAACATTTTTCTTTTTTGAAATTAAAATAGTTAAAAAAAGAAAATATTTTTTGTTTTTCCTATTAGAGAAAAGTTTTTTTTTTAAAAGCCCCTTTTTTTTACTTTTGTATATTTAAAAGAAATTTTCTATCATAAGAATTTAATATCATTTTTTTCATTTTCTTAAAGAGAAACAAAAACACACAAAAATAAAAAATGAAAATAAATGTAGAGCAAACAGCAAAGTAGGGGTATGAATAAAGAAATGATCAATCCCCAAATCCACTCCTAGAGGCCCAAACTATTTCAGAACTGAGGGGAGAATCAGGGCCATCTGATTGAAATCTTAGATCAACAAACAAAAGGGGTGCACAGCAGCCATGGTGGGCGCGCGCGCTAGATCAGAGAGAGTACAGAGTCGTGTGATCAATGATCAACGTCCATTGGAGAAGAGGTACATGCAGCTTATGGTGCGCGCGCAGGCATGGGATCAGGAGGGAGTATAAGTGATTTTTCCTTTCCCTTTTTGTTCATTTTTTCATTTCTTTCTCTCTCTGCTCTCTGATTTCTTTCTCTCAAAACTCAAGAACATTCATGATGTTCTTCATCTCCGCCCCAAATTCCATATTCCGGCGCGGCGGCCGGCCAACAAGGTGGCGGCGCCGCCGCCGGAAATAACTCAAAAACCAAATCTTTTCTACACTAACCCCCCCTAAAAACACCTTCTAAACACGATTCCGAAACCTAAATTTCCTAAAATCTAACCAATCGGAGGGAATCCGAAACCCTAACCTATCAAAACTCAAACGAAGTCACGAAAAAAGAAAGAAGATGCACGCGAGTGGGTTAAATGAAAGAAAACATACAGCGGAGGAAGATGTCCGGCGGAGGTGCTGTGGTGGCCGACGGCGATGATGAACCACTTTCGTCTATTCCTCTCCCGCTCTCCTTCTGTTTCGCTTCTGTTTGTTTGTTTGTTTGTTTGGTTTCTCTGCTTGGTTTTTGTTTCTGTTTTGAGTTTTCTTCTTTTTTTTCTGTTTTGTGCTTGTTCTGAAATTGGGGGTGGAAAAGACTTGGGTTGGATTTTGGTTCTTCTTTGTTTGAGGTTCTGTTTTTTTTGGTTTATGGTTGAAGATGATGTTGTTAGTTGATTTGTGAAGGTTGGTGTTGAAAGAGGTGGTTTGTTTGTGTTCGGCCGTTCTCTCTTAATTTTTCTCTAAATTTTTCTCTATTTTCTGTTCTTTTGGTGAATCCGCCGCCCCCCCTAAGTTGTGAATTATGTTCTGTTATATAAGCTGGAATTAGGGTTGTAATGTTAGAAGAAGAAAAATTGCAGAAAACCTTTGTTGAATCAAATTTGGTTTAGAAAATTGTAATGAAAAAAGGGAAAGAAGACAAGAAAGTCACTGTCTTGTGTTGGTGTTTTCAGAAAAAATCATAGGATCCTTTTTTTTTACTGTTATGTTTGTTTCTGTTTGTAACCGAGTAAAAAAAAAGTCAAAGAAAGGGTAAAATATAATAAAGACTTTTTTGGAACAATAATAGAAATATTATTAATAATAATAATAATAATAATAATAATAATAATAATAATAATAATAATAATGATAATGATTAGTAATAATAATAATAATCAAAACAAGAAAAGAATAGTCTTTTTTTGATTTTTTTGTGTGGAAAGAAAGGAAAAGAAAAGTCAAAAAACAAAAGAAAGAAGAAAAAAGGACCAAAGAAAATAGTAATAGATAATACTAATAGGTAAAAAAGTAAGAATAATGATGATAATAATATTAATGATAATGATCAAGGATATGAGAAAAAGATGAAAAATAGACGGACATAAAAGTACGACGACAAAAAAAATGCGATAACGAGCACAAATGATGCGGCGAAAAAATGAATGGATGTGATGACACTTTTATTATGTGATGAATGTTTTTGATATTTTATAAAGAAAAAAGAGGACAATGGATTTTAGGTCCAAAATTGGGGTACAACAAAACCGAAGAATATATGTGAATGATTTTGATTATAAATGAATGCTATTGGGTGATTCCTTGAAATAATTAATGAAAATTCAGCAAATGTTGAAACATGAGAAAGGAAAAAAATACCATATTATAGAAACTCATTAGTAGTTGGTTTAGAGGTGTCTGATTCTGAACTTGGTAGGGCGGGTTACGATCCGATCCCCCGCAACTGCGAAATGGGTAAAGCAAATAGGGGTTACCAAACTTATGTTATCAGCACCCCTCGCTATATGATGATCATAATCACTAACAGGTTTCCTACCATGGGCGTGTACAAGATAACGGGCTTAATGTGATTGCCCTAGAATGAAAAGGGGGAATGAAACTTAGGTGAGAGGTAGAGTCAAGAGGAAATGCTTCAGGTCTGTTTTCACATAACGGGAATCTCTTGTGTCATTACTGTATTCTTGTTATTTGCACTATTACCTGATTTTCATGGCTTGGCCGGCAACCACGTACGAGTAAGATGATCGTGTCATGTGTTTTTACGTATACCATGCGATTCACTATTCTTTTATGCTTGAGGACAAGCAATGGTTCAAGTGTGGGGGAATTTGATAACACGAAATCATATCGTATTTTTAGCTTAATTTAGGTGAATTTTAGTTGCATTTGCATATGTATTTATTTCATTTATGTCTTTTTATATTAGAATTTGATTTGTTTTTACTTTTGTTGAATAAAATAGGTCGGAGAAGAGAATTGAGCAAAAAGTATCAAAAACGGAGCAAAAAGGGGGGTGCAAAGCCCAAATTCGCGCAGCCCACAAAGGAGTATGGCAAAAATGGGCATTAGCCCAAATCTGCCCAGTGGCGAGCGCCACAGTGGTGGTGGCGAGCGCCACCAATTGAAGACCTAAGTGGCGAGCGCCACAGAATAGGTGGCGAGCGCCACCAAATGTGCAAGCCCGGTAAAACAGAATTGGCGTGACGTGGGGAAGGAGTGCACCGTCTGATCCGTTTTCTGTTCCTAATCGGATGGCAATTGGATGAGATCAAAATGAAGCTTATCTTCCCTATTGTTGTGGATCGTACTAGCAAATCCCCTCCTATAAATAGCAAGCTCATTTTCAGATTTCTTCACGCCTTACTTTCTTTATTTTCAGTCAGTTTATATTTCCAGTTACAGTAACTGTAACGGTATTTCCACACCGGGAGTCCGTTTTCAGTTCTGTTTTCGGTTTCTTGTCAAGAATTCTATTCCGGTTATTTAATTCAAGTTTATTCAGCATTTAATTCCAGGTTTTTATTTAATGTTTTTATTTAATTATTTATTTATGTTTAATTTAATTTTCTGTTTTTCTTTGTTTAATTTCTTAATTATGTCTAGCTAAATTTCCTAGATATCGGTATTTAAACTAATTCTCCGAAGGGGATTTAGTAATGATTTAGCGCGCGCATTTATTAAACTATTTTTCTGATTCAAATTCCTAATTAAATACAAAGCTTTTGAACGAGAGTAAAAGAAAGCAACTAAGGTTAAGATCAATAGAGCGAGAGTTTGAGGTTTTAACTAGATAGTAGGAATTTGATATTAATCTTTGAACGAGCGAGACCCACGTTAGGATTAATTAGAACTAATTGATTTTCAAAATATACTTTCGAAACTAAGGTGGTAGAAAAGTGACAGTAAAACTCCTAGCTTAGAAAGTATGGTTTTTATCAACAAAACGAGAGTGTGAGGTTTAGACCTTTAAATTGAGAAAGTTCTTCTAAAAAATAAACCCTTTTTCGCGCGCTCTTAATTTATTAAAACCCTTTTTCGCGCGCTCTTAATTTAGTAAATTCCCGAAGGTTAATTAAGTTACATACCGATATCCCGCTTTATTAATTAATTTTAATTCTTAATTTTAATTTAAAATTTCTAAACATTCCAAAACCCCTAAAAATTACTAGCCTTAGATTTACACCGTGACAACAGATTACGGTAGTTCAACTATTGGTCCCTGTGGATTCAATATCTTTTAAAACTACACGACGAGACTGTGCACTTGCGGTTAATCAAATTTATTGATACACAAATCGTCGATCAGCTATCAGAAGGATGATGATCAGAAGCACAAGTCATCAGAAGTATACAACACCAAAAGCTGTACTGGGAGTACAGGCTTCTGGGATCAGTCTTGCGCTGGAAGATTCATGAAAGGAAATCACATGTTTGGCTTAGGGATTAACAACGGTCAAGTTCAAATTTGTGTGAAGGAAAATCAAAGCACGTTATAATATTATCTTGGGAAGATAATATATGCATTAGTCATTTTCCCATTACCGCATTTGGACACACAAAAAGCCTTAACCTGCAAAGAGAAGTCAACAAGTTTCCTTGTTGAGCTTAATCACATGTGACCGCCTAGAAACTGCTCCGGCGGACAAAATAGCTTGACAACGGTCAAATCTGCAACGTCTCTATCTTGTCATATATATAGAGACCTCGTACTTGAAGTCAAGTGTGGATTACAACTAGCAAAACTGATCATACTCACAAGAAAGCAAACAGCGCTTCTGATAACAAAACAGCCTTGCTTTATTCACTTATTGTTCTTTAGAATCCTAAGTGTAGTTCTTGTGTTTAGTGTTGTAATTTGCCTTGAGTATTTGATTTTATCAAGTACTCAAAGGTTCTGAAAAACCATATATTTTCTCATCTAGTTTAGGAAGTCTCTTGTTAGTATACTTGAGCATTTGGAAGTCTCTTACTAGTGTGTTTGAGCAATTGTAACTTAAGTGTTTTTAGTGAACTCCCTTGGAAGTGCAAGGGGACTGGATTACTCTCATCTTGTGAGAGGAACCAGTATAAAATCGCTTGTGTCTCTCTCTCTCTACTCTCCTTTATTGTGTTATCCGCTGCCAAATCTGATAAGTTCGAAAGAACTTTGAAGAAGTTTTTAAACTATCTAAAACACAATTCAACCCCCCCCTTCTTGTGTTTTTCGTACCTTCATCTTAAACTACTACCCTAAGCTGATCTTTAAACTCTAATTGAAGACGTCAAGGTGACGAACCCTTAGACAGCTTCAAGCATCACCGCTTCTCAACGCGGTACAAGTGAAAACCTAAAAAAGTCTCATAGAGGGTCACCAACTAAAAATAACATATAACCAAAAATTTGCAGCGCAAGATATACAATACATGGCATCATTTACACATTCAATCATATGAATCACACATCATAGAAACCAAGTGCACGGATAATCTATCAATCACACACAACAATATTCAAATGCACAATCATCCTATCAATGCAGACTCTATATGAATCCTGCAATTTAACCTCTCCGCAGAAAGTCGTAGGTTCGTCCCTACTAAAAGTGTCACACAATCCTCTGCGCCGACATGACTCAATAAAATCCCGCAGGATTAGGTGGGCTCCGTTCTCTAGAGTCCTCACCCGGTGCATTCCTCTTGACATACACGCAACTATCAAAATGCATGAGCATACGCTTTCTCTTCAGATACTGATGCATCAAATATCATAGTAACTCAACATATATAATGCTCTCAATTCACATACCAATCACTGGCTATGTAATCAAAATCTCATGTTAATACATATATTCGCAAATCATATGTAAAACAACTAATTACCATGTACAACAAGATATTCAATCATGTACATGCATCAACATTTCATATTTATACAATTATATGAAATTCACAACAACCAGTTGTTGCGGGATTTTTGAGACATACCCCACTACAGTTTTATTTTTTATTTCCGAAGGAGGGGAAAAATTAAAAACCTTTTAAAAGAAGAGATTCTAAGGTACGGGGGTTAGTTGCACTTGAGGAAGGTGTTAGCACCTCAAGCGCCCATGGTACTCCATGGTAACCTTTTATATATTTTTTGTGCTTTTTTTGTGAACATGCTTAAAGAATGGAGGGAGAAGTTGTATAGAAGAAAGAAAAGAAAGTGGGTAAAAGTTAAGAAAAATTTATTTCATAAAGTAAATAAAACAAAAGAAGTGTAAATGTTTTTCTTTGTAAAAAAAAAGTTTTTTTTTGAGAGTAATGTAATTATTGTATTGTAAAGAAAATGTTTAAAAGAAAAGAAATTGTAAGAAAGTGCAAATGTTGTTATGTAAAAAAAAAGAAAAGAAGTTATTGTTGTTTGAAAAAGAATTCATTTTTTTTGTGTTTGAAAGAAAAGAAGATTGTAAAGGAAAGAAGATTTTGTTGTCAAAAAAGAATTAAGAAAATATGTTATATATATAAAAAAAAAAAGTTGTGATAAAAGCATGTTAATATGATTGAAGTTACGTTGAGATTAAGGTGAACTTGCGTTTGTTTTATAAAAAGATCGTACGTTTGTTATGAAAAGGTTTTTTCGTTTCAAGAAAAGTCTCGTAATCAATTTGAATCAATTACGAGTCCTCTCCCTTGGAAATGAATTTTTTGGCGTTGTGTGTGATGTGTGAGCTAGGAAAGCAATAACAATAAGTAAAGTCCTACGCTATTACAACCCAATTGAATAATTAATTTACAACCATATCGAATCGAATGAATAATGATAATAAGCAATAAATAAATAAATAAATAAATAGCAATGCATAAAATAAAATGCAAATGCGAAAAATAAATATGGCAATGAATATGTACACAAACAATTAAGAAGAGAAATCATAGCAATATATTGTATTCTACTTAAAGGTGAAGTGTGTGAAAAAAGGTATGGGAGGCAAAGACATGATAATGGAAATTTTGAGAGTCATTCACATCAACAAACACTCCTAATTAACATATACAAGCAAAAACATTTTATTTAGCAAAAAGAAAAGTTTTTATTTTTATGAAGAGAATGAATTTAGGCCAAAAGGCCCTTAACTATTAATGCTAATGTTAGAGCTCAATGATTTTTATTAATTAAAATATTGTCTTTAACATGCATTTTTAAAATGATGCATTGTCCTAATCTAAATGCAATGCATGTATGCATGTAGAAAAAAAAAATGTAAAGCGAAATTGTAATGTGAAATTGTAGTGTGATGCAAAAATTAGTGTCAATGTCATGTAAAATATGCAAGAAATGTAGATTGTGATGTAGTAAATGTAATGTTGTAAATGCATGTATGAATGTAAAAATGTGTAGTGAACATGTGATATAAAATGTAATGTAATGTAATGTAAATTTTTTGTAAAAGGTTATGTGACTAAAAAAAATGCATAATGTGATGTAGTGCAAAAATGTAAGATTTTTAAATGCATGTATGCATGAAAATTTTAATAAAAACATGTTATATATTCCATAAAATGAAATTAACAAAGACATAATCAATCATCACAAAAAAAAAGAATTCAAACATAGCATATTTAAATTTCTCTAATATTTTTGTTATTTTTTTATATTTTTGCATACTAAATAACTAAAAAAAAGAGATCATGGCAACAAACTAACATTTTTGTTCTCTTTTATTTTATATTTTTTTTGCATTTTTCTAAATAATAAAAATAAAGTCACACCAAATAAATAAAATATTTTTTTTATTCTTCATAATAGTAAAAAAACTAAATTAAAAAAAAGATGGTGCAAATAGCAAGATGGGGAGTGTGTAGTACCCGGCGCAAAAAATATATACAGATATGCAATGATGAAATGCAATGCACAAATGTAAACAATGAAGCCGCCACCATATTTTATTTATCCCATGAGGGGAAAGGAAAATAATGATAAAACCTTAAAGATCGGGTTCGGGAGTTGGTTACATGAGGGGAAGACGTTAACACCCCCTCATATCCGTTGTACTCAACGGGAACCATTTGAGGAATTTTGGTTTGCATAAACAAAGATAACCGTATAAAAAGAAATAAATTACCGCATATTGAACAGAAAGGAAATAAAAAAGAGTTTTTTATTATTTGGCTTGACGAGAGAGGCTCTCGCTCCTACGTATCCCCCGAGTACAATGAGGAATTCAAAGCTCACGTAGTTCTTCCTGAAAAGAAAGATTTTTGTGTGGGTTGTTTTTAGTGAACGATGCTTAGGTCGCATTCCACTGATACAACAGTATGCTTGTATGCTCGCTTCGGAGGCTTAAGCGTTTGTCTGTAGCAGGGGAATGGATAAAGCGCCATCCATTTAGAAAAAAAAGAAGTTGAAAAAAGATTTTGAAAGTTGAAAAACAGATTGACAGTACAAAGCAGTTGAAAAGGTTGACTGCACAGAGGCAGGAAAAAGAATTGAGTGGGTTGAATGTCTTTTAAGATTTTAGGAAATTGTTTTGTGAATGAGAATGATCCTCAATCACGAGTCGTTCGACAGGGACCGGATCATCCGAGCAGAAACGAGTCGTACGACAGGCTCTCTCTTTTTCATTCAGTTTATTAAATGAACATTCTTAATTAAAGTGAAACGAGCCGAAGGCGAGTCGTAAGTCAGGCTCCTTCCCATTTCATTTAATTAAAGAGTGTTCCATTTTAAATGGCTTGCGAATAATTCGAAGCCAGAGTCGTACGACAGAGACTGATTTATTCACATTCCATATCCAAAAACAAGTTCACAACAGATTTTAGATTCAGAAAAGAAAAGGGTAGAAGACGCGAAAAATGCAAATGCATGATATATGGTAATGACAGTGTAATAATACGACAATTAAATAATACTCGAAATAAATATGTAGACACATAACTAAATGAGTAATCAGATAATCAGGCATAAAATGAAACTGGCAAACAGAGAAGCAAATTAACGAACATTTTAGCAAGCAAGCGTAAGATAAGCTTAAGACGAGTCGTACGTCAGGCTCTCGCTCATCTTACGTTCCAAACATCAAGTCATATTTTGAATGAAATAAAAAAATAAATTCAAAGCGCGAGTCGTAAGACAGGGCCCAATTTATCTTTATTTCACTCAAAATTAAATCTAACAGACAACAGAGATATTATTTAATTATGATATTACAAGTGATCAGGCGAAGTAACGAAAAAAGAATCATTTAAACGAAGTTAATTAAAATAGGATAAACAGAGACAAGTCGTAAGTCAAGCCCTTTTATCTCTACATTAATTAAATTGTTTGAAATATTCGAAATAAAAATAAATCGAGGACGCGAGACGTACGTCAGAGTCCGATTTATTTTTATTCCGAATATGAGTTTCGAACATAAAACGAAGTAGCATTTTTTTTGTTAGCATCATAATTAATTAATATCAGCAGAGGTGCAGAAGTAGAACAGGGTGTATAATAGCAATAATCACAAAGCAATCAAAATCAAGCAGATGGGCCTAAGGCCCAAATTTAAAAAAAAACAGAAGGGAGGTTCATGCAGCAAAAAGGGGGTACAGGCAGTAATTCACACAACACAAACAGAATACAAAAATGGGCTTAAGGCCCAATCTATACCCCTTCAGCAGGGGTTGCAAACAGCAGAACTGGGGTTAAAAAAAGTATTAAAAAAAAAAACAAAAAAACAGCAGAATGGGCCTAAGGCCCAATTCTTTTACCACCTGAAACAAACAAAAAAAACAACGAACCGGGTCGGGTCCGGATCTAACCCGATCCAGCCATCAAAACCAACCCGCGCGGGCGCCAATTACAGGCTGCCACGCGTCGTCCCTGTCCTCTGGCCGAGTCGCTGACTCGGTGAGTCGCGCGTCCGCCATTGGAGCTCCCGAGTCAATGACTCGGTTCAACCCAAACAAACCCAAATCAACATCAAAAAGCACAAATTAATAGTCGAATCCGCACGTTTTTGCACGTACAATTCAGATCGAGCAACGAAATCAACAAATAACATATAAACAATCAAAAACAAACGGATCAAAGTTTCGGATCTAAAAGACAAACGTGATTTTAACCAGTTTTTAACGAAAATTAACGATGGCAAAGCGTTCTAAACGTTCTCAGAGAAGGAAAGTAACACAAAATCATTCGAAAACGCACTCAAATCGATCGAGATTCAACCTTTTTAACTTTGGAAATTTTCGGTTCGGATCTGACGCGTTTGGAGGCCGTTTTTTGCGAGTTAGGAAGCGATTTAAGTACCAATGGATAGAGGAGAACGAGATGAACATTTTATCTTTTAATGATTTTGGGTTTTCATGGAGTTTTGATGGTGAATTTGAGTGATGAAAATTAGGGTTTGAGTGAGGGGATGGGGGCGCGCGGCTGAAGAGAGAAAGGAGAAGAAAGCTTTTCTGATCTGTGAACAGTGAATCACTAACTAGGGTTAGTCATAACCCTCTTCCTATTTATACTACTAGCTAAGAAAATGGGGCTTTTTTGTGATTTTGGGTTTTAAAGGGTAAAAGGAGAAAAATGGAAAATGGGGTGAATTTATGATTAGTAAGAGATAAAAAAAATGTGAAGGAAGTGATGTGTCAAAGGTAATTGGTCATAAAAGAAAGAAATTGTCATAAAAAGAAGAAAAAATGCAAATAAAATATAAAGAGTACAAGAAAAATATAACTAAAATATAGAAAATGCAAATAGAATGTTTTTGCTATTTTTCGTATAAAAAGATAAATTGCGACAAATTTAAAGAAATAAAGAAAAATGAATAAATTGTAAAATAAAATTATCGAAAAAACTATTTTTTGGTATTTCTCATAAAAATAAGAAATAATTTTTAAATAAAATATTTATTTTAAAAAAACTCAAAATTAGGGTATTACAGCTGCCCCTATTTAATTGTCTTATACTCGAATGCGTAAATGACTTGCGCCTTTATGCGTTCGAAGTAAAAGATAATTAAATACAAATGCCCTAATTTTGTGGTGTGGATGTGATGTAATGATGATGAATGCATATGGAAGATGAAGGTGGAAACATACCTGAAATGATTAGTAACTGAGTACCTGAGAAAGAAATGATCATTACTCGCCCTATGAGTGTATAGACCATAAAAACTGAGTCGCCTCCCCTCAGGGTGCGTTATCTCCAAAACCGATCATTACTCGCCCTATGAGTGTATAGACCATAAAAAGCTGAGTCGCCTCCCCTCAGGGTGCGTTATCTCCAAAACTGATCATTACTCGCCCTATGAGTGTATAGACCATAAAAAACTGAGTCGTCGCCCTCCCTATGAGCGTATTACTCAAAAAACTGATCATTACTCGCCCTATGAGTGTATAGATCATAAAAAAACTGAGTCGTCGCCCTCCCTATGAGCGTATTACTCAAAAACTGATCATTACTCGCCCTATGAGTGTATAGATCATAAAAGCTGAGTCGTAGCCCTCCCTATGAGCGTATTACTCAAAAACTGATCATTACTCGCCCTATGAGTGTATAGATCATGAAAAACTGAATCTGAGAGTACTCCACTAGTGCTTTGACATACCCTTGGGTAAAGAAACTTGCGAGGAGTGTGAGCTGAATATCCTGTCAGTATCTTTGACAGAATTCACAAGACGACTGCTTGACAACTGTTTTGCTGAAGAACTTATTAGAAACACAATGTGTTAACTTCAGTAAGGATGCGGTTCAGAAACCAACTTGCTGGAGAAACTGTTTAACAAACAATTTACTAGGATACAACATTTCAACTCTCTTACTGGAGATAACCATCTCAACTGAATCACTGGAGAGAGGATCTGTTTAACTCTTCTGACCGAGAAAGTTGTGTGTAGACCGATCTGCTGTATATAACCATTACGGAATTATTCACTGGGGAAAAGATCATCAACCCTTTCTGGTAGGTGTAGAGTGAAGATTCGTCTGATAAGAATGAAACTCTGTTGACCAACTTGCTGAATATCAGTGATCAGAACCAAACAAGTTCACTGGGAAGATTCAAGATTAACTAATCTTTCTTGTCAAGAAATTACAATTCATCAACCATCTTTCTGAAAATGCGATGTTCCAATCGACTTACTGGGATGAACAATTATCAACTGGCTCACTGGGGAAAGAAACAACCCCTCAACCTTTCTCATTGAGAATATGATGCACTGATTGATCTGCTTGGGGATGATATTTTGTTGACCAATTCATTGGGGAAAAGATTTATCAACCCTTATTGTTGAAAAATTACGATTCAAAAACCGTCTTATTGGAGAATTAGGTCCGCAGACCTTTGTTACTGAACAAGAGATCTAAGTCTGCAACCTGTTAAGACAACATTTTAAACATGTACTTCATGAATGCATGATTGTGCACCTCTGATGCCTAAATGCAGAACTAATGCAGATGAAATATCTGATTATGTGCAGGATTTGGTGTGATTCTTTTTATGCATGAACCTATATGCGTGAATGCATGAGTATGCATGAGTGCATGAATTTCCGATTTTGTTTTGAGGAGAGTTTGAATTTCCCGGCACCGAGAATTTGAGTAACTCCATTGAGGTGAAATCTTGAGATGTTGACTGTCGTTGCGGGACGAACGTTCAATCAAGCTTCCAAAAAGGATAGCAACTTTCTTCATGAGATGGAATCGAGAGATTGCCATGATTTTCTGTAATGGATTGGGAGAGTTTACTGTATGCCACTGGTTTCCCTTCAGATGTTTTAAAAATCAAAACAGTTTGTAATCTTTTCAAATGCTTTTATTTTTCACAATGCTTAAATGCTTTATTTATTAACAAAATGAATAGCACAAACATATGCAATCAGAACATAAAAGCAAGCAGACACAATATGATTGAAAATGAGAATTTTATCCACTGCGCAAAAATGCGGAAAGTTTTTACAACTGGATGCTAATCCCTGAATGAGGTGATTGCAAATTGAAACTAAGATAATGACAATGAAAATAAATGAATTCCACTGAATCATAACGATGCCATCCTTCTTCATGATCTCGAGTTTACAAGGCTTTGCTTTGGTGAAAGGAGACTGAGTCAATCCTTTCTGTCTGAAAGTTTCATCTTCATGTAGAGAGTGGAAACTCTTCACCATCCATGGTATTAACAACCAAAGTTCTGCCATATATCACCACATATGACTTTTCAGGAGGATATAATCTTGACACAGTATGCCCCAAGCACTTGAATCTATGACGGATATGCCCCTGACCCACTGATATTTGCAGTGTAACCAATTCTTGAACCAATTCACTCTTGATAAGCAGGGTGTTCAACTTGTTTGCCCCTGTTTGGCAGAATCTGTAGATAGCTTGCCCCTAGCTAGGAGCGTCTCAAATCAGCTTTGCCCATGATCAGACCACAACTCAGATCTCTTTGATGTCAAGTATTGATTTGCAGGTAAAATCATTTTTTTTGAAAAGTGTTTTGCACATGCAAGTTTTTTTTGAAACACATACGATGTGTAGAAAAGAGAGATAATTATTAGTTACTCAACAAACTGGAGGAGTCAGCTTAACAATACATTTGGCGAATGCTTTCAAAGTGAACCTAGCTTCAATTAGGTCTTTTGAGGTCATAGCATGCAATTAGGATTCATGTAAATCAAGCCAAAAGAAGATATAAATTGTGTTATCAAATTCCCCATACTTGAACATTTGCTTGTCATTAAGCACATAAATAGTAACTCTTTTTTAGCACTTGTTTGAAAACACGACATGACAACTCTAATCATACGTGGTTGCCGGCTAGTAAAGAAAATCAAGTAATAAACATCAATACCAAGGGTACTGTAATAACACAAAACCACACATTGCAGTCAAAGACTCTCATCATATGAAGACAAATTTGAAACATTTTATTGTGACTCTAACTTTTGCTTAAATTTTATTCACCCTTTTCATTCAGGTGCAATCACATTAAGCCCGTTATCTTGTACACACTCATGGTAGAAAGATCTGTTAGTGATTATGATCATAAATCGAGGGGAGCTGGTGAAATCAGTTTGGTAAACCCCTATTTCTTTTCCAAATGCAGTTGTGGGGGATCGGACAGCAACCCGCCCTACCAAGTTCAGAACCAGTCTCCTCTGAACCAACTACTAAATGGGTACATTTACTATTGTTTTTCCACAACTGCAGGGTTAAACGACCGAGTGAGGGTCATCTAACTCAATGAGTGCATTCCCACTTTTGAAATTAACCAAAGTATGCAAATTTTCATTTCTGGATCATTCACTTATGTTCATCGATTTCCTACTTAGTTTGTGTACAAGATGGTGCCGACTGCTAGGATAAACTACAGAGGGTTACTTAAAAACTTATGTTCAGGTCTTCGTCAAAATCAGTACTCAAATTGATCTTACATACTTCAAAGAGTCTAAGATGTTAAGACAGTACCGATTTTATTGAATCATTTCTGAACCTTCATAATAGCCTAAAGTGCAAAACAACCTATATACTCTTAAAGTGTCAGGTCAAGTGTCAAACCAAAATTGCTTATTTTCTTAAAAAGATATATCTCAAGAAACTGGGAGAATCAGATAACAACAAAACATATGCAAGAATGACTCGATTCAATCATAATTTTTTTATGAAACCATGCCTTTCATCATTAGCTAGGTTTTTCACAATTGAAAGCATACATCAGCAAAAATCAGTTATTCATTTTCATCATCCTCTCTCCAAATTTGCAGGTAATAAGAAAAAGAGGTGAATACAAATGGATTGATTCTGAAACATGCATGTGCATTACATAATCTTAAATGCAAACAAATACTTGACAAGAAATAAAATGCCTGATCAACTTTCTCTTTCATATCCTGTTATGGGGAGGCGCCCATTATGACCTCTTTCTTCGTCAGTTCCCGGATCGATCACCGATGAAGTTCAATAATTTTATGCTTTTGATCCAACAATCATATTAACTCTTCAACGAAGCTTGCAACCCGAAACCATGAAGAATTACAGCACAATTATGATTCAATAGATTCACTTCTGAATGATGATTTTTTTTTATTTTTTTTTGAATTTGATTGAATGCAAAAGTGTTTTATGAATGCAAGAAATTATTGCCATTTTTCATTATCTTTTTGAAACTGTAAAAGAAGAATAAATAAGACGGAAATTGCACAAGAAGTACTTTTTCATTAATTGTAAATTAAACATTAAAACAAAGTGGCCCTACAAGCACAACCATTTATTCAGGGCTGAACAAAGGTGTTTTGAAAAGAAAACAAATTGCTTTGAAATAAAAACAAACTTATGGGATTCCAACAGCCTTCCAATTAGTGAGCACAGTCTTTGGAGAACACTAGCGCACTTAATCCTGATTCTTTCCAACAGCATCCTTGTCATCAATCATAGCAATGTGACCATCAACACGGTAACCAGCACTGGTAAAAACATCCTCAATCTTTGGAATCTTGTCTTGAACCTTCTTTGGAATTGCTATCCCTTTGGATGACTGGTAACCCAAACCAAAGCGATCCTTTTTCTCAGGCAAGACCAACATCTGTCCCAAACTGGTAGACAGTCCTTCCTCTAAGGCTACTTTCAAGCTTTTCAAAGATGTAACGGATCCCTTTTCTTTCCGACCGTCACTTTCGAGCTTTGCATGTTCATTCTGATCAACAGTGGCAACCAAAGTTTCCCTTTTGGCGTATCCCACTTGCACTAAACCTTGATCCATCAGTTGTTGCAAACATTCCTTCAGCTTTGAACAGTGGTTTGGATCCTTTTGACAATCATCACAATCAGAGTGTAATTTCTCAAACTCTTCATATTTCAGCAACATCTCTCGGACAGATGACAAATGTGTTTTGATTAGAGAAACATCCCTTATCAAATTTCCGCCAGTTTCAACACAACTTACATTACCTGTCGGATGCTTAGGCAATGGATCATTGGTCACATTGGGTCCGCTTTCTTTGAAAGTCAAATCGTTCTCATCAATGAGGTCTTGTACTTTGTGCTTAAAAGCTTTGCAGTTATCAGTAGAATGACCCACAATACCAGCATGGTAATCGCATTTAGCGTTAGCGTCATACCAATCAGGGAATGGTGGAAGCAAAGGTCTTATTTGCTTAGGTGTCACCTTACCACTATGAATCAAGTAAGGGAGCAATTGACTGTACGGCATAGGGATAGGATCAAAAACCCTACGAGGTTGTGGAGGATTCCGCTTTTGTGGTGCCTGTTGATGATGTTGAGGCACTGGATTTTGAAACTGATAATTTGGAAACTGTTGGTGCTGAGCAGCAGCCAAGTATGGAAAAGGAAAGTAGGGAAACTGAACAGGTGCCGCCGGCTGCGCCTGATTACCCCTTGAGGATATAGCATTAGTCTCACCTTCCTTCTTTCTGTTAAAGCCACCACCAGGCTTCCTTGTGTTATTGCTTTGTGAACTAGAAGCAGCTGAAATCTTTCCATTCTTGATCCCCATTTCAACTTTTTCACCAACTCGGACCAACTCGGCGAAATCAGAGGAAGTAGTACTAACCAATCTTTTAAAGTAAGTCCCTTGCAGAGTATTGGTAAACATGTCCACAAGTTCCGTCTCCAAGAGCGGAGGACGTACTTGGGAAGCTAAGGCTCTCCATCTTTGAGCATAAACCTTGAAAGATTCACCCTCCTTCATAGTGGTATTTTGGAGCTGAGTACGACTTGGAGCCATATTCATGTTATACTGGTATTGCTTGAGGAAAGCATTGACCAAATCCCTCCACGACAGGATGTTACCTTTTTCAAGTTGCATGTACCAATTGAGAGGCACACCAGCTAGACTGTCTTGGAAACAGTGTATCATCAGTTTGTCATCATGAGAATAAGAGGCCATTTTTCTGACATACATAACCAGATGATTCTTCGGGCAGCTCAAACCCTTATATTTCTCGAAATCAGGCATTTTGAACTTTGGTGGAAGCACAAAATCAGAAACCAAGTACATCTTCGAGAAATCCAACGGATCATTACCCGTTTCTACCAGATTTAACCTCTCCTCTAGAGCCTGATATTTCTGCTTTGTTTCTTCCAGCTGAGGAGCAAAATCAAACTTTGGTTCACTAACCGGAAGCACGGGTCCTTGGTAAGCAAACCTAGGCCCACGCAATTTGGGACCCTGGTACACATCTCTAGGATCCTCAAATGCGTCCTGATCTAAATCCATTACTTGTTGCACAGATGTAACCCTAGCAGGGGCTTCCACAATTGAAGTAGAAGGTCCTGGCACATATCCTGGTGGAACATAACCCTTAGGCAGACCAAAAGTAGGCCAATCATAGCCAGCAGAGGCATTTTCTTGAGCAACCATAACTGCAGGTGCAGGAGCCTCAACCACCTTTGGTTGCACATTCTTATTAGCCAACATCTCAAGAATCTGATCTAGCTTCCCACCCAACAAGGTCATTCTTCCATCCAACTGGGTTACCTGTCCACCCAACTGAGTTACTTGTCCACCCATCTGGGTTACCTCAGCCCGGAGCGCATCGTGCTTCTCTTGCCAATTGTCCATAATGTGATGAGCAACTCTTCTTGTCCAATAACGGTGCCAGGAAGGTAGCTGTTGGAATGAATGAATGGAAATGAGATTTTTAATCGATAAAAATGCATGATTTCTTCTTGAATGAATGGAAATGCATATTTTTTTTTAAGACTTTTTCCCACATTTTTTTTTTAAATGTATGAAAGATGAATATGCATGATTATTTATATGGATGCATGGATGTATGAATACAATGCATGTATATGATCACAGTAACATTGTATCATCTGGCGAACTTGATCTCAAAGTCACAAATCTTCCATTTTCATAACAACTGGGTTCTTTTCAAAATGGAATCTCTGAGGCCAAAAGTTCAAGGTTACCTGTAACCCACCCTCTCACATGTTGTTCTAGGTTGATAAGGTTACCCAAAATCTTGATTACTTTTCCCAAAAGCAACCTCATCTGGGCGAAATCATAACACCAACTGGATGAGTCGACATTATAACCTCGACACATGTTCTAAACGGTGGTCCCTAGACAAAAGTTTCGGACATCTAATAAAGGCCACCAGAGTTTCGGACCCAACAAGGAAACATGAAGCCCGCAAGGCGTAAGCCAAGGAGTCCAATTATTCCAAGTGAATCTATTCTGGTCGAGACCATCACATCCAAGCCCAGAGACGTTCGTCAGGGAGCCCAACATGACAATCCCTCAACTAATCCTGAGTATCACTCTAGCTCGGGTACGGAGCATAATCACACTGTAACCAAGAACCAAGCCATAAAGGCAAAAAGAAAAAAAAGGAGTAGAAGAGAAGACAAAGCCAGCAAATCCAGACAGTTCAATATTTTGCGGTAAAATAAAAGATAGGACATATACGGCTAACCTGGCATAAGCAAACCAAAAGCCCCAAATTAGGCTTAACTCACTAATCATTTATGTCCCCAGTGGAGTCGCCAGCTGTAGTACCCGGCGCAAAAAATATATACAGATATGCAATGATGAAATGCAATGCACAAATGTAAACAATGAAGCCGCCACCATATTTTATTTATCCCATGAGGGGAAAGGAAAATAATGATAAAACCTTAAAGATCGGGTTCGGGAGTTGGTTACATGAGGGGAAGACGTTAACACCCCCTCATATCCGTTGTACTCAACGGGAACCATTTGAGGAATTTTGGTTTGCATAAACAAAGATAACCGTATAAAAAGAAATAAATTACCGCATATTGAACAGAAAGGAAATAAAAAAGAGTTTTTTATTATTTGGCTTGACGAGAGAGGCTCTCGCTCCTACGTATCCCCCGAGTACAATGAGGAATTCAAAGCTCACGTAGTTCTTCCTGAAAAGAAAGATTTTTGTGTGGGTTGTTTTTAGTGAACGATGCTTAGGTCGCATTCCACTGATACAACAGTATGCTTGTATGCTCGCTTCGGAGGCTTAAGCGTTTGTCTGTAGCAGGGGAATGGATAAAGCGCCATCCATTTAGAAAAAAAGAAGTTGAAAAAAGATTTTGAAAGTTGAAAAACAGATTGACTGTACAAAGCAGTTGAAAAGGTTGACTGCACAGAGGCAGGAAAAAGAATTGAGTGGGTTGAATGTCTTTTAAGATTTTAGGAAATTGTTTTGTGAATGAGAATGATCCTCAATCACGAGTCGTTCGACAGGGACCGGATCATCCGAGCAGAAACGAGTCGTACGACAGGCTCTCTCTTTTTCATTCAGTTTATTAACTGAACATTCTTAATTAAAGTGAAACGAGCCGAAGGCGAGTCGTAAGTCAGGCTCCTTCCCATTTCATTTAATTAAAGAGTGTTCCATTTTAAATGGCATGCGAATAATTCGAAGCCAGAGTCGTACGACAGAGACTGATTTATTCACATTCCATATCCAAAAACAAGTTCACAACAGATTTTAGATTCAGAAAAGAAAAGGGTAGAAGACGCGAAAAATGCAAATGCATGATATATGGTAATGACAGTGTAATAATACGACAATTAAATAATACTCGAAATAAATATGTAGACACATAACTAAATGAGTAATCAGATAATCAGGCATAAAATGAAACTGGCAAACAGAGAAGCAAATTAACGAACATTTTAGCAAGCAAGCGTAAGATAAGCTTAAGACGAGTCGTACGTCAGGCTCTCGCTCATCTTACGTTCCAAACATCAAGTCATATTTTGAATGAAATAAAAAAATAAATTCAAAGCGCGAGTCGTAAGACAGGGCCCAATTTATCTTTATTTCACTCAAAATTAAATCTAACAGACAACAGAGATATTATTTAATTATGATATTACAAGTGATCAGGCGAAGTAACGAAAAAAGAATCATTTAAACGAAGTTAATTAAAATAGGATAAACAGAGACAAGTCGTAAGTCAAGCCCTTTTATCTCTACATTAGTTAAATTGTTTGAAATATTCGAAATAAAAATAAATCGAGGACGCGAGACGTATGTCAGAGTCCGATTTATTTTTATTCCGAATATGAGTTTCGAACATAAAACGAAGTAGCATTTTTTTTGTTAGCATCATAATTAATTAATATCAGCAGAGGTGCAGAAGTAGAACAGGGTGTATAATAGCAATAATCACAAAGCAATCAAAATCAAGCAGATGGGCCTAAGGCCCAAATTTAAAAAAAACAGAAGGGAGGTTCATGCAGCAAAAAGGGGGTACAGGCAGTAATTCACACAACACAAACAGAATACAAAAATGGGCTTAAGGCCCAATCTATACCCCTTCAGCAGGGGTTGCAAACAGCAGAACTGGGGTTAAAAAAAGTATTAAAAAAAAAAACAAAAAAACAGCAGAATGGGCCTAAGGCCCAATTCTTTTACCACCTGAAACAAACAAAAAAAACAACGAACCGGGTCGGGTCCGGATCTAACCCGATCCAGCCATCAAAACCAACCCGCGCGGGCGCCAATTACAGGCTGCCACGCGTCGTCCCTGTCCTCTGGCCGAGTCGCTGACTCGGTGAGTCGCGCGTCCGCCATTGGAGCTCCCGAGTCAGTGACTCGGTTCAACCCAAACAAACCCAAATCAACATCAAAAAGCACAAATTAATAGTCGAATCCGCACGTTTTTGCACGTACAATTCAGATCGAGCAACGAAATCAACAAATAACATATAAACAATCAAAAACAAACGGATCAAAGTTTCGGATCTAAAAGACAAACGTGATTTTAACCAGTTTTTAACGAAAATTAACGATGGCAAAGCGTTCTAAACGTTCTCAGAGAAGGAAAGTAACACAAAATCATTCGAAAACGCACTCAAATCGATCGAGATTCAACCTTTTTAACTTTGGAAATTTTCGGTTCGGATCTGACGCGTTTGGAAGCCGTTTTTTGCGAGTTAGGAAGCGATTTAAGTACCAATGGATAGAGGAGAACGAGATGAACGTTTTATCTTTTAATGATTTTGGGTTTTAATGGAGTTTTGATGGTGAATTTGAGTGATGAAAATTAGGGTTTGAGTGAGGGGATGGGGGCGCGCGGCTGAAGAGAGAAAGGAGAAGAAAGCTTTTCTGATCTGTGAACAGTGAATCACTAACTAGGGTTAGTCATAACCCTCTTCCTATTTATACTACTAGCTAAGAAAATGGGGCTTTTTTGTGATTTTGGGTTTTAAAGGGTAAAAGGAGAAAAATGGAAAATGGGGTGAATTTATGATTAGTAAGAGATAAAAAAAATGTGAAGGAAGTGATGTGTCAAAGGTAATTGGTCATAAAAGAAAGAAATTGTCATAAAAAGAAGAAAAAATGCAAATAAAATATAAAGAGTACAAGAAAAATATAACTAAAATATAGAAAATGCAAATAGAATGTTTTTGCTATTTTTCGTATAAAAAGATAAATTGCGACAAATTTAAAGAAATAAAGAAAAATGAATAAATTGTAAAATAAAATTATCGAAAAAACTATTTTTTGGTATTTCTCATAAAAATAAGAAATAATTTTTAAATAAAATATTTATTTTAAAAAAACTCAAAATTAGGGTATTACAGCTGCCCCTATTTAATTGTCTTATACTCGAATGCGTAAATGACTTGCGCCTTTATGCGTTCGAAGTAAAAGATAATTAAATACAAATGCCCTAATTTTGTGGTGTGGATGTGATGTAATGATGATGAATGCATATGGAAGATGAAGGTGGAAACATACCTGAAATGATTAGTAACTGAGTACCTGAGAAAGAAATGATCATTACTCGCCCTATGAGTGTATAGACCATAAAAACTGAGTCGCCTCCCCTCAGGGTGCGTTATCTCCAAAACCGATCATTACTCGCCCTATGAGTGTATAGACCATAAAAAGCTGAGTCGCCTCCCCTCAGGGTGCGTTATCTCCAAAACCGATCATTACTCGCCCTATGAGTGTATAGACCATAAAAAGCTGAGTCGCCTCCCCTCAGGGTGCGTTATCTCCAAAACTGATCATTACTCGCCCTATGAGTGTATAGACCATAAAAAGCTGAGTCGCCTCCCCTCAGGGTGCGTTATCTCCAAAACTGATCATTACTCGCCCTATGAGTGTATAGACCATAAAAAACTGAGTCGTCGCCCTCCCTATGAGCGTATTACTCAAAAAACTGATCATTACTCGCCCTATGAGTGTATAGATCATAAAAAAACTGAGTCGTCGCCCTCCCTATGAGCGTATTAGTCAAAAACTGATCATTACTCGCCCTATGAGTGTATAGATCATAAAAACTGAGTCGTAGCCCTCCCTATGAGCGTATTACTCAAAAACTGATCATTACTCGCCCTATGAGTGTATAGATCATGAAAAACTGAGTCGTAGCCCTCCCTATGAGCGTATTACTCAAAAATTGATCATTACTCGCCCTATGAGTGTATAGATCATGAAAAACTGAATCTGAGAGTACTCCACTAGTGCTTTGACATACCCTTGGGTAAAGAAACTTGCGAGGAGTGTGAGCTGAATATCCTGTCAGTATCTTTGACAGAATTCACAAGACGACTGCTTGACAACTGTTTTGCTGAAGAACTTATTAGAAACACAATGTGTTAACTTCAGTAAGGATGCGGTTCAGAAACCAACTTGCTGGAGAAACTGTTTAACAAACAATTTACTAGGATACAGCATTTCAACTCTCTTACTGGAGATAACCATCTCAACTGAATCACTGGAGAGAGGATCTGTTTAACTCTTCTGACCGAGAAAGTTGTGTGTAGACCGATCTGCTGTATATAACCATTACGGAATTATTCACTGGGGAAAAGATCATCAACCCTTTCTGGTAGGTGTAGAGTGAAGATTCGTCTGATAAGAATGAAACTCTGTTGACCAACTTGCTGAATATCAGTGATCAGAACCAAACAAGTTCACTGGGAAGATTCAAGATTAACTAATCTTTCTTGTCAAGAAATTACAATTCATCAACCATCTTTCTGAAAATGTGATGTTCCAATCGACTTACTGGGATGAACAATTATCAACTGGCTCACTGGGGAAAGAAACAACCCCTCAACCTTTCTCATTGAGAATATGATGCACTGATTGATCTGCTTGGGGATGATATTTTGTTGACCAATTCATTGGGGAAAAGATTTATCAACCCTTATTGTTGAAAAATTACGATTCAAAAGCACGAGCTGTTTGATCATAGATCATCGACTATGGAGGAGAGGTGTACGAAGCCTATGGTGCGCGCGCGAACATTGAATCAGGAGGGAGTATATGTTGTTGTTTCTGCACATTTTCATTTCATTTCTCACTTTTCTTTCTCTCTCTACCGCTCCCTCCCTCTCTAATTCTCTCCTCAGTTCTTCAATTTCTGGAAATGAACGAAGAACATCAAGAACTTCATGTGGTTTCCGGTTGAAGCTCAACCGGACCACCGCAGGTCCCAGGTTCCGGCGCGGCGGCCGTCCAACAAGGTGGCGGCGCCGCCGCCGGAAAGTCACCAAAACAGAAACTTTCCTACACTAACCCCCCCTAAAATTTCTTCCTAATCACAGATCCTAGGTCGGAATCATCAAAAACCAAACCAAACGGCCGGATCGAGAGGGGTCTGAAACCCTAAATCCCCAAAATCAAACCCTAACTCTCAAATCTCAAACAAAATCGCACAAGCAAAATAGAAGATGCATGTGTATGAATAACGAAAGAAAACATACAATGCTAAAGAGGCTCCGGCGGAGATGTTGTGGTGGCCGACGGTGGTGACCGGTAACGGAGAAGTTGTGTACGGCGGTGGTAGACTGCTCCTGGCCTCCTTCTTGTTCGATCTGTTTCCGCCTTCCCTCTTTGTTCCTATTCTTTTTTCCTTCTGTTTTGGTTTGTTTCTTGGTTTTGGGTTTGATTTTTTTAGGTTTTTTGATTGATGAAGGTTTGAGCTTTTGGTTTATTGATTGAAAAATCAATCCTTTTTCGGTTCTGTTTTTTTTGCTATAATTTGTGTATTGATGGTGGAAACGAAGGAGGCTAGGGTTTGGGTTAATTTTGTTTTTGTTTGTGATTGATTTTTTTGGTGAGATGTTGTTTTGCTTCCCTCAAATCCGCCCCTGTTCTCAATTTTTTTTCGCCGCTCTCTCTAAAATGTTCTCCCTCCTCTGTTCTGTGAAATGTGATGCTGTTATATGGTTAGAATTTTAGGGTTTAATGGATTGAAAAAGAAAATACAGGTTTGCCTTTGTTGTAACAGATTGTGATTTGAAAAATTAGTGTAAAAAGGGGAAGAAGACAATTGTGTCACTGTCATTATGCTGGAACAAAAAAACAGAAGAATGCCTTGGATCCCAATTTTCAACTGTGATGTTTTGTTGTTTCTGTACTCTGTTTCTTGTTCCCTCTTGGTGATCGAAAAAAGAAAAGGAGAAAAGAAGAAGGAAAAAAAACTGTTCTCTTTTTATGATTATATTTATCTAGCAAAAATGATCAAAATAAATTTTAAATTAATGATAGTAAAGAAAATAGGTAAATAAAGTACTATTTTTTTTGAAAAAGGATTTTTGATAATAATAATAATAATAGTGATAGTGAGAATAATAATAATGATGATAAATGATAATAGTGACGATAAAATAATAGTGATAAAAATAGTGATAATAATATTAATAATAATAATAATAATAAATAAAAGTAGAAAAGAAATAAAGGAAAAGCCTCTTGTTTTTGAAAATGATTTTTTTGGATAATAATAATAATAATAAATGGGAAAAAAGAAGAATGATGATTAATAATAATGATAAAAGATAAGAGAAAAAGATGATAAATAGCTAGGACATAAAAGTACGACGACAAAGAGAGTGATTAAAACGAACATAAACAATACGATGGATGCAAATTATACCCCTTAAGTATCACTGATCCTCGACATACAACTTAAGTATCACTGATCCTCGACATACAACTCACTTTCCAAGGCTGAACTCCTTGTCCTTGTCTAAACACCTCTCCAAATCCATACTTATCCAATAGATCAATTACGTATAGTTTCATCTCACATTAACCTCTAAACAAACTACCTGCCGAACTACATATAATTTTCCACTTATCAACGTGATATTTGGTCTCTTGCCTACAATCATCACAAGATTCGTTCTTAAAATTCTTATTTTCGAATCTAATTTATCTCAAACACTCATCTTTACCTCTTAATGTATCCGTCATTCGTATCATCATCGCCAAACATCACTAAGTTTGCTCGCTCTTGACGCGCCACACGCTTTAATTCCAATATGAGTTACCCGAGTTATCATCCAAACAATGTATTTAATTTGTATTTAATTCCAAACAAAAACTTCATCTGCTCCACTATTCAACAATGGTTGCATCCTCTCGGCAGTTAAACATTCTGTCCAAAGTCATCCCGAAATAACCATACAACATCCAAAACTTCTCTTAAGGAATCCTCTATATCAAATTGTTACTTGCAACCCTTTAGTAGTTGACGCCCACTCGTCCACACTCAGCACCGCCGAGTGACAACAACCAATGGAACCGCCACTTCCATTATATTACTTTTGTAAATCCATTATAGTTACTGTCCGCTTCAAGCTCCTTCTCTTTGGGTTGTCGCGTCTAAGGATTTCAGAGACACTCATCAACCAAGGTTGACCATTGCTCTGGGGTTTTAACTATTTTACTCACTAAAACAAACACATAAAACATAAGGACTCTAGTCACTTACTACCACTAAACCCGACACTTGATCAGCTTAGGACACCAAACTCAGAACCCCTTGGCGAGAATCTACCGCCATGCTCTGATACCACAATGTAACACCCCGTTTTTCAAAGCCTAAAAGTGGGTCTCTTTTTTTTTAAAAAAAAACAACACCTTTGAAATGAAACATTCACGATCGCCCTTAAATTAAATCAGAGTAAACACTTTTTTAAAAAAAACAACGATCGGAATGCAACGCTTCTTCTATAAATTATTTTCACGAAGAAAGTTTAAGAAATAAAAACCAAACACTATGTATAAACAAACATAGCGGCACCATCTATTTAAAAAATTATATCTTAATACAATTTTACAATATAAAAATAGTGAACAATAAATAAGAATATCGAGACTCTTAAACTACTACCCTAAGCTGATCTTTAAACTCTAATTGAAGACGTCTGGGTGACGAACCCTTAGACAGCTTCAAGCATCGCCGCTTCTCAACGCGGTACAAGTGAAAACCTAAAAAAGTCTCGTAGAGGGTCACCAAATAAAAATAACATATAACCAAAAATATGCAGCGCAAGATATACAATACATGGCATCATTTACACATTCAATCATATGAATCACACATCATAGAAACCAAGTGCACGGATAATCTATCAATCACACACAACAGTATTCAAATGCTAAATCATCCTATCAATGCAGACTCTATATGATTGTGATCACCCTTGCTGGGTCTTTTTCACATGCATGAATCCCGGAATTTAACCTCTCCGCAGAGAGTCGTAGGTTCACCCCTACTAAAAGTGTCACACAGTCCTTTGCACTGACACGACTCAATAAAATCCCGCCGGATTAGGTGGGCTCCGTTCTCTAGAGTCCTCACCCGGTGCAGTCCTCTTGACATACACGCAACTATGAAAATGCATGAGCATACGCTTTCTCTATGTATACTGATGCATCAAATATCATAGTAACTCAACATATATAATGCTCTCAATTCACATACCAATCACTGGCTATGTAATCAAAATCTCATGTTAATACATATATTCGCAAATCATATGTAAAACAACTAATTACCATGTACAACAAGATATTCAATCATGTACATGCATCAACATTTCATATTTATACAATTATATGAAATTCACAACAACCAGTCAAACATGTGTTGAAAATAGCATGTTCTCAACAAGATCTCATCACGAGAATACATCACAAAATAAACATGGTCATAATTCACATTGCATCACTTCAAGCAATTACACATGCATAAAAAGCACTCGATATTTCAAGGTATATAAAATCGTTAGAAAGTGCCCCTACCGCAGCAAGCTTCCAACACATCCAACTTACGCTATGCGAGCAATATCCGCCTCTCTCGGCCACAAACTCATTTGATCAATTAAATATGCTCTTACTCGGCCACAAATGGGTTAAGACTTAGGGTCCTGCTCTCTCAAATAAACTAGGCTCAAAATATTTTCAAAACAACTCTTAACATATTAACACTTAAATAAATAGCTTTCATCTCAAAAAGGTGATTAGACAAAACTCAACTATTTTGAAACCTTTTCAAAAAGCAAACTCTTTTTCGAACACTTACACTTTAAATCATAAGTTCAAAAATTTCAAAACTAAACAAGTCCGAATTAAAAAATTTCTCAATAAACTTAAAACAAATTACATTTTGCGCGTACGTAACTAAAACATTTCTCAATAAACATTTCTAAAGAACTCCAAATACCTACTACGCCATTTAAATTCCTCCATTTAATCCTAATATATAATAAAAGTCCTTCCAACTATCAACTCTCATTCTCTTAGTACTTTCGCTAATGAACCTTTATTTTTTTAATACACGATATTTCTAGAAAATTTCTAAAAATTCCCGTCCATAACTTGAGTTATTTTAAAACTTGTCTACCTCAGCTCCTATTATTTCATAAATTAAGGCTGCTACTTGGTCCTTCAACCATCTTGGTCGATTCAATTCATTGACTTAAATGCTATGCAACACATTATCGCTACTCAACTCTTGACTCATCTCTTCAACTACTCAGATATTTCTATTCTCTTAGGGTTTATTTGTCGATAACTAACAATTTTAGCTTACTCTAATACAATTTTCTAGGTATTTCCAAATTATACCCCTTAAGTATCACTGATCCTCGACATACAACTCACTTTCCAAGGCTGAACTCCTTGTCCTTGTCTAAACACCTCTCCAAATCCATACTTATCCAATAGATCTATTACATATAGTTTCATCTCACATTAACCTCTAAACAAACTACCTGCCGAACTACATATAATTTTCCACTTATCAACGTGATATTTGGTCTCTTGCCTACAATCATCACAAGATTCGTTCTTAAAATTCTTATTTTCGAATCTAATTTATCTCAAACACTCATCTTTACCTCTTAATGTATCCGTCATTCGTATCATCATCGCCAAACATCACTAAGTTTGCTCGCTCTTGACGCGCCACACCCTTTAATTCCAATATGAGTTACCCGAGTTATCATCCAAACATTGTATTTAATTTGTATTTAATTCCAAACAAAAACTTCATCTGCTCCACTATTCAACAATGGTTGCATCCTCTCGGCAGTTAAACATTCTGTCCAAAGTCATCCCAAAATAACCATACAACATCCAAACTTCTCTTAAGGAATCCTCTATATCAAATTGTTACTTGCAACCCTTTAGTAGTTGACGCCCACTCGTCCACACTCAGCACCGCCGAGTGACAACAACCAATGCAACCGCCACTTCCATTATATTACTTTTGTAAATCCATTATAGTTATTGTCCGCATCAAGCTCCTTCTCTCTGGGTTGTCGCGTCTAAGGATTTCAGAGACACTCATCAACCAAGGTTGACCAATGCTCTGGGGTTTTAATTATTTTACTCACTAAAACAAACACATAAAACATAAGGACTCTAGTCACTTACTACCACTAAACCCGACACTTGATCAGCTTAGGACACCAAACTCAGAACCCCTTGGCGAGAATCTACCACCATGCTCTGATACCACAATGTAACACCCCGTTTTTCAAAGCCTAAAAGTGGGTCTCTTTTTTTAAAAAAAAAACAACACCTTTGAAATGAAACATTCACGATCGCCCTTAAATTAAATCAGAGTAAACACTTTTTTAAAAAAAACAACGATCGGAATGCAACGCTTCTTTTATAAATTATTTTCACGAAGAAAGTTTAAGAAATAAAAACCAAACACTATGTATAAACAAACATAGCGGCACCATCTATTTAAAAAATTATATCTTAATACAATTTTACAATATAAAAATAGTGAACAATAAATAAGAATATCGAGACTCTTAAACTACTACCCTAAGCTGATCTTTAAACTCTTATTGAAGACGTCTGGGTGACGAACCCTTAGACAACTTCAAGCATCGCCGCTTCTCAACGCGGTACAAGTGAAAACCTAAAAAAGTCTCGTAGAGGGTCACCAACTAAAAATAACATATAACCAAAAATATGCAGCGCAAGATATACAATACATGGCATCATTTACACATTCAATCATATGAATCACACATCATAGAAACCAAGTGCACGGATAATCTATCAATCACACACAACAGTATTCAAATGCTAAATCATCCTATCAATGCAGACTCTATATGATTGTGATCACCCTTGCTGGGTCTTTTTCACATGCATGAATCCCGGAATTTAACCTCTCCGCAGAGAGTCGTAGGTTCACCCCTACTAAAATTGTCACACAGTCCTTTGCACTCACACGACTCAATAAAATCCCCCCGGATTAGGTGGGCTCCGTTCTCTAGAGTCCTCACCCGGTGCAGTCCTCTTGACATACACGCAACTATGAAAATGCATGAGCATATGCTTTCTCTATGTATACTGATGCATCAAATATCATAGTAACTCAACATATATAATGCTCTCAATTCACATACCAATCACTGGCTATGTAATCAAAATCTCATGTTAATACATATATTCGCAAATCATATGTAAAACAACTAATTACCATGTACAACAAGATATTCAATCATGTACATGCATCAACATTTCATATTTATACAATTATATGAAATTCACAACAACCAGTCAAACATGTGTTGAAAATAGCATGTTCTCAACAAGATCTCATCACGAGAATACATCACAAAATAAACATGGTCATAATTCACATTGCATCACATCAAGCAATTACACATGCATAAAAAGCACTCGATATTTCAAGGTATATAAAATCGTTAGAAAGTGCCCCTACCGCAGCAAGCTTCCAACACATCCAACTTACGCTATGCGAGCAATATCCGCCTCTCTCGGCCACAAACTAATTTGATCAATTAAATATGCTCTTACTCGGCCACAAATGGGTTAAGACTTAGGGTCCTGCTCTCTCAAATAAACTAGGCTCAAAATATTTTCAAAACAACTCTTAACATATTAACACTTAAATAAATAGCTTTCATCTCAAAAAGGTGATTAGACAAAACTCAACTATTTTGAAACCTTTTCAAAAAGCAAACTCTTTTTCGAACACTTACACTTTAAATCATAAGTTCAAAAATTTCAAAACTAAACAAGTCCGAATTAAAAAATTTCTCAATAAACTTAAAACAAATTACATTTTGCGCGTACGTAACTAAAACATTTCTCAATAAACATTTCTAAAGAACTCCAAATACCTACTACGCCATTTAAATTCCTCCATTTAATCCTAATATATAATAAAAGTCCTTCCAACTATCAACTCTCATTCTCTTAGTACTTTCGCTAATGAACCTTTATTTTTTTAATACACGATATTTCTAGAAAATTTCTAAAAATTCCCGTCCATAACTTGAGTTATTTTAAAACTTGTCTACCTCAGCTCCTATTATTTCATAAATTAAGGCTGCTACTTGGTCCTTCAACCATCTTGGTCGATTCAATTCATTGACTTAAATGCTATGCAACACATTATCGCTACTCAACTCTTGACTCATCTCTTCAACTACTCAGATATTTCTATTCTCTTAGGGTTTATTTGTCGATAACTAACAATTTTAGCTTACTCTAATACAATTTTCTAGGTATTTCCAAATTATACCCCTTAAGTATCACTGATCCTCGACATACAACTCACTTTCCAAGGCTGAACTCCTTGTCCTTGTCTAAACACCTCTCCAAATCCATACTTATCCAATAGATCTATTACATATAGTTTCATCTCACATTAACCTCTAAACAAACTACCTGCCGAACTACATATAATTTTCCACTTATCAACGTGATATTTGGTCTCTTGCCTACAATCATCACAAGATTCGTTCTTAAAATTCTTATTTTCGAATCTAATTTATCTCAAACACTCATCTTTACCTCTTAATGTATCCGTCATTCGTATCATCATCGCCAAACATCACTAAGTTTGCTCGCTCTTGACGCGCCACACCCTTTAATTCCAATATGAGTTACCCGAGTTATCATCCAAACATTGTATTTAATTTGTATTTAATTCCAAACAAAAACTTCATCTGCTCCACTATTCAACAATGGTTGCATCCTCTCGGCAGTTAAACATTCTGTCCAAAGTCATCCCAAAATAACCATACAACATCCAAACTTCTCTTAAGGAATCCTCTATATCAAATTGTTACTTGCAACCCTTTAGTAGTTGACGCCCACTCGTCCACACTCAGCACCGCCGAGTGACAACAACCAATGCAACCGCCACTTCCATTATATTACTTTTGTAAATCCATTATAGTTATTGTCCGCATCAAGCTCCTTCTCTCTGGGTTGTCGCGTCTAAGGATTTCAGAGACACTCATCAACCAAGGTTGACCAATGCTCTGGGGTTTTAATTATTTTACTCACTAAAACAAACACATAAAACATAAGGACTCTAGTCACTTACTACCACTAAACCCGACACTTGATCAGCTTAGGACACCAAACTCAGAACCCCTTGGCGAGAATCTACCACCATGCTCTGATACCACAATGTAACACCCCGTTTTTCAAAGCCTAAAAGTGGGTCTCTTTTTTTAAAAAAAAAACAACACCTTTGAAATGAAACATTCACGATCGCCCTTAAATTAAATCAGAGTAAACACTTTTTTAAAAAAAACAACGATCGGAATGCAACGCTTCTTTTATAAATTATTTTCACGAAGAAAGTTTAAGAAATAAAAACCAAACACTATGTATAAACAAACATAGCGGCACCATCTATTTAAAAAATTATATCTTAATACAATTTTACAATATAAAAATAGTGAACAATAAATAAGAATATCGAGACTCTTAAACTACTACCCTAAGCTGATCTTTAAACTCTTATTGAAGACGTCTGGGTGACGAACCCTTAGACAACTTCAAGCATCGCCGCTTCTCAACGCGGTACAAGTGAAAACCTAAAAAAGTCTCGTAGAGGGTCACCAACTAAAAATAACATATAACCAAAAATATGCAGCGCAAGATATACAATACATGGCATCATTTACACATTCAATCATATGAATCACACATCATAGAAACCAAGTGCACGGATAATCTATCAATCACACACAACAGTATTCAAATGCTAAATCATCCTATCAATGCAGACTCTATATGATTGTGATCACCCTTGCTGGGTCTTTTTCACATGCATGAATCCCGGAATTTAACCTCTCCGCAGAGAGTCGTAGGTTCACCCCTACTAAAATTGTCACACAGTCCTTTGCACTCACACGACTCAATAAAATCCCCCCGGATTAGGTGGGCTCCGTTCTCTAGAGTCCTCACCCGGTGCAGTCCTCTTGACATACACGCAACTATGAAAATGCATGAGCATATGCTTTCTCTATGTATACTGATGCATCAAATATCATAGTAACTCAACATATATAATGCTCTCAATTCACATACCAATCACTGGCTATGTAATCAAAATCTCATGTTAATACATATATTCGCAAATCATATGTAAAACAACTAATTACCATGTACAACAAGATATTCAATCATGTACATGCATCAACATTTCATATTTATACAATTATATGAAATTCACAACAACCAGTCAAACATGTGTTGAAAATAGCATGTTCTCAACAAGATCTCATCACGAGAATACATCACAAAATAAACATGGTCATAATTCACATTGCATCACATCAAGCAATTACACATGCATAAAAAGCACTCGATATTTCAAGGTATATAAAATCGTTAGAAAGTGCCCCTACCGCAGCAAGCTTCCAACACATCCAACTTACGCTATGCGAGCAATATCCGCCTCTCTCGGCCACAAACTAATTTGATCAATTAAATATGCTCTTACTCGGCCACAAATGGGTTAAGACTTAGGGTCCTGCTCTCTCAAATAAACTAGGCTCAAAATATTTTCAAAACAACTCTTAACATATTAACACTTAAATAAATAGCTTTCATCTCAAAAAGGTGATTAGACAAAACTCAACTATTTTGAAACCTTTTCAAAAAGCAAACTCTTTTTCGAACACTTACACTTTAAATCATAAGTTCAAAAATTTCAAAACTAAACAAGTCCGAATTAAAAAATTTCTCAATAAACTTAAAACAAATTACATTTTGCGCGTACGTAACTAAAACATTTCTCAATAAACATTTCTAAAGAACTCCAAATACCTACTACGCCATTTAAATTCCTCCATTTAATCCTAATATATAATAAAAGTCCTTCCAACTATCAACTCTCATTCTCTTAGTACTTTCGCTAATGAACCTTTATTTTTTTATTACACGATATTTCTAGAAAATTTCTAAAAATTCCCGTCCATAACTTGAGTTATTTTAAAACTTGTCTACCTCAGCTCCTATTATTTCATAAATTAAGGCTGCTACTTGGTCCTTCAACCATCTTGGTCGATTCAATTCATTGACTTAAATGCTATGCAACACATTATCGCTACTCAACTCTTGACTCATCTCTTCAACTACTCAGATATTTCTATTCTCTTAGGGTTTATTTGTCGATAACTAACAATTTTAGCTTACTCTAATACAATTTTCTAGGTATTTCCAAATTATACCCCTTAAGTATCACTGATCCTCGACATACAACTCACTTTCCAAGGCTGAACTCCTTGTCCTTGTCTAAACACCTCTCCAAATCCATACTTATCCAATAGATCTATTACATATAGTTTCATCTCACATTAACCTCTAAACAAACTACCTGCCGAACTACATATAATTTTCCACTTATCAACGTGATATTTGGTCTCTTGCCTACAATCATCACAAGATTCGTTCTTAAAATTCTTATTTTCGAATCTAATTTATCTCAAACACTCATCTTTACCTCTTAATGTATCCGTCATTCGTATCATCATCGCCAAACATCACTAAGTTTGCTCGCTCTTGACGCGCCACACCCTTTAATTCCAATATGAGTTACCCGAGTTATCATCCAAACATTGTATTTAATTTGTATTTAATTCCAAACAAAAACTTCATCTGCTCCACTATTCAACAATGGTTGCATCCTCTCGGCAGTTAAACATTCTGTCCAAAGTCATCCCAAAATAACCATACAACATCCAAACTTCTCTTAAGGAATCCTCTATATCAAATTGTTACTTGCAACCCTTTAGTAGTTGACGCCCACTCGTCCACACTCAGCACCGCCGAGTGACAACAACCAATGCAACCGCCACTTCCATTATATTACTTTTGTAAATCCATTATAGTTATTGTCCGCATCAAGCTCCTTCTCTCTGGGTTGTCGCGTCTAAGGATTTCAGAGACACTCATCAACCAAGGTTGACCAATGCTCTGGGGTTTTAATTATTTTACTCACTAAAACAAACACATAAAACATAAGGACTCTAGTCACTTACTACCACTAAACCCGACACTTGATCAGCTTAGGACACCAAACTCAGAACCCCTTGGCGAGAATCTACCACCATGCTCTGATACCACAATGTAACACCCCGTTTTTCAAAGCCTAAAAGTGGGTCTCTTTTTTTAAAAAAAAAACAACACCTTTGAAATGAAACATTCACGATCGCCCTTAAATTAAATCAGAGTAAACACTTTTTTAAAAAAAACAACGATCGGAATGCAACGCTTCTTTTATAAATTATTTTCACGAAGAAAGTTTAAGAAATAAAAACCAAACACTATGTATAAACAAACATAGCGGCACCATCTATTTAAAAAATTATATCTTAATACAATTTTACAATATAAAAATAGTGAACAATAAATAAGAATATCGAGACTCTTAAACTACTACCCTAAGCTGATCTTTAAACTCTTATTGAAGACGTCTGGGTGACGAACCCTTAGACAACTTCAAGCATCGCCGCTTCTCAACGCGGTACAAGTGAAAACCTAAAAAAGTCTCGTAGAGGGTCACCAACTAAAAATAACATATAACCAAAAATATGCAGCGCAAGATATACAATACATGGCATCATTTACACATTCAATCATATGAATCACACATCATAGAAACCAAGTGCACGGATAATCTATCAATCACACACAACAGTATTCAAATGCTAAATCATCCTATCAATGCAGACTCTATATGATTGTGATCACCCTTGCTGGGTCTTTTTCACATGCATGAATCCCGGAATTTAACCTCTCCGCAGAGAGTCGTAGGTTCACCCCTACTAAAATTGTCACACAGTCCTTTGCACTGACACGACTCAATAAAATCCCCCCGGATTAGGTGGGCTCCGTTCTCTAGAGTCCTCACCCGGTGCAGTCCTCTTGACATACACGCAACTATGAAAATGCATGAGCATATGCTTTCTCTATGTATACTGATGCATCAAATATCATAGTAACTCAACATATATAATGCTCTCAATTCACATACCAATCACTGGCTATGTAATCAAAATCTCATGTTAATACATATATTCGCAAATCATATGTAAAACAACTAATTACCATGTACAACAAGATATTCAATCATGTACATGCATCAACATTTCATATTTATACAATTATATGAAATTCACAACAACCAGTCAAACATGTGTAAAAATAGCATGTTCTCAACAAGTTCTCATCACGAGAATACATCACAAAATAAACATGGTCATAATTCACATTGCATCACATCAAGCAATTACACATGCATAAAAAGCACTCGATATTTCAAGGTATATAAAATCGTTAGAAAGTGCCCCTACCTCACCAAGCTTCAAACACATCTAACTTACGCTATGCGAGCAATATCCGCCTCCCTCCGCGAAGTCCCCAATTCGGCTAATACTCTCTCAACCTTAATTATTCAACTTAATTAAGTTAATTCACAAACTAATTTGATCAATTAAATATGCTCTAACTCAGCCACAAATGGGTTAAGACTTAGGGTCCTGCTCTCACAAATAAACTAGGCTCAATATATTTTCAAAACAACTCTTAACATATTAACACTTAAATAAATAGCTTTCATCTCAAAAGGGTGATTAGATAAAACTCAACTATTTTGAAACCTTTTCGAAAAGCAAACTCTTTTTCGAACACTTACACTTTATATCTTAAGTTCAAAATTTTCAAAACTAAACAAGTCTGAATTAAAAAATTTCTCAATAAACTTAAAACAAATTACTTTTTGCGCGTACGTAACTAAAACATTTCTATAAATATTTCACAAGCATCAAATTTTTAAAAGTTTAAATCCACGACCAAAAAGTTTCAAACTAAAATGGTCATAACTTATTCAATCTTAATCCGATCAAGGCGAACTATATATCCATTTTCATCGTTTCAAAAAGGCGGATCTAATGGTTCACTTATCAGGACAAAATATCAATTTTAAAATGACCAAAATACCCTTGCATATTTCGGCCAGAATTTAATTAACCTCAAAATCATTATTTTCAAAAATGAAACGTAGTTAAAATACTTATACAATTTCTAATTACACCAAAACAACCTCAAATTGAATAGATTTCCAAAAATTAATCAAATTCCAAAACCCTAACTTCACAAATCATAAAACTGGGACTTTTCTTTTCTAACCATTTATTAAAACATTTTGCATTCATAAAACATTTAGTGCTAGTTCCAATTTGAAGAAAACCATAACATAAAATAGATAGATCCATGCAGATAGAGCAAGAAATTTAAAACTCAACTCAACAACAATAACATCATTTTTGAACTACAAAAAGAAAAGAAAGAATGTTTATCTTACCAAAATGTTTAGCTCACAAGAATCACCATGATGAGAGGATCAACTTTGGTTCCGAGCTTTCTTCCTAATTTCTTCTAAATCTCTCACAAAAATGGTGTTTTTGTGTGTGTTTTATATACTAAAAAAAAATTAAAAGAAAGAAGAGAAGAACGAAGCAGGTTCGGCAATAGAGAATGAAGGAGGAAATTGAGCTAATGCCATTCTATATATATTAACACATAACAATCTTAGGCCTTTGGATTAAATAGTGTAAAGCTTGATCATTAAATCCTTCCCTCAATCTAAAACTTGGTCACCGATAAAATTTACGCAACAGAAAAATTCTACCGAAAACAATTTAATTAAAACAATTCATAAATTCTCGAATAAATTTATTCCGAATAAATTTTCGCTCCTTAGCTCGGAAAAACATGATGAGATCAAATTTTCATCACAGTCGATATATAAAGTCTCCATTTAAATTTTGACGGAAATCGGAAAAAGTATAATTTTCAAACAGCGGGTATATTTTGTCCGTTTTCTCAAAAATCTCAAGTAATTTATTTTCGAAATTCCGACAAGACAAAAATATTTCTAAACTCATTTAAAGCTTATAAAATCATTGTTCCCATTTTTCAAAGGTTAAACTAACGCACATGCACAATCTCAGCAAAATTTCTGTCAAAAAGATAATTAAACATAAAAGAAATAAAAACAAAAAGCAGAATATCATTTAATATTATAAATAAAATTTAATCTCTGCTACAGTATTTCTACGGGTCTTACACTTGTGGAGAGATATTCTTAATCTAACTGAGAATCCTAATTTTCTAAACTAAAATTATTCTCTCTGCAAAGCCTTCAATCTAGTTTCGGCTAGCACCACAATTGAAGGAGTTGTTCGTGTGGACTAAGTAGAGGCATTGCTAGTTTGCTTTGCTCGTGATTAGAAACCGTTTCTACTTCAAAGGATCTGCACTTCAAGAGGTAAACACATAAACCTTGTAGTTTATGATTTGTGATTAATGATTTAATCAAGATCCATTCATAGGGATTATTCCGTTAAGAGGATTAAAATTTTGAATATCCCTTCTTAAATCCCAACAAGTTCTTGCGTTCAGCCAATTCCTCCGTCCTCTACGCTTAATTAAAGACCAATTAATGTCGGCTTTCAAATGGACTGAGGATGAAGAAATTCTTTACACGCATGGAATGGTTAAGGACAAGCAATCCATAATCCATAAATTCAATGATGTAAACAGCTGAGCGAAGATGGGTCATATCTATTGAGGAATGGCTAAAACTGAAAGCTTCAATTAAACAGTAATGCTACTTTACCTCTCTAATCTATTTCCACGGAAAATTTTCAAACTAATTTTTCATTGGTAACAAGCACATCCCTCTAACCACCATGTAGAATACACCTTCGTAGCGCCACGATTGACATTGTTGGATAAAAATAAGCATTGACAGATTAAACTAGTTTTTCTACCCGGGGTAGGTACACTAACTAAAGGAACCCACCTCGTTTTCGTCAATCTTCAAACAACCTCAAAACAACTAAGGTATGTGCAGACTTTTTTTGTTCTGCATCAACTTGCTTTTATTAGATAATATTAATATCATTAGATATTATTAGTATTAATCTACTAGGTTTTAATAGCTTTTTATGGATATGTTTGTGTGGGGAGGAGACATTAGATTGATAAACCATAGAAATAAATTCAGAAATTTTGGAGAAGAGGTGAGGAAAGTAAACTAAAGGAAAAAAGGTGAGGTGCATTAGTAAATTTGTTTATTTTTATTATGAGGAGTGAGAATAGTATTCTTTATTTAGTCAAAAAAAAAGAGAAGAAATAATATTCTTTAAGAGATATGTATAAAATTATTTTATAAAGAAATCAGATTTATTTTAAGATCAATATATCCTTTTTTTATGGAAAAGTTAATCCAATATTTTTTTTTATAAATTAATAAGTTTAGGAAAAGATTAGGGTTTACAACTTTTGTTAAAAACAGGAAAGCACTAGAAGAACAAATAAGAACAAGAGAGAGGCCGGCTCTGGGATAGTGGAGAAGAAGAACAAATTTGAAAATAAACAACCTTAGAAAAAGAGAGTTTGATGCTAGGAATTAAGGTAAGGGAGCTTTGCACCATCTTTATGATTTTTCTGAAGTTTCAATACAAGAATATAGCTTGCTAATCAATTTTTGTTTTTAGCATATTCTTGCTACTTGATCCTTGTTCTGGATTTCTTTTCTACTTTGAATTGTGTTCCTGTTGTTGTTATTATTATTTTTGTGCTCTGTGTTGGTCGTTGTTTGAGACGTTTTTCTTTAAGTTTTGAAGGAAATTGATGTCGTTATCGTCTTTGTTCAATCGAAAAGAAAACCTTAAATCCATGAGTTCTTAATAACTTTTAAATATGATATCGAATTTCCAGAGGGTATTTTTAAGTATTCTAACTACATTAGAATTTAATTAGAAGATTTATGTGTCGAAAACAATTATAACCAGAGCTCCGATTGGGAGCTGCCATCACCGTTTCGGTTTCTATTCACTTTCCGTCCGTCCCTGCTCGTGCGTTTTACTGGTTTGTTTCAAAGAGCTGTTTATTTTGTCTTTGATAATGAGAAAATTATAGGAACAAGATGCAAGTGAGGCACCTACATATGTGTTTAGGCATATATATACATATGTATAATATATTCTATATTCTATTACATATTTTGGATGGTGTATAATATTATAAAATATAATAAAATAAGAATGATAAATTCAATTTAAAATCTTTGAGATTTTGTCCAATGTGTTCGTTTAATATAATTAGATTAGATTAAACATTATAGTAGGATGGTCAATCAATACTAATTAATAATTTTGTAAAACTAATTAGAATGTATAAAGTAATTGGATGAGTATATTGTGTCAACGGTGTCGCTCTATTTGTATCTAGTTGCTATTAGGAGAAGAGATATTTTATTAATTCAATTTATTAATTTAATTTAAAAGAAATTAAATCTTTGACGATGTATTTTCCCTTGGACTATGTTGCCTAGTTTATCATTAAGTTGACGTAGTGTTAATGATATATTTGTCTTTGTTTGCTGTCGAGTTTGAGTTCTATTTTGGTTTTGAGTATTTGATGTTTGAGTCAATATGATTAAGCATTCATTCATGTGTCTAATGATGTTGAGTTAATGATGTTGGAATGATGATGAAATGATGTTGAAAAGAGGTTGATAACTATTTGTGTTGGTTTTATGCTGTTAATTATTGATGTTTGGAAATAAGCCGTTGTTTTGATTTGAAGGAAGGCCGATACATTTAACTCGTGCTTCTGCCCTTTCAATTTTGGGGAGAGTCCGATACAATTAACTCGGTATTCCAAAATTTGTTGTTGTGGATAGTCCGATACAATTAACTCGGTATTCCAAAATTTATTGTTGTGGAGAGTCCGATACAATTATTAACTCGGTATTCCAAAATTTGTTGTTGTGGATAGTCCGATACAATTAACTCGGTATTCCAAAATTCATTGTTGTGGAGAGTCCGATACAATTATTAACTCGGTATTCCAAAAATTGTTGTTGTGGATAGTCCGATACAATTAACTCGGTATTCCAAAATTTATTGTTGTGGAGAGTCCGATACAATTAACTCGGTATTCCAAAATTTGCTGTTTAGGAAGGCCGATAATTATAGCTCGTGCTTCCGACCCTTGGTACCATAGGGAGTCTTTAATTTAAGTATTGTGTGTGTGTTTACACTGATTTTTGGTAAACAAGCGCTAGTTTTCAATGCTTGAGAGACCAACTAGAGAATCTCAGGACATGTTTGTGCATTTATTGTTCAAGATTGAAAATAACAATGTTCACTAATGCAAATGAACAAGTTTGATTGAAAAAGTAAAATAAAGTAAAGAAAATGTAACTTGAATGACAAGAAATGCAAAAATACTCAAAGTGAGTACATATGAACAAGAAAAGTAAATACTTCAATGAATTAAAAGGCAAAGAATGTAAATGAAAGCATGTAAATTGCATGAAATGTAAATTGCATTGAATTTAAAAGAGTTTGATCACAAGATCATACATTTTGCCTTGTTATTCCTTTCGCTCGAAACGCTTTGGGTACTCATAATGTTTAAAGGTTTGTAAGTATGAGAAATTTGTGATCCGATTTACAACAAATGAACTAGTATTTATAGATAAAATCTAGTGCTATCTAATAACGACTAAATAACGATCATTTGACAAGTGTCTTGCCACATAATCTTCATTCCTGAATGCCATTAGTTGCCAATCTTGAATGAAACGTTGCAATGGTTTGAATTTTGAATTTGAATCTTCTGACAACTCTTAACCATTTTACCAAGTTAAAACTATGAATCGAGTTCGAGCCATTCGAATGGTATAAACTCGAAATAAGTCTTGGTGACTTGTGCGTTTTCTAAAGTCATAAATATTCATCTGATTTGACTTTTATTAAAATATATATTTAATCTTGACCTTTATATTTCATTAATGACTGAAAAACTAAATTTCCATAATTAAAGGTCTATTAAATATATTCAGAGGAATATTTTAACTTTATAATTTATTTAGCCAAAATATTGGCTAACAGTGTGGTGTATCTGACTTGTGCTATCTATCTATGACTTGTATAATTTGTTCAATTGTGAATATATGCGGGATCACCTGCTATGGTGATTTATTTGGTACTTGTTTCGCTATATTTTCTTTCTATTGTACTTCGGTTGTCTTTTGATGTTTTGTGCTTACCTTTACATTTCCTCTCTGGCTTGGCCCTACGGTGTGCAACCGTAGTTTTCAGGTAGGAGTCAACACTTAGTTTCGTTGTTCGAGATGACATTAGGAGTTGCTCTATCTTTTTGTTTTGAGTCTTTTGGAGTCGCTCTGATACATGACTTGGGGAACTTCATTTATTACTTTTGGAATTTTTAATTTAAAATCTTTGAAACTTTGTTGAATCCTTTATGAAAGTTTTTGAAAATTGTTACCTTTTGATGACTAAATATATATTCCAACTTTGTTGGAAATATATTTTTATTTTGAATTTAAATTCCGCTGCTAGTTTAAATTACTCTAGTAATTAGTTTTAATTTGGAAAAGAATGTGACACCCTTGTGTTGCTATTTTTAAAAATAAAACTTAAAAATTAACTAAAATAATCATTGGAAAATCGGGGTGTTACACAATTCCTCTTTAGACCCTCAACTTTGGAGCAACCTACAGACCTTATTTCTTTTTAATACAGGTTTGTACCAACATATTTTCTGCAAAAATCCATTGTTGAACCTTCTACTACAAAAATTCGTACATAATTTGTAAGTTCACTGTACCATCCCAATTTAGTCAGACTTTAGCTGGACTGGCCTATTCCATTTGAATATTCAGGCCCAACTATTAGTCCATTTGAAGCCTCATCAACTCGGTCACTCTCCCTCAACTGGTGACTGAAATAATTGATTCCAGGAGATTAGGAGCACATGTTAAACATTTACTCTCCCCTCAGCTGGTCACTCAATCAAAGGACCTAGGAAAATAGGAAAACAAGGGAAAAGCTGACCTAAAAGTGAGGAACGTGGGAGAGTGGGAGAGATGCTCCAGGAAAATAGCTCAGTTGAGATATTATTGAGGGAGAGATATTTATAGGGGCTTTAGCCACACAACAAAAGGACAACTTCTCATAGACTACAGTCATTCACTTCTTCTTCTTCTTCTTCATATGGCCACTTTACAAGAGAACTACGTCGCTCTGATTCCCTAATGACTTACGGATACGTAGGACCAGGGTCTCTCCCTGTCGAGCTATAACAAAAACTCTCCCAAGAACATAGAAATTGAATAATCTCTACAAAATATTCTACTAGTTCTATCACGCTCATTTACGGGCGAGAACATGCACCCAATCATCCCTATGTTTTAATAATTGTTAAAACACATGAAAAATGGTAGAACACATTTTGGTAACATTATAATTGACTTGACAGCAAAAAACTGCTTTAAACTTTGAAAAACTTATTTATAGGTATTTTGTATTGATACATACTTTGCTTGTATCGATACAAATGTCCTGAAAATCCTTTAGGCTGATTTTTTGCATTTTGTATCGATACATGACTCATTTGTATCGATACAAAACTGGTCTCAGAGGGACAGAGAAGCTCCTGTGTATCGAATCATGCTTGCATGTATCGATACACATCAGACTCTCTTTGGACCAGAGAGAACTTCATGTATCGATACATGCTTGCATGTTTCGATACATATCAGTCATGGTTTTGAAGATACTGGTGTATGTATCGATACAAACTTGTTTTTGTATCGATACATAGCTGAAAGTTTTCAAGTTTTGTACGCTGTCAGGGAATTGTATCAATACACACCATCATTTGTATCGATACAAATCTGTTAAAATGTGCCTAAATTTTCTCCATTCTATTTTCTCTATAAATAGCATCATGGGGTTTTGTTGTATGAATGAGAAACTATTCAATTTGTGAGAAAGCAATTGGAAAACACTATTTGATCAAGGTTTGGTAGAAACATTGGATCAAAGTAGCATTCAAGACAAGATCATCATATTCTTTCAATTGACAATCAATTCAAGGTTGAGTATGGGATCAATCAAGGGTTCATAGTGAAATTGGGATATAACGTTCGGTGCAATTCGCGGTGAATCAGAATTGCGATCGGGTTGATTTGTCTTGGAGGATCGGTTTCTCATCCGGTATTCAAGAACGGGAAGGTTTCTTGAAGGATCAACACAATCAAGCGAGGTAATCAGCTGGACGATTTTCACAAGATTTCTTGGGTAAGGACGGTGTGAAGATCAATCGTTGGAATCAGAGGTAGAAGCTTGTACGATATGTTGAGGTTTTGCACAAATTTCATTGAAGCGACATAGGTGAAGAAAATGTAGCTTTCGCATAGTCTTATGTGTTGTAGTCTTTGAAGATTTGTGCACATTGTAACAATTCAATAAGATTTTAATAAAAATCTCAAATTGTCCGTTTGACAATTTGAGGGGAGACGTACAAGCCGAACTCAAGGACGACACGAACTCCATGGAACTCTCATATCATCTGTTTGCGTCTTTCTAACTCTTAAACTCTTTTAATTCCAATTTTAGTTTACTTTGATCACAATTGAATTTAGCGCACTCTAGGTGTTTGTTAAATTCAATTTACATCGCCTTGCTTGCGATTAGTTGTTGTTAAATTAGTTGCTTGTTTTGTTGCGGTTTTTGAATGATTCGTCTTAAACATGATTTGAAAATTCATCACCTAAACTCTATTTTATCGACATTCGTATCAAAGGTGTAATACAATATTTCCTTCAATCAAGGGGTGCAAAGTAGACTACCGATCCGGTGGGCTTCCGCGCATAAATTTTTAAAAACCGTAATTGTGTAACGGATCACTTATTCAACCCCCCCCCCCCCCCTTATTAGTGATAGCCAAGTAATCTAACAAGTGGTATCATGATCCCGGTTCAATTTTTATACAAAATTGTGTGGATTTGTGCCAATTATTAGATCACAATGGCTTTCGCACCCAAGGGAGCGTACAATAGAGCTTCTGTATTCAATGGCGAGCACTTTAATTATTGGAAAAGTAGTAAGAGAATTCACATCAATTCTTTTGATGGCGAAGTGTGGAACACCATATTGAACGGTCCTTTTATTCCAACCACGACCGATCAAAATGGTGCCGTCACACTAACACATAGTGCACAATGGACGGATGACGATAAAAAGAAGGTTAACTATGATGTGAAAGCGCAAAATATATTAATCTCTTCCTTAGGGATTGATCAATTCTACCGTGTTTCGCATTGTGAGTCGGCCAAGGAGATGTGGGACACTCTGGTCACCTATTTTGAGGGAACCAATGAGGTTAAACACTCTAAGGTGAATATGTTGGAGTAAGCCCTAAGAGCCAATCTATTTTCATAGGATTTGCTTTAAGAGTTTAAATATAAATATGGCATTTTTTATTATGTTTGTAAGAGTCCAAAAATAATGAAGTCCCTAGAATAAATAGTCCGTTTAATATTAAGTGTGACTTAATCGTGAGATTAAATTAAACAAAAGGACGTTATTCTTAAAGTATCCGTAGTCGAGCTTTAAGGTGAATTGGGATAACCTTAAAGCACAAAGACTATTATGAAGATAGACTGATGATCGCATCTCATGGATCATAGGATAAGGAGTTATCAAGTCTTGACATAAGTATATAAAATATTAGGAGTAATATTTATACTGGATTGACCCGCCATAAGAGAAGTTATGCAAAGTGTCATAAGTTACTCTTATAATGATAATGATGTAAACCGCCCTTAGACCTGAAACCACCGTTGTACCCTAGATGTGGAGTTAAGTGCTTTGTTGCTGATCTAACGTTGTTCGTAACAGGATAACCATAAAGGCACTTAATGGGTACTTCACAAAGCATGCTATGCTGCAGCGGTGTCCTAGATGGAATTTGCCAATCCTGCATAACAGGATAAATGTCATGGGCCCAATATTGAACTGGACAAAGATGACACCAAGTATGCTTTGTGTTCAATATAGACATAAGGGGCAAAGGGGTAATTGAACACACATGTATCATAGTTTAAGGTTATGTTTAGATCACATGTAACTTCTCATGACTTGGGTAGCAATGATGTGTTGCTAGATACCGCTCATTGCTTATTATATTAAAAGGAAATTTAATATAATTGCCAACGTCATGGAAACCTACAGGGTCACACACATAAGGACAGTCGAATATTGAGATAATTAAGGAACACCGTAAGGTACGGTAAGCATGCAAAGTGATAAGGGTATCACGGTAATTAAACAAGCAAGGTACACCGTATTGTACGGTGGGAGCGCGCGCGCATAAGCATATACACTCATGTGGGCGCGCACGCCCTAGTATATCCCTTGTGGGCTTTTTGTTTTCTTTTTGTCCAGGATAAGAAATTATCTTGTTACACAAGACAAGAGATATCTATAAATAGAGAACTCTTGGCAAAAGCTCAATACACCAAAAAGCTTAAGAAATATTTTAGAGTTGGAAACCCTAAAATAATCCTTCTTTCAATATTCTTGAAAGCCTTCATACTTAAGGGCTAGCACTCTTTTGAAGGTGACTGTTCGTGTGGACTAGCTAGAGGCGTCGGTGATCTTCATCAACGCTCGTGATCTTTTCTAGTTCGTGGTTTTAAGGGTTCTGCTCTACAAAAGGTAACAAACCTTAAACTCATATCATGCTCATTCGTAAGGATCAATAAAGGAAAATTTTGAAATTCCGCTGCTTTACTATGTCAATTTTCCTTCAGAATACTCTAATGCAAGAGTTCAAATTGTTTCATATGCGTGATGGAGAATCCACTGTGGATATGCAACAACGTTTTATCAAAATAACCAACAAGCTTCACGGTTTTGGCAAACTGATCGCAATTTAGGTAGCAACTAATAACATTTTAAGATGCTTGTATAGGTCTGGGCAACCAAAGGTCACCTCTATAAAAGAAGCGAATGATCTCACTCAATTAAGCCTCACAACTCTCTTTGGAAAACTTGAGGAACATGAGCAAGTGCTCATGTCATTGGAAAAACATAAAAAAAGGGTCTAAGAAGGAAAATCATACGGAAAAGGAAAAGGATAGAAGTGATCGCTCGAAATCATATCGTATTTTTAGCTTAATTAACTTTAGTTGCATTTTCTTAAATTTTTATTTCATTTGTCTCTTTTTATGCCTGTATTTGTTTCCTTTTCAGATTTGTTGAATAAATTAGGTTGGAGAAGAGAATTGAGCAAAAAGTACTCAAAATGAAGCAAAAAGGGGGGTGCAAAGCACAAATTCACGCAGCCCACAAGTGAGCCCAGCAAAAAGAGGCCTTTGCCCCAGCAGCATCAGTGGCGCCCGCCACAGAGGTCAAAACCAACAAAGAACAGATTTTTCCTATACGTGGGGAGCTGGCAACAATCTAATCCGTTTTGTCCTCCTTATCACACAGCTTCAACAAATCCTGATCTTTTCCTATTTTTTTGGATCGTAGAAGTTATTATTTTTCTATAAATACGAAGTCACAGAACATAATCCGGCTCTCTTCTTTTTACGTCCTTTTTCAGTCTTTTTCTAGTTAGTTTAGTTTTTTAGTTCAATAAACTATAACGGTATTTCCACACCGGAAATCCGTTTCCAATTTAAATTCAGAATTTGTATCAAGTATTTTGTGCCGGTTAATTGAAGCAGATTTCATTCCAGTTTTCATATTTCTTATTTTACCAGGTTTTTATGTGCTTATTTATTTATTTAATCATTATGCCTAGTTTAATTTACTGTTTTAGTTTATTTAGTTCTTTCTCCATGTCTAGCTAAATACCATGATATTGGTATGTGACTTTAATTCACCGTAGGGGATTTAGTAATGATTCGGCATGCAACTTTATAATCTATTTTTCTGATTCGGGTTTCTAACTTAATTCTAAAGCTTTTGAACGAAAGTTAAATAAAGCGATTAAGGTTAAAATCAATAGAGCGAGAGTTTGGGATTTTAACTAGATAGTAGGAACTTGATATTAATTTTTGAACGAGCGAGAGCCACATTAGAATTAATTAGAACTCATTGGTTTTCAAAATATACTCTCGAAATTAGATGGTTGAAAAGTGACAATAAAACTTCTAGTCTAGACAGTATGGTCTTTATCAATAAAACGAGAGTGTGAGGTTTAGACTTTTAAATCAAGAAAGTTCTTCTGAAAAATAATTCTTTTCCCGTGCGCCGTTAATTTACCGAATCCCGGAAATTTAATTAAGTTACATACCGATATCCCGCTTTTAATTAATTTAAATTCTTAAACTTTCCTGAAAACCATAAAAATATTAGCCTTAGATTTAAACTGTAACGACAGAAATTTGGTAGATCGACTGTTGGTCCCCGTGGATTCGATATCTTTTAAAACTACACGACGAGACTGTACACTTGCGGTCATAAAATATTTTTGATACACAAATCGTCGATCAAGTTTTTGGCGCCGTTGCCGGGGACCAATTTAGTCGATCATAACTCGGTTGTTACACCATAGAGATTAAGGCATTTAATTCCTCTATATAAAAGAAAACAAAAAAAAAGGCCTTGATTTAATTTAAAAAATTCTAAAAAATTACTCCTTTGGTTTGTCGATTGCATGTCAAACACCCGCTCTCAAATCAATGAACTAGAACAACCAATCGACAACCCAAAGCGTCTTCTAAGTGTAAGACACCGAATTAAAGAGTTTAGGGAAAAATATATAGTCCCCCAAAAGCAAATCATTTTTCCCGAAACAGACGAAGACTCGGAACAATCCGAAGAAGAATTAGAGCAGGATCTGATGTTGAACCACATAACAACATTGTTGCCCCTACGATAGAGGCAAACAATTTTGAGCTTAAACCTTCCTTGCTCCCAGCTGTTCAGCAGAATTAATTTTTGGTAGTCCTACGGATGACCCTAATCTCCACCTCTCTGCTTCCTGCAATATGCCGATACAGTGAAAGCTAATGGCGTCATAAAATTTTTAGAGAATGTTCTCATATCATTCTTCTAAAAACGTGTTTCACAAGGAATTGGGATTTTTGATAATTTTCAAATTTTCTTTGATAAAATTGAAACGATCCTCAACCAATGGTTTAGTAAAAATATCAGCAAGTAGATTTTCAGTATCCACAAAAACTAATTCAACTTCCTTTTTACTAACATGATCACGTATAAAATGATGCTTGATTTCAATGTGTTTTGATCTAGAATGCTGAATGGGGTTTTTTGACAAATTAATAGTGAAATTCTGGCAACCAGACAGACAAACGCTGTGCACAATGTAAGGACAACTGTCCGAGCACTTGTCAACTCAGAACTTATGACAGTAAAATAACACAGCGTAGCAAAGCACAAAATAAACGAATCACAGCAGAAAGATAAATAACACAGTGAGTTTGTTAACCCAGTTCGGCGCAACTTGCCCTAGTCTGGGGGATACCAATCCAGGAAGGAAATCCACTAAGTAAAACAAATTCAAAGTCAAACTCCTCGTTTGCACTTCTCACTTTGTAACTACCCGTCTAGACCTCTACCTAGGAACTCCTAGATATGAGAACCTCTGCTCACTTCCTTACCAAACAGTACAGACAGCACTGTTATCAATTGTTCTTTTCGTTTATTGTTTCAAGAGTCACACTCTAAAGACACAACTAACTCCGTACCTAAAGGCTTAGGAGCAGTACACAGTACAAACACCTACGTCCTTCATGTATCAACAATTCAACATGATACAAGAAAGGCTCACAAGTTCACTACTTAACATATAAGCAACGCACGCTTTAGTGAACACAAAAACAACCGACTCCGTACTTCACAGCTTAGGAGTGGTACACAGGCAACTCCATACTTAAAAGCTTAGAAGTGCACACATTAAAGCACAAGGCTTTAACCACGAAACCCTAAAACCCTAAAGACTCCTTTTTGTAAATAATGGCTTCGCTTGACTTTAGGTTTTACATCTTCCAATATATATATTCTGTAAGAACGTGTTGAGGAAGATACATGGGCTTTACAATCCAGCTGGTCCAAAAGAAATCTTGCAATTATATTTTAGAACCATATAATATGTTTCCATAAATGGAGAAACATATTTTATGAAGCAATCAGGGCAAACCGCCACCTCCTGAAGGTTCTACACAACAAGGCGAGACTTAGTGCATAAGTAATTGAGATAAAACTGAAGCAAATCTTTAAAAAGATCTCGCACAAAAATACGCGTACGTCCTGAAGCTGTACGCACATGTTGGAGCATCTGGTCCAGCATCTGTCTAGTTAGCATCTGGTCCAGCGTCTGGCTAGTTAGTGTTTTAGCAAAAATGATGCCAATACACAAAAACCCAACAATCTCCCCCTTTGGCAAATTTTTTGGCTAAAACAATCTTGGGCCATATATGAAAGCCAGAGAGATATACACAGCACACTCCTTCTAATCAATCAAAACATAGCAACTTTGAAGGAGAACAAGAACCATCTTCACATAGTAGATTTCCATTAAAAGTGCTTACAAATAAGCTTCAACACATAAACACCAGAGGCATATAGCAGCAGATGATAGAAAATAGCCTCACAATTAAAAACATCAGAGACAATACGCTTCATCACAAATAGTGCTTCACACAAAACTGAATGCTTCAACATTTGATATAGCATTCTCATGCAAGCATAAGCATAACATTCTCCTTCAACATCAGCAAACATCAGCACTCCCCCTGAGAACAATGTCTCATGCATATTATCAACTCATAGACATTTGCCATGGCAAAGCAACATAAACTACTTCATATCACCATATAGACAAATGTGTCAACATCTAGTAGAGCATTATGCATATCAGCCAATATCAGCTTACTTCTCCCCCTTTTTAGACATAAATATTGCCAAACTTCATATGAGAATTTGAAATAGGCATATACCAGAGTAGCATAAACATCCAAAGAACACAAGAAGAGGAAACATGCTCATAAATCTGCTTAGCAATTTCACATTGCACCATAGAACCCTGGCGACAATATCATAGCAACTCCATTGATCAACATACTCAGATTACCATAATTGCACAGTCCAACACAATACATTCGCATGCATGTAACATGCTGCAGCATCAGCAAACACATCATACAACTAGCATCATAACAAGTAACAGCTAACAAGATCATGAAGTAATCTTGCACTTCATAGACCAAAACTTAAGGCAAAACATTATCAGGAGTAGAATCTTGAACTTCATTCAAATACAGGTGTCATGATCAGCAAGCTAGATAAAAATACAAACGAATCTGTAGAAGATTGCGTACGGAAATATAACGCTAGCTGGCACGAAATCACTGATCACATAATGTTGTTCCATATGACACAGCATTTGGTCAAGCATCTTTCATATACTATTGTAGAGTTAACAACAGTTTAAATGACAAGACTAATGAGGATTCTGGAAGGATCATACATATCAATATTCTTCAGAAGGAGTTTCAACACCAGAATCTTTGACAAAAATAAATTTTGACCAATATGCATAATAAAATAATCTTCAAATCAACATCAATACACATCTAAGAAGATAGGACATAACATGAATGCTTTGGCCAACAATATATCAGAGGCATGCACAACGGATATAAGAACAACTAGCCTCATAGAGTGTGAACAGAGAGACTTAACCTCTCACAATAGATCCCCATATGAAAATAGAAACTTCAAGAAAAATCAAACTTAAGGACTTAGGAAAAATAAATTTCTCCCCCTTAATTCATGAAATCAGAAGAATGTAGTAGAAAATAATTCTACTTAGTCATCATCACACAAGATTCATATACTTCTTCTCAGAACAAGCACTAGCACTCCATTCATAGATAGATAGGCAAGAGATATATACTACTCCTCCTCAGATAATCAACAGGTAGATAATAGGAGATAATCAAATATAATTTCTCCACCTCAAAACTTGCATACATACACCATAAACTCCCTTACTACTATAAGTCAGATGTCAGAGCATCTGTCTGAGCTTCTTGCATTACACCAACAACATAGACAGTGTTGTCATCAATAATATAATATTAGCCTTATGCATCAAACTTATAACACTTCCCCTCACTTCATGCACATACAAGCAGGAAACATGTTTAGAGGGACATAATCACAGGGTACATATTGCAACTAAGTGCACATGCAGGTGCATAGAAAATCTAGGGCTTAACCCATAAAAGCAACATAACATCTGATGCAAGAGGTCAGAAGTAACACATAAGACCAAAAATCAGCACTACCCTCAAAGTCTTCCACCACCAAATCATCACCTCTATCGTCATGAGCAATCAATTCTTCAACTTCCAGAGTTGGAATAACACGAACCATCAAGAATTTCTTGTCATCCAGAGCTTTACTCATAATCTTGAGGTCATAAATCATCTGTTGTATACTTATCATGGAAGATGTGCCTTAGACAGATGTTAGAGCAATGTCTGCAGCATGTGACTTCTCAAGAAACCTTGGATCTAAAGTAATATTTGACTCTCGTTGACTAACCTCATCAGATTGATTACATATCTCAGAATATTGATGGAGTATGCTACAACATAGATGAATTTACTCAACCCTCTTTAGACATCATTGGTGTGTGTAGTTCGCATCCAATTAGCAGTTGCAATTTAGTTCAATAGAGCATACTTTGTAGTTAGCTTAGATGTTGACAATTTTTTCTTCATTGGCCGTTCTTTTACCAAATCACCTCAAACAAAATCCTGCTTGTACTCAGCAATCATAGGATCATCACAGTATTTCCTATGTTCACATTAAAATCCCTAACCAGCTTGACATATCACTTCCCTAAATTTTGCACAGTCGTCATTAAACATGCTTTTTTTTCATAAATAAAATTTTCATCAGGAAGCTCTTTCCTCATGATGGAAAGACACATTATCCAAGGGAACAAATGGAACATTTCTAGCTCTTTTTCTCCATGCTTCTAATGGCTTGACAGATGTGCCAGCATCTGCAACATCATCTTCAACAGCATCTTCTATCAAAATTTCAACATCAGCTTCAATATGTTGTGTACCTATTTCTGAGTATGAGAGACCATGATCCTCTATTTCTACTTCAGTAGTCTTCATCCTCTCATCAGTTTGAGAGACCACAAGTGTATTACCAGACATATTTCCCTCTATATTAGTTTGAGAATCTGAATCATCAGATGCTCTAGCAACTTTCGCAGCACACGACCTAGGGAGGTTAACAACTTCATTAGCATTACCACTTTCAGGTATGGTGGTAGTTTGAGTATTATTTGGAGTTGTTTTCAATACAGGGCTATTTGTGGCCTTTGTGTCAACACCACCATCAACAACAGCTTTTTCAGTATCTTCTAAACGTAGGGTTGAAGCCTCTTGGACAATCTTAATATGAGTATCAATACCCCTTTTTTTTTCCAAATCTTCTACATATAAGGCTTCTATCACAGCATTGATTATGGAATTAAAGACTTTGTAAGCTATGATATAGGAAGAGTAACCGAGAGTAATTTTTTCAGAGGAGCTGAAATTAAGGAACTTGACATCTTCAAATTTCTTCCCACGGTCACTTATGATCCTTACAAACACATTTTCATCCTTTCTCTTTCCAAGACTTCCAACTTTCAAAGGACCCATCACATAAGCATTTATCTCTTTTATGGTTATGATATTAGAAGTTGTCTGGTCAGATGTTACAGCATTATCTGACACATGTGTCCCTTCATACAATCTATAGTGCAACTTGAGAGGAGATTCCCTCTTACTGGAAACATCAGAGATGATCAAAATATCAAGATGCTTATCAAGAATAATACTTCCGAGCATTGTGGGAATTGGTATTAGCATATTCACATCCAAACACTTAGCATACTTTATGGATTGATCAAGTATATAAGTGTTAAAGTCATAGGAGGTCTTAGTACCAACAATATGAATAGACTTACCCAGACCTGTAGATATGTCATAAAGGTGAGAAGTGAACATCCAATTGATAGCTCGATTTCTGTTAAAAATTGCATATTTCACCGTGAGCTTATTAGATGACAACTTGCCTTTCTTTGGCCAAACTTTGACTTGATTACTAGTGATTGTCTTGCAGATGGGATTGTCATTAACTTCAATCTCAGCCTGAGCTGCAATAATCCTGTCAATTTTCATCTTTCTTGCACCAAGTGCCATACTAATCTTAGTAAGTTGAGTAATCAATTGTTTTCTACTAAGAACAATAATTGTCTTGACAGAAGTACCAGCTAAGTCAACAACATGTGATCTAGACAGCAACCTGTAAACTAAGGACAAAGGACCAGGCCTCTTATAGGGCTCATTAGTGCTAAGCAAAATATCTGGATATTGCTGGAGAATAATACCACACAAGGGAGTGGGAAAGGCTATAGTAAACTTGACAACATAAGACTTAGCATGCTCTAGAGCCTGATAGTTGATGTAGGAGCCATAATCAAAAGACGTTTTCATACCAACAACATATATGAACTTGGCCAAACCAGTAGCAACATAATTTGAATGAGTAGTTATAGTCCATTTTTGAGCAGAAATCTTGTTTAGAACGACATACAATAGAGAGAGTTGTGGAGAGGACAAATGTCTAGGCAAATGCTTAACCTTGTTACTTGTGATTGCCTTGCAAATGGTGTCATCAGTCACCTTCGACTTCTTAATACTCAGATCCAAACTAATCTCTGTAAGCTTAGCAATCATTGCCTGCCTACTCATAACACCAGATGACCGGACATAAGTGCCAGCCAATTCATCAGCATGTGGCTGAGACAATAACTTGCAATCCAAAACCAAAGGACAAAGCCTCCTAACAGGCACATCTGAACTAACTAGAATATCAGGATGTTGTTGGAGTATAATACCATACAGCAGAGTTGGAAAGGCAATGTAGAACTTAATAGCAAAAGACTTAGCTTGCTCCAAAATTTGATAATAAATGTAAGAACCAAAATCAAATGCAGATTTAGTACCAACTGCATAGATAAGCTTAGCTAAACCAGTTGCAACAGAATTAGAATGAGTGGTTTGAGACCAGTTATCAGCATCAATTTTGTTCAAAACAATATATAATGGGGACAATTTTGCAGCAGACAAATGTCCAGACCAGTGTCTAAGCTTATTACCTGTTATAGCTTTGTAGATGGTGTCATCAGTCACTTCCAACTCAGGAATGTCCTCAACAGATCTTCCAAGATAGGCATTAATAATTTGAGGAGAGAAGTTGACACATCTACCACGAACAAACACTTGTCTGTACTCATGATTCCTTGAATCATCATAGTCCTCAGAGATGTTTACCACAAATTCCCTTACCAACATGTCATAGCAATGACCCAGATTCTTCACAGTCTTCATCAACCCAGCATATTCCAACACATCAACAAGTTCCTTGCACTTGAACACATCTGTCTTCAGATTCCTCTCCAGTCCAAGCCTTCTATGATAAACAAATTTCCAGCGAGTAGCTCCACTTTCCAGATGAAATGAAACATTATCTAGAGGGGCTGGAGGAATAACTAGAGGAACTTTCATTCCCTTGACAGTTTTTCTAAATGCTCCACCAGATGGGGCAGCATCTGTCTCAGCAATCTCAAAATCAGAATAACTTGAAGGATGATCCTTTCTTTTGAGATTCTTCTTCTTCTGATCAGGCTTGGGAGTAACTTTGCTCCAAGACTTTGGGGGACCAATGGGCTTCTTCCCAGTATCAGCTGTTTTCTTCTTACTCCCTTTGGCACATTCACTAACATTAGATATACTTTTGAGGGAATTGCTCCTTGTTCTAAGAGCAACACCTGTGACAGACATCTTCTCCAAAAGCCTTTCTTCCGGTACATCTTCATCAATATTAACAACATCATCTTGTACCAAATTTGCAGTCTCAACATAACTCACAGTTTGGTGAGTCTCAATTTCTTGTCCTTGAGACTTGGGTGTATTATCATCATGGATACTCACAGAGTTAGGGGTATTTGGAACCACAACAACCTCTTCATTGGCTTGTGTCAGAGATGTCTGAGCATCTGGCACAGCATCCTTCAGCTTATCAGGTGAATTAACAGGATTCTCACCAACAATACTATCAAAATCAGTTTTCTTATTAGCAACAGAAGCAACTTGTTCAACAGAGAAATTTGGCCCATCACCAACTAATTTGTTAGATACCTTAGGATTATCAGTACCTAGGGTCTTAGTAACATCAACAGTGCCCTCAACATTCGTCATGACAGAGTTCTTGACATTGGACCTTTGCTTCCTTTCAATTCTCATAAAAGCTTTCTTGAATTTTCTTCCAAGAATTAAATCTGCACATTCCTCAGTGTCCACAAAAGATGTCATGTTAACCAATCCTCCTTCATTGTCCATATTGCCAGAAGGTTTCTTCCCTTGATCTCACCCTTTTAAAACCAGAACAGGTAGAGTGACCTGCTCTGATACCAATTGAAATTCTGGCAACCAGACAGACAAACGCTGTGCACAATGTAAGGACAACTGTCCGAGCACTTGTCAACTCAGAACTTATGACAGTAAAATAACACAGCGTAGCAAAGCACAAAATAAACGAATCACAGCAGAAAGATAAATAACACAGTGAGTTTGTTAACCCAGTTCGGCGCAACTTGCCCTAGTCTGGGGGATACCAATCCAGGAAGGAAATCCACTAAGTAAAACAAATTCAAAGTCAAACTCCTCGTTTGCACTTCTCACTTTGTAACTACCCGTCTAGACCTCTACCTAGGAACTCCTAGATATGAGAACCTCTGCTCACTTCCTTACCAAACAGTACAGACAGCACTGTTATCAATTGTTCTTTTCGTTTATTGTTTCAAGAGTCACACTCTAAAGACACAACTAACTCCGTACCTAAAGGCTTAGGAGCAGTACACAGTACAAACACCTACGTCCTTCATGTATCAACAATTCAACATGATACAAGAAAGGCTCACAAGTTCACTACTTAACATATAAGCAACGCACGCTTTAGTGAACACAAAAACAACCGACTCCGTACTTCACAGCTTAGGAGTGGTACACAGGCAACTCCATACTTAAAAGCTTAGAAGTGCACACATTAAAGCACAAGGCTTTAACCACGAAACCCTAAAACCCTAAAGACTCCTTTTTGTAAATAATGGCTTCGCTTGACTTTAGGTTTTACATCTTCCAATATATATATTCTGTAAGAACGTGTTGAGGAAGATACATGGGCTTTACAATCCAGCTGGTCCAAAAGAAATCTTGCAATTATATTTTAGAACCATATAATATGTTTCCATAAATGGAGAAACATATTTTATGAAGCAATCAGGGCAAACCGCCACCTCCTGAAGGTTCTACACAACAAGGCGAGACTTAGTGCATAAGTAATTGAGATAAAACTGAAGCAAATCTTTAAAAAGATCTCGCACAAAAATACGCGTACGTCCTGAAGCTGTACGCACATGTTGGAGCATCTGGTCCAGCATCTGTCTAGTTAGCATCTGGTCCAGCGTCTGGCTAGTTAGTGTTTTAGCAAAAATGATGCCAATACACAAAAACCCAACAAATAGCACTATTATTATCACATAAAATTTGAATGTTTGTGTACCTTAATGAGAAGTCTTCAAGTTGGTTTTTGATCCATATCACTTGAGAACAACAATTTGCTGCAGACACATATTCTGCTTCAGTTGTTGAGAGTGCTATGGTATTCTGTTTTCTGCATGACCAACTGACTAGAGCTTCACCAAGAAGTTGACAAGCACCACTTGTGCTTTTTCTTTCTAAATTGTCACCAGCATAATCAGCATCACAATAGGCTTTTAGATCAAAATGAGTAACTTTTTGTACCATAAGTCTACATCAGGTGTGTTGTACCCCAATTTTGGACCTAAAATCCATTTTCCTTTTTTTCATATGTATAAAAATTTCAAAAAATATCTATTGTATAAAAATATCATCGCAGCCATTCATGTTTTTTACCGCATTATTTGTACTCGTTGTTGAATCTTCGTCGTCATCCGTTCCATCTCCGCTTTTACTTTTCTTTTCATTTCGCATATTCACTTTTTCGTTAATTATCTTTATTTTCTTTATCCTATTATCATTCTATCAAAAATCTCTATTTACTATTTTATTATTACCTCATTTCTTTTAACATTTTTTCTTACCATCATTCTATCAAAAATCTCTATTTACTATTTTATTATTACCTCATTTCTTTTAACATTTTTTCTTACCATCATATTTTTTCGTTCACCTTCTTTATCAAAATTTTATTTCAAAAAGGCTTTTACTTTATTTATTTATTTATTTTCTCTTCAACTTTTATTTATCATTATCATTATTATTGTTAATCCTTTCCTTTTTTTTCAGTTTATTTACTTGAAAAAAAATATAATAAATAAAAATATAACCAAAAAGGGCAAAAAAAAAAAATAGTTTTTTATTTCTAATATTCCTCTTTAATTTTTTATTTTTCACGGTCATTATTATTATTAGTTACTATTATTATTTTTATTTTTAAAATAAAACATAAATAGTTTTTTGTTTTTTTTTCTTTCTTTGGGATCGGTCAACAAAAATGAATGAGGAAATGGAAAAAAACACAGAAACCAGAAGAGGGATCACAGGAACAAACTATCACAAAATTGCAAAAAATCCAAATAAGCCTCAACAGATTTTTCTAAAAGGCCAGCACCAAGACAGTGACTGTTTGTTGTCACTTTCCTCATTTCATTACAAACTTTCAAATTCAATCACTGATTCAAAAAGCCATTTCTGATTTTCCCTCTTCAATCCACCAAACCCTAAAACATCCCTCTATATAACAGAGGCAATTTCACAGAAGACAAAAAAGAAGAAAAATTGGAGGAAACGGCGGACAGAAAAAACACAGAACCGAAAAACATATACAGAAAGAAGAAAAAATTTGGGAACGGCAGCAAACACATCACACAGAATCAAAAAACCAAAAAACCAGAAACCCTAGCCTCTTTCATTTTTCAATCCTCCAAATACATCATCAAATCACCCAACTACCACTAACAAACACAACAAGGCAGAAACCAAAAATTACAACATCACAGAAACAGAAACATCTAAGAACACCCAACCCTAACTTAACTCTTCATACACTATGAAGGGTTAAGAATCGTTTTTTCATCATTGTCCATCACCGTCACCAGTACCTTGCCAAACAGAGAAGAAAAAAGAAGTCAAAGGGAGGAGAACGAAAGAGCAGAAGAAGCAGAGAAGAAGCAAAGACGGGAAAGAAAGAGAAGGAGATCAAGAACGCTTACCTTGAAGAATCACTGCAGGCTTGGTACGTTTTTTTTTCATTTTAATCATCATCATTCACATCAAAAATACGTTTGATTTCATGATTTGAATAGTTAGGGTTCGGATTTGGGGGTTAGGGTTCTTGATTTGTAAGGACCGATCCGGTGGTTATGATGATTATTTGTGATTTTCATTGATAGATTCGTGATTAGGATAAGATTCTAGGCAAGGTTTGTGTTTTATGCTTTTGATTTGAACCAAAGGGGGTTAGGGTTTGAGAGAGAGTAGGAGGAAGAAGAGAAAGAAAGAAAAAGAACGAGAGAGAAGAAGAGAGAAAGAAAGAAATTATTTTGCCAAAAAAGAAACAAACATCACAAATACTCCCCCCAATCAGTTACTCCGCGCGCCCCCCTAACTTTTCTCGCGCGCCCCCCCAACCGGTCATTGAACCGGGTCATGTGCGGGTCGGGTTCGACCCAGCTCCCTCTAAAAATGATTTGGGCTTATGCCCTGAGCCCAATTTGTTTTTTTGTTGGTCTTTTTTTTGTGTTTGCTTTTTTTTTTTTAGTTTAGCTTATTCATGCATTTGATTTTATTCTTTCTAGTATGTTTGTTTTATGCTAATAATTAATTTGCAAAAAAAATATTTATGTGTGAGTTTATTGTCTTTTTTATAAAATTATTAAGTTAAAGTGTTAGTCCTAAGTTAAAGTGTTAGTCTTAAAATTAGAGCAAAAAACCTTTTCTTCAAAAAAAATCAAGAGAAACTTTCTTTCAATTATTTTAATGTCAAAATAAAATTCTTTTTGTTTGTTATGACTTTGCTTTTTTATTGTTAGTTATTTAGTATGCCAAAATATGAAAATAACAAAAATATTAGAGAAATTTAAATATGCTATGTTTGAATTCTTTTTTTGTGATGGTTGATTATGTCTTTGTTGATTTCATTTTATGGAATATATAACATGCTTTTATTAAAATTTTCATGCATACATGCATTTAAAAATCTTACATTTTTACACTACATCACATTTATGCATTTTTCATATCACATAACTTTTTTTTACAAAAATTCTACATCATATCACATTTTTCATTACATGTAGACTACACATTTCTTTTTTACACTTCTACATTATATTGTATCATCATCCACATTTTGCATTTTCACATGACATTTGACACTAATTTTTGCATCACACTACAATTTCACATTACAATTTCACTTTACATTTTTTTTTTCATGCATACATACATTGCATTTAGATTAGGACAATGCATCATTTTAAAATGCATGTTAGAGACAATATTTTACTCTATAAAATTATTGAGCTCTAACATTAGCATTAATAGTTAAGGGCCTTTTGGCCTAAATTCATACTCTTCATAAAAATAAAAATAAAAATAAAACATAAAAATTTCTTTTGCTAAATAAAATTACTTTTTGCTTGTGTTTTAGTTAGATTTGTTTGCTACTACAAATGACTTTCAAAATTTCTATTATCATGTCTTTGCCTCCCACACCCTTTTTTCACACACTTCACCTTTAAGTAGAATATAATATCTTGCTATGATTTCTCTTCTTAATTGTTTGTGTACATATTCATTGCCATATTTATTTTTCGCATTTGCATTTTTTTATGCATTGCTATTTATTTATTTATTTATTTATCTATTGCTTATTATTATTATTTATTCGTTCTCAATTCGATATGGTTGTAAATATTGATTATTCAATTGGGTTGTAATAGCGTAGGACTTTATTTATCGTTTTTATTGCTTTCCTAGTTTACACATCACACACAAACGCCAAAAAATTCATTTCCAAAGGAGAGGACTCGTAATTGATTCAAATTGATTACGAGACTTTTCTTGAAACGAAAAAACCTTTTCAAAACAAACGTACGATCTTTTTTAAGACAAGCGCAAGTTCACCTTAATCTCAACGTCACTACAATCATTTTAACATGCTTTTATCACAACATTTTTACAACATCTTTTCTTACATTTTTTTGGCAACAAGAACTTCTTTTCTTTACAATACCTTTTTTTTCAAACACACAAAAGAAACGAATACACTTTCGTTTTCAAACATTTAACTTCTTTTCTTTTTTACACAACAATATTTATACCTTCTTACAATCTCTCTCTCTCAACAATTACACTTCTCTCAAAAATCTTTTTTTACAAACAAAAAAAATATTTACACTTCTTTTCTTTTATTTACTTTATGAAATAAAATTTTCTTAATTTTTTCCACTTTCTTTTCTCTTCTATACAATTTCTCCCTCCATTCTTAAAAGCATGTATCAAAAAGCACAAAAACATATAAGAGGTTACCATGGAGTACCATGGGCGCTTGAGGTGCTAATACCTTCCTCAAGTGCAACTAACCCCCGTACCTTAGAATCTCTTCTTTTAAAGGTTTTCAATTTTTCCCCTCCTTTGGAAATGAAAAATAAAACTGTAGTGGGGAATGTCTCAAAAATCCCGCAACAGAAAAATGGCGACTTCACTGGGGATTCTCTCTTTAAGAGGGTTGAACCTAACTTATGTGTTTATATGTGTTTATTTATTTACATGCTTTATATATTGTTGGGGGGTTCTTGAGTTGAGACAAGCTTGACCCGAGCTTGAGTGAACCATAGAATGTGGTATAATCATAGTGGGATGGGCGAAAGTTTAGTTTTGCACATACTCGCATGTGATATAATCACGCCACAGTTGATGAGTCATGTTGTAGTATTCTCTTCGACGCGAGTTAAGTTGCGTAGAAAGATTATTATGATTATGAGGATACTGTGGGACCTTTTTAGTCACCTTTAACCCATCTTGGCCTCTTAGAACGTAGTGCGATGGCTTAACCGAGAGTGAATTTTGGTTAAAGTTGTTCCGCGATACTACACTCAAACGAGATCTTCCCTTGGATATTTCATTTGGCCGCGAGTTCAGTTGTGGACATTGGTATTCAAGAAGGAAGGTTGTAGACTTTGAGACCTTTTAGAACCCGTGATACAGGTACAAAAAGAAAAACCAACAGTTCATTCCTTGTGGGTGGTTTACCCTTTGGCTCCAACATTGTGATATCCCAACCAACCATGTTTGCTTATGTTTGTGATTGTTGCATCCATACATCCATACATCCATACATTCATAAAAAGAGAAAAACTTTTTCCATTAGTTTTCAAAAGACTTAGAGGAATTTCTTCATATATTACACAATCATCATGGACCTTAAAAAAAAAAAAAAGAGAAGGTTGCACTGAAAAGAAAAGAAAATTTCTTTTGATCATTAACAAAAAAAGGAGGTCCTTTATGATTTGTATCCTAAAGTCCTTTGAAAATCAAAAACAAAACAAAACTCTCTTTCTCATGCATCATTGTGCATTCATGGTCTTCTACAAAAAGTCTGAGTTTCATCTTTCTCTCAGTGGTTTGACGCTCTTGTCAATAGTCAACTCGCCAGTACAACACTTGCGCCAACAAAGAAAATTTTATACACATGGCATATCATGCATCATTTGCATTCATGATTCGGTTTTCAAGGTGTTGAGTCTATCGTTCTTAACAGATTCTGGTCCGACGCTCTCGTCCAAAGTCAACTCACAATTACAACATTTGGTTAGTCAAAGAAAAGAATGGAAGCAATTGAACAAGAGAACACTCAACTTCGTGAAGAAGTCATCACACTTCAAGCAGAATTGGAAAAGAAAAATGCTCTGATTGCTTCATTAATGGTGGCACAAGATAACCACCATCTCCTCTTTGAGCGACTGTTTTTGCCTTTCCAATCTCAACAAAGGCATTAGATTCAACAACAGTCTTAATCTCAGCCTATCCAACAGGCACCAACTTTCCTTCAAGGATGCAGACCCAGCTTTTGTGATACATTAAGTGGTTTGTTGCAATCTGGTTTGCTGTTGATGTTACTTTTGCTACACTCATCTCGTTGAAGTCGGTGATACAAGGAAGCTCATCCCCTATGATCACTAGGCTTTTATTTCTTTTTTGTCAAGCATTTGTTTGCTTTTAACATTATGTCTTTTGTCAAGTATTTTTAATATAATAAACATGCATGTTTTTAGAATTAATCCATTCGTGTTCACTCTCTTCTCTTGCTTTATTACTTACAAACTTGGAGCGAGGATGATGAAAATAAATAACCGATTTTTGTTGATATATGCTTTCAATGGTGAAAAACCTAGTTGACGATGTAAGGCATTGTTTTTCTTTCTAAACAGTGGAGATATAAGGAGATAATCCGTAATCAGCCCCTTTGAGCCTGAAGTCGGTGTTTTCTTTCTACTTTTTTTTCTGAACCCTTAATCATAACCTGGGGCAGGGTAGTATTTCAATTAATTTGATGATGCAGCCTGATACAAGAGAATTAATTCATCTAGTCATACCAAATTAGAGGTTAATCACAATGCTTTTCTCAGACAAAGGAAGCTGTCAAGAGATGAGACTCACAACAATTCATACAGCAGTCACAATATTCATACACAAAAACTTTACAAGAGTTATTCAAAAAAAAGAATGCAAAAAAACCAGAGAGATTACAAAAAAAGAGTGAATATAAAAGAAGAGCCCACACAAAAGTGGGGCATCCCGATGGACCACAATTTCAAAGTTCGAAAAGAGCTAGTCCATACAAAATAAAGAATGATTCAAAATGAGGAACAACTTCCTGAACAAAAAGTGACTGTCGCTTCAAGAAATCCCATCAAAGTCTGTTCAACAAAAAGAATATCAATGAGCTTCGACCAAATTGTCAACCTCAAACATCATTGCAAAAAGATTCTCTTGTCGACTGAATGCATCAGTTGAATTAATTGAATTTAGAAATGAAGGACATCAAGAAGAATGGGTGGGACCAAATAAATTTTGAGCCTAACAATCCTTTTTTTGAAAACCGTGAGCCCAGCCACGTCATAACATACAAAAGACCTAATTGAAACTAGGTTCACTGTGAAATCATATTCGGCAAATTTATTGTTAAGCTGACTCATCCTGTTTGTAGAGTAATCACAAATTATCTTTTATACACACTATATGTGCTTCCATCCCAAAAATATTCAATTTCAAAAACTTACATATGCATTATATCAAAAATATTTTTCAAAAGAAATAATCTTACTTACAAATTGATACTTGACATCAAAGAAATTTGAGCTATGGTCTGATCAAAGGACAAGCTGACTTGAGACGCTCCTAGCTAGGGGCAAGTTACATATGAATTCTGCCAATCAGGGGCAAACAAGTTGAACATCCTACCTTTCAAGGTTTCAAGCACTTGGGGCATACTGTGTCAAGATCATATCTCCTTGAAAAAAGTACACTTGATGTAAAAGGTCAACCAATCACGCTCTTCGAGCGATTCTTTCAAGGATCTTTAGACTGAAGCAAGGATCCAGAGCAAGGGGCAAGTCGTCTCCATTCTCTCAGATGTTCATCAACAACAAACATGTTTTCCCTAAGAGAATGTAAACAATCTTCTTCCTAGAAAAGGGTACATCCCTAATGAAAGTTGACAAAGTTGTTTTGAGTGCAGTCAAGTTTCAATATACAGATCGTTTCGGCTAAAACAGTCAATTCCCCAGAGAAGTTGTTCCTTCCCCAAGAAGAGTTCTCTTACTTATTTACAGTAACATTTACACTTTGTAGAGACATCCTGAACAGTGATGCGACGTTGGCTTGTGTTTCCGGTTTGGTAACTTTGTTTGTCCATTAAAAGATGTCATACATACATACATATACACATACATTCATACATAACATTCATACATAGCATTTACATGTGACATAAACATTTACATCATTCATAAATTATTACATCATTATACAGATTTCTACCTCTTTTGCTTTTCTGTGTCTACAAAATAGAGTCGGGTTGGGCATGTTGTTCCTTCCAATTAGAGTGTCAGCTTAGGCAGATAAGTGTACATCTCTCTTATTTCAAAATTCCCCACTAGACTCTTCTCTTGTGGATGATGGTTGTTTCAGTTTTTCCTACAACAAAAGGAAAATTCCCAGTTGAATTTATTCTTCAATTGGACACAAAGTCCTGTTTCACAGTTTCCCTCCGGTTTGTTCCCGGATTGAACACCAATTCAAAGCAACAAGTGACAAGTTTCCACACAAGAAGCTTGTACTTTACCAGATACACTTTACAATTCCTCAGGTGGTTTTATCCCCAATGAATCCTATCAATCCTTTACACAAAAGATCATACAAGTCTTTTCTCTCTACAAATACATACACTTTTGCAATCTAACCTACCTGTGTCTCTTTTGAAGTTTCCGGTAGAGTTATTGATCCTCATAAATGATTATTACCTTTTATACACTATCATTACACGGTAGTTGGTAATATCTAGTTATTACCTTTTATACACCTTCACTCTGTTGGATGGTAGGTAGTGTCTCTCATCTTTTCATATTACCTTATATACACTATCATTATACGGTAGTTGGTAATATTTGGCCTTTGTCTTTTATACACCATCATCTTGTTGGATGGTAGATAAAGTCTCATCTTTCTTCGTATTACCTTATATACACTATCATCATACGGTAGTTGGTAATATCTGGTCATTGTCTTTTATACACTATCATTTCATTGGATAGTAGTCAATGTCTTGCATCTTTCTTCATATTACCTTTTATACACTATCATCATACGGTAGTTGGTAATATCTGGTCATTGTCTTTTATACACTATCACTTCATTGGATAGTAGTCAATCTCTTGCATCTTTCTTCATATTACCTTTTATACACTATCATCATACGGTAGTTGGTAATATATGTCATTGTCTTTTATACACCATTACTCTGTTGGATGGTAGGCAGTGTCTCTCATCTTTTCATATTACCTTATATACACTATCATTATACGGTAGTTGGTAATATTTGGCCTTTGTCTTTTATGCACCATCATCTTGTTGGGTGGTAGATAAAGTCTCATCTCTTCATGTTACCTTATATACACTATCATTATGCGGTAGTTGGTAATATTCAAACGTTGTCTTCTTTATGCAATCCGTCTTTGTCAAGGCGGTGAACAATGTTCTTGTTCTTTATAGAGGTCGTCTTTTATCTGCAAGCTGTCTCTTCGTAAGGCGGTGGACGATGCTCTTATTCTCTATAAACGTTGTCTTTTATCTGCAAGCTGTCTCTTTGTAAGGCGGTGGACAATGTTCTTGTTCTTTATAGAGGTCGTCTTTTATCTGCAAGTTGTCTCTTCGTAAGGCGGTGGACGATGCTCTTGTTCTCAGTAAACGTTGTCTTTTATCTGCAAGCCGTCACTTTGCAAGGCGGTGGACAATGTTCCTGTTTTTCTTGTAGAAATTGTCTTTTATATGCAATCCGTCCTTGTCAGGCGGTCGATAATTCCCCTATTCTCTATAAATGTTGTCTTTTATCTGCAATCCGTCTCTTTGTAAGACGGTGGACAATGTTCTTTTCACATTACTGTCATCCACATGATAGTAAGTAATATTTTCCCCAGTGTTTTACTCTCTTCACCAGTGGAGTCCGTTCTTCCAATGGACTTGGGGCACATCTTGTTATTTTTCCACTCTGGCCATGTTATGTTCTTCCCCTGTGGAGTCCTGACTATGTCTTCTTCCTTTGTCTGTCTTTTACAACATTCATACAAAATTCAAAAAAACTGATCATCTGCATTTCATGCATTCACATTTGCATCATAAGCACTGTTAGAGGATTTTAGGTCCAAAAATGGTGCACGTTTTATATTTAAGTCTCTTCAATCCCGGCTAGACAAAGACTTTTATCTTCATCTCTCCGGGTGAAGAAACTTAAATAGGGGCAGCTATTGTACCCCAATTTTGGACCTAAAATCCATTTTCCTTTTTTTCATATGTATAAAAATTTCAAAAAATATCTATTGTATAAAAATATCATCGCAGCCATTCATGTTTTTTACCGCATTATTTGTACTCGTTGTTGAATCTTCGTCGTCATCCGTTCCATCTCCGCTTTTACTTTTCTTTTCATTTCGCATATTCACTTTTTCGTTAATTATCTTTATTTTCTTTATCCTATTATCATTCTATCAAAAATCTCTATTTACTATTTTATTATTACCTCATTTCTTTTAACATTTTTTCTTACCATCATTCTATCAAAAATCTCTATTTACTATTTTCTTATTACCTCATTTCTTTTAACATTTTTTCTTACCATCATATTTTTTCGTTCACCTTCTTTATCAAAATTTTATTTCAAAAAGGCTTTTACTTTATTTATTTATTTATTTTCTCTTCAACTTTTATTTATCATTATCATTATTATTGTTAATCCTTTCCTTTTTTTTCAGTTTATTTACTTGAAAAAAAATATAATAAATAAAAATATAACCAAAAAGGGCAACAAAAAAAAAATAGTTTTTTATTTTTAATATTCCTCTTTAATTTTTTATTTTTCACGGTCATTATTATTATTAGTTACTATTATTATTTTTATTTTTAAAATAAAACATAAATAGTTTTTTGTTTTTTTTTCTTTCTTTGGGATCGGTCAACAAAAATGAATGAGGAAATGGAAAAAAACACAGAAACCAGAAGAGGGATCACAGGAACAAACTATCACAAAATTGCAAAAAATCCAAATAAGCCTCAACAGATTTTTCTGAAAGGCCAGCACCAAGACAGTGACTGTTTGTTGTCACTTTCCTCATTTCATTACAAACTTTCAAATTCAATCACTGATTCAAAAAGCCATTTCTGATTTTCCCTCTTCAATCCACCAATCCCTAAAACATCCCTCTATATAACAGAGGCAATTTCACAGAAGACAAAAAAGAAGAAAAATTGGAGGAAACGGCGGACAGAAAAAACACAGAACCGAAAAACATATACAGAAAGAAGAAAAAATTTGGGAACGGCAGCAAACACATCACACAGAATCAAAAAACCAAAAAACCAGAAACCCTAGCCTCTTTCATTTTTCAATCCTCCAAATACATCATCAAATCACCCAACTACCACTAACAAACACAACAAGGCAGAAACCAAAAATTACAACATCACAGAAACAGAAACATCTAAGAACACCCAACCCTAACTTAACTCTTCATACACTATGAAGGGTTAAGAATCGTTTTTTCATCATTGTCCATCACCGTCACCAGTACCTTGCCAAACAGAGAAGAAAAAAGAAGTCAAAGGGAGGAGAACGAAAGAGCAGAAGAAGCAGAGAAGAAGCAAAGACGGGAAAGAAAGAGAAGGAGATCAAGAACGCTTACCTTGAAGAATCACTGCAGGCTTGGTACGTTTTTTTTCATTTTAATCATCATCATTCACATCAAAAATACGTTTGATTTCATGATTTGAATAGTTAGGGTTCGGATTTGGGGGTTAGGGTTCTTGATTTGTAAGGACCGATCCGGTGGTTATGATGATTATTTGTGATTTTCATTGATAGATTCGTGATTAGGATAAGATTCTAGGCAAGGTTTGTGTTTTATGCTTTTGATTTGAACCAAAGGGGGTTAGGGTTTGAGAGAGAGTAGGAGGAAGAAGAAAAAGAAAGAAAAAGAACGAGAGAGAAGAAGAGAGAAAGAAAGAAATTATTTTGCCAAAAAAGAAACAAACATCACAAATACTCCCCCCAATTTGTTTTATGCTAATAATTAATTTGCAAAAAAAATATTTATGTGTGAGTTTATTGTCTTTTTTATAAAATTATTAAGTTAAAGTGTTAGTCCTAAGTTAAAGTGTTAGTCTTAAAATTAGAGCAAAAAACCTTTTCTTCAAAAAAAATCAAGAGAAACTTTCTTTCAATTATTTTAATGTCAAAATAAAATTCTTTTTGTTTGTTATGACTTTGCTTTTTTATTGTTAGTTATTTAGTATGCCAAAATATGAAAATAACAAAAATATTAGAGAAATTTAAATATGCTATGTTTGAATTCTTTTTTTGTGATGGTTGATTATGTCTTTGTTGATTTCATTTTATGGAATATATAACATGCTTTTATTAAAATTTTCATGCATACATGCATTTAAAAATCTTACATTTTTACACTACATCACATTTATGCATTTTTCATATCACATAACTTTTTTTTACAAAAATTCTACATCATATCACATTTTTCATTACATGTAGACTACACATTTCTTTTTTACACTTCTACATTATATTGTATCATCATCCACATTTTGCATTTTCACATGACATTTGACACTAATTTTTGCATCACACTACAATTTCACATTACAATTTCACTTTACATTTTTTTTTTCATGCATACATACATTGCATTTAGATTAGGACAATGCATCATTTTAAAATGCATGTTAGAGACAATATTTTACTCTATAAAATTATTGAGCTCTAACATTAGCATTAATAGTTAAGGGCCTTTTGGCCTAAATTCATACTCTTCATAAAAATAAAAATAAAAATAAAACATAAAAATTTCTTTTGCTAAATAAAATTACTTTTTGCTTGTGTTTTAGTTAGATTTGTTTGCTACTACAAATGACTTTCAAAATTTCTATTATCATGTCTTTGCCTCCCACACCCTTTTTTCACACACTTCACCTTTAAGTAGAATATAATATCTTGCTATGATTTCTCTTCTTAATTGTTTGTGTACATATTCATTGCCATATTTATTTTTCGCATTTGCATTTTTTTATGCATTGCTATTTATTTATTTATTTATTTATCTATTGCTTATTATTATTATTTATTCGTTCTCAATTCGATATGGTTGTAAATATTGATTATTCAATTGGGTTGTAATAGCGTAGGACTTTATTTATCGTTTTTATTGCTTTCCTAGTTTACACATCACACACAAACGCCAAAAAATTCATTTCCAAAGGAGAGGACTCGTAATTGATTCAAATTGATTACGAGACTTTTCTTGAAACGAAAAAACCTTTTCAAAACAAACGTACGATCTTTTTTAAGACAAGCGCAAGTTCACCTTAATCTCAACGTCACTACAATCATTTTAACATGCTTTTATCACAACATTTTTACAACATCTTTTCTTACATTTTTTTGGCAACAAGAACTTCTTTTCTTTACAATACCTTTTTTTTCAAACACACAAAAGAAACGAATACACTTTCGTTTTCAAACATTTAACTTCTTTTCTTTTTTACACAACAATATTTATACCTTCTTACAATCTCTCTCTCTCAACAATTACACTTCTCTCAAAAATCTTTTTTTACAAACAAAAAAAATATTTACACTTCTTTTCTTTTATTTACTTTATGAAATAAAATTTTCTTAATTTTTTCCACTTTCTTTTCTCTTCTATACAATTTCTCCCTCCATTCTTAAAAGCATGTATCAAAAAGCACAAAAACATATAAGAGGTTACCATGGAGTACCATGGGCGCTTGAGGTGCTAATACCTTCCTCAAGTGCAACTAACCCCCGTACCTTAGAATCTCTTCTTTTAAAGGTTTTCAATTTTTCCCCTCCTTTGGAAATGAAAAATAAAACTGTAGTGGGGAATGTCTCAAAAATCCCGCAACAGAAAAATGGCGACTTCACTGGGGATTCTCTCTTTAAGAGGGTTGAACCTAACTTATGTGTTTATATGTGTTTATTTATTTACATGCTTTATATATTGTTGGGGGGTTCTTGAGTTGAGACAAGCTTGACCCGAGCTTGAGTGAACCATAGAATGTGGTATAATCATAGTGGGATGGGCGAAAGTTTAGTTTTGCACATACTCGCATGTGATATAATCACGCCACAGTTGATGAGTCATGTTGTAGTATTCTCTTCGACGCGAGTTAAGTTGCGTAGAAAGATTATTATGATTATGAGGATACTGTGGGACCTTTTTAGTCACCTTTAACCCATCTTGGCCTCTTAGAACGTAGTGCGATGGCTTAACCGAGAGTGAATTTTGGTTAAAGTTGTTCCGCGATACTACACTCAAACGAGATCTTCCCTTGGATATTTCATTTGGCCGCGAGTTCAGTTGTGGACATTGGTATTCAAGAAGGAAGGTTGTAGACTTTGAGACCTTTTAGAACCCGTGATACAGGTACAAAAAGAAAAACCAACAGTTCATTCCTTGTGGGTGGTTTACCCTTTGGCTCCAACATTGTGATATCCCAACCAACCATGTTTGCTTATGTTTGTGATTGTTGCATCCATACATCCATACATCCATACATTCATAAAAAGAGAAAAACTTTTTCCATTAGTTTTCAAAAGACTTAGAGGAATTTCTTCATATATTACACAATCATCATGGACCTTAAAAAAAAAAAAAAGAGAAGGTTGCACTGAAAAGAAAAGAAAATTTCTTTTGATCATTAACAAAAAAAGGAGGTCCTTTATGATTTGTATCCTAAAGTCCTTTGAAAATCAAAAACAAAACAAAACTCTCTTTCTCATGCATCATTGTGCATTCATGGTCTTCTACAAAAAGTCTGAGTTTCATCTTTCTCTCAGTGGTTTGACGCTCTTGTCAATAGTCAACTCGCCAGTACAACACTTGCGCCAACAAAGAAAATTTTATACACATGGCATATCATGCATCATTTGCATTCATGATTCGGTTTTCAAGGTGTTGAGTCTATCGTTCTTAACAGATTCTGGTCCGACGCTCTCGTCCAAAGTCAACTCACAATTACAACATTTGGTTAGTCAAAGAAAAGAATGGAAGCAATTGAACAAGAGAACACTCAACTTCGTGAAGAAGTCATCACACTTCAAGCAGAATTGGAAAAGAAAAATGCTCTGATTGCTTCATTAATGGTGGCACAAGATAACCACCATCTCCTCTTTGAGCGACTGTTTTTGCCTTTCCAATCTCAACAAAGGCATTAGATTCAACAACAGTCTTAATCTCAGCCTATCCAACAGGCACCAACTTTCCTTCAAGGATGCAGACCCAGCTTTTGTGATACATTAAGTGGTTTGTTGCAATCTGGTTTGCTGTTGATGTTACTTTTGCTACACTCATCTCGTTGAAGTCGGTGATACAAGGAAGCTCATCCCCTATGATCACTAGGCTTTTATTTCTTTTTTGTCAAGCATTTGTTTGCTTTTAACATTATGTCTTTTGTCAAGTATTTTTAATATAATAAACATGCATGTTTTTAGAATTAATCCATTCGTGTTCACTCTCTTCTCTTGCTTTATTACTTACAAACTTGGAGCGAGGATGATGAAAATAAATAACCGATTTTTGTTGATATATGCTTTCAATGGTGAAAAACCTAGTTGACGATGTAAGGCATTGTTTTTCTTTCTAAACAGTGGAGATATAAGGAGATAATCCGTAATCAGCCCCTTTGAGCCTGAAGTCGGTGTTTTCTTTCTACTTTTTTTTCTGAACCCTTAATCATAACCTGGGGCAGGGTAGTATTTCAATTAATTTGATGATGCAGCCTGATACAAGAGAATTAATTCATCTAGTCATACCAAATTAGAGGTTAATCACAATGCTTTTCTCAGACAAAGGAAGCTGTCAAGAGATGAGACTCACAACAATTCATACAGCAGTCACAATATTCATACACAAAAACTTTACAAGAGTTATTCAAAAAAAAGAATGCAAAAAAACCAGAGAGATTACAAAAAAAGAGTGAATATAAAAGAAGAGCCCACACAAAAGTGGGGCATCCCGATGGACCACAATTTCAAAGTTCGAAAAGAGCTAGTCCATACAAAATAAAGAATGATTCAAAATGAGGAACAACTTCCTGAACAAAAAGTGACTGTCGCTTCAAGAAATCCCATCAAAGTCTGTTCAACAAAAAGAATATCAATGAGCTTCGACCAAATTGTCAACCTCAAACATCATTGCAAAAAGATTCTCTTGTCGACTGAATGCATCAGTTGAATTAATTGAATTTAGAAATGAAGGACATCAAGAAGAATGGGTGGGACCAAATAAATTTTGAGCCTAACAATCCTTTTTTTGAAAACCGTGAGCCCAGCCACGTCATAACATACAAAAGACCTAATTGAAACTAGGTTCACTGTGAAATCATATTCGGCAAATTTATTGTTAAGCTGACTCATCCTGTTTGTAGAGTAATCACAAATTATCTTTTATACACACTATATGTGCTTCCATCCCAAAAATATTCAATTTCAAAAACTTACATATGCATTATATCAAAAATATTTTTCAAAAGAAATAATCTTACTTACAAATTGATACTTGACATCAAAGAAATTTGAGCTATGGTCTGATCAAAGGACAAGCTGACTTGAGACGCTCCTAGCTAGGGGCAAGTTACATATGAATTCTGCCAATCAGGGGCAAACAAGTTGAACATCCTACCTTTCAAGGTTTCAAGCACTTGGGGCATACTGTGTCAAGATCATATCTCCTTGAAAAAAGTACACTTGATGTAAAAGGTCAACCAATCACGCTCTTCGAGCGATTCTTTCAAGGATCTTTAGACTGAAGCAAGGATCCAGAGCAAGGGGCAAGTCGTCTCCATTCTCTCAGATGTTCATCAACAACAAACATGTTTTCCCTAAGAGAATGTAAACAATCTTCTTCCTAGAAAAGGGTACATCCCTAATGAAAGTTGACAAAGTTGTTTTGAGTGCAGTCAAGTTTCAATATACAGATCGTTTCGGCTAAAACAGTCAATTCCCCAGAGAAGTTGTTCCTTCCCCAAGAAGAGTTCTCTTACTTATTTACAGTAACATTTACACTTTGTAGAGACATCCTGAACAGTGATGCGACGTTGGCTTGTGTTTCCGGTTTGGTAACTTTGTTTGTCCATTAAAAGATGTCATACATACATACATATACACATACATTCATACATAACATTCATACATAGCATTTACATGTGACATAAACATTTACATCATTCATAAATTATTACATCATTATACAGATTTCTACCTCTTTTGCTTTTCTGTGTCTACAAAATAGAGTCGGGTTGGGCATGTTGTTCCTTCCAATTAGAGTGTCAGCTTAGGCAGATAAGTGTACATCTCTCTTATTTCAAAATTCCCCACTAGACTCTTCTCTTGTGGATGATGGTTGTTTCAGTTTTTCCTACAACAAAAGGAAAATTCCCAGTTGAATTTATTCTTCAATTGGACACAAAGTCCTGTTTCACAGTTTCCCTCCGGTTTGTTCCCGGATTGAACACCAATTCAAAGCAACAAGTGACAAGTTTCCACACAAGAAGCTTGTACTTTACCAGATACACTTTACAATTCCTCAGGTGGTTTTATCCCCAATGAATCCTATCAATCCTTTACACAAAAGATCATACAAGTCTTTTCTCTCTACAAATACATACACTTTTGCAATCTAACCTACCTGTGTCTCTTTTGAAGTTTCCGGTAGAGTTATTGATCCTCATAAATGATTATTACCTTTTATACACTATCATTACACGGTAGTTGGTAATATCTAGTTATTACCTTTTATACACCTTCACTCTGTTGGATGGTAGGTAGTGTCTCTCATCTTTTCATATTACCTTATATACACTATCATTATACGGTAGTTGGTAATATTTGGCCTTTGTCTTTTATACACCATCATCTTGTTGGATGGTAGATAAAGTCTCATCTTTCTTCGTATTACCTTATATACACTATCATCATACGGTAGTTGGTAATATCTGGTCATTGTCTTTTATACACTATCATTTCATTGGATAGTAGTCAATGTCTTGCATCTTTCTTCATATTACCTTTTATACACTATCATCATACGGTAGTTGGTAATATCTGGTCATTGTCTTTTATACACTATCACTTCATTGGATAGTAGTCAATCTCTTGCATCTTTCTTCATATTACCTTTTATACACTATCATCATACGGTAGTTGGTAATATATGTCATTGTCTTTTATACACCATTACTCTGTTGGATGGTAGGCAGTGTCTCTCATCTTTTCATATTACCTTATATACACTATCATTATACGGTAGTTGGTAATATTTGGCCTTTGTCTTTTATGCACCATCATCTTGTTGGGTGGTAGATAAAGTCTCATCTCTTCATGTTACCTTATATACACTATCATTATGCGGTAGTTGGTAATATTCAAACGTTGTCTTCTTTATGCAATCCGTCTTTGTCAAGGCAGTGAACAATGTTCTTGTTCTTTATAGAGGTCGTCTTTTATCTGCAAGCTGTCTCTTCGTAAGGCGGTGGACGATGCTCTTATTCTCTATAAACGTTGTCTTTTATCTGCAAGCTGTCTCTTTGTAAGGCGGTGGACAATGTTCTTGTTCTTTATAGAGGTCGTCTTTTATCTGCAAGTTGTCTCTTCGTAAGGCGGTGGACGATGCTCTTGTTCTCAGTAAACGTTGTCTTTTATCTGCAAGCCGTCACTTTGCAAGGCGGTGGACAATGTTCCTGTTTTTCTTGTAGAAATTGTCTTTTATATGCAATCCGTCCTTGTCAGGCGGTCGATAATTCCCCTATTCTCTATAAATGTTGTCTTTTATCTGCAATCCGTCTCTTTGTAAGACGGTGGACAATGTTCTTTTCACATTACTGTCATCCACATGATAGTAAGTAATATTTTCCCCAGTGTTTTACTCTCTTCACCAGTGGAGTCCGTTCTTCCAATGGACTTGGGGCACATCTTGTTATTTTTCCACTCTGGCCATGTTATGTTCTTCCCCTGTGGAGTCCTGACTATGTCTTCTTCCTTTGTCTGTCTTTTACAACATTCATACAAAATTCAAAAAAACTGATCATCTGCATTTCATGCATTCACATTTGCATCATAAGCACTGTTAGAGGATTTTAGGTCCAAAAATGGTGCACGTTTTATATTTAAGTCTCTTCAATCCCGGCTAGACAAAGACTTTTATCTTCATCTCTCCGGGTGAAGAAACTTAAATAGGGGCAGCTATTGTACCCCAATTTTGGACCTAAAATCCATTTTCCTTTTTTTCATATGTATAAAAATTTCAAAAAATATCTATTGTATAAAAATATCATCGCAGCCATTCATGTTTTTTACCGCATTATTTGTACTCGTTGTTGAATCTTCGTCGTCATCCGTTCCATCTCCGCTTTTACTTTTCTTTTCATTTCGCATATTCACTTTTTCGTTAATTATCTTTATTTTCTTTATCCTATTATCATTCTATCAAAAATCTCTATTTACTATTTTATTATTACCTCATTTCTTTTAACATTTTTTCTTACCATCATTCTATCAAAAATCTCTATTTACTATTTTCTTATTACCTCATTTCTTTTAACATTTTTTCTTACCATCATATTTTTTCGTTCACCTTCTTTATCAAAATTTTATTTCAAAAAGGCTTTTACTTTATTTATTTATTTATTTTCTCTTCAACTTTTATTTATCATTATCATTATTATTGTTAATCCTTTCCTTTTTTTTCAGTTTATTTACTTGAAAAAAAATATAATAAATAAAAATATAACCAAAAAGGGCAACAAAAAAAAAATAGTTTTTTATTTTTAATATTCCTCTTTAATTTTTTATTTTTCACGGTCATTATTATTATTAGTTACTATTATTATTTTTATTTTTAAAATAAAACATAAATAGTTTTTTGTTTTTTTTTCTTTCTTTGGGATCGGTCAACAAAAATGAATGAGGAAATGGAAAAAAACACAGAAACCAGAAGAGGGATCACAGGAACAAACTATCACAAAATTGCAAAAAATCCAAATAAGCCTCAACAGATTTTTCTGAAAGGCCAGCACCAAGACAGTGACTGTTTGTTGTCACTTTCCTCATTTCATTACAAACTTTCAAATTCAATCACTGATTCAAAAAGCCATTTCTGATTTTCCCTCTTCAATCCACCAATCCCTAAAACATCCCTCTATATAACAGAGGCAATTTCACAGAAGACAAAAAAGAAGAAAAATTGGAGGAAACGGCGGACAGAAAAAACACAGAACCGAAAAACATATACAGAAAGAAGAAAAAATTTGGGAACGGCAGCAAACACATCACACAGAATCAAAAAACCAAAAAACCAGAAACCCTAGCCTCTTTCATTTTTCAATCCTCCAAATACATCATCAAATCACCCAACTACCACTAACAAACACAACAAGGCAGAAACCAAAAATTACAACATCACAGAAACAGAAACATCTAAGAACACCCAACCCTAACTTAACTCTTCATACACTATGAAGGGTTAAGAATCGTTTTTTCATCATTGTCCATCACCGTCACCAGTACCTTGCCAAACAGAGAAGAAAAAAGAAGTCAAAGGGAGGAGAACGAAAGAGCAGAAGAAGCAGAGAAGAAGCAAAGACGGGAAAGAAAGAGAAGGAGATCAAGAACGCTTACCTTGAAGAATCACTGCAGGCTTGGTACGTTTTTTTTCATTTTAATCATCATCATTCACATCAAAAATACGTTTGATTTCATGATTTGAATAGTTAGGGTTCGGATTTGGGGGTTAGGGTTCTTGATTTGTAAGGACCGATCCGGTGGTTATGATGATTATTTGTGATTTTCATTGATAGATTCGTGATTAGGATAAGATTCTAGGCAAGGTTTGTGTTTTATGCTTTTGATTTGAACCAAAGGGGGTTAGGGTTTGAGAGAGAGTAGGAGGAAGAAGAAAAAGAAAGAAAAAGAACGAGAGAGAAGAAGAGAGAAAGAAAGAAATTATTTTGCCAAAAAAGAAACAAACATCACAAATACTCCCCCCAATTTGTTTTATGCTAATAATTAATTTGCAAAAAAAATATTTATGTGTGAGTTTATTGTCTTTTTTATAAAATTATTAAGTTAAAGTGTTAGTCCTAAGTTAAAGTGTTAGTCTTAAAATTAGAGCAAAAAACCTTTTCTTCAAAAAAAATCAAGAGAAACTTTCTTTCAATTATTTTAATGTCAAAATAAAATTCTTTTTGTTTGTTATGACTTTGCTTTTTTATTGTTAGTTATTTAGTATGCCAAAATATGAAAATAACAAAAATATTAGAGAAATTTAAATATGCTATGTTTGAATTCTTTTTTTGTGATGGTTGATTATGTCTTTGTTGATTTCATTTTATGGAATATATAACATGCTTTTATTAAAATTTTCATGCATACATGCATTTAAAAATCTTACATTTTTACACTACATCACATTTATGCATTTTTCATATCACATAACTTTTTTTTACAAAAATTCTACATCATATCACATTTTTCATTACATGTAGACTACACATTTCTTTTTTACACTTCTACATTATATTGTATCATCATCCACATTTTGCATTTTCACATGACATTTGACACTAATTTTTGCATCACACTACAATTTCACATTACAATTTCACTTTACATTTTTTTTTTCATGCATACATACATTGCATTTAGATTAGGACAATGCATCATTTTAAAATGCATGTTAGAGACAATATTTTACTCTATAAAATTATTGAGCTCTAACATTAGCATTAATAGTTAAGGGCCTTTTGGCCTAAATTCATACTCTTCATAAAAATAAAAATAAAAATAAAACATAAAAATTTCTTTTGCTAAATAAAATTACTTTTTGCTTGTGTTTTAGTTAGATTTGTTTGCTACTACAAATGACTTTCAAAATTTCTATTATCATGTCTTTGCCTCCCACACCCTTTTTTCACACACTTCACCTTTAAGTAGAATATAATATCTTGCTATGATTTCTCTTCTTAATTGTTTGTGTACATATTCATTGCCATATTTATTTTTCGCATTTGCATTTTTTTATGCATTGCTATTTATTTATTTATTTATTTATCTATTGCTTATTATTATTATTTATTCGTTCTCAATTCGATATGGTTGTAAATATTGATTATTCAATTGGGTTGTAATAGCGTAGGACTTTATTTATCGTTTTTATTGCTTTCCTAGTTTACACATCACACACAAACGCCAAAAAATTCATTTCCAAAGGAGAGGACTCGTAATTGATTCAAATTGATTACGAGACTTTTCTTGAAACGAAAAAACCTTTTCAAAACAAACGTACGATCTTTTTTAAGACAAGCGCAAGTTCACCTTAATCTCAACGTCACTACAATCATTTTAACATGCTTTTATCACAACATTTTTACAACATCTTTTCTTACATTTTTTTGGCAACAAGAACTTCTTTTCTTTACAATACCTTTTTTTTCAAACACACAAAAGAAACGAATACACTTTCGTTTTCAAACATTTAACTTCTTTTCTTTTTTACACAACAATATTTATACCTTCTTACAATCTCTCTCTCTCAACAATTACACTTCTCTCAAAAATCTTTTTTTACAAACAAAAAAAATATTTACACTTCTTTTCTTTTATTTACTTTATGAAATAAAATTTTCTTAATTTTTTCCACTTTCTTTTCTCTTCTATACAATTTCTCCCTCCATTCTTAAAAGCATGTATCAAAAAGCACAAAAACATATAAGAGGTTACCATGGAGTACCATGGGCGCTTGAGGTGCTAATACCTTCCTCAAGTGCAACTAACCCCCGTACCTTAGAATCTCTTCTTTTAAAGGTTTTCAATTTTTCCCCTCCTTTGGAAATGAAAAATAAAACTGTAGTGGGGAATGTCTCAAAAATCCCGCAACAAGGTGTTCCCACCAAATATCTGAAAATTCTTTTGACTGCATTTAAATGAGATTCTTTGGGAGCACTTTGAAATCTTGCACAAATTCCCACTGAGAATACTATGTCAGGTCTGCTTGCAGTTAAATATAGAAGAGATCCAATCATTCCTCTATACTCCTTTTCAGATACATTTTTACCATTTTCATCCTTGTCTAGACTTGTTGATGGATGCATAGGAGTTGACATGATTTTGGCTTCATTCATCTTATATTTGTTTAGTAAATCCTTAATGTATTTTTCTTGACTAATAAAAATGTCATCATCTTGTTGCTTGTTTTGCAAGCCAAGAAAAAATCTAAGTTCTCCCATCATGCTCATTCAAATTTACTATGCATAAGGTTAAAGAAAGCTTCACACATTTTTTCATTAGTGGCTCCAAAAATAATATCATCAACATATACTTGAACAATAAGCAATTCTTCTTTGTTGGTTTTTATAAAAAGAGTAGTATTAATTTTTCTTCTAGAAAAACCATTTTTAAGTAAAAAGGTGTTCAATCTATCATACCATGCTCTTGGAGCTTGTTTAAGTCCATAAAGAGCTTTTGTAAGTTTATAAACATGATTAGGTTTATGCTCATCAATAAAATCAGGAGGTTGATGCACATAAACTTCCTCATTTAGAAAGCCATTTAAAAAAGCACTTTTCACATCTATTTAAAAAAGTTAGAAGCATTTATGAGATGCATATGCAAGTTAAATTATTATAGCTTCTAACCTGGCAACTAGAGCAAAGGTTTCATCATAGTCAATACCTTCTTGTTGATTGTAACCTTGTGCTACAAGTCTAGCCTTATTTCTGATTACCTTACCATCTTCATCAAGCTTGTTTCTGAACACCCATCTTGTCCCAATGATTGAATGGTCGTGAGGACGTGGTACTAAATCTCATACTTTATTCTTCTCAAATTGTAGCAATTCTTCTTTCATAGCTTCAACCCATGATTCATCAATGATAGCATCATCTATAGATCTAGGTTCAATTTGAGAGATCATTGCGAGATCATTCTCCAAATTTTGAAGAGCTCTTCTAGTTCTTACACTATCTTCAGTGTTTCCAATAATTTGATCTTGAGGATGATGGTTCACTAATCTCCAAGTTTTAGGAACACTAGCTAATGTCTCTTGATCAACATTAGGTGATGATTCTTGATCATTGTTTATTGAAGGTTCTTGATTGTCATGAACTTGTGAATTTTTCTCACCTTCTTCTTCTTCCTTTTCTTCAGAGATGACATTTGGATTTATTTATTCTTCAAACTCATCAAACTTGACATGCATACTTTCTTCTACAGTTTGGGTTCTAAGGTTGTAGATTTTGTAGGCTTTAGATGTGAGAGAATAACACAAGAATATTCCCTTGTCTGACTTTGAGTCAAATTTTCCCAAGTTATCTTTGATGTTTAAGATGTATGTAGCAATAGCATCCAAAGATATGAAAGTATGAAAATTTTGGTTTCCTCTCTTTCCAAAGTTCATAAGGTGTTTTGTTGAGAATTTTTCTAATGGTTACTCTATTCAAAATGTAACAGGCACTGTTGACAGCCTCAGCCCAAAAGTATTTCTCCACATTTGATTCATTCAACATTGTCCTAGCCATTTCTTGCAATGTTCTATTTTTTCTTTCAACAACACCATTTTGTTGAGGAGTTCCTGGACAAGAGAAATTATGAAATATGCCATTTTCATCAAAGTATGATTCAAATAAAGAATTTTCAAATTCTCCTCCATGATCACTTCTTACTGAAATAATTTTGGAGTCTTTTTCATTTTGAACCCTTAAGCAAAAAGCTTTAAATGCCTCAAATGATTCATCTTTATGTTTTAAAAATAGCACCCATGTAAATCTTGAAAAATCATCAACAATGACAAAACCATAATTTTTGTCACCAAGACTAGTAGTTTTGATAGGTCCAAATAAATCTATGTGAAGTAGTTCAAGAGGTTTCTTTGTTGATACAAAATCTTTTGGTTTGAAACTACTTTTAACTTGTTTTCCTCTTGTACAAGATTCACATACTTTATCTATATCAAAACTGATCTTTGGTAAACCTCTTACTAGGTCAAGTTTGGAAAGTTTTGAATTTGTTTTCATGCTTACATGACCAGTTCTTTTGTGCCAAATTCATTTGTCATTTTCAAGAGAGATAAAAGATGATTCAACAGGAAGTTCATCTAAGTAGAAAACATACATATTTCCAGTAAATAATATTTCATTTGAAGAAGATTTTTTAATTTCACATGTGTGAGGTTTAAAATTAACTTCATAACCATTGTCATATAATTGACTTATGCTCAATATGTTATGGTTAAGTCTAACAACATATTGCACATTTTCAATCTTGCTAGAATTAATCTTACCAATGATGCCTTTACCTTTTATATTAGATTTTTCATTGTTTCCAAAAGTGACTGTGCCACCATCCTTTTCAACAAGTGACAAGAAGTTTTGTTTATCTCCAGTCATATGTCTTGAGCATCCACTTTCCAAGTACCATGGCTTTTTCTTGACTGCTAGATGACATTCCTGCACTTGATGTTAATAGTGTTTTAGGTACCCATAATCTTTTAGGTCCTTAAGAGTTAGTTTGCCTCTTGAAAGGTCTTCTTTTATTTTGATATGAATATTTCTTAACAGCAGTTTCATTATCTAAAAAATTTCTCTGATTATTCTGTGAATAATTCTGTTGAGAATGTTTGGAGAATGTTCTCCTGTTCTGTTGATACTTTCCGAGAACGTTGTGAGAATGTTCTCTCCGAAGACTTCTTTCATATTTCAGCTTTCTGTTTTTTCTAAAACAAAATTTTTCCAGATGTCCTTCTTTGTTACAAAAAGTACATTTGTATTTTGTCACTTTTTGATTCTTTTGTGGAACAAAAAACTTTTCATATAGTTTTTGACTTTGATGGTTTCTAAAACCTACTCCAGTTTTGTCTAATGCTCCAACTTGTGATCCCATAATATTTTCAAAAGTTTTTGTGGAGTTTACAAAACATGTTATATCATTTTCTAATTCAGAGATGGTCTGTTTCAAAATAATATTTTCTTCTTGAATTTTAGAACGTTCTTGAGACTTTATTTTATCATTAAGTTTATCAATTTCTATTCTATGACTTTCTTGCATGCTAAAAATAATTTCATTTAGTTTACCTACCTCAGTTTTATAATAATCTTTTTCTAAGGTTATCTTAGTGATCTCATTTCTAAGTTGTCCATTTTTCTGAGAAATGAGTTGAGAGTCATATAATAAGTTATCAAATAAATGTTCAGTTGTTTGACATGATGCACAAGGATCAAGAGTTACCTCAGAGTTTGATTTTGTCATAAAACACATGTTGGCTTCTTGTTCTTCTTCATCTTCATCTGTCTCATCCCACGTAGTCATCAATGATTTCTTGTTGAAGGATGATTTCTTTGCTTTTGGACATTCATTTTTGTAGTGTCCAAATTGCTCACAACCATAGCATTTTACTTTGCTTAGGTCTGTTTCAGGTTTGATTCCATTTCTTCTAGTTGGAAATTTTCCTTTGAGTTGATTCTTTCTCAGTAGTAGCCTTTGGATTCTTCTGGTGATAAGTCCTAGCTCTTCCACATTATCTTCTTGTAGAAAATCACTTTCATCTTCATCATTCTGAGAACATTTTGTCTCTTGAGTATCCAAGGCAATCATTTTCTTCTTGATTGGTTTATCTTCCATAAGAATTGATTCATGAGCTCTTAATGATCCAACCAATTTTTCTATCTTCATTTCAGTTAGATTCCTTGCATCTGTAATAGTTGTGACAATATGTCTCCAACTCTTTGGTAAGCATCTTAGTATCTTTCTTACTCTCTCATGTGTAGTATAAGTTATTCCAAGAGAGTTGAGTTCATTTATGATGATTGTGAACCTTCCATACATTTGATCCACTGTTTCATCTTCTTTCATTTCAAAGAGCTCAAACTTTCTTACTCCAATGTCAATCCTTGTTTCTTTGACAGGACTAGTTCCTTCATGATGTGTTTGTAATGTTTCCCACATTTCCTTTGTTGTCTTGCATTCCATAATTCTATCACACTCTTCTCTAGATAAAGCACTTTTTAAGAATAACTTAGCTCTGTTATTTAGAAGCACTCTTTCTGATTCTTGAGTAGTCCATCGATCTTGAGTCTTTGGCTTTGTAACATCTTTATCTGTGATAGTTGGTTCAAATTCTCCATGTTCAATAACTGACCACATGTAGTTGTCTTGTGATCTAAGAAATAACTCTATTTTATCTTTCCAATAATAATAGTCTTCTCCTTTAAATAGCGGTGGTCTATTTGATGATCCTCCTTTAGCTATAAACTTTGCGCCTTTAGCCATTACTTCCTTCCTGAATCTTTTCCTCTAGCACTTGTTAGAAGCTAAATCTTATAGACCGTGCTCTGATGCCAATTGAAGTAGCAAAGTTTTTCACAAGAAAGGGGGGTTTGAATTGTGACCCTTTAAAAATTAACTCAATTAGTTAGTAGAATAAGTTATATGATAAATCAAACTAAATGGAATGAATTAAACACAAAACAGAAAGCAGAGAATGTTAAGAGAATGTTCTCTGATCAGTCTATGTTAGATTGCAGAGAACGTTCTTGGGATATTCTTTCAGAATATTGTAGTGTGTGTAAGTGTGTCTGTTTTGTAAGAGAATAAGGATAAAGAGAAGGAGTATAACACAAAGAGTTTATACTGGTTCACCCTTAATTGGGCTAGTCCAGTTTCCCACACCACGTGAGGGTTTCCACTATTCTCTTTTGATCTCAAGCCGAAGACCAAAATTTATGTCAAGCTATACAAGCTTATCTTCCACCTTATACCCAAGGTGATCTCTACCTTTCCTTCTAAGGTAGTTGCTCAACCAATAGTTACATATTCTTGAGCAAGTTCTTTCTTATTACAAAGAGTTGTTTGGATCTAAGGCTTAACAACAAACTGATCGACGATTTGTGTATCAAAAATATTTAATTGACCGCAAGTGCACAGTCTCGTCGTGTAGTTTTAAAAGATATCGACTCCACAGGGACCAATAGTTGAACTACCGTAATCCGTTGTCACGGTGTAAATCTAAGGCTAGTAATCTTTAGGGGTTTTGGAATGTTTAGAAATTTTAAATTAAAATTAAGAATTAAAATTAATTAATAAAGCGGGATATCGGTATGTAACTTAATTAACCATCGGGGATTTAATAAATTAATAGCGCGCGAAAAAAAAAGGTTTTATTTTTCAGAAGAACTTTCTCAATTTAAAGGTCTAAACCTCACACTCTCGTTTTGTTGATAAAAACCATACTCTCTAAGCTAGGAGTTTTACTGTCACTTTTCTACCACCTTAGCTTCGAAAGTATATTTTGAAAATCAATGAGTTCTAATTAATCCTAACGTGGCTCTCGCTCGTTCAAAGATTAATATCAAATTCCTACTATCTAGTTAAAACCTCAAACTCTCGCTCTATTGATTTTAACCTTAGTTGCTTTCTTTTACTCTCGTTCAAAAGCTTTGTATTAAATTAGGAATTTGAATCAGAAAAATAATTTAAATAAGTGCGCGTGCTAAATCATCATTAAATCCCCTTCGGAGAATTAGTTTACATACCGATATCTAGGAAATTTAGCTAGACATAATTAAGAAATTAAACAAAGAAAAACAGAAAATTAAATTAAACATAAATAAATAATTAAATAAAAACATTAAATAAAAACCTGGAATTAAATGCTGAATTAACTTGCATTAAATAATCGGTACAGAATTCTTGACAGGAAACTGAAAACAGAACTGAAAACGGATTCCCGGTGTGGAAATACCGTTACAGTTACTGTAACTGGAAATATAAACTGACTGAAAATAAAGAAAGTAAGGCGTATTCGGATATGAGATTTTGGTTTCTATTTATAGGAGAGTTTTGGCTTCTACGATCCACAAATTAAGGAAAGATAAGTTCTCTTTTGATTTTATCTGATAGCCATCCGATTAGGAACAGAAAACGGATCAGACGAATGCCTCTTCCCCACGTCACGCAAATTCAGTTTCAGTGGGCTTTCCTCATTTGGTGGCGCTCGCCACCCATTGTGTGGCGCTCGCCACTTTGGGCTGCACTGGGTGGCGCTCGCCACCACCATAGTGGCGCTCGCCACTGGGCTTAAATGGGCCAATGCTCATTTTTGCCCGGCTCCTTTGTGGGCTGCGCGAATTTGGGTTTTTGCACCCCCTTTTTGCTCCGTTTTTGACACTTTTTGCTCAATTCTCTTCTCCGGCCTATTTTATTTAACAAAAGTAAAAACAAATCAAATTCTAATATAAAAAGACATAAATGAAATAAATACATATGCAAATGCAACTAAAATTCACTTAAATTAAGCTAAAAATACGATATAATTTCGTGTCATCAAATTCCCCCACACTTGAACCATTGCTTGTCCTCAAGCATAAAAGAAAAATGAATCGCATGGTATAAGTAAAGACACATGACACGATCATCTTGCTCGTACGTGGTTGCCGGCTAAGCCATGAAAAATCAGGTAACAGTGCAAATAACAAGAATATCGTAATGACACGAGAGATTCCCGTTATGTGAAAACAGACCTGAAGCATTTCCTCTTGACTCTACCTCTCACCTAAGTTTTCTTCCCCCTTTTCATTCTAGCGCAATCACATTAAGCCCGTTATCTTGTACACGCCCATGGTAGGAAACCTGTTGGTGATTATGATCATCATATAGCGAGGGGTGCTGATAACATAAGTTTGGTAACCCCTATTTGCTTTACCCATTTCGCAGTTGCGGGGGATCGGATCGTAACCCGCCCTACCAAGTTCAGAATCAGACACCTCTGAACCAACTACTAATGAGTTTCTATACTATGGTATTTTTTTCCTTCCTCATGTGTTTCAACATTTGCTGAGTTTTCATTAATTATTTCAAGGAATCAACCAATAGCATTCAATTATAATCAAAATCATTCACTTATATTCTTCGGTTTCCCACTTAGTTTGTGCCTTGAGATGGTGCCGACTGCTAGATAAACTACTAAGGGTTCATTAAAACTCAAGTTCAAAGTTTTATCAAAGTTAGTACTCAAATCAGTTTTACACACTTCAGGGAATCTAAGGTGTTAAAACGGTATTGATTTTATCTAACCGTTACCCAAATTCCACAAATTAGCCTAGATAGTGCAAACAACCTATATACTTTCAGACAATCAATACCAAGCATCAAAACTCAATACTTTTGCTTTTCACAAGAAAATTTTTGGTATGGCTCAAGAAATGGGAAAATCAGACAATAACAAGACCAACACGCAAAATCAACTCAATCTAAGTGAACTAACCTAAGGTTTTATTATGCATGCAAAACTAAATGACTGAAATATAAAGGGAAAGCGAGAAAGCTTCCTCCCCCACACTTAAATCGAGCATTGTCCCCAATGCAACGACTAAAGGTGAGCTTGGAAGGGTACAACCTGAGTAGCGAAGCTTTCACAACTTGTAAAGTCGTCGAGCGTGCTATCTCTTTATTACCTGCAAAATAAAATGAACTAAAAGGAGAAAAACATTAAATTCAAAATCAGCGGGTTGCCTCCCACCAAGCGCTTTGTTTAAAGTCGGTTAGCTCGACTTCAAAGACGGTGACTTAGTTCACGTGACAGCGGACAGGGCGGATAGGTTGAAATTTGTAAGTGTGGTGTCACTATCCTTAAGGTTGTAATGTTTCAACCGCTGCCCATTAACTGTGAATGTATCACCAGAGTCACTCTTTATCTCAATCGCCCCATGAGGATATGTCTTGGAAATTGTAAAGGGGCCTGACCACTTCGAGCGAAGTTTTCCAAGAAAGAGTTTAAGTCTTGAATTAAAAAGAAGTACTAACTGTCCTATCTTAAACTCTTTCCTAGATAGACGCTTATCGTGCCATTTCTTTGTTCTTTCCTTATAGATTCTGGCATTCTCATAGGCGTCCAACCTAAGCTCTTCTAACTCATGGATATCCAAGGTCCTTTTCCTACCGGCGGTGGTGTAATCAAAATTGAGGGCTTTGATAGCCCAATAAGCTTTGTGTTCTAGTTCCACCGGCAGATGGCATGATTTTCCATAAACGAGCTTGAAGGGAGTGGTCCCAATTGGGGTCTTATAGGCTGTCCTATATGCCCACAGTGCCTCATTCAGTTTTAAGGACCAATCCTTCCTAGAAGTTGCAACTGCTTTTTCAAGGATTTGCTTGATCTCCCTATTGGAGACCTCCACCTGCCCACTTGTTTGCGGGTGATAGGGAGTTGCTATACGGTGTCGGACCCCATATTTAGATAACAATCTTTCAAAGATCCTAGAGATAAAATGGGAGCCACCATCGCTGATGACAAGTCTCGGCACACCGAATCTAGGGAAGATCTAGTTTTTGAACAATCTAATCACTACTTTGGCGTCATTAGTTGGAGAGGCAACAACCTCGATCCATTTGGACACGTAATCAACAGCCACAAGTATGTATTTGTTTCCAAAAGAAGTTGGGAATGGTCCCATGAAATCTATCCCCCATACATCAAATACTTCCACTTCAAGGATGCCATGTTGAGGCATTTCATCGCGCCTAGAGATGCCACCAGCGCGTTGGCACTGATCACAACTCCTTATGGCAGCGTGAACATCTTTCCAAAGAGTGGGCCAAAAGAGGCCGGCTTGTAAGATCTTAGCATAGGTTTTGGAAGTACTTGCATGTCCTCCATAGGGCGCAGAATGACAATGAGTGATAATGCTTTGCGCCTCATCTTCGGGGACACATCGACGGAAGATTCCATCGGCACCTCTCTTGAAAAGAAGAGGATCATCCCAATAGTAATGTTTTAGGTCACTAAAGAACTTCTTCTTTTACTGGTAAGTTAAGTCAGGGGGAAGGACTCTTGCTGCTAAGTAATTAACAATATCAGCATACCATGGCAAAGAGTCTCTTGTGAAGACAGAGTTGACGACTTCGATGTCGTCTTGAAGCAAAGGGCACTCGGAGGCGACACTTTCCATAAGGGCTACCAACCTCTCATACGGGAAATCATCATTTATGGGAACCGTTTCCGGCACCATTCCCTCCATTCTTGACAAATGGTCCGCGACTGTGTTGTCGATTCCTTTCTTATCTTGGATCTCTAAATCAAATTCTTGAAGGAGCAAGATCCATCTTAGGAGCCTTGGTTTGGCGTCCTTTTTGTTCACTAGGTACCTAATTGCGGCATGATCTGTATAGACAATGATTTTGGCCCCTATTAGGTAGGAACGAAATTTGTCAACCGCGAACACAACAGCCAGGAGTTCTTTTTCTGTGGTGGCGTAGTTCATTTGCGCAGGGTCTAAGGTCCTACTAGCATAGTAGATAGCATGAAGCTTCTTATCCTTTCTTTGACCTAGAACTGCGCCTATAGCATAGTCACTAGCGTCACACATGATCTCAAATGGTAGACTCCAATCGGGTGGCTGCATGATGGGGGCAGAAATGAGAGCTGCCTTTAATTGCTTGAATGCCGTTAGGCACTCCTCATCAAAAATGAACTCGGCATCTTTCATTAGCAGCCCGGTTAACGGCTTTGTGATTTTGGAGAAGTCTTTAATGAATCGCCGATAGAAACCGGCGCGTCCTAAAAAGCTTCGGACTTCTCTCACAGATTTGGGAGGTGGTAGGTTCTCTATAACTTGGATTTTAGCTCTATCTACCTCAATCCCTTTGTCGGACACTATGTGTCCAAGAACAATACCTTGACGAACCATGAAATGGCACTTTTCCCAATTAAGCACAAGATTGACTTTTTCACATCTTTCTAGTACCTTCTCTAGGTTTGTCAAGCATCCTTCAAAACTTTGCCCACATACGGAGAAATCATCCATGAAGACCTCCATAATGTCATTGATGTAATCGGCGAAGATTGCTTGCATACATCTTTGGAAAGTAGCGGGGGCATTACACAATCTAAATGGCATTCGCCTATATGCAAATGTGCCAAAAGGACAAGTGAAAGTTGTTTTCTCTTGGTCATCGGAATGAATAGGAATCTGGAAGAATCCCGAATAACCATCTAGATAGCAGAAGTAGGAATGATTAGCCAGACGCTCAAGCATTTGATCAATGAAGGGTAAAGGGAAATGATCCTTGCGTGTAAAACCGCACCAATCTACGATAGGAGCTGGGAATTTTCTTAGGACTTTTAGCAATTCTTCGGTTTCTGATTGTCCTAAATTGGCGCACACAATCACAGGGCGCTTAAGCTCTTGATCAAGGAATTTATACCTTAGACTCTGAGGTAGAGGTTTTAGTTCAAGAGAAGATTGATCAGGGGACGGTGTCGGGTTTGGTGTAATCTCAAAGCATTCACCGAGCTCGTCATCCTGAACTTCGAGAGTAAGAGTTGGAGAATATGTGAGAATTTCAGTGTAAACAGTTTGATCATTCTCCATTTCCTTTCTGCATTCGTCAATGACGTCAAGCAGATAGCAAGTATCATCTATAGCAGGCGCGCTTAGAAATTGAGTCAAAATGAATTCAACTTTTTCATCTCCCACTTCAAAGGTGAGCTTTCCCTTTTTGACATCAATTATCGCACCGGCTGTAGCAAGGAATGGCCTTCCTAAAATGATAGGCGTGTTAGAGTCTTCCTTAATATCCATGACTATGAAGTCGGTTGGAATAAAGAACTGACCTACACGCACCGGCACATTTTCTAAGACTCCTATAGGCATCTTGACCGAACGGTCGGCAAACTGAATGGACATTCTGGTGGGTCTTAGCTCGCCTAGCTTGAGTCTCTCGCATATGGTCATGGGCATCAAACTAATGCTGGCACCTAAATCACATAAGGCTTTGTCAATAACAAACTTCCCAATGACGCAGGGTATGGAGAAACTTCCTGGATCCTTGAGTTTAGGAGGCATTTTGTTTTGAAGGATAGCACTACACTCGGCAGTGAGTGTAACAGTTTCGTTATCCTCAATCCTCTTTTTGTTGGTTAGGATCTCCTTGAGAAACTTAGCATATGCGGGCATTTGTGTAATAGCTTCAGTGAATGGGATGGTGATATTCAACTGCTTGAGAAGCTCCACAAATTTCTTGAATTTCCCCATGCTTTTGGTCTTTTCCAACCTTTGAGGATAAGGAATGGGTGGTTTGTAAGGTGGCGGAGGCACATAGGGTGTTTCTTTTTCTTTTGCCTCGACGCCATTTCCTTCTTTCTCTTTGGGTTCACTCTCTTTCTCAGCTGGTTCATCTGGCTTTTGCTACATGGCAGGCCTCTCAATCCTAGGGTCAACTGGTTCATCATACTGTGTTCCACTTCGTAGTGTCACGGCGTTTACATGAGCTTTAGGATTGGGCTGCGGTTGGCCAGGAAATGTTCCTGCAGGAGCAGACATGGATGATTGTTGTTGAGCCACCTATGCAACTTGAGTTTCTAGTATCTTATGATGGGTGGTCAAAACATCAACTTTACTGTTCAATTGCTCGAACATCTTGGCGAAATGCAGGTTTTGATTCTTGATCCCCTCGTTAGTTTGCATTTGGGACGCCATGAAGGTTTCAAACATGGCGTCAAGGCTAGACTTCCCAGAGTTTTCTTGATTTAGCACGGGAGCTTTCTGAAAACCTGGTGGACCAGAGGATTGGCCTTGTCTAGGTGGATACAATGCATTGTTGTTCTTGTATGAAAGATAGGGGTTGTTCTTCCAAGCTGAGTTGTAGTTGTTGGAATATGGGCCTCCTTGGGCGTAGTTCACTTGATCGGAAGGAGTTCCGGCCAAGAGTTGGCATTCAGCTGTAGCATGCCCTGGGGCGCCACATATCTCACAACTAGAGACGGTTGCTGCTACGGTAGCAGCAGGAGCATTGAGTAAGCTGTCTAATTTCAGAGTGAGTGCATCAACCTTGGCACTGACGTGGTCAAGGCCGCTTATCTCATGCATTCCTCCTCTCGATAGAGGTTTTTTTGCGGAGGTTCTTTCGCCTCCCCATTGGTAGTGATTCTGAGCCATGCTCTCGATGAGCTGATAGGCATCAGTGTAGGGCTTGTCCATGAGGGCGCCGCCCGCGGCAGCGTCAATGGTCATCCTTGTATTGTACAGGAGACCGTTGTAGAAGGTGTGGATAATTAGCCACTCTTTTAAACCATGATGTGGACAGAGCCTCAAAATGTCCTTAAATCTCTCCCATGCTTCATTGAGAGATTCGTTGTCTTTCTGCTTAAATCCATTGATTTGGGCTCTTAGCATAGCAGTCTTGCTAGGTGGGAAATACCTAGCCAGAAAGACTTTCTTCAACCCTTCCCATGTAGTGACAGAGTTGGAAGGTAGGAACTGGAGCCAAGCACGGGCTCGATCTCTTAGAGAGAAGGGGAAGAGACGAAGCCTTATTGCTTCGGGACTTACGCCATTAGCTTTCACTGTATCGGCGTATTGTAAGAAGACAGAGAGGTGGAGATTAGGGTCTTCTGAAGGACCACCCGAGAACTGGCTTTGCTGAACTGCTGAGAGTAGGGAAGGTTTAAGCTCAAAATTGTTGGCCTCTATCGCAGGGGCAACAATGCTGTTATGTGGTTCAGCATCTGTAGGGGTAGCATAGTACTTCAGAGGGCGGTTTTGAGGACCTATTTCCATTTCTAGTTCCTCTTCGGATTGTTCCGAGTCTTCGTCTGTTTCGTGAAAGATGATTTGACTTTGGGGCACTATGTATCTTTCCCTAAACTGTTCAATTCGGCGTCTTACACTTAGTAGACGCTCTGGGTTGTCGACTGGAGTTTCTAATTCTTTGCTATTAGAGCGGGTACTTGGCATACAATCGACAAGCCAAAAGGGTAATTTTTTTTTAGATTTTTTTTTCTTTCATCTTTTTTTTTCGATTTTTTTTTTTGAATTTTTGACAGAAAAATAAAGGTTGCCTTAGTCTCTACGTTGCAACAACGGAGTTACAATATCGACTAAATTGGTCCCCGGCAACGGCGCCAAAAACTTGATCGACGATTTGTGTATCAAAAATATTTAATTGACCGCAAGTGCACAGTCTCGTCGTGTAGTTTTAAAAGATATCGAATCCACAGGGACCAATAGTTGAACTACCGTAATCCGTTGTCACGGTGTAAATCTAAGGCTAGTAATCTTTAGGGGTTTTGGAATGTTTAGAAATTTTAAATTAAAATTAAGAATTAAAATTAATTAATAAAGCGGGATATCGGTATGTAACTTAATTAACCATCGGGGATTTAATAAATTAATAGCGCGCGAAAAAAAAAAGGTTTTATTTTTCAGAAGAACTTTCTCAATTTAAAGGTCTAAACCTCACACTCTCGTTTTGTTGATAAAAACCATACTCTCTAAGCTAGGAGTTTTACTGTCACTTTTCTACCACCTTAGCTTCGAAAGTATATTTTGAAAATCAATGAGTTCTAATTAATCCTAACGTGGCTCTCGCTCGTTCAAAGATTAATATCAAATTCCTACTATCTAGTTAAAACCTCAAACTCTCGCTCTATTGATTTTAACCTTAGTTGCTTTCTTTTACTCTCGTTCAAAAGCTTTGTATTAAATTAGGAATTTGAATCAGAAAAATAATTTAAATAAGTGCGCGTGCTAAATCATCATTAAATCCCCTTCGGAGAATTAGTTTACATACCGATATCTAGGAAATTTAGCTAGACATAATTAAGAAATTAAACAAAGAAAAACAGAAAATTAAATTAAACATAAATAAATAATTAAATAAAAACATTAAATAAAAACCTGGAATTAAATGCTGAATTAACTTGCATTAAATAATCGGTACAGAATTCTTGACAGGAAACTGAAAACAGAACTGAAAACGGATTCCCGGTGTGGAAATACCGTTACAGTTACTGTAACTGGAAATATAAACTGACTGAAAATAAAGAAAGTAAGGCGTATTCGGATATGAGATTTTGGTTTCTATTTATAGGAGAGTTTTGGCTTCTACGATCCACAAATTAAGGAAAGATAAGTTCTCTTTTGATTTTATCTGATAGCCATCCGATTAGGAACAGAAAACGGATCAGACGAATGCCTCTTCCCCACGTCACGCAAATTCAGTTTCAGTGGGCTTTCCTCATTTGGTGGCGCTCGCCACCCATTGTGTGGCGCTCGCCACTTTGGGCTGCACTGGGTGGCGCTCGCCACCACCATAGTGGCGCTCGCCACTGGGCTTTGTTGCGGGATTTTTGAGACATACCCCACTACAGTTTTATTTTTCATTTCCAAAGGAGGGGAAAAATTGAAAACCTTTAAAAGAAGAGATTCTAAGGTACGGGGGTTAGTTGCACTTGAGGAAGGTATTAGCACCTCAAGCGCCCATGGTACTCCATGGTAACCTCTTATATGTTTTTGTGCTTTTTGATACATGCTTTTAAGAATGGAGGGAGAAATTGTATAGAAGAAAGAAAGGAAAGTGGGTAAAAGTTAAGAAAAAGTTTTCTTTCACAAAGTAAATAAAAGAAGTGTAAATGTTTTTCTTTGTAAAAAAAGGTTTTTTTGAGAGTAATGTAATTATTGTATTGTAAAGAAAATGTTTAAAAGAAAAGAAATAGTAAGAAAGTATAAATATTGTTATGTAAAAAAGGAAGTTAAATGTTTGAAAATGAAAGTGTATTTGTTTTTTTTTGTGTTGAAAAAGTGTGTTGTAAAGAAAAGAAGTTCTTGTTGCCAAAAATGTAAGAAAAGATGTTGTAAAATAAAATGTTGTGATAAAAGCATGTTAAAAATGATTATAAGGTGAATTTGCGCGCGTTTGTCTTATAAAAGGATCGCACGTTGTTTTTGAAAAAAACGTTTTTGTTTCAAAAAAGTCTCGTAATTAATTTGAAATTTAACTACGAGTCATCTCCTTTGGAAATGAATTTTTGGCGTTTGTGTGTGATGTGTAAGCTAGGAAAGCAGTAAAGAGCGATAAATAAAGTCCTACGTTATTACAACCCAATTGAATAATTAATATTTACAACCATATCGAATTTGAATGATTAAATAATAATGAGCAAATAAATAAATAAATAAATAAATAACAATGCATAAAAGTAAAATGCAAGTGCGGAGAAATAAATATGATAATGACATGCACATACGAGAGGAAAAGAAAACATCGCAAAATAGCACCTTATTAAAAGTGGAGTGTGTGAAAGAAATGTGTCGGAGGCAAAGACATGATAATACGTTTTTGAAGGTCACTCACAACAACAAATAATTTTAACCTAGGCACACAAGTAAAAATATTTTTTATTTAACAAAAGGAAAGTTTTTATTTTATTTTTTTGAGAATGAATTTAGACCGAAAATGGTCCTTCACTATTAATGCTAATGCTAGAGCTCAATGATTTTATAAAGTAAAATAATGTCTCTAACATGCATTTTTTAATGATGCAATGTCCTAACCTAAATGCAATGCATGTATGCATGTGGAAAAATGTAAAGTAAAATTGTAATGTGAAGTTGTAGTGTGAAATTGTAGTGTGATGCAAAAAAACATGTAAAAAATGTTATGTGATATGCAAAAATATAGATTATGATGCAATGTAATGTAGAGATGTAGAAAAAATGTAACATATAATATGATGTAAAATGGCATGAAAATGTAATGTAATGAGAACATGTATGATAGTTTTTTTTGAAAGAACATGTATGATAGTTAACAAATAAGTGATAATAAAGTTCACATATGCATACTAAAAAAATCTACTTATAATCAAACATCTAAAACCTAACAATTTAGACCTTAAATATATTAGTGAAAAAATTTGGACTCAATAAACTTAAATAAGCTATTGTCCCAAATAATTACTTATTGTAATAAGCTAGAAAAATAAAATAAAAGAGAAAGAGCTTCAGCAGTAGAAAAAGGGGGTGTGAATATTAAAACAGAAAATAAACCAAACAGATAGCTTAGGCCCATAATCTGCAAGCCCAGTTCAGTAAAATCGGGTCGGGTCAGTTGACCCATGGGTCGTGTCAACCCGCTCCAGTAAACAAACCAGCATATAAATAAATAAATAAAGAAAACGCGCGCGCCAATGGGGGCGCGACACGTGGCAGGCAAACTCTCTTCTTCCTCAAAACAACAACACAGAACACACGCCATGAAAGCAACAATGAAGCTTGATATCAACACAACTTTCTCATTTTTTTACCAAATCAAACAAATGAGTAATGATTTTCATAGTATTTTTCGTGTAGATTCCAAATATGCAATTAGTTTTAACAGTAGAGCAATATATTTAAAAAAACGCAGCCTCAAAGTTTGAATCTCAAAAATGAAAAAACAAGATTCACACAAAATTAAGAGAAAGATAATACACCATGTCATGAGTTCACAGCAACAAAAATCATGCAAAATGATGGTCTAGGGAGTTCGAAATGGTTACCTCAAATTTGCATCAAAGGAGAGCTCGATTTGGACGCTTTGAGGGCTTTAAACTTGCATTTCCATGTTGTTTCCTTCCACTGGGACGTACCAGATGCCACAGGAACCGAAGAAACCGAGCTTTGATCAAGTTTGAGTGAAATGAAAATCTCAAAAAACCCTCCAAAAAGTGATTTCGGATTTTGATGTGTTTGTTGGTGTTTTGAGGTTGTTTGAAGTTGTTTTGTAGTGTAAATTTTTGCTCTAAACTTGTTTTGGTGCTACAGGAATGATTAGAAGTTGATTTGATGAAAGTTTATAAGTTTTTGATGAATTTGTGAAGTTGGAAAAAATGAGGTTTGAGTGATTTCATGAATAGTGTTTTTGAGTGGTTTTGGTAGTGGTTTTGTGTAGTTTGATTTGGTTTTGATGATTTTGTGATGAAGGTTTGAAAATGGAGGAATGGATTGTTGAAATTTGTGGTTGATATGTTGATTTTTTGAGTGATGAAAAATGAAGGATGCTTTTGATTGTGTATTGTGTTTTTTGCCCCCCTATTCAATGATTTTTGTTCTGTTAAAAGGAAATTGTAAACTAGGGTTTGCACTATGAAGGGAAAAGAGACAGGTGACCTTTGCCAAGATCAATCCTTGTTGGAAAGACTAACACCAATTGGGAAAAAAAACAAAACTTTGTTCTGCATCTCTTTTGTTTTTACAGGTTTATGGCCTTGGATTCCTTTCTTTTTCCTTTTCAAAATAATATTTTGTGTTGAATAATAAAAATAGTAAAAGGAAAAGAAATCACATGACCGAAAAAAAATAAAATAAAAGGAGAAAATGAAGGCTGTCTTTTTTGGTCTTTTTATAATTATATATATTCTTAGTAAATGTTCAAAAATTGGAATTTTGAACTAATGATAAAAATAAATAAAAAAAGTAAAGGAAAATAAATGTATAAAGTAAAAAACTCTTTTTTTTTGAAAAGGATTTTTGTAACAATAATAATAATAATAATGATAATAATGATGGTAAAGGTTAAAAGAAGAAATGATGGTAAATGAATATAAACGCTTGTACGATCACAAAAATGATTAAAACGAACATAAACAATGCGACAAAAAAAAAAAAAAAAAAAAGGACGTGATGCCACATTTATTATGCGATGAATGTTTTTTGATATTTTATAATGAAAAAAGAGGACAATGGATTTTAGGTCCAAAATTGGGGTACAACAGGCTTAAATGGGCCAATGCTCATTTTTGGCCGGCTCCTTTGTGGGCTGCGCGAATTTGGGTTTTTGCACCCCCTTTTTGCTCCGTTTTTGACACTTTTTGCTCAATTCTCTTCTCCGGCCTATTTTATTTAACAAAAGTAAAAACAAATCAAATTCTAATATAAAAAGACATAAATGAAATAAATACATATGCAAATGCAACTAAAATTCACATAAATTAAGCTAAAAATACGATATGATTTCGTGTCATCACAAACCACACCAGGTTTATAAAGCTTTTCTAAGTAACTGAAAAATCTCTCTAAAATCACTCAATAGAATTGTTGATCCAAGTATGAAATTATGAAGCTTTGGAGTGAAAGAGATCAAAAGAAGAGTTTGTGATTCTTGTGCGTGAAAGACAAGTATAGAATGATTGATGTTGCTTCAAAACTCTTACTTTGCTCCTGCTGTATTCCATGCTATTTATAGTTGTTGAAGAGCCTTTGGAATCTTGGAGAATGTGTGAGAAAATAAGAGAACATTAAACTAGCCGTTACTCACATATGAAAAGTGAGCTGGAGAATATTCTGAGAATGTTCTCCAAGAGGAGCGTCTTGATGAGCTGGCATTGTACTTTCATTACTTGATGAGCAAGTGTGACCGTTGCATTTGAATTTGCTGTCATATGAGAACAATGCTTCAGGGAGAATGATGAAAGAACATTCTCACAAAACTATGTACATTCTCTTGTAGTATCTTCATAGAATAGTGGGAGAATGGTGTGGGGACAGCTTTGTCTTCAAGTAACCAGCTGTAAATTGTTCAAGGCCTATTTGAAAAGTACTTTTCAAGTACATCCTTGATAAATAATAGAGTGTAGTCTTTTGATGGTGATAGACTTCCACTTCTTGGAGAATGGACATTAATTAAGCCTTTGCAAGTACATGACAACTCATAGTGAAAGAGTTGTTGTTGTCTTCTCCTCATTGGTCTATGTTCATTTCCACCATAATAAATTCAAATGATAATTTATTATGTCTTGAGGTCAAAGAACATTCTTTGGCACATGCTCCATGTGATGGCTTAAGATAGTAAGTCTCATAAGATGCTTGATCAATATTCTTGCCATAAAGGAATAAGTTGTTGTAGAGATCTTGTGCATAAATTCTCATGAAAAGTGCTCCTTTGTCTTGTTCATTTATCACTTAAAATAAATAAGTGTTTTGGCTTTGAAGAACAAACACGCTGGCACCAGAGAATGATGAGAGAATGATGTCTGTCTTTCTTGTATCATTCTCAGAGCTGATATCAAATTGATTAATTTGCACAATGGTTCCTATCTTTTTAATATCACTCAAAAGCACTTGTTAGATAACACAATGACCAAAATTATACATTAAAATATAATTAAGAGGTTTGTTATCTTTAAAACAACAAATTGGGATTTTGCCTACAAATGATCCTATTCGTGTGAGGATGATTCATAGGCTAATTCTGGTGAGGAGTTTTACATCCAAAGTTATGACCCTCATCCGGAAGCGAGAGACAACACAAAAGTGGGAAGAGGAGGAGGAAGCAGCCAATCCTACGACATTCGACCACAAGATTATGACAGTCATTAAATGTTTTTTTTCGTTTCATATTTAGTTGGTTTGTAATATTATGACAATATTTTTATTTGTTTTGGATTGTTATATTATGACAATATTATTATTTATCGCAATATTATGCAATATTTTTATTATTGAATGTTTATTTATTATAACTTTATATTATTAATAAATATATTAAATATAATTATTTTAAATTTTAATAAATTGTATATTATTTACATTTAATAATTATAATTACAAAATATATTAATTAATAATTATTTGTATTATAAATTTTTTTTTTAAATCAGATTCAAATTTGGGACGGCCAAAACCGTCCCTAATTAAATCACCAGCGACCAATTTCGGACGGCCTTGATCGTCCCAACTGTGGTCAACTGTGTCAGTCATTCTGGAAGGTTTAGGCCGTCCCAAATTACGTCCGTTTTCTAGTTCTCATTTCTAGACGGCTTAGACCGTCCAGAAAATTCGTGACCCCCCAATTGGGTACGAGTCTTGGCCATCTCGTGGTCGTCCAAAAAGTTGCTTTTCTAGACGGTTTTTGGCTGTTTGGGCGGTTTTTGGCCGTCCAGAATTGCTAAAATTCTTGTAGTGTTAGGATCATATTTGACTCGTGATTGAACTTGTGCTATTACTTTAAGAAAATTATCATGGTTATGTTCCTTCATTAATTATGAAAAGAGAGGAAATGTCATACATAGTAGTCTGTCTGGTGTGGAGAAAAACGTTCTCACCTTCTCTTCTCTTTACTATTGTTTCCTCAAAACTGAAGAAGTAAGAAAGTGAAGACACATGTAGGGCACCAACATCCTGATCACTATGATGCAGTATCCAATACATTTTTTATGCTAAATACAATGATGTCCGATTTCTAAGTGTTGGGATTTGTTGGTAGCATAGATTTTGGTTTAATTGTTCCGCAAGCCTGGGAGACAGTGATTGATATTTGAAGAAATTTTGTTGCCTGGCCCTTCGAGTATTTTTATGTTTTGTCGATTGACAACATTACAGAGGTGATGAAACAATCAAATTGTAGGAGGAGGAAGATGGTATAATATCACATTACATGTACTTTATATACCTTAAGTATATTGCATACTATCGATTTAATCATCTAATTTGCCGATATTTTTGCTGTTTGTGAGGATTGTGTTTTGTACCAGTATAAGTTATCTAGCACCTAGTTAGTTACAAACTGAGTAAGCGCGAGGATTTCATGCTACTCTTCACTCTAACAGTTCCTTGATTTTCAAGATTCTTAATCTTAGTTGTTCCTAAGAATGAAAATAAAGCTGAAAATAAACACTCAAATGGCCGAAGGCAGTTGAATGAATTGTATACTGCATTATCAACACTTAATATAGAACCTTCAGCCCGGAACCTTAGTGTATCAGATGACACTATAGTATATACTATATATGAAATACACTACCACAATAATCATACACCTCAGACGATACTATATATAACTCTTTCCATATTTGATCAGTGCACTAATTATAATAATTTGTTCATATTGACAATTAAGGACAAAACTTGTATTTTTGATACTGTCATGATTCAAAACTTATTTTTTATCAGTGCACTATTTCTTTCTTTTTCTAATCCTCAATAATTATAGAATACAATATACTTTTAAAATAAGAACAAATCTATTTTAATCTGGAATAAATCTGAGTCAAAGGGGTATGAGTGTCACGCAAAAAATGCGATATGTGTTTCCCTTACTCTGCTGTATTTTTCACCCCAGGCACAAAAATATTCGCCCCATGCGAAAAAACTAGAAACTTCATGCATGTTTTTTTGTCATGATTGAACCGAAAATTGACAAAAACGTGAACATGTTGAAGATTAGTGGCAGAGCTAGAATAATTATAGAGTTCAGGCAAAATTTCAGCTTTCAATAAAAAATCTAGTTGTGCAAAAAAAAATTCAATTTTGCCTTAAAAACAATCTCAATTTTGCTTAAACTAACCCTTAAAACTCTCAATTTAGAACAAAAAATTTCAATTTTGTCTTAAATTAACCTCTATAAATATCAATTTCGCCTAAACTAACCTTTAAAAATACCAAGAAATATGGAAAAGAGCCCAGACTACTGTCTAGATGGCCATTGAATCTGCCCATGTTATAGATGGACTAGTCTAGTACGGTTTTTTTTCGAAAGGATGTTTATTTAGGGTTTTGAAATGTTGGACAAGTTGTGTAGATTATTACGGTTTAATTATTTTTTAAGTTTATTAAGGAATGTATTCTCTTAATTGGCTTCTTGGATTGAAGCATGTTTTTCAGACTAGAACAAAAGTTTGATGTATTTCGAATGTAGTCAAAGTTTGACGTATTCACAAAGAGTATGATATAGTTGTCGGCCCATTAACCCATATGTTTGAACGTGTTCGTCTTCAAAAAAAATCTAGCCCAAATGCAATCAGACCTTTTCAACCTAACCCTATGTAGCCTTTATAAAAATTGGGCTAGGTTGAGCTAGTCCATTGAGTTTCAGATGACTAATTATCAAAAAATTTATAACATTTTTGTAAAATAATATCAATAAAAACATAATAAATCATCACCTAATTGAAAAGTTATCCACCTAAAAATTTAATAAAAGTTAAGTTTATATATAATTTATTAATTTGATTTTATGTTTTTACAGGAATCAAGAATTATATTGTGTTGATGTAAACGTTCTATACACTTGCATATAATCATATCTCATTAAAATTGACATGAACTAGACTAACCCATTAATCCATATGGAGCTGGTCGGACTCATTAATGTGTAGCCAATATTAATTAGGTCGGATCAATTTAGTTCATTTATATTATCTAACCCATTGAGCCAATCAGGGCTGGACTAACCTTTTTTTGGATCAGGTTGCCTAGTGGCTAAAATTTCACTCCTAAAAATGAATAACTGAATGTACCAAAATTCAAACATCAATTTATATTATGATATGAAACGTAAATTTTATATTTAATTATATATTATAAATTTTTAGCAGCCCCCTCAATTTTTTTTCTAGTTCCGCCATTGCTTGGCGTGAAGGGAACATATGTGCAGATTGGTTAGCTAATTATAGTCTTAAGCAAAGTTCATATAATTTTGGAGGTTCTTTCCACATAACTCCAACAGCTCTTCTTTAATTTGATGACTTGTTAGAGGACCGCGGTTCATTCCCGCAACTACGTTTGAGAGGAGACGACTAGAACTACTTAATATCAAAATTCGCCTCAAACTCTGTACTACTAGTACCCCTTTTCCCTTATGAACCGGGGTGAACGACAAAAAAGATATTATAGAGAGTTTTATTATAAAATAGGTATCTTAAATGTCACAAGAGATTGTAAATTTCTCATAATGATAAGTTTCTCTTTTTGTTATTGTGTAGATTTTTTGTTGTTTTTAATGTGAAAAATGGATTTATTGTTATAGTATCAAACTAGATAAATATAAATCACAATAATAAAAATTTGATTTTTTTTGGTTGGACAATAATAAAATATTAATATAAATATATAAATAGTATATTCATTTAACGAAAAGAAAAGAAAATATCACACCAAAAAATAAACTTGGTATAACTAGCTATTCTAAGTTTAAAGCAAGTTCACCACCATAGTGAAAGACAATAAGTGGACCATGCTAGATGAACCCTAGTTGATGTCTTTACTCAAAGGTCCTCAAAGGTCTTGTGAGGGAACTTATTTATAGGTTACCCCAGTTTGAGTTAGTAGATTGAACTTTCCACCAATAAGAGATTGATCTCTTTTGAAAATAGGACGTTTAAGTTGTACATAACCACAATATTGTACTTTATTTTTCTTTACAACAACATCCTTTTCAAATGAAGAAAGAGCCACTTGAATTCCTTCACCTGCAAAGTTCAATTCAATTTAAAATCACATACTAAATATATAAAGGTTTCATATTGATACATTTGGCAAACATTGTCACAACAACAACAAAAAATAACAATTTCAATTTTGGTTGCGATTAATGATGTCTCCATTAATTTCTCCTATTAGAGACTTAATTTGACGACTAATTAATCAAACATATCACATTGTACATTGATTCGGCATCAATGTCAAGTATTAGGGACAAATTTGCCTAGAAAATCAGTTTATCTTAAGGACAAAATTATCATGTATTACAATTATGCATAGACTACTTACGGCTAATTAGTCTCTAAAACGACGTAAATAATGTTATAGGTAAATTTTCCTCTATTGTGTTGACATTGATGTGAGATCGACATAAAGGATTTCTATATTCAGTTGATATGTCACGTCTTAATTAGTTTTTAATAGGAAAAACTATAATAAAGTGATTATTTTGGCCGAAATATTACAAATTTTTATATTTTGAAAAAATGAGAGACGAAAATTTCGAGTGTTAATTAATAAAGAAAGTTGGATGATGAATAAATTTTACCATGTGTAACAAACAATAAGTTCTCCGAAGGATATTTATCTGCAAGTTTCTCAATTGTGTGTTGATATCTTGCCCTTGCTTCCAAAGCTGACTCCTCCCACTTAGGTAACTGATGTTTATCAAGCCAAACAAGTTTGTTTTCATTAGCTTCAAGAAATTTTAAAATAATAAAAAGGACAAATCACTATTTTGGTCTTTAAACGTGTAATTCGCTGTCACGTTGATGTCTAAATATATTGAATTGCAAAAACATCCACAAATGTCTATTTTATTAGTTATTTTGATTTTCAAATCTATTTTTAGATAATCAATTTAGTCCGCCATTGTGTTTTTCTTTGGTCACATTAGTTCATAAAATTTCTAATAAAAAAGATACTAAGGATGTATTTCTAATTTCGATACATTGAGAGGCTAACGTGGCAATAAACTACATTTTTAGAGACAAATGAATATTTCCCGGATTAAAAAATTAAATGAAAAATTATACCCGAAAGAAAAATCAAGATGAAAATCAAATTCACATAGTACCTCTTTATATATCATCTCTACATTATTTTCCACATTTCCAGCTGGAAGCATTGCTTCAAGTTCTGATATATCAAAACTGAAATTTCTATCTTTAGGAGCAACATTGAGACGGATAGCAATACTGTTTATCATTTCACATAATCCATATTCAATAGAGACCTACAATAATGTGGAAGTGAGGGAAGGAATTTTAGCAAATTAACTTATAGTTTATTTTATATAAACTAATTTTGTAAATTAATTTTAGTAAAAATTGAGTTACATATATATAAAATAATTTATGTTTTCATATCTCACAATGAAATTAAGAGTAAAAATTATGTTTGAAATAAAAAAATTACCAAAAAAGTGTAAGTCATAAAAATTGATCAAGAAAAAGTCAAAACTACAAATAAATTCCTTCATTCAATTCAATTCAATTCAAATCAAATAAAATATTCATCTTTAATTTACTAAGGAAATCGAATCTTGATCATTACTAAGGAAATCAAATCATAATCACACAATTAAAAATAGCTAACACTGATTTGGTAAAAATAGCTAGGGTTAATGCTCTGCTAGGGTTTTGCCGCCCACCTTCCTACTCCGATCAATAGTTTCCAAATTTGGGTTTGTTATCAGGCGAGAGTTTAAAGTCCTAGCACGGTCTTCCGGCAACGGAGGATCTATCGGTTAGGGACCAGTCTTGATATCGAATCCGATTAAAGAACGTTCGATGGCGGAAGGAGATGACAACGGATGGCAACCAGCAAAAAAACGGTATCGCAATCAACCAGTTACAAAGAATAACAATATTGATATTGCTTCTGATAAGATTTTCAATCAGGGGAACAATCGCTCTATTACCAGTTATTTTTTCACAAATTTTCCAGACAATTATGGGGCTAAAGCAATGTTTAATGCTTTTGATCACTACGGTCGCATCATGGAGGTGGTGATCCCGGCAAAACGGGATATTAGAGGCAGGAGATTCGGGTTTGCCCGGTTCGATAGGGTGGAAGATCATCGCCATTTCGAGTATGAGTTGAACCAAATCATGTTTGGGAGAGACAAAATTTCTGTCAATCTGGAACGCTTTCAACGACAACCAGGTGTTAGGAGCAATGACGAGAGGGAACCAAGGAACAATGAGGTGCGTAACAAGGAACCAGCAGGAGGATTGATTGATCATGCATTCGTACGTAGGGGTAAAACTAGAGAGGATGGACGAAGGTCGTATGCTCAAGCTACGAGGATAGGTACTGAAGCAATGCAAGGTAAAGGAGAGCAAGGAGGGATGATAACATACACAGCTGAAGCGAAGGATATGGCAAGAACGCAGAAAGCTTTTATTGGAGTTGTAGTGAACCCAGGCTCAACATATAACATCTAAAATGAATTCCACATGCAAGGGTATTTCGACGTTAAAGTTACACCGTTGGGGTCGAATTTAGCGCTATTAGAGGGACAAGAGGAAGGGGAAGTTGAATGTCTTATGGAAGAGGCGAAGGATTGGTTAGACAATTGGTTTAAAGAAATACGACCATGGAGTACTAAAGATATCGACTCTGAAAGAATGGTTTGGTTACGAGCTTATGGAATTCCCGTTCATGCATGGAATGAGAATTTTTTTACCCTTTTAGCTAAGCGGTGGGGCACTTTCATGCATTCTGACGACATAACGGGTAAACATCTTTCTATGGACATTGCCCGGTTTATGGTTCGAACTACTAGAAAAGAAGCTGTGAATGAGTTCTTGGACGTGAAAATTAATGGCGAAATTTTCCATCTCCGTGTTATTGAGGATTCGTATGGGCCTATGCGTATTATGCTCTCAAATCCTCAACAAAAGGTTGTGGTTTCTGACACCGACAATTCAGAGGAGGAGGATGACGGGGGAGATGAGGAGTTGATACAGAGGGAGTGGGAGGATGAGGAGTCAGAGGAGGAGATTGGAAAGGAAGGGACGGGGGATAATTTACTAGTCAATAATTCTTTTGGTAATAGTGTTCGTGTTGCACCTAGTTTTACTCCACCCGGTAACGGAGTCGAAACACACGCTGCAATTTTTAATGGATCCGGTAACAACGAAGAACACAGTTTGACACACAATTTGAATTCTGAGGAGGGGAGCAGGTGGGAAACAGCAGAACAATATGTTGGTGGTGAGTGATAAAATAGGGGGTCAGGAGGTTGGAGGGGTTGGACCAACTAATTTATCTCTCCCACAACAGATTGTTATAGGGGGTGCGGTTAGTAACTCAGTACAATCAGATGCGTTGGGCTCGTTTGTTAGGCCCACTTTGGAGATTGAGAGAGTTAGTGGGGGTGATGGAGGTAAAAAGGGAGTTGAGTCCATTTCCGATCCAAGAGGGGAGTCAAACAAGTTGAATAAAGAGTTTGCCACTAAACTCATGCCAATCAGAGACATCTATCGTTCTCAAAAATCAGTCCCATCGCAGAAGACACCACAACCATCGAAATCCATTTCAAAGCCAAAACACGTGTCTCCGGTAACAGCAACTCCTTCCAGTTCGTCGTTGCCCGTAGCTACTGTTCATCGATTGCCGCCGAAGCCAACTAATCGACCGTGTAAGCGACAATCAAGCTCTCTATCGTCGGTAGGTACTGTGTTATGTTGCAGTTCACTCAGCTCCTCTGATATTCGAAGATGCAACAGTGTAGCTATCCGCAAACATGAGGCTGAAGTTGCTTCAAAAATTCTGTCTGGTGCGCTAGGTTTGGGGATGGAGTTAAATTCTAAAGGAGGGAAGGTGACAGAGAAGGAGTGTAGGCGTATTATTGATGATAATGAGAAACGGGATGAGCAGGCGAGTAAGAAACGGGAGCAACACCATTCTGTTCCCAAATGAAGATGGTATCGTTGAACATGAGGGGGTGGGGGGGGAGTGCAAAACGGCGGCGATTACGGTTGTTTTTACAAAAAGGGGAATTTGATGTTTGCTTGATTCAGGAAACAAAACAGGTCTTGGCTGAGGATCATTTGATTCGTTCTATTTGGAGTCACAATGATGTTAGTTGGGTGATGAATGATCCGATTGGTATGTCGGGTGGTTTGCTCATATTATGGAATAATGACTGTCTTCGTCTCATTAATAGTTTTTCCGGCTCTGGGTTTGTTGGCATTACCGCAGTAGTAGAGGGTGCAGTGGTGCATATCGTTAATGTTTACTCTCCGTGTAGTCTTGTTGGTAAGAAAAAATTGTGGGTAGCCCTCATCTCACTCAAATTGACTCTAGGTGGTGGCATGTGGTGTGTGGGAGGAGATTTCAACGCGGTGTTACATTCTTCTGAACGAAAGGGCAGTAGTAGTGAGGTTAGACTTTCTGAAAGAAATCTGTTTCAGCGTTTTGTTGAGGAGATGGAGGTGTTCGACGTTCCGGTGTTAGGCAAAAAATTCTCTTGGATCAGTCCAGACGGTTCTTCTATGAGTCGGTTAGATCGGTTTCTAGTGTCTGAGGATTTTATCTCTTTGTTCAAAATTTCCGGACAATGGATTGGGGATCGTGATATTTCGGATCATTGTCCTATTTGGTTAATGGTCTCCTCCAACAATTGGGGTCCAAAACCTTTTAGGGTGGTGAATGGTTGGTTGGATCATCCTAACTTTGTTTCTTTTGTGGAGTCTTCGTGGAAGAGTTTTGTTGTTCATGGTAAAAAAGCTTTTGTCTTGAAAGAAAAGTTCAAGCTTCTGAAAGAATGTTTGCGAAAGTGGAACAAAGAAGTGTATGGCATTTTGGATCTAAATATCGACAACACAGTTAAGAATATAAACGATCTTGAAGACCAATTGGCGAGGAAGGGGCAGCGGTTGATTTACCTAAAAGAGAAGCTTTAACCAAAGATTTTTGGCAACAACTTCATTCCAAAGAGAGCCTTCTAAAGCAAAAGTCTAGACTAAAGTGGGTTAGGGAGGGAGACTCAAATTCACGGTTCTTTCATCAATCGATCAAAAGTAGACGTCGGAGGAACCAACTAGTGGCTTTAAAAGATGGAGAGGAATGGGTTCAAGGTGTCAACAATGTAAAGGGGCTGGTGCAGAATTTTTTCTATGAAAATTTCAAAGGGACTTGGGAACATAGACCGAATCTTAATGGTTTACAATTCCAATCTTTATCCGAAGAGGATAATCAGTTATTACTAGCTCCGTTTTCTGTGGAGGAGGTTAAAGAAGCTATATGGAGCAGTGATGGCAACAAGTGTCCGGGTCCTGACGGGTTCAATCTAAATTTTTTTCAAAGCTTGTTGGAAGATTATAAAAGATGATGTTATGGCCATTATGTCTGAGTTTCATGGTAGTGCCATTTTACCAAAGGCGATCACAGCCTCTTTCTTGACGCTCATTCCAAAGCGGGATCATCCGCAAAGTCTTTCGGATTACCGCCCTATATGCTTGGTTTCTAGTTTATACAAAATTCTGGCCAAAGTCCTAGCTGACCGGTTGAAGAATGTCATGGGTAAATTGATATCCAAAGTTCAATCGGCTTTTCTTCCGAATAGACAAATTTTAGACGGTGTATTGGTGGTTAATGAGATACTAGATTTAGTTAAAAGGAGGAAAGATAAATGCTTGATGTTTAAGGTGGATTTCGAGAGGGCGTATGATACGGTGAGTTGGAGTTTCTTAGAATACATGTTGACTAGAATGGGTTTTGCAGAGGGCTGGAGGCGGTGGATCAGAGCTTGTGTTTTTCAGAGCTCGATGTCTGTTTTGGTTAATGGAAGTCCTACGGCAGATTTTCATGTCGGGAAAGGGCTGAGACGGGGGATCCTCTATCTCCCTTTCTTTTTCTTATAGTAGCCGAGGGGCTTGATGACACGAAATCATATCGTATTTTTAGCTTGATTTAGGTGAATTTTAGTTGCATTTGCATATGTATTTATTTCATTTATGTCTTTTTATGTTAGTATTTGATATGTTTTTACTTTTGTCGAATAAAATAGGTCGGAGAAGGAAATTGAGCAAAAAGTATCAAAAACGGAGCAAAAAGGGGGTGCAAAGCCCAAATTCGCGCAGCCCACAAAGGAGCCTAGCAAAAATGGGCATTTGCCAAAATTTGCATAGTGGCGAGCGCCACAGGAGGGTGGCGAGCGCCACCCAGCGCAAGCCCAAAGTGGCGAGCGCCACAGAATGGGTGGCGAGCGCCACAGAATCAAGGCCCAGTACAACTGAATTTTGCGTGACGTGGGGAAGAAGCACACCGTCTGATCCGTTTCAGTTCCTAATCGCATGGCTACTGGATGATATCAAATGAAGCCTATCCTTCCCTTAAATCATGGATCGTAGAAGCCAAATCTCTCCTATAAATAGAAGCTCAAATCTCAGAACCGAACACGTCTTATTTTCTTTATTTTTCAGTCAGTTTTAGTTTCTTGTTACAGTAACTGTAACGGTATTTCCACACCGGGAATCCGTTTTCAGTTCTGTTTTCACTTTCCTGTCAAGAATTTTGTACCGGTTATTTTCGTCAAACTTAATTCAAGTTATTTCAGAATTTTATTTCAGGTTCTTTTTAATGTCTTTATTTAATTATTCATTTATGCTTTATTTAATTTTCTGTTTTTATTTATTTGTTTCTTGCTTTATGTCTAGCTAATTTACTAGATATCGGTATGTAAATTAATTCTCCGAAGGGAGTTTAATAATGATTTAGCGCGCAATCACTAAACTATTTTTCTGATTCGAATTCCTAATTTTAAAGCTCCTAAGCTTTTGAACGAGAGTAATATAAAGCGATTAAGGTTAAAATCAATAGAGCGAGAGTTTGAGGTTTTAACTAGATAGTAGGAATTTGATATTAATCTTTGAACGAGCGAGAGCCACGTTAGGATTAATTAGAACTAATTGATTTTCAAAATATACTTTCGAAGCTAAGGTGGTAGAAAAGTGACAGTAAAACTCCTAGCTTAGAAGGTATGGTTTTTATCAACAAAACGAGAGTGTGAGGTTTAAACCTTTGAATTAAGAAAGTTCTTCTGAAAAATAAACCCTTTTTCGCACGCTATTAATTTATTAAATTCCCGAAGGTTAATTAAGTTACATACCGATATCCCGCTTTAATTAATTTTAAATCTTAATTTTAATTTTCTTTTAAAATTCCGATCAACCCTAAACATCTATTAGCCTTAGATTTACACCGCAACGACAGAAATACGGTAGTTCGACTGTTGGTCTCTGTGGTTCGATATCTTTTAAAATTCAACGACGAAACTGTGCACTTGCAGTTATAAAATATTTATTGATACACAAATCGTCGATCAAGTTTTTGGCGCCGTTGCCGGGGACCAATTTAGTCGATATCGTAACTCCGTCGTTACACCGTAGAGACTAAGGAGTTTTTAAATTTAAAAAAAAAAAAAAAAATCGAAAAAAAAAAATAATAATAATAATAATAATAATAATAATAATAAATAACAAACAATTTTAGGATAAGTCCTTTGAGCTTAAATGTATAACTCAAATCCCTTTTATAATGACTATCCTCAAAATTTTAACTACCCTAACCATAACTTCCCATATAACTACCAGCCTCAACCGTCCCCATACTCTGAGGGACAATACCTTAATTCTCAGTACAATTACTATCCTCCATATTTAAATCCAAAAGAATCCGTTAGTCCTAGCCTATTAGTGGTATATAATGAATTTATGGAAAATTCCGCTAAGGCTAGTCGAGAGCAACGATTTAGAGAGATGATGAGGGAACAAGACCTCATAAATGAACGGATTAGACAAACTAATCTCGAAACCCAAAGGATGCTCGACGCCATGGTTGCCTCAACAGCGACTCCCCAAGAGTCGATGGAGACACTAATCTCCCAGTTCACCCAGTCAACCATAGAACCCTCTTACGAGAGACAAGTAGACGTCGTAGCAAACGTTAATGAAAGCGAGATTGAAAGGGCTAGTGAGGACGATAATGCTGTTGAGAGTTTCAGCGAGGAAAGAGTGGAGATCGAAGAGGCATCACTGATAATCCTCCCAAGTGAGGTAGTCGAAGAGGTAGAGAAGGGAACACTGCATGTTTTCCCTGCTCCCTACAACCCACCAATCCTTGTTTCCCAAAGGTTAGTAGAGGCTAGAGTAGACCCAACTCCCCAACCATGTGAAAAGAAAAAGAATGCAAAAGTCAACACACATGGGGATGGGGGCGTAAATAGAAAGAGGAAAATAGGGGAAAGAAAATTTGAAGGGAATGTCAATACAAAGAGGATGAGAGTGACGTTTGGAAAGGCGAGTGAAAGTCCTAAGTCCAAAGAAAGAAGGACACTTGAAATTGAACCAAAACCCCCGCCTGAAATTGATAAAATTCCTTTTCTCCCAAATGACAAAATAATAGAATAGGGCAAGGAAGCTGAACCGCCCTATAGGAGAAAAAAGAGAAAGAGCGAAGGATATGTGAGAGTGCGTGATAAGTGGCCATGGAAATCACTCCCAATCCGGCCATCACAAGCAAGATAAAAAACACAAAACCGTCGAGCTCACCGACTTTAAACAAAGCGCTTGGTGGGAGGCAACCCACATGTAGGTTTAATTTTGTTAGTCTAGTCTTAAAATGAAAAAAAATAAAAAATATAATATAATATAATTTTGCATATGTCATTAGTTGTTGCTTGTTTTTCTAAATTATTATGTTTTGTAAATTAAGCGGTATTATTATATATCTTATTTCTCACTCATATTTTTGGTATATATTTTCAAATCTATTTTTTTTTAGATACCTTTCTTTCTTTCACGATGAATCGAGATGAGAATCATGATATCAAGTTCAGAGGAGTAGGACAGATCAAAGGCTATGAGATTCTAGCTCAGAGAGATATGCACCTATCCATCTACCCTGACAGCGCTACTATGGACAAGCTAGGGATCCGCGAAAGCGTGATGTTCTTGCTTAATGAAGTCGGATGGTCCGGCTTTGCTGTGGGGAGAAGATTTAGCTCTTACCGAAGCCTAACCCTCGAGTTCCTAAGCTCATTTTCCTATCACCCTTAGATCGGAAAAGGATTCAGAAGAGGCCTGATAAACTTTAGGATGTTCGGCATTGACTACACCTTCAACAATCTAGAAATGGCCAACCTCCTAGGATTCCCGAGTGATCCACATACTTTCACATCAGTCGAGGAGAGCACTTTCCCTTTTCGTGAGCTAGACTATTTATGGGGTAAAATCTCAGGAGAAGGACATGCCGATTTCTGAAAACATACACAACCCAGCCTTCCGCTACTTTCACAAAATCCTAGCCCACACCCTTTTTGGAAAGGAAGAGAACAACACCTCTGTGTCCCGTGAGGAGCTTTTTATCATGCTATGTGCTTCGCAGTCCCGCCATGTGAATGGGGCCACCTTTATGATGACCAACATGTACAATATAGCCCTTGACTGTCTGGGACCCATACTAGTTGGTGGGTTGGTTACAATGATTGCAGATGCCCTAGGCCTGAGAGTTCAACTTAATCAACTTCAACCCTTGGGAGGAATCCGATGCATGGACATAAACTTTTGCTTTAACCGTGGCATTATAGGGAACTTAGGACCCGACAGATTTGACCTCCTTATCAATCGCCAAGTCGTGCCCCACTTTACCTTGCCTAGCAATAGAACCAGTGTTCATGACAGAAGAAATTGGCTCTATGATTTGGAACCTCAGTATACACCCTTGACCCCTCCTTCTTCACCCCAAGCCTATGAAAACCCTGACACAGATCTCTCTGATGCTGATCCAAGTGAGTCTCCTGATTCTGATCCTGCTTTCTCTACTCCTACTCCTGCTGCTGATGCCCCAGTTGGGCCACCGACCGTGACCATTGCTATGTTCGAAGCATTGCAAGCGAAAACTAATGCAATGGAAGCCGAGCTGACTAAGTTGCGCGCGGAATTTTATGCTTTCTTGGATACCGCCGCTGCGCAAGTAGAGAATATTTGGGATGAGTTGGGCTTTGTTGTGAATGAAGTCGAACATCGTCGTAGTGGCTAGGACCGTCTCGGCGTATTTTACCGCATTCCTAGGATTTTCATTTACTTTTCCTTGCTTTAGAATAATAAATCCTAGGAAATTTTCTTTACTAGTACTTTAATTTGAATTTCAGAAATTAGCAATAACTTCATTTATTTTCATTTAGTTCGTTGATTAATAAAAACTCCTGATGAGAGACCGTTTGTTTTATGTTCTTGTGTGCTCATGTGGTTTCCTTTTCTTATGAATAATTGCTCTATGTTAGAAATGTTAATTGGTGAAATTTTTGTCCTGTTAGAACTTAATTCAACTGTATGCAAGCTGTACAATTTCCTTTAGACAGGTATAAGTACAAATGAACAACAACACGCTACAGGACGAAAAAGGCCAAAATGCAAATTTTGGCCTGGTGGCGCTCGCCATAAGCACAGTGGCGCTCGCCACAGAATGTAACCCCATGATTTTGGCAAAATTTTGTACAGGAAGCGTGTTACAGTAAGCTTGTATTCAATGGTTTTGTTTTTAGAGTTTTGGAAAGGAATTGATTCTCTGTGAAATGTAGACACCATCATTATGTTTCATTAAATTTTCAACTACACATCACTACATTCATCTTCATTTTTCCATTATAAATACACACACCATAACACATTCACTTCACAACACAATTCTCTTTCACAGAGGTTTTTTTTCCTTTCCTTCATTTTCTTCTAGTATTGCAAGCTAAGGTAAGTCAAGTTCATGGCACAACAAGGGGAGTATGCAATCAACTTCCGAGATGGAGACCAAGCTAAGCTCTACCGACTCCTCCGCCGAAAGGAATACGAACCAACGAGGTATGCCGATGACTTTTGTCTCGAGACTCTAGGATTATCGGATAGTGTGCGCCATTTGGTTCGTTCATTTAAGCTTGATTTCTTGCTTTCTTTTAAAGACCACGTTCATGTCCAACTTACCGCAGAATTTCTTAGCTCTCTAGAACTAAACCCCACCCCCGACCGTGTGAGATTCCGTTTGTTTAATGTTGATTACAATTTTAGCTACGATGAGCTAGCCGAGTTGTTACACTTACCACACGGCGAGGGAGTGAAAGATGAGTTGCCTACTCAAGTGGGGTGGCCAAATGCCGCAAAGAAACTTTGGTGGGGATTAACCGGCAAGGATATGAGTAGTTTTGAGGGTAACAGAGCGTCATTAATCCAAAACCCCGCTATTCGCTACTTTCACCATCTTTTGGCTTGCACTGTGTTTGGCCGCCTTGGTTCTAACAAGGTCAATGAAAAAGAGCTCTTTCTGCTGTTCACTTACAGCGTCTCAAAAGAAAAGGTCCATACTGCTCGCTTTATGATGTATCACATGTTTTCAATGGTTAAGTCCAAAGGGGCAATTGTTTTTGGTGGTCTGATCACAACCTTAGCACGCTTGCTAAACCACGGGGCGCAACTTTCTACCCTTACCCCACTTGACCCTCGTACCATTGATTTAGACGTGGCACGAAACATGAGGCTAGTAAAGCAGCGGGCTGATGGAAAATACATTCTCATGATAGATAACAAAGCCTGCCCTGATATCACCCTCCCTGACCCCGCGCGCTTCAATGTGCGCTCGATAGACAACTTTCGTTGTCTCCCCGACCCTGATGAGGAAGAGAGTGACAGATCTGAGGAGGAGGAGCACGAGGCTCCGGAGACTAATGCACACAGCACACACACTTCTTCTGGTTACTTTGCAGGTACTACTTTTGGAGCTGCCCATGAGAGTGACATAGCCACGCTTGATACCGTTTTAGCTGAGATGAGGCAGCACTACAGTTTAGATGCCCAGCGGGACCAGCATATCCAGGACATCCAGACTCGTCAGACAGAGATGATGAGCATGATGCAGCAGTTTCAGAGTGACCAGCGTGGTTTGATTGATGGTATGGCAGATATGTCCTTACGAATGGATGATTTTGATGGCTATTTCCAGCAGCTCGGTGCAGGACCTCCACCACATGAGAGGCGCACGAGGAGGCGCGGCCCGGACCGCCAGTAGTTACTTTCTCTCAGGTTGTACCCTTCCAAACTCACCTTTAGTCGTTGCATTGGGGACAATGCTCGATTTAAGTGTGGGGGAGGAAGCTTTATCGTTTTCCTTTACTTTCAGTCATTTAGTTTTGCATGCATAATAAAACCTTAGGTTAGTTCACTTAGATTAGGTTAATTTTGCGTGATTGGTTTTGATACTGTCTGATTTTCCCATTTCTTGAGCCATACCAAAAATTTTCTTATGAAAAGTAAAAGTGTTGAGTTCTGATGCTTGGTATTGATTGTTTGAAAGTATATAGGTTGTTTGCACTATCTAGGCTATTTTGTGAATTTGGGTAACGGTTAGATAAAATCTATACCGTTTTAACACCTTAGATTCCCGAAAGTGTGTAAAACCGATTTGAGTACTAATTTTGACAAAGCTTTGCACTTGAGTTTTAATGAACCCTTAGTAGTTTATCTAGCTGTCGGCACCATCTCAAGGCACAAACTAAGTGGGAAACCGAAGAATATAAGTGAATGATCTTGATTATAAATGTTATAAATACTATTGGTTGATTCCTCGAAATAATTGATGAAAATTCAGCAAATGTTGAAACATGAGAAGGAAAAAAAAAACAAACACCATAGTATAGAAACCCATTAGTAGTTGGTTCAGAGGTATCTGATTCTGAACTTGGTAGGGCGGGTTACGATCCGATCCCCCGCAACTGCGAAATGGGTAAAGCAAATAGGGGTTACCAAACTTATGTTATCAGCACCCCCAGCTATATGATGATCATAATCACTAACAGGTTTCCTGCCATGGGCGTGTACAAGATAACGGGCTTAATGTGATTGCGCTAGAATGAAAAGGGAGAATGAAACTTAGGTGAGAAGTAGAGTCAAGAGGAAATGCTTCAGGTCTGTTTTCACATAACCGGGAGTCTCTTGTGTCATTGCGGTGTTCTTGTTATTTGCACTGTTACCTGATTTTCATGGCTTAGCCGGCAACCACGTACGAGTAAGATGATCGTGTCATGTGTTTTTACTTATGCTATGCGATTCACTATTCTCTTATGCTTGAGGACAAGCAATGGTTCAAGTGTGGGGGAATTTGATGACACGAAATCATATCGTATTTTTAGCTTGATTTAGGTGAATTTTAGTTGCATTTGCATATGTATTTATTTCATTTATGTCTTTTTATGTTAGTATTTGATATGTTTTTACTTTTGTCGAATAAAATAGGTCGGAGAAGGAAATTGAGCAAAAAGTATCAAAAACGGAGCAAAAAGGGGTGCAAAGCCCAAATTCGCGCAGCCCACAAAGGAGCCTAGCAAAAATGGGCATTTGCCCAAATTTGCATAGTGGCGAGCGCCACCCAGCGCAAGCCCAAAGTGGCGAGCGCCACAGAATGGGTGGCGAGCGCCACAGAATCAAGGCCCAGTACAACTGAATTTTGCGTGACGTGGGGAAGAAGCACACCGTCTGATCCGTTTCAGTTCCTAATCGCATGGCTACTGGATGATATCAAATGAAGCCTATCCTTCCCTTAAATCATGGATCGTAGAAGCCAAATCTCTCCTATAAATAGAAGCTCAAATCTCAGAACCGAACACGTCTTATTTTCTTTATTTTTCAGTTAGTTTTAGTTTCTTGTTACAGTAACTGTAACGGTATTTCCACACCGGGAATCCGTTTTCAGTTCTGTTTTCACTTTCCTGTCAAGAATTTTGTACCGGTTATTTTCGTCAAACTTAATTCAAGTTATTTCAGAATTTTATTTCAGGTTCTTTTTAATGTCTTTATTTAATTATTCATTTATGCTTTATTTAATTTTCTGTTTTTATTTATTTGTTTCTTGCTTTATGTCTAGCTAATTTACTAGATATCGGTATGTAAATTAATTCTCCGAAGGGAGTTTAATAATGATTTAGCGCGCAATCACTAAACTATTTTTCTGATTCGAATTCCTAATTTTAAAGCTCCTAAGCTTTTGAACGAGAGTAATATAAAGCGATTAAGGTTAAAATCAATAGAGCGAGAGTTTGAGGTTTTAACTAGATAGTAGGAATTTGATATTAATCTTTGAACGAGCGAGAGCCACGTTAGGATTAATTAGAACTAATTGATTTTCAAAATATACTTTCGAAGCTAAGGTGGTAGAAAAGTGACAGTAAAACTCCTAGCTTAGAAGGTATGGTTTTTATCAACAAAACGAGAGTGTGAGGTTTAAACCTTTGAAATAAGAAAGTTCTTCTGAAAAATAAACCCTTTTTCGCACGCTATTAATTTATTAAATTCCCGAAGGTTAATTAAGTTACATACCGATATCCCGCTTTAATTAATTTTAAATCTTAATTTTAATTTTCTTTTAAAATTCCGATCAACCCTAAACATCTATTAGCCTTAGATTTACACCGCAACGACAGAAATACGGTAGTTCGACTGTTGGTCTCTGTGGTTCGATATCTTTTAAAACTCAACGACGAAACTGTGCACTTGCAGTTATAAAATATTTATTGATACACAAATCGTCGATCAGGGCTGACTGGGCTGATGCATCGAGCAGTGGAAAATAACTCTTTTCATGGTTTTAAGGTAAATAGTAACATTGTGTTTCACACTCTCCAGTTTGTCGACGATACCATTATAGTGGGGGAGGGTAATTGGGACAATCTTTGGTCCATCAAAACTGTTCTGCGAAGCTTCGAAATGGTGTCTGGCTTAAAAGTCAATTTCTTTAAAAGCAAGTTGTACGGCATTAATCTAGATGATAGCTTTTTGAATGCTTCTTCGGCTTTTTTGCATTGCGGTGTGGAGTCGATTCCTTTTCGATTTCTTGGAATCCCGGTTGGCGCTAATCCTAGGTGTCGAGTCACTTGGACACCAATTTTGAATTCTATGCAAAACCGACTCAGTGTTTGGAATGGTCGTCATCTTTCCATTGGAGGGAGGGTGACACTCATTAACTCGGTACTTTCTAGCCTTCCACTTTATTTTTTCTCTTTCTTTAAGGTCCCAGTTTGTGTGCTAAAAGAGTTGGTTCGAATTCAACGTCAGTTTTTGTGGAGTGGGGGGTTGGATAGAAAGAAGATGTGTTGGGTGAGTTGGGATCGGGTTTGTCAACCGAAGGAGAAGGGTGGTCTGGGTATTAAAAATTTGGCATTATTCAATTCTTCTTTGTTGTGCAAATGGAAGTGGAGGTGCTTACATGACACTTCTGCCTCTTGGTACGACTTGCTTAGTTTTCGTTATGGGCCATTTCCGGGTCGCATCCTATATGGGGACAGTTCGGCTAGCTTAAAAAGCACATCTCTTTGGTGGCAAGATGTTATGATGATCGGAGGGGAGGGTTCCGGGGGCTGGTTTCGGCAAAATGTGAGTTGTGTCCTTGGTGACGGTAATGACATAGATTTTTGGAAGGAGAAATGGCTAGGAATGGATCCACTGAGTGATGTTTTCCCATCTTTATATTTAATCTCTTCCTTTCCAAATGCTTGTATTTCCACTATGGGTGCTTGGGACAATATGGTGTGGAAGTGGAAACTCAGCTGGTCAGTACCTCTCACGGAAACACAAGTTGCTTTGGAAAGTGAGTTATTGTTGATGTTGGAACAGGTTATACCTCATCGTGATAGACAAGATAGAAGAAAGTGGATTCCACATGTTATTGGCCTTTTTACGGTTCGATCCACTTATGGTTTTCTTATCCAACGGTATGGACTACCGGGTGTTGGTGATCCTAAGGAGAAAGCTTTTAGGCATCTTTGGAAGAATAACGTACCTTCAAAAATTAGTGTCTTCGCGTGGCGATTGTTATTGGCAACGTTGCCGACACGAGATGTTTTGGTTCAGAGGGGGATTATCACAACCATCCCCGATAGCTTATGCATATTTTGTTTGCAAGAGACCGAGGATTTACATCATGTATTTTTTACTTGCAATTTCATATCACAGGTTTGGCTTTCAATCTCTCGGTGGCTGGGTGTGTCTTTGGGTCCTTTTATTGATGCGGTGCAACACTTTTTGTCATTTGGTAAGATAGTCAAAGGCAAAAAAAGTAAGAAGTTGCGACATATTTTTTGGTTGGCCACCACTTGGAGCATATGGTGTATGCGCAACAACGTTATTTTTAGAGATGAAAGTGTGAATGTTTCGGTTCTGCTAGATCATATCCGTTACATTTCATGGTTGTGGTTTATAGGTCGGACCAATTTTAGTGCTGATTTGTCTTTTTCGGATTGGTGTAGTAACCCGTTAAATACTTTGTCTATAAACGGGTCTTGAATTGTAAGGGTTGAGTACCCCTTGTACTCCTTATAATTCAATTTTGCTTATAAAAAAAAAAAAAAGGAAATCAAATCTTCAGAGATTATTGATTTTCAATTAATAGAAACCAGACATAGAATTTTGCACATAGATGATGTATGTTGCAGCTTGTGCTAGTAAAATACTAACATAAAAATGGTAAATTTCATTTCAAATGCACACCCCACTTTTCATATAGTAAAGCAAACATCTGACTTTGTGTGTTGCCACAAACAAATTACTAGTAAATACAAAAGATATCTGATCATGGCCAGAATCAAAAAAGCCTTCCAATGACATAAATGAATCACAAAAGCCAAATTTATAGTAGCTTGCAATAAATACAAAGAACAATAGAGACATTACATTAAACTTGTAGAAAAATTGTCACTACAAAATATATACTACTAAGTACTACCTTCATTCCTTATTATTAGAGATAATCCACTTTTTAGAATTCATTATAAAATTTATGTATCTGGACTACAATAAAGAACGGAAGTAGTATAAGTTTTATATAAAAAAAAGTACCTTAGTTTTTACTAAATTTCTTTTAGAAAATTTAATCAATTTTTTTGCAAACATTAAATTTTGATTAAAATTTAACAAGAATAAATAATTAATGATGAAATACTTCTAACCTTGATGTTTAAAGGATTTAGGGGAATGTCGTCACCGATGACACTTCCACGAACATCATTAATAGCTATAGTGGGGAGAGATATAACTAATTCAGCGGCAGTTTGGATGCAACGAAGAAACGGAGAGACAAAGATTCGGTGTACCGGAAAATCAATACTCTGTGGAATGCTCTTACCAATTTGGATTGCTCGTTCCTGACCCTGTTGGGCCAGGGGCGGATCCCAAGGGCGTGCTGCCGTTGATGTCCACAAGGGGTCAATGTTGTCCATGCGGTCACCATGCCTCATAACAATGACATTTTGATACATAATTGGATTTTGGTTTTCTATAACTTGGCTTTCTCTTAAATCCATTTTCACTGTAAATATAAAATATATAAAGAATGACTTTGTGAAATTGTATGAGAAGGATCAACGTATACATCAAAAACCAACAAGGAAAATGCATGGTAATGCAGAGAACACTTTTATTGAACAAATCAGACATTTCTCTAAGAATGTGTATACATTGTGTAATATTAACAGAGTTTAATGAACATGCATTGTCGATGTAACTTATTTTTACACAACATTTAATAAAATTAATTTAAATTTTCACGTTATATCAAGAAAGTGGGATAAAGTGGACTAAATACATGGTTATAATTGGTTTAATATATACAATTATTGTACACTATCAATATCTATAATTTTTCTCGTATTAATATATGGTTTCATGACTTACCGAAAAAAATATGGTTTCATGTCAATCAAAAGAAAAAAAAATATATATATATATAAAAAAGAAAACGAATTATATATAAAATTGACAAGAATTATGAAAAAGAAAATGGGATACAAACATCGAAAAACAATAACAACATTATCATGGATCAAATAGCAATGAAAAACAAAGGAAAAATATGCTATTAAAATTCAGCTTTTAAAATAAACTAATTAAACTCTCTTACCTTACTTATCTTCCTTAGATTAGTGATGATTTTTGAGTTTGTCCACCCTCTCCCAAGTCTTACAGTTCTCTTCTTTGTTTTTCTCTGAATTTCTATTCTAAGTTGTCTATTTATAAAAGGTTACTTTTTATAAAGAAATAATAGGATTTATTTTACAAATTTTTAGATTTCTTTTTAATTTAAATTCCTAACATATTTTTAAAATATATTCCTATCATATTTATTTGAATTTGATTTTGTTTAATTCTTCAAACCCCTTGGACAGAATTTTCTCATCTCCCTTCTCTCTGTTTCACGCGCGCCCCCCTTCTCTAAGTTGTCTTTTTTTTCTTCTTTTATCTTATTAAAACCTTTTTTTTTTTGACAAATTATCTTATTAAAACCTACCAATTTTAATTAATTAACTAATAATTAAATACACTTTGACAATTAAATAGCATATGTCATATAAAATATTTCAATATTTTATATGAAATATTTGTCCCCGTAGGATAGCTCAAGTGGTAGGAGTTGGGGGACATTTGGGTTGGGTAGGAGGAGGTCCAACGTTCGATTCCTGGCGGGAGCAACTTAAATTTCCGATGTACCAAAAAAAAAAAAAATTCAATATTAGAGTTACTTTCTTAATTTTTTTTTTCTTGAAAACTTTCTTAATTATTTATTACTTGATGATGAGTTGACAATGTTATATAATAGGGTGTTCTATAAAATAAAAATATATTCTTACAAAAAAATTAAAAAAAATAAAATATTTATGCACGGTCACCAACTAACCACATTAAATATTTTTATATACAATTGTATTTTTTTTATTTGATCAGGTAGCCTAGCGGCTAGAAATTCACTCTTTAAAGGTGAATAAATAGGCATACCGAGTTTGAACTTCAGTCCCTACACAAATGTGCAATGTCCTTTACCAATTGAGTTAGGCTCATGAGGACTATACGGGCCCGTTTGGTGCGCAGGATAGATAGAGACAAGATATGATTAGAAGCTGAATAATATACGATATGATAGTGACAAGATTAGCACATATCATGTCATGTGTTTGGTGCACACATGATAAGAAAAATAAAAAAGAGTAATTGGATAACCTAGCCGAAAATAAGGATTAAAATAACAAAAAGTAATTGGATAAGTTTAATGGTAAGTTAAATGTATCCTTTTCTATTGGTGCACCAAACAACGGATTAAAATAAGATTGGAAAACTTTAAAATATCTTGTTCCCTAACATGCGCACCAAACAGGCCCTACAATTGTATCTTATCATTCTTTTCAAATTTAAATATAAATATTTTTAACAAAAAATTTAATTTAAATGATATTAACAATTTTCTAACAATAATTTTTATTATACTAATAAATATAATAAAAAATATATATTATGATGTGATTTTAGACTTTGTCTAAGGGGAAAGACTTATCCAAATCTGCAATAATACTATAAAGAATACGAATTTTATAAAAAATAGGGGGTATTAATCTATTTACTTTAAGATTAACGATATTAAATAAAAATGCATAAATCATTATTCTTAATGAATTTCAATAACATATTAAATAATTTTCAATTTCTTTAATTTTTTCATAAATAATTTATATAATATAAATTTTCAATCTAACTATAAATTTTCAATCATTATAAAGCTTCCAACTTATATAATATAGTATAAAACAACCATACTAGTAAAAAGCCTACGAGACTACAACAACATATATAATATAGTATAAAACAACCATCAATCAGTTTACTTAATAGTTAAGCAACCATAAACTATTAAAGAAAAGCAAAGAAATGAATAAATAATCAATTCATTGAAATTACCTGTATGTAGTAATCTAAATCTGCCAGCTACTTGATTTCTCAGAATAGGATATGGTGATTGAACAGAACATACACGAAATAACTGTAAACGAAGCATGTTTACTATCATCAATATGAATCAAAGAGTCTTGTCAAAATAAAAAATATGAATCAAAGAGGAAAATATTGAAATTTGCAAAGATTTTGAATCAAAGAAGATAGTAATGAAAAGATAGACTCATTTGTGTTGATAGAGATGAAAAGAACAACTATTATTAAATATTGACACTTTATAATATGTCAATTTAAGGAAACTTCCTTAAAGTACAATTATAAATATTCTTTTTTTGACCAAAAGTACAATTTTAATTGAAATTGCAAAGAAAGTGCTTTTTAATATTAAGTCGGTATGAATTTAACACCAAGTTACTTCATTGACTTAAATTATGATTGCTACTACGCGTGTTCACAACATATTAAATTGACTAATGTTTTCATTCATTTACTTTTTGGTATTATGGTGTTTATCTTATGAATGAACCAAATATTCTCTACACATAATTTTATAGATTAATATTTCAAACTGAAAAAATTACAAAATTTTAATATTGCTGTGTTTTTAATGCTGGATTTGAATCTAGAATCTTTGGATTTGATTTAAATTGTAACATGTGTAATTGTGTATTTTCTAAAGGAAAATAGTCAAGGCAAAAATCAACAATCTTGGTGTAAAAGTCAACAAAATTGATAAAATGGGTCAATGAGTCATGCAGTATAAAAATTCAATCAGACTTGTTATGGTCTATGGGATCGATTATCAGCCGAACCAATTCAAGGACATATTTCAGTTGAGAACAGATTCGGTCCAATTTATAAAACACAGCTAAAAAAACAATTCTTTTCTGTTTTAGGTCAAACTTGTAACTCGAATTTCTTCTTTAAAGATAAATAAGTGAATTGTCTAAAGTAAGTTTGAATTCCTACATATAAAACGTAATACCCATACCAACTAACTTAACCTTACGAAAACAATTATAATTTATAATGTTGCTTCTTAGTATGGTTGAAAGAAGTCATGAGCCTCCATGATACTTCATAAACATGTTTCTTTCAATTTAGGTTAGACCATGTATCAGATACTAAGATTGGACATTGTTTTATACAGTACTATCTTTCTTATACTTGAATCAAGGATAAAAGTTTTCTTATTATATATTTCAAATTTAAAAGCTTTCACATGTTATTATTTTTGAAGAAAAATGCTAATATGGACAAGTTATACAAGTGGTCTATAGTTAAAAATATTTAAAATTTCAACCATCACTTACACTGTTGTTTAGAATAATTGTGGATTGTCATTCTCATTTTGCTTATTGAAATAATGACCTAATTTATATTAGTTTGATTAAATCAATTGAAAATAAATATGTAAATCTATCATATTTTTTAGCCGAAAAGAAAAAGCGAGTCAAATTTTTTTACTTTTAATGAGTATTATCGAATATTCGACAGTCATTAAAATTTTTGATAATTTTAAACATAGTCCACAACACTTGCCTATTTTTAAATCCATTTATATAAGTCACATTATTTGATGCTTCAAATTAACATTAATATTAACTATGCACCATATCACATGAAAACTAGAGTTAAATTATGCAAATTGCTTAGTAATAAAGACAAACAGAAAGTTCACATATCAATATCAACATCATATATTGAAATAAGAACCAAAATAAATTAATGTAGTAGCAAACTCCTAAAAATGAAAATTATTCATTTATGCTAATCATGCCAATGCATCATAATCACTAACTGTCTTCATTAGTTCAGAGAACATGTGCTATATTCAATCACTTATATTACAATCAATTATAATGCTTATCTCAAAATCACTTAAGCTATAGTATAAATATAGAAGCTAAATTCAATATTCAATATGCTGTACATTCAATCAATTATAAGCTCAAAAGCTCTTAAACTCCAATGTAAAAACACAGAAGATAAATTCAATAAGCTATTACTTCAATGAGTCAAAAAAAAAAGCTCTTACTTCAATCAATTATAAGCTCAAAATCACTTAAGCTCCAATGTGAAAATATAGAAGATAAATTCAATAAGCTGTTACTTCAATCAATATTAAGCTCAAAATCACTTAAGCTCCAATGTGAAAATATAAAAGATAAATTCAATATGCTATATGTTCAACTGTTAATATTATCAATTAAGTTAAATTCAGGAACAATGACAATATTTATATGTTAGTGACAACTATATTTTCCTGAGTCACAAGTCCTATAAACTTATACATTATCAGTATTCAGTAGCAAATTCAGAAACTTGGATTGATAGGAAAAGTTGACATTCATCTAAAGTATAATCAGTAGCCAAAACTCTCGACCAAATCTTGCTCCTTCGGCTGAACCACACACTTAACAAACATGTCTTTAAGTTTTTTGTGCCGACACATCAGATCAAGAATTTTATCTTCAATTTCCGCCGAACATTTCTTGGACTCATCATTATCAACATGCTTATCCGAGAAAACGAGTTCAGATAACCGTTCCTTTTCGGCTTGTTTCCAATATTTGTCGTACTCATATGTCCCTTCGGTGAGCAGATGGTATGTGTAGACAATTCTCTTCTGCCCGATCCTGTAGGCTCTGCTGACAGCCTGCCTTTCGACAGAAGGATTCCATACAACGTCGAGCAGCACAACTCTTGAAGCTCCAACTAAGCTAATTCCCTCGGAACAAGCTCTCGTTGATGCAAGCATAATCTTTGCTTGGCAGTTTTCATCATTGAAGCTATGGATTAGTGACTGCTTGTCCTTTAATTCAACTTGTCCGTCCATGTACAGAATATCCTTCTCGGTCCAATTAAGAACAGACATTAATTGGTCTTTAATTAAGCGTAAAGGACCAAGTAATTCGCTGAAAACAAGAACCTTCTCATTAAAAACAGCACAAAGATTTACAAACTCCACCAAGAATTTGGTTTTCACACCTGCATTTGGGTCCAACCGAAGCTTTTCTAGCCGGTCCTTGTCGAGAGCAGATTCTTCTTCATCCAAGAGGTTGCATTCGAGCAAAAGAGACGGATGGACGGATGCCGATGTCAGCTTAGGCTCATAGATAAATGTGCTCTGACCACTTTTAATGCTCTTAAGACATTGTTTCTGAAAATTGTCCGGCTTCAAAATCAGCATACAATCTCTTAACCCGTGAAGCTTCTTTTGAAGAATCTCTCCTTTGTGAACATGAACAAAGGGATCCATGAGCAACTTCAACTTCTTGATCTTATCATCTGAAGAATATCCTGCTGTACCATTGCTAGAAGCCAGTTCCCAAGTCCATTTTTTCGATACTTTTTTACGTTCCCGCTTCTGGCAAAAGTCTTTTAACTCGTGCGGTACCGTGTTAGGGAAAGAAGGCTTCACTAAGCTCAAAATGTTGTACAGTTCCATGAAGTTGTTCTGAAAAGGAGTTCCAGAAAGGATGATTCGCTTCGGTGCCTGAACTTCCGACAACACCTGCCAAATATGACTTTTTTCATTTCTTGGCGTATGTCCTTCGTCTAGAATCAACAAACCAGGAGATTCAAGTAAAGCCTTTCTGATATAACCGTTTTCTGTTCTCTTCTTCGCACTTGCGTGTTTTTTCTTTTTATCATCTTCATATTCGCCTCCTCCAGCTAGCTTCTCGTACAAATGGTAACTGATTCCCAAAATGCTCTTTTCTTTGTACCACGAAATCAGTTTTGCCATCCGCTTTGTATCCATACTATGCTGCTCATTCTCTTTACAAGATAATTCAAGATTGTTCAAATTGTGAAATGGAACTCCAATATCCCATTTCTTGAATTCATCTTCCCATGTCGGTAGTAAAGAAGCAGGCGCGACAATAATCGGTAAACATTTTGGAAACACTTTCAAAAACTCCTTCAGAAACACAATGGTCAGCCTTGTTTTACCGGTTCCAGGAGCATGAGAAATAATGCAGCCACCTTCGCTGCGAAGATCGGCATTCTTTAACTCTCGAAGCTCGATGCTTCCTGCCAAGTTTTTCCAAATGAATTCAAAACCTTCTTGTTGGTGAGGATATAAGGTTTTTTTCACATCAGGAATTTTGTCCCAAACAGTGCCTCCATTATGAGAACAATTAGCCTTGGAGCCATCGTCAGAAACATCGAAGTGAGACTCGTCAAAGCGTGAAACATTGTCTCCACCAATTGGTGCACTTTTTCTTAAACCTTCATTGGGAAATCTATCCAACTGTGTAATGTACCAAAAGTATACAAAATAATGCGAATCAGTTTCAGTCGTGGATCACATAAAATAGCGGTATGTTCAAAATACACCGCTTTAGCAGCGATTAGACAACATGTTGCAATTGCATTGAATCAACACGTTTTGTGTAACAATAGCGATTTGTTCAAATTTTTCGCTAGTCAAGATCAAAATCATAAAATTGACTAAATTGTTTTACAAAAATCAACAGAAACTGTGCTTACCACTAGCGGCGAGATATATTTGCTCTCAGTAATAACATCACCACATTTTTTGCAATATAGACCAATCTGTTCATCGTGAATAATGGCATGTTCACAGAGAGGGGGTCGATTTCTGTTTGTCTCTAAATTTCCAATCTGCAGATAGAACACACTGTTAATCATTTCACTGATTTTTACTTAAAAATCTCTTTAATTATCTTATCATATCATATCATATCATATCATATCATATCATATACATAACATTTAGACAAAAAATTTAAGCATATAAACAACTTAAATTAAAAATCGAAATAAGCTTAAGCACTACGGGATTAAGTACCATTGATTCAGCCTCTGATTCTCTAAGGTATGCATCCATTTCTTCCCATATCGGTTTTAACCGTTCCTTCTCCTTCAGTTCCTGCTCCTCCTCTTCAGTCATTTTCACTTCTTGAACCTTTTTTAGGCTCCATATCCTTTGTGGTGCCTCAACAAAAACCGATGGTCGGCGTGTATCAATTACCTCCAAAACTATTGGAACATTCTTTGTGATATCCTTCTTGTTGTTCCAATAGCATTCAGTGAAGAGTTCGTCTAAAGAAGGTTTTCCCCTTTGATTCACACCATTGCTATCCATAGATTCCTTCTTCTTGCCATTACAATTGTTAACTCTATCTTTATAATTCTTCATCTTTTCTTGTTTGGTTCGAACCGAAGAAACTCCTCCAACATGTAAACCTTTGACATGTTCACGAAGAGAGGATCCATTTCTGTTTCTCCCAATATTTCCAATCTGCAGATAGTAATTCACTAAGTTAATCACTGTCGTTGAATTTTATTTAAAACTCTCATTGATTATCTTATACATAACATTTAGGCAAAAAATTAAGCATATAATTTAGACAAAAAAATCACTGACACTGATTTTTGCATATAATTTAGACAAAAGAATCAATGTCACTAATTTAAACATTACTTAAAAATCACTGTCACTGATTTTCATCTAAATGTTAGACAAAAAAGTTAAGCATATAATTTAAATTATAAATCAAAATAAGCTTAAGCACTAAGAGAATTACCATGGATTTAACATCTGATTCTTCAAGGGCTGAATTCATTTCATCCCATAACACTTCATTCGCCTCCAATTCCTTATCCAGTTCCTCCTCCTCTTTAGTCTTTTGAACTTTTTGAACCTTTTTTAGGCTCCATATTGTTTGCGGTGCCTCAAAAAAAACCGATGGTTGCCGTGTATATCTCTGATTAGCACCGTCATCCTTAACCTCCAAAACAGTTGGCTCATTCTTCATGCCATTAGAGATGTTAACTCTAACTTCATAATCTTCTCCTTTGTTCTCCATCATTTTCTGGTTTTCTAAATCCTCCATCTTTTCTTGTTTGATTTGAACAAAAGAAACTCCTCCAACACCTAAATCTTTGACTAGTTTCTGTTTTCCTTCATCAAAATCACCAACATTTTCATTTTCACTAAACTTAGAACTGTCTTTGGCTTTGGCAACATTAACATCATCAAAAAAGTTCACACTTTCATTAGCTTTAACACTTTCATTGGCTTTGGCAACATTAACATCATCACAAAGATTCACACTTTCATTAGCTTTAACACTTTCTTCTGCAACATTAACATCATCACAAAGATTCACACTTTCATTAGCTTTAACACTTTCTTCTGCAACATTAACATCATCAACATTATCATGAGAGACATTTTTCACTTTCATTTCCACACTTTTTGCTTTATGTGTCTTTGATGCTTCATTCAACTTCGTAGAAGAAGAAGAAGAAGTACCCTTCATTGGATCAAAGGTAGTAGAGGTTGTTACACTACCATAACCAGAATTCTCACCTTCATTATCATTATCATTATCATTATTGTTTACAGAAGAAGGACTAATCTCACAATTTTCACTTTTTCCATCAATCACCTCTCTAGCTAGCTCCTCCACCACATTGAAGTATTTTCTCGAACTCGGTTTCTTCTTCTCTTCGACCTCCTCCTTCGTCTGCTCCACTTCCTCCTCCGCATCATCATCATCATCACCATCATCATAAGAAGAGCTAGAAGAACTGTCTTCATCATTTTCAGAAACCTGATTCAGCCCAACAACATTAAAATCCTCATCACTAGTCTCATCTTCTTCACTCTCATCAGAATCATCATCATCGTCGGAATCAACAGAGTGTTCTTCATCACGCTCGTCAGAATCAATAAAAATTTCATCTTTATTATCAAACTGACCACTTCCTCCAGTTTCATCAACTTTTACATCCGTTCTAACATCATCTTCTTCATCATCTGAATCTATTGTAATCGGGTTTTCGGGATCCCAACCCTCTTCGTCCTCCTCATAATGATCAATGGTAATAACCATAGAATCATCAAAAAGTGTTTCTTCTACCCTTATTCTTTTAGAACCAGAAACAGAACCCAAATCCAAACTCATATCTTTATCATTTTTTCTCCGCTTTGAAGATGAACTATGAAACAATGGAACATTCTTGCTTCGAGTTCGGCTAGAAACACCAGACATCATTACACAGATAACAATGGAAAATCAAAAGAAACAGAACAAGAAAAATGTTGGTTTCAGTTTGTGTTGTTTTTGTGGGAGTGAAGAACAAGAAGGTGATGAAGTTGAAAGTGTAGAGAGAGAATAACAAAAGACAAGAACAAAGGGAAAATGAAACAAAGAGACAAGAAAGAGAAAAAGAAATTAGAAATGAAAAATTTGTGTGTTTTAAGGTATAAGGATGTGATGTAATGAGAAAAGAATAAGAGGTTTGTGTTTAAGTGAAAAGAGGAAAGAGTGAGAAAAGTTCTAACTCTGGCGCCAAACAGAGATAGAAAGTGAATTCAATGAACACTGAAAACACCTAACGAAATAGTCCAAATCCAACATAATCTTCATATAGTCACTCTTATTTTTATGAATATATCAACATATTCAACATAATAAATAAGTGGTGTTTGGTAATTGAACAATGGGGTGTCAGAATCACGGCAATTCATCGTAATTTTGTACAATCTACAACTTGTAGGTTCCGTAAAATCACGGAGGGTCATCGTGATTCTGGCACCCCAACGTAATACGAAACATAGGCTAAACAAGTATTCACCAAAAAATGGAACTTGAGTTAGATTTTTGGATGGAATAATTTTTTGATCAGATTTTATCTATGTCGCGATCGAACTTGAACTCTGAACTATTAGGGTCATTTTCATAATTTTTTTATATTGTAAATAGTTATTTTCTATTAATACTCCTATTCATTTAAACTTATTTCATAAATACTCCTAACACCTAATTTCAGTAACTTACTTAGTTTTAATATTCTTTCTCATAATAAATAAGGACACAAATAAAATTAAACATATAATAAAACCACAGGTTTAGTCTAGTGGTGAGGGGTTTGAGTAGTATGTAATGCATGAGGACCAAGATTCGATCTTCATTGGTTCCATTTGTAAACCAAAAAAGAAAAAAAAATTAAACATCTAATATATTTGAAAATTGGTCAAAGTTTCTTATATAAAGAATCAAAAATAATTTCCCTCGGAGGGAGTATACACTATTAATTGTTTTAGGTAAAAAGTTTAAATGTGACTTTAGGACACATATTAATGATTCAAATAAATAAATATTTTAAAATAATATATGCATTTAATTACTTTTTAAAATTTTCATATGTTAAATGCATAAATAATAAATTTAAAGAAATATTGTTACTTTTAATTTCATAACATGTGCTCTAAGGCACGTTTTAATAGTCTATTCTATAACATCACTAGTTATGTCTAACTTAAAAATGATAACTTCAAAATTCATGTGAGGGACACCAAAAACCATCAAAACTTTGATACTACTGATAGTATATTGTGCTTGAGACCTAACTAGTTCATTTTATTGATGAACTCGTTGACGATATCATCACGGTTCCCTGAATCTCCGCCATCCTTGTATCGATTTTCAATCCTTTCAATCCATCTGCTGGCTTATTTAGTTCAAAGGGCCACATAAATCGGACAACTTCCTTAAAACGTTGACCAACATTGTCAATTTGATGGACCATGGTTGTCAAAATTTTCTAATTCCTGCAAGGTATAAAGTAGAAGAATTATGAAAACAATTAAGTGTGAGGGTCAAAAGAAAACTAGTAATTTAACAATACCATTTATTACCTGCTCAATGAGGTTATTATCTGTCAATGAGGTAATCTAAGAGGGAACTTTCAGCCTAACTATTTTCGCATGTTGCTTCTTGTAAATTAGCTCCTTTATGCTTTTAAGATTCGGATATCTTCAAAGGAAGCAGAATTTCACAAAATTAAGATTAATCCTTAGAAACTGAAATTTGGAAATAATGCAATACAGATTTTTAGTTTTTACTGAGAGTGGTGCTACATTAACCATATGTGTACTACTTCACATAGTTGCTGATGCATCATTTGTGTGCCATGCAGAGGAATGCTTTATTATAAGTAGTACACATAAGGTTTAGCATTTTTTCTTTCCTAAATTAATTGTAAGCATCAACTATAATATCCTTTGATTGTGTCAAATAATCCAATTTTCCACGAATATTCTAAATCAAAAAGTATATATAGATAGTAGACTTCAAGCATTCAACAGAATTTATGAAGTTGATGTCTGGACAGAAGTTTGTTTAAATTCCACTACGCCACAGGGCTATAGAACCACTATTTCCCAACACTTCATTCTAAATAGTGTATCAAAGAACAATAGTGATTTGTTCAATTCCACTATGCTATACTATGAAGCACGGACACACACAAGGACACCGGAAACGACATAGACAGTGACATGGACACTAACACGTTGACAACGATAATAACTTGAAAAAATGACATCATTCAATGTAATCATAAGTAACGGTGTCGAACACCAACGCATGTCCGTCCTTCGTAAATTCTATATCAGAAAACAATAATGCAGCTATAGACACTAGTAATTTGACAATACTGCCTAAGATGATATCAAAGTTCTACAAAATCTACCCTTCCACTAACATAAATTCATAATCATTTCATACACATCAAATATAAAATCATGAACATTAATCAATCTCTTACCCATAGGTAACATATGGTTCAACTCTCGCCAGCTTTGCCATCACTCCATCAGTTGGTTTCACAAAGACAGCACTGAATACTCTTCTCAATCACAAAGACAGCTTTCTGCTAGTAGGGTGCATGCCTTATTTCCTAAAAATGGATGGAGCAAAACATGTTATTTATGATTGTTCAGTGTTCACAGAGACAAAAAATCAAAACATCAACGGGAGAAACAAAGACACTACCCCTGTATAGGAATGACTATTATCGACTTCTCCTCGTTTCCTCTTGACCCTCCGTTTCATCCTAATGAGATCCACCTCCTACAGAAGTAAGCATAAATGAATCATAAAATGAATTTAGTTTAGTGATTAGTAATATCATAAACAAGTAAAGTATTGCAAAATTGAATAATACAATATTAAAAGATGAAAACAAAGGTTAAAAAAGGTTCCTTGGATTTCCTGAACTGGAAACCTTTTTTCTGGAATTGTTCTTTTTCTCAACGCACATGCTTCACTGTGTTTCCTCTTCTTCAATATAATCTCTGGAATATAGTTGAGATCCTTTGGTTCCTCTTCAGCCATCTTTTCAAATCTTCCCTGCATTCACAAACGCAGTAGCTCATAGAAATGACAGTGACAAGAAAGATACATGGTAGAGTTAATACGGTAGTTAACAAGCTAATACCATGAAGAGAAAGACTGTTTGGCAATGCAAAATATTGAACTAATGACTTATAGCTTATAAGCACATTATTAAAAAAAAACTGTTGGTAACCTTTTTTACTCATGAAATTATAGCTTATTTTTACTAGCTTATAACTTATCATTTTTTCTTCAAATTTTACCCCTTTCATCTCAACAACTAATATTACCAAACACTACGAATTCAATCAGACAGCTTATTTGCATTAAGCTAGCTTATAAACTATAAGCTAAAGTTCATCCGCTATAAACTAGCTTATAACCTATCAGCTATTTTTTCCAAATATAACCAAAATATGCAAAATATATTTAGAAATCTATGAAGCGCACACCCTCCTCAGATTATGTGTGTTCTAGTGTCAGACACGCGTCGGTGTCCGACATGACATTTATAATTACACTGAATTATATCATTTTCTCAAATTAAAAACGAAGACAGGTTTTCCCCTAACCTACTCTACAGATAGAATTTCTAAGTTATACTACCCGAGCCAACCCTTACCCACCGGCCACCACACATGTTATGGAAGACAAGACAACAATCGCCGCAACATCCCTCGTGTTGCCTTCAGAAATAAAATTACAACCGAACCAAATAACATGTTGCCTTCCCTCAAAATGCATTCAAGATGTTAGAAATTAAATTACAAAGCACGGACACTAACACTTCGACACCGATAAAAAATTTGAAAAAATGAAATAATTCAATGCAATTGTAAGTCTCTTGTCAGTGTCATGTCAGACAACGACGCATGTCAAACCCCGGGACATGCCTAGTCCAACGAGTATCAGTGCTTGCTTCGTAGCAACCGAACAACATACTTAATAAAATCTCAATACTAGTATAAGAGGCAACTTGTATAAACAGAAATGAATGTAACATAAGAAGTAACTCAAATGTGGTAACATGAAATTATCAAATGTTAAGCTTGAAACTATTGTAATATAAAATCAAAGCAAAGTAGCTACTAAGCACTGATTAAGCCTTAATGGCAGTTTTGATTATCTATAACCACAAGGAGTATGTTGTCTACAGAAGAAGAAATTACAGAAATTACTTATAACATTAATAATAAACAATTACTAATCATATTATTAACATGAAATTATGAAGTAACATAAGAGTGTAACCCTAAGTAATGAATAAATTGAATAAAGCACAAATTTAACTTCTTTTCTAACATCATCATCATCACTTTCAGCAGATTGATCTGGTAAATGATGAAGATGATGTTAGAAAGGAAGTTAAAATTGATCAAACTCTGTTATTCTTGAATGGAAATAACCAAGTAAATAATGTTAGAAGCAATGTAAAGTAGTGAATAAATTGGATTGAGCACAGATTGAACAAAGAAGAAAAGAGAATACATGTGGAATGTGTTGCAATGAAAGAGGATAAACAGCAAGGGTTAGGGTTTCATAAAATCGGTTTAAATTTAAGGTTCTGTTTGGGAGTTTTCAAAAAGAGGAAATTCTTCACTAATAAATATTTGACTAATCCCTAGTTAGATTGGAGACACCTTGATGGATGGGATAGTTGGCCTAAGAATTTAAAGCTGCTCCATACCAAAGTGAGGATCGAACACTCGACCCTTGGTTAAGGGAGGATGAGCCTCAACCGTTCAACCACACTCCTTGAGTTTAATAAATATTTGGTTTTACTACTATTTTTTAATTTTATTTTGCTCTCGTAATTATTAAATATTGTTATGTTTTAAGTCCTAAATTTATCTCAGTTAGTTAAATTGGTCATTTATTGATTATGAATTGGTCTAAATGGTAAGAGTTTGGTCGTTTTAAGTATGTGGTCAAGGGTTTGATTTCTGACTCATGTGTATGCAGAAAAATTCGGTTGGTAGCGGAGAATCGACTTTGTGTGTCCTACAGGTTCCCCGACGAATATTAATCAGCGTTAACGGCGGTAGAAACTTCGTACCAATATCACAGTAACTGTTTTGGACTGGCCAAAGGCCCAATACAAGTATTAGTCCAAGCCCACTAACATGTGGGGACCCGCCTCGCATCCCAAGGGCATTCCATCCCAGAGCTACAGTGCACGCGCTGTAGACGGATACAGCATTGCCTTGGGATCTCCACCGTTGGATAAACCGTCACAAACTCCAATGGTCAGGATTCCTACACGGAATCCTCCTTGTCCTCCAAGACAAGATGCTTATAAATAGGTGGTTTCACACCACCTCATGGTATGATTCTGAACCCTAATGCTCTCTTCTTGCACACTTACTAACTTGAGCGTCGGAGTCCCTTTCGTGCAGGTACCCCCCCCTGTGTCAAGGAGCTGAGCCACCGTAGTAATCACCTATCACCACCGTGACATCAACACTTGGAGTTAAGACTTTGGACCGGATAGAACAGTGGCGCCGTCTGTGGGAAATCATTTGTTGATTTTCTCGTACTCACTCTCTCATTTATCAGTATCAGATCTGATAAATCTGTTCTAGTTATCACTCCAAATCTCTTAACCATGGTTGCGACTAAAGGATCGAAGTCTAGCAAAGCAACCCCTTCTGCAAGCCAGCGGAACGTTTCGGAATCTCATCCGAACATCCTATCACCGGTTCATGAGGAAGCAGATGCTGCTCCTTCTCTCAGTACACACAGCAGAGTTCGAAGTGAAGTTAGGGTCGCGGAAATTGACGACGTCGTTCAGAATCAGACCACTGGCAATACTCGATCCCGTCAACAGAATCCTCCTGTTCAGCAGGTGAACGAGAGAGGGGAGGAGGAGTTGGCCGTGACTACTGTTCCTGCACCAAATGACAACCCCTTGGCTGCGATTTTGGCTCTATTACAGGAACAGAAAGAAAGACTGGTGAGAGTTGAACAAATGCAAACTCAAGCTCGAAGCGAAACCGCTATACCGCAGTCAACAAGGAGCAGATCCGGCAGGGTAAGATCCAAGCCGGATGATGAAGCAGAGTCCAGGAGGACACAAATCCCAAGAAATCTTGGTATGCCTCTGTCCAAGCACCAAGGTGGTGGCGGATATGCCGGCGGAGATGGCGGAAGCCACGGCAGGAGAGGACAACATGGGGGAAATGGTGGAGGTTCGCCTTCCCATCAACTTGAACGCGGAGAAGATCGTTCTAACCCATCGCGTCCTCCCCGTACCCGGGGACCTTTTGCCACCAGGATCTCTAGCTGTAAGATACCAAAGATTCTTGAAAAACCCCCGAAGCTGGAAAGCTACGATGGAATCACCGACCCGGACGAACACATTCAGCACGTAGATACCGTTTTGGACTACTACGGTGCACGTGGAGCTGTCAAATGCAAACTGTTCGTCCTAACGCTTAAAGCTGCCGCTATGACTTGGTTCAAAGCGTTGCCGGAAGGATCAATCGATTCCTGGAAGAATCTCTGCAAAGAGTTTACTTCCCATTTCACTTCAAGGCGGAAACAGCCCAAATCTGTTGCCACTTTGAGTGCCATCGTTCAGGGGAGGAAGGAGACCCTCAGGGAGTATATTGAGAGGTTTACTTCTGCAGCCGTTGATGTAAAAGGGGCTGACGACACACTAAAATGCTTTATTTTTGAGAAAGGCCTTAAACCGGATTCAATGTTTAAGGAAAAGCTGGGGTTGGAAGAACCACCAAATATGAGCGAATTATTAAGACGCGCTCAGCCATACATCAACTATGAGGAAAAGCTCATCTCTGAGGGGATAGAGAAAGGGAAATCCACTGACAAACACCATGACGGGAAGAAAGAGCACGAGAGATATAGCAAAGGGAAGATGAGAATGCCCAAACCCAGATTCTCGGATTACACTCCCCTCAACACCTCCATAGATAAGATTCTAGGAGAGTGTATAAACACGGAGTTCCGAGATGAAGGAGTAAGATTTCCTCAAACAATCAAAGAATCTCCCAAAGCTGACAAGAGCAAGTATTGCCGTTTTCACCGATGCTATGGGCATCACACAGATGATTGCATACACCTAAAAGATGCGATTGAAGATCTGATAAGAAAGGGGAAGCTGAGCCGTTACACTAAAGACGGACAGAAAGACCGGAATGATGGAAAACGTTACCGGGACAATAATAGCAGAAGCCGGAAGAGAAGTGAATCCCCTAAGCGAAGACGGTCACCAAGGAAAGAAGAATCTAGCCGGAAAGCTATAGATTCCGTATCAAAGAAGAAAGGCAAAGAGCGAGAAGATTCCAGTTCTGGCGATGAAGAGATAACCAAGAGCAAAGGCAAGCGTCCTTTCATTGGCTCCATTACCGGAGGAATTTTGACTTCAGGAAAACCCTCAAGGGGAACCATTAAGAGAACAATAGCGGAGATCTTTTCCGTGTCTAAGATAGAAGATGTTCCGTCTACAAGCACAGCATCCCGGAGACCCATCCTTGGATTTTCTGATGACGAAAGAGTTGGAAACAAACCAAACAAACTTCTTCCCTTAATAATCATGGCTACCATTGCTGGTTTTGATGTATCCCGGATTCTGATTGATGAAGGAAGTTCCTGCGACATCATGTACGAAGATCTGTTTGATAAAATGGGGTTGAAGCAGGAGGATCTATTCCCATATGAAGGTTCAGATTTGAAGGGATTCAATGGTACTCTGACGAAACCGTTGGGTTTCTTGACGTTGAAGGTGACATTCGGAGACGGGAGGAATGAAGAGAATGATATGACCATCCCTGTTCAGTTCTTGGTTGTACCATGCAAAGCCGTATACAACTGTATATTGGGAAGAACTACACTAGCTGCACTAGGAGCCGTGCCTTCAACTGTTCATTTAAAAATGAAATACCACGGCAAGAAGAACCAGGTAGTCACAGTTGCAGCAGATCTAGCCGGAACCAAAAAATGCTACAAAGAATTGCAGAAGGAGTTGGACGCAGTAGATATGGTAGAAGCTGAAGAAATTCCCCGGGTAGATGTGCCAGAGAAGGTAACACCACCACGATCCAAACTATTAGATGTCACTGTCGTAAAGATCGATATACATACTAATGACCGCGCATCTGGTGATGAGAGTTACCAACAGAAACTGCTCCCGGGAGAATTTAGTAGGCCTATACCAGACGGAGAGTTTGAAGAGGTGCAGCTAGATGAACATCCGGACAGAAAAGTTAAGGTTGGGACGAATTTACCAACAAATGTCCGGAAAGACCTTATCCAATGCTTGAAGAAGAACGCTGATTTATTTGCTATCTCACCTAGCGAGATGCCAGGGATTGATGCTAAGGTAGCATGCCATGAGTTGAACGTTAGCGAAAGATACCCTTACGTGGCCCAAAGACGGAGAAGACAATCCCCGGAAAAGACAAAAGCTGCACAAGAGATTGTAGACGGACTTTTGAAGGCGGAATTCATTTCAGAACTTCACTACACAGAATGGCTTTCTAACGTCGTGTTAGTAAAGAAATCTTCTGGAAAATGGAGGATGTGTGTAGACTACACGGACCTCAACAAAGCTTGCCCCAAAGATTCATATCCACTTCCAAATATTGACAAACTGGTTGACGATTCAGCAGGTTACAAACTGCTAAGTTTCCTGGACGCTTATTCCGGCTACAACCAAATTCCTATGTCCGTTAAAGACCGTGATAAAACAGCTTTCATGACGGAAGGAGCAAATTACCGGTATAATGTGATGCCGTTTGGGCTAAAGAACGCAGGAGCCACATATCAAAGAATGATGAACAAAGTTTTTGAAGGCGAGATCGGCAAGATGCTGGAGGTCTATATGGATGATATGATCGTCAAATCTGCAGAAGAGAGTCTGCACAGCACCCACCTAGAGGCGATTTTTCTTAAAGTCAGAAAATTCAACATGAGGCTGAATCCGGAGAAGTGCACCTTCGCGGTGAAGGCGGGAAAATTCCTGGGCTTTTATTTGACTGAAAGGGGAGTTGAAGCAAATCCGGATAAGTGCGATGCCGTCATCAGAATGGAAGCCCCGTCTACAAAACAGGAAATTATGAAGCTCAACGGAATGCTCATTGCATTAAATAGATTCATTTCAAGATCCGCACAGCATGCGCTACCATTCTACAAGCTACTAAGGAAAGAAACAGAGTTTGCATGGACAGAAGAGTGCGAAAAGGCTTTTACTCAAATGAAAGCAATTTTGTCTCAACCACCAGTGCTATCTAGACCAATGAAGGACGAAACCTTGTACTTGTATCTGGCAATCTCAGCAGAAGCTGTAAGTGCTGCTTTGGTAAGGGAAAACGGTGTCACCCAGTACCCAGTGTACTTCATTTCAAAAGCTCTAGCTGGACCTGAGGTTAGATATCAGAAGATAGAGAAGGTGGCGCTCGCATTAGTAACGGCAGCAAGAAAGCTGAGAAGATATTTCTTGGCACATTCAATTGTGGTGAGGACGGATCAACCCATCAAACAAGTACTGTTCAGACCGGACCTAGCTGGGCGAATGACAAAATGGTCCGTGGAACTCTCAGAATTTGACATCTCATTCGAGAGCAGGAAAGCCTTAAAAGCTCAGACCTTTGTCGATTTCTTGGCGGAAATGACACCAGTGACGGATGAACCGTGTACCAAATGGACCATCTTCACGGACGGCTCGTCAAACAGCAAAGGAAGTGGAGCAGGATTGATCCTAGAAAGCGGTGAAGGCCTAGTGATCGAAGTATCCCTGAGATTTTCATTCATCACCACCAATAACCAAGCCGAATACGAAGCGTGCATTGCCGGCTTGAAATTAGCACAAGAACTTGGCGCAAAGGAAGTGAAACTGAGGACAGATTCTCAGCTGGTGGTGACACAAGTGAAGGGAGAAGCACAGGCCAAGGAACCGATGCTGCAAAAATACCTAGTGGTGATCAGAAACACTATTGAATCTTTCGAGAACTTTGAGATCATGCATGTTCCAAGAGAACAAAATACCAGAGCTGATGTCCTATCAAAATTAGCCAGCACTAGAAGAAGCGGAGTTAACCACTCCTTCATCCAGGAAACGCTAGAAAAGCCAAGCATTACTGAAGGAGTAACAATTATGGTCCTTGACGGAAGCAACGGAAAGAGTTCTTGGATCTCACCCGTCATGAAATTCATTGAAACCGGGGAACTACCAACGAACAAAGAAGAAGCAGCATTAATCAGAAGAAGAGCCCCATCTCACACAATAGTTTCTGGGCAACTTTACAAGAGAGGGTTTTCTACACCCCTGCTTAAGTGCCTTGACGGAGACGAAGCTGCTTACGCCTTAGAAGAGGTACACGAAGGAATTGCCAGCCAACACCTTGGCGGAAGAGCCCTGGCAAGGAAAGTGCTCCGTGCGGGTTACTACTGGCCTACGATGGTCGCAGACGCTAGGGAATTCGTAAAGACCTGTGAAAAATGCCAGAAACACGGTGACGTGTACAACTCTCCGCCTTCAGAACTTCATACCTTGACCATTCCGTGGCCGTTTTATCAATGGGGGATGGATATATTGGGACCTTTCCCAATGGCAGCTGGACAGGTGAAATTTTTTATTGTTGCGGTGGATTACTTCACCAAGTGGATCGAGGCTGAAGCACTAGCAAAGATCACAGCTGCTAACATAATCAAGTTCTTCAAAAGAAACATTTTGGCAAGGTTTGGAGTCCCCCGTTCTGTCGTTACCGATAACGGAACACAGTTCGCTGACAAAAATATGAAGAAACTCATGGAGGACTTCAAAATAACTCAACATTTTTCATCCGTGGAACATCCCCAGACTAACGGGCAAGCTGAAGCAGCTAACCGAGTAATTCTGAGGGGATTGAAACGAAGACTAGAAGACGCCAAAGGAAACTGGGCCGAAGAGCTATACCATGTGCTGTGGGCATATAGGACAACACCCCATTCCACTACGGGAGAAACTCCATTCAAACTCACTTATGGAACCGAAGCCGTAATCCCGGTGGAAATTGGAGAATTAAGTTGGAGAACAGCTTACCCTCTAAACGAGGTTGATAATTCCATGGCCATCCAAGAAGAATTGGATTTTCTTGATGAGAAAAGAAGTTACGCTGCGTTGACAGAAGCTGCCGTTAAAAAAATAACGGCTTCAAGGTACAACAAAAGGGTTCGATCACGGGATTTTCGTCCCGGAGACCTTGTACTCCGCCGTGCAGACGTTGGCGGAAGAAATGCATCCGAAGGAAAATTAGCAGCTAATTGGGAAGGACCTTACAAGATCACAGCGTCTACAGGCCAAGGAGCCTATAAAATTGAGACTCTCAAAGGGGAAAAAATCCCAAGAACTTGGAATGCCGCTAAGCTGAAGAAATACTACAGTTAAAACTGTCTTTTGATTCCCGCTTACCGTTATAACGGAAGCATTGTACCCGTCTTGGAACGGAAGATATTATGCCCGTCTTAGAACGGAAGCCTTCATGTAATGACTTAATGAATTAATGAAGTGATGAATTTCAGAAATCAATTTTCTCTATTATTTTTCAGCAAAATTATAATATCTTAAGATAGATATTGACACACAAACTTTGAAAAAATCAAGGTGTAAATGCTACACTAAACTTACGTTAAGAAATTAAAAGCCCTTCAAGGAAAGGCAAAAGACCTTCTCAACGGAGGCAATTTAATGAATGGCTTTTCCGGCTAGCCACCTGAAAGTAGCGCACGTTCATAGGGGAAGAGGGAGAATCTTGGCTAGATCATCCCATAACTCCAGTAAGACCTTAACAATAAGGCTAAAAATCAAGCCCTATTAAACATAGGCCCCTACACAATTGCTACCAAGTAATCCTAAGACGGAGTACATGCAAATCCTAGACGGGACATGCATTAAAAAACTCATGACGAAATCCTTTCAAAACGGATTTAATTTTAAAGTACTTTCCTATGATGGAATTATTTTTAATAGGAGTCTATTCATAGCACGAACTAAACAAACAAGTTTATCGCTAATAGATAAACATTCCTAAGATGGAATAATTCTCAAGCGTGTACACTAAAAATATTCCCGTGACGGAATTTTCTCTTCACACCGAGACGTCTTCGTTATATTCCACAAAATATTTACAAGATAAATAGCATGAAAAAGAATAAGGGGAGATACTGAATACATTCACAAGTATAAATTCCTAAAATGGAATCCCAAAATCAAGAATAAAGTCCTTTAAAAGGAACTTATACACCCTAACGGAAACGTTTTATCCGTCAAGGATAAACACACATACCTATGAAAACAAATTCTAAAATGAAATTTGAAAATAACACGCAGGATACATAAAAAGCATAAGATTGCATTTTGGATTAACAGGAATATTGTACTTATATTACAAAACAAGCCTCCAAACCGGGAACACTCTCACCGGGAGGAAAAATATTCAAGAAAAACAATAAGTTACAAACTAAACAATCTTTTCCTCCACAACTTCAGCAGGATTCTTGACAGCAACATCGTGTCCTTCAGTAGGAACGCTCTCAGCATTGACTGGCTCTTGACGAACTGGAGCAGTGGAATCATCAGGCTTATCCTCAGTTGGCTTTTCCACGTTTTGCTCCTCACCCACAGTCAAAGGGGTTTGCTCTTCCCCGGTAGCGTCAACAAGTTTCCCGTCAACGACTTTCTTAAACGGGTCAATTGCGTCTAAATCAATTGCCGTCCCGGGAAGAAGCAAAGTCACTTGACTCAAGATGTTGGGGACAATAGTAGAAAAGATAAGATCATTGGTCTCCGTTATCTGTTGATCCAATGCTTCAGCCTTCTCAGCCTCAAGTCTCTTCACCTCTTCCTCTCTTTCCGCCTTCAGCTTTTCAAATTTATCATCCTTTTCCATGAGCTGCTTTGCCAAAATTTCTGGGTTCCCATATACTTCAATGTCCTTTACGTGTTTGGCTAAGGAGATCACCAGCTCATCATAAGCAGCTTTGTTCCTGGCGGATTTTTCACGCTCCTCAGCAAGAGCTTCATCCCTTCTCTTCCTCACCCCAACCAGTTCATCCTGATGCTTTTTCTTCGTATTCTCATACCTTAATTTCTCAGCAGCCAAGTCCTCTTTTAGCTTGTTGACAAGAGCATCCTTGGCGGTCACATCTTCCCGGGAAAGATCCCGTTCAGTTATAGCCGTCTTCAGTTGACTTTCCAGAAGGATAATCCTGTCAAGAGATTTCTGCAACCGGTCCTGGAGCTCATTGATCAGCTTACCTTGATTCTGACATTCTCTTACGGCCAAATTGGCAGTAAAAATGTCGTAATCTTCGCTAGCCATCATATGGGCATAATTACTTGCACATTGAAGATTGTAAGCCAATTTTGATAGTTCATCCTGACGCTGGTTTACAGATTGGGCTTTAACATGCTGGAAATCTTCGTTAGGAATCATGTTCCTAAGAGTTTTTGGATGAAGAGCAGGGGAGCGGCGGAAGCACGCAGGAAGCTTATACGGAGGCGGAGGAAAACGGTTCACCAGGGAAACCTCCTCACGGATAGGAGGAGTCACATCAGAATCACGACTGCTGCTGCTTTCGCGAGTCCTCCTAGTCCGCTTAGGGGAATTCTCAACATCATTTAAGTCCCTTCCCCGTTTTGATTTCTCATTGTTTCTAGGAGGAGGAAGCTGAGAGGCAGGTTTGTTGGTTGCCGGAGGAGGCTGAATAGCCTTGCTAGTTGTCCCTGGGAGAAACTGAGAACCAAGCTCAGTGGAAGCCTTGGGAAGAGATTCCGTCAAAGGTGATTTAAGTTTTCCAGTCACAGCTGGTGAAGATGACGGTATCACTGTTTCCGCCACTGCCACATCCACCTTTTTGTTTCCACCAAGAGATGGCGGAGTGGATTCTGAAGTATGATCATCAGAATCAATTACTGTGACTGGAATCAAAGTTTCCGGCACAGGATTGTTGGGCTGAGCAAGAGGGGCCGTTGGTTGAGAACCCTGACCTTGAGCAAGAGATGCTTCCCGCTTATTCTTCATCTTAGCCAGAAGAGCTGCCTTCATTTTTTCTGCAAAAATCAAGGAGAAAAGACAGATAAGTATCGACGCCATCAATCAAGTCCGTCAATAAAATAGTTTATAAATCCTCACGCAGGGCTTTATTACGGGAGTCTAAAGATTTGCAACCCATCAACCTTTTTGTGTCGATGAAACCACACACTCCTCCGTTAGGAGTCTGACCGCAAAACGTCCGAATTTCCATCTTCAGACGATGTTCTTCTTGACTTAACTCCCCATCTTCAAATTTATAATCCTTGGAGGCTAATAAAAAGTGCCTCTGATACCAATGTTTTGGAAACTTGGACCGGCAAGGAGCTATTATTTCATCATTTACTACAAGAGGAGCTACCCCGTCAACGGGCGGTTGACGGGGCATTTCTCCAGGTCCATCTAAACGAACTTCACCCTCGTCATCAGATAGATCCGTGATGACGGAATAATCATCAAAGTTCACCGGTCCGATGGGGTGAGCTTGACCGTTTATCGGCAAATGGCATAGATGTTGGTGAGCTTTTTCCGTTACCGGAACAACAAAATAAAATTCCCCACGCTTCCACTTGAAAGAGTCCTGGTATACTTCAAAATATTTAGTCTTTTGACGAAAGGAGACAAAACCTTGTGCAGAAGTAGTATCCCTGCAAGATCTATTTAAGGAAAATAGATTCATGAATAAAGGAACTGTAGCTATCCCACCAGCATAGGTACAGAAAAATTGAAACGCCTTTATAAAACCCCATGACAATGGGTGAATTTGTGAAGGAGCAAGACGAAGATGAGTCATCAATCCAACCTCAAAGTCCGTGAAGGGGAGACGAACCTGGAAGGTACTAACCAGTACTTCCGGCAAGGAAATCCCACACTCTGCGTAATTTGAGCAAAGTCTTTTTTCTATTGCCGGAATAATGACGGTCCAATCATCACCTTCACCTACCTTTTTATATGCTCCGCTAAGAGAATTCTTCCGTGCATAATCACAAGGCACGCCAAGAATTTGTGATGATACCCACTGATATTTACAAGCGTCTGAAGGTAACACGGAAGCCATTTTCACTCCTTTAACCATATCTTCAACTTCGTGTACGTCCTTTGCTGCAAGCCTGGCAAGTTCAATACTAGTGTCAGCCATAGCATCATTCCCTTTAAAAAGAAGATGTTGCAAGTTCACGTTGGAGATCTCAATATTTAATCTCTCCTCAAAGTACTCTTTATACTCTTGAATCCGGTCGTTACTAAACCGGATAACAGCCATCTCACAATCGTGGTTATAATAGGTGCGAGTTAGACCATCCGTCAAGATGTATTCAGCATCCTTAGGGTATAATTTCTTCAGACATTCAACACTAACAGTGAAAGTGTCAGGATCATTATATAGGGCTTGTTCATAAGTCATTCCCTCACCATCCCCAAAAACAGTCACCATAGTGGGATTTCTCCTATAAACCGGTCCCTCAAAATATTCCTGGTCAGAAACCATTTCATCGTCCCTCAAGAACAATGAATCACTACCACTCGTAAAACTCTCGTCAGTATCGCTCAAAATTACCAAATTTCCTGTATTGGCCATTATGATACAAACAGAGAAAATAAATGGATAAAGATGAAAGGATCAACGAAAGTACCTCACAAATCAAAGAAGATGCTTGAAGAAGTGACGATTACTGATGATGAATCGGAATCGAGGAAATCCAGAAAGAGAGAGAGAGAGAATCGCCTAAAACAGTAGAAATAAGGATTGCAAAAACAAGGATGCGAAAAGAAACAATGGAGTAACCCTTGGGTTTTTATAGCCCATGAAAAGGCACGTTAAACGGCCTAGATGGAGGGAATACGAAGAATTGAAATCAACGGCCCAGATCCAACCTCGAACAACGGATACTTGAGTACCCTATGACAGCTAGTGACGTGCGCGCAATGAATACGCAGTAAAGTTGGACACGCGTGCACATTTAATGCTGCCACGACGTTTCAATACCAAACAGCTGTCCCACACCTCCAGTAACAACAAAAACGATTCAGTGTTAACGGATATAATCCCATTATTGGATAAGGCAGCGGTTGATCCGGCAATAAATTAATACACTCAAAGACGGAATGACACGTAATCATTGCTTGAAGCCCTTGACGGATACCGTACCCGGGGGCATATAAATAGGGTACGGGATTCCAGACGGTACGCGTAGCTTCTTTTTACGAGCTTTTTCTTCATTTTATTACCATTATGGGACTAACCCTTGCAGGAACTCCTTGACGGAAATATGCATAATCAAGCCAATGCTTAGATTTCATCTGCAGCAATTGACTTCGGGGGCAACTGTTCTGGACTGGCCAAAGGCCCAATACAAGTATTAGTCCAAGCCCACTAACATGTGGGGACCCGCCTCGCATCCCAAGGGCATTCCATCCCAGAGCTACAGTGCACGCGCTGTAGACGGATACAGCATTGCCTTGGGATCTCCACCGTTGGATAAACCGTCACAAACTCCAATGGTCAGGATTCCTACACGGAATCCTCCTTGTCCTCCAAGACAAGATGCTTATAAATAGGTGGTTTCACACCACCTCATGGTATGATTCTGAACCCTAATGCTCTCTTCTTGCACACTTACTAACTTGAGCGTCGGAGTCCCTTTCGTGCAGGTACCCCCCCCTGTGTCAAGGAGCTGAGCCACCGTAGTAATCACCTATCACCACCGTGACATCAACACTTGGAGTTAAGACTTTGGACCGGATAGAACAGTAACCAAAATAAATTATCCTTTCAGTCAATTTTTAACTACAAAATCAAGGTGAATCTCAATTTTCTTTTAATCAAGGATATACTATGGGACCATTAATGAACTTCTTTTTGTTTGATCGGTCATTTTTATTATATTTATTTAGTTTTTAATAGTTTGTTTTGTTTGATTTCAATTAAAAAGTGAAGCTGAATTCTCTCTCTTTGCAATGAAAGGCAGTGTCAATAGAGAAAATGGAGGGGATGTGACTCTGACTCTAGTGGTGGTAGGGTGGGGAGCAAAGAGAGAAGGAAGAAGGAGAGAGAAGAGAGGAGGAAGAAGGAGAAGTGATACAGTGTAAAAGGTGTATGATAAAATATAATACAACCTTAAAATCTAGCCTATAATCACATGTGACCTATGGTGGGAAGTTAAACTCCACCTATAAAGAACCTTAATGTAATGAACAGAGCAGAGGCAAAGTAGCTATAAACAAAGCATGTTACGTCTATGAATGAACAAAGAGGTGAATATTAAAAAAGAAATATATTATATATTGAATGAGAGCTCAAAGAAAGGATTGTGTACAAGGACCCCTTTGAGATTAAGTGCTAAAATAAACAACAATAATTAAACATTGACAGTTCATAATAAACCAATTTAAGAAAAAATGGGTCCAAGAAAGAGTTATAGCCTATGAAATTTGCTTAAAGTAAAATTATAATTGAAATGGTAAAGAAAAGTGTAAATGTATCCATTTCACTTTTTATGAGATGGAGTAAGTTTCAGATGACTTTAATTCACCCCGTAGAGTTACATTCTTAAGTTGAGTAGTTCATATATAAGTATGTGTAACAAGAATTACTATATGTGTGTATGTCTTAATTGAAACTCTTCACACAATGTTAAAGTTGGTGTGGTACTATTTGAACTAAATTATTCTTATTTTATGCTAAATGTTGAAATGTTAGTTAGTTCAGTGACAATTAACTTTGGGTTTAATTAGTTAGAAGGATCACAATTTAATCTCTGCATTTGTGTTTAGAAGGGGACTAAAACTTTTTAATATTAGAACACGTACTAAATTCTAGATTATTTAGGTCTCCTCTTTTAAAAACTAGAGGGTGAAAAAATTATTCTTATTCTAAACATTAAATTGAATTTTTATAAGTCGGATAACTAGATAATATTACAGGCATGTGACATTTTGTGACTGTTCCAAATAACTCCATCTTTTTTTATGCAACAAAAAGAAATTCCAAATTAGTCCATCTATTTCTTTTTAACTACTATCATTTTAGCACAATTTCTTTTGAACAATTTTTTTTGTTTCTAAGCATCATTTTGATAGATTAATACTACAATTTGTCAAATATACTTTTCTTTCATTAAGTTAACTCCGCAATTTTCATAAAATTTTATTGAAAAGTGAAAGTAAGTGGTATATTAAAATAAGTGTAAAATGATAAAAAAATAATAATAAAAAAACTTCAATAACTCACTATCTTGGTTGAAGATATTTTTGTTAGAATGACAATTAAAAATGAACAGTTGAGTAATTGATTTCACATATTTTTCAATAGAAAATATATAAATTTGTGTACAAAAATAAAAATAAATTTGGTAAGTATATCTCAATTTCGATGCTCACCTCGGTATGAAGCAGCTTTAAATCTTTGGGCCAGCTATCCCACTCTTCGAAGTACCTCAAATCTAGCGAGAGAATAGTCACTGCGTTCGGCGGTGGATATTCCGGTCTCTACCAAAAAAAATTAGTAGCTATTAATTATGAATTATGACATTATTTGCAGGAATTGAGTTTCGAACCCTAGACTTTACTGTACATTTCTTCACAATTACGTTTATTATCTGGTCTCTTAAATTTATTTTTGGATACATGAATTTTTTTATTTTAGTTCTTAAATTACAAACATTATACATTTAAGTCCTTTAAATTAAAAAATTCCAAAATTAATTTTATGCGTATCTATTGTACTTCATGTGGGTTGCTTAACATTTTTACCATTATTAAAACAATATATGTATGAGTTCTTTAGTTTTTAACGTGACATTTGGAACCATTAAATTTAATAGTATATGCACTATGTATGGAATCCAAATTGAGTAGTATCTCTTTTTCTTTTTCTATTTGCAGCCCCCTTCAGTTTTGTAAGAGAACAAAATCTGTGTACAGAGGAGTAGCCCAGCTGAGAGGTACACTTTGATGCAGGCATGCAGGACTGTGTTGCATTTCATTAATTAATTTTTCCAAAAAAATAAATATTGTTTTGCATGAAAATGGATAAAAAGGAAAAAGTTGAAAGAAGATTGTTTAGTTTCATTGCATATTTTAAAAAAGGATGGGTCGTTTTCCCATTATAATAAATTAAATGCAACTATTTCTTTTGTTGTCTTTCAAATTTCAACTTCATTAAGATCACTTTTTTTTTTTATCAAGGTGTGCCTAGCATGCTAAGGCAACACCAAAGGATACATAAAAGAGGTGGCATTTAACATGGGAAAATGCAATTGTTTCCCACCATGGACAAGTTGAGTTTTAACCATTTGATCATAAAAAGACCACAATATTATCATACTCTCTCACCACTGTATTTATTTTTCTCTCTCTCTCTTCAAGTCTCAAACAACAAACAATACAAAACCCATTTCAAAAAAAAATGAACGGCCAACTCAAAACAGCGCCGTGAAGTCCACTGCCACCGCCGTCAACACTAACCACCAGCCCACCTTCATCCATTGGTCATCGTTCTGAAGGCCACCACTGTTTTCCTATTTCATTTCTTCTTTAACTCTACTGCAATTAGATTTGAGAATCACAGTTCTTTTTTCAATAATTCATTAATTCTAAAGTTTAACTCATAACCCAATTGTCAAAAAAAAAAAACATTAAGACAGGGAATATTTAACTCAGGGAACATTAAGACAGGGAAACATTAATTCTAAAGTTTAACTCTAATGTAATTGTATAATCCATGGAATTAAGTTTCATTTCCGTCGAAACTCATTTACTTTATTATATAGAACCCATGGAATCAGTTGTTCCTTATATCCTATATTAATATTTAATTGGTTATATTATTATTATGAAAAATTAAAACAGGGAAGGAGATTAAGAGAATATGGAAGATTTTTTGCTGGTGGTGAGATGGGGCAACGGGAGAGAGAGGGGAAGGAGTATGTATGAGATGTGATAGAGTGTGGAGGGTATACAATAACATTCAATAGAACTATAAAATCCAACCTTTAATCCAACTTGTCTATGGTGGGAAACTATTGCATTTTCCCATGTTAAATGGCACCCATAAAAGAAAGAAACCAAAATATAAAGAGGGGACATAAACTGAACCTTTGAGACAGTAAAATCTAAAATAAGGAAGACCTAATCTATTTTTAGAATAGTCTTCCTTAATATTAGTAGGAATCTCAGACCACCAAACTTAATCTTGCAAAGAAAAATTAAAATTGACCAATTTATCTGCAATTTTCATTAAGATCACCATATATATCTGCCAACGTTCTAATGAATAATATATTTTATATATCATCCGATGAGTTTAATTCAATTGATAAAGATATTACCTATAATATGTAGGAAGTGAAATTTAAATCTTGATATGTCCATCTATTCGCTTTTAAAAAGTGAAATTTTAATCAATATATTATCTTATCTTATTCAGTTGTTTATCTTATTATATCTCTATCTTATATTATATATGAAACAAACATATTTTAAAGTACATGAATTTATAAATTTTCTCACACTTACATCTTCAACCTCTACTATTTGTATTCATTTCCTTTTTTATGAGATGTAAGTTGCAAATGAATTTAATTCACCTCTTACAATTCACCTCTTACGGTTCGATCCTCCGATACTGCGTTTGGGAAGAGACTAGAACCACTTAATGTTAGAACTCGCCCTGAACTCTAGACAACTAGCCCTCTTCCCTTAGGAACAAGAGGGCGAAAACAAAAATAATAAAAATAAAAATACTTTATAGAATTTCTTAAGTTTAGCTCACTTGATAGAACTTCTTATTATGAATTATAGCAAAATACTAACGAGTGCTCCAGGACCCTAAATTATATGTATAGGAATTGAAGTTTGAACCATGTACATTCCATTTATTCATACTAGCGGGCCAAACGGACACGTTCCGTGCCCGTTCGTGTGATACATGTATTTTATGATGTTAACTGATATATACATATATAATTCTTAAATATATCATTCTTAAATATGTAGTTTTAATTTATTTTTTTGAAAGGATGTAGTTTTAAACTTTTATAATAGTACAAAATTGTGCTCTCTAAAAATTATATTGTCAGCCATATTAAAATTGATAACATAAAATATAATTTATCAATTTTTTTCACGATCCATCTTATATTACCTGATAATCACTTCAATTATTTGCCACAACTTACGGCTCTAAATTGAATAAATTAAGATTGAAATATATATTTAATTTGTGATTAAAAAGAGTCAAGAGAACTTATTAGATGATTCAATGTCATGCTTATTCAACCATAAACACATAAATAATTTGATTTAAAATACTCTCAAAATTTAAGATAACAATTTAAGATAACTTGTTTAAAATAGAAACCATTCATTAAAAGGAAAAAAAAAAAAAAAGACTCATATCATATGATTAAATGTCATGCTCAATGCAACAAAACATAAAGATATAGATTGAAATCAAATTTGTGAATGTTAAAAAGTAAAAATAAAAAAAGTACCGAAGAAATAAATTTCTAAATCTCTTCACAAATAATAAATACAAACAATATTTGTATAAACAAACATGTACCTTTATATATTGACAGATCTTTATCTCTTGTTTTTTCATCTATCTTAAAAGTTATGACTTCTTTTTTGTAGTGTCTATTCTATTCATTCTTTTGTATCCCTCACCCCCTCCATCTCTCTTAGATATGTCGGTCATTTTTCTCCTCTTTATCATATTCTCCCTTTCTACACTTTGTAATCAAGATAATAAGATAAAAGGTATTGGAAAATTTAAATATGAGGTATATTAAATTGTAAGTGTGGGAACACTCAAACATTCATAAAAATTCATTTTACTATAAAGACTAACCAAAAATAAAAAATTTAATAGCAAAGAAGTACATTTCCATTAATTATCATCTACCCAACACTATCAACCTCCCTTTCTCTCTAGTTCTCTCTCTATCTCACTTTTCTTCCTCTTCTTGCATCTCTTGTTGCAAAAAATACAAATTTTCATTTGTAAAAAATAGCCATTATTATTTTTTGATATTTAATTAAATAGCAAACAATCAAAATTTTATGATGCCGTTATTTTTGTTTTTTGAATTAATGGTGGTTTTTGAGTGAAACAGGATGAATGAAAAAGTAACCCCAAAATTGATCTAACAATAACATATCAATTTTCCTTTCAAAACAAAAATTACATAAAAAATTTATAGTAAATCACCATTTTCATCTATCTTTAAATAGTTTAATAACCTTGAAAAAATGTTCTATTGATGAATGAAAACATAAGGAAAATTCAAGAACCATTACAAAAGAAAAGGGACGTAGAAAGATGTACATATATATAAGATTAAGATGATAAAAAATAAGTTATGTAAAATATAAAAAGATGATAAAATATAATTAGTAATCCCAATTCAATGAAAAAAAAAGTAAACATTTTGATTTATCGAAGGCAATGAGAATAAAGGAAAAATATCACTCAAATAAACAAATTATGCATGGTAAATCAAACAATCATATATGTGTAGGTGGTTAACTTTTTTTTAAAACAAAACTTCCAAGGATATTTTGGGTATTATAAAAAAAGGTTATACCAAACAAAAAGTTTTCCCTTTATTATATGTATAGATTAAGAGCAGAATTTTCAACCGTTCATATTCTTAAATAAGCGAGCATCAACCGACACCATGGAGTACGTGATGCTAACATATGTATGTACAATATTTGTTAGTGTATTAAAACCAAAAAATAATTATATTACAAATTGTGTATTCTATTTTTCAAAATGTTAAAAATCATATATTTTTATGTACAAAAAAATATATTAATTTTTTGAGTACACATACTTTTAGAGCACAAATTAACATTACACTCAAAATAAAAAACCAAAATAAATAAGTAAAAACAAATGCCCCTAAATGGAACTTCATTGAAATTATAACCCTACATAAAAATCCAGAGTTAGAGGTTACACCAGAGTGTAGTGAAGATACATGAAAGGAAAAACCATATGAAAGTATAGCATTCATGAAGGGCAGTGAATACATGAGTTAATGCAGAATTGATTCTCCTCACTTTAAAGTTAAGAAATATGGCTTCAATCAGAATTGATTATGGACTGTCTATACTGTAACTTCAACTGTTATATATATATATATCAATTTCAAGATAATGACAGTGAACTAAGAAAATATGTAAATACCGACTATACAAGATTTTGAATATAATGTTGTGTGCTGATCCAATCAAGCCTTACACAGTAATAAAGTCCCCTGAAAAATCAAGAATCATAACTCAAATCAGATTATAGTGATAATTTAGTTATGATTCTTGATTTTTGTTTAATGACTCAAATCAGACTAAAGCAAATCAGACTAATTTAGTTAAGCATTATGATTTGAGTTATAGGCTTCATAATGCTTAACTAAATTTTACCAATTCAAATCAGACTAAAGTTATGATTTTACCATCATCAAGCATGTCTTTGAGATTTTTGTGCCTGAACATCTTATCAAGAATTGTATCTTCAATCTTCGGCGCACGGCTTTTCGACACATCATTATTATTGGCATTTTTAGCCGACAAAATAAGTTCAGACAACTAAATAAGAATTTGAATATAATGTTATGTGCTGATCCAATCAAGCTTTACACATTAATAAAGGTCTCCTGAAAAATCAAGAATCATAATTCAAATTAAATCAGATTACAGTGGTAATTTATGAGGTAAAATTTAGTTAATCATTAAGCCTATAAATCATTGATTCATCCTTGGCACATATATATTGGCAGTAGCAACCAAAATAAAATGGATAGTTAGCAAAATTTACCTTCATCATAATCAATAGCCAATACCCTCAAATTCTTTTTCCTTCATCTGTATTTCACACTCATCAAACATGTTTTTGAGATCTTTGTTCCGGATCATCTTATCAAGAATTGTATCTTCAATCTTCGGCGCACGGCTTTTCGACTCATCATTATTATCGACATTTTTATCCGAAAAAACAAGTTCAGACAACCGATACTTTTCGGTCTGTTTGCAGTATTTATCACACTCTCTAGTCCCTTTAGTGAGTAGATGATAAATGTGCACAGGTTTCACCTGTCCAATTCTATGAGCTCTACTTATAGCCTATTTTTGGACTGACGGATTCCACTCGACATCGAGTAGCACAACCCTTGAAGCTCCAACCAAGCTGATTCCCTCGGAACAAGCTCTTGTGGATGCAAGGAGAATCTTCGCTCGGCTGTTTGGATCATTGAATTTATGGATTATGGATTGTCTGTCCTTAACCTTTCCATGCATGTAAAGAATTTCTTCATCCTCCGTCCATTTGAAAGCCGAAATTAATTGGTCTATTATTAAGCATAAAGGACGGAGGAATTGGCTGAACACAAGAACTTTCTCATTAGCAGCAGAACAAAGACTAACCATCTCCACCAAAAACCTTGTTTTGCCGCCTGCACTATAATCCAATCGAAGATTTTCTAACCAGTCCTTGACGACAGCAGATTCTTCTTCTTCCAAAAGTTTGCACTCGAGGAAAAGAGACGGATGGATTGACGTCATTGTCTGTTTATTCTCGAAGATCATTGCCATTTGCGAACTTTTAAAACTCTCAAGAATTTGCTGATGAAAACTGTCTGGCTTCAAAAGCAGTACACATTCTCTTAACCCGGGAAGCTTCTTTTGCAGGATATCGCCTTTGTGAACATGAACGAACGGATCCATAAACAACTTCAACTGCTGAATATTATCATCAGAAGAAGCATTTCCGTTTTTACTATTGGCAAAATCGGGTTCCCAACTCCATTCTTTCGAGGCCTTTTTACGTTCCTGCTTCTTGCAAAACTTTTTCAAATCATGTGGTAATGTGTTAGGAAAAGAAGGCTTCACAAGGCTCAAAGTGTTATAAAGTTCCATGAAATTATTCTGAAAAGGAGTTCCCGAAAGTATAATTCGCTTCTTTGTTGGAATTTCCGAAAACACCTTCTAAATGCCACTTCTTTGGTTTCTCGGCGTGTGTCCTTCGTCTAACACCAATAAACCAGGTTTTTCACGCAAAAACTTTTTCATTTCTTTTCTTTTCTCCACACTTGCTTGGTTTTTCATTTTCTCATTTTCAGATTCGCTTCCCACGTCTTCAGATTCCACTCCACCGACTAAGTTCTGGTACAAAGTGTAACTAATTCCAAGGATGCTTTTTTCTTTGAACCATGAAAACAGTTTCACTATTCGCGTGTCGTCCTTACTAAGTTGTGCTTTAGACCAATCAAGCAAATTAACAGCTCACCATGCTCATTACCGGCTAACTCAGGATTGTTTAAATTGTGAAATCGAACATCAATCTCCCATTTTTTGAACTCATCTTCCCAAGTACGTAACAAATTCGCAGGAGCAATGATAACCGGACAGCATGTCGGGAACACTTTCAAATAAGACATGAGAAACACTAAAGTCAACCTTGTTTTTCCAGTTCCAGGAGCATGTGAAATAATGCAGCCGTCCTCTTTGTCAGGATCGGCGTTTTTCAACTTGTGAATATCGATGCTTCCTGCCATGTTTTTTCAAATGACTTCAAAGCCTTCTTGTTGATGCGGATACAAGGTTTCCTTCACATCAGGAATCAGGTCCCAAACGGTGCCTTTTTTATGAAAGGAATTAGCGTCTAAATCACCATCGGAAACATTGAACTGAGAGCAATCTAAGAGTGACGCATGTACTAAATCGTCAAACGAACCTCTATTTAGTAATCCTTCATTCGGATATCTGTCTACCTGTGTAATGTAGAACAAAAAGTATGTAAAATTTAGTGACACATAACTACCATCGACCACTTCTATTTTCTTAAATTATTTATCGATGTCTATATATTATCAATACAATGTCAGGTATCTATGTCTATGACAGTGTTTCATAGATTAAGCAATGCAAGTATGCAAAAGAAATACTATAAATAATCATCATCAAATGCTTAACTAGTTTTCCACTTTTCATAAAAATCAACATAAAATCAAAGATACAAACATCAATGCTTCCAACCACCATGGAATCTCATTATCAAATCAGAACAAACATACAGCAATTGAGTTCCTTTTCCACTACTACATCCAACTAAATGATAGAATAATACCATAAATCATAATAAAATCAAACCAAAAATAAATATATTTAAACTACATTGAAACAATAGCAAAATATAGTGGGAAGTTCAAAATAGGACCAATAGCGGTTTATTCAAACTTCGCTAATCAAGATCAAAATCACAAAATTAACCAAGTTATTTTACACAAATCACATGAAACTGTGCTTACCACTAGTTCTGTCATGTATTTTATCTCAGTAATAACCTCACCCCACCTTTTGCAATATATACCAATCTCTTTGTTGAAAATAGTGTTATGCTCGCAGCGAGATGATGGACTTTCGTTTTTTTCTTGTGTAGGTTTATTTGTCCCGAAATTTCCAATCTGCACATAGTAACACACTAAGTTAATCAATGTCCCTAATTCTCCTAAAAAATTTCATTGATTATCTGATACATATCATTTTTACCAAAGTTTAAGCATATAAACAACTTAAATTAAAAATCGAAATAAGCTTAAGCACTAAGGGATTACCATGGATTCAGCTTCTGATTCTAAACGGGCCATTTCCATTTCTTCCCATAACACTTTATTCGCCTCAAATTCCTTCTCCAGTCCCTCTTCCTCTTTCGTCTTTTGCACGTTTTGAACCTTTTTTAGGCCCCATATCAATGGCGGTGTCTCAACACAAACCGGTGATTTCCGTGTATCTGTCCGATTAACATTATCATCCTCATTCACCTCCAACACAATTGGATCAATCTTCATTGTAATCTTCTTATCACTATAGCATTCAGCAAGGAGTTTGATTAAACCAAAATCCTTCCGCATAAAATATTTGTTTATGCCCCTTTGAAGCAAACCATTGTTACCCTTTGATTCCTTTTTATCACCGCCCTTTCTGAAGTTAACTCTACATTTGTAATCTTCACTTTGTTTGTTCTCCACCATTTTCTGTTCATCTGAATCCCTAATCTTCTCTTGTTTGGTGCTTTTAACATATTGGTCTTTTACATCATAATCATTATTATCATCATCAGAAACACTTACCACATTTTTTGCTTTCTGTTTCTCTGATGCTTTAATATTGTTTGAAGAAGAACAACCCTTCATCGGATCAAAAGAACCCTTCTTCTCAAAGGTACTACCGTTTGTTACACTACCATAATCCGAATGCTCGATTTCATCATTGTTTACAGAAATTCCACTTTGTCTATCTTTCACCTCTCTCACCAGCTCCTCCACCACATTGAAATCTTTTCTGATTCTCTTGTTCTTTTTGTCATCATCAACATCTGAGCAACAAGAACTATCATCATCATCATTGTCAGAAATTTCATTCAGCTCATTAACTTTAAAATCTTCATCACTTGTCTCATCCTCACTTTCATCACTCTCATCAGAATCATCTTCATTATCAATTCTCTCATCATCAGAATCATTCAAAACAATAAAGTTTTGATCTTTATCATCAAACTCACCTATTTCTTCTCTTTCATCACTTTTTACTTCTTTAACACCATCTTTTTCTTCTTCTTCATCATCAACAACATCTTTAACAGAATCTGAACCAACAAAGTGTTCTTCATCATCTGAATCTATTGTAAACGGATTTTCACTTCCACCAATTTCATCAACCGAACCCTCAATCATCTTCTCATCATATTGCGTCAACCCTTTTTCACTTTTACCCTCAACATCATTCTCAGGAACCAAAAAAGGTTCTTCTTTTACCCTTTTTTTCTTAGACCCAGAAACAGAATCATAATTTTTATCACTCTTTCTCCTCTTTGAAGATGAACCATCAAGTGAAAAACTAGGAAACAAAGGAACATTTTTGCTACGAGTTCTGCTAGAAACACCAACCATAATGACAAAAAACAAAGAAAAAATGAACAAGAACAAGAACAAGAACAATAACTAGAAAAGAAATGTCTCTAATTCAAGGTTAGGAATGTGATGTGATGTAAGAATGGCGCCAAACTAGAGATAGAAAGAGAATTGAATCAACACTGAACTGAACACCAAACTAAGTTACAGGCTTACAGTAGTAAAAAAATTAGATTGCTTTGTATCAAAAAGAATGTTAATATATTCTTTTTTTTTTCTCAATTTTCTTTAACTACTAGTACGTCATTATTGATTTTAATGTTTTCATTTTTTTTATTAACCACCGATTGAATCTGTTTCGGGACAAATTATGACATTAACTAATTTTAGTCTCTTCTTAAACATAATTGCGGGATATAATTTTAATGTTTTTACCCCGTGAATTGTCTGTGATAAAGGTTTAAAATTTTAAAATGTCACTTATGTGTTTTTTCTATGTACATCTGAAAGAATGTCACTTATGTGTTTGACTTTGATGTATTTTTATTTATTCTCATAAATTAAATGTAAAATAAATTTAATTTTTTCTAATTTCTATTTTCTCAATAAATAACAATCAATACAATTGTTTTTACATCTTTCTACGTAATTTATTTCTCAAAAAAAATATAGTTTTTTTTTATATAGTTTTTCTTAAATAGTGTAAATTGAACAGAGGAAGTTCTCATTAACATCATATTTGTGGCTCGTATGTAGTAGTGATATTTGACTTTTCTGACTAAAACTTACTTATGTGGCATTTTAAAATTAAAAGATATTTTAAAATGTCATATAATTATTTTTAGTTAAAAAATTCAATAAGGGGCTAATAATTGCAAAATGAGATTAGCATGAGCGGTCAAAATTTCACAATTAAAATTTATGGGGTTAAAATCGTACAATTCCAAAACTTAAGAGATTAAAATTGCACAATTGAAATTTAAAAGACTAAAATCGCACATTTTTGAAATTTGAAGGGTTGAAACTGCATTTTATCCTATTTTTTTTATAATAATCGATGACAATTTTAACTCATAAATTATTTAGTTTAAGAACAGATTATATAGTTTTCAAAATGATCTAATCAAAACTTTGGAGGGGTTAGACTTGTTTATAACTCATCCCTTGTTATGTTGTTCACCTAATTTAGACAAAAGACGAATATTATTAACATTTTGTAATTTTAAAAATTATTTAAAATCATTTTACAATTATGATAATGGGACACCATTGATCTCTAAATTGGATATTTATTCAATCTATTAAACTGTAGAAATATAAAACTACAATTAAAAACTCTATTTGAGGGAGGCATATGACCTATAGTGTACATTAAACTTAAAAATCTTCAGATATAACTTCACTAACTGAGTTATGTATATTGTTGTAAAAAAAAAACTGAGTTATGTCTAACTTAAAATGATAACTTCAAAGTGTGAGGGAAACCACAAAGCATCAAAACATTGATAGTATATTGGAATGAGACCTAATTAATTCATTTTATTGACGAGGTCGTTGACGAGATCGTCACGGTCCCCTGAATCTCCGCCATCCTTGTATCGATTTTTCAATCCTTTCAATCCATCTGCTGCCTTGTTTCGTTCAAAGGGCCGCATAAATTGGACAACCTCCTTAAAGTGTTGACCAACATTGTCAATTTGATGCACCATGTCTTGTATGCATACGATACCAAAATTTCCTAATTCCTGCAAGGTAAAAAGTGGAACAATTATGAAAACAATTAAATGTGAGGGTCAAAAGAAAACTAGTAATCTAACAATACCATGTATTACCTACTCAATGAGGTTATTATCTGTCAAAGGAACTTTTCGCTTGTCTATTTTCGCATGTCCCTTCTTGAACTTTTCGGCTATCTATTCGGATATCTTCAAAGGAAGCAGAATTTCACAAAATTAGGAATAATCCTCAGAAACTGAAATTTGGAAATATACAAGAAAATAGCCAAACAAGTTTTTTCTGAGAGTGGTGCTATATTCACCATATGTGTACAACTTTACATAGTTGCTGATGCATCATTTGTGTGACATGCAGAGGAATACTCTATTGTAGTAGTACAATACACATAAGGTTTAGTATTTTTTTTTCTTTTCTAAAGAAATTGCAAGCATCAAGTATAATATCCTTGATTGTGTCAAATAATCCAATTTTCCACGAATATTCTAAATCAAAAAGTATATATAGATAGTAGACTTCAAGCATTCAATAGAATTTATGAAGTTGATGTTCTGGACGAGTTGATATGAAAGTTCTACAAAATCTACCTTTTCACTAACATATCATAACATAAATTCATAATCAAGGGGAGAAACAAAGACACTACCCCTTATCGGCTTGTTGCACCGGGTTGATATTTCTTCTTGTTTCCTCTTGACCCTCCGTTTCATTTTAATGAGGTCCACCTCCTACACAAGTAAGCATAAATGGATCATAAATGTATTTAGGTTAGTGATTAAACATCATAAACAAGTAAAATAATACAAAATTAAAAGATGAAAACAAAGGTTAAAAAAGGTACCCTATTACGAAATTAAAAAATGAAATCCTCAGGCTTTTTTCTCAATGCCTATGCTTCACTGTGTTTCCTCTTCTTCAAGATAATCTCTGGAATATGGTTGAGAGCCTTTGGTTCCTCTTCTGCCATCTTTTCAAGTCTTCCTTGCATTTACAAACAGAATAGCTCATTTAGGCTCATAGAAATGACAGTGACAAGAAAGATACTTGGTAGAGTTAATACTGTAGTTAACAGGCTAATACCATGGAGAGAATGGCTTTGTATGGCAATGCAAAATTTTGAGCTTATGACTCATGGCTTTTTTTTTAGGATTTGTCTAACATGTGCAATCATGCACAGGATTAGCAATAATTAATATATTATTTTCTCAAAATCTCATTAAAGAGTCTGTTAATTACTAGTCTTTTTTCTCTCTCTGCCTCCTTTTATTTCTCTTTCTCTCTCTCATCTCTCTTATTTTCTCACTCTTGGAAACGTTATTCTCTCAACCGATCTGCCATGGTGTTTTCATCCACCGCCACGCTGCCACCTCATCCACCACCGGCAACCATGTTGAGAATAGTGAGAGATCTGTCGTTCGTTCACCACCACACTGCGAACAGTGAGAGATTCGTTGTCGTCCACCACCACTGCACGTTGATAGATCTGGTGAGAGAGAGGGTGGTCGGAGGAGAGAGTGTGGCCGGCGGCTGGTGGAGAGAGTGTGGTCTGGCCGGAGAAGAGAGATTGAAACTACGGTGAAGAAACATAAAAGTGAAGAAAAAAAATGTACAGTAGTTAACTTCTATCATGACTGCTATACGTATTCATTGGTAGAGTGCACTGGAAAATTTAACAGAGGAGAGAAGAAGAAAAAAAAATCAATTCTCAAGAAGAATCATTAATGAAATTTTGAGAAAATAATGCATTAATTATTGCTTATCCTGCACATTCTTTGCACAGGTTAGAAAAACCCTTTTTTTTAAACAATGAGACTTGCTAGAAAAGCAAGTCCCAAAATATATTGATAAAAAAGGGAAAAGATACAAAGAAAGAGGGGGGACATAAAGCCTAACCCTCCACAACACTTCACAAAACCTAAAATAAGCCAAACCAAGCCTATTTCTACCAAAATCTACTCTAAGTTGAGGAGGTATTTGATTCCACCAAGTATAATGTGACAAGGATAGACCAAGATAAAGCCCTGAGTTATACCCGATCATCCCCAGATAGAGATGCGTCACACAAGTCACTCTCTCCTGATCCGCGACCGTGACCTAATTTATTTGCCGGCTGTGCCAAGCTTAGTTGAAATTGAAAAAGGGACGGGCAGAAAGACCATTGTTGTTGCCAAAAATATCGATAAAACACAACTTTGCAAGCTTGTCTGCACAATGATTTCCTTCTCTGTATATATGAGAAACAAAGAAAACCGTAGATGACAAAAGAGATGACAAACTCATTGATGATGGGAGCATTAGCATGTTTCATTTGAACATGAAAAGATTTCAAGATGACAAACTCATTATTGTTGAATTAGCATGTAAACCAGAGTTGTTACCAGTCAGAGAAACAGCAGCAACGATGATGTTAAGAGCTTGTAAGCTTTTAAAAAAAAAAGACCTATTTGGTAAGCTTTTTTACTCATGAGCTTATAGCTTATAACTTATCATTTTTTAGCTTATAACTTACTCATGAGCTTAAATACTGACTAAACATCTTTTTTATGTCATTTCATATCTATAATTTATTTCAACAACTAAACTAATATTACCAAACACTACAGAAGAAGATGTTACACAAATTACTTATCAAATTAATAATGAATTACTAATCATATTAATAATGTTTCAAGCAATGTAAGGGTGTAACACTAAGTAAAGTAATGAATAAATAGGATTGAGCATTAATTGATTGAAAGAAGAAGAAAAGGGAATACCTGTGGGATGTGTTGCAATGAAAGAGGATGAACAGCATGGGTTAGGGTTTCATAAAATCAGTATAAATTTAAGGTTCTGTTTGGTTGGTAGTTTATGCCAGTAATGGAGGTGTTTCGCTTAACCACTATTTTTATTTTTAGATTTCGTTTCGTTCCCTTAAATTAATAAATGTTATGTTTTGTTCTCTAAATTTAGGCTTAAATACATTTTTAATCTTCTAAGTATTTTTAAGGTTTCACATTGATTCTTTAACTATTTTTTGTTCCGTTTTGGTCCTCTAACTTTCATTCCGTTAACTTACTTGGTCCTAACTGTTGGAAAAATGTCAAAAACGAGAGGTAGAAGCCTCTATTGAGAAAACAAACATTAGATTTGGATTCATCGTGAATATTGAGAGGTTTTGGAGTATCGTTCCGTAAGCTTTCGTGACTGGAAAGATCACCGGTGATGTGGACAGAGACAATGATGGAGGAAGCTCCTTACGCGGTGAATAAGTAGGAAGAAGAAGGTCTCTGGCCACATGGCGTTTTTCTATTGGATCTCACACCAAAGCCACCAAGTCCCTAAGTACCACGTACGCAAAATTAACATTTTTGACATTTTTCTAAAGATAATTAGGACCAAATAGATTAACATAATGAAAGTTAGAGGACCAAAACAGAACGAAAAAATAGTTAAAGGACCAAACGGAACGAAAAATAGGTAAAAGACCAAAGTAAAACCTTGAAAATATTTAGAGGACCAAAAGTATATTTAAGCCCTAAATTTATCTCCTTACTCCTTAGTCGCTTCAATTAGTTCTTTAGATCAATTTTTAACTCCAAAATATAAAGTGGGCAAACAAGTGATGATAAAATTAAGGTTGCTCGTAAACTTGCGGAGGGGCCACATTGTCAGCTAATGTCCAAATTTTAATTGATGTACTAGATTGTATTGAACACATTTTAATTAATGAAATGTTATAAGTATATTTTTGTTAAAAAAAGAAGTGATGTTAAAATTAAGGGTTTTTTTTTGTCTACATCTTCAATTCTTACCCATTTTATAATTTTGGAGTTAAAAATTGAAGAAATAGACCAATTTGACTAATAAAGATAAATTTACAAGATCAAAATGTAACGCTTATTAGTTAAGGGATCAAAATGAAATCTAAAAATTAGTTAAGACCAATACAGTAATTAAACCTAAGGTTCCATTTGGATTGATTGAATAAAATAGAATAGAGCGTAGCGGAATAGAATGAAATTGAATGAAGCGGAATGAAATAAATCTTCTATTCTATTGTTTAAATTTTTTTTATTCCATCTCTTACCTTCTAACTAAATTAGAGAGGAATAAATTTGATGGAAAATAGTGGTATTTTTAAGTAATAAAATAAATTGAGAAGTCTCCGTAGGATAACTCAAATGGTAAGAGCTGGAGGACATATGAGTGGGTAGGGGAAAGTCCAAGGTTCAATTCCTGGCGGGTGTATTTTATATTTCCGATGTATAAAAAAAAATTGAGAAAAAAAGAATTTGAAAATTTGGGAAGTGGGAACACAGCAAAACATAAGCATGAGTATGGGTAGAGCTAGTTATGGGCTTATGGCCTCGAGAGAGCATCGGATTGTCCCAAAGTTTTTTATTTTTTTTTGGGACAACAAAAGTTTTTTATTTTTTAATATGTATATATGCATATTTTTATTAAAGAATTAAAGATTTAAGAATGTATCAGATTTATTTAACCGAATATTGAACTGCATATTCTTTAAAAAATAACCGAATGTGATTTATTAAGAATGTATCAGTTAAATATGTATTAGATTTTTTGATATATATTCTTAAATTTATCTACATATTCTTTAAAAAATTAATCTTTAAAAATAACCAAATTTGTTAAGAATGTATCAGTTAAATATGCATATATACATATTAAAGAATATGAAATTAAAGATTTAAGAATGTGATGAAGAATTATAAATAAAAAATAACCGAATGTGATTTAAGAATTAAAGATGTAAGAAGTTTTGATTTCCTAAATCGGTTTTTGACCCGACTTAAGAACTTCTTTTTAGACCAATTTAAATAAAACCGACTTAGCAAGTTAAATTTTTGAGAAATTGTAAGTGTTTATCATGTTATAAATTGTGTATAATTTTATTTTAATATTTAATATGTAATTATACTAAAATTGTTAGTTATAAATTTTGTTTAGTATTAATAAGTCAAATTTGAGTTGAAAATTAAGTTCTTTAATCAATGAAGTTGAACTCAAACTCTATATAGTTCGACCGGTTTGGTTCACAAGTTGACTCGTTTATATATAGCACTTCAAAAATATTTTTAAACTTACAAATATGATTTTATAAATTTATATAAATGATTTTATACCATTGACAGCAATTTTCTTGTAGATTTACCTTTGAGTGGCCGTAAGTATACTTGGTATCGAGGGGATGGTCTGGCGATGAGTAGGTTAGATAGGTTTTTGCTTTCTGAGGAGTGGTGTCTGACATGGCCGAATTGCACGCAGTTAGCACAGCTGCGCGGCTTGTCAGATCACTGTCATATTATTTTGGTGGCTAATGAGGAAGATTGGGGGCCGCGTCCTTCGCGGATGTTAAAATGTTGGGCAGATATCCCTAGTTATCGTGAGTTTATGAAGGAAAAATGGGGTGCTATTCAGGTGGATGGGTGGGGTGGCTATGTTCTTAAGACCAAATTTAAGCTTATTAAAATGGCCCTAAAAGAATGGCATTCAACTCATAGTCAAAATCTGCCCAGCCTAATCGATACTTTGAAGGCCCGTATGGCGGATCTCGATTGTAAGGGGGAGGACACTACACTGTCGACTGTTGAGGTGGCGGAACTTCATGGGATCACAGCGGATATTCATTCCTTATCTCGACTGAGTGCCAGTATATTCTGGCAACAATCACGGGCGTTGTGGCTTAAGGAAGGAGACGCGAATACTAAGTATTTTCATTCTCTGTTGGCTAACCGTCGGAGGGGTAATGCGATCAAAACTATCTTGGTGGATGGGGTCCATGTGGAAGCAGTGGCTCCAATTCGTCAAGCAGTGTTCAGTCACTTTGCATCGCATTTCAAAGCGAAGACTGTGGAGCGGCCCGGGGTGGAGAATCTTCAGTTTAAGCGTCTAAGTTGGTTGGAGGGTAATAGTTTGATTAAGCCGTTTTCTTTAGAGGAGGTAAAAGCGGCGATTTGAGATTGTGATAGTTTCAAAAGCCCAGGTCCTGATGGGGTAAATTTTGGTTTCATTAAGGATTTTTGGGGGGAGTTGCAGGGTGATATTATGCGGTTTATGTCTGAGTTTCATCGCAATGGGCGGCTGTCTAAGGGATTGAATTCTACTTTCATTGCTTTGATTCCTAAAGTGGATAGCCCAGAGTTTTCATGATTTCAGACCTATTGCTTTGGTGGGTTCTCTTTATAAAATTTTGGCCAAAGTCTTAGCTAATCGGTTACGTTTGGTTGTCGGCAGTGTTGTTTCTGAGTCACAGTCTGCTTTCGTGAGAGATAGACAGATACTTGACGGGATTCTTATTGCCAATGAGATTGTGGATGAGGCTCGGAAAAACAAGAAGGATTTGATGTTGTTCAAAGTGGATTTTGAGAAGGCTTACGACTCGGTGGATTGGGGTAACTTAGAGGGTGTGATGTGTCGGATGTCTTTTCCGACTTTATGGAGGAAGTGGATAAAGGAATGTGTATGTACAGCTACGGCGTCTGTGTTAGTCAATGGTAGCCCAACAAAGGAGTTCCCATTGGAGAGGGGCTTGCGCCAAGGGGATCCTCTCTCTCTCCTTTCCTCTTTCTTTTGGCTGCGGAGGACTTGCATGTTCTAATGACGTCAATGACGGAGCAAAATTTGTTTACGGGGTATAAGGTGGGTTTGCAGGGTATTACAACTGTGTCGCATCTTCAGTTTGCTGATGATACCCTCCTTCTGGGGGTTAAGAGTTGGGCTAATGTGAGAGCGCTGCGGGCTGTTCTTGTACTGTTCGAGATTATGTCGGGGTTAAAGGTAAATTTTCTCAAAAGTATGCTAGCTGGGGTCAACATTCCTGATTATTGGTTAGCTGAGGCGGCGAGTGCTCTGAGCTGTAGAGTAGGTAAGATCCCGTTTGTTTATTTGGGTCTTCCTATAGGTGGTGATCCTAGACGATTAGGTTTTTGGGAACCGGTGCTGATGCGTGTTAAACAGAGGTTGTTTGGGTGGAAGAGTCGTTTCTTGTCTTTTGGCGGTCGTTAGGTGTTGCTCAAATCTGTTTTGACTTCTCTTCCTGTCTATGCTCTATCCTTCTTCAAAGCTCCCTCAGGTATCATTTCTTCCCTTGAATCTATTTTACTTAATTTCTTTTGGGGTGGGAGTGAGTTTTCTAGGAAAGTTTCTTGGATTAGTTGGTCATCTATTTGTATGCGTAGGGAGTATGGAGGTTTGGGGGTCAGGCGGTTGCGGGAGTTCAACACTGCTCTTTTAGGCAAGTGGTGTTGGCGGATGTTGGTGGATAGGGGGGGTTTGTGGTTTCGGGTGTTGTCGGCTAGATATGGTTTTGAGGATGGTCGGTTGTGTGTGTGTGGGGGGGGGGGGGGGGAGGAGAGGTTCAGCATGGTGGAGGGAGGTAGCGAAGATTAGGGATGGGGACGACGGGGTTGAGGGAGGTTGGTTTGCAGAGGGTGTAGTTAGGCGAGTAGGGCATGGGAGGGATACTTCTTTTTGGTCGGATCCTTGGTTGGGTGGAGTGTCGTTGCGTGTGAGGTTTGGTCGTCTGTTTGAGTTGACAGTGACCAAACAACTTACTGTGGCGGAGATGTTTGAGTTAGGGTGGGAGGTAAGAGGCCGAGCGTGGGAGTGGCGGAGACAGGTTACCGACTAAGACTAATTTGTTCCGTCGGGGCATTCTTTCATCGGAGCTTCAACTTTGTGTCTCTGGTTGTGGTGGTGTTGAGTCGGCTTACCATTTGTTCTTCACTTGCGGATTTTTTGGTTCCTTATGGTCGCTAGTCAGGTCTTGGATTGGGTTCGATATGGTAGACCCTCCGACTTCATCTGCTCATTTTCTCCAGTTTACTTATGCAGTGGGTGGTAGTCGGGCGAGGAGATCTTTTATGCAGCTCATTTGGCTGGTGTGTGTTTGGGTTATTTGGACAGAGCGCAATCAGCGCCTATTCAAAAACTCGGCACAATCTGCTTCTCATCTTTTGGACTTGATCAAACGGCATTCTTTTTGGTGGCTGAAGACTCAATATCTTGGGATAGGGGTTAACTTACATAGTTGGTGGGCGAACCCTTTGTTATGTTTGGGCATTTGATTATTGTAGTTTGCTGATACTTTGTGACTTGGTGTAGACTTTTGTCGCCCTGTTTTTAGCACACCTTGTGCTAGGGGTCGATCTCTTTGTTTATATATAATATCTCATTTTGACTTGTTCAAAAAATAAATGATTTTATACATTTAGATAATTGATTATAAGGTTAAATATGTTTTTAGTCCCTATAAATATACCAAATTTTATTTTAGTCCATATAAAATTTTTCAGCAGGTTTTGGTCCTTCAAATATTTTCTATCATGTTTTTTAGTCCCTGTTTTTCATTCAACTCAACTAGGGCTAATATCAAAAGTAGGTGCAACTGTAAGGACCGATAACATATTTAAAATTTTTAAAAAAATTGTCTTTAAATATGTCATGTGTCATATATTGATTGGGCCACGTGGCATTCTGTTAAGTTTTACTATTTTTTTAACGGTTCAAATAACAGAGGGATATATGCCAAAAGTTTTTTAAATTGTAAGGGTTAAAAGCCAACACAAAAAACTACAAGGACATATACCAAAAGTAGATGTAACTACAAGGGTATGTAACATATTTAAACCTAAAAAAAATACAGAGCTTCAATTTTAATTCGGAGGCAAAAAAATCATTAAGAATCATGTGTGGTGAGTGAGAAAGAGTAAACTAATCATGAATTATGACATTATTTAGGAATTGAGGTTCGAACCATAGACTTTACCGTACATTTCTCCACACTTATGTTTATTATTTGGTCTCTTTAATTTTTATTTTTATTCTTAAGTTACAAACATTATATATGCATAAAATTAATTTAAAGGACTTAATTGTATAATACTATAATGTTTTTTTTAGATGCATAAAATTAATTTAAAGGACTTAATTGTATAATACTAAACATTATAGTATTATATAATTAAGTCCTTTAAATTAATTTTATATGCATATCTAATGTACTTCATGTGGGTTGCTTAACATTTTTACCATTAAATGATTAAAACAAAATATGTACGAGTTCTTTAATTTTTAATGTGACATTGGGAACCATTTAATAGTATACTATGTATGGAATCCAAATTGAGTTTCATAAAAAGTGATAATTGAAAATGTTGTAAGAACCAAACACAAAAAAGGAAAGTAGTATCTCTTTTTCTTTTCCTTCAGTCTGTAAGTGAACAAAATCTGAGTACAGAGGAGTAGCACAGCTGAGGTACACCTTGATGCAGGACTGTGTTGCATTAGTGTCTCCTGAAAATAAATATTCATATTCATGAAAATGGCAAAAAAAAAAGGAAAAGGTTGAAAGAAAATTGTTTAGTTTCATTGCATATTTTAAAAAAGGATGGGTCGTTTTCCCCATTATAATAAATTATATGCAACTAGTTTCTTTTATGTTTTGGTTGTCTTTCAATTTCATTAAGACCATGCCTGCCAACCAACGTTCTGATGAAAAATACTATATTTTATATATTGTCCGGTAAATTTAATTTAGTTGATAAAAATATTATAAATAATATATAAAATGAAGTTTGCATTATGATATGTTTATTTATTCACTATGAATTTTGGTTTTAGTTTCTATAAAAAAATTTCATCAACTTTTGCTCCCTCAAATATTTTCTATAACAATTTTCGGTCCCTACTTTTAAAACAACTTTGGTATACTTTCACATTTTTGAATGATTTTTTATATCAATGTTTATAATATTATAAGAACATCTCCCACAAAAATTTAGAAATTTTCAACATAAGATGAATTATTTATGAATTTTTAAACGAAAAAAACTAAAAAATTAATATTAAATTAATCTATTGGTAAAAAAAATTCAACTTTTGTAATAGAGATCCTTATAATGTACTAAACATGTCTTCAAATTTTTTTTTAAATTTTGATCGATATGCTCGAGTTGAATGAAAAACAAGGACAAAAAATCATGATAGAAAATATTTGAAGGACTAAAACATGCTGAAAATTTTTATAGGGACTAAACATGAAATTTGGTATATTTATAGGGACTAAAAACATATTTAACCATTTATTTTATCATATCTCTATTTTATATTGTACATCAAACATGCTTAAAGTATTGAATTTATAAATTTCGTCAACTACATGTTGTTCAACCTCTACTATTTGTATTCCATCCGGTCACTATTATAAGTAAAAAAAAATTACTTACGCGATGTTTAAGAAATTTAGTTAAGTATAGTTAATTTTCTTAATTTGATGTAAAATATATGTTAAGTTTACTGTATTTTCAACTGCTATTTGAAAAATAAAAAAAAGTCATATCCTGAATTAGAGCACGTGATACTATCATATATTTGTATAGTATTTGTTAGTGTATTAAAATTAAAAAAAAAATGCTAATTGTGTATTCTAGTTTTCAAAATGTTAAAAATCATATATTTTTAAGTACATAAAATTATATTAATTTTTTGAATACACATACTTTTAGAGCACTAATTAACATTACTTCAAAATTCTTTCAAAAGAACAATACCCTCAAAATATAAACCAAAATAAATAAGTGTAAAAACAAATTCCCTAAAAATGTCCCCATAAGATAACTCAAACGTTTCCATAAGATAATTCAAGTAGTATCAGTTGAGGGGCATATAAATTGGATAGGTTCAGGGATCAATTCTTGAAAGGAACAATTTATTTTTTTGATGTATCAAAAAAAATCTCTTAAATGAAAATTTATTAAAATTCCAACCCTACCTAAAATCCAAAATTAGCCACTTATGCTAATGATGCCAAATTGCCAATGCATCACAATCACTAGTTTCCTTTATTAGTTGAGTACTTGAGTAGTTCAGACTTCACATAAGTATGTGTAACAAGCATTACTATATGTGTGTATGTCTTAATTGAAACTCTTCACAGTTCACAGTCAATAATGTACTATCTATTTCAACTAAATTATTCTTATTCTAAACATTAAATTGGATTTTTATAAAAAAGAAGATTAAATTGGATAACTAGATAAAAGTAAATTCTAGATAAAAGTACAGAGAAAAATGCATGTTGTGACTGTTCCAAATTAATAGATTTCACATAAAAGTATGTCTTAGTTAGGAGCTACTACGATTTATGATATTATTTGCAGGAATTAAGCCTCAAAGTCTAGTCTCTACATTTCTCCACACTTAGTTTATATTTGGAATCTCTAGAATTAATTCTGGAGATTTAAAATTGATTTTGATATTTTTTTAAGTAGAATTGATCCCAATTTGAGGCCAGGATATGTAGCTTTTGAGTCTAAAAGTGATTTTTACATTTAGATTTATTGTTCGACTTATTTTTACAATCATAGCATAAATAACTTTAAATTCAAATTATTTTGAAGTAAAATCAATTTTATAAAATCGATTCACAAAATCAATTTTTCTCACCGCATCGTCAAATATACACTTAAAAGTGTGACTCTTATAAAATCACTAAGTTACTTGGAAAAATATATATAAATTTATAGTTAAAAATTGTTGCTTCATCATGATGAATTTTAGCCAACCAAAATTGATTTAGCAACCATGATTTTGCTATTTCCAAACACTTCAAGGGTGATTTTCAACTATTGAACAAATATATATAGACAAATTGTAGCCAAACAATCAAGTTATACCCACATACTAGCCTCATGCCTGTAGAAACCAGTCCAAAAAAACCTACATAAATCTGTCTCAAAATTCCTTCAAAAAACAGTCTTAAATTTCAAACAATATACATAAACCAGTTCCAAAATCCTACTTAGCCTATGTTTGGTATCATGGTAAGAGTGTCAGTACTCCACCGTAATACCAAACATGCACTAGTGTTCTGCTACTCCGGTAATCTCTAGATGCACAACAGTACTACTACACCAATCTCTATATGTAGGTATGTAATAGTATACCTTGAGATCCATCCAATTCTATAAAATTAGCCCCCACTTCCAAAGTAAGATGTAATGTTTCCAATCGCGCGTTCGCATATCGCTGTCATTTAAACCACCTCATTTTAGCCTTTAAACAAATAAAATAGAAACAAAACAGAAAATAAGTTCATCAAAAAGCCATCAAATTGAATGAGAATATTGTATTGGCCATAGAGAGACATATGCTTGTCATGAAAATGCTTGGTTGCTGCACAATGTTCTTCCATATGTTTGAGACAAATCACACAACAAATTGAAATAAAAAGAAGTACAAAGTGAAAGAAAAATCAGATTACAGTGATAATTTATGAGGTAAAATTTAGTTAAACATTAAGAAGCCTATAACTTTAGTCTAATCAGATTACAGTGATAGTAATTTATGAGGTTACCTCTATAAGTCTAACTATATTTTAGAAATTTTCAATTAAATTGAATGACAATATTTATATGAACCACAAGTCCTAAGGTCACACTTCCTATAAACCACATTTACGATCCGTTTGATCTATAAATTGCAAAAACTAGACAGAACAATATAGGACAAACACAAGTCCTAAAGTCACATTCCTAAAACACCTTTAATCTGTTTTCTTCAATTTAACAACCATGCTTTAAATTGATCAGAGTTAAAGAAAATGGAAATTAAACCAAATGAGAAGCATGAACTGAATAAATCAAAATAGTCATTAGTTACAGTTGAATCTAATCAAAATGGTATCATGGAATATAAATTGTTCTTATTTATGAGCCTTCTATCAAAATAAATCATTGATTCATCATTGGCTTATACATTGCTTGTAGCAAACAAAAAAAATGGATAGTTAGAAAAATTACCTTCATCATAATCAATGGCCAAAACCCTCAAATTCTCACTTCTTCGTCTGTATTGCACAATCATCAAACATGTCTTTGAGAGTTTTATGCTGGATCATCTTATCAAGAATTATATCTTCAATCTTCGGTGCACAGCTTTTCGACTCATCATTATTGTCGGCATTTTTAGTCGAAAAAATAAGTTCAGACAACCGATACTTTTCGGTCTGTTTGGAATATTTATCACACTCTCTAGTCCCTTTGGTAAGTAGATGATATATATACACAGGTCTTGTCTGTCCAATTCTATGAGCTCTACTTATAGCTTGTTTTTCGACCGATGGATTCCACTCCACATCAAGTAGCACAACCCTTGAAGCTCCAACCAAGCTGATTCCCTCGGAACAAGCTCTTGTGGATGCAAGGAGAATTTTTGCTCGGCTGTTTGGATCATTGAATTTATGGATTATGGATTGCCTGTCCTTAACCTTTCCATGCATGTAAAGAATTTCTTCATCCTCGGTCCATTTGAAAGTCGACATTAATTGGTCTATAATTAAGCGTAAAGGACGGAGGAATTGGCTGAACACAAGAACTTTCTCATTAGCAGCAGCGCAAAGACTAACGAGTACCACCAAAAACCTTGTTTTGACGCCTGCATTGTAATCCAATCGAAGCGTTTCTAACCGGTCCTTGTCGACAACAAATTCTTCTTCTTCCAAAAGTTTGCACTCAAGAAAAAGAGACGGATGGATTGATGTCATTGTCTGATTATTCTCAAAGATCATTGCATTCTGCGAACTTTTGAAACTCTCAAGAATTTTCTTATGAAAACTGTCTGGCTTCAAAAGCAGTACACATTCTCTTAAGCCGGGAAGCTTCTTTTGCAGGATCTCGCCTTTGTGAATATGAACGAACGGATCCATAAACAACTTCAACCGCAAAATATTATCATCAGACGAAGCATTTCCTGTTTTACTATTGCCAAAATCCGGTTCGCAACTCAATTCTTTCGAGGCCTTTTTATATTCCTGCTTCTGGCAAAACTTTTTCAGATCAGCCGGTAACATGTTAGGAAAAGACGGCTTCACAAGGCTCAAAGTGTTATAAAGTTCCAAGAAATTGTTCTGGAAAGGAGTTCCCGAAAGTATAATTCGCTTCTTCGTTGAAATTTCTGAAAACACCTTCCAAATACCACTTCTTTGGTTTCTCGGTGTGTGTCCTTCATCTAACACCAATAAACCAGGTTTTTCGCGCAAAAACTTTCTCATTTCTTTTCTTTTCTCCACACTTGCTTGGTTTTTCCTTTTCGCGTTTTCAGATTTGTCTCTCGCAGCTTCAGATTCCACTCCGCCGACAAGGTTTTGGTACAAAGTGTAACTAATTCCAAGAATGCTTTTTTCTTTGAACCATGAAAATAGTTTCACCATTCGCGTATCGTCCTTACTATGATGTGCTTTAGACCAATCAAGCAAATTAACAGCATCATCGTGCTCATTACCGAATAACTCAGGATTGTTCAAATTGTGAAATGGAACTCCAATCTCCCATTTTTTGAACTCATCTTCCCAAGTACGTAACAAATTCGCAGGAGCAATGATAACCGGACAGCATTACGGGAACACTTTCAAATAAGACATGACAAACACTATAGTCAACCTTGTTTTTCCAGTTCCAGGAGCATGTGAGATAATGCAGCCGTCCTCTTTGTCAGGATCGGCGTTTTTCAACTTGTGAATATCGATGCTTCCTGCCATGTTTTTTCAAATGACTTCAAAGCCTTCTTGTTGATGCGGATACAAGGTTTCCTTCACATCAGGAATCAGGTCCCAAACGGTGCCTTTTTTATGAAAGGAATTAGCGTCTAAATCACCATCGGAAACATTGAACTGAGACTTTGACCAATCTAAGAGTGACGCATTTGCAGAATCGTCGAACGAAGCTTTTTTTCCGAATCCTTCATTCGGATATCTATCCATCTGTGTAATGTAGAACAAAAGTATGCAAAAGTTAATGCACCGTATAAACATATAGTCTCAAAATGAAATCAGAGAAAACATACAAGAAATTTATTAAAACAAACACTATAGTGACACATAATTATCGTCGATCACTTCTATTTTCTTAAATTATTATCGATGTCTATATATGTACAATGTCAGGTATCTATGCCTATGTTGGTGTTTCATAGAGTAAGCAATACAAGTATGCAAAAGAAAGTACTATATTTATCACAAATTTATGCAAACTATTTGGATCCCACAGCAAAGAATTTCTGTTTTACACATTAGTATTTTTACATAACCTGAAAAAACAAAAGAACTCAAAATACTTAACTAGTTTTCAACTTTTCATAAAAATTAACATAAAATTTTGAGAGGACACTTCTCAGAATAGGCGTGTCCCGATGTCGAACATGTGTCGTGTCCGACACCGAAACTTACGTTTACATTGAAATATATCATTTTCTCAAAAAAAATTATCTGTGTCAGTGTCAGACACGAGTCCCGTGTCTGTGCTTCATATTCAAACCAAAGATACAAACATCAATGCTTCCAACCACCATCGAATCTCATTATCAAATCAGAACAAACATACAACAATTAAGGTCCTTTTCCACTACTACATGCCAACTAAATGACAGAATAATACCAATTGCAGTAGGTTCAAAATAGCACCAATTGCAGTTTGTTCAAATTTCGCTAATCAAGATCAAAATCACAAAATTAACCGAGTTATTTTAAACAAATCAACAAGAAACCTTGCTTACCACTAGTTCTGTCATGTATTTTATCTCAGTAATAACCTCACCGCACCATTTGCAATATATACCAATCTGCTCGTCGAGAATAGTGTTATGCTTGCAGCAAGATGATGGACTTTCATTTTTTTCTTTATTTGTCCCTAAATTTCCAATCTGCACATAGAAACACAATAAGTTTATCAATGTCACTAATTCTCCTTAAAAATTTCATTGATTATCTTATACATATAATTTTTACCAAAGTTTAAGCATATAAACAACTTAAATTAAAAATCGAAATAAGCTTAAGCACTAAGGGTTTACCATGGCTTCAGCTTCTGATTCTAAACGGGCCATTTCCATTTCTTCCCATATCGGTTTTAACCCTTCAAGCTCCTTCAGTTCCTCCTCCTCCTCTTTGGTCATTTGCACTTCTTGAACCTTTTTTAGGCTCCATATCAATGGTGTCTCAACACAAAACAGTGATTTCCGTGTATCTGGCTGATTAACATTATCATCATCACTCACCTCCAACACAATTGGATCAATCTTCATTGTATTCTTCTCATCACAATAGCATTCAGCAAGGAGTTTGACTAAACCAAAATCTTTCCGCATAAAATATCTATTTATGGCCCTTTGATTCAAACCATTGTTATCCATTGATTCCTTCTTATCGCCCTTTCCGATGTTAACTCTACCTTTGTAATCTTCTCTTTGTCTGTTCTCCACCATTTTCTGTTTATCTGCTGAATCCCTCATCTTCTCTTGTTTGGTGAGAGATGAGGAAACTCCTCCAACACCTAAACCTTCGACATATTGTTCTTTTCCTTTATCAGAATCACCAACATTCAGACGTTCATTAGGTTGGTCATTGTCTTTCGCTTTGGCAACATTAACATCATCAAAAAGATTCCTAGTTTCATTAGCTTTAACACTTTCTTTGGCTTTGGCAACATTAACATCATCACAAAGATTCACACTTTCATTAGTTATAACACTCTCTTTAGCTTCGGCAATATTTATATCATCATCATTATCATCATCAGAAACACTTACCACAGTTTTTGCTTTCTGTTTCTTTGAAGAAGAGCAACCTTTCATTGGATCAAAAGAACCCTTCTTCTCAAAGGTAGTAGCGTTCGTTACATTACCATAATCCGAATGCTCGATTTCATCATTGTTTACAGAAAGTCCACTTTGTCTATCTTTCACCTCTCTCACCAGCTCCTCCACCACATTGAAATCTTTATTCATTCTCTTCTTTTTCTTCTTCTCTTTCTCATCATCAACATATGAGCTATAAGAACTATCATCATCATTGTCAGAAATCTCATTCAGCTCATCAACTTCAAAATCTTCATCACTTGTCTCATCTTCCTCACTTTCATCATCATCATCATCATCCTCGTCATCATCATTATCACTCTCATCAGAATCATTCAAATCAATCAAGTTTCCATCTTTATCATCAAACTCACCTATTTCTCCTCTTTCATCACTTTTTACTCCTTCTTTAACACCATCTCTATCATCAACAGAATCAGACCCATCAAAATGTTCTTCATCATCTGAGCATATTGTAATCAGATTTTCACTTCCTCCACTTTCATCAATTCTTACTTCCTTTCTAACATCATCTTCTTCAACATCACTTTCACCAGACTCATCTGAATCTATTGTAATCGGGTTTTCGCGTTCCCAACCACATTTTTCATCAACAAAGTTTTCATCTTTTTCAGAAATTTCACTTTCATCAATTTTCACTTCCTTTTTAACATCAACACAACCCTCAATCATCTTCTCATCACATTGCTTCAACCCTTTTTCATCTTCATCATCATCATCATCATCAATGGAAATAACCTCAACATTCTTAGGAACAATAAAAGGTTCTTCTTTTACTCTTCTTTTCTTAGACCCAGAAACAAAATCATAACTCATATCATCTTCATCATTCTTTTTCCTCTTTGAAGATGAACCATCAAGTGAAAAACTAGGAAGCAACGGAATATTCTCGCTACGATTTCGGCTAGAAACACCACCCATCATGACAAATAACAAAGGAAAAATGAAACAGAGACAAGAACAAGAACTAGAACTAGAAAAGAAAATGTGTCTGTTTGAAGGTTAGGAATGTGATGTGATGAGATACTAATAGAAGAGGAGGTTGGTGTGTAAGTGAGAAAAAGGTATAACAATGGCGCCAAACTAGAGATATAAAGCTAATTGAATGAACACTGAACACCAAACTAACTAAATAGTCCAAGTCCAATATATTCTTCCTATGTTGACTTTCATTAAAATGTCACTTTTGTGTTTGACTCTTCTCTTTTCTCAATAAATAACAACCAATAAAAATTGTTTTTACATACAACCAATAAAAATTGTTTTTACATCTTCCCATACAATTTAGTTCTAGGAAAACCCACAAAAATATGCTCTAAATTATCATGCTTTACTTTTTTCTAATAAGGTTGAATTGGACGGAGGAATTAGCATCAGTATTTAGTTTAAGGACAGATAAAGTTTTCAAAATGATCTAATCAAAACTTTGGAGGGGTTAGACTTGTTTATAACTCATCCCTTATTCTGTTGTTCACCCTAATTCAGACAAAGGACGAATATTATTAACATTTTTATATTGTAAAAATATTTAAAAATCATTTCAAAATTATGATAATGGGACACCATTGATCTCTAAATTAGACCACAAGGACATTTGCACAATGAGAGAAAATTCTATTAAACGATAGAAATAGAAACTAGAATTAAAAACTCTATTTGAGACATATGACGTGTACATTAAGCTTAAAATTCATGTGATGGACACCACAAACCATCAAAACTTGGATAATATTGACAGTATATTGGCAATGGCATGAGACCTAACCTAACTAATTCATTTTATTGATGAGCTCGTTGACGAGATCATCACGGTCCCCTGAATCTCCGCCATCCTTGTATCGATTTTTCAATCCTTTCCATCCATCAGCAGGCTTGTTTAGTTCAAAGGGCCAACATTGTCAATTTCATGCACCATGTCTTCTATACATATGATACCAAGCTATCCCAATTCCTGCAAGGTAAAATGTACAAGAATTATGAAAACAATTAAGTGTGAGGGTCAAAAGAAAACTAGTTATCTAAGAACACCATGAATATTACCTTCTCAACGAGGTTATTATATGTCAAAGGAACTTTTCGCCTGTCTATTTTCGCATGTCTCTTCTTGTAAATTAGCTCTGTTATGCTTTTAAGATCCGGATATCTTCAAAGGAAGCAGAATTTCACAAAATTAGGAATAATCCTCAGAAACTGAAATGAAATAATGCAATATATATATATATATATATATAGAAAAGTAAAGATATAAGTAAATAGCAAAGGTTTTTTCTGCGAGTGGTGCTATATTCACCATATGTTTACAACTTTACATAGTTGCTGATGCATCATTTGTGTGACATGCAGAGGAGTACTCTATTATAGATATTAGACATAAGGTTTAACATTTTTTTCTTTCCTAAATTAATTGCAAGCATCAACTATAATATCCTTGATTGTGTCAAATAATCCAATGTTCCACGAATATTATAAATCAAAAAGTATATATAGATAGTAGACTTCAAGCATTCAACAAAATTTACGAATATAAAATCATGAACATTAATCAATCTCTTACCCATAGGTAACATATGGTTCAACCTCGCCAGCTTGGCCATCACTCCATCAGTTGGTTTCACAAAGCCAGCACTGAATATTCTTCTCAATCCCAAACTGAATAAGTACGTTCTAGTTGTAGGATACATGTCTTGTTTTCTAAAAACAGATGGAGCACAAAAAATGTTATGACTGTTCACATTGACAAAAAAATGAAAAATCAAGGGGAGCAACAAAGACACTACCGTTGTATATGAATGACTATTATCAGCTTGTTGCATGGGGCTGATATTTCATTCCAATGAGATCCACCTCCTACACAAATAAGCATAAATGGATCATAAAATGTATTTAGTTTAGTGATTAGTACTATCATAAACAGGTAAAATATTGCAAAATTGAATAATACAAATATAATCTCTGGAATATAGTTGAGAGCCTTTGGTTCCTCTTCTGCCATCTTTTCATGTCTTCCCTGCGTTCACAAACGCAGTAGCTCATTTAGGCTCATAGAAATGAACGTGACCAGAAAGATACATGGTAGAGTTAATACTGTACTTAACAGGCTAATACCATGGTGTTTGACAATGCAAAATTTTGAGCTTATGACTTATAACTTATAAGCTCATTAAAAAAAAGACTTGTTTGGTAACCTTTTCAACCCATGAGCTTATAACTTATCATTTTTGCTTCCAATGTTACTTCTGTCATCTCACATTAAAAAATTCAATGTTGCTTTACAGATGTTAGAATTTAGAAATGAAATTACAACCGATTATGAAGCACGGACACAGACAATTTGACACCGATAAAGAAATTGATAAAAATGTTATAATTCAATGTAATTGTAAGTCTCTTGTCAGTGTCGTGTCAGACACCGACCCATGTCAAACACCGGGACACGCCTAATCCAAGGAGTATGAGTGCTTGCTTCATATCAAACGAACAACTCACTTAAATAAAATCTCAATACTGGTATAACAGTGAACTTGTATAATATAGGAGTAAATAGAAATGAATGTAACAAACATGAAATTATCAACTAAGCAGTGATTAAACCTTAATGACAGTTTTAAATAAATTGGATTGAAAGAAGAAGAAAAGGGATACCTATGGATTGAAAGGGGTTAGGGTTTGATAAAATCCCAAAAAAGAAAACCTTGAACAAACTCATAATCTTTATCACTCTCATGAGAATCAACAAAAATTTCATCTTTATCAGCAACTCACTTCTTCCACTACTTTCATCGATTGTAAGTTGTGAGTTTTCGAATACCCAACCACACTTTTGTTCAACCAAGTGGAGAAAGTTGTGAGCTTGCTATTAAAGATGAAAACTTTGTTCATCCTCGTCATAATGAAACAAAGAAGAAGAAGAAGAACAATGAAAAGAAAATGTCTCTGTTGAAAGAGAGATTGTAAGAGAAGAATGTAGTGGTGTTGAAGTGAAAAGAGGAAAAAGAGTGAGAAATTGCTTAAACCGTAATTGAGGGCCTATATCACATGTACAAAGGGTAAATGGGCAAAAAAAAAAAAATGGCCTTTGTCGTCATTAAAATTTTAAGTATTTTTAAAATATATTACTCATAAAATAAAAATAGTTTAAATTAATTTCAAAATATACTTGAAATTATTTTCATAAACTTAGCTCACTTGATAAATTTTTTTATTTATTTTGACAAATAGAAATTCTTATTATATATACAAGAATTGAAATTCCACCTATATACATCCCACTTATTCATATTTAATGCAGAAATTAAAAAAAAAATGAGTGTCTCATTAATAAAATTTCTTTTAGTTGTTTTAAAAAAATGCAGAATTTTCAACACAAAACAAATGCAAATTAAACTGTTTGAATAAAAATGAGTCATATATTTCTTTTGGTAAACATATCTTTAATATGGTTTTTTAAGAACATAAAATTATATTAATTTTTTGAATACATATTTTTAGAGCAGAAATTAACATTACCCTCAAAATAAATAAGAATAAAAACAAATCCCCCTAAATGGAACTTCATTGAAATTCTAACCCTACCCAAAAATCCTAATGATGCGTACCAAGGCCAATTGCATCACAATCACTAGTTGCCTTAATTAGTTGAGTAGTCAACTATCAATATGTATTCAAGAACAAGAACAAAAATCATACATTGAAATGGAATTTGAGTCACAAGAAAATGCTTATTCACTCTATGCTGACTATGCAAAACTTATGGGTTTGAGATTTCCATTAAAATTAGTCGTCATTCAAGGATTTTTAAAGAATTTATTAATGTAAAATATGCTTGTACAACTAGGGCCGGCTTTTGGAGTGTACAAACAAGGCTATAACTTTGGGCATCAACATTTTTCAAGCTCCATTTTTAATTCTTTTGAGTCCATCATGTAATATAGCAGTTAAATAATTTTCCGCGTGTCAAATATTGTGAAATGTTCTATGGTGTAGTGGTAAACTATTTCTTAAAATTGTGTTCAGCGCGGGGGAAAGGGGTCCCTTTCTCCCTTGTGACATTTTTTTGGTTTTCTTTTCTATTTTAAATTGTAATATTTCATTAGAAAAATTAAAATAACTTACAATTCTTTTTTCTTTTGTAAAATAATATTATTTCTTACTATAAATAAATAGAATCACTCCTTCACAATTTTTTTTTAAAAATTATCAATTTTTAATGATTTTGGTTGAAGGTTTCTTATGTTATTTTGAATTAAAATATGACTATTTTTTATATTATTGATGTTTTTTTAACTTATTATAATTTTTTATGTTATTTATAATATAAATAATTGTGTTTTTCATACCAATAAAAAAAATGTGTTTTTTGAATAAAAAATATATTAATTTTACAAAAAGGGACAAAACAAATCGGATAAAAGGAAAAACAAATTGAATGGTGTTCTCTTTATTAAACTAAATTATATTTTTTATTAAGGGTCTATTTTTAATATTTGCCTGGGACATCTAAAAGATTGGGACCGATACTGTGCACAAGGTATGGAAAAAAATGAAAATTCGCTGCAATTAACCCATGCACGTCCTTGTTTGAAGGTGGAGTGTGTGTTAATTTTTTCCTATTTTTTCTATTTCACGTGAGTTAGTTTTTGAGTCACAAGAAGGTGTTAATTTGAATGTTTATGAACTTAATTTCATTATAGGTTTTTTTTTTGATAATTTTTATATTGTGTTTATAGTTGAATATTTTGTGCATTATGCACATAGAATTATAGGAATTTGGTGTTAATTTGAATGTTTATGAACTTGATTCATATGTGTAGTACCTTTGATATGTGACACTGATATATAGTGTGACAGTAACGTTCATTTGATCTATCGTGCTAGATCGTATTTCTTTTGATAATTTTTTCCAATGAATACACTATCAGATAATTAGTCCAATGAATACACTATCTCCACATACGCATTTAATCAAGGAATCTATACTATCTCCAATATAAAAGTTTTTTTTTTTGACAATGTCTCCAATATAAAAGTTGTGCATATCTTTATTTATTTATATACATTACGATAGGTTCACGGAGCTCTCTCGTACATTCTTAGGAAAATTTGCTTACGTGGCATTTAATTAGAGTTTCTCTAACATTTTTTTTTTAATATTTTTTTAGATATTTTTTTTAGCATAATTTGGTTGCATTCTTAGAAAAATTTGCTTAGGTGTTATTCAATTAGAGTTTCACTAATTTTTTTTTTGTAAAGATTTTTTTAATTAACTTAAACAATTAAAATAAAAATTATGGATAACAACAAAAAATAATATTTTACGGATAACAACAACTTAATTTGTTTCCACTCTAGCATAACAAGTCCGAATATAATTTAACTATATATAGAAAACACATTCATCTGAGAAACACATGACATTCATGGTCAAAAAACTTAAACATCAGTTTAAACTGTTCGCGGCTCATGTTTAATCCAGAGTTTCCGAAGCTGCGACGTTATAATTGATGTATGATTCTTTTATTATATCAATTATAAATTACATTTAAGAAATTTTCAGTTATGCATATATGTAATTGTTTATTAATTTTTCCTTTAAATTTTTTTAGAACTTATGAAAAGAATAATTCTCTTATACAAGTTTGAGTTCATCTACAAAGTTTTCCATCACGATCTACTTAAAATCACACCTATGAGAAATATTGAGACACTTCTAGAATGTCAACAAGTAAGACAATTTTCTTTTACAATTTATGAGTATTTTATTATTATTATTATTGTTATTATTATTATTATTATTATTATTGTTTTTATTTTACTAAATTATTATTATTGTTGTTATTATTATTATTATTTCTTTTACTAAAACACTTTGACAAATATCATTGTGAATAAATTGTATGAATCAATGTTTATAATCACGGTTGAAAACAAATATATTGATGATGGTGTTTGGTGGTATCAGACGTGTCAAAAACATAATATATAAGAAGATCATGACACATGGTACTAATGCAAGCAGAGTCAAAGACATACATCAAAAGTAGTTCCACGGTAAACACCTAAAATTTTCATTTAAAAATCAATTTTCATAGATTAACTATTTCATCTTAACTTATTAAATCTATAGATTAACTTTTTCTTCTTGACTTATTACTATGATACTATCAATAATTTTGTGTACTAATAAGTTTCATACTGTATATTTCTAATTTTTTATCATTGCAATTCATACTTTATATTTTTCTAATCTTTATCTGTGCAATTCATACTTTATATGTTCTAATATTTTATCAGTGCGATTCTCAAGATCTTATAACAAAGTTTGATGAAACAGTAGAGAAGAAGGTCAAAGATAGAACTGCTTTAGATGTCGTAGACAAGTTGATGGTATATCAGTTAAGAGAGCTTATCCTGATGAAGCTGATTTATCTACAACCAAATATGAAGACCAATATAAAAATTAAGAAAGATTAGACAAATTTATGATCGTCAAATAACAGATTTCCATTGTTTAATTTTAATGCATTATTATGCACTTTTTTATTGACAATTTTATTCAATTTTGTCATTTAGTTTAATAGACCGATGTTTTCACTTATTGATTATTATGAATTATTACTCACAATGATAAAATTAATCATAAATTTGTTTGGTGACATATATTGTTTTCGGTAATACATTTTGATTATTTTTAAATGTGCTTTAATACTCTCTCCATTCCTTTTTATTTGTCGTTTTCTAAAAAATATTTATTTCTAATTATTTGTCGTTTTGACAATTTAGGTTATATTTTACCTATTATACATTTCCTTCTAATTTTTTTTAACAAAGTTTGTTTGTTTTTTTTTACATAAAGTTTGTTATAAATTTTGCACCAAAAAATAAAAGTTTGTTACAATTTTTTATTTGGTGGTTTTAGTTTTTTTTGAAAGAGAAAGTGTGTATCTTCCGATGTACCAAAAAAAGGAAAGAGAAAGTGTGTGTGCAAAAAAAAAAAAAGAAATTTATTGGGGGATTAAAATTAGGATATATATTCTAAAAAGAAGGGTATAATAGGAAAATAAGGTGCAAAAATACACCTTCCTAATTTGATCTTTTTTCTTTTTTTCTAAAATGACAAATAAAAAGGAACGGAGCGAATATCAATTAAGAGACATATTTTTTTTTGTAAGGATTAAGAGACATATTGTGACCATTTGTTATAAAATAACATATGTTTGTTATAGCTATAAAAAATAACCAGATCTAAAAATAATCTAAAAATTGCTAAAAATCTGAAGGTGGTATTATTAACATTTTTATATAAATTTTTTAGAGGAAAGTGAAAATAAGTGTTACAAAATTTCATACAAAAAATTTAGAAATTTGTTGGGATATATTTATTTTATATGATATATTATATTTGGATGTTCTTTATGATAATTTGGTCATACAAAATCACTTTTATATGGTTGCATTCAAACAAGTTAAATTTTTTTTATATAAAAATGAACTTTTATAAAGGTAAACAAACACAAAATAAATTCTATATTTTTGTAAAATCTCTAAAAGATAATCTTTAAATTATTTAATGTCAAAATCACTTTTTTTCTTTAAAATGGCAAATATTATTAATAGGCATTCTCCATGCAAGATGTATAGGAGAAACAAGGATCCAAAATGATCTACAAGAGGAATTACAAACTCCAAACACAAACAGGAGCCAATAAAAAACAACAAAAGCAAAAGTCACAAAAAGAGAAGCACCCCTCCACAAAAAGTAATAATTTTAAATCATAAATTTTTTCCATATCAAAATTTTATAAAATATTAAGAGACGATTTTAACACTTAATTTATAACAAAAAAAATAGTGAGGATTTTGTGATATGCAAGGTTATCAAGGAATTGTACTTTTGTTTTGTTATTTGAAATTTACATGTAGATTAGTACGAAAAGGTTGAATTGAGAAGGTGAGAGAACGATGTGAAATCTATTTAAATATATACTGTATTTTAAAAAAAAAATGTAGTTTGATAAGATTTAGTTAAATAAATCTACAATAAAATTTATAAAAAATATATATAGTTTGATGAGATTCAGTTGAATAAATCTAGAATAAATGTTTTTTTAAAAAATCTATTATAAAGGTAGTTAAATTCTAAAACTTTAACATAAACGCTCTATTAAAGAAAATTGTTCTAAATAAAAAAAAAAGTATTATATGAAATAGTTATACAATATCAAGGAATGATTTTTGACACTTAATTCTAACAAAAAAAAAACAGTGGCGAATTAGTTTATTGAAATACAAGTGATACATCAAACTTATCAATGAATAAAAATATGTAGTCTTATGAGATTCAGTTGAATAAATCTATAATAAACGTAAGAACATTACTGAATATGAAAGTTTTTTTTTTGACAAAAAAAAGTGTTTTGTACTATTCAAGATTGTCTATTTTATTATTTTGTTTTGGAAATATATATGTGGATTACTATGAAACAAGTTGAAACAAGGTGAGAGAATGATGGGAAAAGAGATATCTTAAATTTAACAAAAAAAGTTGTTTGATTATATTCAGATGAACAAATCTATAATAAATGTCAGAAGATAACTAAGTGCGATTTTTTTTGACAAAAAAATGTGGGAGTTTTGTGATATGCAAAGTTGTCTATTTATTTGTATTTTTTCTTGAAATTTATATGTAGATTATTACGAAACAAGTTGAAAAAAGAAGGTGAGATAACGAGGAAAAAAATATCTTAATTTACATTGTATTTAAAAAATATAGTTTGGTTGGATTAACTTGAATAAATCTATAATAAACGTAGGAAGATCACTAAATATGAAAGAGTTATTTTCCGGAAAAAAATGTGGAAATTTTGTGATATGCAAGGTTGTCTGTATATTTGTATTTTTTATTGAAATTTATATGTGGATTACTATGAAACAAGGTGGAAGAATAGTGTGAGAATACATCTTAATTTACACTATATTTTTTTAAAAAAAAATGTAATTTGATGAGATTTAGTTGAATAAATCTACAATAAATGAAGGAAGATGATTGAATGTGAGAGTTTTTTTTTACAATAAAATGTGGAAGTTTTGTAGTATGCATGAATTTCTATTTCTTTGTATTTTTTTGTTGTTCTTCAAATTTAAATGTGAATTTCTGCAAAATATGCTGAAACAAGATGAAAGAATGTTGGGTGTCATCTATGATTTATTTTAACGGAGATCTCTCTCATGAACAAAATTTCACGAAACAATCTATAATGAATCAAAGTTTATGTGTGTCATATATGTCTCTCTCACGAACAAAATTTAGTATAAGATACACAGTTCGATTTCACCTACAACTAAAACTATATTTTTATGATTTTTTTTGAAGCAATTTTATGATATTTTATTTTATTGTTTATGAAAAATATTTACACTTATATTAATATAATTTTTTTTTGTAATTTACACGGGATAAATATTTATACTAATATAATAATACAATTGCCTATATCTTTTTTAATTTACACGTGATTTATATTTATATTCATATATCATACAAGGTTTATATTTCTTTTAATAATTTCAACGATGACGGGAGAGAAAATATCATATTGTTGAGAACGGAAAGTGAGAGATCACTCTCAAGAGTATTATTTTTCATATTTAAATAAAATCAATATAAAATGAACGTCACGTAATTTAAAAATAAAAACCATATATTAATACGGGAATTTCGGAGATCACTCTCTAGAGATTTTTTTTTTGTAATTTTACGAGAACGTATATTTCTATGAGGAGTTATATTTCTACCCATATATTAATAAAAGGACTATTTTTTTTTTTTAATTTCTACAGGAGTTATATTTATATTCATGTACGGGTTTTTTTTAGTTTTTACGGAATTATATTTCTACGAATATTTTAATACAAAATTTATTAATACGAGACGAAAGACTTTTTTTAATAGAAACTTAAATATTTATACACATATTAATACGGAAAACCTATTTTTTATAATATGACTTATATTAAAACTCCTATTAATAAGAGTGTCTTTCGATTTTATAATTTACACGATGATCAATATTTATACCCATATATTAATACACGACACTATCTTTTTTGTAATTTCAATGAGGACTAGAAACGAAAAAATGTGTGAGTTGTGTGATATGCAAGGTTTTCTATTTATTTGAATTTTTTTTGTTGTAAAAATTTACATCTAGATTACTACTAACCAAGTTGAAACAAAGTGAAAGATTGATAGAAAAATATATCTTAATTTACACTGTATTTATAAAAACATGTAGTTTGATGAGATTCAGTTGACGAAAAAATGTGGGTGTTTCGTGATATGCAAGATTGTCTATTTATATGTATTTTTTTTTTAATTTATATATGGATTACTACGAAACGAGGTGAAAAGATGATGAAAAAATATATTTTATTTTACATTGTATTTAAAAAAAATGTAGTTTGATGAAATTAAGTTGAATAAATCTATAATAAACATTAAAACTCGCTGAATGTGAGTTTTTTTTTTTTGGCGAAAAAATATGAGAGTTTTGTGATTTAAAAAAATATCTGTAAAAAAATATATTTACTCCAACAATTTATTTTTAAACAACTCATAAGATATAATATCTCAAATTATTATTGAACTAATCAAATAATAATTAAGATTAAATTAAAAATAATATTAAAATAGAAAATAATTCCGTGCACGGCACGGGCTAACATACTAGTATCAGATAAGTCAATAGCCTATATTATTTTTTGTTTTTTACGTTCTGCGGTTAACTTTTGTGTTCTATTGCTGAGGATATTGCGGATGTTACGGTGGATTACGGTGATGTGTCAAATTTAATTTTAGGCTTAAACATACATTTGGTCCCTGTATGTACACCAATTTTTCGTTTTAGTCCCTGTATCAAAAATTTTGACAAAATAGTCCCTGTATCGCGCATTTTTTTTTTTACGTTGGTCCCTGCCGTCTAATTTCATCCAAGTGGCAAACGTTTTGCCACCTGGACCTTGCCACGTGGCAAAAAAATGTTGCTGACTGGATTAATGAATGCTAGAGGGACCAAAACCAAAAAATTGAACTGAATGCAGGGACCAAAATCAAAAAATTAAACTGAATGCTAGAGGGACTAAAACCAAAAAATTAAACTAATTGCAAAATGACCCATTTAAACTCTAAATCCCTAAATTGAAATTTGTTTCTCTACTCTTTTCTTCTCATCAACCTTTCAACAGAGAGACTCATTGCTAAAAAAGATTATCCTGATGATTTCCTTTCAACGATCCCGATCAACAACCGCCCAACCGTGGTGGTTTTCTCGACGCGCTTTCTGATCACGTTGTCTGTTGAGGCAAAATCCCAATTTATTGTTTTAAAGATAACAAACCTCTTAATTATATTTTAATGTATAATTTTGGTCATTGTATTATCTAACAAGTGCTTTTGAGTGATATTAAAAAGATAGAAATTATTATGCAAAGCAAAACATTTGATATCAGCTCTGAGAATGATACAAGAAAGACAGACATCATTCTCTCATCATTCTCTGGACTCAAACGTGTTTGTTCTTCAAAGTCAAAACACTTATTTATTTTAAGTGATAAATGAACAAGACAAAGGAGGACTTTTCATGAGAATTTATGCACAAGATCTCTACAGCAACCCATTCCATTATGGCAAGAATCTTGATCAAACATCTTATGGGACTTACTATCTTAAGCCATCACATGGAGCATGTGCCAAAGAATGTTCTTTGACCTCATAGGCATAATAAATTAAATATCAGAATTTATTATGATAGAGAAGAACATGGACCAATGAGGAGAAGACAACAACTTTCTAACTATGAGTTGTTATGTACTTGCAAAGACTTATTCAATGTTCATTCTCCAAGATGTGTTAGTCCTTTCTCCAACAAAGGCTACACTCTACTATTCATCAAGGTTGTACTTGCAAAAGTACTTTTCTACATAGCCTTGATCAGTTACAGCTGGTTACTTGAAGATAAAGTTGTCCCCACACCATTCTCCCACTATTCTATGAAGATACTACAAGAGAATGTAACAGTTCTGTGAGAATGTTCTTTCATCATTCTCCCTGAAGCATTGTTCTCATATGACAGCAAAATTCAAAGGCAACGGTCACACTTGCTTATCAAGCAATGATAGTACAATGCCAGCTCATCAAGACGCTCCTCTTGGAGAACATTCTCAGAACATTCTCCAGCTCACTTTTCATATGTGAGTAACGGCTAGTTTAATGTTCTCTGATTTTCTCACACATTCTCCAAGATTCCAAAGGCTCTTCAACAACTATAAATAGCATGGAATACAGCAGGAGCAAAGCAAGAGTTTTGAAGCAATATCAATCATTAATTACTTGTCTTTCACGCACAAGAATCACAAACTCTTCTTTTGATCTCTTTCACTCCAAAGCTTCATAATTGCATACTTGGATCAGCAATTCATTTGAGTGATTTTCAGAGAGATTTTTATAGTTACTTAGAAAGCTTTATAAACCTGGTTTGGTTTGTTGTTAAGCTTTAGATCCAAACAACTCTTTGTAATAAGAAAAGAACTTGCTCATCAATACGTTACTATTGGTTGAGTAACTACCTTAGAAGGAAAGGTAGAGATCACCTTGGGTATAAGGTGGAAGATAAGCTTGTATAGCTTGACAGAAGTTTTTTGGTCTTGGGCTTAAGATCAAAAGAGAATAGTGGAAACCCTCACTTGGTGTGGGAAACTGGACTAGCCCAATTAAGGGTGAACCAGTATAAACTCTTTGTGTTATACTCCTTCTCTTTATCCTTATTCCCTTGCAAAACAGACACACCATAATATTCTGAAAGAATATTACAAGAACGTTCTCTGCAATCTAACATAGGCTGATCAGAGAACATTCTCTTAACATTCTCTGCTATCTGTTTTGGTTTAATTCATTCATTTAAGTTTTGATTTGTCATATAACTTATACTACTAACAAATTGAGTTTAATTTTAAAGGGTCACAATTCAAACCCCCCCTTTCTTGTGAAAAACTTTGCTACTTCAATTGACATCAGAGCACGGTCTCTAAGACTGAGCATCTAACAAGTGCTAGAGGAAAAGATTCAGGAAGGAAGTAATGGCTAAAGGCGCAAAGTTCATAGCTGAAGGAGGATCATCAAATAGACCACCTCTATTTGAAGGAGAAGATTATTATTATTGGAAAGACAAAATGGAGTTATTTCTTAGATCACAAGACAACTACATGTGGTCAGTTATTGAACATGGAGAATTTCAACCAACCATCACTGATAAAGATGTTACAAAGCCAAAGAGTCAAGATCAATGGACTACTCAAGAATCAGAAAGAGTGCTTCTAAACAACAGAGCTAAGTTATTCTTGAAAAGTGATTTATCTAGAGAAGAATGTGATAGAATTATGGAATGCAAGACAGCAAAGGAAATGTGGGAAACACTACAAACGCATCATGAAGGAACGTCATGTCAAAGAAACAAGGATTGACATTGGAGTAAGAAAGTTTGAGCTCTTTGAAATGAAAAAAGATGAAACAGTGGATCAAATGTATGGAAGGTTCACAATCATCATAAATGAACTCAACTCTCTAGGAAAAACATATACTACACATGAGAGAGTAAGAAAGATCCTAAGATGTTTACCAAAGAGTTGGAGACATATTGTCACAGCTATTACAGAAGCAAGGAATCTAACTGAAATGAAGATAGAAAATTTGGTTGGATCACTAAGAGCTCATGAATCAATTCTTATGGAAGATAAACCAATCAAAAAGAAAATGATTGCCTTGGATACTCAAGAGACAGAATGTTCTCAGAATGATGAAGATGAAAGTGATTTTCTACAAGAAGATAATGTGGAAGAGCTAGCACTTATTACCAGAAGAATCCAAAGGCTGCTGCAGAGAAAGAATCAACTCAAAGGAAAATTTCCAGCTAGAAGAAATGGAATCAAACCTGAAACAGACCTAAGCAAAGTGAAATGCTATGGTTGTGAGCAATTTGGACACTACAAAAATGAATGTCCAAAAGCAAAGAAACCATCCTTCAATAAGAAATCATTGATGACTACATGGGATGAGACAGATGAAGATGAAGAAGAACAAGAAGCCAACATGTGCTTCATGACAAAATCAAACTCTGAGGTAACCCTTGATCCTTGTGCATCTTGTCAAAAAACTGAACATTTATTTGATAACTTATTATATGACTCTCAACTTATTTCTCAAAAAAATGGACAACTTAGAAATGAGATCACTAAGATAACCTTAGAAAAAGATAAGTATAAAACTGAAGTAGGTAAACTAAATGAAATTATTTTTAGCATGCAAGAAAGTCATAGAATAGAAATTGATAAAATTAAGTCTCAAGAATGTTCTAAAATTCAAGAAGAAAATATTTTTTTGAAACAGACCATCTCTGAATTAGAAAATGATATAACATGTTTTGTAAATTCTACAAAAACTTTTGAAAATATTATGGGATCACAAGTTGGAGCTTTAGACAAAACTGGAGTAGTTTTTAGAAACCATCAAAGTCAAAAACTATATGAAAAATTTTTTGTTCCACAAAAGAGTCAAAAAGTCACAAAATACAAATGTACTTTTTGTAACAAAGAAGGACATCTTGAAAAATTCTGTTTTAGAAAAAACAGAAAGCTGAAATATGAAAGAAATATTCAGAGAGAACATTCTCACAACGTTCTCGGAAAGTATCAACAGAACAGGAGAACATTCTCCAGACATTCTCAACAGAATTATTCACAGAATAATCAGAGAAGTTTTTTAGATAATGAAACCTCTATTAAGAAACATTCATATCAAAATGAAAGAAGACCTTTTAAGAGGCAAACTAACTCTCAAGGACCCAAAAGATTATGGGTACCTAAGACATTATTAACATCAAGTGCAGGAATGTCATCTAGCAGTCAAGAAAAAGCCATGGTACTTGGACAGTGGATGCCCAAGACATATGACTGGAGATAAACAAAACTTCTTGCACTTGTTGAAAAGGATGGTGGCACAGTCACTTTTGGAAACAATGAAAAAGCTAATATAAAAGGTAAAGGCATCATTGGTAAGATTAATTCTGGCAAGATTGAAAATGTGCAATATGTGTTGGACTTAAACATAACTTATTGAGCATAAGTCAATTATGTGACAATGGTTATGAAGTTATTTTTAAACCTCACACATGTGAAATTAAAAAATCTTCTTCAAATGAAATCTTGTTTACTGGTTCAAGAAAAGGAAATATGTATGTTTTCTACTTAGATGAACTTCCTGTTGAATCATGTTTTATCTCTCTTGAAAATGACAAATGGATTTGGCACAAAAGGACTGGTCATGTAAGCATGAAAACAATTTCAAAACTTTCCAAACTTGACCTAGTAAGAGGTTTACCAAAGATCAGTTTTGATATAGATAAAGTATGTGAATCTTGTACAAGAGGAAAACAAGTTAAAAGTAGTTTCAAACCAAAAGATTTTGTATCAACAAAGAAGCCTCTTGAATTACTTCACATAGATTTATTTGGACCTATCAAAACTACTAGTCTTGGTGGCAAAAATTATGGTTTTGTCATTGTTGATGATTTTTCAAGATTTACATGGGTGTTATTTTTAAAACATAAAGATGAATCCTTTGAGGCATTTAAAGCTTTTTGCTTAAGGGTTCAAAATGAAAAAGACTCCAAAATTATTTCAGTAAGAAGTGATCATGGAGGAGAATTTGAAAACTCTTTATTTGAATCATACTTTGATGAAAATGGCATATTTCACAATTTCTCTTGTCCAAGAACTCCTCAAAAAATGGTGTTGTTGAAAGAAAAAATAGAACATTGCAAGAAATGGCTAGGACAATGTTGAATGAATCAAATGTGGAGAAATACTTTTGGGCTGAAGCTGTCAACACTGCCTGCTACATTTTGAATAGAGTAACCATCAGAAAAATTCTCAACAAAACACCTTATGAACTTTGGAAAGAGAGGACACCAAATGTTTCATACTTTCATATCTTTGGTTGCTACTGTTACATCTTAAACATCAAAGATAACTTGGGAAAATTTGACTCAAAGTCAGACAAGGGAATATTCTTGGGTTATTCTCTCACATCTAAAGCCTACAGAATCTACAACCTTAGAACCCAAACTATAGAAGAAAGTATGCATGTCAAATTTGATGAGTTTGAAGAAATAAATCCAAATATCATCACTGAAGAAAAGGAAGAAGAAGAAAGTGAGAAAAATTCACAAGCTTATAACAATCAAGAACCTTCAATAAACAATGATGAAGAACCACCACTCAATGTTGATCAAGAGTCATTACCTAGTGTTCCTAAAACATGGAGATTAGTGAACAATCATCCTCAAGATCAAATTATTGGAAATACTGAAGATGGTGTAAGAACTAGAAGAGCTCTTCAAAATTTGGAGAATGATCTCGCAATGATCTCTCAAATTGAACCTAGATCAATAGATGATGCTATCTCTGATGAATCATGGGTTGAAGCTATGAAAGAAGAATTGCTACAATTTGAGAAGAATAAAGTATGGGATTTAGTACCACATCCTCAAGATCATTCAATCATTGGAACAAGATGGGTGTTCAGAAACAAGCTTGATGAAGATGGCAAGGTAATCAGAAATAAGGCTAGACTTGTAGCACAAGGTTACAATCAACAAGAAGGTATTGACTATGATGAAACCTTTGCTCCAGTTGCCAGGTTAGAAGCAATAAGAATTTTACTTGCATATGCATCACATAAATGCTTTAAACTTTTTCAAATGGATGTGAAAAGTGCTTTTTTAAATGGCTTTCTAAATGAGGAAGTTTATGTGCATCAACCTCCTGGTTTTATTGATGAACATAAACCTAATCATGTTTATAAACTTACCAAAGCTCTTTATGGACTTAAACAAGCTCCAAGAGCATGGTATGATAGATTGAGCACCTTTTTACTTGAAAATGGTTTTTCTAGAGGAAAAATAGATACTACTCTTTTTATAAAAACTAACAAGGAAGAATTGCTTATTGTTCAAGTATATGTTGATGATATTATTTTTGGAGCTACTAATGAAAAAATGTGTGAAGCTTTTTCTAAGCTTATGCAAAGTGAATCCGAAATGAGCATGATGGGAGAACTTAGATTTTTCCATGGCTTGCAAATCAAGCAACAAAGTGATGGCATTTTTATTAGTCAAGAAAAATACATCAAGGATTTACTCAAGAAATACAAGATGAATGAAGCCAAAATCATGTCAACTCCTATGCATCCATCAACAAGTCTAGACAAGGATGAAAATGGTAAAAATGTATCTGAAAAGGAGTATAGAGGAATGATTGGATCTCTTTTATACTTAACTGCAAGCAGACCTGACATAGTATTCTCAGTGGGCATTTGTGCAAGATTTCAAAGTGCTCCCAAAGAATCTCATTTAACTGCAGTCAAAAGAATCTTCAGATATTTGGTGGGAACACCTGATGTAGGCATATGGTACAAAAAGGGTACTCATTTTGATCTAAAAGCCTATTGTGATGCTGATTATGCTGGTGACAAATTAGAAAGAAAGAGCACAAGTGGTGCTTGTCAACTTCTTAGTGAAGCTCTTGTCAGTTGGTCATGCAGAAAACAGAATACCATAGCACTCTCAACAACTGAAGCAGAATATGTGTCTGCAGCAAATTGTTGTTCTCAAGTGATATGGATCAGAAACCAACTTGAAGACTTCTCATTAAGGTACACAAACATTCAAATTCTTTGTGATAATACTAGTGCTATTAATTTGTCAAAAAATCCCATTCAGCATTCTAGATCAAAATACATTGAAATCAAGCATCATTTTATACGTGATCATGTCAGTAAAAAGGAAGCTGAATTAGTTTTTGTGGATACTGAAAATCAACTTGCTGATATTTTTACTAAACCTTTGGTTGAGGATCGTTTCAATTTTATCAAAGAAAATTTGAAAATCATCAAAAATCCCAATTCCTTGTGAAACACGTTTTTAGGAGAATGATATGAGAACATTCTCTAAAAAATTTATGACTTTGGTTTTCAGTCATTTTCTTTTCATCCCTTGCATTTTATATGTTTTCATATTACTATATGGTAGTACATGTTCTTGGAGAATGAAAACTATTAAGTCCCCTTGTTGTACTAGGCTATCTCCCTATAAACCTTTTTTAAATGGTAAAAGGTACCATCATTATCTATCATAAATAGTGTCCTACTTTGTCCAACCTTCTCACATATCCAAGCTATCTTTTTACTTAACCACCCACTACTTTCTCTCTCCCAAAACCGTTCCTTCTTCTTCTCACCATTATCAAATCAGTTTTCATTTCTCTCCCCAACTACCTCATACCTTCATCAATGGCAAGAACAAAAGTTCTAGTTCTTAGGAGAAATAGAACCCCTTCACCATCGCCTTCTCCTCCCCGTTCTCTATCACCCCCATCACCACCGTCACCACCTCCGTCTGAAACTCACTTAGACACTGTTCATTGTGATGAAATGAGCCAAGAAGATCTGTCAAAAGCCCTCATTGTTTTTGTTCCTCTAAATGATGAAGCTTTCTCTAATCATTCTTTGAATGATCTCCCAACTGAACCCTCTTCACCTAAACCCACTACTCCGCTGCAAAACCCCTCTTCTCAAAATGTCACTGTAGCAAGTGAACATGACCTTTCTCCTTCACAAAATCCTTCACCTAAACCTTCTAATGTGGCACAATCTGATGAACACCTTCAATCATCTTCTCCTAAACCAGTTTCACCTTCACCAAACTCTTCATCTTCCCTAAATTTCTCTGACCCACCTTCTCCAACACTAAATATTGTTGAACAAGATCAACAAACACCCTCTGCTGAGCCTAACACACAATCACCTCCTTATGTGCGAAAAATGAGAAGAACAAAATCCTTTGATGCATGCACCGTTAGGAGGTCTGCACGTATTATGTCTGGTTTTGGTACTAAGAAAAATGTGGTTATTGACACCATTGTCCATACTATTTCTGATTCTGATGAAGAAGAAGAAAATAAAGTGATACGTGAGAAATCCCCTCCCATCATCACTCTCAAACGAACCACTCCAATCACCAAGCCTAAACCATCTACTTCTTCTGCAAAATCTAAACCGGTCAAAGAAAAGAAGAAAGAAAAGGTTTCTGTTGCTGAGAAGAAACCAAAACAGAAGAATATGCCTCTGATTCATTCTGAACAAAAGGAGAAGTTCAATGACTACTGGAAAATCAAGCCAATCAATGCTGGAAAGTATTTTGACTTTGATGAGTTGAAGAAAAATGGCATTGATCTGACCAAGTTCACTGATCGTTTGGATTGGACCTCTTTTTTCAAGATCAAAGAGTCCATATTTCCTTTGTTGATTCAAGCCTTTTACTTTAATGCCAAAGTAAGTCCTGACAAGGATAAGTTAGTTTCAAATATCAAGGGTGTAAAGATTGAACTAACTCCAGAAAAGATTGGAAAGCTTTTGGGAATTCCTTGCGATGGATCAACTCTATACGAAGGAGATTGGTATTCTACTCTCAATTTGAACAAAGATGAGCTGATTGTGGAGATGTTCACAAGTGAAGGTGCCATGATGACTAAACCTACCTCCTCCAAGCTACAACATGAATACAAGATGCTGCATAATCTTTGTCTTCACAATATCTTTCCAAAAAGTGGAAGCAAAGATAAGGTCACTGACAATGACATGTTGGTGATGTATCATCTGTATAAAGGTAAGAGACTCTCACTTCCTCACATCATTCTGCAGCACATGATGCATATTGCTCTATCTGGCACTAGGAAAGTTGCTTTACCTTATGGAATGCTGTTAACAAAAATCTTTGAAGATTTTAAGATTGACTTGACTGGTTACATTAGTGAAAATGCATGCTCTACTTTTGGTGTTAAGAATTTGAGTCATATGAAGAATGAATTAGCTGAAAAGGTTGTGAAGATCACTGGCTTGAAAAGAAAAAGAGAGGCAACACCTGAGGAGAATGTTGCAGGAGAACATCAAGAGAATGTTCTCCCAGAAAAAAATGTTGCAGGGGAACGTCAGGAGAACGTTCTCCCAGAGACTGAGGTTGCAGGAGAACAACAAGAGAACGTTCTCCCTGCCATGGAAAACACCTCAACTCTTTTTGGAGCCTCTACTGATACCCTTCCATCATATTGGGACACCTCTTTACACTTTGGAACATTTTTTACCAACCATCCACCAAGAACCGGTAAACAACTCCAAGGATTCCTTCCAACTTCTTCAATGAATTCCACCTTGTTCTCTCCAGTTATGAACTCTTCTCAAGGAAGTTTAGAAAACATGTTTCATGCTGAGTTTGTGCAAAATTTGTTAAGTCCTGACAATCACTTTCAAGGAGGTACCAACTCATCTCAATCTTTACCTTCAATCCCTTCCTCTTTTGGAACTCTGAGTACTTTCCTTTCACTTGGAAGTACTGCTTCAGCTGAAGCTTGGGATAGGTTTTTAGGATATTCTCCTAAGTTAGTTGGTGGTCCTTCATACACTAGGCCAACTAAGCAGCAAAAGCTTGAGAAGGAAAATGCTAAGCTGAGAAAAGGCCAGGCCAAGATAATGCTTGCTTTAGTCCCCTCCTTTTTGATTTCTGACAAAGGGGGAGAATAGTTTGGGAAAACAAGGGGGAGTAGAAAAGAAGTCTTAATATCAATCATCTTTCAGTTTTAATCAATCAAGTTTCAAGCTTTTCAAGTCTGCAAGAACATTCCCTGATCATTCTCTGGAATTGATCTTTTTGAAATAGATATTATAGGAAGTTCTTTTGAACAGTACTTGTTGTGAACTTCTAGTAGTATGTATTCTTGTTTTTATGCCATGAAATCCTTTTGTATTAATCCATGTACTCTGATCTATGTTTATTTCTCACTTTGTGAGATTTTGAATTAATTAATATATAAAATTCATGGTTATGTCTCAATTTGCATCATATCAAGTTGTTTAAATTTTATTTGATTTATGAATGCTTGAATTGAGGGGGAGCTTGAAAAATTAAGGCACTAATATTTTCATATTACTTGAGATTTGATTAAACCAAAATTAATCATTTAAAACATAATTCAAGAAGTTTGTCATCATCAAAAAGGGGGAGATTGTTGAGGCAAAATCCCAATTTATTGTTTTAAAGATAACAAACCTCTTAATTATATTTTAATGTATAATTTTGGTCATTGTGTTATCTAACAAGTGCTTTTGAGTGATATTAAAAAGATAGGAATTATTATGCAAAGCAAAACATTTGATATCAGCTCTGAGAATGATACAAGAAAGACAGACATCATTCTCTCATCATTCTCTGGACTCAAACGTGTTTGTTCTTCAAAGTCAAAGCACTTATTTATTTTAAGTGATAAATGAACAAGACAAAGGAGAACTTTTCATGAGAATTTATGCACAAGATCTCTACAGCAACCCATTCCATTATGGCAAGAATCTTGATCAAACATCTTATGGGACTTACTATCTTAAGCCATCACATGGAGCATGTGCCAAAGAATGTTCTTTGACCTCATATGCATAATAAATTAAATATCAGAATTTATTATGATAGAGAAGAACATGGACCAATGAGGAGAAGACAACAACTTTCTAACTATGAGTTGTTATGTACTTGCAAAGACTTATTCAATGTTCATTCTCCAAGATGTGTTAGTCCTTTCTCCAACAAAGGCTACACTCTACTATTCATCAAGGTTGTACTTGCAAAAGTACTTTTCTACATAGCCTTGATCAGTTACAGCTGGTTACTTGAAGATAAAGTTGTCCCCACACCATTCTCCCACTATTCTATGAAGATACTACAAGAGAATGTAACAGTTCTGTGAGAATGTTCTTTCATCATTCTCCCTGAAGCATTGTTCTCATATGACAGCAGAATTCAAAGGCAACGGTCACACTTGCTTATCAAGCAATGATAGTACAATGCCAACTCATCAAGACGCTCCTCTTGGAGAACATTCTCAGAACATTCTCCAGCTCACTTTTCATATGTGAGTAATGGCTAGTTTAATGTTCTCTGATTTTCTCACACATTCTCCAAGATTCCAAAGGCTCTTCAACAACTATAAATAGCATGGAATACAGCAGGAGCAAAGCAAGAGTTTTGAAGCAATATCAATCATCAATTACTTGTCTTTCACGCACAAGAATCACAAACTCTTCTTTTGATCTCTTTCACTCCAAAGCTTCATAATTGCATACTTGGATCAGCAATTCATTTGAGTGATTTTCAGAGAGATTTTTATAGTTACTTAGAAAGCTTTATAAACCTGGTTTGGTTTGTTGTTAAGCTTTAGATCCAAACAACTCTTTGTAATAAGAAAAGAACTTGCTCATCAATACGTTACTATTGGTTGAGTAACTACCTTAGAAGGAAAGGTAGAGATCACCTTGGGTATAAGGTGGAAGATAAGCTTGTATAGCTTGACAGAAGTTTTTTGGTCTTGGGCTTAAGATCAAAAGAGAATAGTGGAAACCCTCACTTGGTGTGGGAAACTGGACTAGCCCAATTAAGGGTGAACCAGTATAAACTCTTTGTGTTATACTCCTTCTCTTTATCCTTATTCCCTTGCAAAACAGACACACCATAATATTCTGAAAGAATATTACAAGAACGTTCTCTGCAATCTAACATAGGCTGATCAGAGAACATTCTCTTAACATTCTCTGCTATCTGTTTTGGTTTAATTCATTCATTTAAGTTTTGATTTGTCATATAACTTATACTACTAACAAATTGAGTTTAATTTTAAAGGGTCACAATTCAACCCCCCCCCCCCCCCCCCCTTTCTTGTGAAAAACTTTGCTACTTCATTGTCAACATTCGCAATGCCTCTCATAATTTCATCAAAAAACTCATCCAAATGGGGCGCAATGATCGACGCAAAGTTATTTTTGCCATGAAAGCTGGTTTACGAGAAGAGAAGAGAAGAGTGGAGAAACAAATTTCAATTTAAGGATTTAGAGTTTAAACGGGTCATTTTGCAATTAGTTTAATTTTTTGGTTTTAGTCCCTCTAGCATTTCAGTTCAATTTTTTGGTTTTGGTCCCTGCATTCAGTTCAATTTTTTGGTTTTGGTCCCTCTAGCATTCCAGGTGGCAAAACGTTTGCCACTTGGATGAAATTGGACGGCAGGGACCAACGTCAAAAAAAAAAAGTGCGATACAGGGACTATTTTGTCAAAATTTTCGATACAAGGACTAAAACGAAAAATTGGTGTACACACAGGGACCAAATATATGTTTAAGCCTTAATTTTATAGTTGTATATCATGCACATTTAATTAGTTTTATTTTCATTTTTTTTATTAGATAATAAGTAATTTATAATTAAGTTTGGATTTCTGGCATGAAATTATAATTAGCTTTTCATAACTATAAAAAATTTTCAAAACTTGGATTTAGCTGCGAAACCCCTAGAAATATATAGTTGGAGATTTATTGTGAAATTGCTCTGACAATATCTTAGCAATTTATTTAGAAAACATAAACTTTTAAACAATACTAGTTTCTTCATACTTAGTATTTTTCATTTAAGGGGATGATTTTGGGTTTTACATATTTTTTCTTCTTCTGCTTTATTTTAAATAAGTGATTCTTCACATAAATTAGTTTTTTTTTGTGATTTCATCGTCTCATTGCGATGTTATTTGATTTTTGTCTTTGTACGGTGTAAAAATTCAATTTCAGTCAACTACTAATTCACATAGTGATTTAATTCGTCAACAATGCAGATCTGAAAGTATAAGTATTCCGTTTTATACTATTAACTTAATGCTGAGAGTTGTTCGTAGATTCAATTCATGCGATATTGAATTTGTACCTAAATCCGATGTAAAAATGAAGGTTGTTATGGTTATTATCGAAAGAGCGGCTTGAGCAGGAACTAGAATTGGCTGGACTGAACGCAACTTATTTGAGGGCAATAGGCGTTGCTCTGTTAAGCCAACGTTATCCAGAACTACTTCTGGTCACCCTTCAAACAAACGCTGCTCCCTACCAAACAGTTCCTACCCAATACAGAACTACTTCTGGGTCACCCTTCAAAACCGATAAGTACCTCCATCTTATTACCCCCACTTGGGTCACAGGCATGCGTTACCATACCCAGTATCCCAAATTTTCTTACCTCTCTTATATAAACACTCATATTCTTTCTTAATATATCGATGTGGGACTTAAACATTACTACATAGAAAATCAGTTTGTGACACGTCATGCAAGATACACTTCATCATACTACTGTTTGTTGGCTTATAACCAACGATTCAATTGGGAAAGAAAGAAACTTCAAGAATGAAGAATATACTTTGGATGACATGTATGTTTACTTGACTAAATAAAACAAGATACAAAAAATTTGTAAAATTTTCCAATCTATATGAGATAATAAATGAGAGATGGTTGAACTAAAATAGTTGGAGAGGATCTAAATCTGTATTTGATAGATAATTTTTTTTACACATATCCAACTTATTGATAAAAATTGAGTTCAATTTTGAGATCATTTATAATTAGAAGAATGCTTTCTTTGTGGTGAAGAGCAACCCTTCTCGCCTTCTCAAAAAGAACGCTTTCTTTCTGATTTCAAAAAGAAATGATAAGATAATTTGATGTTCGTTCAAGACATAAATAAAGTCAAATTAATTATTGTTTCGGATAAAGTTCAAACTCGAAAAAAGGAAGGTTTTGTTTAACCTATAATTTCTAGAAGAAATAGATAGGATAATTTGATGTTGAAGAAAAATTTTAGAGGGACTAAATATAAAATTTGGAATATTTATAGGGATCAAAACATATTTAACCCTAATTTAAATGATAAATATTCTATTGAAAAATACTTACAATAAGAAAAATGTCATAAGCACCGTACAAAAAAACATAGATCCCAAAAGAGTGCTACTATGAGATAAACTAACAAACTTCGAATTTTTAATTTAATTAACGAATGAGGGTTAATTATGTAAACATAAACATTGACCCCAGCATCGAGATCACCCATACATGATTCGATCACCATCTTCTATCCTGCGTGTAGCAACTAATCGCTTCCACTCCCCACAAATCATGGAGTGATAGTATGGGACTATGCAAAAATCAAAATACATTTCCAAATGTTCCAGCAATCATCGACGATTTGCACAAATGTAAGTTTTTTTCTCCAAAGCTAATTCACCAAATCCCTCGTATGACACCATCTATAAAAAAAATCCATAAATTAACTAATAAAATACAACACAACAATTCAACAAAATATCAATAGTGTAACAAATTCACCAAATTTCCCATCTCAAATCATAAGCACTCAATTTTTTTCCCAAACATCAATTGAAAATTACTAATATCATATTGGAATAGCTGATAAATAAATTGTGACAAAAAATATGATAGCTCGAATAAGTTTATAAATTAGAAATTTATAAACACACAAAAGGTATCATTTCAAAATGCATAAGCCAAAATAGTTGAACGACATTGCCATGAATGTATTTACTTAATTATTTTTCCTTAAAAGTTCAATAGCATAGACTATGATTGCATAAGTTATTAAATTATGAGATGTACTTACACAAATATAGAAATTTGATAAGGATTTACATAAAATTATTGAATTAGACAGTTTTAATGGAAAGAAGTTGAAATCCCACATACAGTGTTGTGCACAGATACTTTTCTATCATAAAATCATCTAACTTTGCAGTATAGTCCCAAAATATAAGCCTCTTTATGTGACTAATTGCAAATCCTTATTATATTTTGCTGCACATGTAATATTCTCTTACAAATATTTCAAGTGACCAGTTTTTTGCACGTCTCAATTAAAAATCAGTGTATTGCTCTGTTTTTGATAATATTACAAATCATTAAAAGTAGAAACTTGATTGCATAATTTATTAAATTATGAGATGTACTTACACAAATATAGAAATTTGATAAGGATTTACTTACACAAATATAGAAATTTGATAAGGATTTACATAAAATTATTGAATTAGACAGTTTTAATGGAAAGAAGTTGAAATCCCACATACAGTGTTGTGCACAGATACTTTTCTATCATAAAATCATCTAACTTTGCAGTATCAATTATGCAATCAAGTTTCTACTTTTAATGATTTGTAATATTATCAAAAACAGAGCAATACACTGATTTTTAATTGAGACGTGCAAAAAACTGGTCACTTGAAATATTTGTAAGAGAATATTACATGTGCAGCAAAATATAATAAGGATTTGCAATTAGTCACATAAAGAGGCTTATATTTTGGGACTAAACTTTTGTAGTAAAAGTGCTTATATAATGGGACGGAGGGAGTAATAATTAATAATAATTGTTCATAGTTATTCTCAAAATTTTAAATTGCAACTAAAATCTTAATTGGACGACAGATTTAATTATAAGGAGACTTTATGTAATATAGAGAAATTTGAATTTTTTTCTTGGAAAGACTAATATGATTTATCTCTTATTAACTCATTTAATGATGGTATTTGGGAGGAAAAAATTAGGTTAAATTGTTGCTTGAGTTTTAAACATCGTAACAAAATATAGAATAAAAGATGAAATTGTATTTTTTTCTTATGTTATTATTATATCAAAAATACAATAATCAACTAATAGTTTTTTTAATTCATAAAAATAAGCATTAATTTATGAATTTACGATTTTAAATATACAGTAGAAACTCCCTCTCTGTACATTTAATAACTTGGCCCGCCCACTGAAAATAAATAAATATTGTGTACATTTCCAATAGAAAAATAAGATGAGGTGCATGCTCTATGCAAGACTGCCCTTCTGCATTAGGATTTGGAAATGCAAGAAGACATTTATTTAGATTTTTCTTTTTTTTCTGTTACATAAGCGTACAATAAGAAAATACAAAATACGAACGAAGAGAAAACCGGAAAGGGAAGAGACATAAATAGAGTCGTCTCTATAATTTAAATTTTTCCAAAAGAAAAAAATCAGAAAACTCAAAAACGGGACTCAATCTGTAGAGTTCTGAAAAAGGGTAGTCAATCGGCGCAAAAAAGTAGTACGCAGAAAGGTCGCGGTCATTTGTCACTGCCGGTGAGGTTCAGGACAGCAGAACGCAGGCGAGCATGGCCATCATAGTCAATATTTGAACTATTAGTTGGCTTAATGCGCCAGAAATCGCCAAAGCGGGTAATTCCAACGGTTCCAAATTCAGCAAAATATGGGTGATTCTGCGGCATAAAGACATTAGTTTGAGCGAGGCAGGCAGTAGGGAGACTTGGACTTCCTTCATTCTGAGAGCGGGAGACCGAGGTGCTTGCATAGTAGGACAGCGGGAACTGAGAGTTGCGGTCAGCAATTTTTGTGGGAGGAGTAAGAACTTCATCAGTGTCGATGTAGTGTATCAGGTACTGATTGGCGTTGAGGCCAAAGACTGGACAATCGGCGAGGGTGCAATAGTTCTTCAAAAACATAGAGATACGTTTAACGATATCTTTAGTCCTGAAAAACCAATTGTTAGAACGATTCATACAAAGAAAAGCTCTAATCTCGGAGAGGTCATCAGTAGCAGCAAGGGTAGGAAAATCAAATGATTCAATTCTTTCAGCGAAAGATTCATTAATTTTCACTGTAGCCTCACAAGGCCACTCCATTTCTCTAGATCAGTTCGTTCAGCAGGGTCAGGAAATTGGTGCCCACCAAATAAATTGGGGAGGGTATATGAAGGCAAAGCCTTATGGCGGCCTTTAGGAGGATAGACTGGTTGATCTTGGAGCACAACGGAACCAAGATGGGCTATCAAAGCCAAAATTCCCGGCACATTAGGCAGGGTGAACGATTCAGGCCTATCAATAATAAAGTTGGAACGAGGGTTCGGACCAGCTTCTTCAGGGACGACTGGTAGGACGTGACCAAATTCTTTAAACTCTGGCTGAGAAGCACAGAGAGTGTTGAAAAGTGGAATGAGAGGATAGGGAATGTGAAGACTCTCAAGAGGGTGTGATTCAAGGGATTCAGCAAGAAACTCTTGCTGAGAATCGAATAGGTTATCGGCATGAGAGCCTACTCGGAGACATTGAACCCAAAATAAAACTCCGCAATAAACGCGAAGGAGGTAGGGGTGATAGTCAGGACAAGTTTGGAGGAACTGGCGATTATCAACTAGTACTTCATTAATATGATGGATTAATTCAAACATCATCAGAGAAGAAGGAACATAAGTTGAGATATTCCGTTTACCGGAATAGTCAAGAGCAAGATCCATAAATGGAATAATTGTATCCATCACAACGGAGGGACTAGGGTCATTAGTAGAGGAAGATTCCTCATCAGGCTTGGTTCTTTTGTTCTTAACAAAGTCATGGACTTTTGTTTTCTCAGATAGCTTAGGCTTAACAGATTCAGCATCGATGTCTCTAACAGTTAGAGCTTCATCAACGACTTTGGTTACATGCTGAAAATTTGGATCAGAAAGTAGCTGTTTGATCATGTTAGGGGTAATTTCTTGGTTATCCATGATCGTGGGGGAGGGTAGTAGTTTAAGTTATAAGAGTAATAGGATTGCTTATACGCTTAATAGAACTTAATCAGAAATGCAAGAAGAAATTAAATGGTCCAATAGCATAAAAGTATGACTTTTTTTGAGTCAAAAATGATTACCTTTCCAATAAAAAAAAGGGCAAGTACATTGTCTAATGCATGCCTATATAATAGTAGGATTTATTAGTTTATATTTCCTAAAAATGTGGCCTATCATCTCTCCTTTACTTTTCCAATCTTCATCCAAAAAATTTCACTCCTACACATTTGAGTTATGATATTAGGATAGGTTCTTTTTTTTGTTGGTCTTTTTCTTCAAATTTCAATTAAGGTTATTCAAATATTGTCTACACATTTCAATGTGTGGTGGCAGAACATACACATCTATGTATGTTTTTTATTTTTACAGAAGTTATAAAATGTGGTTTTTAAAAAATCACATTAGATTATCATGTTTTTTATACAATGAAACCAAACATACACTATATATGTGTATGTTTTAATTGAAACTCTTCACACTCAATAAATAACTAGTTCAACATTAAAGTTGATGTGTGTGGTACTATTTGAATAGGAGGAGATCCATAATTCAAATTTTGGTAGGAGCATATTTATTTTTCCGATGTACCAAAAATAATTTACTAGTTCAATGTTAAAGTTGATGTGTGTATGTACCAAAAAAAAAGTTGATGTGTGTGGTACTATTTGTATCTAATACAGGAAGGGATCTCATTCAGGACATGAAATTATCGTTGATGGTATTGTTAAAGATGACTTGTGGGATGTCAATATTGTTGTGCTCTAGGATCTGCTTTATTGTTTGGTTAGAGGTTGTGTTAGTTACTAAGGTTCTTTTAGACTGTTGCAGATGATTTAAACAATAAAAGTGATATACTTTTGTGCTTGACTGATTTGTTGCATTCTTCTTCTGATTCTCTTAATATTAAAAGTAGTACATCTTAATGGATCTAATGATGAGAATAAGGGTTATACTTGAAGTATTACTATTTCAAGGGATGATGAATTGAAAGGGTCTATATATGTTATAGAAGCTATCCAGCATATAATATACGGTGCATGTTCTTAGATGGATATCAGTTATAGATTCGACTTTTTATTCTATAATTTTAGTTCTTTAATGTAAAAGATATAACTAAATGTTGCAAAATGTAATCCTAATTGGTTAGTAGTTTTAGCTCCATTGATATTCCTGAATGTTTACATTAATGAAAAGAAAACAATAGAAGTAGAATTCTGTAGAAAACAATGTTTCTACTGAATTCTTGCATATATTGATATCATTTTTTCTCTGCCCTCTGAGTTTGTTTCATTTAGGCAGTTTGAGGCAATTGAAGCAGAATTTCTTGGGGCATCGTTGAGTGCTGTTGTAGATGTTCTTTACACTAGCAAGGAAAATAATTGAAGAGCTTTTTCAAGAACAGATGGAGTAAAATTTACTTATTTTACCATGTTGTCTTATATTTTTAACGCACCCAGTGTCTATGTATTTGAAAACGCTTGAAGTTTTGTTGCAAATTGAGAATATCTAAGTATTTGATAATGTATGTTTGAAGTTTTGTTGCAAATCTTAATCTTTAGGTACTTTATATTAGTTTTACTTTTTGTTTATATTATGCCTTTTTTTTAGTAATATGTAACAAAAAAAAAACAGAAAAATAGTTTCAACAAAAATAAATTGCATTATAAAAAAAAAAAAAAGAAACAACATTTCCTGCGGATTTACCTGAGGAAAAATACTGCTTCCTGCGGAAATATCTGCGGAAACAAATGTGCTATGAATTTTGTTTGGCAGCTAATTCCGTAGGATACTTTCCCGAGGATCTAAAAACCGCAGGAAATAATTACCCACGAAGGTATTAGCTGGGAACCCAAATCCGCAGGAAAACTCGCAGGAAACTCGCAGGTATTAGCTGGAAGGGTTCTCGGTTAGAATAAAGTAATTCTTTCAACTCGTTGTTATCTTTTTAGCTAATCTTTTTGATTATTTTCCTCATGTTTTTGGTTGATGTCTGTGTTACTTTGAATTATTAGAAGAATTTTTAAATATTTTACTCATGTGTTATTCTATATTACCTCCGTACCAAAATATATGTTGTTTTGACTATATCACACAAATTAAGAAATGTAATCATTGTTGTATGGAAAAGATAAATTATGGATTAGTTTATAAAATTATCCTTCATTAATGGTATGTGAAAGATACTACCTCCGTACCAAAATATATGTCGTTTTGACCAAATCACACAAATTAAGAAATGTAATCATTGTTGTATGGAAAAGGTAAATTATGTGTTAGTTTACAAAATTATCCCTTATTAATGGTATGTGAGAGATAAATTATAGAATTGAAAGAAGAGAGAAATAATTAATTAAGGGTATAAGAGGAAAAAGAACATTAAATGCTTCATTGGTAATGTAAAACGACATATATTGTGGTACAAATTTTTTTCTAAAAACGACATATATTTTGGTACGGAGGAGTAAATTATAGAATTGAAAGAAGAAAGAGAAATAATTAATTAAGGGTATAAGAGGAAAAATAGCATTAAATACTTCATTTGTAATGTACAACGACATATATTTTAGTATGGAAGGAGTAGTTTTTTCAATTAATTGCTCATCACTAAATGAAGCATAGAGGCTTGAATTGATGACTTTAATTTCTTGAAACACATATGTATTTAGTTCTTTTGTTATGTGTCAAATTTTGTCTTGTAGTTGTATATCATGCATATTTAATTAGTTTTATTTTCATATTTTTTATTGGATAATAAATAAGTTATAATTAAACTTGGATTTTGGGCATGAAATCATAATTAGCTTTTAATAATTATAATTTTTTTTAATAACTTGGATTTAGTTGTATAATAACTTGACTGATTCTTCACATAGATTAGTTTTTATTTTTTTATTTCTTCATCTCATTGCAAAGTTGTTTGATTTCTCATTTTTGTACGGTGTTTATTTTACCGTCTTGTACGGTTTTCGTTTGATTGGATTGACGGAATAATTTTGATCAACTACTGATTTACACAGTGATTTAGTTCATCAACGATGCAAATCTTATTCATCACTTTTTCAATGAATTTAAAAAGTAAATTTTCTCTTATAATTAGGATCGGAGGGAGCATTTTGATTATTTTTATGCAATATTAAATTATTACTTAAAGGGGTTTGCTAACTTCCACCCATGTGGGAGGAAGTTAGCAAACCTCCTCCCATGAATTTACTGTGCGCCCCACCCTCCATTATTTCTGCCCGCCCCCCCAAATTTCCCCTTACTCACGCGCGCCCCCCATTTACTCTGCACCCCTCCAACTCCCTTTTTACTGTGCGCCCCCCCTCTTCCTGTACGCACCCCCCACCCCATCCCACCCCCCAAAACCCATTTTTGTTATAGATATTTTTTAGTTTATTTCTCCAATTTTTTTTTTTATGTTTTTTTTTAACCTTTTTTTTTTAGTTTTTTGTTCATTTAAAATACTTATTACAAAACTATTTTTTCGATGTTTATATATCTTTGTTCTGATTTAAAATTGCATACTAAAACATGTACTATAATTATGTTTAATTTATGACAATTAACATAAAAATTATTAAGTGGAGCAAAAATGGTTTTGACATACTAATAATAATTTAACAATAATAATCTCATTGTTCTTTTATTTTATTAGAAACCATAACATCTTGTATTAATATTTGACTCAAATTTTTTCTATTTTAGGATAACGAAACCATTAGACTATACTAATGGTTTCAGTTTATAACGTCTTGAAACCATTTAACAATGTTAATGGTTTCAGAGATCTATTTAATTAAAATTTAATTAAGTAAAAAACTCCACAAAATTTATTTTATGTATGGAAACCATTAGACCATAATAATGGTTTCAGTTTATAACATCTTGAAACCATTTAATCATATTAATGGTTTCAATGGTTTATTTTATGATTTCAGTCATAATCATTATTTAAAACTATTTTACAATAATATTTTCATTGTTCTTTTACTTTATTATAAACCATATAATCTTGTTTTAAAATTTGACTCAAATTTTTTTTATTCTAGGATAACGAAACCATTAGACCATACTAATGGTTTCACTTTATAACATCTTGAAACCATTTAATCATATTAATGGTTTCAAAGATTTATTTTATGATTTCAGTCATAATCATTATTTAAAACCATTTAACAATAATAATTTTATTGTCCTTTTATCTTTATTAGAAACCATATCATCTTGTTTTAATATTTGCCTCAAATTTTTTCTATTTTATGATAACGAAACCATTAGACCATACTAATGGTTTCACTTTATAACATCTTGAAACCATTTAACAATGTTAATGGTTTCAAAGATTTATTTTATGATTTCAGTCATAATCATTATTTAAAACCATTTAACAATAATAATTTTATTGTCCTTTTATCTTTATTAGAAACCATATCATCTTGTTTTAATATTTGACTCAAATTTTTTCTATTTTAGGATAACGAAACCATTAGACCATACTAATGGTTTCACTTTATAACATCTTGAAACCAATTAACAATGTTAATGGTTCCAAAAATTTATTTTATAATTTCAGTCATAATCATTATTTAAAACCATTTAACAATAATAATTTTATTGTCCTTTTATCTTTATTAGAAACCATATCATCTTGTTTTAATATTTGACTCAAAGATCTATTTAATTAAATTATTAAAATTTAATTAAATAAAAAATTCCACAAAATTCTTTTTTAAAAAAAATTACCAAAAAAAAATGGAGGTGGGGTCGAATGTATTTTAAATAACTAAAAAAAATAAAAATAAAAAACATAAAAGAAATTGGGGTGGTGGGTGGTTGCGGGGCGCGTCCAGCAATTGGGGGTGGGGGGCACTCATGAGTAATATTGGGGGGCGCGCGAGTAATTTGATGGGCGGAGGGTTGCTAACTTCCTTCCACATGATTTTAGGTGGGAAGATGTTAGCAGCCCCTTTACTTAAATATGTAAAAATGAAGGTTTTTATGGTTATTGTTGAAAGAGCGGCTTGAGCAGGACACGCTGCTCTGTTAAGACAACGTTATCCAAAATTAATTTCTGGTCACCCTTCAAACAAACGCTACCCAATCCAGAATTAACTTCTGGTCACCCTTTAAACCGATAAGTACCTCCATATTAATACCCCCACTTGGGTCACAGACATACGTGACCATACCCGGTCTTCTCAATTTTCTTGCCTCTCTAATATAAACACTCATATTCTCTTTAATATATCGATGTGGGACTTAAACTTTACTACATAGAAAATCAATATGTGACACGTCATGCAAGATACACTTCATCATACTAAATAAAAGAAAGATGCTTCAAGAATGAACAATATACTTTGGATGACATGTATGTTTACTTGACTAAATAAAAGAAGATACCAAATATTTCTAAAATTTTCCAATCTGTCATGAGATGATAAATGAGAGATGGTTGAACTGAAATAGTTGGAGAGGATCTAAATTCGTATTTCATAACATGTATATAAAAGGCGTGTTTGATACATTCGTAGAGATAAATTTTTTTACATATCCAACTTATTGATAAAAATTGAGTTCAATTTGAGATCATTTATGATTTAGAAGAATGCTTTCTTTGTGGTGAAGAGCAACCCTTCTCGTCTTCTCAAAAAGAACGCTTTCTTTTTTATTTCAAAAAGAAATGATAAGATAATTTGATGTTCGTTCAAGACATAAATAAAGTCAAATTAGTTATTATTTCGGATCAAGTTCAAACTCGAAAAAAGGAAGATTTTCATTACCTCTAATTTCTAGAAGAAATAGATAGGATAATTTGATGTTTGTTCCAGACATAAATAAAGTCCGATCAATTATTGTAAATAGTTTGTTATTTCGGTAATACATTTGAGTTTCAACCACTTTGTTAGAAAAACTTTAACCTTATAATAAATTTAGAGTAAAACTTGTTTTTTTACTCAATTAATAGTAAGATACCCGTGCACCGCATGGGCCACGCATTCTGCGCGATTCGTCGTGTTGGGTGTCTTTGGACGTGATAGTTATAGTTAAAAATATATTTTTTATAAATAACTAAAAATTTTTAAAATATTTTAATCAATATAATGATATTTTAATCAATATTTTAATCACTTTTTGCATTAAATAATATTTTAATCAAATTTTTTTAAATTCAACGATAAAATAATATTTCCCCGTGAATCTACTAAAAAATTTAACAATGATAAAATTAATAATTGGAATGATGGGACAAATAAACATATTTAAAATAAGTCTTACTTGGATATTTGATTTTTAACTAATTTATTGGTTTCATTTTGGCCCTTTAATTAATTGTTATTATAAATTGGTCCTTTAACTAATTGTCATTACAAATTAATCCCTTAACTAATTTATTGGTTTCATTTTGATCTCTTAACTAATTTGTTATTACATATTGGATAGTGAGTTGAAGAATAAATTTTAATGTAAAAATTAATTCTAAAATCAGAAGCTTATTTCTAGCTTAAAGTAAAATTAATTTTAGAGACAGAATCAATTCTACTTCAGAGAAACCAAACATGTCAAAATTAATTTTACGTGTTCAGAATCACTTCTAATCCTTCTAGAATTAAAACCAAACATACATGGTTATTGTAAGACCCATAATTCTATAGTAACTTTAAGTGTTAGGAATTTTAGTAGTGGCTAAGAGAGTAAAGTTTTTAATTATAGTTTCGCGTATAGCGTCTGTAATTAGAGCAAGTTACTGAGATTGAGTTTGTGCATAGTTTAACATTCGAAAAATTGACACAATGATATTATAAGCATTAAATGAGTTTAGAAACATTTTTGCTTGTTGGAATTTCGAAAATAATTTGCTATAGTTTTTTTGAGAAAACGGGCAAAATATACCCGCTGATTGAAAATTTTACTATTTCCGATTGTCGTCAAAATTTAAACGAAGACTTTATTTATCGACTGTGATGAGAATTTGATCTCATCATATTTTTCTTAGCTAAGGAGCGAAAATTTATTCGGAATAAAATTTATTCGAAAATTTATGAATTGTTTTAATTAAATTGTTTAAGGTAGAATTTTTCTATTTTCGTAAGGTTTGTCGATACGTAAGATACGACTCGTTTAAGCGCGAGCGCGGGGACTGAGCGAGCTAGTGGACATGAGATCATAAAAATATCTAGATATTTTAGTTGGCATAATATTATTTTAAGGTGGTGAGAGGGAGATCCAAAGGTTGGGATTTAATCCACATGTTTTTGGAATTTGATCAAATGGCCATGATTCATTTACACTATCTATATAAGAATCCAAAGAACAAGACTACACATTCTTTCTTTCCCTCTTCTTGTCCGCAGTAGCTTTCCTCCTTCTCATTCTTTTATTTCTAAAATTTTCTACAAGTGTAGAAATCATGTGTATGCTTAAACTAATTGAAGAGAAGTGGGTTCAATTGCTTGTGATCAAGAGGTACATTAATTGGTAAGAAAATGTATTCCTTTCATCTCTTTTCTAAGTGTCCATGAGACTTATTGGGTTAAGTTTTGTAGTTTTTAATTTTTCCTTTGTTAATCACTACAAGAAAAACTGCATTTTCCGACGGCCTAAAACCTTCAAGAAGTACCTAAATCCGTCAAGAAACATTAATTTTCCGACGGCCACCTGACGGAAAAATTCCGCCCGGAGATCGTCCCTCAGGAAATTTCCCGACGGTCTTAACATTTAGAAAGTGATCAACACAAAATAGATAGATTTTCCGAAGGCCAAAAGCCTTCAGAAACGACTTAACAAGGTTGTAAACATTTCGACGAACAAAGCCGTCGGGAAATAAAGACTACGTTATCGACGGTCAGGGCCGTCAAAAAATTCGCCTGTTACATTATTTTCCGACAGTTATAACCGTCGGAATCTTCCTTTAATTCAAAAACAAAACATCATTATATATATATATATATATATATATATATATATATAAATTAAAACACTATATAATTTATTTACTATTTTTTTTGACAAAATAATTTATTATTTTTTAAAAATACAATAAATAAACATTTAACCCATAATATATTCTCTTTGTCATAATATTTAAATACAAACAAATTAAATATTGTCATACATAATATTACAAACCAAAACAAATAAATAGTCATAATATTACAACTCCGTGCAAATAGAAAACTCGGCGCCTCCTCTTCCTCCTTCTGCTCTTCCTCTTCCTCCTCTTCTTCCTCTTTTACCTTTGTTTGGATGAGAACTTGATTATCCTTCTGGATTTGTTCTTTAATCGCGTCCAAATCCACAGCTTGAGATGATGGGCCTGTGTCGGCACTGTAGCTACAAGAGGCAGAAGTAGAGCCGGCTGTGTGATAACTGGCAGTAAGATCTGAAGCTCTGTTTTGCTTAGCTTTATTATACTTCTCAATGTATTCAGCAGTGTTTCGCTTCTTTATCAAATCTGACCATGTTTCTTCACCAATCCAATCAGGCCTATTTAACAAATGATAAGAATACTTACAAAATCTTGAACAAACTAATTAGATTGAAGAGGTTTAGAGAAGAGGGTTAGAGAAGAATGACTCAAAACTTGAGAGAAACTATATTTCGTCCATCATTCTTAATGACTGAAATTTGCTCTGCCAAAAAAACAAACAATTTAGTACTCTTTGAACAATCAAGAACAACTAATTGACTGAAACGTCGTGTACAAGTAAAATACAATGGAAGATCACCAATGTGAATTGTGTTGCATAAAATACAAATATAAAACCAGATCATGAATCACCAATGGAAGATCTATAACATGAAAACGACATCAATGACATATATGCAACACGAAACCGTAAAACAGCATCGAGAAATACAGATCTAACATACACATGCATAAGTATATGATTTGATCAAAAAAGTTTCAGTATGACTACAAAGTTGACCATTCATACCAATCTCATCAGATCTATCAAATTGAACAACAATGAGCTAAGTTCACATAAATTCAATTCAAACAAAACCAATTAATTCAATCAGATCCATTACCAATTTCACTTCATAACAAGTTCAAAACCAAAACCCACCAACAAAATCACAGCAAAACATCAAATCAACCTCAAAATTCAACAATACAACAAAACTAACAACAGAAAATTGTCACAGATCCATCTCATTTTTTAACACAAACTCAATAATCAAAATCAACATATAACAAAAACTAAACAGTAACATCCGGGCATGTATCTATATTTCGTACTAATCTATCTTTTATCAACATTAATCACAAACACAACCACAAATTCTACTAACAGTAACATTAATAGGAAATTTCTTAATAGTGCGAAATTATTTTCATGAAAAAATGCGAACGACGGTGCTCTCAATTGTAAAAAACAATTTGCTAACTATGACTCATTTATGGAAACACGTTAGCAAATTGCTAATGCTTCCTACCTAAAATCATACAACTACTTGACAACTACCTTGCTAGTTGCTTAATAGTTCTTCATTTCTGTCCCGGCATCAGAGTGGGTCTATGAACCCACAAAATAAATTGCAAGATTGATAGAAACAAATGAAGGGAACAAACACAATATTTAGCATAAGAAATAGGATAAGAGAAAACTCAACCCCAATAATTTCCCCTTCTATAACTGAGCTGCTGCTACATTCACTCAATGGTTACAAATCTAAATAATTCCCTTCTAAGTAACCAACTAAAATCATACAATTCATTCAATCATTCATTCAATCTACTTGACAACCTACCATTCGGCACTATGATGAAAATTTCAGCTCCTTCCAACAATTCATTCAATCAATTAATCCTCAAATTCAATCGAGCAATTGCAACCCCTATGTATAAACCAAGTAATCAATCAAATAAAGAGCTATAATACCCTAATTTCAATTGAAATATGAAATTATTGAAAACCCGAATAAGGGAGTGAAGGAGATGACAAACACATACCTGTTTGGAACTTTGAAGACAAACACGAACTCTGAAGCTATGAATGAGCTGAATTTTTTCAATACCTCTGCGAACTGCGGAAGAAGGAAGAAGGAGAGGAGTTCGCAGTAGTGGGTGGTGAAAAAGAGGGAGGTTTCGATTGTGAGAGTGGTGGTTGTGTGGGAGGAGATCGGACGGGAGAGAGATATGGCGGCGGAGATGGGTTTGATGAGATTGGATCTGGCGGAGATAGATCTAAAGCAAAACTCTTCATCACGAGGGATAGAGCCATGGTGAATTGCTGAGAAACTCTTTTATTTCAATACCTCGCAAATCCCGACGGCCAAAACTGTCTCCAAAATGTAACAGCAAATAAAAGTTATATTAAAAAATGGTAGAAAATTTTCTGAAAGCTTTACGTTTTCCTGACGGCAAGAACTACAGAAGCTAAACATCCCGTTAAAGCTTTTAAGATAATAATTTTATTGGTTAATAACTTCCCAACGGTTTAAGCTGTCAATTTATATTTTTTATTAATTTTTAAATGTTCTCAAAATTTATTGACGGTTTTATTCATTTTTTGACGGCTTGAGCCTTCAAAATATTTTCTGAGGGCCTAAACCTTCAACCCTTCTTTTTCAGTTTGGTTGGAAAATTGAGGTTTTCTTGTAGTATAGTATAGATCATTCTTGTTAGTACTAGATCTAAAATAAAATCTTAGTTTTGACAACTCTTGTGAAATGAGATTTTTGTGATAAAAGTTGAATTGAATTTATGATATGAGTTTCTTGCAATTGAAGCTAGCAATACTTGTTTTAAGAGTTAATTTTGGAAGAAATTGTAAGAAACAAAAGTCCCAAATTTTTATGATTTATGAAGCTAGGGTTTTTGAAAATGTTGTTAAGTGTGGAATTTAATCAAATGGAGTTAGTTTATGTGAAATTAGTAATTTTACAAGTGTGATAACTATGTCTGATTTTTGAAAACATTGGTTTTGATGTTATTTAAATCTGGCCGAATTTGAAAGGGCATTTTCGTCCTTTTTAAAATTGGTAATTTGTTCTAAAAAGTGAACCATTTGATCCGTCTTTTTGAAACGATGAATTTAGTATATGGTTCGCTTTGATCGGACAAAGAATGACCGAGTTACGGTCATTTTAATTTTGAAAACTATTTTATCGTCGTTGTTTGATAGAATATATTTTTGTTTGATTGAAATAAAGTAGCGGAAGTGTTATTCAAAAAAATATAGTTTTGTCTATGATATTGTGTAGATTGTCTGAACCTGAGGTTCGGATAAACGGCGTTAACACAAAGGAGACTCTGTCAAAAATGATTTTATCAAGGGTTTATATTTTAAAAGTTTGACATTTGTAAACTATTTCGAAAAATGTTTTAGCTACGTACGCACAAAAAACATTTTGTTATAAGTCGTATGAGAAATGTTTTAGGTTGGAGTTGTCTAGTTTGAAAAGATTGGAACTTATGATTTAAGGCATAAGTTGTTTTAAAAGAGTTTTTCTTTTTGAAATGTTTTAAAATAGTTTGAATTTAGTTAACAATGTTTTTGGATAAAAATATTTGTTATAGCGCTTTTACGAGAAAAACTATTTATTAAAGTTGTAATATTTTTTTAAGAGTTGTTTGGAAAATGTTTTGATCCTTGTTAGTTGTGAGAGAACATACAATCATAAGTCTTGAATCATTTAGAAGCCGAACTTTGACTATTTGAGTGATTAATTAGAAAGTGGTATTAACATAGATAAGTTTTATGTTTTAAAAGGTTAAGAGTATTAACCGGAATGGGGACTTCACTGAGAGAGAGACGGACGTTACTCGCATAGCGTAAATGAACGTGTTGGAAGCTTGCTAAGGTAGGGGCACTTTCTAACGATTTCATATACCTCGAAATATCGAGTGCTTTTTATGCATGTGTAATTGCTGCTAGAATATGTGTATTTGTTTGATGTGTTGCAATATGATTTTTGAGCATGTTTGTTGTGTGATGTATTCTTGTGACGAGAAGTTGTTGAGAACATGCTATATTTTACACATGATTGAGATGTTGTTGTGAATTTTCATATGATTGAATAATATGAAATGTGGGTGCATGTACATGATCGATATCTTGTGCACATGTTATGTATAATTGAGAGAATTATACATGTTGAGTTACTATGATATGTGATGCATTAGTATATGTAGAGAACGCGTATGCTCATGCATTTTCATAGTTGCGTGTAAGTCAAGAGGACTATACACCGGGTGTTAAGACTGAGTGACTTCACCTAATCCTGCGGGATTTTTATTGAGTCGGTGCTTGTCTGAGTGACTCCACCTGCCCTGCGGGGTTTAGTAGGTGTGCGACGACCAATGAGTGGCATCCACATGAGACTACGACTCTCTGCGGAGAGGTTAAATTCCGGAATTCATGCATGTGAAAAAGACCCAGCAAGGGTGATCACAATCATATAGAGTCTGCATTGATAAGCTAACTGTGTACTTAAATATTATTATGTGTGACTGATAAATAATTCATGCAGTTAAATTCAATGTTGTGTGATTCATATGATTAAATGTGTAAATGATGTCATGTATTGTGTATCTTGTGCTGCGTATTTTTGGTTATATGTTATTTTTAGTTGGTGACCCTCTACGAGCATTTTTAGGTAATTACTTGTACCGCGTTGAGAAGCGACGAGACTTGAAGCTGTCTATGAGTCTTTGTCACCCAATCATCTTCAGTTAGGTTTCAAGATCAGCTTAGGTGTAGTTTTTTTCAGAGTCTCGTTTACTCTTATTTATTTGTCCACTGTATATATATTCTGAAATTGTATTATATTATATTTTGGAATAACTTGTGCCGTTATGTTTGTTTAGACATAGTGTTTGGTTTTTATTCTTAAAAGTTTTATTCGTGAAAATGATTTATAAAAGAGGCATTGCATTCCGATCGCTACTTCAAAAAGCGTTACTCTGATTTAATTTAAGGGTGACGGTGAATGTTCTATTTCAAAGGTTTTGTTTATTTTTAAAAAAAAAGACCCACTTTTGGGCTATGAAAATCGGGATGTTACAGTTATTTGAGGGTTTTTTTTTTTGGGTATGCTAATTGCTACTTCATCCGTTTCACAATGAGTGTCGTTTAAAGTTTGTACACATATATTAAAATATCGTTTAAAATTTTTACTAAATTAAGCATTTATTTTCTTAAAAATAATATATAAAGTAATAGTTAAAGGGTAGAATTGAAAAATGTTTTGATAGTAAGTTATAAACTATAATGAATTACTTGATATTCCTAACCCCTAATTTTAAATCTCTCTCAAATTTCTTCGACATACATTTAATTTGCTCTCACATCTCAAATCCTAAACTTAAACCTCTTCCAAATTTTGTTACTTCATTGTAACCAATTTGTCATTTTGATTGTTTTACTATGTAGACCAATCCCTAAAATGTATACTTAAATAATCCTTAATTTAGACAAAAAATATTTAATATTTTGTATTTCGTTTGTTTTTTTGTGTTTCGTTTGTTTAACGTTCATACTATATATCTCAAATGCAATAAATAATCACAATAAAAGCACTGTAAAATTCTAACAAGGTGTCTAGATGTGAAGGTTTAGTGTTGAGTAAGAAACATGACTCAAATTCTATATGAAACTATTATAAAATTATTATTATTGTCAGCGTTATTATAATAATTTATTCTTCCCGAATTATTTTTAAAACGAAAGTGTATTGTTTACATGTTTATTATTTTATACATGTTGGTTTGACTCGACCCACACACTCCAGCATAGTGCGCGAATTTCAATCTAGATAAAATTAAAAAGATAGTATATATATTTGATAGAATCAAGAATTTTTTTAAAAATTTTATCATTTTATAGAGACTTGTTTAACAATTAATTTCCCACAAAGTTAGGACGATTTTGGTATTTGTATGTAACATGTGCATTTTTTAAAGGAAAAAAGTCAAATTTAAAAATCAATAATCTTGTGGTGAGTGAAAGTAATAAAATTGATAAATCAGGTCAACGAGTCCTGACCAGACTTGCTATGAGATCAAATCTCAACTAAACTAATTTGAAGACATCAGTTTGGATTTCGACTCTTATATATAAAATATAATATCCATACTTGCTAGTTACTAGTGTGTACACCCGTGTACGGCACGGTAAACAATTTTCTTAAAATTAAATTAAAATTTTAAATCTTAATATTCACCTTTAAGAAAAAAATAAAGGGTTAAAAGTTGATTAAAAAAAATAAATGGTTAAAAATTAAAATATTAACAACAATTCATTCTCATGTATTTTTTTAATAGAGAGAATCGTGAACCATATGCAGTAGCAACCATATAAGAAATATTCTAGTACTTTCATTTCATTTCATTATTAAATATTCTAGGAATATTCATATACATTAAGCTTTTCTAACTTCCATAAAAATTGCATTTCATTTCATAATTCCCTTGGTACCTTTTAAATTGCAGCCATATGTAGCGGATCATTATTAAATTTCTCAATATTTCAAGAATAAATATTCACTTCTTATTGACCTATAATGCATCTCTTCTTGTGGCTTTTGTGAATCTTATAATTTCACTCTAACAAACCCTATAAACCAAGCATATAAAGAGCAAGAGATAGAAATAGAAAATGGTTAACACTAATGACAATAATTACAATGGCAGGGAAATAAAAAAAATTATATAAACAATGTACAAATTATATTTATCATAAAAATGCACTACAAATTACATTAAATATGGTCAGTCAAAAGAAAATGCAAAATATGCTAAGGGGGTGTTTGTTTCGGAGATAAAAGTTAGATTCTTGGGAATAGAGGTTGGAAAAAAAAACATTACTATGTTTGGTAGAAAAGAATAAAAAAAAATGCAAAGGAACAAAATATACCCAGGAATTCCAAATCCCCCACGTTTCCCCCACGTTTCCTCCACGTTCTCCTTCATTTTATTCCCATGAGATTGGGGTGGGAAAATTTTATTCCCAGGAACCA